>OY288268.1:8074270-10574270 GCA_958450335.1 Hibiscus tridactylites
CGGGGAATGGTCGGTGGTTAAACCGGTACTTATGCTTGATTGAGGGATTTATGGGTTTTTTTAAAGAAATGAAACTTTAGGTTTTTTTAAATAAAAGAAAAACATTGTTTCATTTTTATAAAAAAATTAAAGGGAAATAAAAAATAATTTAATTTAATATTTTTTAATTTTGTTTTCAGTTTTGTACATTTTTTGTAACTTTTAGATTTTTTTATTATTTTGAAGATTTTTTAAAATTATTTTTTTGATGTCGTGGCACATTCCAGAATGTGTCACATGTCCTTTTATCTCTGATCGCTAGAGGGCATTGTCGGTTCGCGTAGTCAACGTAACGGAGTGGCTAAATTAGGTGCAATTTGAATTTTGAAAGCTAAATTGAATGAATTTTTTATAAAGGCTTAATTGTTTTTTTAGTTTTTAGTTGAGGGCCAATTTGACTTTTAGACCTATTTTATTTTTGAAATTAAACTTAAAAATGGCTAAATGGGTTATTTTGCCCTCGAGTTCGACCCAAATTAGTAATGTTGTCCCTCGCGCGAAAACGCGTTCAATTAGGTCATTCAGTTCGTACATTGCAGCAAATTAGCCCATTGACTAACGTTGACCGATGAAAACCGTTAACTCCTACGTGAATCATTGTTAACTCTTTTCAAGTTGAACCTTTGACCCAGCTGGCCTGCCATGTCACGTATAACGTGGCAAAGATGCTGACGTGGCATATAACAAAATTATTTAAAAATTTTAATTTTTTTCATATTTATTTTTATATTTAATTTTAACCAATCAAATGATGACATGTGGCATCATCCGATTGATTTTAAAGTAAATAGTTAAAATAACTCATGAGATAGAGGAAGTGCGAGTGAGTCTGGGTAGTGCAAAGCCTAGTACTTTACCACCATACCAACTTCTTAACCTTGTCAATAAACACCAAATATAACATATAACCTCATCCAAATAGCATGCATGCATGCTGCTTCTTCTTCCACCAGCAATGGTGAGTTCGCTGGTTCAAGTATATTAAAGAACACTTTCACCAACAATTCCATTCCCACGACTAAGTAGCAAGGTACGCCATTCCGCGACTTTATGAACAAAAACAAACTCAAGGCAAATGGAGATTGTGGAACTGACCATTAGCGAGATTCATGCCCCAAAGGGCAATCAAAAGGCAAAATTGCTGGACTAGAACCCATGAATTTCATTACATTTACAAGTCCACACCTCGGTTTCACTGTGGCATGAACAGGTATTTCAATCAAAAGTTAAATATTCATCGCTTTTTTGGGTTCTAAATCTTAATTTGCTTCACAAGGATTTATTAATGGTTGAAAAAAATTAAGATTTTTGAGAGAAAAAAAAGGAAAAATTGAAACCAGGGAAAATTACTAATTTGATGTTCCACTATTATGTAAAATGTTTTCGTTTTCTGTTATAAAGAAATCAAGCGACATTAAGAGCAGTCATATTATTTTGATGAGGATATATATTATATTTTGTGTTTATTAACAAGGTATAAAAGTTGGTCTGGTGATAAAGCATTAAGCTTTTATCCCTCAAGTCCCAAGTTTAATTCTCAACCATTCCAAATTAAGAGTTATTTTAACTCTTCATTTTAAAACTAATTAGATGATGCCACATGTTATCATCTGATTGGTTAAAATTTAATATAAAAATAAAATAAAATTTTTTTATTTATTTGACACGTTAGTATTTTGACTTTTCAACGATGTCATGGCATGTCATGTGACGAAGACAACTGACACGTTAAAAGTTAACAGCCAAGTTAACGATTCTCGTTAACGGTTTCGTCGGTCAACGTTAGTTAAGAGCCTAATTTGCTGCATTGTGCGAATTAAAAGACCTAATTAAACGTGTTTTTACGCGAGGGACAACATTGCTAATTTGAGTCGAATTCGAAAATAAAATAACCTTTTAGCCAAAAAAAAATGTATCAATTCAATGTTTGGTTTAGTTAAAGAAAAACTTTGGTTCGGTTATTTTGATTTTAGTAATAAAATCCATTCAAATTTATACATTTTGGTGGTTTAATTAATTTACTCGGTAGTACTATATAAAAACCAAACCAACAGAATACAAATCCAAATATAAATAAATAAAATCATTTGACGCGATTACTTTGCTCCAAAAGTCAATAGGGTTGGACTTTTAGTTGGGAGGAAAAGGCAAAATAAAGAAAATATTACTTTTACGTCCTTTGCGCTGTTGTTAGGTAAAAAGTGATGAATATAAAATAATACGTGGGAGAAAATGACTGTATTTCTTCTACTTTTTTCCTTTTTCCCCAAATATAATGAAGTGTAATAACAACGCTATTTTTTCACTACAACCAGATTAAAAAATTATCAATTAAATTTGTAGTGTAATAACAACTAATATAATTTCAAGGAACCTATTTAATTGTGTTAAACTTAGTAATTCAATAGCATTAATGATAATCTTCCCACGTTGGTAATTAAATATCCACGCGTTTATCTTAAAAACAGCAAACACTAATAAAGAATCTTCTAATAAATGCTTACAGTTTTTTTTTTTTTGAATTGAGGGAGTCCTAAACATAGGAACTAATAACGATCACCACGAGCATATAGGGGGCCATTGATGTCGCGCTCGAGCAGGGGCAGGACTGGTGCCGGGGGCTGCGAATGGAGAAGTAATTGATAGGCCGTAGGAGCAGTGAGCTTCGACAAGGCGTCGGCAACGTGATTGCATTCTCGCGGTATCCAAGAGAAGTCAACGTACCAGGCTCTATCACGCAGCTTGCGAATTGCATGAACAAGCGAGGAGGCCCGGGAAACAGAGGTGGAGAGGGCAAGACTGACAGCTTGCTTACAATCCGATTGAAGTTGGAGCCGTTCTGCGCCGATGGACCAGACGACTTGCATGCCAACAAGAATACTCCAAAGCTCAGCTTGAAGAGGAGATACCGAGCCAATTTGCTTCGAGTACCCGGTCACCCAAGCACCCTCGTGGTCGCGGATCACACCACCAATAGCCCCTGTATTTGTTGCGCGTGAGACTGCTGCATCGGTGTTCAAGCACAACCAGCCAAGGGGAGGAGGTTGCCATGCGATATTCGGAGCAGCAGAAGTATGCGAAGGGGCAGAGATGCAGCTTTGCCCTTCAAAATGCACAGCCCATACAAGGCTTATTCGAAACACATCACTCAAAGTTAAACACGAATCCGCAAATAAGAATTCGTTACGTCGTTTCCATAATTGCCAAATAAAAGATGCAAAAAACGATCGCCAAGGAGCAGACACATTACCGATGTTTGTCGGAGAGGAAATATTTGCAATGACCCAATCGAAAAGCGGCAGAGTGAAGAAGGTAGCTTGATGTAATCTTGTTGATTTTAAAAAATAGACTTAAAGCGTATAAAAAGTTTTCGATCTTTTTAAAAAAATATTAAGTCTCTAATTTTTGTTTTGCATGTAATTAAGCCATTGAGCTATAAAATTAAATCAATTAAATTATTTAACCATAAAATTGAATTAATTAAAAGTCCTTTGACGTGGACGAACACAGAACTTTATGTTAAGGGAGGTGAACTTGTAGAATTTTAGGGGGTGAACTTATAAAATTTTGGGAAAGGGCAAAAATAGATTTTCAATAGGAAATACATGGAAAATTTTTAAATTATATAAGAATTTTAAAATTTTAGGGGGGCAACCTCTTCCTCCAGCCCCCTCTAGGTCCATCCATGTTCTTTGACTAATTTCGACCATTGAATCTTGACTGTTTTTTAGATATTATTGACACATTCATGTCCTTTGACTAATTTCGACCATTGAATCTTGACTGTTTTTTAGATATTATTGACACATCCATGTCCTTTGACTAATTTCGACCATTGAATCTTGACTGTTTTTTAGATATTATTGACTGTTTTTTAAAGATTTATTTAAATAAAATAAAAAAATCTAGAAATGTCAAGTCTCAACACGGTGATGCGACACACTACACGGTCAGATCTAAAAACGGTCAAGATTTTATAGTCTAAAAAGCTTATTTGATTCAATTTTTTAATTTAAGAGTTTAATTAATTTAATTTCTTGATCCAAAAATTCAATTGAATGAAAAAAATAGGATCTTCTTACTCCTTTAAGCCTAAAAAGCAATACTTACACCCAAATAGGATCGGATGGATTGGTTAAATAAATGAATTGAAAATTAGTGAATTAGTTTATTAGTTTAACTTTTGGGATTGTTAAATATTATCACCATTATTACCCTCCGTTAGTATAGTATGACCTAATAATAAAACATCACGTGATGCGAGGAGGAAGCGTCACAAGGCAAGAATGTTTGGCCCAAAAACTAGAAAAAGGAGAAAATTTTAAGAGTGAAAATTGTTAATCTTCTTATAAAAAACACAACACTATTTTGAAAGCTTTTTTATTTTTGTATTTACCTAATTTAATATATTAAAAAAAATTCGGTTATTTTGTATTTACCTATTTTAAAAGATTATGTATTTAAATAAGCATATTTGATCGGTTGGTCAAATTATTTATCTTTATTTCATCATATTCATTTAGGTCATAAAATTTAAATATATTAGAAACATTTCTCTTTCTTTCCTTAAAGTCCCTCATTCCCCTCGGGCTTCAGCTTTAGGTAGAATTAGAATTAGAATACTTTAGGTAGAATTAGAATTAGATTTAAAATTTGTCTAAAAGACTATGTTGTTTTGTATAATTGATATCTTTAAATTTTTTGTTTTTTTATAAAAGTGCCATGTGGCTCATTCCTATTGCACCGCGATGTGTTCTCTTGATCACGTCTTGTCAATATAATGGAGAGGGATAATGGTAAGAATTGTTTTGTAACTTAGACTAAACTGAAAAATAGGTTCGTAATCGGATGGAGAATAAAGACTCATACTGATGGTATGTAGAGTAATTGAAATTTTCATATATGAAGATTGGAGAAGTTTTGTTTATGAAGTTTAAATATGGATGGGGACAAAAATTATTATATTTATATTGTGAGAATTATAAACTGTATTTGTATAAAATTTTGTAAAAATTCTCGAAAAATATTCGTAAAAATCTTTGATGTTTTAAAAAAATTTAAAAAATATATACTTATCTCTCATGTACCTATATATCTATGGAAAAAAGATTAAAATAAGTATACAAAAGCATCATCAAGTATTACATGTTAGATTGATTTAGCTACATGATGAGAGAATAAATCGTCACTCGTTAAGTATTATTATATTTTTGATAGGATTAATATCCTATACACATGCGGTGGAACAAGCGCTTTAGTTTTAGGGTATATAGAATTAGTTTAGTGTATTGGTTTAGGGGTTTAGGGGTAGGGGTTTAGAATTTAGGAATAATTGTTTCAACTTAAGGTTTAGGGTTATAATTTAGGGTTTATAGGTTAGTGTTTAGTTTTTAGGGTAATTTGGTGAAGATTTAGGTTTTAACCTATAAATCCTAAATTATAACCCTAAACCTTAAATTGAAACAATTATCCCTAAATTCTAACCCCTACACCTAAACCCCTAAACTATATACCTTAAACTAACTCCCTATACTCTAAAATTAAGGCGCCCGTCTGTTTATAGGATATTAATCCTTTTTGATATAGCTTGTTTATTGTTGGTAAAATTAAATTTATCATTTATGTTTATAATTTTAAAAATTTAATATTGAATATTGTTTTAAGTTTTATTTTTTTAGATGAAGATTCTTCGAAATCCATTGGGAAAATACAAGGATAAAAAAAATCCGTAAGCATTCAATGAAAATTTCTCGAAACCATCTCTGTAAATGTTGGAGACAAACTGAAAAATACATGATCATCTCCATCTCTCGCTGTTGACTGTTGTCACCCTATTGGAAAAGAAGAACAATTTGGACCCAAGTGAGAAGAATGTCTAAATTTAAGGGGCAAATATGCATTTACCCCTTGATACTAACATAAGATATTTTTTTCTTACTGGGTGAAAACTAAAAGGCAGAAGCAGCAAATTTACGAGTTAGAGAGAGATTTGGAACTGATCAAACATAATGGGAAACATTTTGTCCTATTTAGAAACATCACATGGACTTGAAATTATATTATTTTTCTGACACCAAATTTATTTATTTATTTATTTATTTATTTATTCTGAAGTTCCTAAAATTGAGAAAGCACCCGTATCCAATCCGTAACCAAAAAGGTTTACTTTATTAGTGTATTTTCGGACATTTAAACCCCTGAGCTAACAGTTGTTGTATTGTAAAGACCAAGACATTGAATCTTCTTGCTTCTTCCAAACCCAAACCCCACTCCCACGTTTGATTTGTCGTTTAATGAGCCAGTAGCACTAAAACAACCATAAACAGTGGATTAATTAATTAATTAACAGTCAATTAACTAAATCTTTAATTATGTGTGGGACCCTTCTGTATTCTGCTTCGACTTTCATTCTATGTGGATCATATGAACAGAGACAGTCGTGGGAGACAAGCAGAGGCCTTGACCCCTAAATTATAAGTCTATAAGACAAAATATAAATGTATGAAAGTATAGGAAAAATTTTCAATTTTTTAAAATATATAAATATAAGGTAAAATAAATTGTGCGGGGAGGTAATGACCCCTCCCACTTGCTACACAGTTTCGTCAGTGAATTTAAATTAACGCAACGATAAAAATACACTTCGATTTCTTATCTCATTAGTTTTTTCTTATTTTATCTTTACATGTGTAATTTGTCTTCAGATCTTATTTTGATTTAAATCTCGTCACATGTCGATTATTTTCGAATTTAACACGATTTTATTTTAAATAAATTTCAATTATTATTCTTATTTTAGTTTGTAATTATTAGTTGTGATTTTTATTTAGTTAGATAAATATTAATTATGATTATGATTGTCTTTTCATTATGATTTAAACCTAATCATGTGAACATCTTTTCAAGAGTTATTCTGATTTTATTTTGAGCATAAATCGATTATTAATCTCATTTATACTTTACAATAATTAAATCTAATTATAATCTATTCGGAAATCTATTACTTGTGATTGTATCTTAAAAGTGATTTTTTTAATAAAAAAATGGGGTCACCAAACGGGTCCAAAGGTGGTTGAAGGAATAAATCAGGACCGTTTCCTCATTGCGAAAACGCGTATCCCCCATCTAACGGTCGGTCTTATCTCCATCACGGGAAATAAAAAACATAAAAAAAGTGAAGAGTGATCAGTGTCAAATGCCGTAATAAAGGGGAAGGGATGGAGGGCAAAACGGAGAATAGAAGCGAGCAGGGCAGGCCCGGCAGGCCGACGGAGGGGCCACCAACGGGACGGGGAGAGCTCAGACTCAGAGCAGTGACGTTTAAATGTGGGAAGACAAGAATGGATAGCGACCTTCAACAATCATGCACTCCTCCAACCTTACATCAAATTTCCCCTCCAAACTTCAAATCCCCAACTAATTCATGTTATTTGAATTTTTTTATTTTTATAAGTGCGTTTAAGGTTTAAAGATTTAGTTTAGAGTTTAGGTGTATAGTTTAGAATTCAGTGTTTGTAGTTAGAATTTAATATTTATAAGTTAAAATTTAAGGCTTTGTTTTTTGTTGCAGTTGCGGTGGCCAACTGCTGTTCACCAGCAACAACAACCTCAAACACCCACCAATTTAGCTTTAAACGCCTATTTATCAACATATTTACGCGCCTAAACGCATGTTTCACGGCAACTACATTTTTTTAGCTTTTGAGAAACGTCTGTTTGCCCCCAAACCTACGTTGGGGACTTCAACGACAAACGGAGCCTAAATCTTTAACATATTACCTTAAAACATAACCTCTAAGCACTTAATTCTAAGTCCAACCCATAAATTTCAAACTCTAAATCATAAATTAAAATTTTAAACTCTAAAACTAAATAACATTTTTGAAAACAACAAATTTTTATGTTAGTGTATAGAATATTTTCTTATATTTAAATTTTTTTTACAAAGAAACATTTCTTTACACATTTTCAGAAAAAAAAAAAACTAAATAACATTTGTCCAATTGTGTAAAACGTGATGTTCATCTCCTACTAACTGCACGTATAAAGAATAAATCACGGAAAATTATTTGATGTAATCATCAAATTTTAACTTTAAAACTAAAATTGTTCAGGTTTGTCTTTAAAAAAATGTTTATGTTTAGGGGTGAGCAGAAATCGACTCGACTCGTTTTTTAAAAAAATGATTCGATTCGAAAAAATTAAATTGTTCGACTCGATTTGAGGCAAAAAAATTCTTCTCGTTTTCTTTTTAAAAATAAAGTTTGAGTTGGAAAATGGAAATTCGAATAACGACATTTTTAGTAATTAGTGAATTGATTTTTAAGTTTGAGTTGGAAAATATGAAGAAATATATGCTACATATAAAGAAATAGGTATGCATATTATATAATTAGAGAAAGTCGTTTAATTTAGAATCAAATTGTATTGTAACATGATAAATTCAAATAAAATTTAAGTTATAAAATATGACGTAACAACTCAAATAACTCGAAATTTTTTTGACTCGATCTAACGCTCACCCCTATTTATAATGTACTAACAAAAGACATTATTTTAATTTTGGTTGACGTAATGTTTCTGATTCGATTTCTAACAATTCCTCTCATTTTTCTAATAAAAAGCTAAAATACATATTTTAAAAACAAACAATTAAAACAATCAAATAGAGATTTCGAACCACGAAATTGACAAATATAATGTGTGAATTTGCATAAAAATTATCAAATAATGAAACGTGTTTGAACTATTGACCAGTAGGAATTCACACATGAGATGGACTATTTGTATAAAAGAAATCTAATACTGATAAAGAGATTTGAATAGTACAGGGACCTTGTACAAAATTTGACCTTTATAGTTTTCCAAAGAAATTAAAAATAAATAAAAGTAGGAAACAAAAGGGCAACCTCATTATTGTTTGCCGCTAAATCTGGCCCTTAATTTCTCGCTCTATACTCGCACTCTAAATTTTGGCCCCATTATCACAAAACATTACTCCTCCAAGTTCTTCCTTTTCATTTGTTTTTCTCTCTTTTACCCTTCCCCCACTCTTCTCCTCTATCTTCTAGTTGTAATTTTCTTGTTCTAATCCACTTCCATTATTACCATTTTTGTTCGTTTTCCTCCCTTTATAATTTTTCGTCATTTCCTGGATTTCTGCTCCCTTTTCTTGTAATTATTGGTTGAATTTTCGTGGTTACTGTCTTCTCGCTCCGTTTCATTCACAGATTCCCAGTTCATTGCGCTGCCTTTTGCCGTTTAGAATCCGAAAACCATAAGGCTGCGCTTCTCCCCCTTTTGGGTGTTTTTTTTTCCACAAAAAAACGTTTCTTTTACATGCAGAAAGGTGGATTTGGTTCGAGGAAAGAACCGATGGGAAATTTTGGTTAATAAAATTTGTAAGTAGCTTTGTTTGTGGTTGTTCAAAGTTCAAATCTTTTGTTGTGTAATTTCACTGATTGTGGAGATAAGCAGAAAGAAGATGAGTTGTTTCCCTTGCTTTAATCCTCGTTCTAAAGATTCAAGGATCGACATTGACAATGGAAGTCGAACTACTTCTCGCCATTCCGCTGATTCCTCAGGTTTCTTTTCCATTTCCATTTCCCTTTTTCTCATTCTTTTTCCATTACAAATTTGCTTATCTGTTAACTTGTTCTTCGTTTTTGTATCCAGTTTCCGGCGCTACCAGAAGAAAGGCAATTTTAGACGGTAATGCTAAGGATTTTAACACCAAAATTCTGGGAAAGTTTTGTTTTTTTGTTTTTTTCCATTGGATTTGATTATTAGTTTGTTTGAAATTTTGTACCAGAGCATAAGAAAGCAAATGACCATGGAAATGGCTCGAAAGGCAATGGGGCGCGTAGTTTCACATTCCGAGAGTTAGCAACAGCAACTAAGAATTTCAGAGAAACCAATTTGCTTGGGGAAGGTGGATTCGGAAGGGTTTTCAAAGGTCGATTGGAAACAGGGGAGGTAAAGTTGCTGTTTTTCTTTTCAAATTTATACACCTGTTTGGTATATTTCCAGAATATGTTGTTTATGTTACTTATTGGATCGTTTATGTTTTCGGATCCGAGCAGATTGTTGCGGTGAAACAACTTAATCACGATGGTCTTCAGGGCTATCAGGAATTCATTGTTGAGGTTCTTATGCTGAGCTTGTTACATCATGTTAATCTGGTCACCTTGATTGGCTATTGCACGGCCGGGGATCAGAGGCTCTTGGTTTACGAATACATGCCGATGGGCAGTTTGGAAGATCATCTTTTCGGTAATTTATATTAATTTTAGAATTCGATTGAATATGACATTCTTACAGTTCGACATCATTTACTGTTCGTTGAGACTTTTCTTAGTGTCACTCCTTGTGTTTGTAGGCCTTTTGCTAGTGTCTGCTCTACTTTAATAATGCAGAACTCTAGCTCTCATGTGAGGTTTTTGCTGTTGTTTTTGGAGCCATGTGAGGAGAAATTCGATTTCGAATCAATTAATACTGTTTGTTTTGCTGATTTTTTTCTTTAATTTGTGTTCATTATGTATTAAGCTGCCATAATTTGTTCATTCATTTTCCTCTTATTATGTCAATTAAAGACGACTAATTTCGATATTCATCTTGAAGCGAGAGTGCAAAACATCCAAATCTTGTAGAATAGCTTTAGAATTTGTGTTTTGCATGGCTTTGCACCGATGATCATCACCCGTTGAGCTGACGAACGGTGTCTTTTTGCTTGCTGTGGAGTGTTCATAATCACTATTGTATACACCTACCACTTGACAATGCAAATGTTCAAAAAAATCGGCCCGAGTGGGATGTATTTTACCTTATATTCTCACCTGGATGCTCGGTCTTATAACTACCTTTATTCGTATGATTTCATGTAGCTTTTAATCAGACCGTTTTAATGAGTAAAGAGACTGTTGTAGATGCATGTGAAAGCAATAATCATTCTATCGATTGTTGTTATGTTTCCTCATATGCCTTTGATTAAATTTGTTTCCACAGATTTAGAACCAGGACAAGAGCCTCTGAGTTGGAATAATCGTATAAAGATAGCCGTAGGTGCTGCTCGAGGAATCGAATATCTACATTGCAAGGCCAATCCACCTGTCATCTATCGTGACTTGAAGTCTGCAAATATTTTGCTTGATAAGGATTTCAACCCAAAACTCTCGGATTTCGGCTTAGCAAAATTGGGACCGGTGGGTGACAATACTCATGTTTCAACCAGGGTGATGGGAACATACGGATATTGTGCTCCAGAGTATGCCATGAGTGGGAAATTAACTCTTAAATCCGATATATATTGTTTCGGTGTGGTGCTATTGGAGTTGATAACCGGACGAAAGGCAATAGATACTACTAAGAAGCATGGAGAGCAGAACTTAGTTTCATGGGTAGCTTTCGGTTTATTTATTTATCTATGTTCTTTCTCCCACGCCGGCCATTTTGACCTCGGCTTTGTTCTTCCTTTGTTTTTTAATTACTAATATATTCTTTTCGTGTTGCAGTCCCATCCGTATTTAAAAGACCAGAAGAAGTTTAGCCTTTTAGTTGATCCTCTAATTCGAGGATGTTATCCTCGCCGTTGCTTGAACTATGCAATTGCAATTACTGCCATGTGTCTCAATGAGGAAGCCAATTTCCGCCCACTTATCGGTGATATCGTAGTCGCACTTGAATACTTGGCTTCTCAGAGTCAGAATTGGAGCCTTGAATTACAGAATGCCGAGGTCCGCAATACCTCACAGCCCTCACCGAGACAAACTGAGAAAGGAACCCCTCGTCGATCTAATTCCAGAAGAGGTTCAACCGCCATTTGAAGTATTCAATAAGAGCTATCAAGAAACCATTGATCAAGTAAGCTGCAACTCATTAATGATATATTCTTTACAAAACTTACATTATATTCCTTTTCATATAAACCGATATAGGTTTGTTACCTGTTCGAGCTGTGCGTGGTCGAGAACTCGATAGACATCGACGAGTGAGTACATATGCGAGTGTATGTGTATTGGGTTATGGAAGGGTGAAAATGTGGTATAATAGGAAGTGCCGAATCTATAAGTTATAGTAATTGCATTGTGTGGGAAGCAACATCAACGGCTGTCAGCTTTGTTTAGAACACTCTCATTGAATGCACAAAAGATTTTCTCTGTACGGACATGAGCTCTGTTTTCTGCTCCCTTTTGACTTCCCTTTCATTTTCTTTTTATTTTTTGTAAATGGAAAATTATATATAGACAGATAGATAGGTATAGGAGTACGGGTTGTCTTGTAAATGAGACAAGATATATCGCGAGTTACTCGAGCTCGAGTTCTTAACGAGCTGAGTCGAGCTATTTGATACCCGACTCGAAAAGTTCGCGAGCTACTCAAAAATATAATATACTCAATTTTTTTATAATTTAAAATTTAAATTACTAGACTTAAAACCTTAAAATATAAACTTTAAACATAAGTCTCAAACCCTAAAATCTGATTCTTAAAGTTTTAAACCCAACAATATAAACCATTAAACCCTAAGTTAACACCTTAAACTCTAAAAATAACAAGCTTGATTTTACACAACTTGTGTATTAAATTTTTTTTTTCTTGATGGTACCTTAAATGAGACATGACGTATGGCGAGCTACTCAAGTCCGACACAGTCAAAGATTGATCATCACTTGACTCGATTGAGCTCGAATTAAGCTCGAACTTGATTCGATTTCTTAACGAGTCGAGTCGACCTCAGCCTTACTCGAGCTCGACTCAGCTCGTTTACACCCGATTGCATATTGTGGGGGCATATATATATATAGAGAGAGAGATATGAAGTTTGTGACATTGAGACATGTATGAGTGGTTGTGGTATTGTTACAGTTATACAGACCCCCACAGAGTTTGGAGTTTAGGCATTGAGAATCGCAGGGAAACAATAAAATTGGGCACATGGATATTCCTCTTTCATCCGCGTGGGAAGTGTACTATCGTGTCCAATCATACTACCCCAAGGGCCAACGGGAATAACTCCTTGTCCCATCTATCCTTGTTTCGAGTAAATATATGCTGTCACCCATCTGATATTTTATACACCAGATTCCCTTTTTTTTTTTGGATAATTGAATTTTATTATCCAGAAGCAAAAAATGCTACAAGTTCACACCAAAGCTGTACAAGAGAACAAAACAACACAACAGCCTACCCTATACAAGTAAATTCCAGCTGGTTTTTAACTGTGAATTTATACCAGTATGTGAATGCCTAATCTTCTCACATAACCGTGTGCAAACAGTATCACGTATACGAGAAAGAATGTCAGAAGCAGTAGAGGAGGAAGCTCGAAATATCCTGCAATTTCGCTCGTTCCAAACAAAGTAAACAAGAGAACACCAAGCAATCCGCGATATAAGGGCAATGAGAGACTTGCCTTTCAAGTTCTTGATTGCCCATTCAAACTCAAACTGCCAAGAGCCCACCTTTCGTTGGATGCCACAATCCAAGAGGACTTGCTTCCAAATCAGCTTCGAAAATTCACACCCGAAAAATAGATGGTCTCTAATCTCGCTACCATCACTACATAAAACACAAGATATATCAGTCACCACTCCCCAAGCAGCAAGTCTATCTCTCGTAGACAATCGCCCAAGAACAGCAACCCATGAGATAAGCGTATGCCGGGGAACATGCAAAGGGAATCATATCAATCTATGCCATGGAAAAGTAAGCTTATTATATTGTTTTTTAATAGTCTTATATATATGAAAAAAAAGTATTTTCCGAGTATAGATGGAGATAGAGAAATGCAAGGAGGAAAAAAACAAAGAGCGCAGGGAATTGTGTTGGTGAGAAAAAAGTCAAGAAAATAAAGGGAAAAAGATAATGAAAAGGTTTTTTTCGCCATTAATAGTGATGTTTGTTCGTATATAATGTTTTTATGAGTTATTTGATTGTGTGTTTTTTTTTTAATGTATGGCCCTATTTTCTTTGCTGAAATTGTGATTAGTCTACCTTAATTTATTTTTTAAGTTTTTCTTTGTTGACATTGTGCTTTTGTTGTATTTTCTTTTAGACATAAAGTAAAAAAAAATACATTAAATGTTTGACTGAATAGTTATTTTGACATTTATTTTTCTACAAATAAAAATTGTTAGTCACGGTAAATAACTTAAAATAACTTAACATAATGATGCTCCAGGAGAAAAAATATTTTATATTTTATAGAATTTTATAAAAATATTTTTAGCTGATGTGTCATTATGTAAAGTAAACATATTTGTCTATATGACACTACTATCGCGGCGTGCACTGCCATGTAGGTTTGTCATTATATAAAGTAAGCATAATTGTTCTACCTGCCATTGCAGACCTCAGTTTAACCACCACTTCTTTATAAACATCTTAGACTAGATCAAATAAATATTAGGTCACACAACTCTAACAATTTTTTATATCGTTTTCAGTTGAAATTATTAATTCTAATTTCTATTTTATATTCTCTCAAAACTCTAAATCAAAAGATATTATACGTTTAAGTCCACTTTATCATAAAAAATTGCAACAATAACTACATCATTAAACTAAATTCAATTAATTGATAAGAATTACAATTAATTGTACTTGAGAAATGAAAAGAGGAGTTGAGATGTATAGTTTTAATTGGTGAGTACCATGATTAATGCGATGAAAATAATACATAATATGACCATTTGAGTATTGTCCTCTTGGGGTAGGCAAAGTTGGGCCCAAAAATTGGCAATTCCAATGTATATAACACAAGTTATACGGCCCACAGGCTAGTGAATTAGCAGCATTTTCTTTATATACCCATATCCTAATTCTCAGCCATTCGCCATGGCCCATGCATTTCTTGGTATAACACAAGTTAGGGGTGATAATGAGCCTGACCGGCTTGCGAGTTACTCGGGTTCGGCTCGGTCAAAGTTCGGATCACATGAGCTTGACTCAGGTTCGAATTCAACTTGAAATTTTAACAAACCGAACCGAGTCTGATGGTACTGTTTTCGAGCCGAGCTCGACGAGCCTTGAACTTGAGCTGAGCTAAGCCCAAGCCTAATTACCGTGATTTTCTCTCTTTTTTTTCTCCATTAATAAGAAACTCCACCCCCCCCCCCCCCCAAAAAAAAAAAAGAAGAAGAAGAAGAAGCATGATTTGCTCATTTCCTTAGATTCATAATAAAAAGAAACTGCGGTGAAGGGGCCATGATCATGCATGCAAAAGAAAAGGTGGAAATTGTGAATTAGATTAATTCCAAGTTGATTTCAAACCAAATTATGATCAAAAGAGGGTTGATGGGGGTTTAGGGAATATGATTCACATGCTGCACGCTCCCCATTGCCGACAACCTTTCCTTTTTATTTACAAATATAAATATGTGATGTGGTCTGATGCCTACGAATATGTGTGAGCGTTCGATCGAGTCGAGTCGAGTCAAAAAATTTTGAACTATTCAAGTTGACGCGTCATATTTTACAAATTTAATTCTAATTATTTATCATATTTTTAAGTTATTTAATTTTTTTTTATTCGAGTTCATATACAAATTTAATTGTAATTATTTATCATATTATAAATATATTTTGATTCTAATTTAAACGGCTTTCTCTAATCACATAAGATATGCATATATATTTCATCATATTTTTTCATATGTGACATATATTGCTTCATATTTTTTATATTGGTATATATATATATCGGTAAAATTGAGGAACCTGACTCGAACTTAAAAATCAAGCAACTAATTACTAAAAATTTCGAGTTATTCGAATTTTCATTTTAAAACTCAAATTTTGTTTGAAATTTTTTTCGAATCAGAGCAAGTCCTAGTTTTTTAACTCAAGCCGAGTAATAAATTTTATTTTTTTTGAGTCGAGTTCTCCTGACCCCAACCTACGAATGTATGTATGTATGTTTGAACGTTGAAATATTGATTAGTTTTTCTTAGTGCGCTGCTGGGCCGATGTGGACCCGTTGTTGGCTAAATACACTGGAACCACCGGGCGGCGCATTCCACACTAATCATGACATTATCATCAAAACATCGATGCCCTAATCCCTCATATTATTATTATATTTTCACCACGTTACATTTTGGCCCATGCTTTCTTTTTTATCTGTAGCTTTCTCATGCCTTTGCCGGAAAACTTGAAAACTGTGTTTACTATTTACAGTACAGAGTTTTCCACCTAGAAGACAATGACGGAGTTCCGCAGAAATCAAATATTATTTGATTTATTAATCGATTAATTCAAATAAAATATCTAGAGTGAAATTTATTTAAATGATTGTCTCATTTTGCTAGAATAACTAGTAATTAATTATATATATTTAAATTCAAATCCAGATCATTCTAAGTTTGCTTTTGGAACTGTCATAATATTTCATGAAACAGGGAGCATCTTTTATCAGACAATATGAGGTCAAATGCATCATTATTATTCATCCAAACGTTTCTTCTTCGAATGAGTTTTTCTTTTAATTTTTAAACTTCTAAATGATGAGCCAAAAAACATGATGACATGAAAACATTTACATACTACTATTTAACGGGTATTTTTAGTATCCAACCGATATAATACAGATTCGACTTCGAATATAATCGAAATTTAGAGACTGGAGTCCAAAACCATAAAACACTTTTTACAGTAACATGGGATGGAAAGTTTGAAGGCTCAAAAACTTTTTGAGAAGCACAAGATCCCAGTACTTGGATCTCTAGAAACTGCATTAATGTGCAGACTTTTTAGCAGTAAACAATCTATTTGAACTCTATAAGGACCACCACAACACTACTGGTCTGCAGCACCATCCCTATTTATCTAAAGTTTGAACAAACCAAGCAATGATTAGGTGTGCTTGCATTCAGGTACAAACACGAGACTTTAGGTTAGGGGGTAAACCTATAAAAATTTAAGTGAGGGGCAAAAATAGATTTTTAATTGAAAATATATTAGAATCTTTCTAAAGTGTATAAAAAATTTAAATTTTTAGGGGATGACCGCCCCCGCCAGACCGATTCGGTCCATCCCGGGTCCATTTTATAGGCATGGTACAACTTTCAAAGTAACACAAAAGGCACAGACTGCATTGATTAAGTGATTATCAAGTGTGCTGCAGCAAAAGAGCTGAACGCTTGAAAGCGAAGAAAGACTGCGCCTATTGCTCTTGAGAGCCTGCTTCCTCCTCATTCATAACATGCAAGATGCAACCGCGATGGACGGGGAGCTGTTGCAAGTAGGGGCTTGTAGCTTTCATGGGCCCCTATAAATTTTAATATAATTTTATAACAGTTCACATCTCTAACATAAAGTCATGCGTTCATCCATATCTGCCAGCATCGAAGATTAATGAATCATTTGGGTCTGAAATTTCTTGGTATATATATATATATATAATGGATTAATATTTGATACACTGCCAGTGTAAAAAAAATTTACACAAGCATGCTTATTTTCTAGCCTAAATTTAAAACCTAAAATTCTAACCTTAAAACCCTAAAAATCTAACTCCAAGCCCCAAACCCTAACCATGATTCTTAAATTCTAAATCATACAACATAAACCCCTAACCTCTAAACCCTAAACTAAACCCATAAACCTTTAAATAAACCCGCTTATAAAACTTTATTTTCCACCGCCGGTGTATAGGATATTAATTTATATATATATATATATATATGTGTGTGTGTTCGCATATAAGATTCAAATTGGAAATGAAACAAAATACGTATATGTGGCGTATCTGAAGCAAAGGTGAGGGGCCCCGGATAAGCAGCGCAAGAAGCGTCAGGCACAGATAACGCAACGCAATTGACGATGGGAGTGGGGAAATTAGGTTTGGCCTTGGGGAAAGGTCCAAAATAAAGAAGAGAAATTCGTACACGAACCCACCTGGCAGTTTGCACTTTCCCCTGTGGGGAAGGACATAATCTAAGTTATTTGATTTGCGAGGGAATCTGCTTTTAGGTTTGAGTTGTGAGGCAAGGGCGGAGTCGCCTGTCCATGTGGCATGTGGTGTGGGTAAAATCCTGCATGATCGAGGCGTGGCGCCGAAGGTCATGATTTCGGTCAGATGAATACCAATCATAACTACGTATGGGGCCTTTGCCTTCTTCCAAAAGTTGATCCTTCTGCCCTGCCCTTTGTTTCTTTCCATCCATTCACTATGAGCAGGGACGGACGCATGACTTTAGGTTAAGGTGCGAATCTATAAACTTTTATGGTGCGAAAATAAATTTTTAATAAAAAATACATAAAAAATTTAAAAAATTTCTAAGTCGTATAAAAATTTCAAATTTTTAAGGGAGGTAACCGCCCCGCCAACCTCCCTCGGTCCATCCCTCGCTGACCGAAACCAATATCTAAGCTTTTGTAAGTTGTACTGTGTTTGACTAGCATAGTGTACTACATTATAATTTTTATGTTATTTTCTATAGTAAAAATTGAAATTACACGGTTACATAAAATTGATTTTTGAAATAATATTAATTATAAACTGAGAATGTAATTACACGTGTAACTATATCAATTCTTACCCTCTTTTAAAGAATTAAAAATGTAATTAAAATTATAATGGTTGTTCAAACACGTCAATTTACATTTAATTACACTGAAATCATTTAATGCACCATTTACTAACCTAGTAATTATAAGGAATATTATTTTCTTTTTGAAAAGAAGTTACTAGTTTTATTAACGAGAAAATACTCAAAATTATAATAAGGGTTTACAAACTATCATTGTAAACTAAATATATAATTTGGATTTTCTCCTAAAACTAGCCACTTTAGATCAGACATAAATCATACATGAAAAGGTTATAAACACATCTAAATACTAGAACGAAAAATAGATATGAAACCTGACTGCATTGGCAAAATGAACCACAAAAGGATGAAGCTATTGATAGACCAACGAGAAAACGCAAATCAGAGCCCAGCACCGTGAGAAACTATTCACAAGCGCAAACCACGTATCCAAATTCAAACTGAATGTCCAGAGCATAAAAGATCATCGGGATTACAAATAAGCGATTCTTGATCAGTCGTGGCGTCGTCAAATCCAACCCTGATAAAAACATAAAATAAAAAACGACCAAAACGACCGAAGGAGTAGAAGAAAACATGCCAAAAGGTAAAGATAAACATGCCAATAAACAGAGTTAAACATGCCAATAGATAGAGATAAACGTGTCATAAAGACAGAAAAATTATGTCACAAAAACATAATTATTTTATTAAAAAATTAAAAAAAAATAGAATAGATTCGGCTACAAAACATAAATGTCACAAAAGCATAAATGTCAGTGTCATCATCGGCTACAAAACAAAATTTAAGGCGTTTAGAGGAAGAATTGCCGAGCGGCTAGGATTGGGGGAAAATTTAGGCGTTTACACAAGGAATTCTAGTTTCCTAAACACGTTTGACTAACAGAGTATACTTTTATTGTAATTCTTTTTTTTGAATATGCTGGTGCGATACAAGGGTAGCATCTGTTCAATTTTCTTAGTCTTTTCGAGGACGGCACACACAACATGACATTATTGGTACACGAATTCGAGTCCCAACGGATGATAAACATCTACCTTTGCCACCAGAACACAAAGGGATGAGTAATTTCATTGTAATTCTATGTATTGTTTGGTAATACAAACTATAATTACACGATCACATAATTTTAAAATGGTTTTATGTAACATATACATATATGCATATGTTAAGAGTCATTTAAGAGCTTAGATTAAATACAAAATTCTACTAAATTTTTTTATCATTCAATTAATTACAAAATCCTAAAAGATTTTATTGTAAAAACATATTTACAAATTAATTATAGCTAACTTAGCTAAAACATATTTACATATGTATAAATTCTACTTACGCACACATATTACAAATTTACAACATGATTAATTCAAGCTCGATCATAAACTATCATTTTTCAAACTAAATTAATCGAGTTCAAAGTCTACAAACTTAAGGATTAACGTAGATTTTAAAGCAAACCAATATCTTAGTACATAAAACACCATAATAAAATGCATAATCAAAGTCTACGAACATAAATGTTCCAAAATTCATATGGCGGGTGGATACGGGGCGGGCGGATGCGGGGCGAATGGATACGATGCGTGTAAGGTCTTAAACTCATCACCTACCCACTATCCACGATGAGTATGACTTTTTATATCCGCACCCGCCCACTACCCACTAAACTCATACTCACCGTAATTAAAACGGATGCGGTACAGAATTCGCAAAACAGTAACCGTCTGTCATCCCTAAATTTAAATTTTAAATTTTATTTAACTCTAGACAAGAAGAGTATCAATATCACTGTATATTAACGAAATCTCTTTTTTCTAAAAGTACAAATCACAATTAATAAATTATTTATAACGCTAATATTTGAATAAGAAATTATTATACAATAAATTAAAATTTAAACTTTTTTTAATATTACAATAATATTATCAATTGAACTAATATTTGATTAATAAAATTACTTTATTATCCTTACAGTTTATAGTTCGGCTTGTAAGGACTAGACCGGGGGATGCAGTCCCACGTCTAGAGTCTCACTTGCTGGATGACTACTATGCAAGTAGGTGCGGACGTATGATTTTATATTAGGTTAAACAAATTTATAAAATTTTAAAAATGATAAATTTATAAAATTTTAAAGAATGCAATAAATTTTTAATTATATATATATATATATTTTAAATTTTTAACATAAACGAATGCCCCTCCGCCCGCTTTAAAGCTATCCCTGTCTGTACTCTGCAGGTGTCGCCCCCACCACCGTAGTTCTAACTATCATTACTCCCACTCCCATCTACCCAACAGCTTGATTACTCACACAGTGACAGTCTCTTAAATACTGGCTAATGGTACCAAAATATCCACCTTCAGATAAAAGTAAAGCACATAGTTTTTTTTCTTCCTTTCAGGTTTGGATGAATAGAAAATTTAGGTCACTTTTCGATGTTTTTTTATATTTTCACATTAAAAATTAAGTTTATAATTAAAGTTTAAGATTAAAGTTTAAAGAATTATAATTAGAGTGCATTTTTAAGATTTAAGATTTAAAATTTAGCATTTAAGTTAGAGCTTATAATATATATTTTAGTATTTGAGCATCGAAAGGGACACAAAATAAACAGAAGATTTTTGTTCGGTTTGAATATGAATATTTAATGATGATGTATATTGATTACTTTGAGTAAATACTTCATGTGGACTGCTATCTAGGGGTGTTTAAATTCGGGTACTCAAATTTTTTGAGTAGTGAAACCTCGACCCGTTACCCGGCCCATATAAGTCGGGTACCTGTAAAATCGGGTACTGAGTACCTAGTTCAATTTTTATATATTTTTTGAAAAAAATATATAGAAAACACATAAAATTTCATGATATATATTTCAAACACAAAATTATTGATTTGGGTTAGTTTTAAGAGAGAAATATTTGGATATATATATATACATTAAAGTTTATCGACGAAATAAGGTATTAAAAATATTAATCTCGAGCATGATTTTTCTTTCGAATCTCATATTAACTAATTAATATAATTATTTTTGAAAATTTTAAAACTTAAAACTATATAATACATGTATAAAAAGAAATTAAAGATTTAAAATTAATTTTAGGGGAAAATAGTAAGAAATATAAAATAAAAATAAAATTTAAAATATATAAAATTTAAAATTATCGGGTCGGGTTGGGTACCCGATTATAAAAAAAATTCTGCCTGACCCAACCTGACTACCCAGAAAAAAAATACGTGTCGGATAACTAGCCTGAAAAATTCAAATATTTTCAAATAAATACCTAATAGTTTTCAATTAGGTAAGTGAGTTGATGAATCGAATAGTTCAGGACGAGTATTTTTGAACACTCCTACTAGTACTACCCTCTCACTAATTAACTTGTATACATTCAATGAGATTTTGACTTTCGGTTGCTCATTTGGTTGTCTACCCAACGTACTCCGATGTCAATTTATTTGGTTTATTTAGAAATCAATAGCCGCTTTAGAAATTTAAAAATAAAAAATAAAAATATTTTTCTTAAATGAATACATAAATTCTATTGTTTCGGCTAGATAGTACAAGGAGAAATAAATAAGATACTAATGTGATTAATTAATGAGGAACCAAAATGACCCAACCATCATCCGATGAAGTTAATATTTAAAATATAAAAAATTTTAGAAAATATTTGAGGATATATATTATTTTTATAATACACAAGGACCTCGCTATTTGCAGGTGGTGTTCTTTATTTTTTTTAATATTAAATTGAGGGACTTCGCCACTTGCAGGTGGCGTCCTTTGAAAAAAAACATTAAAAAAATTAGACATCGCCACTTGCAGGTGGCGAGGTCCCCCGTGTACTGTAAAAAATAGCATATATCTCCAAATATTCTTCAACATCTTTTACATTGTAAATATTAACTTTTTATTTGAATTATTCTCTAAATTTCTCCACGAAGTGGTGATATCAGGTCGAATATTTACTTTTTTATTAGAATTTGGTACAAAATTTTATGTACTTTTTATGCATTTGGACTTTCCATCCTCTTACTTTTAATTTTAAGAATTTAACTTTTTTATTTTATTTTTCAGATTTAAATCAAGTTAAATTGTTAAAAACATTAAAATTCTTTTATTTTTTGTTTTGTTTTTTGAGGTATCAATTAGAACAAGTCCAGTGACTAATTATTTCGTATTATGTTAGTTAAATTTCTTCTATTAAATTTATTGATATAATATTTTGAAATAAAGAAAATATTAACTTGGAAATCATGCAATAAAAAAGTTGTTATGGAATTGAGTTTAACAAAAAGAAACAATTGAATTGACTTGAATTTTAAAAATAGGGGGCTAAATTTCACTAAATAAAAGCAGATGAACTAAATTACAAATGTGTTGAGAGTATAGATATTTGGAGTATATTTTAACTTTTTTTATAAAATTCAAATCTTAATATATTTATTTTCCGAAAGGTTAATGTATTGTTATTATTATTAATCAAATTGCCTATTGGATAACCAAATCCACTAAAAATCTGGATACAATCAAATTTTTGAATAATAACAACTGAATTTTATTAAACAATCAAATTATCTATTCGTGAAAATAAAGTATATTTAGATAATGAATATTCAAGGATTATTGGATTAACATTTGTATTTATTAAATATTAATGAAATTATAATTAACATTATGTTTAGATTGAAATACTATCATTTCAGCTGAAAAATAGTTGTATTTTAACCACCGGTATTAAATTAATTGGTTGACTAATCTAGATTAAACTTTTTAAAGGTTCAATATGAGGTGACCGTCTCAATTTTTTTTATTCACAATATTAAAATTCGAACCACTCACATTACTTAACACTTATTATCTCATTCCGCTAAAAACAACGGATTGTTGGTAACCTTTTTTTTTTAAAGGAGTAACTAAAAATTACTTATTGACTAAGTTTATTTAACGAATAAATATTTATTTTATACGAAATATTTATTAACACATGTATCAGTGTTATCGTATAAAAATAACATTAAAAAGTAGCCTATTAAAGTTATGGATGAGTCTACCACGTGCGACGAACATTGATGAACACCACTAACGATGAATACCGATGAACACCATTAATTTTTTTTTTAATTTTAAAATCTAAAGGACTAAAATTATAATTAAAATTATCTCTTAAAAAAATAAAAATCAAATTTAATAATTACTTTATAATATTTTTTAATAGGTTATAATCAAATATGCCTAATTCTCTTAAACCCTAACAAAATCAATCTCTTAAAAAATAGAAATCGGTTTATAATTTTTTAATAGATTAGAATCAAATATACCCAATTCTCTTAAACCCTAACAAAATCAATCTCTTAAAACAATAGAAATCAGTTTATAATTTTTTAATAGGTTAGAATCAAATATACCCAATTCTCTTAAACCTTAACAAAATCAATCTTGATTCCATCGATTAATGCAAATGAAGAAAAGAAATTCTTGGAGTCTCAACTCATTAGCATCGAAGCAGATGCTCGAACAATGTCTGCAAAGATTGATTTATTAGAAACAGAAGTTGAAAAGGAAAGAGCACTGTCAACGCAAATTACAATCAAGTATTTTAATTATAATATTTCTTTATAATATTTTTATTTTTTAAGAGATAATTTTAATTATAATTTTAGTCCTTTAGATTTTTAAAATTTAAAAAAAAATTAATGGTGTTCATCGGTGTTCATCGTTAGTGGTGTTCATCAATGTTCGTCGCTCGTTGTAGAATTTTCCTAAAGTTATAAAAAAACATCCAATTTTAAACCTGAATAGTGAATATATTATCTAGAACGACAATATTCATTTCCAAAAGTTTTCTACTTATTATTAACCATTATATTACAATCGATAAATTTGTATAGTTATAATTAGAATTAATCATTGTAATGTGAATGATTTTGGACAAAGTTTACCCGTGATATTAATGTATTTAAGGACCTAATACCTTTTTTTAATAAGAATAAGGGCCTCATTAAAAAAAACTTTCATAACAAAATTATACACAAATATAATTCTAACAGCAGAATGAGAAAAATAGTGACCAAAAACTTTTATTATTATAAAAGACTCTTAACATTACATAAATCGGATTACAGTAGAGCTCTCTAAAAACCCCGTTACAAAAATCCCAAATAACAACACTTTTTTGCCATGAAAAATGCCGTCCACATTTGTCAATATTACACTTTTTGGCCAGCATATCTGCGTCAATATTATATACCTTCAGTGTGTGCCATAAGATCACATTTAGAGACCGTTTCAGAAATATGATAATGTTTATTTTAGAAGATACGAGTTTAATTAATTTTGTGTATAAAATGTATAAATTTTATTAAAAGATAAAAGAACAAATATTACATTGTAATCATCATAGAATTATTAAAAAATAACTTAAATCATGTAATAAAATATTCGGGTCAACATTTTACATTGTCAACAAAAAATTATACAATCAAAATTAATTATTCGTTGAAAGCGTTATATATTATTCTTAAATTATTTTTAAGTGCAAATGTAATAATTAAATTAGTTAAAATCATAGTTCAGCAAACACTATTTAATTGAGATAAGACCCTGACTAATTTAAATATAAAATTTTGTTATAAACGGTTTTAAGAGTTGCATATAAGAATTATTATATTTCTATTCATTAATGTTCGTTTTACTTTTCAATGAAATCAATTAAAATATAATTAATTACATTCTTAAAAAATAAAACATTTAAAATAAAGAGTTTAATGTAATTAAATCTTAAAACCTTAGACCTTAACCAATAAACCCTAAACTTATAAGTCATAAATCATAAACCCTATCGACATAAATTATAATCCTAAAATCCTAAATCATAAACAAATACTCATTATCCCTAAATCTTACAACCATACACTATAAAATCATAATCCCTTTTATATGATTATTAATTATATTAAACACCCTAAATTAATTTTTAGTAGTGTTTATCGATGCTCAAGGGCGGAGCCACCCTTTCAATTGGGGTGTCTCATGACACCCCAAAATTTTTGGGAAACCTATTTTTTCTATATAATTTGTATATAAAAAATTAAAAATAAGAATAAATGACACCCCTTTTATGAATAAAATGACACCCCTTAACTATATTTCTAGCTCCGCCCCTGTCGATGCTCGTTATTAATGGTACTCATAAATACTCGTTGTTAGCGATATTCGTATGTGTTCGTCCAACGTGACATACTTATACTTATAAAATAACAATAATAAAAACCGTGGGGATCTCTCAATTTGATGATGCAATTTATTGTAGCGTACAAGTTATATATTAAATGAAGTCAAGAGAACCCCACGTATCTAAGATACCATAATCTGTCCAAATGGTTTTGTCAAAATTATCATCCTTGAGATGAGCAGGGCGTTATAAATTACAATACAATAAAACGACAGGAAAAATATTTCATGCTGGAACGAAGCTAAAATTTAGGCATAAGGTAGTAAAATATAAATGTTTGAAAGTGTGGAGATAAATTTAAAAATAAATTAATTTTTAAAACAATTTAAATAGAAGGACAAAAGTAAAAAGAATAAATTTTTTCGGGGGTGGGGGCAGTTGACCCTCCCCACCCTTTAATAGCTCCGCCCCTGATCTCATGCGTTTAGGCTCTATTTGACAATTAACAGATAGCGAATTACGTTAGCTGATTGCATTAGCTGATTTGACTAGCTGATTGTATAAAAGTGTTTGGTAAAATTAACTGATAGTTGTTAGATTATTTAAACAAGTAAAATGACATATAAGGACATGATTATATTCAATACTTGTTTGAATAGTTTATTAGTTATCAATATTTTGTATCTAATTAATATTAATTAGATCTATAAAATTATTTTTAATATATTTTCTAAACATATTTGAATGATTTATATATTAATTTATTATTTATATAATTATTTTAATATAATTTAATTAATTAATAAATTTAAATACACGTATAAATATGTGATAATAAAAAGAACAAATAAATAAGATTAACTTATAAATAGGGTGAGAAAATATTTAATTTAGGTTATTTTAAGATTTTTGGTAATTGGTAAGGGTAAAAGAGTCTTTACAATTCTAATATCAAACCTCTAATCTCAAAAAGCTCATATTATGAGTTTTTCAAAATTAACGGTTTCACCCCAATCCGCTCTTTCAATCCTATGTTCACCAAACAACAATATTAGGGATTTGACTGGTCAAACCTCTAATTATGCCTCAAACCTCTAATTTTTGCTCAAACCTTTTTTTACCAAATAGGGCCTTAATGTTTGGGATATTAAGTATATTAGTTTAAAATTCAAGGTTTATGGTTAGAATCTATGTTTTAGAGATTATGGTTTATGTGTTAGGGTAATATGGTTAGAATCTATGTTTTAGAGGTTGGGGTTATGTAATAAGGTAATATGGTTAGAGAATTAAATTTTAACCTATGAACGATATTTGTGCATTGAAACTAAGACATTTATTATAAAGTCTAAAGGCTAAAACTAAGACAGGTGTGCATTGAATAATTATCATAAAACTATATTTACTTATTTTATTATAATAATAATGTTAGCAGCCCTTGAAGATTCTTGTAACTAAATTTGTTAGCATGCTGTTAGGAGTAGTTAGTAGTTACAGTGCATAGTTAGTTGGTTGTGAATACTTTGTATAAATAGGGATTGTAATCAGATAATTATTCTTAATGAGAATATACATGAAATATTCCTTTTACTCTTTTCTCAAAATTTAACATGGTATCATTGAGCCATTGATCCATTATTGTTTGGGCCGTTTTTTGACCCATTTGTTTTTCCCCTTCGGTTTCATCTCTCTCCCAATTTTTCCCTCTTTCAGCCTTAAGGTTTGTTTTTTCCTCCTTATTTTTCTCTCACGATGCCTCATGAGAACACGACGACCGTCGATTCAATCGATTTCAACCATCCTCTTTTCCTCCATCCTTTCGATACGTCGGGCAGTCTGTTGGTTTCTTATCGTCTCATCGGAATTGACAACTACAACATCTGGAGTCGATCTATGCGCATCGCCTTGCTTGCCAAGAACAAGCTTGGCTTCGTTGATGGAAGCTGCACAAAAGAAAAGTATGGTGATTCGTTGGCTTCTCAGTGGGAACGCTGCAACGCTTTCGTCTTATCCTGGATCCTCAGCACCGTGAGTGCAGAGCTTTCAGCTGGGATTGCGATGAATCTCAACAAATTCTCACGCATTTGGCACATCAACGACTGTTTCAATTCTTAATGGGGCTGAATGAGACATATGCTGCCATCCGGAGTCAAATGTTACTGATGAAACCCTTGCCCACGGTCAATCAAGCCTATTCGATGTTAGTGCAAGAGGAATCTCAGCGAGCACAATTGTTTGGTATATCTCCTGCTCCTGATACTACTGTTTTGTTTTCTAATACATATGGTTCCTCTGATTGAAGGAAGTTTACCGGCATTTGCGATTATTGTAAAATCTGTGGTCATCGCCGTGACAACTATTAACGTCTTCACGGTTTTCCACCGGATTTCAAATTCATAAAGAACCGTGGTCCTTTGCCGGCTCTTGCTGCGAATACTGTTGTGGAGACTTTGCCCACCACTGAGAATAGTTGTGTGCCTTTTGTGATGCCTGCACCAGTGTTTACTCGTGATCAGTACACTCGTCTTCTTGAGCTTCTGAACAAGCCTTCTTCAGCTGAATCTGTTGCTAACATGGCCGGTGCGAATCTTCAGGGTATTGTCTCCTAACCATTCTTCTGTGCAATGGATACTGGACGCTGGGGCTACTGATCATCTATTGTCTGATTTACATAGCTTAGATTTTCCTGTTTCCTGTGCTTCTGATTCCCATATCGTCCACCTTCCTAATGGTAAAACCGTTTCTGTTACCCACACTGGTTCATTTTCTTTTGATTCCATTCATATTTTACCTAAAGTTCTTCATGTTCCCAATTTTTCTCATAACCCTCTTTCTGTATCCAAACTTACTCATGATCTTAATTGTAGCATTACTTTTTACACTGACTTTTGTGTTTTACAGGACCTCTCAAATGGAAAGATGAAGGGGATTGGTCGAGAGTTCAAAGGGTTATATTTGTTTGATTCTTCAAGTCTGGGTACGTCCAAGTCATTTGGTACTTGTTCTGATTTTTTTTCTGTTAATTCTGTTCATAATGTCAGTTCATGTATGTCTGTCTTTTAATTCCATTAATAAAATTCCTATTTGGCATGCTCGTTTAGGGCATGCCCCTCATTCTGTTCTTTATAAAACACATTCTTTGCTCTCTCTTAATTTGTCTCTTGATGCTATTAAAGAGTGTTCTGTGTGCCCATTGGCAAAACAAACTAGGTTTTCCTTTCCTCTAAGTACCTGTAGGGCTTCTGCTTCCTTTGATTTAGTACATTTAGATATTTTGGGGCCTTATCGTGTATTAACTCATAGTGGAGATAGATTTTTCTTGACCATAGTGGATGACTTTTCTAGAATGACTTGGGTTTATCTGATGAAACTCAAAAGTGACACTATTCTGTACATTAAACAATTTTGTTATTTGGTTAAAACTCATTTCTCCACTCAAGTTAAGACATTTCAATCTGATAATGGCACTGAATTTTTTAATTCAGCATGTTCTTCCTTTTTCATCTCTCAAGGCATTTCTCATCAAAGCTCCTGTGTTGGCAGTTGGCACCCCTCAACAGAATGGGGTGGCTGAACGCAAGCATAGACACCTTATTGAAGTTGCTAGAGCCCTTAGGTTTCACTCCAATGTACCTCTCAAATTTTGGGGAGAGTATATTTCTATAGCTTGTTACATCATTATTCGCCTTCCCACTTCAGTTCTTTCTTGGAAAAGTCCCTTTGAGATTTTTTACAATAAACCACCTAACCTTTCTCACCTAAGGACATTTGGTTGTCTTTTTTATGCTTCTAAAATTCATTGTTCTGATAAATTTGTTGCTCGTACAGTACCTTCTGTGTTTATGGGATACTCTTTTTCTCAAGAAGGGTATATTTTGTTTAATCTTGACACCAAAGTTTTTTTTTGTCAGTCGAGATGTCATCTTTCATGAACATCTCTTTCCTTTTCATTTACATGATTCACCTGATTCTCAATTTTTTCCTTCTTCTTCTCCTCATGATTTTTTGCATTGTGATTCTCTTAATGATCATTCTCGTGATCCTTCTCATGCTCATTTTTCTGATCAATCTCTTGGTCTTTCTCCTGTTTCATCAGATAGTACTCATGTCTCCTCTGGTTCTGCTGTTCCACTTGTTGCTCTTCTAGTTCCTTTATCTCAGCAATCTTCTGTTCCTTTAAGGAGATCCGCTAGGGTTGTTCAGTCTCCTCTTTGGCTTCAGAATTATGTACTCTCTTGTCAGTCTTCTTCTCTTCCGAGCAGGTATCCTATTTCTTCTTTTATTTCTTATTCACATCTGCACATTCATACTCAAAGTTTCCTTACCTCTTCACATATTGTTGAACCTAAAACCTATAGTGAAGGCAAAGCCATCTAAAATCCCCTTTGGGTTCAGCCCATGAAAGAGGAAATCTGTGCCTTGGAGTCAAACAATACATGGTCTGTTGTTCCTTTGCCTCCAGGTAAAGTTCACATTGGGTGTAAATGAGTGTACAAGGTGAAGTATAAAGCTGATGGCACTATTGAAAAATTTCAAGCCCGTTTAGTGGCTAAAGGGTACATTCAGAGGGAAGGAGTTGATTATGTGGATACCTTCTCACCAGTGACAAAGTTAGTTATTGTTCGTGTTGTTCTTGCACTTGCCTTGATTCACCATTGACCCTTATATTAGTTAGATGTCCACAATGCATTCCTTCAAGGAGATTTGTTTGAGGAAGTCTTTATGACTTTACCTGAGGGTTTTTGTAGCCAGGGGGAGTCCATGGTATGCAGGCTACAAAAATCACTCTATGGTCTGAAGCAAGCATCTCGACAGTGAAACCTTAAGCTTACAGAGGCCTTGCTTGTATCTGGTTATCAACAGAGTATATATGATTACTCTTTGTTCACTAAGCTTCAAAGAGACAAGGTGGTTATCTTGCTTATATATGTGGATGATCTACTGATAACATGAAATGATGAAGACTTGATTTAAGACTGAAGAACATTTTAAACAAGCTTTTTAAAATGAAGGACCTAGGGGAACTGAAATACTTTATAGGTTTGGAGATATTGAGATCTAAAGAAGGGATTGTGCTGAACCAACGGAAATATGCACTTGAGTTAATAGAAGAATCTAGGTTAGGGGAAGCAAAGCCATCTATGACTCCTCTAGAACAGAATCGAAAGTTTACTTCAGTAGAGTATGATGAGCAGTTGGAAAATGTTGAAGATGAACTGCTGCAAGATAAATCAATCTTCCAAAGGCTTATAGAAAGGTTAATTAATCTAACACATACTAGGCCCGATATTACATTTGTTGTGCATACTTTGAGTCAATTCATGTAGCAACCTAAGAAGACACATTTAGAGGCATCCTTTAGAGTAGTGAAGTATATTAAGAAGAATCCTGGGCAAGAAATTTTCTTAAGTGCAGTAAGCAAATGTGAACTAAGGGCATACTGTGATTCAGATTGGGCTTCATGTCCTGTAACAAGAAGGTCAGTCACTGGTTTCTGTATAAAACTTGGAGAATCTTTGTTATCCTGGAAATCGAAAAAACAGAGTACAATGGCACGATCATCTGCTGAAGCTGAGTATCAGAGTATGACTGTTACAGCATCAGAGATCGTATGGTTACAAGGGCTATTTAGAGAACTCAAGATAGCCATTAAAGGACCATCAAAGATGTTGTGTGATAGCAAGGCAGCCTTACAATTGCTGCAAATTCAGTGTTTCATGAAAGAACGAAATACATAGAAATTAATTGTAACTTCGTTAGAAAGAAAGTACAAAGTGAAAGCATTCAAACAGAGTATGTCAGATCATAAGATCAAATTGCAGATATTATGACAAAGGCACTGGAAATTCATCAGCATAAACACTTGGTTTGTAAGTTGGGGTTTAAAAACGTCTTTCAACCACCAACTTGAGGGGGAGTATTAGCAGCCCTTGAAGATTCTTGTAACTAAGTTGTTAGCAGGCTGTTAGGAGTTGTAGTAGTTACAATGCACAGTTAGTTGGTTGTGAATACTTTGTATAAATAGGGATTGTAATCAAATAATTATTCTTAATGAGAATATACATGAAATATTCCTTTTATTTTTTTCTCAAAATTTAACAAATAATTATTAATATTATAAAATAAGATAAATGAGTTGTTCATGGATCGAATTTAAAATTAAGGTCAAGTATATTAAAAAAGAATTAATATTAAGTAAAATTTCATTCTAAAAACTCGGTTGATCGTAATAAAAGTATAATTTAGCCGTCAGGTTTCAGTGCTTCCTCCCCTTGAATTCAAAGCATAAACAATAGCAATTTGTTTTTTCAATTACATTGAAACATGTCAAAGAAAATTCAAGGCATGCGAATTTTAAATTATTATCGATGTAACATATAAGAGAACGTGCGATTAAATATATTAAATTCATTATTTAAGGGTAGAATGATGTTTGAATAATATAAATACTGTATCAAAATAAAAATATATTGAATGTATTATGTATATTAATTTATTTGTAGACATAAAATTTTATTTGATATCATCCCAATTATTCCATCCCTTTGTTCTCTCTGTATATATAGTTCGTTATATAAATTGGTATTTGAAGTTGGTAAATTTTTGTTTCAAATTAGCATCTAAACTAAAAATATATGTTAAATTGATGTTAATATTAATAATTGATAATAATATTGATGCCTCGTGTCAGTGACTAAATAAATTTTTTTTTGATCGAAAAAGACTTGCAGAATTTCATTCAAACTAGAAGCAAACAAACGAGTACAAAAAAAAAACAGCAACATGAAAACAAAGATCCCACACGTGAGCGGGACAAGCAAAACAAAAAAACAAGCAAAAGGCCATGCAAGGCCTGGACACCTAAAAACAAACCACCAGCCGTAAGCCACAGTGGAAGCCGAACAAAAACATAAAAAAGAACCAAACAACCATCGACCATGGCAAAAAACAGCCGCATCAAACCACGAATATAAGCCGACCACATGGAAATCCAACCATGCCGGAGCGAGAAAAAAACTGGATCACCCAGATAGACACTTCCATCGGTCAAGCCGTGGATTGTGTTTCCTAAAACGATATCACCAAAACGATACTGGAGAAAGCGATAAAGCCATACAATCCTCCCGGGATGAAATACAATAGTCGTGCCTGAGAGCTCTATCTAGAGGCAGGCTTCCAACGCGAAAGCGTTGGTCCTTGTCAAGGCATCGTCCACTGTATCCTAGATATGAAGATAAAATGAGTTCACCGAGCTCCCTCCCAATTTTGGTTCATCGAAACCGTTGTTGTCAAACCGAGCAAAGAAGGACAACCAATAAAAATTAGTCCGCTGATCATCCGTTGACGACAAGAACACAGCTACCCGAAAGGTCCAAAATAAAAACCGAAGCTTTGAGGACCGGGCGAGACCGCCTGGATCCCAGTTGATTCTGAAAGTCATTGCCTTCCTATAGTTACCACCCCTCCTAGATCCAAACTTTTCTCCAGATCCATAATTTACGGTGAAGAACATCTTAAAATAGAAAGCCTTGGGCCACATCCCATAAGATCCAAAGAGTAATAGCTGGAAAGGGAATGGATCATAAATGGGGAAGGATAAAGCAAGATTGCCAAATCTTATCACAGGGGTAAAAAATAATTTTACCCTTGATAGACTTATCCCTTCAACAGCGTTGACTTCTATCTTAGCAAAAAATAAGGAAAGCTTATCACTGCCCGCTTTCCTAAGCTAAAAGAACAAAGCAACATGATGACCAAATGTAGCAAACCTTGGAAACCTGCCAATCCTATAGGCCATCCCACATCCCTTGGAGACCGTGCCGAACCCTTCACCGTCGAGACAGACACTACCTATGACTATCCGAAAGGCCAATTCTGCCAACCTCACCGCCGGTGTGACGCTGTCCACCGCTACTCCTTGGCCAATGCTGCCCTCGTTTAACGCCGACTAGGGAGCGTAAATAAACGAAAGGTAACTAACCCCCGTCGCTTTGAAATCTTTGCATGAGTGGGAACCTGCTGCTCCGGCGTCACTGCTCGACGAAAAGGGATGGCTTGCAAGCCTTAGTGTCAGCGCCATCGTTAGGACAATCGTCTCCTCTTCCAACACGTAAATAACGATGAGCCGGGTCTGGAGTGTGTGCACGCTTGTTCTCGTCTCAGCCAGAACCCAAAAATGGCGGCGTTCTCGCCAAAATCTGAAAAACTGAAGCCCAACTACACTGTAGAGACTAGATCTGCTCTCCTCAGGCGACGGTTGAGGATGTCTGCTACTGTTGCGCCTTGGCTTCGGGCAGAGCCTAAGGCCCGAGGGACACCACCGGCGAAGCAGGGGAAAGAAAAAGCGTGTCGAACTCTTGTTTTCCGGAGGCCGCTGCACACCCCAAGAGAAACTCCCCTCTGAGATCAGGACCAAACCACCAGTCGGCGTCGTCCACCACAAGGTCGGTAACCGTCGAGCTTCGGAAGGGGACAACCACCTTCGCCCTGCATCGAGCGAGAAAGCCGGATCGGACGGATCACAGCACCGTCTGAGGGTCAAGAGCTTCAGGGAGACAAAGTTCTCGGAGGGTATCATGGCCTCTAATTACAGAGATATTCAATTTTTTTAGTTTTATGATAGAGAAAGAAGAAAAACATGTTATGTCATCCCCAGATTAATAAGGAAGTTACAAGGGAATTTGCGTCAGTGACTAAATAAATTACTAGTGTAAAATTATCTTGCTAAAATATTAGAATTGTTAAATACTATGTGTCACATTCTAATTAATTATTAAAATTTCATATCGAAAGTATGTAGTAATTTGAAATAAAAATATGTTCGAGTATCAATCTATACAATGAAAAAACTATAGATTATTTGATAGAGGGTAATTTAAAATTGTTACAGCATAATTATATTTTATTTGTTGATATTATTAATTGGTCGAATTGTCAAAAATATATATGTTATATTATTTTATATGAATTTAAATCTGAATAATTATCAAATGTAAAAAGTTTTATACTTAATAAATAATTTTACTATTAAATCGCCTTAATTCTTAAATAAAAATCAATATTTTTAGGTCGAGAACCTATATTAATCCCTTAAAACTTTCGTGACTATACCTACATATTATTAATAATCTTTTGTCGTGTGAAAGTCACTTGGATAGTGGCTCGCCAAAATGTGAGTGGAATAGATTAGTTGGACGAATTGTCACAAGTTTCCAAAACCTGTTGCATTCTAGAAGAAGTATATATATATTAGGATTTGACATCTGAACTCAATATTCTGTGATCAAGTACGAATTTGAAGTTGGGAATAAACTATAAATATTTAAAAATGAGAGCCAAATTTATAAAAAAATTAATTTTTAAAAAAATTAAATAAAAAAAGTGAGAAAAAAATCTTCGGTGTGAGGGGCGATTTTCCCTCCCTACCCCCACATAATTACATTCCTAATTGTGATTATTCCTATCTAGATACCTTATTAATAAATCACACTATTATTATTATTTGTTAATAAAATATTATTAACTATTCAATAATAATAATAATAATAATAATAATAAGATTTGTGACATATTGTTCATCTTTCTTCCCTCATATTTTTCTTAGGTCACGAGTTCTAGATCTGTTAGGAGCATTTTTTCCCCTTTTCTTAGAGCCTTCTTTTTCTCTAAGTATGATTAACATTAAAATTAAGATTTGTAAAAAAAACTCATTAATATCAAAAACACATATAATAGTTTTACTCTTAAAATAACGATAATTGTCTTTATTTTTTAAAAATAAACACGTATAATACTTGTCATTGTCTTAAGACTGTTTGTGAAATTATTTTCAGCTAATAATGTACCAAATACTCATGATATACTCAAATGTTTATAATCAATCATTAATGTACAATCAATAAGATAATCGAGATCTACTAAATGGCTTAGCGGCTAAAAAATTTTATATTATCCTATTTTGTATGAATTTAAATCGTGGTATAAAAATATAAACTCTCTATTTAATAAAGTAAAAGATAATAAGAGTATATTAAATCCAAAATTTGAAGATAATTCACCACCAATCACTTAAATCATTTGTCGCACCTTGGAATAGGATTAACACATTGATTTTTGTTCACCTAAAGGCTTCCCACCCACATTTAATCATACCAATTTTTCTCACGGAAGTTAATCCAACTAAGGAAGCATTTGAAACCATCAAACTTTTTATCAAATACAGAATTATGAAACATTAATGTAAAACAATAATATTATTCAGACAAAATCATGTTATATAAATTTGAAGTAGTGTAATAAAATAAATAAAATTCGTTTGTTATTTTTGTGTCCCTTTATATGTCTTATTAATGATTTTATGTCACATATATTAATATTTATTTTTATTACTTTATTAATAATACATGTGACATAAAATTATTAACAAGATACGTAAAAATATAGAAAATCAGAGGAATTCTAATCGCGATAAAAGTTGGGTCGTTTTCACACAACCACCTCTGCACTAAATCCGAAGCATCCATTCCGTTCCACTGCTATTCGAAGGTGTGTGAAAACGCGAAGGCATGGAAACGAGGACCTTGTCAGTGGAGCCTCGCCTGGAATTTCACACATAATTAGGGTCAGCCAGTTCCCACAAGTGTTCCCAATTACATTTGATCAAATAAATCACTCTTCATCATTACTAATAATTCCCTCATTGTGAAATTACTACGTTTTTTTAGTCATTTTGATGTCTAACGTTTCATTTTGTAACTCATATTACGTTTTTTTGTGACGATCGTTAAAATTTTTTCGTTATGCATTAAAAACACGACACGTGGCATATTATGATATTTTCTTTAATTTTTATTTTTAAAAAAATAAAAAAAATAATAAAAAACTCTCAAAATCTTTAATTTTTCTAAAACCCCAAAATCGAAAGATTCCTAAATTTCTCCCCTCCCACCATCGATTCAACCACCACCAGACATATTTGCCTTCGTCACCTCCAACGACCGAAAACCCCATGATTCTGTCGTCGAAAACGGTAAATGAACTGTTGATTGCTCCATCAACGAACATCTAAAAATGAAAAAAAAAATCGATTGGGCTTCTAATCGACGACTAGAGAGTGAGAGATGTTAAACGGTGAGGTATCCAACGCTTGGGTGGTGAACAGTGAACCGCTGGCGTGTGAGGATGTCGGACGACGATGAAGATGTGATTTGAGAGTTTGTTATAATTAGTTAACGGAAAAATTTTAACGACCGTTGACGGAAAAACTCAATATGAGTTACGAAATAAAACGTTAGAAACTAAAGTGGTCCAAAAAAATGTTAGACACTAAATTAGAACAAAGGGTATAGGTTGGACACCTTTTTAACTATTAAGCCTAGAATTTTTTATATGAAATATTAGATTTGACCCCACTTAATTTGTTAGAGTATGGGGTCAACAATACTTATTGTAGTGGTATGAGAATCTTTCATACTTCGTACTTTACTTATGACCCCACTAAATGAAAATTTTGACTCCACCGCTGCCATTTCAACTTAATTTGTTTCATTCATAATATAAAGTTTCAAACCTTTAATCTTATTTAAAAAATTCAATACATCATCTCATTAGACCAATGTTTAATAATAAAAAATAATATTATAAATCAGCGAGAATGATGTAGGGTTAAGTTAGTATTGTTTTCCAAAAGTAGGGCAATGAAGTGTTTTTAACTGTGTATTAGTAAGATATAACATACTTTTAAAGAGAATCAGGGTCAGTCCTATTTTAGAGGCTCGGGCGAACTTAAAAAAATAGCCTTAAATTGAGGATTTAAATTGTAATTATAGTTATAATCGTATTTTCGGTTGTGTTGTGTTTATCATGATTGTGGATATAATAGATGTTAGGGTAAACTACATAAATGATCCCCTGACTATGCTCAAATTATCTTTTGCGTCCCCCGACTAAAAAATGTAACAAATTGGTCCAACGCCGTTAAAAATTTAACGACTGATGATGTGGCAGTTAATTTAAATTGATATAATTACATACTTCGCACTCAAGTTCTACACTTATTTTAATTTGACCCTAATTCTAAAAAAATTAACCCACAAATTTTAATATTATATCAATTTAATCCACCTTTTTTATTTCTCTTCTCCTTTAATTCTAAAAACTATAGACAAATATAAAGGTTTTCAGTTTAGTTTCCTCAGTTTCTTCCGGATCGTTTTCCCGCCACAGTTCAACAGCAAAACTCCAAAATTTATACATAATTGATCCAAACAATTATGCTGATGAAAATGAATTGAAGAATTAAAGGAGACGATAAATAGAAAAGAAGATGGATTAAATTGATAGAATATTAAAATTTGTGGGTTAATTTTTTTAGAATTAGGGTTAAATTAAAATAAGTGTAGAACTTGAGTGCTAAGTATGTAATTATATCAATTTAAATTAACTGCCACGTTATCAGCCGTTAATTTTTTAACAGCGTTGGACCAATTTGTTACTTTTTTTTAGTCGGGGGACCAATTTGTAACTTCTGATAGTCGGGGGATGCAAAAGATAATTGAAGCATAGTCAGGGGACCATTTATGTAGTTTACCCTAGATGTTATTTTGTTTATTGCAAGTATCGCGATTATGAATTTTTTTTAGTAATATATGCTATTGTGAACATAATAGTTCCATATATCGCGGTTTTAGATGATGCCACTACCGTCATATAACGATCGTTGTTGTGGTTGCGTGCCGCTATTTAAATCTTTGTCCCTAATAGCACGTAATGAAAAAAATTAAATTTTAAGAGTTGGTTCATCGTAACAAGTATTGAAAAAATTGGTCCCCTAATAACAAGTATTGAAAAAAATTAAATTTTAAAACTATTAAAAAATATTTGATACACATGGCGTGTAAACTTTAGTTTACATGTGACTTTTAGTTTTAAGGGTTAGGTTTTAGTTTATGGGTTAAAGTGTAGGGGTTTATGTTGTAGGGTTTAGAATTTAAGATTAGTGTTGAGAATTTTGGGTATAATGTTTAAGGTTTATAGGGTTAGGGTTAGAATTTATGATTTAAGTTTTATAATGTAAATATGCAGGCTTGTGTAAAATTAGTTTTACCAGCATTTATATCAAAATTTTACCTTAAAACTATGCCCATAATAACAAATATTGGGAAAAACTGGAGCCCTAGTAACAAGTACTAGAAAAAAATTGAATATTAAGAGTAGATCCCTAATAATAAATATCGAAAAAAACTCAGCCCCTAATAACAAGTATTAAAAAATGGGCCCTTAATAACAAATATTAGAAAAGAATGAATATTAAGAGTAAACCCCTACTAATAAATATTGAAAAATACTCCGCCTCTAATAATAAATATAAAAAATATGCCCCTAATAACAAGTATTAGAAAAAAATAAATATTAAGAGTAGATTTTAATAATAAATGCTGAAAAAATCTTAACCCCTATTAACAAATATTAAAAAATAGGCCCTAATAACAAATATTAAAACAAACTAAATCTTTAAATATAATTTGAAAATATATAATATTTAATTTTCCTGAGCAATGGTCCCTGGGCGGGCGCCCTTGCTGCCCCTGCCCAGGGCCGGCCCTGGAGAGAATGCGAGTTCAAACTTTAGAGACAACATTGTTGGGAGGGGCAATCTCACACCCCGAACATAAACCGTAAGATGAACATACATATTATATATATATATATATATAAATTATTTAGCTTTTCGTACGGTTATTGATGAATAGAAATTATCTGTCATTTTTCAGTGCCTCTATTTAATTCTGACATTAAAAAAATAAATTTAAAGTTTAGGGTTAATGTTTAAGGTTAGAATTTATGGGATTAGATAAATGATGTAGGTTTGAGATTTATGATTTAAAATTTAAAATTTAAATTTAAAATTAAATCTTAAAATTTATTTATTTTACTATTAGAATATAGAAAGAGACATAAAAAAATAAAAAGATATCCGTTATTAATTTGATTTAGTTTGACTGTCACATCATTAGTATAATATACTGTACTTGAGAGAATTTGAGACCATATTTTATATCTTCTAGGAGAATTATCAAAAACTTTTAATATTATTTTAATCATATTTTAGACATTAAATGTCTACATAAATTTGACAAAACAAGTTTAGTGGGTTGCAAAACAGTGATAAAAATAAAACATCGGAGAAATAAAAACAAAGAGCAAAACTTATTGTTTCCATTCACCTACACGCTTTAAGATTAAAGTAGAAATAGTGAGCAAAACTAATAATATTGACGTGGTGAGTAAAACATCGTACATCAGTTACATGAAAAATTTAAATCTATGTTAAAAAGAGAAATGACCTTATTAAGTTTTGATGACGTGTGTTATTTTTTACATCCTAGATCAAACAATATATGTAACATAGTTTTATAAATTTCATTCATATATTTAAATATTTTTTTGAATATGTTGATGTAATTACAAGGTAGTATCCGTTTAATTTTTTAATACTTTAATAACGCACACACCTAATTATTTAAATATTTATTTTGAAAAGGAATAGATTTATTATATAATTAACTCTAACTGTGCCTCATTAAACCCCCTACATCTAATTAGAGAAAAAAATTGCGATGGGATAACAGCTTAAATATACTCCACATTAAATCTAAATTGTCATTTAATATGCAAAAAAATTATTAATTTGACAAAATAATTTAATTAAAAGAATATTAATAATTGAAAGATTTTAGTCGCTTTTACAAACGAGAGAGCCAAACTAAACCCCACAAATCCCAGGACGAAGCCAACCGAAAGCAAGGGTGGTATCGTAAATACAGCGTACACATCTCAATCGTGCCAGGTATTTAGGTTTTTTTTTTGTTGGTGAAGGATTTAAATTAAATTCCTCTCCTATTAAATAAATAAATAAGTAAATTCCTCTCGGAAAGCGTAAAAACTGGCAGCTGTATATTTGGCTCCAAAGTAACTATAAATACCGTTTTTCCTTGTACACTCCCCTCCCTTCAGTCCCTCGGCGAAACGGTTTCAGCTCCTTCTCTCTCTTATTAAACCGGCAAAGCTTCGCAAAAGGCTTTCTGCAGTAAAACAGAATGGACTCCTCTCGCCGGAGAACGGCGCTTCCTTTTGGATTCCTTTCATTCGTTTACTTGTTTCAGGTTATCGTTTCCGTCGCTTTCATCCTCTGCTTCTACTGTTCCAAATTCCAGTTTTACTCTTCTTTTTGGCTTCCATTTTTGTTTAATTATGACTTCTCTAGGCGTTTGCTCTAACTTTTTTGTTTTGAAGGATTGACATTTGACATGTGTCGTTTTCATCTTTATTCGCCGCTTGAACTCTAAGAGATCTACGATTTCTGATTCTGTTCTTATTTTCGGTCAAAGTTTGTCAAATGCTTTACTTGATCAACTTCTTCTTTCTCTTCATTTTCAAAAATGAAATCGAGGCTTGAAATGTAGAATTCAAATTATATTTTAGAAACAGAATTTTAAAACTGTTTGGTTTTGGTCAATCTTTCATAAAAAGTGGACAAAAAAAATTCAAAATCGCATTTAATTCTTAGCCAAAGAAGTCATGTGCAGATCCATTTGCTTGATTTTGGCGTTTCATTTTAAAGGAAGTTTTTGCTAAAAAGGAAAAAAAATACAAATGGATTGTCCTTGTTAATTTCAGCTGAATTTGCAGTTTTGTTTTGGTTTGCAGATTTTTTTAATTATACAAGTAGTCGTTGCACAGACGAACAATAATGAACTAAGGTAAGACTTCTTCGTGCTTATCTATCAGCTAACTCTGCTAAAAATAGAAAAAAATTCCAATACAGCTCAATTTTATTTTTCCGAGTTATCATTTCTACGCGAGTTAGGTATGCACGTTTTTAGTGCCTTTCCCCCCCTCCTGGCTGTAAATAATAGCCTCGACAAATACAATTAGTGGTTAAATTGCGCATTCTGAAAATCTATACAATATCTAATAATGACACGCTAATTTACTTCAGTTTGATTGAAAATTTTAATTGGTAAATTACTATTAATTACTAATTGTTTACCCCTCTCTGTTTTTACGTTTGTTATGTCTAGGCAGAGACATGCTGAAGGATATTGTGCAATGTATGGCATTTGCGGAGCGCGAAGTGATGGAAAAGTAGTGAACTGTGCTTCCGGTTCTCCAGCAGTAAAGGTAAGCTACTTATAACTGTCTCACATAAATTTTGTACTAACCATGGTCAATAGTAATTATATCAGCAGGCCCTTACAGTCTCGTATTATATGAACTGTATTCCACAAGCCAATTTGCACAAATTCCTTTTTATTGTTTTTTATTCTGAAGAACTTTGGAAAAACTCGGTTGCAAAATATAACTCCAATTATTTGACGTTTGTATCTAATTTTGCTTCTCAGCCTGATGAGCTACTTTCATCAAAGATTCAAAGTTTGTGCCCAACAATCACCGGAAATGTTTGTTGTACAGAAGCTCAATTTGATACACTACGGAGTCAAGTCCAGCAAGTAAGAGTTATTGGTCAATTCAATTTTACTGTTGCCACTATGCTGACTTGCATTATCGGAGAGCATGGATGATTACTGCTTTGTTTATGTGGCTTTTGATGTTATTAGATTGTTATTTGGCACAAGGAACTTTTCTACTTACAGTTCCATTTATTCCTGCCCGTGCCTTTCCAGTTTATCAGAAGTATAATATTTGTTCCTTACCTGGAAGCTCTATAACTATTTTAAGCGATGAATTTCATTCGAACATCATGATTTTTATATCAGCTTGGTTCAAATGGAGGTAGTCGGTTGCATGCTCCTAAATATCATCTTTTTATAACATGATTTATTTCCATTTTATATTATTGCAGGCAATTCCTTTCCTTGTAGGCTGTCCGGCATGCTTGAGAAACTTTTTGAATCTGTTCTGTGAACTCTCATGCTCTCCGAATCAAAGTTTGTTCATCAATGTGACTTCTGTATCCCAGGTCCGGAGTCCCGACTATCCCACTATGATCATGTTCTAAGACAACTCAATATCTTGTCATTTAATTGTGGATTTGTGTCTGTGCCTTCTAAAAACTTGGCAATGTTATTGACCAATATGAACTTGGGAATGATATCTTCGATCATATTTTCCTTTTCAAATGTTATTTTATGGCTGAAAATCTTAATTAACTACTAACATAAGCAATATCTTATATATGCTGATATAAACAGATGGTTGTGCACTTCTTTAGGGGGCACAAATTTTATATCAAAGATGCTTACTTGATATGTCTCTTTCTTTGCAGGTCAAAAATAACTCGACTGTGGATGGAATTGACTTTTACATAACTGATGATTTTGGTGAGGGATTGTATGAATCTTGCAAGGATGTCAAGTTTGGTACCATGAATACTCGTGCTATAGAATTTATTGGTGCTGGTGCAAAAAATTTTAAAGGTGTGTTGCTAGTTATAAGTTTGTATTTTAAGACTTGTGAATCGTGTCTCAATCTCATTATCTGCCTGATTGGTTCTGGCAGAGTGGTTTGCTTTCATTGGTAGGCGAGCACCAAATAACTTGCCAGGTTCACCATATGCCATTCAATTCCTGCCATCTGTTCCTGAATCATCTGGGATGAAACCTATGAATGTATCCACTTATTCATGTAGAGATGTTTCACTGGGCTGTTCTTGTGGTGATTGCCCATCATCTCCTGTCTGTTCTAATACACCGATATCTACTTCCAATAATGGTGATAAATGTTCAGTTCGAATTGGATCTCTTAAGGTGAGAGATTTTTGTTTCTTTATTTTTTTAAAAATCAACTTGAACAAATGAGAATTCCCAAATTCATATGAAAGTACAGTTAGTTGGTTTCCTAATCTGAGCTAAAATCCAGTTTTTTTTCTAATTTTGCATAAATGTTCAAAATCTACAGGCCAAATGTGTTGATTTAGCTTTAGCAATTCTCTATGTTGTATTGGTTTCTATGTTTTTCGGATGGGGCTTGTTTCATCGGACAAGAAAAAGAAGCCGGTCTTTTCGAATGAAACCATTTTTGGATACAGCAGATGGTGGTGAATCTCATTCTATTCATAGGCAAAAAGCTGAGAACCTCCCCATGCAGGTGCTCTTTTTTTTTTCCCTTTCTTTGTGCTGGTTTTCTTCTTTCTCATTCTATATCACGCTTGATATTCTAGTTTAGTTGCATTTATGTGTGGCTTAAAACTTTAGGAAATTGTAATTCTTATTTGATAACCTTTCTATTTTGAACTTTCTTCTTCTTCATACAAGTGTAGTTATGCTTTTCCTACTAAATGATTTGTCACATGCTTTTCTTTGTGCTTCATGTTTGGTATCAGAGGCTAGAAAATGCTAATCAAAGTATCACTGCAGTTCGACTTTCTTTTGTGCAAGGATACATGTCAAACTTTTACAGGTTAACTTTTTCTGTGTACAAGGTTTACATCACTTGAGCAATGGTCAAGTCTTTGATTTTGTTCTAACCTACTTATCTTCAGGAAATATGGACTATGGGTTGCTAGACATCCAACCCTTGTATTGAGTTTGTCAGTGGGAATGATTCTTCTACTTTGCCTGGGCCTAGTCCGTTTCAAGGTGGAAACACGACCAGAGAAGGTAATACTTGACCGATGAAGAGCTTGATGTATCTTTATATAAACTGAACCTCTCTGCAGTTGTGCTTCATTGCTCATAATTATAGACTATAAATAACTATCTATGATCAATCATTTCTGTTTCCGTACAAAGATGTTAGTAATTATGATTACTTTGGTATAAAGTGCATCCTCACGGTTTACTATGTTTTGTAATTTCAGATATTATAAACATCCAAAATTCATAGTTGATCCATCGACAACCATCCCAGTCTTCTGTTTTCTTGCATGATATATAATATAAGAATGATATGCTTAATAATGTTCGGATGCATTCTCCGAGTCTCCTGCTAATCTATAGAATTTGGCTCCAAAGATACTAGCACAACTACTATTTTCATGCTTTTGCAATCCATTCTCTATATTGATTCCCCTGACGAGGCATTTGCTATTATTCTGTTCTATGCTCAAATAGTGTCTTCTATGTTGTTTTGAATGTATGTGTATAGTCAGTCCATTTCAAACATTTTGAGATCAGAGAATTGACTTTGATATACTTCAGGTTACATGCTTCTTTCAATACATTTTCTTTATCTGAATATCTGTTACCAATACAATGTCAGCTATGGGTAGGACCTGGGAGTAAAGCTGCAGAAGAGAAACGGTTTTTTGACAGCAACTTAGCTCCTTTTTATAGAATTGAGCAGGTTTTTCCCTATTTCATTCTATTTTTCCTCTTATTTGCCACTTTATCTGGTTCCCCTATTGTTGATTGCTGGTAAGAGGGCGAATATTATAGAATTATTCTGAGGTCAATACCTGCTAAGTAAAATTTTCTTGTTATATGACGTACGTTAGCAATTTTCAAATTATTATATTTTTACATCCTTTTTTTGGAGTAAAATATTCCTGCTAATTCTTTTTTCGGGGTGTATGTCCTTGAGGGTTCTACCATCTGTCTGCAGTATAGTTTCCATATTTATATAATTCCTCTTAATCTTTTCCTCTCTCATTTTCCTATTTATTTAAATCAATGTTATTTATATAATTCTCTTACTTATAGCAACATCTTTTCACGACCTTGTGTTCTCTAATGATATATAATATAAGAACTATTAGTTTAAATTCCTCTTCATTGGATTGAGCAACGTACAATACAGTTTCCATATTTAATAGCACTCATTTCCCATTTTTAATCTTTTCCTCCTTTTCTTATTTATTTTAATCAACTTCGATTATATAATTATCTTCCTTGTAGCAATATTTTCTCACATTCTTTTGTTTTCTTTTCTAATGAGATATTATATGAGAACTGGTGGTTTAAATCTGTTTATTGGATTGGACATTGTTTTTTGTGTGTAAATAGTGCACGTGTCTTACCATATTACTTTGGAATAACTAATGTTACCTATGTTTTTCAGCTGATATTAGCTACAATTCCAGATCCCTTGGATGGTAAATCACCCAGCATTGTGACCGAGGAAAACATTAAGTTATTATTTGAAATTCAAAAGAAGGTATAGGTTCTACTTCAATTTATAAGGTTGGATTATCATATACACAGTGTAATTTGTTTTTTATCTTTTGTACATTTACATTCTCTTAGAATGGTCTTAAACACTTTTAGTTTACTTAACAGATTGATGGAATCCGGGGAAATTATTCTGGCTCCATGATATCTTTGACAGATATTTGCATGAAGCCGATGGGGCAGGATTGTGCCACACAAAGTGTTATACAGGTAGCATGCTTGTCTTGTGTCTGCATATGAGTGAAGCATATAGAATCATAATTTGTCAATTGAAATGTAAATGTGTGCAAGTGGAACTGATGAATTGTTTATCATCATAAACTGTTCAATCTCAGCAGAAAAGCAACATTCTTCATATTTCTTCATAAGGACAAATTAGTTGCTTTTGCGTAAGCATATTTTAGTATTTATTTTTTTATGTAATATCTTAATAGTTTGTTAGTTATGATAATCTATGCTCTTCTTAGCCTGTTTTTTTGCTTTTCCACCATCTGCATGTGTTGTGATACTCTTGCTACACTTTTGACTTATCTCTGAAATAGATCATTGTCTGTCAGTTCTGTTGTATTTCATATTTCACCACTGACTAATTATTAAATTTCTAGATCACCTTACAAGTTCTCCTTTCTAATCCTCTTTCTTTATTATTTTTATTTTACATGTTTCTCTTGATAGTATTTCAATATGGATCCAAGTTACGATTCTGATGATCGACTGGAGCACGTGAACTATTGTTTTCAGGTATATCCTAATACGTCCTTGTTTATTTGGTTTAAAGGTAATTTCCTTCTTCACATTTCTACTTATTGACCAGCCTCTATTCTAAGGCATGTTCAAGTTATAGATTTTGACGATTCTTTTCTTGTTTTCTCTCACACTTCTCTCTTTCATTATCTTTTTGGTACCTGAGTTGACCTTTAATGTTTTCTCGTTATGTATTCTTTCAGCATTATACCTCTGCAGAATCGTGCATGAGTGCTTTTAAAGCACCAGTAGATCCTAGCACTGTATTAGGAGGTTTCTCTGGGAGCAACTATACTGAGGTATTAGTTTTACTTCTCTGAGCTGCCAATGCAGTCAGATCGTTGAATGTGTGATCTTTAACATATAAAATTGGATGCCGTAACCTAAATTCATCTTTATCATACAGGCTTCCGCATTTATAGTAACTTATCCGGTAAACAATGCTGTGGACAAAGAAGGGAATGAAACTCAAAAGGCAGTGGCTTGGGAGAAGGCCTTTGTTCAGTTAGCAAAGGTGTGGTACTTGTACTTGCATCATATCATTGATTGCTTATTGTCTTCCAATTTCCTTGTCTTGGCATTTCTCGGATAAATGAGTTTCACATACGATGCCATGTTATGGAACAGGATGAGTTGTTGCCTATGGTTCAATCTAAAAATTTGACATTTTCATTTTCTTCGGAAAGCTCCATCGAGGAGGAGTTGAAAAGAGAAAGCACTGCAGATGTCATAACCATATTGGTAGGTGTTTCTTTATTATGGCTTGAGAACATGATGCTCGAGTTCTAGATATAGAAGCCTAACCTTTGTAACTCATGGAAGTTTTAAGAGGCCTGCCATCAACCTTCTCTTAAAATAAAATCATTAATTTTGTAAATGTGATTTTCTTATTGTAATTTTCTCAGACTGTTTTCTTCTGCCTGCCACCTAATTTTATTGCAGATAAGCTATCTTGTGATGTTTGCATACATATCTCTGACCTTGGGTGATACACCTCGATTATCTTCCTTTTACATTTCATCTAAGGTATCTAATTCGTGATTCTTCTTTCCGGAAAATAATATTCTGTGTTTTGAAGTATCTGTTCTCTTTTTGGGTGTGTTTTCTCGGATTCTCACCTAGTAGCTTAAGCCTTTCTGTGGAGGTGTTCGGTAGCATTTGTATTGAAATTTATCTGAATAAGTGCTCCAGAATACAAACCTTGACATGTTTAACTTAACAAAGTTAATACTCATAAATGCACTTTCAACAGCTTTTGAAGGCCATCCTTATTTAGTATTGCTTTTAGCAACAATAGGGGCTTTTTATCACGTGGACTAACATTTTGGTATATCTCAGAAAGAAAGAACCAAGCAAATGAGACAATTTGGTTATATTATTAGAAACCGAACCGTTTGAATGAATTTTCCTAGACCCCTTTTATATGCTATTTCTAATTTACAAAACTTATTTTAAATGACCTCTGTTCCTAAACAAAGTGTGGCTATTCATGCTTTCAGGGATCTATATCTAATAAATGAGCTCCTCTTGGATTTGTAAATTTCCAACTCATTCTTTATTGGTTGACTTAAGGTTATGCTTGGATGGAGCAATAAATAAACGTCCCCTCAATTCTTGGACTGCCATTGTTAGTTTAACAAAGTCTGAAACATTTTCTGCTACTTATCTTCTATGATGTGTACTGTATGATTGATTGAATTCCAGGTATTGCTTGGCCTTTCTGGTGTTGTGCTTGTCATGCTCTCAGTTCTTGGATCAGTAGGATTTTTCAGTGCTATTGGAGTAAAATCTACCCTAATCATAATGGAAGTTATTCCTTTTCTTGTTCTTGCAGTAAGTGCTCTCCTCCTTTAGTATATTTCAAATTCATATGACGTTGCTAAGTTTGCAACTATCATGTGCTTGACTTGGAGGATGTATATTAAAATCACATCAAGCATTTTGTCTGTGAAGTTCCATCTCTCCATTGCCTAGTTCTGTCGTGGCTCGCCATCTAAACTCTTTATCTTGCAACAGGTTGGGGTGGACAACATGTGCATACTGGTGCATGCTGTAAAGAGACAACCTTTGGATTTAACTCTAGAAATAAGGATAAGCAATGCACTCATGGAAGTGGGGCCATCCATAACCCTTGCTAGTCTGTCTGAGGTTTTTGTGTTTGCAGTTGGAAGTTTCATTCCTATGCCAGCATGCCGAGTGTTCTCCATGTTTGCAGGTATATATATTTGTCCATTTCATAGTGATATACATTGATTTTTTTCTTTTACGTCAGTTATGTCATCCTCCTCACATCCATACTTTCTATTGCAGCACTGGCAGTATTGTTGGACTTCCTCCTGCAGGTCACTGCTTTTGTTTCTCTGATAGTTTTCGACTTTTTGCGAGCCGAGGGTAGAAGGGTTGATTGTTTTCCATGTATAAAAGCATCATCGACATATGCTGAATCTGAGAAAGGTATACTTGGTGGAGTTGTATGATTAATGAATCGTGTGGAGTAATTGTTTTGATATTTTGATTCTTTGAACAGACATTAGAATAGAACTAGTTTTCATAGTTATTTAATACTTTGAGCCCTTTCTCATTCATTGTGAAGCTGTCATGAAGTCTTACTGGAGATTTTTTCTTATGAACTTTAGGTATTGGTGGGAGAAAACCTGGGCTATTGGCTCGATATATGAAGGTAATTATTTCTACTTTAGAACTTAAGTAACAAGGTGATTATACTTTTTCTTGAAACAAGCTTCATTTGTTTTTCTTATCAGTTTGTTTCTGTATTCACTTTCAGGAGGTACATGCTCCCATTCTCAGCCTTTGGGGAGTGAAAATTATAGTCGTTTCCGCTTTTGTTGCTTTTTCATTGGCTAGCATTGTAAGTTGCTTTAACTTTGTGAAGTTGATCTATTCGATTCCTTTTGCCTATGACTTGAAGTAAACATCTTATGCTTGCAAATTTGATAGGCGTTGTCCACCCGAATCGAGCCTGGTTTGGAACAAAAGATTGTTCTTCCCCAAGACTCATATCTTCAGGTTCAGTTTTTGGTTTCCTTTTTCTTGAATGGAGAAACTAATCACATGATATCCATTTTTAATCCTTGATTCATTGCTGCATTCTATTCTGCAGGGCTATTTCAATAATGTTTCCGAGTATCTCAGAATTGGACCGCCGCTCTATTTTGTCGTGAAGAACTATAATTATAGGTATTTCCATGTTATTTCTAGTTTCTTTGTTTTCAGTTTACTACATGGTATCGGCTTCTGTGTGCTTGAAAGGATGTTTACAGTTTACCTGGTCCAAAGCTTGAAGAGGCATATTGGTCGTTTTTTATTCTTGCATCATCTCCAACGAACATGATGAATCTAGCATATAAAATTTTCAATACCACAAATGACGAATCTTAGATTGGCTCTTCTAAAAGCTTATATTTTTCTTGTCTCAAATATATCGGGAATAATTATAAACACCTGAACACGAACATGATGCAAGTTACTTTCTTCTGATATGAAAAAGGAAACAACTAATGGCTGAAAACTGCCATTCTAGGCCGATTCTATTAGACCTCCATGTGAATATTCTTCTATGCATTTTCCATAAACAGAAGGTGTTATCATTTAAGAAGTGATTGCTTTCCAAGAAGTATGTGAAGCTTCTTTGCTCATCAAGAAAAAAAAAGATGGGAGTTATCCAAAATTTCATCTAATTGGTTTTGTTGATAAATATTCTTTTTGTGCTGATGTTTTTCTATCCTCAGTTCAGAATCAATAGATACGAATAAGTTGTGCTCCATCAGCCAATGTAACTCAGACTCTCTTTTAAACGAGGTAAAATTGTTTAGTAGATTCTTTCTCTTGGGTGTTCATTCATGGTATTAGATTTATCTTTTGGAAACCACTCTCTTCTATTTAGTTTGGAGCATGTTTATGTTTTTAAGATTTCTTATCAACAAACCTTTGCCTCGTGTTGTCGTATTTCATTCGATATGACAGCCTTATCTTGTTTCCTTTGTAGATAGCTAGAGCATCCTTGACACCAGAATCAAGCTATATTGCTAAACCAGCTGCTTCTTGGCTTGATGATTTTCTTGTATGGTTATCTCCGGAAGCATTTGGTTGCTGTCGGAAATTTACTAATGGGAGTTATTGTCCCCCTGACGATCAGGTTATGATCCTATTATTCTTGCTACTCGTTGTTAGATTTAATACAGCTCCTGTGATATGCCGGAAGTTTTTCATTTTCCAATAATAAGGTGTCCCAAAATATGTTATCAAATATCTTGGACTGACTTCATCTGCTGGGCCTCGTTTGTATTTTGCTTGTGAAAAGAAATTCACTTGAACCTCAAATTACATGTTTTTTTAAAAACAATATACTGCTATAATAGGTTAAAGGAAATTTGGTTCTAAAATTCTGTATCTAATTTCAAGGCCGGAGGTTTAATAGCTTTACAGCTAAGCATTTTTTTGGTAATGGTGCCTCCATATTTGAGTGAAATAACCAGATGTCTCTATTTTCTGTCTTCGAACTTAGCTATGCCTAGTAGTTTTCATTTCTAAGAAGATATCAATGGGTTCATTATCCTGCATCTCATATCATGCTGTAATTAGGTTTTTGAAAGCTTTGTTTATGGTATAATTGGATACATTTGAGTTCACTGAAATTAAATATTCTTTCTTCCAGCCTCCTTGTTGCTCTGCCAATGACGCTACTTGTGGGTTGAGTGAAGTGTGCAAAGATTGCACCACGGTAATAGACACCCTTATATTTCGCTTGATATTTTGGTTTTACACTAGTATTTTGTCAACATGAAATTAATCAATTCTTGTGACTAACAATTATTTGATGTTTCAGTGCTTCCGTCACTCAGATTTACATAATGATCGGCCCTCTACAGCCCAGTTTAGGGAGAAACTTCCATGGTTCCTCGAGGCTTTGCCTTCTGCTGATTGTTCGAAAGGTGGACATGGTGCTTACACTAGCAGTGTGGAACTCCAAGGTGTTAGAATAAGTCTTTTATTCGCTTGCCTATTTTACTTTGAGATAGAATCCGTAAATAATGTGTATTCGTATTTGAATTTGGTAATGACTAGTTTCATACTTTTTCAGGATATGAAAATGGTATCATTACGGCATCATCATTCCGCACCTACCATACACCCCTCAATAAGCAGGTAGAACTAGTACTCAGTGCGGCAATTATTGTTAATTTTTCTTCACTTTCTTATTTTCGTATTGCAGCAGCACCTTTAATTTGTTTTCAATTGTTTTAGGTTGATTATGTTAACTCAATGAGGGCTGCTCGACAATTTGCTTCAAGGGTTTCTGATTCTTTAAAGGTAAGATATCAATCGTAACTACATGCCTTAAAATTATTTAATTCATTTATTTTACTTCAGTAGAAAACATGGTTTTTTTTCCCTACATAATTGAGTACCCTTATCTAGCTCTTCTTTTGCATGGTACAATTGTTAGTCCTTAACATGCGACTTTATGGTCCTCATTCATTCTCCTACACCAGCATTGCATGGGAACTTATTGGGCTTCTCATGCAAGCAGTCTCTTGTTTTCAATATATTTGCAAATTTATACGCATGCTAGTTATGTGATAATATCTGTTCGTAAACTGATCTGTTCTGGTGCAGATGGAAATCTTCCCATATTCTGTGTTTTATATGTTCTTTGAGCAATACCTTGATATATGGAAGATGGCTCTCATCAACCTTGCAATTGCGATTGGTTAGTAATTTGCACAAACCTACTCAAAGTGTCATAAGTTAATACACAGTTTCCCTGAAATTATTTATTTTTAAGGCGTTTTTTTGGCACACATTATTGATTCAAAAGTAATTAGCAAAACCTAAGAGTAGAATGAACGATATCTGCTGATGTTATTTAATTTTGTTCTGCAACTTTTGTGTTACCTAAATTTTATATTTTGTATTTGAATATTTAGCAGCATTATTACAGTGGCTTTTCGTTTTGTAGTTATTTCTAACAGTCGATTGTTTTTCCTTCTGTTTGATTGCTTTCAGGTGCGGTATTTATTGTTTGTTTAGTTATTACGTGCAGGTTAGCTTCCTTATTCTGTCCCCTGATTTAGAGTGAAGTCTTTATCGGTCTGGTTTTGTAAAAGCAGAATCGAACTGATAGATTAAACCATTTAAAATCAGCATAAAGTCAATTAACCTTTGGAGAGATGGAATTATAATTTTTCTTTATTTTGCTTTACCTATATACTTATTGATTTCTTGACATTTTCCCACCAAATATAGTTTGTGGACCTCAGCGATCATAATGCTGGTGTTGGCAATGATTCTCGTGGATCTTATGGTAATCTATTATCTGCCGTCACCATAATACTTTTTTTTCTTCTGATTTTACTTTGATTTTTCTATTTGCACCTGTTGTACCCTCTCATGACGTTAAACTCTTCAGGGTGTGATGGCCATTCTCGGAATTCAACTCAATGCGGTCTCCGTTGTTAATCTTGTTATGTCGGTTGGCATTGCTGTTGAGTTCTGCGTGCATATAACACATGCATTTTCGGTTCGTATCATCCAGCTTTTTGTTTACTCTTGGTTTATCCCCCAATTTGTTGTGTGAACATTTACCATATTCCTATCATTATTTTGCTGATGATATAAAATTATGACTTCTTCATGTAGGTAAGTAGCGGGAATAGAGATGAAAGAGTAAAGGAAGCTCTGGGTACAATGGGAGCTTCTGTCTTCAGGTATGTATCCTTCTCTTATAAGCACCATCCACCCCCACTCCGTTCCGTCTTTTATGTCGGGGTGTTATAAACGAAGAAAGCAACACCACGTTTGAGCCATCTATTATTGCAGTGGAATCACTTTGACAAAGCTAGTAGGGGTGCTGGTTCTTTGCTTCTCAAAGACGGAAGTTTTTGTGGTACCGATTCCTTGATCGACTTCTTAATCACGGGACCATTCATTTTCCTGTAATTTTTAATCCTTTACCCTCTTCTCTTTGGTATTGTAGGTCTATTACTTCCAAATGTACCTTGCGTTAGTCCTTCTAGGTTTCTTACATGGGCTTGTATTTTTGCCGGTAAGTCCGTTTTTTCGTTTTATTTGTCGGAAGTAAATGAAATAATGTAGAAACGCTAGAAGCCTATAACTGACTAAGTTTAGTTGGCAAAGCAAAAGCATTGACCAAATGTTTCTTCTATTCAGGTGGTGTTGAGCATGTTTGGTCCACCATCGAGATGTATACAAGTCGAGAAGCAAGACGGGCGGCCTTCGGTTTCATCGCAGCCTTGATGCGATGATCTCCTTTTTTAGAGAGTTTACAATTCGGTTTCTGTCTGATATACAAACTGCATGTACAACCAGAGCAAAGGCCCCCATCCCCTCCCATCACAACATGTAAAGCTTTGTTTAGAGAAATAGGAAAACCATATTTAGGTGCTGTTGTTGTCAATATTTGAAGGTAGCTAATTCATCTAATCTAAAGAGTTTGAAATACTTGGGATAGAATGATAGTTGCTGCTGCTTCTGTTGTTGTTGCAGTCTTTGCGATTCTTATTTTAGTAGAATGAATGGATGTCTATTCGAGTTTGCCCTTATCCACTCCCATCCTGTGTAATCTTTTATTTGTTTTTTTCTTCCCCAGTTACTTGGAAGTTTTTCTGGTATGCAAAGACAAGAGAATAACGTTTTGGTGAAACACTTCCATTTTGCACAACAATAAATACAAGGGAAAATTACACATTTAGTACCCTAACTATGCAAGTGCTATTGTTTTGGTACTCCAACTATTATTTTTGGCAAAATAATACCTACCATTACGTTTTATTCTATTTTGGTACTTTTGACGTTTAAAATTAGCGAAAATGGCAACGTGGCTTGGGTTAATAATAACAATTTTAGTCCAAAAAATTTATATAATTTTTCTTCTTCTTTTAGTCCAACACTTATTGGGGTTTGGAGTTTAAAAAACACAATAGGGATAATAAAAACTTTAAGATTCAAGGATCAATGGGGGCTAATCATGGGTCTATTGGAGGACACAAACTCCACGATCGTGATATCGGCGAGAACACGAGGGGGTGGGAAAGGGATAAGACATAATTCTATCAAGATTAAGATGATGTTTTAAATTAATGAATTTTGGACTAAATTGATTATATATATGTGTGTGTGTTTTGGATTAAAAATGTGATTATACCAAGCCACGTCATCATTTTCATTAGTTTTTAACGGTCGACGTACCAAAACAGAAAAAAAACGTAACATTAGGTATTATTTTGTCAAAAATAATAGTTAGTGTATCAAAACAGTAACACAGACATAGTTTGTGTACTAAATATGTCGTTTTCCCTAAATACAATATTAAGAGTCGTTCCGAAAAAGAGATGGTTATGTGTCGGGTTTTTGTCGCTCCGTACTTGACCTAAAAATTTAATACATACATCCGAATCTGACCCGATCCGAATCCGACCTAAGTTTTAAAGTAAAAATTTGAATCCGACATAAATAAATATTTTATTTTTATTTTTATTCGATAAATAGAGAATTAATTAAAAAAATGCAAATAAAGATTAAGCATTATAATAATTATTTCATGTTTATTAAACAAAATAAAGAGATAATTGAACAACTATATAAAGAGATGGTTATTATAACAATTATACCTAAATACTTAAAATAAAATTATATTATTATTTTGAGTCTTGAGTATTTTTCACTATAAATCTGGCATGACTCAACCCAATCCAAATTTAAATTTTTCTTTAAAAGTCCAACTCTATAAGATTGACTTGATTTGAAACTCGTCGAATATGAATCAAATGACCATCCTAATCTAATCTGAAATGCCCTCCTCTATTAATATCAAGAAAAAGACTTAAACATTAGTTAATATTGTCACGTCTGAGAAGAGGCGGGGTCGTTAATCCCACATCAGAAAGGAAAATGAAAGTCTTGAGATATATAAACGGTGGTGTTGCACATCCTATCAAACATGTCTTTTGGGAAGAAGGTAATGCCCCATGACAAGTGGTATCAGAGCAACCCTTTAACTGCCTGATTTCACGCCGAACGCCCGTGAGCAGAGTAGGCGGGGTGAACAACCGTGACAGAATGTCACGTATGAGAAGAGGCGGGGTCAGACATGTCTTTTGAGAAGAGGGTAATAGCTCTGTGACTATATGCTTTCCATACCCTAAATTCTTTAAATCCTAACTTTAAAGCCTAAACCTTTAACTTAATTTTAAAACTTTAAAGCCTAAACCTTGAACTTAATTTTAAGTGGGAGACATAAATAAAAGCACCAAAAAGAACAAAGGATTTCCTTCCCATCGGTACCACCTAAAATACTTGTCTAACAGAGTTACTATAATTTATAGTCGTCTGATTTGGATATAGACAAAAATTTCTAATCTAGTCATAATAATAATAAAATTCGTTTTCAACGTTTGATTAAATAATTACTTTGATTTTTATTTTTTAAAAATACTTTAACTTTTAACGTTTCATTTTAGGTCAAAATGACTAATCCATGAGTAAAAAATGTTAGTCTATTAATAATAAATGACCTGAAATAACGTGACAAACATACATGACAATGCACGTTGACATGCAAGTTATATAGACAAATTATATTTTTTGCTTATGTGTCATTTTGTAAGTAATTTCAAGATATTTATCGTTAATTGATTAACATTTTTTATCCGTGTAAGAGTCTTTTGATCCAAATTGAAACATTAATAGTTGAAGTATTTAAAAAAGAGTAGAGGTTAAAGTGACTATTCGATCGAACATTAAAAATGTTTTTTTGAGATTATGCCTTTAATATGCTTTAAGCATGCATTTTTTTAAATTTAATTAACTACATAAACACTAATATAAACTTATACTAATTTTTATTATTGTTGTTATTAAAATAAAATTTAAATAATTTACACTTTTGATATTATTATTTTGTTTTGATTTAAATAAAATTTAAAATCTAATTATATAACTATATAAATACTAATATAGCCATTCCACTCTGATTGGACCGACATTCACCGCTTTGTTATCATGACTTTAAATGAAATGAGATTTTCATCATAAAAAAGAAAAAGATAACGGATATTCAAAGGGTTAAGATATTTCGAGTTGGTTTTTCTCCTTTGACTGAGACTATTTTAGAATATTATTTTTTGAAGCTCCGTAGTCGATCGTAGATTGTTCGTATTCAACATATTTCGACACAAGAGAATAAGATAACAGATGTGTTGGCAAAGCTCGTCGGTACAGATAGATTAGATCACCTACAGTAGTATTGTTTCTTTATTTCATAATGATTATGTGGTTAGTTAGTTGTTTAAATCTTGTGTTCTTTTAAGGTAGTATAGGTACATTTTTTTCGATTTAGATTAGAAAGATTTTTAACGAAGTCCATTGTCATGGACTTGTACACTCAAACTCAATGCGGCACTAGCACTCCCGACACAATGCTAGTAAGCTTTATTCGCGCAACGCTATGACAAAACAAGTGAGAACTTAAGAAAGAGAAGCTTTATTAAGCTTAGGAGAAAACTTACAAGAAAGTATACAAATTATGAGTTTTGTGGGATGGGTTACAAATGACCCTAGCTAGTCTATTTATAGTCTCCGACCTCCTCAATGGACGGTGGAGATTGATTTGATCCAACGGTTGGCATTTTACCTCCCAAAATATCTAAGAAGAGCCTACAACATTCTAGATAAGTCTATACTTATCTACATCTATCTCTAAAACTCTAAAGTATTCTAGATTATTCTAGAGTTGTCCTTTTAGATCTACACTTGTCTATAGTCTTCTAGAATGTTCCGGAAGTGTCCAGACTAGTCCCGAGCCTTCTAGAGTTGTCCTGATGCTTCCCCGAGTTTTTCGAACCTTCTAGGTCCTTTCGGGTGGGCTTAGATGGTTGTGGAGCGTCTTAAAACTCTTCATTTGGCCTCGATTGATCTCGATGCTTAAGGATGGGGCGTTACACCGTGCTACCTTCTTTAGTATTTGATGGTTATTAATGAAATCATACATATTCTCATCAAATATATATATATATATATATATATATATATATATTTAAACCGAGTAATGTTCTATTGACAGACCACACAGATGTGAGCTCTATTATCAGAGTCACCAAACACAATATATACATTAGTTTTTCTGTTTTGAGGGTATTTAAATTTTAGTTTTTAAAAAATAAATATAAAGACACTTGTAATTTTTATGCAACGGGAAAATTACTCTACACAATATATCCATTCATATATTTTATAGATATAAAAAGAATCAAAATTGTGGGAAAAAATATCCTCTTTAAAACCATGACTAGTATTCTTTTTGACATGGCAGCTTCTGCTGCTCTGGTCATGACTAAAATATACAGCAAATCTCATTCTTGAGAAAGAATGGAACAGAAGAAAAAAAACATATAGGTTGCTTCAAGGTAACTTTCATGGTATTAAGGATGAAACTTTCAAACTTAAAAACACCTTTGGCTGTGCACATTGACTTCACTTCTTCCCATTGTCCATTTTTAATGAACTCCTCCAGCGGTTCCGAAAGCGTTGCCATCACCGAGGAGCATTAAGGTCTCTGCTATCGGAAATGTCGAAGTAATGGTATGGAAACCGGCGAGACGAGCCAACTCTGAATCAAAGAGAGAACGCATTTGTATAGTACTAGGTGATAACAACACCACTCTAGATCTTCATTAAGGACCAGCACCCGAAAACCGGTCCAAATGATGATGAGAAACTTGCAAGGAGAGTTTAATTGTGTTGCCCTGTGACGATCCACATACATCGATGCACTCTATCAAGTCATCGTCACATGTTAATAACACCCACTCGGAATCGTCATCCATGTACTTTAGATCAAATCTAGTTATATCGTCTATATTAAACCGTCTCGTAATTTCATGCAATAAATCTTTAAACCGCCATTTGCTCGGCATGCGGAACCGAATCTTCTCATCTCCGTATGTGACCTTTACCCTCTGAGCTTCTAAATCTCGAGCGATTTGGCCGGAAGTCTTTGGTATGGGTTGAAGATCGTCATGGTCAACCTGTTTCTTAAGAGATACAAGGCTCTGGGATCTTGGGAACAGCTTTGGTTCATCTTGATTTAAGGCATGCAACTCTACATCACTTTTCACCCTTTTCAGCTCACCGTTCCCGGAACTATCTCCTATTATAAGCTCTTCATTACCGGACATGTTAAATTTTGAAGGCTGATGTGTTCCGCTCGAAAAGCATTGACTTGAACTCGAACTCTGGCTACACGAGGAGGAAGGTGAATTTGAAGTAGCAGCTTGGGACAGGAAATTACCACCCTCAGGCTGTATGTTTATTTGCTTCGGCTTATCGTTCAGCGGAGAGGTCGATAATGCACCGTTTCCTAGCAATTTTGGAGATGCCAACTCGGGAAAATCTGCGTAGAAGTTACTAATATGAAAAGCACCTGAGGCACCTTGTACCGAGTCGATGACATGTTGGAGTTTCTGCAAGGAGTGTCCAACTTTCTTGATTTTTCGAGATGGCCAGCGTTTTATTCCGTGTTGCCTACAGATTCTTTTCAAGGTTGTTGGACACACTGAAATTTGAAGGGAAACCGGAAAACTTAGAGAACAAGAAACCGAATAAACTTTAGCTTTACGGAATAACACTTACCACCAAGGCCTTTTGCTGCATCTTTAAGGCTTCCGGCAAAATATTGGCGGAGAACTTGTAAAGTGATTGCTTTTTCTGCCTTGCTACGCCTCTTCTCTCCTGTTTTTCCCATGGCCACACTCAAAAAGCTAATCTCATTAAAACCGGAATCTCCGTATTCGACACTTTCTCTTAGGCTAATATGTTCTTGATGCGGCTTCACATCAGATAGTTTTTCACCCAACAACAACCTTGGCTTTTCGTTTTCATGTACCAAGGCAGTGTCACAGCTCTGCTGGACCTTTGTGAGGCAAGACGGACTTTCTCGAGAAAACTTCTGCGAACGAAAAGTGTATTGCTCTTTCGATAACTCTTCTCTAATAGGCATGCCATCCGAAGGGGCTACGACTTCGCTAGCTGCTAAATCAGTTTCTTCCTCTAGCTCCTTATCTGTTACGACCCGTAAGCTACAGCATACTTGTTGTATAATGATAGATAATGAATTAAGCATCTTCCTTTGCCCCTCAGGATCTCTGCAGTGCGCAGGTAAGAAGAACTCCAAGACAAAGTCTGCTTTACCGGTGTGAATGCATCTGAAACGTATCGCGACAGCAGCATGCAACTTAAACATCATTGCATGGTGAGCAAGAGGGTATTCGGTCTTCTTAAAGGAAGTTATGTCGGGCCAGAAGCACGGCTGGTTAGTCACAAATGCTCTCCCGACGACACCCTGACCTTTTAACAAGTGATGTTCAGAGCAAGCCTCGTGAAAACCCCGGATATCAGGATCAGCAACACAGCAAGCATCGTCCACTGTGGACACGCAATGAACATAGTTCTCAGTAGAATGCCGGCAACCCTCTTTACCTTGCTGGATGCAAGAAACCCAAGCCTGAGCTAGGGGTAGTCCGTGTGTCTCACAAGCACACCTTAAAAGTTCTTTGATCTCGGGTAAAGCAGCTTCGTAGCAGTTATTGTAAGCCTGATAAAACGTAAGACTAATCCGTAAGAGCAAGAAAAAGTTTCGAACACTCGGCAATTAAACTTATTCCGTAACCGTGACAACTTACCTTTATGTTTTGAGTGCTCGAAGTTATAGAACTCCTAAGGTTGACGGCCTGCATGCAAAGGAAAACAAGATAAGGAGCACTTTCAGGCCTTTCTTTCGTAACATTAGAAGATGGGAAGTGCATTTGTGAGGGATTCTAACAGCATCCGATGTAACGCCGCGACATGGATAATATTACTTGTGTGATAACCAAAGAGGCAATAAACAGCTTAATACGAGACAGGCACCGAAAACTCGACAAGTTTTCGAGCAGAAGAAAGAGTTCCTTTAAGAATTTCATCGTTAATCACATGAGGAAGATTGATCATTGCAGTAATTATTCACCATCACTTGTAACAAAGCTAAATTAGTATTCATTAACAAATTTCCGGTACTAACATAAAATTTGTTGAACAATAACAAAACATAAAAAAAAATGGAAGGGGAAAAGGACCTCTAATGCTTTGCAAACACTTTCGAGCTCGGGCCGAATCTTGATTTTCTCGGTCATCATCACAACTTCAATAACGCCCAAGCAAGTTCCACTACCTTGTTCGAAAACAGGAAGGGCAAATGTTCCACGAACGTCGTGTTGTTGAGCATCATCCACTCTTGGATATTCGTCGCTTTTAAAGAATCGAACATCGGGAGTCCACTCAGGAACCTTACTCAAGAAAACTCGACCAGGCAATCCTGCCATGTCCTTGGAATCCTCATCCGCTGGAAAATGATATTTGGCAGAGATGTTCCTATAACTGGCAAGCTTTTTGCTGTTCGGACCAAGCGAAAAGGGTTGCTCACTAGTAGTTAGAAAGCGTCTACCTCCTCTATTTACAGGCAACCATAGTTGTACAAGGACATCGTTTTCTTTCGCGGAAGCTTTAATATAACCAAGTGCTTGAATTAGCCTCTGCATAACAGAGGTGACCGGACCAGGATTAGTTCTCGGTCCAATCCACAATCTTCGGCTCGATTCAGAACCATCAGTTATACAATCACTATGCAGACTATGCAGACTGTGGCTTTGGTTAAACTGAGAACTGACCAAACTTTCACCTTGAGCGCCATTCATATGTGAATTTGCAGGCAACAATGATCTTTGATTCTCTCCTTGGTTATGCATTTGAGAGAGGCCACCACCTGAATCGCCACCATTAGACTCCGAAGTCGGCCATGTAAATGAAGGATCGAAGAAATGACTCGAAAATGATAAACTAGGACTAACAAAATCAGATCCCGGAGCTGTCTCCAACCAACATCCATCTAACAACAAGTCATCCATGTAATCGAAGTCCATTGCCGAATCCGGCGGTCCTCCCAGCATGGTGACCGGCGAGAAAATGGCATCCTCCATTGCACAATGACCCCCCTGGGATGGCCTAATGTTCAACTACAACTTGTAAGAGCAATCCCAAGTCTTCACCAGATAATCTGCTAAATAAATAGATTGACCAAATATGAGACAGACCAAATACTTGGAGGAATACCAACTTGGGGAAATGATAATAAGAACAAAGAAATTTCCTAAAACTTGAAACAGCAAAAGATTAAGACAAAGGATAAGGAATAATCAATGTGGTCAGCTCAAAAAACACAAATCAGCAGCCAAAAAAAAAAAGACTGAGAATCAACCAAAAGGATAAATCCCAATTTGAGGAGCATCATATTTCATGACACAACTTCAGAAAAAAGAGAACAAAAGAACCCACTTTTTCCACATATTATTCCCAGCTGGTCAGCTGATATATCCTCAGCACTAATATAACCCAGAACATTAACCATTAAAACCAAGGGATTTACAGTTTTTCTTCTAAAAAAAGCAAAAAAAAAGACCAAAAAAAAGCAACTCACGATGTTGTGTAGGTAGTATGTGGAGATTCTTGAAGATACCCCAAATCTCAAACGGATACTCACAGCACCATACCAAACAAATGTTTATATTTAATTATTTGTCTTGAAAGTTGAAATAGTAGCTCAAAATGGAGGGCCTGTCTGAAGAAGCAGGAACAAGAAACGTGGAGCAGCAAACAAAGGGTAGAAGAAAGATCTCATACAGGCTGTCTCCGTTCAAAACTCCCCAGGATAAGAGCTGTAGGAAAACAAACAAAAAATGAACTTTAAGGGTGGAATGATTCTGGGTTTATTGAGAGAGAAGAATTGAGGATTCTGCCATTGACTGAACAAAATTCTGTGACCTTTAGGGCTTGAGAATCTCGATATAAAGTCAACTTTTTTGAAGCCAAACCGGTGAAGAAGAACAGCACCAACAACAACAACTAATGACTAATCTGCTTTGCTGATGTTATCATACTTTGATTAATTAAATGAGTAGTGGAATCAAATTTGTTTTCTTTTTCCTTCAAGTGGTAAAAAAATTGGGAAAAAAATGGTTGCTTTCTGAGTGTGTACCACACTAACACTTGAGAGAGAAAGTCCTTAAAGAATTAAGATGCTCTCATCGTCACCAGCTTCCTTCTCTGCATTAATTTATTTCCACAAACATAAACAATTCCTTTCCTTTTTCATTTCCATTTCCATTTATAATATAGTAATATTCAGAAAACAACTGGTGCAGCATGATGGGTGGCCGAGGCTACTCCAACCCGGTGAGTCAGACTCGGAGAAGTTAAAAAAAGGTTAAAATTCACTTAAAAGGGTGAGTGAATGAATGGTTTTTAAGGCTTTTGGACCATTTTGTTTTTGTTTTTGACCAAATCAGATCTACCCTGCTTTTCATTTTTCATTACATATATAGGAATAGGAGTTATGGCCTCCACACACACACTGGTGAAGGCGGGGCTAAGACCCTTTCCCATCAACTTGACAAACACGAAACGTCATTATCTTACCTTTTTTTCTTTTTTCCTTTCTTTTCAATTTCATTGCTTTGTTTCTTTCCCCTGAAAACTGTTTCTGGTCTACTATTACTTGTTTTGGAATAAGCACTCATAAAAATTCTGACTTTTTCTGTGTTGTTTTGGAATAGAAATCTTTTAATTTTTTTTTGGGTGTTTTTTTAGTTTATATTAAAAAATATATTTAAAATTTAATGTTTGAGTTTAAGGTTATGGTTTAGAGAATTAGTGTTGAGACATAAAAGAATATCAAAAATGAGTAGAAACATAAAAGGAATACCGAAAAAGAGTAGAAATTTGTGTCTGTCATTACTCATTGTGTATGTCTAATATTAAAAAATTAAATATTATGATTTATCCTTTAATTTTTAATAGTAAATCTTATAATTTAAAAATTAAACTCTACACTTTAAATCTTAAATCCTGGGAACAAGACAAACTCTAATCTTAAATTTTATTCAATAATCATTGTTTAAGTAATCTAAATAAGATAAACACGGATTTATTATAAAACAATCTTTTTAATTTAATCTTCTTCATTTACAATACTATTATGCAATCCCTAATTTTGTTTTACAAATGTAAGTCTCATCCGTTCAACTAAAGAATAGTTAGTGATCCATTATTTATTATTATTTAAAATATATTGAAAACTATATAAATAGTCCTTCGGTTATAGAAGGATTTTTATTGAGTCTTCAACTATAAAAATTTATAAAACAATTTTTCAATTTAAAAAAAAATAACAAGTTTGTCTAATATCGTTAAAAATTTTAATGCTAATGGCATGACAATCAATAAAATTTGACATAGTAACACATTTAATCCTTTATATTTATCTATCTAATCAATTTATTTTTCTTTATTTATCCATTCTACCAATTTAAGTGTTTAGAATTTAGAGTGTTAGAGTGAGATTTAAGTTTTAAATTTTATAATTTAAACATAAAAATTATGTAATTTTTTTACACGAATTGTGTGTTAAAATATAATTCTCTCTATATAATTTATTCATTATAGATTCATATAATTTAATTAAATAAACACTCTTTCTGGTCTTACACTTTACCTCAGGACTAAGATATTTATTTTTGGTATTAAAAATATTTTTGTGGGGGTGTGAATCCAATACACGCAATCTTTAATTAGTCTATGACTTGGGAATTAAGAATGGTTTTATGTCAAAATCGAGTGTTATAATCTGATTTGGAACTTAGTGCTGCCCTTGTGCCTGTGGGCCTGCTTTGTTTAGAAAAAGTGAGAAGATTCTAATCCTTTATTTTATTAATTAATTACAATATTAATATTAATATTATTATTGGATGCTCACCTCAGCTAATGCCGGTCTTAGCCCTTAGCCATTTAGCCTACCATGTTGTTGGAGTTTCCAATGCTATATTTTATATGTCTTGTGGTACGTAGTGACATTTTTTATTAGTTTAATATATTTTTAATTATTGAATGAGTTTGTGCCTAAATAAAATTATTTTTTGGAATAATATTTATTTTTATTACGTAAAAATAAAGATGTTTTCGTATTTTTTTCCACATGAGACACTCGATCAAAATTTATATTGTAAGTAATTGAAATTAAAATTTAAAAATAACATGTAAAAAATTACATATAAAAATAAATTCAGACAAAAAATGAAGTAACTAAAATATTTATCGAAAAAATCATTAATAATCATGTATGACAAATTGTCAAGATGTTTTAAGAAATAAAAGTTAAATGATTTTTGGAATTTAAAATCTAAACCTAATTAAGATATCAAATAATAATATTACATTAAAAAAAACAAAAAGTTTTATTAGATTTTGTCTCACAATTAATAGTTTATGTTCCTCAAATACATTCAAATCAAAGACATCAGCATTGTACTTCGAGAATCGTGAAAACTATTGTCAACAATATAAATTTTGTTAATTAGTATTTTTTTTTTTGGAGTATTTTTAAAGATTTTTTCGGTTGATGAAATGTATTACAGTAGGGTTTTTGTACCATACAACGGTAGTGAAAACAAAAAAATTTTACAAATATTTTAATTTTAAAATTTAACTAATGTATTTACAATTTAAAATTTATAAATTAAAATATAAATCCTTCACCGAGGGCGGCAACTTGGAAGATACGCCCAAGAAACGCGCCTATGGGAGAGTGTGATTCTGCCACAATTCTATTTTGGGTATAGTATAAAATTGTTACCAAAATGGGCTGAAATGACCATTTACAAAATAATCATTAATTTTTTAATTCAATCATTGGTGAAGAATTTTTGATAAATTTAAAGATTATTTTTATAATACTTTGAATGACCATTTCATAATATTTGAAAAAAAAATATCAATATTGTAATTAAATCAAAAAGTTTAAGATCAATATATAACTTCAAAAAAATTATGTTAAAAAATATTTTAATATAATTTAGTGATCATTGTATATTTTACCTTTTTTATTTTTTAATCTAACCAACGAACCTAGGCCTAGGCTAGGCTGCATTTGTCTATTGTCTAAACTCTAAAGTAACCTATAACCCTACTTTAGTTACGGCAACTTAACTAACTAACCATCCTCGGTTAGCTTTAATTTAAACGTCCATCCACACGGATCTTGCCTCGGTTTTTTCCCTTTTTGTTTTTTTTAAAAAGATACAAGTACAAATATAAAGCTGCATTTTATATTTTTATTAATCAGGACCTTAAGCTTAAAACTTACAGTGCGTGAAACTTTATTTCAGTACTACAATTATGGTTATATTGGCATACAGGACCTTAAGCTTAAAACTTACAGTGCGTGAAACTTTATTTCAGTACTACAATTATGGTTATATTGGCATACAGATCTAAAGGATCCACAATAAGTTTTATGCTTTTCCGAACAGCCCTTGCTCGTTTTCGGCAACTCCCGAGTATCCATGTTTTTATATGTTTGGTCTCACATTGAGGCGGGATGCTAACTTCTGACCCAGTGATTTATCAGCCTGTATCATAGATAATGCCAGTCATGGATCAGTAAGCTATAATTCGAAACAATTAGACCAGTAATGCTTGCATGGATACATGTAATCTGAGAAGCGTCGACCGGAAAGAGTGTTTTACCTGAGACCAGTATGAGATCCATATGTTGCGGATTTCATGAGTTACGCGTGGATCAGACAATGCGTCAACCCAGCGGCAGATGAACCGTTCTTGCCTGGTTGCAGGAAAAGAAAAAAAGAAATTGAGATCGGAAGTCGTACGTATTTATTTTAGTTTATAAAAAGCAGAGAACTCGATTATACCTGTCTGGTGCCCAGGAGCGGTATCTCTCTCCAGGCTGTTTGAAGTTGTTCTCCTTGGCAATGATGCACTGTGACCACAAAGACTTTGTTAGTACATTACTCTCTTTTGCAATTTTCATATCAAAATTTAACAGTAAAAAATAAAGGCAATGATTATGTTGAATGGGACTGCACAAAACCAAACTTACAGTACAGGCCAACACACTTGAACAAACATGAACTTCATTGCTAAATTTAGTTGAAATTACAAACATTATTTTGAAAATAAGACGCAAGAAAGTACAGGAATTGACCTTCTCACGCCTTCCGGTGAGAACAGGAGGAGGGATAGGGAACTTCTCGGCATGACGAACAGGATCGTACCTTGAAGGGAAGTAATTTATCTGAAAAACAGCCCCACAGCTGATCAGAACATATAATTCATGTATATAATTCAACACTTTTAGACATATAGCAGTTCATTAATGTGCTAGGAGAAATTAATGGAAAAGAGCATAGTACCTCCTCATCCCTGTGCATGAAATTCATAAAACCGTCGTGGTGATTGTTGTGATGAAGACATTTGGGAGCATTGGCTGGGAGCTGCAGATAGTTTGGTCCAAGCCTGTGTCTCTGGGTGTCGGAGTAGGAGAAGATGCGAGTCTGGAGCAACTTATCATCTGAGTAGTAGATTCCAGGAACCACAATGGCAGGGCAAAATGCAAGCTGTTCATTTTCAGCAAAGAAGTTATCAATGTTCTTGTTCAAAACCAAGCGACCAACAGGCTGTAGGGGTATGATGTCCTCAGGCCAGGTCTTGGTCACATCAAGAGGGTCAAAGTCAAATCTGTCTTCATGGTCAGGATCTATTGTCTGGATGAAGAGCTTCCACTCCGGATAGTTGCCGGAAGAAATTGAGTCATAGAGATCCTGAGTGGCATGGCTGTGATTAGCTCCTCCAACCTTGATTGCCTCTTCTTCCAGCAAGCATTTGACCCCACAAGTTGGCTTCCAGTGGAATTTCACATAGTGTGCTTTCCCAGCCTTGTTAATCAGAGTGTATGTGTTTACACCCGAACCTTCCATGTGTCTGTAATCTTGCGGAACACCCAGATCATCAAAGAGGAAAGTAAACATATGCAAGCTTTCAGGATGGTGTGAGAAGAAATCAACAATCCTCCAGTTCTCCTGAATGTGAGACTTAGGGTTGGGCTTAAGAGCATGGACCATATCAGGGAATTTCATTCCATCACGAATAAAGAAGACTGGGAAATTGTTTCCCACAAGATCAAAATTACCCTGGAACAAGAACAGACCAACAAATTGGCAAATAAATAATATTTCAAAAACAGATCAATTACCCTAAACCCCACATATCTACAAAGCATGTTTTATCTAATGATCAAAGTTACAAGCCCTCACTTATGCGAGCGCGCACATACACAAACATACACATGCAAAGCATGTTTTAGCTAATAACCAAAGTTACAAGCCCTCTCACTCACGCGGGGACACACAAATTTACACATTCAAAGCATGTTTTAGCTAATAACCAAAGTTACAAGCCCTTTAAAGTTCTTTACACACACATAAACATTCAAGGCATGTTTTGGCTAATAACCAAAGTTACAAGCCCTCTAAACATCTATTTCCTTCACAAATTACAATGCACCAAACGAGATTAGTGACAAAAATGAGATAGCCGGCGAATCCTTACCTCCCGGGTGTAAAACTTCACTGCAAAACCACGCGGATCCCTCAGGGTCTCAGGGCTTCCACGCTCATGAATGACAGTTGAGAAACGTACAATAACAGGGGTTTGAACTCCAGGTGCTCGCAGAAAATCTGCACAGGTAAGGTGAGAAATGTCATGTGTAACCTCAAAGAAACCCTTTGCACTGGCTCCCCTAGCGTGGACAACACGTTCCGGAATCCGTTCCCTGTCGAAGTTGGCAAGCTTTTCCACCAGATGATAGTCCTCAAGGAGAATCGGACCTGTCCAATAGAAGGGTGGGATCCAATTTGTCAACAACATGTGTTAAAAAGACAAAACAATCTTCAAAAAAGTTTCAACATAGTCTTCAAGTTACACAATTTGATTGACACAAGACGCCAATTGCAAACCCCAGGTCCCCCCCACCCCCACCACCAAAATAAAAGGGAAGGTTTATTGTTATGTTAACTATATGATCAAATCTCAAATAAGAACAACATAAGCACACCAAAATAACAAGGTACAAGGATGCTAAATATGACAATTTGCTCCCCCAAAGTTTTGGGCAATTTACCTTTTAGTCCTTTAAATTTAAAAATTCTTTAATTTGCCCCCTTCAAAAATTTCAAAAATTCCATTAAATTTTATTTTTTCTAAATATTTTTAACCAAGTCCTTTTAATTTTTTTTTTTTTTAAATCTCATTAAGTCTAAAGTTGTTAAAAAAATTTAAATAGACCTCCAAATTTTTAAAAGTTCTAAAAATCTTATACTAACTTCTAAAATTTTCGATAATTTTAAGTAGGCCTGCTCAACTTATTTGATCAAGATCCTCCCCTACAGTCAGTAGCTCATGAATTTCATCGTAGTAATAAGGGGGTAAAATAAAAGATCATATACCTCTGGGTCCAACCGTGAGAGATGAATTGTTATTCCAAACAGGAGCGCCAGAATTGGTTGTCCAGAACGGGGAGTTAAAAGCACTTGAAGGACGGTGCTGCATCATCCAGTTTAGAATACCAAAATAAAAAACGAACGATTAATCACAAAGAACAGATAATCGCGTAGAAAATTGAAATACTGCGAAAGATGCAAAAACAAAAACAACTAGATTAATTAGAATGGGGAAAATGAAATCAATACAATACTGCTATTCGATTTGATTAAAAAATTGAATACAATCAGAAAAAAAGAGCAATTGATTCATAATCACAAACAAATGGGGGAAAAGATTGGGTACCTTGTAGGGATCCATGAGTGAAAGAAGGAAGAGGCGACGTAGACGAAAGAGAAGGTGGTGTGTCGATAATGTAAAAAAACGTTGGTCTTTGGTGATTATTTATAGGGGAACGTGGCTCGCGTTTCTATTACCGTATCTGCCTCGTTTTATCTAAACATACAGTGATTAATTGATTATTATTTCCATCTCGACTCGCGATATCTACAATATCTCACCCAAGTTAAGTTATGTGATTAAATTTAGGATAAACACCACTAACGATAAACATCGTTTATCATCATTAATTTTAAAAAAAACTAAAAATTATGAAGACTATAATTATAATTAAAATAATTATTAAAAATGTTTTAAAATGTTTTTAAAATGTATTGTTTTCAAAGATAATTATTTATACATTATTAGAGAGTTTTTTTTTCTCTAAACAAATTTAATCCACTGTCATGTGAAATTTCACCATAAAAAATAACCTCACGAATGAGCTCAAAAATAAAAAGTTCTCAAAGAATCAGAGAGAATGGAAGAAAGATGACTCTGTTTAACACCCGCAGTCACGTTTCATCTCACCGCAGAGGGTCCCAAACAAGTTGTGATCATCGGAGACAAATTCTTAACGAACAAATTAACGAAATATGACGGGACACCAAAATAAAAAAAAATGACAGTCGAAATAGAAAAAAAAAAGAGAGAAAGAAATCAACCGCTGGAGGCTGTAACGACAGGCTGTAAAAAAAACTAAAGTTCTACTTTAGAAGCTAGAGAAGACAGAGCGTTCAGAGAGAGACAATTTTATTTTTAATTTTTTTTTACAAATCTTAATTTTAATTCTAATCTTATCTAGAAGGGAGGATAATGGATGACTTTAGGGGAGGAAGATGATGTTTTTAGTTGATCTAGAAGTTATGATTAAAAAAAATGAATGGAACAAAGATGAGCAGCTTGACCAATCGGCCAAATAAAAAATATTTAATGAGACAAAAATCTAAAAAAATACATTTTATCCCTAATTTTCTAAACAATAATGCTAGACTTTAATTTTAAATTATAACTTAAATCTTAAATGTAATTTTTATTTTTTTAGATAAATAAAAGGATGAGTCTACCACGTGCGACGAACATTGATAAACACCACTAACGATGAACACCGATGAACACCATTAATTTTTTTTTAATTTTAAAAATCTAAAGGACTAAAATTATAATTAAAATTATCTCTTAAAATATAAAAAATCAAATTTAATAGTTATTTTATAATATTTTTTAATAGGTTAGAATCAAATATACCCAGTTCTCTTAAACCCTAACAAAATCAATCTCTTAAAAAATAGAAATCAATTTTTTTAAATCTATTTGATAGAAATCAGTTTAAACCCAAATTTAATAGACGCGACAACCATGTGAACAGACGGGTATATTTGATTCTAATCTATTAAAAAATTATAAATTGATTTCTATTTTTTTAAGAGATTGATTTTGTTAGGGTTTAGGAGAATTGTGTATATTTGATTCTAACCTATTAAAAATATTATAAAGTAACTATTAAATTTGATTTTTATTTTTTAAGAGATCATTTTAATTATAATTTTAGTCCTTTAAATTTTTAAAATTAAAAAAATTATTGATGTTCATCGTTAGTGGTGGTCATTAATGTTTGTCGCCCGTTGTAGAATTTTCTTAAATAAAATCTAATTTTTAATTTTTTTATCAAAATCTAATTTTTAATATAAAACATAAATTTCTATTGGATTTAATGTTTGAAGACAGAAAATTATCGTGAGAAATAGGAGAAATTAACTCACCCGATATTGATGGTATGAAGTGTAGGAGAAGGTGGGGCCCCGCGGTGATATTAGTTAGTTTTTCATGGCGAGACATGCGAGAAAATGGTTTTTTAAATTGAAAAATAATATATGAGAAGGGCAGCAAATTATGTTTTATTTTTTTATTTATTTTTTAATCATAGCAGCAAATTATTATTATTTGTTTGTTTTTTTATCATAGCAGCAAATTATGGTTCCTTATCCAGAGATTTGGATTTTTGATACGCCCAATTCGTAACCATGCGGCAGGAGGTGAATTGGACCTCTCTTATTACGACACGTCTCCATTATACTCCTTGAAACGTGTGCTATCTCTATCTTTGCAATTACAACTTTCTTATACGACATTTTTTAAAATAAAAATCGGGAACTTCAATGGTTAGGCAACTTTATCATTATGTTAAAATTAAACGCGAGTTACACAATTTCTTATAGAAATCGATTATGTAGTTACAAAATTCCTTACAATCAATATAATTTATACATGTTCTTACACAAATGTTAAGAATTTAAGTTATCATATAAGAATTTGTGTAGTTACATAATAATTATGTAGTTACGCAACAATTAAGTAGTTACATAAATGGTAAAAATATTTGTAGTTACACAATTTCTTATACATCCTATACAAATCCTTACTAAAATGGTAAGAATTTATGTAGTTACACAAAAATCGCCTAATTTAAGACATTCCTATAAAAATCTAGATTTTATTATTATTATTTTGATTAAATGGAGAGGTTTAACGTTCTCATAGCGGGATTTGAACTCATACAAGATGAGACAATACGAGCATCCCTAGTTACTAGGCCAATCAATGGATTTCAAAGATCTTGATTTTATTAAAATAAGGTAAAAGAGGGTGATTCTGCGATGCAACATTTTTTTAAAAGAAAAGAGAAGAGCCTCATTAAAAATTCTCTCTAAATCTAATAAGGGAAAAATAGTGGTCCGCTTTGTTAATTATAAGATCCAAGAACAACATGGTCGTTAAAAACGACATGGTCGATTGTAACCAAAAATTTACTAAGATATATAACATTTTAGATTGGCCTCAATAACATCTTAGTTTACAAATTAAATGTTGCCTAGGACAACCTAAAATGTTGTATTTTTTTTGCAACATTTTCAGTTTCCAACCTAAAATGTTAACTCATACCAATTTAAAATGTTACTTAGGCCAAACTAAAATATTACATATTTTGATGACATTTTTTTGTTCCAACCTAAAATAGTAACTCACACCAGTTTAAAATATTTTTTAATAGAAGCCGCTAGTTTTATTAAAAGCAAAAATATCCAAAATTACAATAAGGTTTACAATTATCATCGTAAACTAAATACATAATTTGGACATTTTCCTAGACCATTGACACTAGCCACTTTAGATCATACAAGGATCGTATATGAAAAAGGTTAAAAACTCATCTAAAAGACTCGAACAAAAAATAAATACAAACAAATATGACTGTATCAGCAAACAAATCACAAAGGGAGATTAAGCTATTGAAAGACCACCGAGAATCGCAAATCGGAGCCGAGCGTCATGAGAAACTATTTACGAACGCAAATCATGTATCCTTCAATTTGAGAGTCCAGAGCAGAGAAGATCAACGAGATTAGAAATAAGTGTCATCTTTATCAGTCGTGTCATCGTCAAATTCAACTTTGAAAAAACATAAAATAAAAAGAACGATCAAAAATCGAAAAAAGACAAAAAAAAACGTACAAAAAAAAACAGAGATAAAAGTTCCGTAAAGGTAGAGAAAAATATGCCACAAAGGTAGAATTATTTTTAAAACATTGCCAACTAAGGCCAAAATATGTAATTATTTTAAAATAAATATTATTTTTATATCCAACAAGACACTTAAGTAGTGATGTAAGAGAAGTGAACATGTAAAAAACAATGAGTTATTTGAATTTTTTTTAACATAAGTGAATCTTATTGGCCGGATCGGTTTGATAATCAATTGGTATATTGTTTTTGTAATATTAAAAAAACGTAAATTTAAGTACATTCAAATTATATCATCATTTAATTTATGAATAAAATGAGATCTATATGATTAAAATAAGTAATTTATTAAAAATTATTTATTTTTATTTTTTGCAATAAATGTTTTAAAATTTAATTTCATACCAATTTTCAAATAAAATAATTAAAATTTAAATTTGATTGATCCGATGTGCTTATTCATAATCAAATTTATTAAAATAAACTCAGTTTTATAGGTATAAACTATCACCGTTCTATTCGATCAACATACACTGAACATAAGTTCAAACAATTTAGATTTTATTTTATAATTAAAAAGAGATGAATATTGGATCTTAAATTTTAAAGTATACTCAACTCAATTTTAATATTTTAAATTGATATTGATCTAGCTACCAACAAATATCGAGTTTAGTAATATACAATAGGAAAATTCTACAACGTGCGACGAACACTACTAATGTTGAACACCATTCAATTAATTAATAAAGATTTAAAATTTTAAAGATCTATCATACAATTAATAATTATTTTTAAAAATTTAATTAAATTATTTTTATATATTAAAAATTTTAATTTTTTTAATAAGTGTAAACTATATATTTAATACCTCACATATTTCCGTATTTCTATTGAACCCTCATTGTTTAAATATTATTTCAATTTGACCCTATTCTTTATAAAAAATAATTTAACCCTTAACCCTCAACCTACAACCCTAAATTATTAAACCTTAAACTCTTAAACTCTTAAGCCTATACCCTAAACCATATACCATTAAAAATAATTTCACCATAATCGATTCAATTCAATTCAATGAATTGTTGAATTCTCCTAAAAAAATTAATTAAATTATTTTTTATATAAAATAAAAGAAAACACGATTATAAAAAATCTGATTATAAAATAAAAATAAAAATAAAACACGATTTCTTTAGAATATAGACATGAGAAAGGTTTGGTTAATTTAAAGGAAGAGAACAACAAAGTGTAAAGGAGAATCTGTGTCCTTAGTATTTGTTCTGGAATAATTTGGATAACATTTTTATGTCAAGTAACTTTAGCCATATAGCTTGTGATTGGAGCTAGGACGAAAATCTTTTGCCTTTTTTTCGGTGTAATTTTACCCAATACTAAAAAATACTAATAATTAAATTTTAAGTTCTAACCCTAAATTTTAAATCATAACCCCTATATTCTAAAAAATGCACCCTACTCTAAATTATAAAGCCTAAACTTAATTTTAAGCGTGAGACCATAAGTAGGGACACCAAAAAAGAGCAGAGGATTTCCATCCTTGGAACCGATGAAAATCCTTCTCCCCATCCTTGAAACGGATAAAAATCTCATGCAATTTTGATATATGGTTGTGCATTTTACTCTCCTCAAACTATTTATTTAAGATTATATTCTTATTATATTAATATGTATAATGACGAATTAGAAATTTAAGAATGAGCTTTAAAATGAGTGTGTAATGATATATAAAAAATAATTTAATTGAATTTTTTTTAGAAGAATTCAACAATTTATTGAATTGAATTGATGATGGTGAAATTATTTTTAATGGTATATGGTTTAGGGTATAGGTTTAAGAGTTTAAGGGTTTAAGGTTTAATAGATTAGGATTTTAAGTTGAGGGTTAATTTTTTTATAAAGAATAGGGTCAAATTGAAATAATTTTTAAATAATGAGGGTACAATAGAAATGCGAAAATAGGTGAGGTACTAAATATATAATTTACCCTTATTAAAAAAAATTTAATATATATAAAAATTAATTTAATTGAATTTTTAAAAATAATTATTAATTGTATGATGGGTCTTAAAATTTTAAATATTTATTAATTAATTTAATAGTGTTCAGCAGTATTCGTCGTACGTAATAGACTCATTCGATACAATATTGCATATTTAACGATAAAACTCAAAATTAAATATTTAAAAAAATATGTTCTAAAGAACCATCCAAAATTTCAAATATAATATATAAAATGAAAATAGATCAGATTCGAATATTGTAAGTTTACACCATGGTGGAATGATTTTGAGGTGTAGCAGAGTTACGATATAGCTGAAGTGCGGCACTAACAAAATATTATAAAATACAAAATTTAAAATGTTACCCTTTACAACAGTAACATTTTTAGTTGATGACAAGTATCGATACTTATCAATTCTGATAGCATTTTAGGTTGATGTTAATTATAAAAAACATTATCAAAATATGTAATATTTTAAATTTTATATTTTATAATATTTTAGTTGTATTGTACCATAACTGTACCATCACCCTATTGTACGATTAAACTCCCCAACATAGTGGGGGATAAATTTTACTATATTTCAAGGTTTTAAAGAGATATAGTGTGAACGCTGCAACATTGGGGAATATGCTGATAAGGTTGCACTATTCGTTCGGTTCGAGTTAGCCACACGACTGTCTCTTCGGACCCCACATTCATTAAAAAGAACACAACAATGTTCTTAAACCGACATAAAAATCAACGAGACAATAAAAATTGGAAGCACACCAGATTTTGTGTCGATGTTACACATTTTAGGGTGTTTTTTTTAAATAATTATTTATATTTAAATTTGTGATTAATTCATTTAAATTAAATATTATAGAGATTTATTTTAAAATTATTAATTTAATTTAATTTATCATGTTAAAATTTAAACTTGTAATATTATTTGAGAAATTTAATACTTCATTTTATTAGACTGATATTGGTTATATTTTTTCTTGATGTTACGTGTAATTAAAAGGATCACATTTTCTTTTTACTTTTTGCATATTTCGTACCTGAATAAATACAAAGCAAGGGCTACATATTTTCTCCTTTTTCTTTTGGTGTTATATGACGAAAAAATTATTGATATTTATTTTAGATTCGTGAATATAGTTCATTGACCAGAGATGTCTAGAAAGTTTTGGATGTAGGATTGCGTATTGTATTTTCTTCTGATTTGAGGTATATTTTAGTTTCCTAACTCAGTATTATATTTTCTAAGCAAAATGTAAAAAATAGTCATCAACGTTTTAATTTTTTAGTCATTTTAACTTTAATTTTTTTGGTACAAATAACCATATAACATTTTATTTTTCGTTTAAATTTTACTATTGTTGGATAAAAACTGTTAGTCAACGCCTGAGACTGACGTGGCATGTCTGCAGAGCATGTGGAGATGACCTGACACTGTCACGTGACACTTTGTTGATGTGTCGATTAGTTAAAAATATTTAAAAAAAATATTTTCTTTAAAAAATAAATAAATAAATATTTTTTAATTTTTTAAAATACCACGTGGTAGTGCCACATCATCTCCACATGTCCTGCAGACATGTCACGTCAGCCTCAGGCGTTGACTGTTAGTTGACTAACAGTTTTCATCCAACAATGGTGAAATTTGAATGAAAAATGAAATGTTAGATGGTTGTAATGGCAAAAAAAAGGATATGACTAAAATGACCAAAATGTGAAACGTTGAGGGTTATTTTTGACTTTATACCTATTTTTTATTAAACGGAAAAATATTTACATTTCAACAAAGATGTCAGAATTTAAACCCATATAAAATAAAATAAAGTAAATATATTTGACTATTTAACTTATTAATAGATCTCTAACTCGAATTATATTTCTTCTAAGTCATATTAATGCCATCGTTGGATAGCAAAAAGCAAAATGACAATGTTTTGTTGCCAGTTGCCACAAACCTTCCTGTTAGATTGAGCAGCTTTGAGAAATCTTCTCATAAACACCTTTGTTGGGTCGGAGTTCGGACCATACTAATAAGAAGTGTGTAGAAATTTGGCTATGAACCAACTTCTAATTTAACTTCTTGATTCAAATAAATTATTTGTAAATAAATATAAATTTAGATAAAAATAAAATTTATATATTGATTTAAACCAACCGGTCAAGTTCATGTACCTAATTAAAATAAAAAAATATATCTAAGTGGACCAAAAATTAAAGTTTAAAATTAGATTACATCTTAAAACTAAATCCAAGTACCGAAATATGTATTTACCTGAAAACAAATTAGTCCCTTAGTTACAAAATCTAATTCCATAGTTGGTAAGTGTTAGATATCACAACCGGCAGCACAAATGCAAACTAATTTGTTTTATTTTTCACAGTGAATAGTTGAGAGAGAAATTAATCAGATTTAATTAAATTTGTAATTCCGCTAGATTGTTTGAGAGAAAGCAAAGCCTGTCTATTTAAGAGTAACAAACTTTGGGGAAAAAGCAATTCTATTTTAAGAAATCAAGAAGCAATACGCTCCGCCTAAAAACAGCTTACTAATTCAGTAATTCCAACCAACAGATAACAAGAAAAGCCCGCGAAAGAATTTTACTCACGACCACGACCAGCCTGGTCGGACCAGGGGTGAAATTAGGATGAAATTATAGGAGGGGCCAAAACGAGAATAAAGTTATAAAAGGGGTCAAGTTGCTTATTTTTTAAAATTAACAATTCTTTAAAAGATGACCTTAAAAATAAAGGGCTAAAATTTAATCTCAATGATATTAAAATTGACACATATTAAAAAATAACCCATAGAAATTAACAATCCTTTAAAAGATAACCGGAAAGTTTGACAAAATTTAATTCCATTAACTACAAAATTGATAGGGACTTCAAAAAAGTAGATTAGAAAAATTAAGGGGGACCAAGACTTAATTTTAATAGTTTCAAAAATTTTAGGAGTTAAAAATACAACTAACCCATAGAAAGTTAGGGTGGGCCAGGTCCCTTAAGCTCACCCGATGTTCCGCCCATGCTCACGACTATGTACCAATGAAACCGACACTTTGTGTTTGACATATGGGTGAGCAAAACTCGGCTCGACTCGAAAAAATCGAATAACTCGACTCGAGGCGAAATTACTCGACTCGTCTTGACTCAACTCCACTCGAAAAATTTTCAAATAAAATTTGAGTTGTAAATGGAAATTCAAATAACTCGAAATTTCTAGTAATTCGTGAATTTATTTTTAAGTTCGAGACGAGTCCCTCAATTTTTTATTGATATATACATACCGATATATAAAAATATGAAGAAATATTGCCACATATGAAAAAATATGAATAAATATATATGCATATCTTATATGATTAGAGAAAACCATTTAAATTGGAATCAAACCGTACTATAACATGATAAATAGTTACAATTTAATTTTTATAGGAACTCGAAAACTCGACTCGAATTTCTTCAACTCGAATCGACTCAAAAAAATTTCGAATGGAAATTCGAATGATAAAATTAGACTCGTCAACTCGAATAACTCAAAAAATTTTGACTCAAATCGATCGAAAGCTCACCCCTAGTTTGACTTATCATGCAAAATTAGGGTTAGGGTTTATTTTTCTCGTACCATGCAATTTCCACCTTGAGCTGCTGTCATTCTTCATGATCGAGCTTTGCCTAGTTGAGCATGAAATGCTTAAATTTCCACCTTCTTTATTAGCTGCTGCTGCTATTTTAACTGCTCAGTGTACTATTAGTGGGTTGAAGCATTGGAGCAAGACTAGTGAGTGGCATACCAACTACTCAGAAGAGCAACTTATGTAAAGTCTTTTTGCTCTTATACTCTTCTGAAATTACCATGAAAGTTCTGTTCTTCCCAAGTTAAAACTCTACTCTTGTTATTTCTTGTTTTGTTGGTGTAGGGATTGCTCAAGAATGATGGTTACTTCCATCACAAGGCAGGGACAGGGAAACTTACAGGCGTACACCGCAACATTTAAGTATGGTTGTGCTGCGAAAACTGAACCTGCAACTTTTCTCTTGGAGTCTAAATCCCAGCACATCATAGAACTACTTGCTTGATTGATCAAATCCGGCCGCCAGGTAGGACCTGGCGAGGATGGGGTGCAATCGAGCAACACTATAGTTTGCTCCCTGAGTTTATGAACAGGATACTTGGTGTTTTTGCCCTTTGAAGTCGGCCATTTTTGCTCTCCAGCAAAACCGGCTTTTATTTGTTTAGTTCCTTATCAGAACTGAAAACAGAAGTGATCTTGTTCAGAATGCCTTTGTGAACAAAAAAGCCAATAGAATTTTGGTATTTCAATTCAAACTCTTCTCAAGTGGATCCTTTTACATCAAATATGAATAGTACAAGTTTGGTTACTGAAAGGCAATTCTCAAGCAGCCTATGGATGATATTGAAAGCCCTTCACGAGACAAAGTTACCTACGAATAGATGGCACAACACCTCTGCCGGCTGTTGTGCCACGACCAGCAGCTTGAGCCTGCAAAACAAAGAAGATTTGAAGTTAAAGATCGAGAACTGATGCACAGACAGAAGGGGTATATAAACAAAAGAATGATTTCCATCTTCATCATAGGATAGATGAACACGAACTTACTTTGGCTCGCATAGCAACAGCTCTACCTCTGCCAACTCCAAGAGATGAGCTCTTACCCTTCATGAAGTTACAAAATGAAGTCAGAAATATTCTATCAATTGTATAATGCTGGAAAACAGTAAACTTGCACGTAGATCGCGGTAGATGTACCTTGATTTTAGCATCCAGACGTTTGAACATAGGAGCATTCTTCAACATATCCGGTATGACCATGAACCTGTCACGGCATGCTTTCCTTTTAATAATCATAATTCATAAACACACACTATACAACCCTCAAATACCACCTATGCAACCCATTAAAAACAAAGGTACAAGGCGAAGGGGAGAGCAAGAAACAGAGAGACAAAGTACCTGACTTTACTGCCTCGAATGAAAACATGCTCAAGCTGTGAAACCTTTCCATCCTGAAACCAAGCCAAATCAATCATCCAAATCAGTTGCGTAAACGAGAGGGAAGGTGAAAAGAAGCTTGAGCCAAAGGGAATGAGAACATGTTTTTAAAAAGGTTTATACTTTATACACTTCCGAAAATCGGAATGAGAACAACATGCACCTATTCATTTCTCTCAAAAAAGAGAGATGTAGGATATGATTTCAGTTCCAAATTTGATTGAAATGGATAGAACAACACAAGAACAGACTAGAATGACACAACAACTGCTAATCGAAACTGAAAGACAGCGCGATATATCAGAGTGATAAACCGTGTTATATCATCGAATTCGAGCACTAAACTCAAGTCTAGATTTCAATGCCTACATCTAACATCTAACATCAAATGTTCATAGCATTTTAAGGTTTATCACTAACAGAGCAAAACCCTAAACCCTGAATTCGTTCATCAGATCGGAATAAACATAAACGAATCAAACACTTCATAAAGAAGCTAAAAAAAGGGAAAGAGAAAGTGAAGTACTTTAGCAGTGAAGGTGATGTTCTCGAGCTGGCAATTCCAGTTATCTTCGCACTCGATCATGCTTCCTCTGTAAAGCTCTCCACTTTTTAGCTCCACCGTTACGATGTGACCCGACGACTCGTGTAGTAGCTTCACCGGTATGCCCAAACTCCGACTCATTGTTTATCGCTCGCCTGATTTGCTCCTCTGAAAATCGCAAAACCCTAGTGATGAGACTCGATTACACATTGATTACTTCCCATTTCTACTCCGAACTCCGGTTTAGATTCCGGCCCAAAACTGGACGGTCTAAGATTAGCCCCATTGAGTTTGTCCTGCTTGATGGGCTTTCTACTAAGCCCAATTTAATCGAAGCAAGTAATTGTTGAAAAATGGAAAATCAAATTGTAGACGAAATCTTTCGATCAAGGATTGCTGCTGCTGTAATCGGAGAAAACGAGAATTAAGAAAGGTTAAGGTTTTAGAGAGACGACGGAAATGGATGCTGCGAAGAACAAGTACAGCATAATAGTTCCGACTTATAACGAGCGCCTCAACATTGCTCTCATCGTCTATCTCATCTTCAAACATCTCCCGTATGTCCCTAACAACTCCGAAATCTCTCCCTTTCTTTGTCATCGTAGTCTTTTGACGTGATCCGATCGAGATCCGATTGCGTTTCTCAATTTCGCGCTCTTTTCTTGTTCTCGTAGAGTTGATTATTTATTGTACTGTTTTGGTATTCTTGGAATGATTTGAATTGTATGATGTGGATGTATAGTAATCGTTTGCACCGTGTTTGGTTGGAAGGAAAGAGTGTGAAAGTAAAATTCCACCGGCTGTGTGAAATTCAGCATCAGGACTTTAAATCAATGATTCATTTGTCTTTGTAAATTCAGATTCCTATATGTATGTTAAAATTTCATTAGAATTGTTTTTCTGGAAACTGAATTTTCAATGAAAATGAATTGACGCCATGGAAGGGAAAAGATTAGTTGATTTATAATGATTTGTAAACTGATTTTTCATAAATTCAAAATGAGTAGCAATGTAAACTACAGAACACTCACAAGATAGGTTTGCCGTTTTAAGAAAACCTTTCGTCCCTCCGATTTGCGATATCCTCGGATATAAGCTGTTGTAACTTCTCATGGCTGGAGTAGGGATGTAGATTTTGAAATAATTGTTGTGGATGATGGGAGCCCTGATGGTACTCAAGAAATTGTGAAACAGCTGCAGAAACTGTATGGGGAGGATCGTATTGTAAGTTCCGTGCTAATATACCTTCGGAATTTGATTCGTATGCAGTCGGTTTTGCTAATCAATTCGTATGCTTACATCTGCTTATCTCCCCTTGATCATGCAGTTATTGAGACCTAGAGCGAAGAAGCTTGGATTGGGTAAGTGAAAATTTTTGCCTTTCGGGAGTAATCTGGAGCTGGCCTTTGAGTTGTTATTGGTTTCAGGAACGGCTTATATGCATGGTTTGAAGTATGCGTCTGGGAACTTTGTTGTAATCATGGATGCTGATCTTTCGCATCATGTAAGTTCGATGTTGTGTTTTTATATGCCTGTTCTACCGATAAATCCATTTACAACACTTAGGTGCCTGTTTACTATCACGTATGCTGATCTAATTCTTCAATCTTGTTTTGCAGCCGAAATACTTGCCAAGCTTCATCAAGTAAGAAATCCTTCGGTTAATCCATTTTGGGCTCGTAATCATGCCTGGTTTACTCAAATCCTTCTAATTTTCCGGTCCATGACCATGACATCTTTTAGGAAACAGCTGGAAACCGGTGCCAGCATAGTTACTGGAACACGGTATGTCACAGGTGGTGGCGTGCATGGATGGAATCTGATGCGCAAGCTAACAAGTAGGGGAGCCAATGTTCTTGCACAGACTCTTTTGTGGCCTGGTGTATCGGACTTAACCGGATCCTTCAGGTGTGAGAACACTAATCTACAGAAAATTAGCTATTTCATGCTGCTGTAGCTTCAATATTTAGACCTAACATTTCTTTTTCTCCTCTTTTAAAGGCTTTATAAGAAATCAGTGCTCGAAGATGTCATTTCCTCCTGTGTTAGCAAGGGATACGTATTTCAGATGGAGATGATTGTTAGGGCTTCAAGAAAAGGCTACCACATCGAAGAGGTAAAATTCTTTTCTATAGTTGTACAGTCTTATGAATAAGCTGATGGGATATTCAAACCTTTAGCGACTTTCATTATCATTTGTTTGTAGGAGTCGAAGCTTTTGTTATCTTCTTTTAATACCGGTAGTCCGGTACAAGTCAGTTTAAAAGTCCTAGGCAAGAAACTGGCCAAACGGCCTCGAGTGCTATACCTTTGCAACTTCCATAACTAACTTGAATGCTAATTTGCATTATTCAAAATTTTCTTTTAGCTTAATCTCCGTGGATTCGGTGATGGAAACTACCATTTGCCCTACATTTACCAGCTAGTACAGGAATTATCCACATTGGAGTTTGCTCATATGCTTTACCCTATTTGGTTTTCGTCACGTCCCATGTTTCATTTTTAGGCCACCTCAATCTCATTGATTTGATTTTCTACTGTCTACAGGTTCCGATAACTTTTGTTGACAGAGTTTTCGGAAGTTCAAAGCTAGGCGGATCTGAAATCGTAGAGTACCTAAAAGGCCTTGTATACCTTATGATCACTACATAGACCTCAGTACATATATAATCGGCCGGAAAACCATCTTTATCTGTTTAACGCGAGAAGTAACCGACGGTTCAAGGTGTAGACTCTGCAGCAAACAATTCTTCCAGCTTGTTCTTAGAAGTTCCTTTACAAAACCTGACTTTTGATGGCATTTTTTCCCTTTCTGTAGAACACAGTAAGTACTCTGGTACTGGATTGTTGGTTAACAATGAAGAATTCCTTAGTTTTTTTTTTTAAAGAATTTGATGTTGCGATGTCTTAACAGTCTAAACATGGAAGGATAATTAAGGAAGTTAAATAGAGAGAGATTTTATTATTATTATTTTTAATAGATATTTTATTATTTTCTTTTGTTAAAAATAAATCTGTTATTATGTCGATGATTGAATTCATATGAAGACGTTGAACAAAAATATTAAAAAATTATAAGACTCTAATAAAAAAATAGTATTATTTTAAGGATATATTTAAAAATTTACAAAAAAATATCTTAAAAAAAGAAAATGAAATTTCAATTAGCAACAATGCAAAAATATCGAAGCTGCCGGAGTAATTTCTACAAGATTTAAAGCTACAAATTTTCCTAAACTATATTTATTTTACTGAATTCTTTTTAATCTTTTTTATTGTTATGCCCTTAACGTTTAATTTCGTTATACATTTTATCCCATATCATTTAAAAAATATATACGACCAATAAAATTGTGTTATGTGATATTTTTGATGAAAAAACACATGATTTTAATGGAAAAGGTAAATGACATGTTATTTCCTAAATGTTTTGTTTTTGTTCAATTTTGTCCTCAAATTTGTATTTTAATCCTAAATTGATTCCCATTTGCTTCTAAATTTTATAATTATATATTATTTATCATTAATAATAGTATTTTATATATTTTTATAATATTAAACAAAAATAAAAATAAGTATATATAATATTATATTTGTTGTGAATAAAATAAAGAAGAACAAGAATAAGAACAATAACAAGAAGAACAAAGAGATGAGAGAAAGAGGGAGATTTGTATTATTCTTAAATATAGAATTGTATACAATGCCTTCAATGAATCATCTATTTATAGGCATAAGAAGTACATAATACATTAAACTCTAATTCATAGAGATAATATTCCTAATAATAAATAAATCAAACTCCTTTGATAAAGTTCTAATCATGATAGACATCCACATAGATAAATATTCATAACACTCCCCCTTGGATGTCTATGAAGATAATGTGCCTCGTTAAAACCTTACTAAGATAAAAACCCAATGAGAAAAAAAAATTCTTTAGCGAAGGAAAAAGAGTACACACATCTTTGATACGCATAACATGTTGCCTCATTAAAAACCTTACCAAGAAAACCCATTGGGACAAAACCTCGGTTAAGGGAAAAAGAGTGCAACACGTATTTACTCCCCCTCATGCAAACATCACAGAAGATCTTTGAATCTTCATAATTTAATCTTGAATATCATTTTTCTAAAGATCGTGAGGGATGAAAAATTTGGAGTAATATGTTCCATGATGTATCCACTTTCAAACTGTGATATACATCTTGCGTTATCTTCACACAAGATGACTTTTTATCATATCTTGTAAAAGTAAATCCACATATCTTTTGGATATGTTGGGTCAATAGTCTTAGCCAAACACATTTTTTTGGCTTGCCTCGTGCATAACAATTATTTCTACGACATTTGAGGAGGCATCAATGAATGTTTGAAGATCTAAATGTAATGATCTTTGTATATTCATAGATATTTCTTGACCAACTAATATATAGTGCTTCAAGACCAAGAAAAGATATAATTATCTTTATTCACATCCAACAATCTTACAACTATTGGGATACTCAATAGATATGCTCTATTCATATTGAATCTTCTTTAAGATTCTTTCAGCTTATGTATATTATAGACAAAAGAAATATATAAAAATGCTCGATCTTCAGGTCGAGATAAACTTGATGTCAAGATTCAAGTACTTGTATTGAAAGTACTTCATGAGTTTCCAATTTGAAGCTTTTTAGGAGTTCTAAAATTATCATAATGGATCTTGATCCAAACTCCTTTATAAAATACATAAGGAAATCTGATCATTCTTATAGTATTTTCTCAATTAGTATTCACTAAGGCGATTATACCAAATGCGCCAAAATATTCATGAGAAATGTCTAAATAAATTTCTTCAGAAATTTTCAAATGCTTATAGCATTTAAGATCCTTTAAGGATAAATATGGATCCACAAATAATTAGACGCATGTAAAATTTTCAAAACTGCCAAAGTAATTGCATCCACCATGAAGTAATTAAAACTTTTCATAAATCATAGTTCAAGTCGTATTTACGACTACTTATTTGTGCCCCACTTGCATTACACCTTTAGGTGTTTAGACTGCTGGTCCAAATACTTCTATTTTAGAAGTTCAAAGCGTCTTTCAACATTGGCCAATTCAATATCTATACTTCTGGATAGATTTTTATACAAGATCCTCGATTTCTTTCTTTACTTCTATAGAAGTATTTTATGTAAAATTATTTGTAAAATCGTTGTCGACAACTTTCCAATTTTCTGGTTCCATTCTCGTAATGACATAACTTATCGAGATCTCTTCAAGATTTTAATCTTTATTTCAGGTACCTGAAACTCTTATAGAGTTTTATTATTTGTTATGTCTTGGGTCTCTTCAGGAGCACCCGCCTCCTATATATGACCATCTCATATTACTTTCTATTTACGAGAATTTGATCATTGGAACCATTTCAACTATCATGCTTCAGGCATGATTTACATTCTCTCGCTCTAACATGTAATTTAAACTTAGAGCATTTCAGCTGGTATATGAGACTTAATTACTCTCATTGGGTCAGTAAATATGTCTGGCAGTTGACATGTAATAACATGAATTATCTTATGAACTTCTAGTTCATATACGAGGATCTAGATAATGATAATTCATTTTCCTCTATCCAGCTGATTATTATCTCCCCTGATGTTGAGAAAAATCATGTCATAAATGATTCTCCAATTAATGTTTAAGAATTTAAACATAAAAGGAGACTCGTACTCAATATATATTCTCAACCCTTTTTATTTACCCATTTTGTGCGTTGTGGTGGAGCAATTCATATCGCACATTCAAAAATCATAAAATGTGAAATGTATGGTTTCTGACCAAAAACCAATCATAACGGGAGTTTATTATAACTCGTTGGTTTGATGCGTATAAGTGTTGCTATATGGAAACACCATATAAATAATAACTCTTTTGTTATCATAGTTTAGCTATTAAATAGGAGGCATCCAATTGAAATTTTGCTAAACTATATTTTTCATAAGGGTAAACTACATAAATGACCACCATACTATTAGTAAAGTTGCGATTTGACCACCTTACTTTTTTTTCGAAGCAATAAAACCACCAAATTATTTAATTGGTTGCAATGTGACCACTAGCCGTTAAAAACTAACAGAAGGAGTGATGTGGCAGTTAATAAAATTTGTATAATTACACATTTAGTCCCCGCTATTTGTATATTTTATCAATTTGGTCTTAATTTTAATAAATAAAATAATTTTATTATTTAATTAGGCTACGACACGTGTCGCCGTATTATTGGAGGATTTTATTTATATATTTTTAATTTAATAATTTTTATTTTGCTCACGTGTCACCAGATTGAAGGAGCAAAATTAAAGAATCAAACATTTTGCCCCCAATAGGATTCGAACCCAGGTCGACTGGGTTGAGAGTAAGCTAACTTACCACTAGGCCAAAGCAATCCTTGTGATTCATTGTACAAAATCAAATATATATGTTAGTTTTTTGTTTGCTCGAATTGAAAGGCGTTATACCCACTGTCATCCTTCACCCGACCATCATCACCAACACTTACAAAGAGCCCTTCCCCTGCTGGGTCGAAGGAACCAGGTTGCTCCATTCACTTCATTTTGAAGGTCCTCCCCCAAACCCCTTCTTCTGTCTTGTTTTCTTTTCAACCCTTTTATCTATGGAGTTTCATTAAACTGAATCATTTTTTTTTATCAATCCTCTTGTGTTGTTAGGGACTTGAATGGGCAAATGCAGCATTCTGCCACTTCTTTCAAGGTGTTTACAGTAATATGAATAGGAAGGTCAACTATGTTCTGCGGTTGGTCGACATTTACAAACCTTACTTGTTCTTTGATGCCGTGTAAGTCTCTCTCTATAGTTCTGTTGCCGTTTTAATTTTCATTAGCAACTCTTCTGATTTCACCGGAAATGATTTAAACACGGAGAAGTTGCGAATGGCAGCAAGAACTAGCCTGGTGGAGGAGGACGTGCTGTATTTCGACCCTAAATGCATTGATTGGGAAGATTACTTCATGAACATTCATATCCCTGACATCGTAAAACATGTTTTCAAATGATTTGGGAGAAACATTAACTTGGACAATAAGGGTTGTATTTCTTATATACTTTATCAAGTTCATGGTTTTAGTCAGTGCAAGTTTCTGCAATTCATGGCATGGAAGCATCAAAATTATGTTTAGCTAAGAATGTCTTATTACCAAACTATATTTGATCATACTGTTTGCCTAATATATACCTCATCTTTATGAATACATGTTTTCGAGTTGTGGAGTTTGTGACGTTCGATTCCCATTCTAAGGTAAACTAGTTCCCTGAATACCATTTTTTAGGATGTGCCAAACGGATCTTAGCCGAATAAGTGAGGAAGTTGCTGCATACGGAAAATTTGAAGCAAAAAATGGAAAGTGAATGGAGCAACGTGATTCCTTCGACCCAGCGGGGAAGGGCTCTTTGTAAGTGCTGGTGATGATGGTGGGGCGAAAGATGACAGTGGGTATAACGCCTTTCAATTCGAGCAAACAAAAAACTAACATATATATTTGATTTTGTACAGTGAATCACAAGGATTGCTTTGGCCTAGTGGTAAGTTAGCTTACTCTCAACCCAGCAGACTTGGGTTCGAATCCTATTGGGGGCAAAGTGTTTGTTTCTTTAATTTTGCTCCTTCAATCTGGTGACACGTGTCACCACTTGATTGGAGAAGCAAAATAAAAATTATTAAATTAAAAATATATAAATAAAATCCTCCAATAATACGGCGACACGTGTCGTAGCCTAATTAAATAATAAAATTATTTTATTTATTAAAATTAGGACCAAATTGATAAAATATACAAATAGCGGGGACTAAATGTGTAATTATACAAATTTTATTAACTGCCACGTCACTCCTTCCGTTAGTTTTTAACGGCTAGTGGTCACATTGCAACCAATTAAATAATTTGGTGGTTTTATTGCTTCGAAAAAAAGTAAGGTGGTCAAATCGCGACTTTACTAATAGTATGACGGTCATTTATGTAGTTTACCCTTTTCATAATCAATAGGCTTTGTAACAACTGATATAGCCTAAAACATAAACCCACTAGCTTTTCAAGAAGAATAGTCTAACTGCATAATCTGAATCTTTTTAAAATCAATCTCACAAACTTCTGGTCGTAAGTCGATAAAACAATGTAGATGCATCTACTAAAATCATATAAAACTTTCCACATTTGTGGATATATGGGCCCATATTTCGTTCAGATATGCAAGACATACAGTCTTAACTTCAGTACAAGAACTTTAAGTTCTAATTCTTTTGGTAAGTGGGATCATCTATATTCTTTGAGAACAAACAACACAAGAACTTCATGTTCTTTTAGTAAGTGGAATTTAATCAATTCCTTTGAGAATAAGCACCACAAGAACTACAGGTTCTTTTAATACATGTGCATGTAAATCTCAATAATTTCTGCACCATTATTGATCAGGATGGTCTAACCGATCATGCCAACTATATATATATGTGTATATATCTCTGAATTTGTAAACTTCTTGTTTACCATAACATGTAATTCAATCTTACTCGTACATGTCTAGTACGACCATCAAAATTGTTCCTTTAAATAGGAATATATTTAGCTCTTTCGGAGCTTTCAATTGAAATTATCTTTTGGTAGCAATATAGAGCTCTTTTAGAGCTTTCAACTGACTTTTTGGCTACCAAAACTTATAAACATATTGGCTTATTTCAAATGCCAATTGATAACATATGTTATCTATAATTCCCAAAGGGATAGTTTGCGAACTCATATTGCTCTCTTTATGACTTTGACGAGTATAACGCACTGTGAATATGGAATAAATTTCCATTTGACAATAACATATTTGCTCAACCAGAGCCTTTTGTGATATTAGTACTTTCGGATATAGTACTCACATTATTCCCTTGCATTTTAATTGAGAAATGCATAATTGTACACCTTTCAAAATGTGCTTTGTTTCATTTACTTCAAGTAATGAAAATATGTACTTTGTATCATTCACTTCGAGGAATGAAAAATATAAAATATAGCACATCATATCAAGTCGATTATCTATCAGAGATAAACTTTCAGGTGCTCTTCTGAAGTATTGGTATTTTAGTACTTTGAGAAATACTACTCATATTTCCCCTTGCATTTAAATGGGAAAAATATTTCTTATACTTAAGTACAATATGAGTACTTGCATTATCTGCTAGGCATAAATAGCCACAATTCTATGCATAAATAGCCACAATTTATTGTATATTTTATTCCGGAAGTAATCATATTCTTCAAATAATGAATTAACATAAATCATAAATAAATAATATGTGAAATAAATAAACATAAAGCAAACCAACATAAATAAATAATAAATAAAACGAATTAACATAAGAAAAACCAATTATTCATGTTAGAGGTTATAAGGGAAATAAAATAAATGGTAAATTATTCCCTTCAAGGGTTATGAGAAAATTAACAATATCCAATTGAGTTGGATCAATAACGCCATAATTATTTTCGCCATAAACAACTTTTGTTTATATTTTATTTCATTTATCATTCATGATTATGGATAAAATCCATAATACTTTGGCGTTTGACAAGTACGAAACCAATGGTTTATAACACCACGTTGGTAAAAGGATTTCACTTTCTTAGAATGATCTTTATCACTCTTGTCATCCTTATAACTTCGCTACCAGCAGGTAGAATTATTCTTAAAACGACTTATATTTTTCATGTGTATATTCATAGCCTCGACCACGATCACAACTTTTAATGTGATTTTTTATTCATTCCATAATATAATCTCACATTCACTTCAGGGAATGGAGTGGAGCAAGTGGGCCTTTAAAACCTTTTTCACATATCCTTATCACAGAGAACAAAGATTTAATCATCATACGCGGCATTGTTAAACATGTCCACAAGGTCCTTTAAAAACCTCCTTTGAGACCAGTAGCCTCGCAGAACGGGATGTCCAGCCAATTATACTTGGATTATATCGAAATTATGTCTCTAATTGAATAATGATTTACCATGTTTGCATTCACTTCAGGGAATGAAACAGATTCAATAATTGCATGGAATAAACATCATGCTTGCATTCACTTCAGGGAATGCCCCATCATTGATAATTGCATGGAATAAACATTATGCTTGCATTCACTTTAGGGAATGCCCCATCATTGATAATCCTATGGAATAAACATCATGCTTTGCATTCACTTCAAGGAATGCCTCCCATAAAACTTTTTGGATCAAGAATAATTTTCGTAACTTGAAATTGGGAGAAGTCTATGGTCGAGTTTTTCGACAAAGAAGAAAAATTGCTTTCGAACAAATATATACTTTATAACAATCTTTTTATAGATTGAAATTCATCATGATTTATCGCACATTAAAATCATAATTTAAAGAATAAAAATAAAATAAGAATTTACCGATATTAGTTTTCCTCTCGAGGAAAATGGAGACGTAGCAAATGACCAAAACATCTTCTCATAATGTCGTGTCTCTTTCCAAGTCATTTAAATACATGTAAAACTCAATACATGGTTAAAATATCAATATCATCAAATAAAATATTATAAACACATATTGATCTTAATACAAAGTTCAATCATTATGTCAAAAATAAACATATATGAAACCATAATAATAAGATCTATATGTATGGGTTGAATTGGATATATTAGAAATTAGAGGATCTATGTCATAATTCTCTCTTTAAAAAAAACTAAACCAACAAAGGTGTTTCATTAATGTACAGATCTTTGTTACTAAAAAAAAACTTAAACCTAGAGTACGTATTTTAATGAATTTATATGAAAGACTACCATAGTTCTAGTACATAACTTTTTATTCATGATTACAAAGTATAGTCAGTAAATCGAACAGGCTTTACATGCACCATCATCAAACTTCATGAATTTACAAATATACAAACACAAATAATAATAATTAAGTATGAAAAAGCATAAACAGTTGAGTACCAAAAAAAGAAAACCCACAAATACTTTCGCTCAACAAACCTTAATCGATTTCATCGTTCCCTCTTTAAAAGCCGAGGAGGCAGGTAAGGAAAACATCGCGACATTATCGATTTTTTCCGCTAATTAACCCTTTTAGGAACAAGAGAAAACACACGTAATTTACACCAAACACAACATCTTCGTCTCTGTCGATTAGTCTTTTGGTTTGTGAGAAGCCACAAATTTATCTCTTTCCAATGTTCGAATAAAATCAAACATACTTCCAAAATTTTCAAAAATTAAAACAAAGCTAAAATATAAAGAGTAAGACAATCGGTAACTAAAAAAATAAGGAGAAAAAAAACTTATCTTTGATTTATTCTATAATCGAATTCTTCCCGGTAACTTCTTTTGAATTATAACGCTGAAGACCTCAGTTGATTAGAGTCTCGTGCTGATAACGTGTTGTGAATAAAATAAAGAAGAACAAGAATAAGAACAATAACAAGAAGAACAAAGAGATGAGAGAAAGAGGGAGATTTGTATTATTCTTAAATATAGAATTGTATACAATGCCTTCAATGAATCATCTATTTATAGGCATAAGAAGTACATAATACATTAAACTCTAATTCATAGTGATAATATTCCTAATAATAAATAAATCAAACTCCTTTGATAAAGTTCTAATCATGATAGACATCCACATAAATAAATATTCATAACAATATTTAATGAAATCTTTTCTTTTTTCATGTTAAAAAACAGTGAACCACGAAAAAAATGACACAAAAAATCATATTGAACAAAAAATTAAATTAAAATAAGTTAAATATAATATAATGAATAAAAAATATTATAATAATATAAATAATTTAATATACAGATTTATCAAAAAACAACCAAATTTATAAACATAAAAGTGAAATTATATTTTTGTCAGTGAAATATTTTTTAGCATAATTAAATTTTGTGATCAAATAAAAATATTATAATTTGATTATTTTTTTTAAAAAAATTATATAATTTATAACATTAACACATTTGCCCAACTAAATTTACAATATCTTATATACCCCTTTGAAACCACTTAGATTCTAAAATTTGTGGGTTGCCTTAAACTGAGCTGTGGGCTTGATGTTGTGGGTCGAAAGCTGGTCTTTGGTGGGACTCAAAGATGCCCTAATAGGCCTTCTTTAAGTGGTGAGGCTTGTGTGTTGGGTTAGGAGGTTGATGGAAGAGTAAATGTGTAATTTTTCACAATTTGAAGAAGGAGAATGGTTGTCTCTTTTAATTTTTACAAAAAAATAAGTGATGATCGAAATGATGAGCTCACCCTTTGTCCCCTTACCTTCTTCATCTCTCTTCTCCATCTTTCTTGAAAGTTAAGAAGCAAATGTTCAATCTTTATCATTTTAAGTTGAAAGTTTGTAGTGTTAATAAAAGGTAAAGTTATCAGCATCAAATGATCTATCAAGCAAGGTAAGAATAGAAGATATTGGTTGTGTTTGGAAAAAAAGAGAATTTGTTGGGAGTTGAAGAGAAAAAACGAGAATAAAATATTTATCTTTATTTTTTTTTGTTATAAAGTCTTTTTTATGTCTTTTAACCTTATAGTAAAGTTATAACTTGTTTACAACATTTAATTTGTAGTTAAGGAAGTTGGAGAGCATTTCAAGGACCAAAGAAAAAAGGATGATATTTTGTGTGTTTGTTTGATGATATGAGTGCTTGAATGTTTAAGAGTGGTCATTAATGATAAAATTTAGATTTCATGTTAATAATCCGTAAAAAGGTAGTAAACCACCATTAACACTTCCATAAAATGCATACTTGAATTTAAAGGCTAAATGTTACGTTTTAAGGGCTTGGGAGGTGATTTTCGGGGTCTAAAAAGTTATTTATGGGCTTCGATATCAGTATGCATGGAGGTGGTACCGTTACCCTAGTATTTTGAGTTTGAAGAACATTTGTTTCATTGGATGAACAACAAAGTAGTACCAGTACGGTGTTCAACATGTATCGGTATGTCTTGTAATCTGGTATCGGTACGGGTTAACCAGTATTGGTACACTAAGGTTTTGACAAATTTCAATTAGCCAATTTTGTATCGGTACGCTATGAGTACCAATAACCAAAGGGCACTTGTATCAGTACTCGAGGACCGGTATCAGTACTCACTGGACAATCTGTCAAAAAATATCGACTTTCGCCCGAAATGTTGGAAAATTATATTGTATGATCCAATGGAGCTTAAAATGAGTTGTAAAACTAAGAAACTGAGAAATATCTTTATACTTGAGCATAAAAGTCAAGAACTCGGTAAAAGTCTTGTGTGACTTATATGTTGATAGCAACCATAAGATGGCATGGTTATGTGTTGATGTGGAATGCCGTGTGAGTACTTGATTGATGGGATCTGGATACCCAAGACGTGCTGCAATGCCATGATAAGAGAAATATTGAATGGAGGTTACCGATGCTATGTGACCCGAGTCTCATTTGAATGTACTCGAGGGGGGATTCTGAGTATGAGTGTATGATCTGATGCTAGGTGACCGGACCTCACCTAGGGTGTATGTAAAACCTCGATCTCGATCCAGATCCGAGGTACTACATTCAGGTCTCCCAAAATCGACTCATCAAAAAGTCTACTTAAAAAACATACGTTTAGCAATATTTTAAAAGCATTGAACATCCATCGATTCATGTAATTAAATAAGTATTTAAATAAGTTTACAAAATATGAGTTCCAAGTTTAAAACACCGTAAATAAAATAATATTTCAAATAGAGTTGCAAACTCAACAGTGGCAAGGTCCTATGAATACATTAGCCCAACTAAAATATAAGTACTATACTCTGAAACGAACGCAGTGCTATGCGCTCCTCCAAGGATGACCTAACAACCTATGCACGGAAAAACCACACATCCATACGCTGAGCTTACAAAGCTCAGTGATACACATCTACTTCACTATACTTAATGTTAATCATAAACATAAGCATGCAAGTTAGTACGACCAACAAGGAGAGATGAATAAACACATGGCGCTACCACTAGTCACCTAAACACATGCTCTCGTCACAACAAAACATCATACATGGCCCACAAGGCCCAACCATACTCGAGATCCCACTGGATCCCTCGAGACAAACATAAATGTCATAACCACAAACTTGGAGTGAGACTCAGTGCCACACAACTTCGGGAACTTACACTTTAAGTGAGATTCGGTGCCACACAACTTCGAAAACGTACACTCTTTAGGTGAGACCCGGTGTCACACAGCTTCGAGAATGTACATTTATGCTCGGAATGTCCCGTCGAGCATCTTCGAATGAGACCTGATGCCACACAGCTTCAGGAATGTACATTCGGCATCTCTAATCATGGTGTTGCAACACTTTTCCTTTGGGTATTCGGATCTCATCAATCAAGAAGACCCAAGCACACAAGTGCCCTTACTTGGCACGTAACCATACATGATCCACCAAAGACCCCTATGGTTGCTATTGCAAACAAGTCACTCAACGTTTACCGTTTTATTACTCATTAGGCTCAAATATAATTAATCTCTTTTATTAGTACCATTAATCCATGTTATCACATTTAATCAAGGTACCATTCCATTATTATTATTCACACCAGTTTTCATCCTTAACTTGCATTACGAGCTTACGAAGTTTACTCGATCCCTAAAGCTTATAAGAGTCATTAAAGTTGGTTTACTACCATATTTAATCAATTAATATTAATCATCGTCTTTATACTCATTTATTCGAATGTAACCATTATTAATCTATTACACAATTTTCCATCAAATCACATCAGTCCATTCAAACAAGCATACAGAACGTCACCTCTATCTCAATCAATCCAACAATCATCAATTAATCATACTAGCATCACAAACGACCCTACACGGTCTCTAAAGCCTCTAACAGTCCCATCATATCCATAACATCATCATGCATCTCAAATTATCGAGTCACATACAATCGATCTCTACTCATGATTATCTATCACCAACCTATTTTGCAATCACTAACAAGCAAGACATTTACGCTAATGATGCTCATGAAGCAATAGGAGTTCGAGGTGTACTAACCTTATGCTGATATCGCTAAAATCCTCATCCAAGCTTCCTAAATATTTCACTTGACTCGATACCCGATCATGAGTAATTCTCGTATACCAACAAATACAAAACTATATTTTATTTCATGCATCCCCAAATCAAATCACTCGATTATACTGGTGCCCTTACATGGCACCCAACCATACACGATCCACCAAAGGCCTAATGACTACTTTGTGAAAGTTACACACATTTATCAAGTTATAGCTTCCATATATTCATAATCGCGGTTAAATTCTCAGTTACTAAGATTTTCTATTCATTTTATTTCATTAAAGGTCTATTAGACTCTAGTCCTCGAAATATAGGTCCTTTACTGGACCTAGCCTAACTACCACGAATTTCTATCTGTTATGTGGAAACAACCCAAGAAAATCAGTTGGTGACAAAAAAAACAGGTTGATGACCAAGAAAACAGGTTGGTGATCAGGAAAACAGATTGATTATCGATACGCAAACTCATAATTAGTATATGGAGTTTCTAAATCACCCTCAATACCCCTAAAACCCAAAGGCACATCTTCAAATTGAACCTTCACATTATGAGAAGTAATTTAAATGGTTTCCTACCATTTTTACACTTATTAACAACTAATTTGAATTTCACCATTAAAGGCTCTAAGCTATTGTAACACCAAAACTAGCAACCTTAACCACAATATCAAGCAAGACAATTACTTTAGGATATTCAAGAATCAAGTAGTCATAATGTATTGACCTTGTAGTAAAATCTCGAATTTGCTCCACACACTTAAAATCTTCAACTTCGTCTCTTTAGCTCCAACTTGAATAAACCCTAAGGCACCTCTTTTATACCTCAAAATAAAGAAACGAACCAAGACGTAACCCAACTGCCAAAGAGAGGTCTAACCACATATTAACAACCTTGAAAAACATGGAAGAAACCTCAAAAGCTTAAACCTCATTCAAAAACTCATTAATGAAGAACTCACCTTTATACCTCAAGAGTATACTTTTCTCGAAACTCTTGATGAAGGAATAACATACACAAATCTTACAACTTGAATAGAAGAGATGAGGTTGAAAATTTAATTTTTTAACGTTTAAAGTTAAGCTTGAAAAGAAGAGAAAATGAAAGGTGTGTGGGAGAAAGAAAGATGGAAGAAGATGATATCATATTGTCCCCTTTCTTTCTCATGTGATATACCCAAAAAAAAAAGGCAAACCAACCAATTACTTAAAAAGGGTAATATCACAACATAAAAACCTCATGTTCTCCCCTATTTCTAAAATGGTCACTTTACAAACCTACAAGGCACAATACTCATCCAACAAGGCTCAAACTTAGCCTAACGAGTCCAATTATTCAATCCAACAGAGGATTCATAGCCCGGGTCAACGCCCAATCATTGACTCGGAAAATTCGGGTCGTTACAGTGTATGTTTCGATGCTACGTGACCCGACCTCACCTATAGAGTGTACGTTCTCGATGCTATGCGACCTGTGCCTCACTCCAGTGTTGATGTGGTATGGTATGTAGGGCCTTGTGTGTCACTTAATGTTGTGATTATGAATAGCATGTGTTTAGGCGACTAGTGTTAGCGCCATGTATCATTTTAAATGTCATATCATCTTGCTTAGCTACGTGCTTATGTTTATGATCAGCATAAAACATGGTAGAGTAGAGATGTATCCACTGAGCTATATAGATTCAGCGTTCAGAATCGTTGTTTTCATTTGTAGGTTTTCAAATTGCTGCGTTGCATTCGAAGGAGCCCATCGGAATAGGACTTCAGCACATCGATATGATTCGATAGTGCAGTACTTAGATTTATCGAACAATGTATTTATATGACCCTTAATTTTTTACGTATGGATTGGGCTTGATGCCCAAATGTGACGCGGTGTTTAGGCGTTACACTCTTAATCCTAATTTCTCTAAACAGAGTGAATTAGCTTCTCAACAACAAAATTAATTAGCTAAAACTGCAAAGTCCAGTGATTTTGCCATATATATTCCCAGAAAACATAAAATGGAAAACAACGCAGAAGCCTGCTCCGTCCGGTCCACCACCCGCCGAGTCAGCGTTATTCTCCTGATATTATCGGCGATGGGTGGTTTGTTTCTTCTCCTCTCTTATGTCCTCTCCGTTTCTGCTTCTTTGCCAACTCCCTCTGTAGCTATTGCTGTCGCCGATGCCGATCTCACTCAACCTTCTGTTACTCCCATCAACCGAGATCTTTACCATTCCAGGCATGATTTTCTCTTTTTCTTCATTATTATTACTTTTTTTTTTATTTTTTTCAATTTCGATAAATAGATTTGTAAATTTTGTTATGGCGTTCGACTAATCTCGGAAAATATAGCATCGTCGAATTTATGCTCTTTGGATCAATCTTAGCATTCGAGCGTGAAATAGGGAGATTTCTGCAAATTTGAGCGTGAAATAGATAAGCTTGAAAATACAGCTAACAATGTGAAATCTTAGCAGATTCGAGTAGAGTGATCTCTATGAAAATGTGTTCGTGATGCTTCAGGGAGATTTCTTTAACAAAATTTGTTCTTCTTCTTGATGCTTACTTAGCCTGCTGTAGTCAAATTGACTGTTTGATCTTCCTTTCAAGCAGAGATTCCAAGGCTAAGGTAAATAGGTTTGCCCAGGCTATTTTCAGGGAATTACACGATACCCTCGCCGTTTTGAGATTAATTTGGCATGGTGGAATCTGCAAGAATATAATTGAATGTCGAATTTTGACCTTTCTTCCATACTTTTTTAAGTTGAGTGGTTTTTTAGATCTAGAGACATGAGAACAAAAGGAGTTATTCTAGTCTAGATTGTTGAAATGCTTTGAAGAATCTAGCTCAGAAACCAAACATATGTTCAGTTATTCTTTTCAATCCCTGTTTAAAAAGTGCCGCTGAACTTTGGAGTTCAGAGTTTTGTTATCTTATTTCTTGTTTTAATTTACTTTTATACTATTTTGCAGTGATGCTTTGATTGAACAGATACAGTCTTTGGTGCATCGACACCCTGACAAACTCACTGTAGGTGAACTACATCTTTATATATTTGGAAACAATTTTTGTGTGAGAATTTGGTTTTATATTATTCATACCATAAACAGCTGGAAACAATTAGAGCTGGAAACAAAGGGTACATGTCAGAGATAACTGTTGTTACTTATTGCCATAGTAGGACAGACAGTGATGACAAATCCAAGTTCCGGATCCTTCTTGTAAGTTCCAGCATAATCCTATTTGGTATATAGTATGGCAAGAAGAATTGATTTTTTTTTTAGTTATTAAAGGTTGTAACAGATTGAATCCACTGCTTAAATTTTTGTATACAATCAATGTATCTGCTAACTTTTTTCTTATCTGGTATGTAGTTAATATATGATCTCAGATTAGTAATTGCTGGTGTTCTTGACAGATTATTCATTGTCTTCCAGAGTTTTGGGCAGCATGGACGGGAGCTTATTACATCTGAACTTGCATTGCGGATCTTGTCAATCTTAAGTGAAGAACAGTTTCTACCGAAAATGGACCGAGCTTCATTAAATGGTACACTTGAGAATGTTGTCATAAAGGTAACTTTTATTTACTTGCAAGCACATTCCTGGCTTTTGTTGGGCTTCTGTATAGTGAAATGACTTGTTTTTGAAAATTTAGTTTACTTAAACTTCAACTACGAGCTTGCTACAGGATGAAGTATTAATAAGTTTTTTTTACTTAATACGAGCATGTGATGCTTGATTGCTTGAGAGATACAATATACAGGCCATTTATAACTTGAGTGCTAACATCCAATAATATGGCAGATAGTGCCGATGGAGAATCTGAATGGTCGGAAGCTTGTTGAAGCAGGAAATCTTTGTGAAAGGAGAAATGGTAATTCAATTTTATCTCAACGATATAAAATATCTATGATCTTGTGATAAGACGCTGAAATGTTTAAATTGGGTTTCTTTGGCAGGGAGAGGAGTTGATCTTAATAGGAATTGGAGTGTAGATTGGGGAAAGAAGGAGAAGGTTCATCATGTCTCCCTTTTTCTTCATGCAAATCCTCTTTGATATAGTTCTTACTTCTGTTTCATGTTTAAGTTGTATCTCCATTTACGTGATGAGGTTTTCATTCAAATATTTTGTTCGTATATAGGACTATGATCCATATGAAGAGAATCCTGGAACTGCTCCTTTTAGTGAGCCTGAGACCCAAATCATGCGGAAACTTGCCATATCATTTGATCCTCACATATGGATTAATGTACACTCTGGAATGGAGGTGAGTGATCATGAATCGCATGTTAACAGTTCTTCAGTTTTACTTCAAGTACTGATTTTTCCTTAACTATTGTGCAACCCTTAAGCTATTATTTTCTATGCTTGCAGCATAAAGTACCTTTTTTGGATATTGAAACCTCTAGAAAATATTTAGATTCACTAAAAGGAATATTTCTTTTACCTGTTGTGAAGAGGAATCAATCCTGTTGGTTCAGTATGCATCCATATATGACAAAACCGAAAGTTAATGTATAATCCTGTATAAAATATTGCTTTATGCTTTTTGTACTTGGCTTTTCTCTTAGAAGTAGGACAGTTATGTTGCCTATATGACCCACTTCTGTTTTTTATTTAATTCGTGTAGGCACTATTTATGCCATATGACCACAAAAACAGAACCCCAGACGGATTGCCTTCACAACAAATGAGATTGTTGCTTGAAGAGCTGAATAATGTTCATTGCCATAAGCGTTGCATGATTGGTTCTGGTGGAGGTTCTGTCGGGTTTGTATTCTTATACTTGAAGCAATGATGATAAGTCATGCTAGTTATACTAAGCACATAATATCTACTTATAATACTCCAAGAATGTGAGCATAGGATCAGTCTACAATAAAACTTTTGGCATTGGCAATTAATCATTTTACAGCTTCATTCTCTCTCTCTTAGCTGTCCTGTAAAAGTAGTATGTAGTATTTTGTTTTTCTTTTCTTTGAGGGGGTGGGGTTACCAGTCGGTTGAACCCGTATTTGCTGATATATGATCGTTACTGATTTCAGGTATCTGGCACATGGAACAGCAACGGATTACATGTATGATGTTGCAAGAGTTCCCATGTCATTCACCTTTGAGGTATTTGAATTGCAAACTCTCTTTCCACAGAAAAATAAATAAATAAAGCGAATTTATCTCATTAATAGCCATACTTGCATGTCGGGTGGCAGATCTATGGAGACAGTACGGCCACAATAAAAGACTGCTTTAAAATGTTCAATCCAGTTGACCATACCACCTTCAAGGTATGTTAACTTGCCTCTAAAAGAGGAAACGATAGTTAATAGAATGATTAGAACTAAACGAAGATTTTGTTTGGGTTTCCAGAGAGTTCTCAATGACTGGGCTGGTGCTTTTTTCACAATATTTAAGCTGGGACGTCAGATTGATGTCCAATCCAAGGCTGCTGTACCTAAGGTGGACAAATGGGTATCCATTGACGACTATTTCGATGGTTACTTAATGGGAAGGAGAAACAGATACGGGAAGAAGATGGAGGTTCTCGAGGTCGGAATGCAGGAAATAAGAACATATTTCAGACTTTTCTTGCTGTCCTCGGTACTGTTATTGTTCATGTTCTGCTCTCGAATTTCAAAAACCGGTAGACAAATTGTTTCGGCCATTCCTCTTTGAACTTTTACATAGAATAGGAACTCAGGGATAACGGCATGCCACATTCTTTTGATAAAGAAGTAGGTTGTGATTTTGTACACTTTGATTAGAGGCCTCTTTTTTGTATGTTGATTACATTCTTCTTAGGTAATGTAGATATTATTTTTGCCATTCCTGGTGTATCAAAGCTAACTCTTTCGTATTTGCTGAAATTGAAGTAGCGGAAATTTTGGCACGACAACATAATTATTTCTTCTATAGAATGAGAAGTAGAGAATTAAGTACAATTTGAATGTTGTTTTCTAGATAATGTTTCTTGTTTCGATGTATGATACACAAGATACAGACAACCCATATTGTTTCTATTTCAGAATGGTGAAAAAAAAAAGAAATGGCAGACTTCATCATGTTATATGTATAATAGTCCTAACATATGGCAACTGTTCTTCGTTCCAAGCTTCGGAACACAGTTCGTAGGGTTCAATCACACTCCGGCGAGTCACACGAGGATGACCCTCCATGTCAACATGAATAGATGATTCCTGCAAAACGGTTTACAAAGGGGGAAAAAGTTTACCGGATATAGCACAATTCAGTTTTCAATTCAAAAGGATTCTGTAGGTTCTTTTAACTGGGGAACTTGTGAGCCAAAACTGCAAGGAAAACTTGCTTTTGCTTCTGTGATGGCACATTTTGCAAAACTTTCCTAGAAAGCGATTGAATTATCAAGCTGTAATTCACGAAACCCGATTGGTAACCATCTTGACGCATTCTCGACATTAGATTAAGAGCCTTCTCGAGATCGTTGTTGCGGGCACACGCCTTGATTTAAAGCATTATACGTTAACGGAGTAAGGATCTGACTCTGAGAGAGTAAAAACGCTTCGTACAGCTTCTCGGAGCGGCCAAGCGCGTGGATTAGAATCGAGTAAAGAAGCTCGTAGGAGAAACAAAGGTTGTGTTTCTGAAGCCACGAAACGACGGCATATGCTAGGTTGATAGAAGAGGGAGAAGAAGACGATGAAGAAGTAGTAGTCGTAGAGTCACATAGAGAGTCTTATAGTTTATGTTCGGGATATGTGGCTGTCATTCTCAACAATGTTGTCTCTAGAGTTTGAACTCACGTCTTCTTTTTCAGAATGTAATGTACTTTACTAATGCACCCACACTTGTTAGTAACAAAAATATTTCTCAATTCTTTATTTCTGCACAGTTATGGCTTATGGGGACAGAAGAAAGTTGCCTTTTAATTTTGTCGGTTCTTCGACGGTTAGTTTTGTGGCGGTGAGGGCCAAGGGGTAATCGTAGTTAGAGGAATGCAAAATAAATCGTAACCGTTAATCGGTATAATTGTTTATTTTTTAAGTTAATTAAGTTAACCATTAAAAGTTAAACGATTTCGATTAATCGAACCGCTAAAAAATGATTAATATAGATTAATCTATATGTACTTTTTTTTAATAAGTATGAAGTTTGTGTTTAAAATTTCTCTATTTAAATATTTTTTCGAAAATTTTAATACAATATTTATCGGAGAAATAGATTTATTATTGTAAAAAGAAATATTGAACATTTGAAAAGAAAATTGTAATAAGTTATAGGTTAACCTGTAACCGAATCGTTTCAAAAAGGTTAACCATTATAATGATTAATCATTTAAAAAATTAACGATTAATTATTTTTTTAACGATCAGGCTATTGTTAATAGCCGCTATAACGATTAATTATTTATTTAAGCTAAACGCTATGGTTAACCTACTATAAACACCTATAATATTAGTGAAGCAGATTTTTTTTTCCTGCTATTCAAATAATAAAAAATTTATTTCTTTATTGATGATGTACAAAGAAATGGGCCGGCTTACGGCCCAACATCTTTCTTTTGTCCGTAACATATAGTGATATAAATAATGAAAAGTACACATAAGCATGATTACGTTAGAGAATTAATCTTTAATGAAGTAATTACCATCAATTAACAATTTATCACAATTATAAGTTGTGTGTGGGACTGAGGTGTATCTTCAATTTTAGCACTAAGAGTTTTTTTTAACCATTGATATCTTATTTATTGGTCGACTAATTCAGATTAGATTTTGTACATATACATTATGGGGCGATCCTTCAGTTCCAACCCTGTTTTTTCTATTCACAACCCAACATTCAAGTCAATGGCTTTGCTTAAGGGCCTAGCGTCTTATCTCACTAGACAAACTAGTTGTTGATTACCATTAAAAACGTTGAGAACTAAAAGTATTATTATTCTAATTAAAAAAAGTTCACATCCTTATTTTTGTCATTTAGGCCTTGTTTTTGGTTGCTTTTACAAACCCAAACACACTTTTTTTTTAAGCAAAAGCAACTAAAAATACTCTACTTTTAAGTATCAAAACTTTAGTTTGCTCACCATTTTAGCTTCTCAAACCTTAGTTCTCACCACAAAACCTTAATGGGATCAAAACAGAACCAATGATAACGTTAATGATATAATTGAAAAATTTTGTAGTTTAATAACCAAATCAGAAAACGAGAAGCATTTGACTAAAATATTTTTTTTAATAGTCTTAAGGTGATTACAATATGATACATGTTCGTTCTTTTTTTAATCCTTTGATAAGACACACATCTTATAGAAAAAACTGCTCGAACACAAGACTCCTAGGATAAACATCATCCTCTTTTTGCATAAGAATAGAGTGGATAACGGATAAATCACCTGCCCCTTTATGCCCCACACTAAAAATTAGGTTTAAGATTTATTGTTTAAATTTATGGTTAAGCTTAGGATTTGAATTTAGAGAATTGGGTTATAGAAATGACACGAAAAGAGAATTTTTTTTTGTTATAGTTATATTTAAAATATTGTACATTTTTATTGCACTATTATTATATACATTTGTCCTTTTTTTGACAAAAATAATAAGGCAAATATCCTACAGGATCATGCCTGGAAACTTCATTTAGCATGAATACAATAAACTGTTGCCACACAAATGAACACAGTTTTGAACTTAACACTTGCGTTTACTGAATCAAACGTGAAATATTTAGAAGAGAAGCAGCCACATTGTACTTGTAGGAAGAAGGTTCCTTCTACAATTGAATTATGAAAATGCAGCTATTAATAGTTAATACAGTTGGATATTAGTTTCCATGCAACCCCATTGTTTTCTCCCTCTTCATTCCGTTTAATTTCTGAAACTCGCATGGATAAGAAAATGGTTGAGGTTAAAGCATCGGCAATGGAGTGTCAAAGGGTAATTCTTGAAATCGAGAAGAAGAAGTCGACATTGAAGACGAAGGCGAGGAAGAAGAAGAAGACGACGAAGAAGATGTTGAATAATGAGTTTCTGATATATTTTCATATATGAACCAAATGATTACAAGGCTTTATATACACAAAAATAATTAGTTGGCTAATCTAACTAACCATCTAACTACTTGAACAAACTCTAACTACGCTAACTTATTCAAGTTACAACACTCCCCCTCAGGTTAGAGTTTGAAATACATCTTTGACTCCTAACTTGGATACAAGATATCCATGTTGTTGAATGCCAAGACTCTTTGTCATAATGTCTGCTAGTTGATTTTCTGAGGAAACATGTTCAGTTTGTATCAACCCTTCTTGTATCTTCTCTCGAACAAAGTGGCAGTCTATTTCGATGTGCTTGGTGCGCTCATGGAAAACAGGATTAGCCGCAATCTGAAGTGCAGCTTTGCTGTCACAAAACATCTTGGAAGGCTTGATCAATTCAGCTCCCAACTCGTTCAGCAACCCACTTAACCAAACAATTTCTGAAGCAGTCGCTGCCATGCTTCTGTATTCTGCTTCAGCAGATGATTTAGCAACCGTGTTCTGCTTCTTTGCTTTCCAAGAGATCAATGAGTCTCCTATCTTGATACAAAAACCCGTAACCGATTTTCTTGACATTGGACATGATGCCCAATCCGAATCACAGTAAGCATTTAACTGGCAAATACTTGAGGAACTCAGTAAAATACCCTGACCAGGATTGCACTTAATATATCTGATCACCCTTAGAGCAGATTGCCAATGTGACTCCTTGGGTTGCTGCATGAATTGACTTAAACAATGAACTGCAAACATTATATCTGGCCTTGTATGTGTCAGATATAACAATCTTCCAATCAGCCTTTGATAAGCTGACTTGTCTTTCAACAAAGGGTCACACTCTTGCTGCACTAACCCTTGATCATATTCAAATGAAGTGAGTCTTTTATTTTGCTCCAAAGGAGTTGTGGCAGGTTTGGCTCCCCCTAGCCCACTGTCTTCAATTAGTTGCAGGGCATACTTGCGTTGAGTTAACAAAATCCCTTCTTGAGATCGAAGAATCTCAAAACCAAGAAAATACTTCAAGGAACCCAAATCCTTCATCTTAAAATTCTGATTCAGGATGCCTTTTAACTCTTCAATCAGAGAATTATCATTCCCAGTCAAAATTAAATCATCCACATATATCAACAATATAACCACCTTGGCACCACATCTCTTGGTGAATAAGGAATAATCATGCTTACTCTGTTGAAAACCAGAAGCAAGCAAAGCCTGAGTTAATTTCAAATTCCACTGCCGAGAAGCCTGTTTGAGCCCATAAAGAGACTTTTGCAGTCGACAAACAGAACGCTCCCCCTGACTGCAAAAACCAGAAGGCAACTCCATGTAGACTTCCTCAAATAAGTCACCTTGAAGGAAAGCATTAAAGACATCCATCTGAAAGAGAGGCCAATGAAAGATGGAAGCCAAGGCCAAAACAGAACGTACAGTGACTAATTTAGCAACATGGGAAAAAGTATCAGTGTAGTCAATACCCTCCTTTTGACTATACCCCTTAGCAACCAAACGAGCTTTATAGCGTTCAACCTCCCCAGAAGCCTTGTACTTAATCTTATAAACCCATTTGCAGCCTATGGGAGTCTTTCCTGGAGGAAGGGAAACCACGGACCAAGTGTTATTCGATTCCAGGGCCTGAATCTCTTCTTTCATGGCTGTGACCCAGACAGGATGTTTAACAGCTTCAGCATAGGAGGAAGGTTCAACCAAAGAAGAAGTAGCAGTGAGAAAAGCTTGAGTAGAAACAGGAAGATGAGAATAGGAAATATTAGAAGAAATAGGATAAGCAACTGAAGAAACAGAAGAAGAGGAGACATAGTCATTTAACCAGGAGGGAGGCCTAGAGACCCTAGAAGAACGACGAGAAGAAACTAAAGGATCACTGGGTACAAGTGTTGAAGCATCAGAATGAAGAGGAATAGGAGGTAACACAACAGAAGATTCAAGAGTAACAACAGGTGAAGGAGTAACAGTGTCAAGGATATCAGGAAAAACATGAGGTGTATGAACAGTATCAGGGTTAACAGTTGCAGGTTCAGTTGTATTAACAGTGTCAGGGTTAACAGGTTCAGGTTCAGTTGTATTAACAGTGTCAGGGTTAACAGGTTCAGGTTCAGTTGCATTAACAGTGTCAGGATTAACAGATGATGTAGAAGCATCAGTAGGAGGATGAAAAACCAAGAAATCTGAGTCAGGAATGATAACATTGGAAGGGAAAAACAAGGAGGAAGAAGGAGAAGAAAATTGAAAGGGAAAAACAGACTCATGAAAATGGACATCACGGTTAACAAAGAAAGACTTGGTAGCAAGATTAAACAAAATGTAACCTTTTTGGGTGGAGGAATACCTCATGAAGACAGAAGGGATAGCTTTGGGGGAAAACTTGTCTTTGTAATTAGGTTGAGTGGCATAACAAAGACATCCAAACACTCGAAGGTGAGAAAGATTAGGAGGCTTATTGAAAAGAAGTTCAAAAGGACTTTTGTTATGAAGAATGGAAGAAGGTAAACGATTGATAAGGTAACAGGCTGTTTTAATACATTCCCCCCAAAATTTGATAGGAATATGGGACTGGAATTTTAATGCACGAGCAACTTCAAGAAGGTGCCTGTGTTTACGCTCAGCAACCCCATTTTGCTGGGGTGTGTAAACACAGGAACTTTGATGGACTATACCTAGACCAGTGAACAAAGAAGAACATTCTGAGCTAAAAAACTCAGAACCATTGTCACTACGGATAGTTTTAACAACAGCAGAGAACTGAGTATGAATAAGAGCAAGAAAATTCTTAAGGTGAGAAGGGACTTCAGTCTTATGCTTCAACAAGTATACCCAAGTCATCCTAGAGTAGTCATCCACTATTGTCAGAAAAAATCTATGTCCACTATGTGTAGAAACCCTATAGGGTCCCCAAATGTCAAGATGTAACATAGCAAAAGGAACAGAGGACCTAGAAGTACTATGAGGAAAAGGCTTACGAGTTTGCTTAGCTAAAGGACATATAGAACATTCATGAGTCAAATTAGCATCAAAAAACAGAGAATGTAAAAAAGGAACATGATGCAATTTAGAAGAAGCCACATGCCCCAATCGAGCATGCCAGAGACTAGTATTATTAGAAGTCACAGAGGACATACATTCAACAGCAACAGAAGAATCAAAACTAGCAACAGAATTGGACAAAACAGAATCAGGCAAAACAGGATTAGGCAAACCAGAAAGCAGACTTGAAGAATCAAACAAATACAAGCCGCGAGATTCTTTACCAATCCCCATCATCTTGCCATCGGAGAGACCCTGTAAGACACAGAAGTTAGGAAAAAAGGTAATAGAACAATTGAAATCACGAGTTAATTTGGAGACAGACAAAAGATTATGCTGAAAGCTGGGAATATAAAGAACATTGGAAACAGAATGAGAAGGATCAAACTGATAACTACCAACTGACTGAACAGGAACAATATTACCATTTGGAAGATGAACAGTACGAGAGTCACTAGCACATGAATTACGAGAATGAAGGCCCCGAAAATCGGATATCATGTGATCCGTAGCACCCGTATCCAAGATCCAACTAGAACCAGAGACTGAAAGACAGTGGGATATACCTGCCACATTTGCAGAAGACTCAACAGAAGGAGCCGGGCTCAACAAATTGAGTAGTTGAGCATACTGAACCTGAGTCAACGCCGGAGCAGCAGCGGGAGAATTAGGAGACACCTCATCCAACGGCCGAGAAGAAGTGTGAGCCGCAACGGAAGAGTTGGACGAAGCAGACGGAGGAAGCTTCTTTCAAGTAAACTTGAAGTCAGAAGGATACCCGATAAGACGATAGCAGTTCTCCTTCTTGTGACCCTTGACTTTACAATGATCACAGAGACCATTGAAACGCCGGCGCGTACCAGAACCCGTTGCAGAAAAAAGAGCTTCAGAGAACGGAGGCACTACGGACAATTGAGAACGTTGGGATTCTTCTTGGACCAGCATCGAGTAGGCCTGATTGACGGTTGGCAACGGTTGCATGAGCAAGATCTGACTCCGGATTGCAGAATATGAGTCAGTGAGACCCATGAGAAACTGAAACAGCTTCTGTTGAACCAGAACCTTCTGATTATCTTGAGACGATTCACATTCGCACACAGTAAAAGGAACGAGGGTTTGGTATTCGTCCCAAAGAAGTTTCAACTTGGTGAAATAAGTCAAAACGGACATGTCACCTTGAACAAGAGTGGTGATCTCACGGTGGAGGAAGTAGATCCGAGAGCCATCCACCTTATCAAAACGCTCTTTAAGATCCTTCCAAACCAAGGCCGCATTGGAAGCGAAAACGATGCCGGCCGAGAGCTCCTTACTGACGGAATTAAGGATCCAGGATAGCACGATGGCATTACACCGTTCCCATTGATTTTGCAAATCGCCGGCGTAGCTATCTTTTTTGCAGTCACCATCGATGAAGCCAAGCTTATTCTTGGCAAGCAACGCAATACGCATTGAACGACTCCAGACGCAGTAGTTATCCAGTCCGACGAGCTGATGGGACACCAAGAGAACGCCCGGAGTGTCGGAGGGATGAAGGAACAGGGGTGAGTGAAATCGATTTCGGCCGCCATAGAAAACCCTAGGGTTTCGAAAGGGAAAAACGAAAACGAAAGAAAGACGGTGAATAAACCGCAAGACCAACAAGAGAATGAACAGAATAGAAAACGGGCCCCAGAAAAAAAAACGGCCCAGACTCAAAAAGTGGCCTCTGATACCATGTTGAATAATGGGTTTCTGATATATTTTCATATATGAACCAAATGATTACAAGGCTTTATATACACAAAAATAATTAGTTGGCTAATCTAACTAACCATCTAACTACTTGAACAAACTCTAACTGCACTAACTTATTCAAGTTACAACAGAAGAGAAGAGGAAGAATGAAGCGAAGGATTTTTGGGCTTTGGTATAAGAAACTGAAGCTGGCAACCCTATACTTCATTCATCATTATCTTCTTAGCAATAGCAACAACAACAACATGGGTTATGTGCAGTTGGATACGAGGTAGAAGCTGATGATCAATGGCGAATAAACTTCTACAATTTATTCCGTACACATTGGAGTTTTTCTTCAAAACTAAAGGGGAAAAAGAGAAAGAAATAAGTAAAATCAAAGTTTACAGGGAACATGAGTTTGTTTTTTCTAAATTCTACCTTAAACCTTCGTGTTCTTGTTTTGTTTAAGAAAAAAAAAGGATTGCGTTTGTTATTGTGGTCTTATTATTAATAAATATCGAATCTTTTCTCGTTTTGTTGTTTTTGTTGAGTTATAGTTTAGAGGAGTAGGAGTTTAAGATTTAGAGTTTAAGAGTTTGGTTTATAAGTTTTTGATTTAAATTTTTTTAAAGAGTAAATATGCATATTGTGTTGAGAAAAATTACACAGCACTTAAAAAATTATTAATTATTTAAAATATGTAAGGTTTAGTAATTTGTATAGTTTTAGAATTTTTATACACTTTTCTTTTATATTTTTAAGATTAATATGAAAGTTTCCACAAGCGTCTTAGTTTTAGGGTATAGTGAGTTAGTTTAGGGTATATAGTTTAGGGGTTTAGGTGTAGGGGGTTAAAATTTAGGGATACTTGTTTTAATTTAAGGTTTAGAATTATAATTTAGGGTTTATAGGTTATGCTTTAGTTTTTAGGGTAATATGGTGAGGATTAGGTTTTAACCTATAAACACTAAATTATAACCCTAAACCTTAAATTAAAACAACTATCCCTAAATTCTAACTCATACACCTAAATCCCTAAACCATATACCCTAAAACTAAGACGCTTGTGGAAATTTTTAATTTTCACCGCATGTGTATAGAATATTTATCCATATTTTTAAATGAATTTTTAAAGATTAAAAATATTTTAAAAATGTTAATAATTTATATAATTGTGTGCGAGAAGAATAGATTTTCTTTTAATTTTTTTATTTGCATTTTGTAAATTCTAAAGAGTTATTTCCATAATTTTATTATGTTCTAATTTTTAAGATGTTTTGCTAAATATATAAGTTTTATATATATTTTTATGACTATGACTCACAAGTCACATCTAAATTGATCACTAAATTTTTAAATCATTTAATTAGCAATTTTTACAATTATGTTATTAACATAAAACATGATTAACATATACTAATAATTGAAGGATAAAAAAATATTCAAGAGTTTGGAAGATCAAATTAGAATAAAGATAATAGTTAGATGATGAAATTGAAATGCTCAAAAGTTTATAATTTTAAAATTTAAAATGAGAGTCATAACTTAAAGATGAAATTAAAATGTTTAAAAATTTGAAGATGAATTTAAAATGAGTAATATAGTTTGGGATGTGTGGTCAATTAATTTTTTAATTATCGCATCAGCACTTCACAACAAAACAACAAAATTAGACAGGAGTTATAATAAGATAAAAAATTTCAAATTAGAAATAATATAGTAACTCGATGTCTGAAAATTGATTTTTTTTTTTTGACAATAGATGTCTGAAAATTGAATTACTTTTAAAATAGTACCTCTAGCAAATTTAAACTTTCGCTGATTCAACATATGAAAAGCTCCCAAAACCAAATGCCTTGTCACCAACACACATTTTAATCTCACGTACCAACCATGAACACCAATTCTCGTCACCTCTTTCTTTCTGATCTCCATTTATACACAGGCTTGGAGGTTGGGCATGTTAACTCATCTTCCCGGAGTTTACGCTTCCGACCGTTTTTCTGTCCCATTCAACCAAATCAAAAATTCACATGCATTGCACATTTTCTTATAATATCGAGTAAATTGCACCATACTTTTCCAAACTACGACTCAGATTCTAAATCGAGCCTAAACCTAAAAACATTTTAATAGAACCCTCAAAATATCAGTATCATGTCACAATCATTCCCTTCTATCAACCTAATGTCAGCTTGGGCATCATATGCAATTCAAATATATGATGTGAAACATATTTAAAATAGGCTTAAATAAAAAATCAACCCCTAAACTATACCTTTTGTTTGCTTTTACCCCTTAAACTATTTTTTGGTCAAAATAAGTCCCTAAACTATCATTTCTGGTCACTTTTAAGTCCGGAAGTTATCCAAGTCAAAAAAAAATTATTTAGTCCAATGAGATGTTGACACATCACAAAGATTTTTTGACCAATAGATAGTTTAGGGACTTAAAGTGACCAGAAATGATAGTTTAAGGACTTATTTTGACCAAAACTCTAACTAATTTAGAATTGAGGCTATAGTCTGAGGATTTCTGATGTAATCAACACTAAAATATTTCTCATACCTGTAATTCCTTCTTCAGGGACATTTCCATATAGAGTTTCTCCAACTGGCTCACTCTACTCTTCCTGGCCTCTAATTCCCTGTACGAAGCAGCTGTCTTCCTACACGGGAAAGGACAAAAGGGGTAAAGACGTGTAAACGTGGCCAAGATGAAGAAAACTTTGGCAGTGATAAGTTTGCATAAAGAGTGGTTGCCTTAATGGTAACCTTTCCAATTTGGATGGCCAATCCAGTTATTTACAAACACCAAGTAAAAGTCAATTAACTAACCTTTTAATATGATCAGGGACATCACCAGAAGTGGGAGTAACACTAGTTTCAGAAGCTTGTGATTGTAGTTCTCTAGCTTCTTCCCTGTAAAACAGAATATACGTTAATACATATATTTTTTTATATATGTCAAAACAATACATAACATCAATAATTATAAAATTTACTATGATTCATTCAAAGATCATTTTCCCTCTGTTTATGAAGATGAAGAGAACATATACTACTAAACTGCTTTATATCACGGGGCTTAAGAACTATATTTCAACTAGTTTTACCACTCCAACAAACGTGTCAACGTGTACCAAACACAGATGAAGAGTAATTGGTCTAATCAATGAAAGCAAAAGCAAACAATTTCAACTGTATTTACAGAACAAATGTTAATAGTTCAAACAAATGGGTGCATGTGCATGGGGATTATTTAGCGGACTATCGAGTCCCACACGATTTTGAGTTCTGAATAATGGTGATATGAATTGTTAATCTTGGATGCATTAAATTGCGTTTCAGGTCCAGCTTGTGTGCTATAATTCAATCCTTGCACATGGCCATCTAGCGATTGATACTAAATAAATAGCACACTACTTGAAGAATATATATATATATATATATATATATATATATATATATTCACTCCTATAATCATGAAACTATTTTTTTCAGAGAAATTCATTAAAAAGATCTTAGTAATAAAAATGCTCAAAGGATTTTTTTTTAATAATATTTTCTAGCATTATGCAACCTAAAATAATGAACCAATTAGGCTGTCGCCCTTGTATGCCACAACTTACAATACAACCAGGACATACCATATAACTATTAACTAGTAGTGAATGATATCCATCTACTTATAACCTATCCAATTTTTTGTCCATCTCACTAACAAACAGACATGCACCCCATTTGTTTGTTACTGGATATGTTCAGAAGAATTTTTGGTATATGTTTTTATACATGTCTTTCCTAACCTATAGCAACAACAAAAAAAAAGACTTTCTGCCACAATATGAGAATAACAATATGGATAAAAAAAATTCCCTTAAGAATATATTCTTAGTAATCTCAATAAAAAGGTATTGCTAAGAATTTCCACACCACCCTCTCTTTCTCAAGTAATCAATCCTTCACTATCACATCTTCGAGCAAGGATATGTGTAGGTGCTAGCCCCAACTTTAGCTTTACACTTCCTAACCTTATGTTTCCTCAGTTGTACAGAATCTAGTCTCACATTCTAATCTCAGCCATAATTATCATTTCCCATGATCTTACGTTTGTCTTCATTAACATAAAATGCAAAGGAACTTAAAAGACAAACCTATCATACCACGGATGTAAATTTCCATTTTTGTTTTTCTTCCTTGGCCAACCATGGATGCACATTTCTGGCTATATAGAAGTACATTGATTTCACAAATTAAATGGATAAAATTTACTAAAATGTTTCAAAGAGATTAAACAATCAAATTCCGGATGGATACCATTCTAAGGATGTGGCAAAAAAAACAGAAGGAGGTACTTTTGGGGTTGAACTTAAGAGAGCAAACTAAAAGTAAACCACTCTTTGACTTAAAAGGCCATCACCCAAGACTAGTCTTGTACAGAGACGGCTCGCAATTTTCTTTCTAGCCAACATCTACTAAAGTTGAGACAAGGGGAGAAGAAAGGCGATGTTAAGAAATCAAACCTGTCTTCAACATAGTAAATGTGTCTGTTAGATGGATGATTATCAACAGAATGCAACACTGCAGTTAGCTTCTCAACTTTCTGCAGCAGAATAAAATAGTATCAATAATAGAAAATATCATATAGCCCTCGATAAACCAAAAATCATTCACGGCACCTTTCTTTCACTTTGCAATTTCTGCAATATATATCCTATGTCCTGGGTCTTCATCAGCATGAGTTCTTCTTGAGTGTATTTATTAGCTTGATTCCTACACAAACAAAGAATTTGGGGAAAAAAAAGAAAATAAGACCAAATAAGCTTTCTAGATTTGCAAGCCCAAATAGAAAACAATATAAACATGAAAGCCGTATTATACTCGGGTTTATGAACTCCATTCACAGTTCTTGTTAGAATTCATCCGGGTTTCGGAATGCAGCTTTCTCCTTGAGTTTCTGTAGAACACAAATCAACAAAAAGATCACAAAGTTTTTTTTTAAAAAAGGGATGAAATCATAGCCAGCACTCTTATTACAATCAAAGTAAGAAATTGGATGCAATAAACAAAGTAAAATTACCCGCAAGGTCTCTTCCTTCTTGTGGAATGCTTTGGCACGGACGACATAATCCTTGTGTTTCTCGAGAAGCCCGAATTTTTTCCTCGATGACCTAACAAATAACAGCGAAATATGAAAACAGAAGAAAGATATGTAGAATGATGGCTATAATGAAGTAAAAAGCTGAAACTCACGGTTGAGCTCGTTCCTTGTGAGCTCGTCTGCTGATGGCGTTCCTTAATGATGACATTTTTACAGAAGCTCCGGTAACCTTGAACCAGCAGTATTCTCCGCCTTCAATATTGCAATTGAAAACCAATACAATCATCAAAAACAACACAATAACCAAACAAACCTTAAAATACCTAACCACGTACAAATTGAAACTCAAACAGAAAATAAAGAAAGAAATTAAATTCTATATTCAGATTAAAGTATTACCTTAGCTTCTCTAACTGATTTCTTGTTTAGGTTCTTCCCTTTTTCTCCAGAATTTCTTCCCCGATTTTTCTTTTGAACTGCACTCGATTTAGGGTTTTAGTTTTAAGGGTTTAACCGGTAACCCCAATATACCGGTTTAATATTTTTCTTTTCATTTTTGTATTGAGCGGTTCAGATCAAAAGTATTAAACACATCTCATATCTAACGGTTCATATTTGTTTAGCCTTATTTTACACCGTCACTTTAATTCTTTAGAAATAAATACACTCTCTTCACCGCCGCCGCCAAGTTTTTGAAACCCTAAACCCCAATATACTGCTTGTTTCTCAGTCTCATCCCATATTGCGCAACAGCAGCCGGCGACAACTCTACACCTCCGTCATTTGAATCCCAGGTGTAGATCACCATGGGAGGATCTCGAGCTCAAGTCAATAAGCCTCACAAAACCCGTTTTTCCTCTAAATCTTCTAGGAATATTCACAAAATTTCCGAAAAAGGTTGCTCCTCTCTATTCATCTTCAATGGTTCTAATTTATATTCGGTTTTTTTTTGGTTAATTATGATTTTATTTTTCCTGCTAAGTGTTTTATTAATCTCCCGATTAATTCTTTGAACTTTTTGTGATTTAGATAAGAATCGGATTGCAAAATCGAGCCGAAATGTAACGCAGGGAGCTCGAGCTGCTCGGCTTCAGCGAAACAAGATGGTGAGTGATAATAAATTTGAATTTCTCTCATGCTTACAATCTCACCCCTGGAAATTGCTATTTGATTTCGTAGCTAAGAGAGCAGAAGAAGGCAGCTATTTTGAAAGAGAAAAGGTCTTCAAGTGGATCAGCCAGCCCTCCCCGTGTCATTGTAAGTTTTTTGTATAAACTAAATCTTCTGATATTGCTGCTTTTAGTAGGTATCCTCCCTAAAGTCCTACCGGTTTTGTTTGCCACAGCTTCTTTTCCCTCTTTCTGCATCTGTGAATGTAAATTCACTTGCCGAAGACATTTTGAGATTGCTATCAACAGAAGTTAGCGGAGCTGTGCCATCAACAGTAGCTTCTTCGGAGTACAAGCTACGAGCAACAGTAGGCATCTCCACTTGTTTTATGTTATCAGTTAAAGAAAGCTGCTAGTTAATAGGTTTCAGGGTTTATGTCGGATTTCGTTTTATCATTTTTCGAGGTTCAGAGTAACACTGTAATGTTCTTGTAGAATGTACCTTTTAAGACATGATCCTAAGTGCAAAAACTTGCAAGCTTCTTGATTTATAAGTTATTCTTTCTAGGTACTGCAAGCTCCTCATGGAGATCTTTTATCTTGTATGGAAATGGCCAAGGTAAGAATTGTCTGCGGCTACATGATATTTTGTGTTGATCCTATTTACCACCCCTCTTTGTTTTATTTGTTCCCTTTAATGGTTAATTGCCTTTCGAATTGTAGGTTGCTGATTTGGTCGCTTTTGTGGCATCTGCTACTGAAGAAAGCACATGTGACTATATTGATTCATTTGGAAGTCACTGTCTTTCAGTGTTCAGATCTCTAGGTTTACCAAGCACTGTCGTTTTCATTCGTGTATGTTATTGGTTCATGACTTTATATGGTTTGTATGCTTGTGACTTTACTAAGTAAGCAAGTATTTAAGTTGAACCTTTTTCTTCCAGGATCTACCTACTGAGCTTAAACGACGAAATGATGCAAAAAAGATTGTTACTTCTAGTCTCACTTCTGAATTTCCAGAGGATTGTAAGTTTTATCCTGCAGATTCAAAGGATGACTTGCACAAGGTGATTTTCTCTGCCATAATGATATACCTTGTTAAGGGTGGTTACATTAATTAGTCTCTGCTGTAGTGATGTTCTTGGTTCATAACTGATATTTGTGAGTGTGAATTAATTAGATTTAGATGGAATTGCATAATGATTGGTTTCCATTTATTTACATTCTTTTCTGCTTCTAATACTCTCCACTGTCATGTTGATTGCAGTTCATGTGGCTTTTCAAGGAGCAAAGGCTCACAGCTCCTCATTGGAGAAATCAACGGCCTTATCTCATGGCACAAAAGGTACTTTTAAGTTCTTGTAATTTTTTCTCGAATTTATGCCTTGTTATAAGGGTAGTATAGATGATGAGGTAACTTCGTTATTTTGGCAATGTAAGTCTTGGAGATGTTCATCCATAAAAAAGTTAATAGGCTGGACACAATCCATTTTGTGATGGGTTGTTGTCATCCTTTTATATTTCAGTATTTTATTTTAGATTACTTGTATCTGCCAAAATCTATGATCATAAAATCTTACAAACTTCTATGGTTTTAGGTTGATATGGTTCCAGATGACTCTAGTCTGGAAAAGTGTACTCTTCTTCTCACTGGTTACACACGTGGCCGCAGTCTCTCAGTGAATCAGCTGGTAAATTATATCTCTCTAAGATTTTACCTTATGTGTTTATCTGGTAGTGGTGTGGCTTCTTACTGTCTTTTTACATTAGGTTCATGTGTCTGGTGCGGGAGATTTTCAATTGAGTAAAATTGAAATTATGAAGGATCCTATCCCTTTAAATGCTAGAAAAGATCATAATGCTATGGATTCTGATGACATTCAAGATGTTGAGGTACTCCTTTTGTTTTAAGAGAAATTTTTACTATTTCAGTTGCAAGAAAAGCCTTTATTTTTTGTACCGGGCAGGAATGAAGTGGGTAATTAACTTTTAATTGCTGCTTCTTTGATTCTAGGTCATTCGTTCCCTAACTCCTGATCCATTAAGCCAGGAGCCTTTGCTTGTTGAGAATGTTCCAGATCCACTTGCTGGAGAACAGGTAACTTGGATATCAATGCTTTAAATATCATGTTCACAAACTCTTATGATTATTACCCTGTCATACCTCGGTACTTACCTTTTACCATGTAGATCAACCAAGTTACCCCTTTGGCCTTCTCATTCTTATTCAATACCAACTTTCCTAATATTGTTTCATCTCATTTCAACTGTTTCTTTCAACTAGTAGTCAGATATGGTCTTTTTGGAGTAAGTAATTGCCATGCTTGCAGCAAACATGTAATAAAGAGTTAAGGAATTTTGGGGTAAATATATACTGAGTTTTTATCCAACCTTCACACTGATTTTGTATCTGCTTAACTAGCTTGTAATTGTTTTTTATTTCTTCTTTTTAATTACTTAATATGCAGTATGTACACACTACACACATACACATTCTTCTGGGGAATGTTGGGTTCTATTTATGCTGTTGTTTTATTATGACAGACATGGCCCACAGAGGCAGAAATGGCTGAGGCTGATAAAAACCATAATCAAAAGAGGATGAGAAAAAGAACTCTCCCTCGAGGCACTTCTGAGTATCAGGTCTGATTTTTCTTGCCAGTTTCTGTTGACCCTTCTGTTTCTCATTACATATTTACTCATAATGATCTATTTGTAATCACTTATTGCCTTGCAGGCTGCTTGGATTATAGATGATACGGATGAAGAGGATTCTGGTGTAGAGGATGATGATGAGGATGATGAGGGCATGGTATTGGATGAAGGAGAAAGTGGCTTTCCTAGTCAAGAAGGCACCAATAATCCAGACTTTGAGGAAGATCAAGCTTCCTTGTACTTAAGGGACTCTGATGAAGAAACTGAAAATGATTCGGTGATGATGGTGCGTCTCTTTGATGTTTATATCCTGATGCAATTTTTATTTGATGAATTATAAGGAAGTACCAGCTATATGTTCTTTTTGCATATACTTGCTCCACGTGTCATCAATATTGTATCATTTTCTTTTAAATCTTCAGAATGTGAATAATTTTCCTTTTCTAAATGCAGGAAGGGGAGAATTTGACAAGGGAACAGATAGAGGATGAGATTAAAAAAATAAAAGAGGCACATGCTGAAGATGAGGGTATTCATGTTTTCTGGATGAGTTCTAGAGTTTTTGTTCTGAGAATCGCTATGTATGAGCACCTCTTTTAATGTAGATGCTAATATATTGTTGGTTAAATGTTAATTTCAGAATTTCCAGATGAAGTGGATACTCCACTAGATGTTCCTGCTAGAAAGCGATTTGCGAAATATAGAGGCCTCAAGTCCTTTAGGACATCCTCGTGGGACCCCAAAGTAATTCTTTGTGATACAGTTTTTAATAAGCTATGTTTTGGGTTAATGTTATGAAATTGTTAAAAGTTTAAGTGGTTATTGTTAGGAATCTCTGCCTCCAGAATATGCCAGAATTTTTGCATTTGATAACTTTGCAAGGACACAGAAGCATGTTACTGCAAAAGCTGTAAAAATGGAGCAAGAAGGAAGAGATGATTGTTCACCAGTTGGTTCATATGCGAGGCTTTATATCAATGATGTACCTCTTCATGTTGCTTCAAAATTGTGTGCAGCCTTTAGAACAGCACCTGTTATATTATGTGGTCTCCTGCAACATGAATCTAAGATGTCTGTGCTTCATTTTAGGTATCTTCCATAAATATATTCCTGTTTATACTTTCCTGGTTACGAGTAACAGCAATTTACCTTATTTATTTTTCTTTTCTAATATTATTTTTTTTGTAGTATAAAGAAGGTTGATAGTTACGATGCTCCTATTAAAGCTAAGGAAGAGCTCATATTTCATGTTGGTTTCCGCCAGTTTGTTGCTAGGTAATTGTCTTTTTATACCTTTCTACTGATTTAGACAGTACCAAAATTCTGAAATCTCTCTGGTTATTTTCAGACCGATATTTTCAACCGACAATATTAATTCAGACAAGCACAAGATGGAAAGGTTTCTTCATGCAGGGCGTTTTTCAATGGCCTCAATATATGCTCCAATATCTTTCCTACATCTCCCTTTGATAGTTCTCAAGGGTGCATCAGGAGGGGGCACACCTGTAGTTGCTGCCGTTGGTTCCTTGAGAAGTGTTGACCCTGATAGAATAATTTTGAAGAAGATTATATTAACTGGGTATGGATTATTCTTTTGAGTGATGAAATTATTGAATTTGTTCGAATATTGTTTCTTATACTAGGATTCTACTGGTTTATTATTCAATGGGAATGATTTTTGTAGTTTGGATTTGTTAATTTGGATTATATCTTGATGCAGTTATCCTCAAAGGGTATCCAAGTTAAAGGCTACTGTACGGTATATGTTCCATAATCTGGAGGATGTCAGATGGTTCAAGGTAGGATAACCTTCACAAGCGATAAAATGAATGTTATTGTTACCTAAATTATAATTCACATTCTTAATTTGGATTTGGTTGCAGCCGGTAGAAGTGTGGAGCAAGTGTGGTCGTCGTGGTAGAGTGAAGGAACCTGTTGGTACTCATGGTACGTGATTGCTGTCGAATATGCACGTGTTGCTATATGGCCATCTTTATGGAACATACATGTGTTCCAGCACGAATCTTTTGAGTAGAAAACTTGAGTACTAATTTTTGTTCAATTTGTTTTTTCAGGAGCAATGAAATGCATATTCAATGGGGGTCTTCAGCAACATGATACTGTTTGTATGAGTTTATACAAACGTGCATATCCGAAATGGCCAGAACACCGGTTCCCTGTTCTTGATGCATGAAAAATTTTGATACCGTTTTCTTGTTTGCTGTTGAAAACATATATATATATATATATATTCATTTTGACAAAAACTGTTGAGGGGTAAAAGAAAAGCTTGATATTTGTGTACTGATCCGATTTTGTTTCTTTCAATCATCGTCAATAGTAAGTGTTCTATTTGTGAACAATGATGATTTTTTAGGTTTAAGGGTACATGAAACCTTCAAACTTTGGGGTTTTGCACAAAATTGAACTCCTATACTTGAAATTAATCAATTCATCCTTTTGAAGCTGACTGTTAAATCGATTAATTTTTTAGAACTTCATTATTTTTAAAAAAAATCAATAATCTTTAACAATGTGAGAGATATGCGCCAATAACAATGCCACTGCGTGCGAAAGTTGTGACTCATGGCTACATAACCTCCTTCACTCGGTGTGGTCCAAATAGATTCGTCTGGGAGGAGCCGAGGAACGTAAGACGAATCAGTAAGCTCCCTCGTCATTACAATCGATGGAAAGATGGGCCTTGATCTTTCCGGTGAACGGATAAAAGAGAGGTAAGGTTTACGATAGTCATTCCTTAAGCAATTGTGCTCCCCTGGAGTTGTTGGCAATGATATCAGCCGATGAAATGTTCGTTTCTTGGTTCATATAAAAGAGGACCATAAGAACATGAATAAATTGGAGGAACTGGTCCAAAAAAGAAAGCATGTGTGTTCTAAGATAATGGGGTAGGGGGGGTGTAAATGAGCCGAGTAGTGTTGAGTTTGACTCAGCTCGTTAAGAATTCGAGTTCGAGTTCGAATAGTTTTTAATGAGCTTGAATAATTTGAGCTCAACTCGACTTATTAAGAACTCGAGCCGAGTTCGAGCTTGAGTTGAGTGTTGACCGAACTTTGACCAAGTCAGACTCAAGTAGATTGTGATCTATCTCATCTCATTTATAGCTCTATCAAGAAAAAACTTTAATATACAAGCTTGTTAATTTTAGGGTTTATGGTGTTAGTTTAGGGTTTAGAAGTTTAGATTGTTGGATTTAGATTTTAGGGTTTAGGGTTTAGTATTTATGTTTATGTTTTATGTTTTAGAGTTTATATTTTAGGGTTAGGACTTATGTTTTAGGGTTTATGTTTAGGAATTTACATTTTAAATTAAAAAAATAAAAAATAAAATATTATATTTTCAAGTAGCTCGCGAGTTTTTTCGAGTCGGGTATCAAGTAGCTCGACTAGATTCGTTAAGAACTCGAGTTGAGTTCGAGCTCAAGTCAAGTCTAATCGAGATAAATTTTCGCCGAGTTTTGACCGAGTCGAATTTAAATAGCTCGTGATTTGTCTCATCTTATTTACAACCGTATTTGGGGCGCCGGAGAAGTGGGTTTGATCAATTGTTTGGAAACTATTTCCACCTCCATAACCATTTAGTAGGCAGAATGAAAAAGCCGAACAAAAAGCAGCTACTATTTTTTATGTTTTAATTTATGTCCCAACACTAAGAAATTAAGCTCTAACCCCTAACCTTAAATCCTATAAATAAATTATACATTTTACACTCTAACTTTAAACTCTAATCTTATACATTAATGATAACCTAAATCTATTTTTTAGTATTGGGCCATATATATATGGACACCAAAAATAGTAGGAGATTTTTGTTCGAAAAAGTCAATCACCCCAAATTTTAATTCTATATACAAACATATATGGTAGGAGATCAAACTATTTAAAGACCACCGACAATCACGAATCAAAAACAAGCGTCGTGAGAAAACTAACCACAAAAGTAAACCACATATTAAAATCTAATATGAGGGTCCAATGGAGTAAAGATGAACAAGATAAGAAATAGGTACAATCTTGATCAGTCGAGACGACGCTAAATTAAATCCTAAAAAATAAACAAAAAATTGACCAACAAAGAAGACCGAAACATGCCAAAAAAATAGAGCTATTAAAAACAAAAAAATAAAGGAGAAACGATGACAAAATATAAAAAAGTAAATAAAAAATAACAAGTATCAGTGATCGACGATCCGCACTAAGATTAATTTTATCGTCGACCAAATAAAGATGAAAAAAAAGACTAAATAGCATTTGGTTTACAGAAATGATTTATATTGGGGTAATATTTTTTTTCGAAACTTTATTCTTATGTTTGGTTTACCATCATTTTCACTAGGCAGAAAAAGATTATTCACAAAAGTAGTATTTTTGCGTAAATTAGGAATGTTAGGATGATAATTTAACCTAAACTCGACTGTCCCTACCCGCCTAAACCACAAACCTTAAATTTAATAAAATAATAAAATATTTAGGTTGTGATTTATGGTTTAGGGGTTTAAGATGTGTATTAATATATTGATTACATTAATAATAGGGTAAAGTGCATAAATGGTCACTAAACTATCCCAAAAATATAAAATGACCATCAAACTTTCAAAAGTTATATAATGAACATTAAACTTTAATTTTTATTACAAAATGGTCACTGAGCCGTTAATTATCGTTAAGTGAATGATGTAACAGTTACTGTTGAGTGGTTCAATGGATTGATCAATGCTAAGAGGGGGTGAATTGGGCTTTTAAAAATTTGTTGGTGAAAAATGATAGCTAAAAATGAAGAACAACGGATTTTAGAGTGGTTCAAGTTCCAAATGAACTCTACATCCACTACGTTAGCTACCACTAAGGATTTGCAACAATTCACTAATCTGTTCTTCCCTTTTTCAAGGCTTAGGAGGTAACTTTTACACAACCGGTCAAATTTTTTACCCAAAATTTGACCAAACCCTCACAAGTGAAACAAAGAAGAAATTAGGCAAGAAAGATATCTCTCAAATACAATATTGCCCTTTTCAGTACAAACACTCAACCCAAATTTGAGATAGGATATGAATTGAGTACAACACAATTTGGGGTTTACAAGAAATTGGAAAATAAGCACAATGAGGTTGGATTTTTGCTTGGATGTTTATCTTTGATACAATAGTTGTTGCTGGTCTTCAATGAGCTTCAATTTATACATTCTCTATCAATTCTAGCCGTTTGGGTGGTTAGGGTATTGATTATAGCCGTTGGGATCCTCTCTTTTCACCATAAATGCACTTATGCAGCTATTCGTATCGGTACACGAAGACTCGTATCAATACCTGTCTCAAAACAGAAAGAGTCGTTGCACATAATAAAGAGGGCGTATCAAAACGCGTGTAAGCGTATCGGTACGGGACAGGGACCGTTTCGATATAGAACAACTTAGCTCACTAGAAGTTTCCATTTCGATACGGGGTACACCGTATCGATACGGGACAACTGCCACTTTAAATGTTAGTTACCTAACAACTGACACCAACGGTCGAAAACATTTAAAACACTTTGAATTAAAAATTCCGTTAAAATCGTATCGATACGGGTTAAGCCGTATCGGTACACCATTCAAACTCCTTCAGTTTTTACAGATGGGCGTATCGATACAGATTGAATCTGTTTCGATACGTTGTTTTGATACAGATTGAATCTGTTTCGATACGCTGTTTTGATACAGATTGAATCTGTTTCGATACGGTTAATAGCGTATCGAAACGCGTCTTTTCAGTAGTCAACTTTGTAAAAAAGGTATCGATACGGCTGGAGGCGTATTGATACACTTGGACGTTTTCAATACTTCTGCCTTGGAACACTTAGAAAATATTTGGAGTTTGAGTTTTTCAAATCAGTTTAAAATGTTGGTGATTTATAAATCGTTTAAGGGACTTAGAAATCAATTTCAAGTTTTCAATTTAATCCTTAACATACTAAGTTATATCAAAATCAAACATAGGTTTTATAATCTCCTATTTTTGATATAACACTTAGAAGGTAATGCGATTTGGCCGAAAATGTTTAAGAGTGACTCTACGTTTGTGTCAAAGAATTAGTAATTAAATTATATTGAACATAAATTTAATCCTTAGATAAATGATTGATTTCGTCTGTGATTATGTTAAGCTTTCAAATTTTGATCATAGTTGAAAAGAGTGTATCGAGTCAAGCAAAGGGCGGCTCCAGAGGTAGACAATATTTTAAATCAACGCAAACATGGATGCTCAATGCATCTGATCAAAATACAACCTAATAACTGAACACTACATTATAATAGATCCCTCACATTACACACCTAACACGAACAGTGACAAATGACTTCAATTTTTATGAGTTGGTTCTTAAATTTTTTATTACTTATAAGTTGTGCGAACCTTAAAATTTTGAAATTTCATGTCTCCACCCTGAAAAATATTTCTAAATTCACACTGAAACGTTAAGCACATCACCATTTGTAATTAAAATACACATAAAATCCATTTAATATATATGTCACTCAAATCTGCTAGACAACAATCAGTCAAATTCACAAATATAATCATCAAATAACTAAAATCCAAAGTTCAAATGCCATATGCAAATTATCAAACCAAATCAGAATTAACAAAGGATTCAAATAATCCCAAGTACCTAGCTCTAAAGATTAACTTCATCAAGCCCTGGAAAATCAAAATAAACATATGCATTAATTTCTTAGAAGAACCATATATATATTAATACATATTCATTAGTTAAAATTTAGTAAACTGGACATGCAATTTTATCAACTTCTTCCTTAGTTGTGAAAACTTCGATTATACAATCATCTTTGTATGTCACTGTTGATGAAAAATATAGGAAAAGAAAAATAAAAATTTCAATATTCGTTCCGACTCAATTCAATGTACTAATTAACATGCAAATACAGGCGTGAACTTTGGTGTTGAATCTTGATACTCCCTTTCGAGAGCCAATTGAAGAATCACCGCAAAAGATGGACTTGAATTCGGACCCAGCACCCAGTTTACCAATCTCTTCGGCAAGGTTTACAGCCACGGCAGCAGGTGCGAATACTTGCCGGCGATTCTTTGGAAAAGAAAATATGGGTATTGCTTGCTGTGGCAGTAAACCTCGAGGAAGAGATTGACAACCGTGCCTGTATTGAAGCCATCGACGGTGGTTCTTCAATTGGCCCTCAAAACGGAGAGCCGATTCGAACGTAAGGATCCAGTTCTTGCAGCGTGGTTGAAGCGGACATGGAATAAGCGCCTGATCTTGTAGGGTTTGCATGCGTGGCTGCGTGCTTCGGTTTTTAACAAGGAGATCTCAGGTTTAGGGTAAACTAAACATTACCCAATATTTTGCTGGTTTAGGTCGAGGACTATTCCATAGTAGTACTGGGTGCTGGTTTAGGTCTGATATTTTATGGCCCAAGGTAAACCAAAAACTTAGGCACTAATAATAAATATTAAAAAATAAATTTTAAAAATAAGCTCCTAATATCAAGTATTAAAAAAAATTAGGCTCTTAATAATAAATATTAAAAATAAATTTTAAAAGTATGCCCTAATAACAAGTATTAGAAAAAATAAGTTTCTAATAACAAACATTAGAAAAATATTAAATTTTAAAAGTATATATGTTCCTCATAACAAATATTGGAAAAAAAATCATATCCCTATTGGACCCCTAATAACAAATATTAAACTAAACATTACCCAATATTTTCCATATATATATTTTATTTTTTAAAATAATTGGATCGAATACCAACCACTAAACTTGAAACACTAAACCCTAAACTCAAAACACTAAACTCGAAATCCTAAACACTAAACCCAAAACTCAAAACCATAAACACTATAAATAAACTCTAAACCATAAATCTAATGTTTAAATTTAGGGTTCAATGTTTAATGTTTTGGGGTTTAAAGTTTAGGGTTGGAGTTTTTATTTTTTAGATTAACTAAGGTTGGTATTTGATCTAATTATTTTTTAAAAGATTAAAAATATTATATATACCAAAAATAATTTAATTAATATTTTATTTTAAATAATTTATAATTATATATTTAAATCATTTATAATTATACGTTGAATCATTTAGATTTTTTATCTTTATAAATTAATTTAATGGTGCTCGTCGAGCGTGGTAGACTCGTCTTTAGGTTGGGTAATATACTCTGTAGTCTCTGATGCATTAATTCTTCAAATATGGTTAATGTATTTATATTTTAATTTTTTATTAATCTAAAAGACGATTGCACCTTTTGTTTCCTAACTATGTCATGCATTTAAAATCGATTCTTAAAATATAAAATTTTTAACGTTTTAATTTTATCTATAAGTTATGATATCTTTTTATATTAATCTTTAAACTTTTAAATATTCTAACTTCATTTTTAAATTATGTCTATTATTTTAAATTGGTCCTCAAACTTTTTAACGTTGTAATTTGTTCCAAACTATTAGCATAGGTTAATCACATTCCCCGTAATAAAACCTTTACAAATAATATTCATGTTAACACCGATGTAAATTAGGTGGTTATTATTATTGGTTGGGAGAAAAAAGAAAAAAGAAAAGTTGTTAGGTAACTTTTAAGTTTGAAAATCAAAATTTTTAAGTGTTGTTAGCTTTCCCATCCCCTTTTTGTTAGATCAAAAATAATTGAGACATAATGTAAAGTGCATAAATAGGCAAAAGGTATAAATAAGCAAGCAACATAATATCATTAAGATCAAAATAAAAGATAACATCAACTTAAAATCCAAATAACAAAAAAGCAAAGCATAAGTTTTAGAATAATTCAAACTTAATCCTAAAAACATAAATCAAAGGTGCATAAATAAATATCATAAATGATATGAATGATATGCAAAGATAAGCTACTATGTATCTCCATCGCCTTCTTCATCATCTTCATCATCTTCCTCAATGGCATCATCATTCCTCATAGTTTGACGCCACTCGTCATGGAAAGCGGTGAGAGAGATATTCATTGAGTTGTGACCGCCTTCAAGGGAAGTGAGTCGAGTCTCCACATTCCTCATTCGATCTTCAAGGCTTATAAAACTTGTATCAATAGCGGTGAATCCCGAATTCATAACTTGATCGATTGAGGCCATTCCCGTGCGCAAACCCGTGAATTGCTCATTGAGATAAGTCATGAGGGAGTCCATAGAAGGTGGATGAGGAGCTTGAGGAACTTGTTCAACTTGAGGATTAGCAAACTGTTCTACGGCCTCACTAGGGATCTCGGATAGGCGAACCCAATTACCATTAAAGTAATGGAACTTACCCCTTGCAAGAGATCGTTTGTAACCCCCTCGCCCCGGTCTGGCCGGATGACCGGTCCGAGTGAGCCACACGGGGAAAACCGAGTGAAACCCGTTAAGGTTTCCTTCGGTTAGCAACCTTATATTTTTTTATTTTAATCTTGTCTAGAGGATGGTTAAATCCTAAGTGATCCACGACAGCTGAAACATACAAAGGAAAACACATTCGAACCACGACCATGCATAAACAGTCCATTTTTAAGCTTACAGGGCAGACCGTATCGATACCCTAGCTAGGGGTATCGATACCCCTCTTTTCTAGGTCAACCCAAGAAGTCAACCCCGGGAAGACCGTATCGATACCGCCCTCGAGCGTATCGATACGCCCTTCTCAGTTAACCCTCCTTGGTCAACAGAGTAGCCCGTATCGATACTCGTGAACCTAGTATCGATACGCACTACTCTCACCCTCAACACCAGATTCCAGAGACTTTGGAGGGTATCGATACCCTTAAGGTATCGGTACGCCAGGCAAAATCTGAGGCCTTTGGGCAAGACCGTATTGATACCCTAGCTAGGGGTATCGATACCCCCTACACTGCAATTCCTCAAATTTCAACTTAAACGACCCCAACACAACTCTAAATGCATTTCTCGACTCGCCTAAGCATATACAAACATGTAAGCACACATATTTTAGCTAAAGGAATCAATCATACATGGATTAAAGCATTCATACATAGCATTCTAATTAAAGAGCAAAATAGGCAAAATTGGCATGCAATAAGGACTCTAAAGGGTCTTAAAGGCAGAAGTCAATCACAAGAGGTTTGCACTCTTACACAAGGCAACCTAAACACCTTAAAGTATGCCATCATACACACCAACATTCATCAAAGTATTACATGCTTACAATCCATGATCAAATCAAAACATCATCATATGTAATGAGTCATACAAGCTCATACAAACACCCCATATTGCCACATTGCTTAACTACTACATAATTAACCATACTTGAGCAACAACTTGGAAAGCCCTTCTTGCCTTGCTCCGAGCTAACACCACGCTAATGATCTGCATTGTTGAACATTGAGAGCGTAAGCTAATAAGCTTAGTGAGGGTGCTCTAAAACGAAAAACATCAACAATGCAGGGTTCAAGCATGTTAATCCTAGTCTTACATACATCAAGCGTAGGCATAAAATCAAGTAGACATAGCTAGTCTTTCAAGTGGCATATATGGTCTCTCAATCCTAACAAGCTTAAACATCAATATCAATCATCATGCAACATCACCATATACCACAACCATATATCATCATCATATATCACAATACATGAACAAGTTTAATTGGCCACTTTAATTACCCCGATTGTGCGGATATAAACCTCAACAACACTTTACCTCGGTGGGATTCCACTCATCACCGGACCTTGCATGTGCGGGATTCCACTTATCGCCACATGCCCTACGGATGGGATTCCACTCATCATCTCGTAGAAATAAATAAAAGCTTTTGGTGGAATGTTACATCACCGTACTCCTCCTTGATGACTTAACGCCATCAAGGCCACGTACGTTTTGACTCAATTTGTGTGCACACTATCCTAATGATTGATCATTTACAACCGGTAATTATTTAGTGCTAATTTTTGTTTATCTCATCACATATCATTAAACACATCTCATGCCCTTCACATATACACAATTCATGATATACATGCACCAATTCATCCACATTTCATAAGAGCATAGATAGGCAAACATTGAAGCATGTAATGAAATCAATGGCTCAATTAACAACTTTAATTAAATAGGAGTGGCCTACCAAGCACACTTTGCACACACACACTACACATACTCGAACCACACTTTAAAACAAGTTTGAAACCACTCACCGCCCTTCCTTAGCAATTCGAACCAATCCTCCTACGAACCCGGATTCGGTCCCAAAGCTCCTTCAACGATTCCTCTTGCTTCTAGCCAAGCCAAAACATATGTGTTACTTCAAAATTCAATGCTAAACTCAACCATCAACTTACTTTACAAACACAAGCCAAATTACACCATTTCCCAAACCACATAATGTCCAAAAACCCAATTTTCGTACTCCAACAATCCTTGGCTGAAACACTCATTTCCAAACACCCAAATGACCTCCAAAACATCCCAAATCACTCTCCTAACATACCATAACCATCAGTCCCTAGTTTTCAACGTAAAACCCACCAAAAATCCAAGTTTTAATACCCTAAAAATTCCCTCATGAACATACTACGAATTTTCATCCAAATCCAACCAAGTTGATATATAATGTGTATTTCATTATGATTAAAAAAAACCCCAACTCAATTTATCGAAACAAATTGAAGAACCCCTTAAAAATCCAAACTTTAATATAAACCCTAATTTTCAAAACCCCATGTTTTTGAAATCCAAGACCATAGGTAAATAGAGGATAAGGAGGAGATTAAGAAAACATAATTACCTCTTAAAAATGGTGTTGAAATCAAGTGGCAAATTGATGGAATAGTAACTTTGATATTTGAGAGGTTTTGAAAATGGAGGTTTACCCCTTTTAATGTTGGAAAGGGTTTTATGAAGATGGCAACTTTTTCTATAAAGTAGTCTAGCTTTTTTGAAAGTTTTGGGTAAAATTGCAACATAAGTCCTCCCCTTTTCGCTAAAGCTCAATTAGGTCACTATTTAAGTTGAGTTGATTAAATTAAGTTTTATTGACTCAAATTATAAACTCGGTTAACTCCTAGGCCCGAAACCCGGGTGTTACAACTCTCTCCCACTTAAGGAATTTCGTCCCCGAAATTACCTGACTGAAAGAGATACGGAAACTGCTTTTCCATATCCTCCTTCCTTTTCCAAGTGGCCTCGTCCACACCTCTACGTCGCCACCGCACCTTTACTAACTCAATCGATCTACCCCTCAACACTTTACTATCAGAAGCTAAGATCTCCACTGGTTCTTCCTCGTAAGTCAAATCCGGATTCAATTCAATTTCTTCTACGGGCATAACATGTGATGGATAGGACTTATACCTACGAACATCGACACATGGAACACATCATGTATCTTTTCAAGCTCGGATGGAAAACACAATTGATAAGCAACGGGACCAACCCTCTTCACAATCTCATACGGTCCTATGTACCTCGGACTCAACTTCCCTTTTCTGCCAAATCTCATCACTTTCTTCCACAGAGATACTTTCAAGAATACCTTCTCGCCCACTGAGTATTCAACTTCCTTCCTCTTCAAATCGGCATAGGACTTATGCCTATCCGAAGCAGCCTTCAAACGGTCACAAATCAATTTTACCTTGTCTGTTGTCCCTTTTAGCAAATCTGGCATAAGTAACAATTTCTGCCCTACCTCGGCCCAACACACTGGAGTCCTACACTTCCGGCCATACAAGGCCTCATACGGAGCCATCTGAATGCTCGACTGAAAGCTATTATTGTACGCAAACTCCACTAGAGGCAAATGCTTCTCCCAAGTACCCTGAAAATCAATGATACAACAATGCAGCATATCCTCTAAGATCTGAATAACCCTCTCTAACTGACCATCTGACTGAGGATGATAAGAAATGCTGAAGTTCAAGCGGGTACCCAAAGCTGTATGCAGACACTCCCAAAATCTAGAAGTAAACCGCAGATCTCTATCTGATACAATGGATTTCGGCACACCATGCAGCCTAACTATCTCACCGATGTACAAATCGGCTAATCTATCTAAAGTGTAAGTAGTGTTGACTGCCAAGAAGTGAGCACACTTCGTAAAGCGATCCACTATCACCCAAACTGAGTTCTTCTTCGTAGGAGTCAAAGGCAAACCCGAAACAAAATCCATGGTGATGTTCTCCCACTTCCATTCCGGAATTCTCAACGGCTGTAACAAACCTGAGGGAACGTGATGTTCCGCCTTCACTCTCTGACACCTTCACTCTCTGACACACTAAGCACTTACTCACAAAGTCGGCTACATCTCTCTTCAAGCCAACCCAAAAATACTCATTCTTCAATTCACGGTACATCTTCGCACTTCCAAGATGCATAGCAAACGGACTACTGTGGGCTTCAGTCAAGATCGTACGTCTCAAGTCACTGTCCTCCGGTACAACTATTCTATCTTTGAAACACAAAACCCCATCAGTGCAGAAACTGTAGCCTGAAGATCTACCCTCGGCTATATCTTGCACGTGAGGTGCCAAAGATCTATCTAAAAGTTGTTTCTCTCTAATCATCTGACCTAGAGTAGGTCTAACCTGGAGCTCGGCTATCAAGCCACCATCTTCGGACAAACTCAATCTAGCAAACATAGCCCTCAAGTCCACGTCCACCTTCCTACTCAATGCATCGGCCACTACATTGGCCTTACCCGGATGGTACTCAATAGTAAGATCATAGTCTTTTAGCAACTCTAACCATCTACGCTGTCTGAGATTCAAATCTCGCTGAGTCATAATGTACTTCAAACTCTTGTGGTCGGTGTACACTGTGCATTTCTCACCGTACAAATAATGCCTCCAAATCTTCAAAGCAAACACAACTGTCGGATAGTTGAGCTCATGGGTCTTCAACTGTCTTGAGGCATAAGCCACTACTCTTCGGTCTTGCATAAGTACACATCCTAGCCCTACATAAGAAGCATCACTGTAAACTACATAGTCCTTCCCGGACTCAGGCTGAATCAAAATCGGAGCTTGGGTCAAAGCTTCTTTCAATTTCTCAAAGGCTCTCTGTCTTGCATCTGTCCACTCAAACTGAACACTCTTCTGAAGTAACTGTTTCAATGGAGCGGCTAACTTAGAGAAACCCTCTACAAACCTCCTATAGTATCCAGCTAAGCCTAGGAAGCTATATACCTCTGTCACAGACTTCGGTTGCTTCCACTCAACAATGGCTTCAATCTTCTTCGGATCAACTCTAATCCCATCGGCTGACACTACATGTCCTAAGAAGACTACTTCTCGGATCCAGAATTCACACTTGCTGAGCTTCGCATACAACTGATGATCTAGCAAAGTCTTCAAAACAAGTCTCAAGTGTCGGTCATGGTCTTCTTCAGTTCGCGAATACACCAAAATGTCATCTATAAATACAACCACAAACTGATCTAGATACTGATGGAAGATCCTATTCATCATGTCCATGAAAGTAGCCGGTGTATTAGTCAACCCAAAAGGCATGACTAAGAACTCATAATGTCCATACCTAGTCCTAAAGGTCGTCTTCGGTACATCAACCTCTCTTACCTTTAGCTGGTAATAACCTGATCTCAGATCAATCTTCGAAAAGACAGATGCTCCTCTCAACTGATCAAACAAGTCATCAATTCTAGGCAACAAATATTTGTTCTTCACTGTCAACTGATTTAACTGCCTATAATCTATACACATTCTCATACTTCCATCTTTCTTCTTCACAAACAACACTAGTGCACCCCAAGGTGAAGAACTAGGCCTAATGAAACATCTATATGTCAATTCTTGCAACTGAGTCCTCAACTCTTTCAATTCTTTCGGTGCCATACGATACGGTGCAATCGAAACAGGAGCTGAATCAGAATAAGTCTCAATGCTGAACTCTACCTCTCGGTCCGGTGGTAACCCTGGCAATTCTTCCGGAAACACACTAGGAAAATCACATATTGTCCGGATGTCCTGAGGTCTAACCTCACTCATGTTAGGGTTCATCACATACGCTAAGTATGCTTCACACCCCAACTCAACTAACCTCTTAGCCTCTAACACTGAAACCACATTAGACAAGAACTTCACGTTCTCACCCACCACTACAATCTCATAATCATCTGTGAGCTTCAAAGAAATCCGCTTAGTCTCAAAATCTATCCTAGCTCTATGCTCCGTGAGCCAGTCCATACCCAGAATCACATCAAAACCATAGAAGGGAAGTTCCATCATATCCACTGGAAACACATGCCCCTGAACCATCAACGGGCACCTTCGGTACATCTTCCTAACTACTACCGTGTCCCCAAAGGAACTAGTAACACTAACTCCTACCTCTAACATTTCACAAGGAAAATTCAAAGACCGTACGTGCTTACTCAATATGTAGGAATGTGTAGACCCAGAGTCAATCAAAGAAAGCAAACCCAACGATTGTATCGAGAAGTTACCTGCGATCACATCGGTGTCATGATGATCTCCCCGCTGAGCATAAACTCTGGTCTGACCTCCGCCCTCTGGCTAAACTGCAACTACATGTGCTATGTTCCTCTGACCATCGTTCCTCGGCTGGAAGTTACCTCTACCGCGCCCGCGGCCTCTCTGAAAGTCATTGGCTCTAGTAGAAGCCTGAGCTAGTGTCTGTCCCACCTGATGTGGACAATCACGCCTAATGTGGTCTCTAGCACCACAACTCCAACAAGAATGGTAATTCCCCCAACACTCATCGGTGTGGTTCCTCCCGCAAGTAGCACATGTGGGCAACTTCCCACCAGCTCTCTGGCCCTGATGGCCCCTACCGTGGTTACCGCCACCACGCCTATGATCATAATGATACATGTTGTCCCGATGCCTCTTGGAATCACCTCTATCAAAGTCGCTGGACCTCTTACCCGAACTAGATCTACTTGATCGCCTGGTCAAACTCAAACTGTGCTCCAAGTTCTTGGCACTCGCGACCAAGACATTAAAATTAGTGTAGTCTGAAGCTAGAGTATACGTCTTGATCTCTTCACTCAGCCCATATCGGAAGCGGTTACAACGCTCCACCTTAGTAGGTAAAAGCTCAGGTGCATACTGACTCAATCTGACAAACCGGATCTCGTAATCAGTCACAGACATACTCCCCTGAAGCAATGCTATAAACTCCCTCTTCCTCTCATCGAGGTATCGCGGACCCAGATACTTCTTCCGGAAAGCTGTCTCAAAGAACTCCCAAGTGATCTCGGTCTCATCCATCCCTGACGTAATGGTGACCCACCAAGTGTAGGCATCACCCTGAAGCAGAGACTCAACACATCCCAACTTGCGCTCACCAGTACATCCCATCTGAGCAAGAATACGGACCGTCTTCTCAAACCACAACTCTGATCGCTCTGGAGTAGCACCTCTAAACACTTCGGCCCCAAGGCCCCGAAGTCTCTCTAAAGGTAATCTAGTGCCCTCACCCTGATGATGAGCTGCCTGACCTACAGCTACTGCAGCCTGGAATGCTCCGGCTATTGCCTGAACCAATGGAGCTAAGTCAATTCCAGCCGGTCCTTGGCCACCTTGACCTCCTTGTGGTCCTTCTCCTTCAGCCCCGGCCTCACCTTCCACTTCTGGTGGAGGTGGTGGTGGTGGTGGAGGTGGTGGAGGAGCTCCAACTCCAACCACAGGCTCTCCCACTTAGGCCTCAACTCTTACAACTGGCTCAACTCTCGGAGCCTCTGCCCGTGGTTCCGGTCGAACCATCCTAGGCCTCCCACGTGGTCTCATGCTACAGCTAGCAAGGTATAAACTACAACAACAAACAGATAGAATTACGTTAGCCAAAGCAAGGGTCCAAAAGTGCTCAAGTACTCCTCTTTCCAAAAATCTTTTTAAATTAAGTAATAGTAGCAATGGGCACTCACTCTACACCAGGCACAACAGTTCATGCATTCGAAACATCATACGATCAAGCAAGCATCAAAGGTTCATGGAAAAACATGCATCAAACAACATAAGCGCTTAACACCTTAAGCTTACCTCACTTACCTAGAGGTGGCAATTGGGTCATTCGGTTCGGGTTCGGTTCGGGTCGTTTCGATTCGGGTCATTTCGGGTCTATCTAGAATCGATTTAGATTCGGTTCGGGTTCGGGTCTAATTCGGGTCTGTGATGAGTCAGATTCGGTTCGGGTATTGGATCGGGTCAAAATCGGATCGGTTGTTTTCGGGTCGGGTCAATATCGAATCGAACGCTTTCGGTTCGGGTCAAAATCGGGTCGTTCGGGTCGCTTTCGGTTCGGGTTAAAATCTAGTCAATTTCGGGTCGGGTCAACATTTAAATTTTTGGGTCAATTTGATTTGAGTTGGGTTAAAGGTTTGAGGTTTAGTATTTATGGTTCAGTTTAGAGTTATTGGTGTATGAGATTAATTCTAATTCAACTTGTCAATTTATGCATTTGAATTTGATTAAATATTTAAATCAAAGCTTCATGTATCCATATAATTTTTTTGTATAATTATATTGAATCAAAGTTTACAATAATAATAATAATAATAATAATAATAATAATAATAATAATAATAATGTTTGAAATGAATTAATTTATTAAACTTAGGATCTAATTGAACTAACTAAAATCTAAAAGCATAAATCACGGACATAATTAAAATAATTTTAAAACTAAATGTGAAATTTCAATTAAATTAATCTAAATTGAAACTCAATTAAATCAAGAAAAATAGAAAGACAATTGGTAAAAATAGAGAGGGAAAAAACAAAATTTTGGATGGAAACCACCAATTTTTTAAGCTAGATTGAAAAGGAAAAAGAAAAAGACAATTGGAAAAAAATAGAGAGATAAGACAAAATTTTGGAGGGAAATAGGCCACCAATTTTTTAAGCTAGAGATTAATTACTTTTTAGGTCATGTTGCATTTAAAATGTTACATTTTAGTCAACTTTAAGTTTTAGTTTAATTTAATTTAGTCACAAGTATTCCCACGGTTTATACTTCGAATATAAAAATCCCCTCCCCGTAGTGATATTTAGTCTCTAAAAATTTATTTTTAGTTGAAATTGACTAATCTTTGTAATTTAGTCTATTAATTTAATATATTGATATTTTCGTTCATTTTAATTTCAAAGATTTAATTTTTAGCCAAAATTGACCCCTATTTATTTATATGGTATAGTTACAAAATTGATCATTGGACTCTCAAATTTCTCCACTTCCAAATTGTCAATTTAGTCTACAATTTCAACTTTATGCTATATTTTATGATGAAATTATAAAATTGGTCAGCAAGATCTAAAATTTCTGCACTTCATTTTATTATTTATTTTATTGTTAACAATAGATGTTCGGGTCAAAATTGGGTTAAAATCGGGTTGATATTCGGTTCAGCTTTCAGTTCAGTTTTCAGTTCGGGTAGCATTCGGTTCGGGTCTATTTCGGTTCAGGTCTATTTCGGTTCAACAAAAAAATTCGGTTCGGTTCGATTCGGTTCGGTTCGGGTTTCGGGTCAACTTTGAATCATCATTTCGGGTCAAAATCGGGTTTCGGTTCGGGTTTTGGGTCTCGGGTCAAGTTTTCCAGGTCTTGTAACCCCCTTAACCCGGCCTAGACGGTTGACCCGAATTAAGAAAGTCACACGGGGAAAACCAAAGTCAACCCGAAAGTCAACCTTGATTAACGACCCTTTTTTTTCTTTTTAATCTTGTCTAGATGCACATTAATCCTAGTTGTGATCACACAAACATCATACTCAAAGTTCACAAACATCAGAGATCAAACAGGGACCCAATTGAACAAATTACAACTTTAAGGACCAAATTGTAATTTCTGATAATTAAAAGGACTTGACCCAAATTAAAGTTACCAACTTGAAATTAATCAGGTTTCATGCTTCTCTGTGAAATTTCAGCTCAAAAGGACTTCCCAAGCTCATGCAATTGAACAAACAAGATTCAGGACCAAAACGTAAACAATTCAAAACATATAACTGCCAATGTCAGCCCCCAACGGTCGACCGTTCCGAAACAGGTAGACCCCGTTCCGAAACACGGGCCGTTCCGCAACGGGTTCCGAAACATGGCCTTGGCAGAGACCAAACCGTTTTGAAACGGTGCACACTGTTCCGAAACGCCTGCACAGATTGCAGCAAAGTGGCATTCCAAAACATGCAATAGATCATTCAAACATGCTCCAAATGCTACCAAACTTTACCAGCATGCAATTCAACATATAAATGACTTATAGGCATCATCAAAACAACAATCTAACATCATATGCAAAAAGCCCCAATTCTATAGGCATGCTTCCTACACAAGCTAGCTATTCAAAACACAAAACTTACAAATCAAGCATGTAATGATCCAATCCAAAAACCAGCATTCAAACCATCATTCAACATACTTAGGGAGTCCCAAACACCTCCCAAAACATACACATTGGTTCCCCATTGCCAAATTACCCAAAAGCTAAAAAGTACTTATAAAACCTTCATACATTGAGCTTTACTTGAACTTGATTGCTTGCCCTTTCTTGCTGCCCCTCAAGGTACTCTAATGCTCTGCATTATTGAATTAAGAAAACGTAGAGAGCGTAAGCAAAAGCTTAGTGAGGCATGCTCTTTAAAAACCATTCAATAATGCAATTCAAACCATTTATAAACATGCTTAAAATCAACCTTTGCACATGCTCAAAAGCATACCTAAAACAAGCAATCTCATGCTTCAACATAAACATTAAAACAAGCATCTCATGCTTCTCAATATACTTAACATGTCATATTGGCTTAAGTGACAAATTCCATTTCATAAAACAAGTTCAACAACTTTCCCAATGACTTTTAAACACCTTGGCCATGGACTTTTAAACACCATGAATGAGGACCACACAAGGACTTTTAACCACCTTTGTGTCCAAAGCTTGCATCACCCCAAGGACTTTTAAACACCTTGGCCCCAAGGACTTTTAAACACCTTGGCCCCATGGACTTTTAAACACCATGGCCCCATGGACTTTTAAACACCATGGAAAGGATCACCTAAGGACTTTTAACCACCTTAGTGTCCGCAACAAGAATCATCCAAGGACTTTTAACCACCTTGATGTTCTTAAGTAACGAGGCTCACTCAAGGACTTTTAACCACCTTAGTGACCTTAACATTTTCAAAACATCACTTGCCAATATACATCATTTTCATCATTTAATCCACTGTTTTAAAGCATTAAACCAAGCCATTTTCATCATGCATTTCAAAGCATCAAACCACATTATTCCAATGTATAAAAACAAGGTACTCCTACCTAGAGTTACCTTCAACATATGGCTTACATCATCAGCAAAATCCATGCTAAAACATGCTTTCAAAACAGTAATTAAAACATGCAAATCATCATTTTGCAACACATCAAAGTCATGGCCACCACTAGAGAGAAAATCCGAAAACTTACACTTGAGCTTAGCAAAGTTGTTTAGACTTAAACTAAGCTCCCAAAACCTTCAAACCTTGGTTTTAAAGCTGAAAATCCAATTTCCACAAATGCACTCACCGATTTCCACTTTGCTTCAAGCCAAAGCACCAAATCAAGCTTCCGGATCAACAATCCTTGGATCCAAAGATGCCTCCCCTGTTTCAACACATCAAAGCAGAGGATTAATGCATCATCATGCATTAATTGCTTCAATGAAAGCACCTAAACTCGCTGCTCTCATCCAACCTCTATTTTCGGCCACCAAACACAACCGAAAATGCATCCAAACTACTTCTAAACAAAGCCCAGCCATAAACCAGCAAAACCTCACTTCCATAAACATCATAACACATCTAAAAACAACCTATTAACATCCTTATACCTCCAGCAACATCAGATCACCAAGATCACCTCAAAAACAACCTTGAAACACAAGCTAAACTTAGGAAACTCAACCTATCCGGGATTGCATCAATCAAAACTCAAATCCTTATCAAATTAGAGATCATTTAACATCAAAAACACCTCTCAAATCACAGATTACTCAGATCTAACGAAAATCATCAAAAACCATCAAAATCTTGCATTATAAGCCAAGATCCAATTAACAACTCAAAAGCCTTTAATTAAACATCAATTTAGGATTGAAAACTTAGGAATTTCAGTAAAGAACTGATAGTTTAGAGGAGAAGGACGTTGTTACCTCCAAACTTGAGTTTCTCCTCTTTTTGCAATCAAAATCCTTGTTGAAACACTTAGCAATTGAAGAGGTTTTGAAGATACAATGATTAGGAATCAAATGAGAGTTGAAAGGAGGGATTTAGGTGAGAAAATCAGAAACAATTCTCTGGAAATGGGGTGTTTGGGTTAAGAGAAAATGAGAGAAAGAAAATTGAGAAGTTAGTTATGAAATTAGCCAAATGGCTTTTCCCTCCTTTTTGATATACTTTAAAATCAGAATTATAACTCAAAATATCTTAGAAAAATCTGGAGAAACCACTTTTGGATTAATAGCTCCTTAAAGATTCAAAGTTCCAACCCTTTATAAAACAGCCACCAAACTTGCAAAAATTACATTTTGGTCACTAGCCAAAATGTCACACTTCCAAAACTCATTTTCCAAAATTGATTTCACAGTTCACTTAATTATATTAAAAGATGATTTTAGAATATTTTTCCATATTTTTAATGCAACCCGAACTAGGCTTTCCTAAATTCACCTCTTTAGATTCGAACAGCACTTTGACCAACCAGTCAACGCCCAAAACTCCTAAGCCCAAAACCGGGGCGTTACAGGTCTACACTTACCTACCCGAGGTCTCGGTAACCTCAGGCTCTAATACCAACATATGTAACCCCCTCGCCTCGGTCTGGCCGGATGACCAGTCCGAGTGAGCCACACGGGGAAAACCGAGTGAAACCCGTTAAGGTTCCCTTCGGTTAGCAACCCTATATTTTTTTTATTTTAATCTTGTCTAGAGGATGGTTAAATCCTAAGTGATCCACGACAGCAGAAACATACAAAGGAAAACACATTCGAACCACGACCATGCATAAACAGTCCATTTTTAAGCTTACAGGGCAGACCGTATCGATACCTAGCTAGGGGTATCGATACCCCTCTTTTCTAGGTCAACCTAAGAAGTCAACCCCGGGAAGACCGTATCGATACTGCCCTCGAGCGTATCGATACGCCCTTCTCAGTCAACCCTCCTTGGTCAACAGAGTAGCCCGTATCGATACTCGTGAACCTAGTATCGATACGCACTACTCTCACCCTCAACACCAGATTCCAGAGACTTTGGAGGGTATCGATACCCTTAGAGTATCGGTACGCCAGGCAACATCTGAGGCCTTTGGGCAAGACCGTATCGATACCCTAGCTAGGGGTATCGATACCCCTTGCACAGCAATTCCTCAAATTTCAACTTAAAAAACCCCAACACAACTCTAAATGCATTTCTCGACTCGCCTAAGCATATACAAACATGTAAGCACACATATTTTAGCCAAGGGAATCAATCATACATGGATTAAAGCATTCATACACAACATTCTAATTAAAGAGCAAAATAGGCAAAATTGGCATACAATAAGGACTCTAAAGGGTCTTAAAGGCACAAGTCAATCACAAGAGGTTTGCACTCTTACACAAGGCAACCTAGACACCCTAAAGCATGCCATCATACACACCAACATTCATCAAAGTATTACATGCTTACAATCTATGATCAAATCAAAACATCATCATATGTAATGAGTCATACAAGCTCATACAAACACCCCATATTGCCACATTGCTTAACTACTACATAATTAACCATACTTGAGCAACAACTTGGAAAGCCCTTCTTGCCTTGCTCCGAGCTAACACCACGCTAATGATATGCATTGTTGAACATTGAGAGCGTAAGCTAATAAGCTTAGTGAGGGTGCTCTAAAACGAAAAATTTCAACAATGCAGGGTTCAAGCATGTTAATCCTAGTCTTACATACATCAAGCGTAGGCATAAAATCAAGTAGACCTAGCTAGTCTTTCAAGTGACATATATGGTCTCTCAATCTTAACAAGCTTAAACATCAATATCAATCATCATGCAACATCACCATATACCACAACCATATATCACCATCATATATCACAATACATGAACAAGTTTAATTGGCCACTTTAATTACCCCGATTGTGCGGATATAAACCTCAACAACACTTTACCTCGGTGGGATTCCACTCATCACCGGACCTTGCATGTGCGGGATACCACTCATCGCCACATGCCCTACGGATGAGATTCCACTCATCATCCCGTAGAAATAAATAAAAGCTTCCGGTGGAATGTTACATCACCGTACTCCTCCTTGATGACTTAACGCCATCAAGGCCACGTACGTTTTGACTCAATTTGTGTGCACACTATCCTAATGATCGATCATTTACAACCGGTAAATATTTAGTGCCAAATTTTGATTATCTCATCACATATCATTAAACACATCTCATGCCCTTCACATATACACAATTCATCCACATTTCATAAGAGCATAGATAGGCAAACATTGAAGCATGTAATGAAATCAATGGCTCAATTAACAACTTTAATTAAATAGGAGTGGCCTACCAAGCACACTTTACACACACACACTACACATACTCGAACCACACTTTAAAACAAGTTTGAAACCACTCACCGCCCTTCCTTAGCAATTCGAACCAATCCTCCTACGAACCCGAATTCGGTCCCAAAGCTCCTTCAACGATTCCTCTTGCTTCTAGCCAAGCCAAAACATATGTGTTACTTCAAAATTCAATGCTAAACTCAACCATCAACTTACTTTACAAACACAAGCCAAATTACACCATTTCCCAAACCACATAATGTCCAAAAACCCAATTTTCGTACTCCAACAATCCTTGGCTGAAACACTCATTTCCAAACACCCAAATGACCTCCAAAACATCCCAAATCACCCTCCTAACATACCCTAACCATCAGCCCCTAGTTTTCAACCTAAAAGCCACCAAAATTCCAAGTTTTAATACCTTAAAAATTCCCTCATGAACATACTACGAATTTTCATCCAAATCCAACCAAGTTGATATATAATGTGTATTTCATTATGATTAAACAAAACCCCAACTCAATTTATCGAAACAAATTGAAGAACCCCTTAAAAATTCAAACTTTAATATAAACCATAATTTTCAAAACCCCATGTTTTTGAAATCCAAGACCATAGGTAAATAGAGGATAAGGAGGAGATTAAGAAAACATAATTGCCTCTTAAAAATGGTGTTGAAATCAAGTGGCAAATTGATGGAATAGTAACTTTGATATTTGAGAGGTTTTGAAAATGGAGGTTTACCCCTTTTAATGTTGGAAAGGGTTTTATGAAAAAGATGACAACTTTTTCTATAAAGTAGTCTAGCTTTTTTGAAAGTTTTGGGTAAAATTGCAACATAAGTCCTCCCCTTTTCGCTAAAGCTCAATTAGGTCACTATTTAAGTTGAATTGATTAAATTAAGTTTTATTGACTCGAATTATAAACCCGGTTAACTCCTAAGCCCGAAACACGGGTGTTACATCGTTCATCGATAGGATCGGTGAGGGGAGTTGGGTAGTCATGCGAGCAATCTATCTCCTTTTGTTGGAAAAAGTAACTCAAGGCCGTGCCATAGTGAAGGAAGTGACAAGTGTGGTGTGGCGATGTTGCACGAGATAGACAATCTCCGCAAACATAATACGAGCAAGGTTCAGACGTTTTCTCTCACGGAAACATCGAATCCAAAAATCATCTACTTGGCGGATAGTGGAATACTTCCCTCCCGAGGGCCTAAACCACCAAGAAACCATCAAATGGAGGATCTGATCCTGAGCATTAAGGGCGGTGACAGAACCACTTAGGACATGGCCAAGGGCATCCTCATCATCATAGTCTTCATTCTTCAACTTAAATACATCATAAATAGATTGAACATCTATAATGACCTTTTTACCCATAAGATAAGAATTAACGCCCGTAACAACACCATCTCGATTTGCACAACACTTGGCATTAACATAAAAGATCAAAACTAAAATGCGAAAGTAAAATCCGGGAATAGTGAGAAAATCCATAAACTTCCATTCTTGGAGCAAAGGTAGATATTCAAATTTGAAACGCTCCGAGTTAAGAAAAGGAATAGAGATTACCCTCTCCGGACGGATCTTATAGTTTTGAAATTGACGAAAATAGGTGAGTTCTCCGGGGGACTTAAAGGAGTGTTCATAGATATGAGTGAGATTCGGGCGAGCACCACCTCCGGTATTGGATCCTTCACGGCTTCACTAGTATGTGTTCTCTTTTTTAGAGGTGCCATGAACTAGATAAAACAATGTATGCATTAAGTTTTCTTCATTCAACTCATTGAAAACCAATAATCAAGGTTAAAAAAATTTATAAAAAAAATTGAAAAGAGATTTTGGTTTGAGAAGACAAAACAAAAACAAAAGAAAAGAAAATTTGAAAAGAAAATTAAAAGAAAAATTAAAAAGAAAAAGAAAGAGTTTTACCTTGATATTGATTAGAGAGGAATAGGAGAAGAGCTTAGCACCCAATTGATGAAAAGCTTAAGAGCTTTGCTTGATTTTGAAAACCCTCTAGAGATTTTGAGTTGTGGTATGAAAATATGAGGGAAAGAGAGGCTATTTATAGAGTGAAAACGGCTAGAGTTTCTAGAGTTTTGAGAAAATTCAATTTTGGTAAAAGTTGAACTCTTAAATGCCAATTGATAGCTGTCTGCGCAATCGTGTATCGATACGCCTAAGGGTGTATCGATACGGGGGTAAAAACGTAATTCTATTTAAAATTCCCGTTAAAGAATCGTATCGAAATGGATGCAATCCGTATCGAAACGATTGTTGCTCGTATCGAAACGGGTTTAACCGTATCGATACTCGTTTTAGGCAAAATGTAAGTTGGGAATCTAATACAGTACTCGTATCGATACGCATAAGGTCATATTGATATCTTATGCCCATAAATACATTTTAGGCTTTAAGAATAACCAAAATATCAATTCTAACATCTCCTAAATGAATGCAAATGATGAATGAGCAGTTCTAAGCATATTTTAACAGAATCATACTCCCCCTAGCTATAAGCATGGATTTTTTAAGAGCTACAACACATTAACATGCAATTTCACAAGATCAAGCAATTTTAACTTTAAAGGGGTCCTAAAGGGTCAAGAAAGACTAGTTAGACCTAACTCTCTCCTAAGGGACCAAAAACGCTCTTTATCCAAAGGCTTTGTAAAGATGTTCGCTAGTTGGTTTAAGGTCTCAACGTACTCTATAACAACATCTTCTTTAAGGACATGATCTCTAATGAAATGATGCCTTATCTCTATATGTTTGGTTCTAGAGTGTTGAATGGGATTTTTAGTCAAGCATATGGCACTAGTGTTATAACACTTAAAGGGTATGGTTTCAACTTTAATACAATAATCTAAGAGTTGTTGCTTCATCAAAAGGACTTGAGCACAACAACTCCCTAAGGATATGTACTCGGCTTCGGTGGTACAAAGAGCTACACTATTTTGTTTCTTAGAGAACCAAGATATGAGCATACTACCTAAGAATTGACAAGTTCCCGAAGTACTTTTCCTATCGATTTTACATCCCCCATAATCCGCATCCGAATAAGCATGAAGGTTGAAGGTGGAGTCTCTAGGGTACCAAAGACCTAAACAAGGGGTATCTCTAAGGTACCTAAAGATTCTCTTAACGACTATAAGGTGAGACTCTCTATGACTAGCTTGAAACCTAGCACACAAGCAAACACTAAACAAGATATCTGGACTACTTGCGGTAAGGTTAAACAATGATCCAATCATAGAACGGTAAAGCTCAGAGTCAACACACTTACCTCCTTCATCTTTGTCAAGCTTTGTAGATGAGCTCATATGTGTGGCTTGAGGCTTTGCATTCTCCAAGCCAAACTTCTTGAGCATATCCTTGATGTACTTTGCTTGATTTATGAAGGTGACATCCTTCATTTGCTTGATTTGGAGTCCTAAACAGAATGAGAGCTCCCCATCATGCTCATCTCGAATTCACATTCCATTAACTTAGCAAACTCTTTGCAATGACATTCATTAGTATATCCAAAAATAATATCATTAACATAAATTTGTACTACTATGATGTCATTTTTATACCTTTTTATGAAAAGTGTAGCGTCCACCTTACCTTTTTCAAAACCTTTTTCAATCAAAAAGTTTGAAATTCTTTCATATCAAGCTCTAGGAGCTTGTTTTAAACCATAAAGAGCTTTAGTAAGCTTGAAAACATGATTTAGAAATTTTGAGTCTTCAAAACCCAGTGGTTGTTCCACATACACTTCCTCGTTTATAAAACCATTTAAAAATGCGCTTTTAACATTTATTTGAAAAAGCTTGAAATCATGATAACATGCATATGCAAGCAACATCCTAATGGCCTCCATTCTAGCTACGGGTGCATAGGTTTCATCAAAATTTATTCCCTCTTCTTGAGTGTAACCTTGTGCTACTAATCTAGCTTTGTTTCTTACAATGTTACCACTCTCATCTAGTTTGTTCCTAAAAACCCATTTAGTTCCTATAGTAGATTGATTACTAGGCCTATCAACTAATGTCCAAATATTACTTCTCTCAAATTGGTTTAACTCTTCTTGCATAGCCATGGTCCAAAAATCATCTTTTAATGCTTCTTTTATATTCTTAGGCTCTATGCATGAAATAAATGCAACATGGTTCATAAGTTTAAGATAAGATCTACTGGTTACCCCCTTGGATGGATCACCCAAGATTTCACCACCTTTGACATAGTTGAACCCCCTTGGGTAGCTCACTTCCTTTTCCTCAAGAGCCAAGTCCTTCAAAGCTTCAAGAGGTGGATCTTGTGTATCCTCTTATTTTGTTGGAATCTCATCATCCTTTGAAGTTTGTCCTTCATCAAAGGCATTAATGATTCCTACATCATCATCATCACAAGAATCCTTCCTTGGAAGGAGGTTATCATCGAATACAACATGTATAGATTCTTCTACTACTAAAGTTCTCTTGTTAAATACACAATAGGCTTTAGAGGTTAAGGAATATCCTATGAAAATAGCTTCATCACTTTTTGCATCAAATTTACCTAAGTTGTCTTTTCCATTATTTAAAACAAAACACTTGCAACCAAATGGATGAAAATAGCTAATGTTAGACTTTTTAGATTTTAAAATCGCATACGGTGTTTTTTTTTAAAAGTGGTCTAATCATTACTCGACTTACAATGTAGCAAGCGGTGTTTGTGGCTTCCACCTAAAAATATTTAGGTAAATTGTTTTCACAAAGCATGGTTCTAGCCATTTCTTGTAAAGTTCTATTTTTCCTCTCAACTACCCCATTTTGTTGAGGAGTTCGAGGAGCCGGAAAATTGTGGCTAATACCATTTTCATTTAAAAACTCTTCAAACCCTAGATTTTGAAATTCGGTTCCATGATCACTTCTAATATGAGAAATTCTAAGTTCAAGGTCATTTTGGGTTAATTTTGAAAATATGATAAATTTTTCTAAAGCCTCATCTTTAGTACTTAAAAATACCCAAGTAAATCTAAAAAAATCATCAACAAGTACAAATGCATGAGATTTACCACCAAGCTCATAGTCCTTAGGCCCAAATAAATCCATATGAATAAGTTGTAAACACCTACTTGTAGAAACATCATTAATGGATTTAAATGATGACTTATGTTGTTTACCCTTAGAGCATGCATCACAAATTTTATCATTTGAGAACTTAATTTTGGGTAAACCTCTAACTAGATCTAGGGAAACTAATTTTTCTAAAACATTAATGCTAGCATGTCCTAGTTTCTTATGACATAGCCATGCATCATTTTCATTTTGAGCTACTAAACATGCATGAGATGTATGTATGTCATCTAAATGCACCATGTAAATGTTACCTATGCGATGACCTATGAGCATAATATTATTTGATTTAATGTCAACAATTTTACACCTATTTTTATCAAATGAGGCATTAAACCCTTTATCACATAATTGGCTTATGCTCAACAAATTATGTTTAAGACCATCGACATACAAAACATTTTCAATAAGAATGGTAGAGTGATTACCTATGGAGCCAATACCTTTAATGTGGCCTTTGGAGTTGTCACCAAATGACACTACTCCTCCACTTTTTGGCTTTAAGTCCATGAATCTACTCTTGTCTTCGGTCATATGCCTCGAGCATCCACTATCAAGGTACCGTGAATTTTGACTTTGTGCTTTGGCCTTGTAGAAAGGCTCCCCCTACAAACAAAGATATTAAACTTTTATTTTTGGTACCTAAATCATTTTGGGTCCACGTGTGTTAGCTTCCAAAAGCTTGGTTCCCTTAGGAATCCAATGTGACATAGCAACAAAATCATTAGACTTGACGAGTTCTTTAGGAACCCATACACTCCTAATCCTTTTAGGTCTATTATGTCTAGGGAGGCTACTTTGTTTGTAGTTATTAGACTTTCTCCTAAGTTGGTTGGTTTTAGACGATTCACTTTTTTCATGCTTCACATTACCAACGTTTTTGAAAGACTCTTTGAGCTTGTTAAGCTCATCTAACACCTTTTGGTGTTCACTATTGCATTGATAAAGAAGATTATTTAGGTCTACATTTTCATCTTGGAAGAATTTAAGTTCATCTTTCAAACCTAAAATATTTTTCTCAAATTTTAAGTTAGCTTGAGAAAGTGAGTCATTTTTATCATTTAATTCCGAAATAATTTTCTTATTTCTAATGACCGACTCTTTGTATTTCTCAACTAACTCATCATACACCTCTTGCAACTCATCATATGCATCATGTAATTCATCAAATATAAAGTCAAAAGATGGTGAGTTAGAGGTTATCATGGAAGAATCCTCCTCAAGTGCCACGAGGCAAAGGTTGGCCACTTCTTGTTTGTCATCCTCGGATGACTCATCATCACTCCAAGTAGCAAGCTTGGCTTTGAGCTTCTTCTTCTTCTTCTTCTCAAAGCCCTTCTTCTTGAGTTGAGGGCATTCCGAACGAATGTGACCGGGCTTTTTGCACTCATAGCAAATGATTTGATCCCTCTCTTCTTCTTTGTTTTTACCCTTGAAGTCCATTTTTCTTTGAATCTTCCTTCCTCGGTTGGACCTCATGAATCGTGAGAATCTTTTGGCTATCATAGCCAATTCTACTAAATCATCCTCCTCACTAGAAGTGCTTTCCTTATGTAATGAAGCTTTAAGAGCCACTCTCATTTTCTTCTTCGTTTCTACCTTTAGCCTCTCCACTGTTTTCTCTTCCTTCTTCTTTTCATCTTTCCTTCTTTGCTTCATTATTTCATGAGTAAGGAGAGAACACACTAGCTCATCAAGTTTTAGAGTCTTCAAGTTTTTGGCCTTGATGATGGCAGTTCTCTTCCCATCCCAAGATTCGGGAAGTGAGTAGAGTAGCTTCCGAACAAGTTTGTCTTCCGGTATTGTCTCCCCAAAACCTTTAAGCCTGTTGACGATAGTTGAGAAGCGATCGAACATCTTGGACACGGTTTCGTCGGGCTCCATCTTGAAATTCTCATAACTAAGATTGAGAATTCCAATCTTGGTCTCCTTTACATCACTAGTTTCTTCATAGGTGGTCTCTAGTGTGTCCCATAATTCTTTGGCACTTTCAATGGATGAGATTTTGGAGTAGATGTCGGGACCGAAAGAACAAAAGAGCATGTGAAGAGCTTTGTCATTAATTTGGATCTTCTTTCTCTCGTCTTCACTCATCTCAATCTTCTTCTTTAGAACCAATTTTCCTTCATCATCCCTCTTCAAAGGAATATAGGGACCTTCTTCAATGACATCCCAAACAAGGTAATCATTGGATTTGATGAAGAGGCGCATCCGGTTCTTCCAAAATGGATAGTTGTCACTATTGAAGAATGGTGGTTTTGTGGTGGATTGAGACTTGTACATGCTTGAGCCGAAGGTAGATGTCATGGCTTGATTTTTGGATGATCACACTCTTTCTAGAAACTCCTCTTGTGGTTGTTAATCCTTCAAAGAGGTAAGCTCTGATACCAATTGTTGAGTGGATCAATGGATTGATCAATGCCAAGAGGGGGTGAATTGGACTTTTAAAAATTTGTTGGTGAAAAATGATAGCTAAAAATGAAGAACAACGGATTTTAGAGTGGTTCAAGTTCCAAATGAACTCTACATCCACTACCTTAGCTACCACTAAGGATTTGCAACAATTCACTAATTTGTTCTTCCCATTTTCAAGGCTTAGGAGGTAACTTTTACACAACCGGTCAAATTTTCTACCCAAAATTTGACCAAACCCTCACAAGTGAAACAAAGAAAAAATTAGGCAAGAAATATCTCTCTCAAATACAATATTGCCATTTTCAGTACAAACACTCAACCTAAATTTGAGATAGGATAGGAATTGAGTACAACACAATTTGGGGTTTATAAGAAATTGGAAAATAAGCACAATGAGATTGGATTTTTGCTTGGATGTTTATCTTTGATGCAATAGTTGTTGTTGGTCTTTAATGAGCTTCAATTTATACCTTCTCTATTAATTCTAGCTGTTTGAGTGGTTAGGGTATTGATTATAGTTGTTGGGACCCTCTTTTTCCACCATAATGCACTTCTGCAGCTATCCGTATCGGTACACGAAGATCCGTATCGATATCTATCTCAAAACAGAAAGAGTTGTTGCACATAATAAAGAGGGCGTATCAAAACGCGTGTAAGCGTATCGGTGCGAGACATAGACCATTTCGATACGGATAAGATCGTATCGATACCTTTTTCTCAACTTAGCTCACTAGAAGTTTTGTTTCGATATGGGGTACACCGTATCGATACGGGACAACTGCCACTTTAAGTGTTAGTTACCTAACGCGTCTTTCTAGTAGCCAACTTTGTAAAAAAAAAGTATCGATACGGTTAGAGGCGTACCGATACACCTGGACGTTTTTCAATACTTTGGCCTTGGAACACTTAGAAAATATTTGGAGTTTGAGTTTTTCAAATCAGTTTAAAGTGTTGGTGATTTATAAATCATTTAAAGGACATAGAAATCAATTTCAAGTTTTCAATTTAATCCTTAACATACTTAGTTATATCAAAATTAAACATAGGTTTTACAGTTACAAAATTTAAATATTAACACATTTAATCCTCCATATTTACACATTTAATCAATTTAATCCTAATTTAACCCTCATTATTGATGTCAAAATTGATTGAATGTGTAAAGATTGAGGGTTAAATGTGCTCTTATACAAATTTTTGTAACTGTCATATCACTCAGTTAACAACAATTAACGACTCAGTGACCATTTTGTAACAAAAACTAAAGTTTAATGCCCATTATGTAACTTTTGAAATTTTGATGACTATTTTATATTTTTTTGAGATAGTTTAGTGACATTTGTATACTTTTCTCTTAATAATATATTACAAAAGTTTTTGTAAAACTTAGATAGCGTAAAAAATAGTTTTATGAATTTTTATGTAAATATTTTTAATTTAATATAGGAAGTTTAAATTGTTAAAAAACATTACAAGGACAAATTGGTAAATTTTACTTTCAAGTAATCTTTTATCTTCAACTAAATATTATAATATAATATTCCTAAAAAATAGATCAAACAATATAATGCAATATTCTCGGTACTATGTCAAATAATCTTACATTCTGAAAATCATATTTCCGAAAGTAACCTTACATTTCGTGAACCGAACACACCTTAAATGATGTCGTGCAGTAAAAAAAACCTAGACGGCTATTTTTGAACACAAATTAAAATTATGTTGTACAAATGACATAATACAGAAAAAATAACATAGTATAAACATGCAAATGAGTATCGATTGAGTTTTAAATCAGTTAGACAAATGTTGCTATTGCAGCTTACATGAATATGTAAAATTAAATATATTTCAATATTTAATAGGAAAATACTTTGATATAGTTTATGGTTAAAATTTAAAATTTAGGATTTCAAGTTTTAGATTTAGGTTTTAGGGGGCTAAATTTTGAATTTTAAATTTTATAGAAGGATTGTGTAATTTTTTTACCCAACTTGTGTATCAAAATATAACCTTATTCAATATCCTTCTACTTATGATTCTGGGCCCAAGAGCTGGATCATATTGTTTGAAGTACAATGGGCCGAGTCTTGAATCAAAGGCCCACCGCATCGCGTGGGGTTAGCGGAATACCGCAGGATCTCAATCCGCTGCGTGCGTGCGTATGCGTGCAAATATATCTACAAATCAACTGGTGAGGTTCAATTGAACGTTGTTATTTCTTTTGCTTTTCTACTGATGTTTCAAAATGCTTAAACCCTAGAAGGAAAACCATATGAAAAGCCGAATTCTTCATTCAATACTGTAACAGAAAAAGGAATGAGGATTCCTTTGCGCTTAATCGCAGGCACCTTGTGTAGATTCAAATCGGGTGAACTTCAACCTGTACGTATTTTTTATTTTCTTTGTTTCACTCATTTTTTAATTTGATGAATCAGATGTTTCTATTTGCCAATGTATATATTTTTATTCTAAATTATGGAAATTTTGTTCATTGTTCTATATTATTGGTTAATTAATCATTGTTGTTGCAGAGACGAAGAAATTTGATCAGAAGATTGGGATTATGCAGAACTCTTACAACTATTACTGGTTCATTAGCCAAACTCTTCGATTGTTTTATGTTTTTTTATAATTTAACTGATGAAATTGATATCAGCAGACTAAGTTTGTGTTTGACTGTGTCTGTCCGTGTGTATATCGAATCTTAAGCTTAAGCTTAGGCTTGTGAATGCAGGTAATGTATTTTTTGGATATTGTGAAGAACCAATAACAAAGTCCTTTCAAGTTCAAATTGTCGATGCCCTTCGATCAGGTGAGAGAAGTCGAGCTTCTAGCCTGCTTTTAGACTTCGGTAATGGAAACCAGTCGTTACAAGCGAATGACTTCGTTTACATTCTTAGCTACTGTGCAACGTCACCTGATCCTTTGGTAAGCTGCTCGGCATGTAATTTTATTAGCTGCATGTTACCGTGCAATCCTCAATGCCTTTCTCTCTTCTCTAGATTTAATCTTAGGACATAGATAATGGGAGTATTAATAATATTTGACAAACTGGAAAGGAAGAAAGATGACATCAATGGTCTTACTTTGCAGTAACAGTTGGAATATGTTTTCCTTACCCTGTACAGTTCGTCATGGAAACGTGGAGATTAATGATGGAAAAGGAGATTGGCTTGAATAGCAAATGTTATTTACTTATGGTCCAAGCTCTTTGTAGAGGAGGTTACTTGGAGGAGGTATGCATTTTATGTATTGGTTTTTGTTAGATGTTCTGTTTGTTAAATTGTTAAGCAGTGATTTTCTAAATGTATTACCTCATTGTATCATTGGATGTTGATTCATTTAACTTAACTAGAACAACCAACAATCTTTTCTTTTGTGTGATTCTGAATTATTGATGCATGACTATACGTATAGGTGTATCATTAATGTGGTTATCATTGTCCAGAATCACATTAAAATGTCTGTAGATGGATGCTTCTGCAGTTCCTTTTCCTCAATCTCCATTACAAGTTTCCTTATTTCTCCTGGTCGTATTTCCATCAGGCGTGCAATTTCATGAAATTTCTTGGGGAGAATCACGGCATCTATCCTCTTCTTCCAGTGTACAACTGTTTCTTAAGCGCCTGTGCAAAAATGAAAAGTATAGTCCATGCTAATCAATGTTTAGATTTGATGGAGCAGCGAAAGATTGGAAAAAATGAACTTACCTATTCAGAGCTTCTTAAGGTGTGTATATACAGTGTTGGTCTTGGTTTTTTTATTGTAGGTTTATATTACTAAGTTTCATGTCGTTCCCTTCAGAGCTTGCTCCTACTATGTAAAATATTAAATTGAGTAGTTATCTATTGTAAAGTTCCTTTTGTCATTTATCGATTTACTGTATTGGCATCTTCATATGCAAATCCATCATATTGGTATTCTAATCTGGTTGTTTCTGCTGTTCCCTTAACCTTTCAGCTTGCAGTTTGGCAGCAAGATCTATCTGCAGCCCATGAAATTTGGAAGGACTATATCAAACACTACAGTCTAAATATAATTTCTCTTCAAGAATTTATCTCGTCCTTTGCGAAATTGGAAGATTTAAAATCTGCATATGAAGCATTGCAACATATGGTGGCATTAGTCATTAGCGGGAAGCATCTTGTTAGCTTGCATTCTTCAAGATTAGACATCCCTATACCATCCAAAGTTGAGTTAGAATCACCAAATGTTCAATCCAAAGAGAATGAGCAGTCGCTTGCCTTGAAATTTTACATTGATGCCTTCAACACAGATAATATGCTGAATAAGCATAAGAACTTGCCTGCTATGAAAACCTTAAGGTGGTCTTTCAATGATGTACTACAGGCTTGTGCACGAGCTCGAGATTATGAACTAGCAGAACAATTGATAACACTGGTTGGACTTTTTCTCTACCACGAACATCTGGTTTTTCTATGCAAGTCATAATATCTGTTTTGATGACCATAATTCTAGGATGACAATTTCTTTATGAAATTGTCCTATGGGGAGATAAATTTCAGATAAATGTAATTTGAGAGATTTTTCTCTCCTACTAGTTAAAATCTCACTTTCTTATGGTCTTTTGTTTCTCTAGATGCAAAATCTTGGGGTGCGGCCATTAAGCCGTACATATGATGGCTTTGTGAGAGCTATTATTCAAACTAGAGGATTTGCTGCAGGCATGAAAGTGGTCGGTTGTGTTTATTTAATTGCACGACTAGTTATGTTTTAATAATATTTCTTTTTGTACCAACAAATATCCATTTGGCCTTAATTTTGTGCAGTTAAAAGTAATGGAAGAGAGAAATCTGAAGCCTTATCGTTCAACCCTCGCATCTCTTTCAGTACAATGTAGTAAAGAATTAGAACTCGACTTAGCTGAGTCTCTACTGGAGCAAGTTTGTACATTCCCACATCCTTATCCTTTCAATGCTCTTCTTGAAGCTTGTGATACTATGGTAAGCGAATGTCACACCGCATTGCTTGTTTTCTCCCTTGCTTGTTCAATTTTTCTCTCCAATTTCATTGGTTATACATATGTGAGTGCATAAGCAAGTTTTTTGCTCATAAGACTTAAAGAAATAGTAATTATTCCTGCAATCTATTTCCAGGAAAGTTGGAGCATTGTCAGACTAGTTGTTAATCAATCAGTTTACCTCTTCTTTCTTTCTTTTTTCCCCTCAAATCAGTCACTTCATATTGTAACTTGCTTTAAAAGCTTCACCTGTTATGTGTTATATGCTTCAGATACCTTTATCCGATTTATTTTCCTGTTGCTCAAAATAGTTTGTTTGGCTCTGGTTTCCAGCCGCAAATGATAAAAACCAGTACACATAGCAGAAAGGATGGAACTTGGAAAATAAACCATTAGCTTATAGATTTAAGAAGCTAATTTGTCTCTATGGGTGCAAATTCATGTTGCATTAGTTTTGCAGGATCAACCAAAGCGAGCTCTTCGGATATTGGCTAAAATGAGACAACTAAAGATTCAGCCAGATATCATGACATATGAGCTACTATTTTCAATATTTGCTAATGTGAATTTTCCTTATGAAGCGGGAAACAGATTGTCACATGTTGACTCAAGAAAACGAATAAATGCTATAGAAATGGATATGGCGCAAAATGGTGTTCACCATAGTCATCAATCGATGAAGAACTTGGTAAACTTCCTGCCGATGTATTTTCTTCATCTTACATGGACCATAACCAATCTTATGTATGGGTTACTTGCCTGGAAAATTTTCAGCTAAAAGCTCTTGGAGCTGAGGGGATGACAACAGAGCTGCTTCAGTATTTACATGTTGCTGAAAAGCTTTTCTTTCGCACTAATACTTATTTTGGAACACCCATCTATAATATAGTTCTGCGTTCGCTTGTTAATGCTGCAGAAGTGAGTGCTTCTATCAATGCATTTTTACTGTTTGCAATTATTGCTTTGATAGATGCATATTTATATATAATCCTCTTGTGTGCAGAGTGACACCGCAATACTAATATTTAAAAATATGAAATCATCTGGTCTCCAACCAAATGCAATGACATACAACATAATGGTTGATTGTTGTAGCTATATAAGATGTTTCAAATCTGGCTGTGCGCTGCTTTCCATGATGGTGCGTCATGGCTTTATTCCAGGCACCTCTACATACACTGCTCTAATAAAGGTATTCTTGTTTATATATTTGTCCCTCAAGTTCATTCATGAGGCAGTATTGCACCCATTGTATGCACATTGAAGAGAAATGGGAATTTATAAGAGTTTATTCTGGATGCTCAAAATATCTCCGATCCATTTACATGCTGTTATCCTGAAATTATCTCCCAAACTTGTCATTTTTTTTAAAAATTGAACCTTCAAGAAAACTTAGGATTTGAAGAAGTTACAAACTCTTTCATATTGGAAAACGTTGTTTGTACAAAAATAGCTTAGAACTAGCCATCATAATGCTTTAGTGCATTTCATACTATCTTTTTTAAGTTTAACATTGAGATTCTTATCCTAAAAGATGGAATTCTAGGCTCTTAGTCTTCACTAATAAATATCTCTTAGCTGTCCTGTATATTGAAACCATAATATGTATGGAATGAGTTTTCTCGCGGTAGAATATACATCCAACTAAATCAAAAGATTTCATTTGCGCCAGTACTTTGAATACCTATTTGTGATTTAGGGATGGGCATTTTACCCGACCCGGTTGGGTCAGATTTTTAATGAAAAAATCGGGTTCGGGTTTAGGGTTGAAAATACCCGACCCGATCCGGGACTAATTGTATAATTTTCCCTAAATTTTTTAGGGATATTTATAATATTACCCCCTTTATATAATTTTTTATAATTAAGTCCTTAAATTAATTTTTTATTTACATGTTAGTCCTTAAAATTGTGTTTTTTTATGATTAAGTCCCCTAAATTTATTTTTTTTACAATTAGCTCCCTAAATTTATTATTTTTCTGTATGTCGGGACGGAGTCGGGTTTAGTGTATTCATTTTCGGGTTAGGTCAGGTTGGATTTTTGAAAGAGTGTGTTATGATTCGTGTTTAGTTTTTTTTTTTGGGTTCGGTTCGGGTGGGCCAAAAACCCAACCCAACCTGACCCTTGCCCATCCCTATTTGTGAGTAGCAGAGGGAAGCATTTAGTTTGTACTTAATTATATCGTTGGTAAAAATTCATTTCTAATGCTTGAGTTTGTTTTGTGAAGATACTGCTGAAATATGATGATTTTGATGAAGCATTAAGTCTTCTGGATCAAGCAAGTTTAGAAGGTTGTCAAATGGATGTGGTGTTTTATAATACCATACTTAGAAGAGCAAGTGAAATGGTATCTTCCGGTCTCTCTCCCCTTCTCTGGATATATGGCATTACTCTGTGCAAATGCACTTTTCTCTTTATTTTCTGTTTATGCACCATTCTTTCAGAATTAGGACTGTTTGAGAGAGATTTTACATCTTTTTTTTCTTGAGGATGCCCTAGTAAGCATCAACATATCTGAACAACTTTCTTTTGATAGGGTTTTATCTTGGTATCCTAGTCTGGTTTTACCGGTTGTCCTTCTAGATGCTATTCATAAATGCATGTTATGAGTAGAAAATAATGCGAGTTTTTGTGTTGTCAAAGGCAACTCCAACTCATAGTTGTCTTGCTGGCTTCTGACACATTCTAATACTAACACCAGAGAAATTTTGTATGCCATCATGAGAGAATCTTAGAGTATTCATTCTCTTGTATGTGGTGTTGCCTGCTGCATCTGTAAGTTGTCAGAAAAACTACTTATTGGAGGAAATTATATGTTTTTTTTGCCAGAAATTTTTTAAATAATTGATAACATGCAATTATTGCCTTAGGATTATGTTGAAAGTGCATTTACGTAAACTACGATTCTTTTGCTAAAATTTCTGTTTCTTTCATTATTCTTGACATTGGTTCTTGATTTTCACTGATGAATGTCAGGTTAGGATCGACATAATTGATTTTATCATTGAGCGGATGCACCAAGACAAAGTCCAGCCTGACCCTTCGACGTGCGCTTATGTATTCTCTGCATATGTCGATGGTGGTTTTCACAACACTGCCATAGAAGCCTTGCAGGTTTTGAGTATGTGGATGATCTCTTACGAAGAAATCACATTGGAAGAAAAGAAGATAGAATACGAGGACAATTTTGTGTTGTCTGATGACTTTCAAGCTGAATCAAGGATACTCCAAATCTTCAAGGATTATGATGAGTATCTAGCTGTGGCCCTTTTGAATCTACGATGGTGTGCTATACTTGGGTTTCCGATTTCTTGGTCACCGAATCAAAGTCGATGGGTTACAAAGATTGACAGCTAAATATGATTCAACTAGAACTGTGTTATAAGCATTGCCAACTAAAATAAACCCGAGTGAGCTTCTGCAGATTTCCTTGCAGACTAGAAAATGGTGTCCCCGCTCGATAGAACATGTTCACAGCCGTAATGAGAAGGGCAACGAATACGAGACGATAAGGCGTGACTTGCAGCCATGATTTTGGGGCAGATTGCAATGCTGGATTCACAAGAATACCCAGCAAGCTGACTGTAATAGCCATAGGCTTGTAACTGTTGTGATTGAATTTGATATTTTTTTTTACTTGTGACAGTGAGTATTTAAACATTTGGAAGAACCATTTGCAACAATGTACCCATATTATCTTAAGTTTTGAATAATATAGAAGCCGTGCACAAAATTTCCATGTTTCTCCAGCAGCAAATCACTCTTCCTCTCCACAAGAAAAACAGCATGTTAATATGCTCCAAAATTGGTATTGAGTCTATTAGCAGTCGACTACCGGCATCTAAATATCTTCTCCTGGAGGCAACTCAGCAAGCTTTGGAGGAGAGCCGAGTACTCTTTCCATATCGAATCGGACTTCAATGTTCCGAACGCTGTATCCAACCACCATGAGCCAATAAAGAAGCTTGCCGAGTTCCGGTGCACTCGTCTCAGTTACACTTGTCTGCAACACAACATGTTGTTTTGGGTAAGTTAGAGGAGGAAGAATTCCAACTGGTTTCTTCATACGAATGAAAATTTAAACCACAATACCAAAATCATCAAAGTAATGTAACTGTAAATGTAACCTTCATTTGGTCGGGATCCGAAACCGCTAAAAGACGCTTAATGAATGTATTCATTGCAAACACAACATCCTCTCCAGCACTACTTGTCAACTCCTACAATGGATATGTAATGCAACAAGCCAACAAGTATTCAGCAAGTTCTTCATAATTATAATGCAAACAAAACTACAGAATTAACTGCCAACAAGAACCAAACCAATCAAACTATACATAGCTTTATTTACCTTCAAATTTTGGGGCTCAAGAGACTTGAGATATTCTAACAGTTCATTTGGACCATTTGCAGAATTTCTACCGACTTGACGATTTAGTTCCTCGATCTCTGCTTCTAGTAACTCGATGTATTTTTTGGCGTCTATTTTCTCCGGGCCAGAAACATTATTCCACCTGATAACTTCACCAGACACATTCTTTTGAGTACCAGGTGCATAATCTGGAACATCCTGTGAAGATGAAGCCCTTTAGCACCATTGAAAAATACTTGGACATTTACGAGTTTATTAATATAGATGGCATTGCCATTAAACAGTTCGGTCAATATGGTGAAAATTAAATACAGAGCTGTGTGCAGGAAATCAAAGACATCAATCAGTAATTGTTAGTTGTTGTCTCCAAACATTTTAACAAGCAATACAAAAAACCGAGTCTCGCTTTGTTGATCCCTTCAAACTAAGCTATACTATGTAACGGTAAACGGCCTACAGGTTAACTTACATTTAACATCAAACTGAGCAAAATATCTCTCTCCGGAGTAAGAGACAGCAAAGATAACTTGATAGGATTCGATGACGAAGAATAGAAATAAATCACGGCAGCTATGTTTTGTACAGACACAAATGAGACAAGCAGTTATATCACTGAAATGAAATACATCGTGCTATGCCATCCAACTATACTATGTTTCTCACATCTATCAGTATGAGATTTCCGTTCCGAGAGCCATTACTTTTTGGGTATGGATTCAGTGGCAAAGCAATAGCAGCGCCTCTCGGGAAAACAGCTACGATCTTGGTTTCTTTCAAGATGCAAAAGGAGAAAAACGCGTACCTTTTTCTCTTGCACCTCGGGAAGGGCAGCCTGCTCTAAACTTTGTTGCAATTCCAATCGGGATTGTGCATTCTTAAACATATATCCAGTCATCATAACACTGTACATGAGCTGTGCAAGGTTTTCAGCAACCTAAAGGAAAATCAAAGAAATCCAAATGATTGTCTAAACCAACAATATTCAACTTCAATAACACATAAAAACAATCAAAACATAAACAAAAAAAAACATACATTGTGCATTCTTAAACATATATTCAGTAATCATAACACTATATATTAGTTGTGCAAGATTTTCAGCAACCTAAAGTAAAACCAAAGAGTCCTATGCTAATAACATAACTGTTAAAATAGAGTAAAATTCAGTGAAAAACTCTCTTACTTTCTTTGTATTTGATGCCTACATATATACAGCTTATATCCTTAAGCTAGGAAACTCATAAGTTAGGAAAGATACTAATTCTAGTAAAGATAAAATCCCTTTAAGTTAGGGATTGTGACAACTAACAAGAATCTACAGGATTCCATCTATCTACACATAATCTCCCTAATTTACAAGAATATTTCCTGACACTCCCCCTCAAGCTGGGGAATGGATATCTTCCATCTTCAGCTTGCTTGTTAACTTCTGGAACAACTTCCCAGGTAGCCCTTTAGTAAGTATATCCGCAATTTGATCTCCAGTGGAAACATAGGGAGTACAGATCAATCCACTGTCAAGTTTTTCTTTGATAAAGTGCCTATCCACTTCAACATGTTTAGTTCTATCATGTTGAACTGGATTATGTGCAATATTGATTGCTGATTTATTATCACAGTACAGCTTCATTGGTCCTTCCCACTTAACTTTTAAGTCCTCCAAAACAATCTTCAGCCACAATAATTCACAAATCCCAAGAGCCATGGCTCTAAACTCGGCTTCTGCACTGGACCTAGCTACAACATTTTGCTTTTTGCTTCTCCAAGTCACTAAATTTCCTCCCAAAAAAGTGCAATATCCTGATGTTGATCTTCGATCAACTAAGGACCCTGCATAATCTGCATCAGTATAAGCTTCCAAAGTCAACTTTTCCCCCTTTTTGAATAAAATTCCTCTACCTGGTGTGCCCTTTAAATACTACAGAATTTGGGTTATTGCTCTTTGATGTGATTCTTTAGGATTGTGCATAAATTGACTTACCACACCGACTGCATAGGCAATGTCTGGTCGTGTGTGTGCTAAGTAAATTAATCTGCCCACAAGTCTCTGATAGGAACTTCTGTCCACAGCTGCATCCTCTGTTGCATCTCCAAGCTTATGATTAGCTTCTATTGGTGTTTCTGCTGGTCTGCACCCTAATTTGCCAGTTTCTGTCAGCAAGTCTAGGGTGTATTTTTGTTGAGATATAAAGATTCCTTGCTTTGAATATGCCACTTCAATGCCAAGGAAGTATTTCAGTCTTCCAAGATCTTTGACCTCAAACTCTTTGACCAGACATTTCTTCAAGTTATCAATTTCTCTTGAATCATTTCCTGTGACAATGATGTCATCTACATAGACCAGTAAAGCAACAACTCCCCCTGAAAAATGCTTCACAAATAGGGTGTGATCTCCCTGACTTTGTTTGTATCCCAGCTTCAACATCACTTTTGTAAATCTTCCAAACCAGGCCCTTGGTGATTGTTTTAATCCATACAGAGCCTTTTTTAATTTGCACACAGTTTGTTCACTGTTTGGACTAAATCCAGGTGGGATGTCCATGTATACTTCCTCCTCAAGATCTCCATGCAAAAAAGCATTCTTGATGTCATACTGTTGCAATCTCCATCCTTGGTTGGCAGCCAATGACAATAAAATCCTCACAGTATTCATTTTTGCTACAGGGGCAAATGTCTCCATGTAATCTATCCCATAGGTTTGAGAATACCCCTTAGCCACTAACCTTGCTTTATATCTCTCCAAAGATCCATCTGAATTGTACTTAACTGTAAACACCCATCTACACCCCACTGTTTTCTTTCCTTCTGGCAGCTTTACCAAGTCCCATGTTTCATTCTTCTTTAGTGCCTCCATTTCAACCTGCATAGCTTGTTTCCAATTCTCATTGTCTAAAGCCTCAAAAACAGTTTTAGGAATGACAATAGTATTTAGGCTAGTAAGGAAGGCTTTATGATTGGGAGATAAATTTTTATAGGACATAAATAAGTAAAGGGGATTTTTTGTGGTACAAGTCCTTTTTCCTTTCCTAATTGCAATGGGAAACTCAAAATCTCTGTGATCAGAATCAGAATTAGAAATTTCAGTAGTATTTGAATCAAGGATGGGTTCAATAATTACCTCAGTTTGTATAGGAGAAGGAGGAGATGATTGAGCCTGCATTGGTACCCTTTTTCTCGAGAAGACCTGTAGAGGACGAGTAGTGTTCTGAATTCCTGTTCGAGGTGTAGTGGGTTCAGGTTGGAGGATAATATGTTGGTCAACAACTGGTTGAAATGGTGGCTGGACAGATTGATCAATTTGGACAGGCTGGTCATCAATTTGGACAGGCTGGGCAGAATCAATTTGGACAGATTGGTCAATTTGGGCAGAATCAATTTGGACAGATTGGTCAATTTGGGCAGAATCAATTTGGGGAGACTGTTGCTGATCAATTTGGATTTGGACAGGCTGGACAGGTTGCTGATCATTAAAAAAAGGTTGAAGAAGGAAATGATCCATGTCCTTATCTTCCCTAAATAAAATCTCCCCTTGAAGATAAGGGCGAGTAAAATAATTTTCATTCTCAACAAAAGTGACATCAGCAGAAACAAAATATTTCCTTGTAGGTGGATGATAACACTTATAACCTTTCTGAGTGGATGAGTATCCCACAAAAATGCACTTTAAAGCTCTTGGATCAAGCTTACCCCTATTCTGAGAGTGGATATGAACAAAGGCAACACAACCAAAAATTTTGGGTTTAAGATGAAGAGAGGGACTAAAATTAGGATAGAAACTGGTTAAAAGTTGGATAGGACTTTGGAAATCAAGAACTTGAGTAGGTAATCTGTTTATCATATGGGTGGCAGTTAACACAGCTTCCCCCCAATATTGTTTAGGAACATTTTTTTGAAATAAAAGAGCTCTTGTGACTTGAAGAACATGGTTATTTTTCCTTTCTGCAACACCATTCTGTTGAGGGGTGTTTACACAAGAAGATTCATGGATGATCCCTTTTTCTTTGAAAAAAGAGTTTAAGACTTTATTGAAGTAGTCTTTAGCATTGTCAGACCTAAAACGTTTTATATCTGCCCCAAACTGGTTTTTAACCATGGTGTGAAAAGTCTTAAAAGTAAGGCTGACATCAGATTTTTGTTTTAGAAGGAATATCCATGACACCCGAGTACAGTCATCTATAAACGTAACAAACCACCGAGCACCAGAAATATTTGAAACAATTGATGGTCCCCAAACATCACTATGAATGAGAGTAAATGGAGTAGAAACCCTTTTATTGCTTATGGGAAAGGAGGTGCGTTTGTGTTTAGCAAGCTCACATATATCACAATGAAAATTTTCATTATTTAAAGACTTAAACAAGGAAGGAAACATGAGCTTTAAGACTTTAAAAGAAGGGTCACCAAGGCGGAGGTGATGAAGCCATATTTGTCCTTTATTGGTTTTTGGTTCTGATGCTAAGGAAAAAAGTGAAGAGTTCAAAACACTGACTTGTCCACCGGGATCTTCAAGATAATATAAACCATTTACTTCTCTAGCACGCCCAATCATCTTCCTCGTTCCTGGTTCCTGGAACACACATTGAGTTGGGTAAAAAAGAACACAACAATTAGTGTCTTTAGTAATTTTTTGGATGGACAGAAGATTAGTGAATAACTTAGGCACATGTAGGACATTTTTAAGAGTAAGGTTGTTATTTATAACAATATCTCCTTGACCAGCCACAGTTATCTCACTTCCATCCGTAACTGTTATTTTCCTATTACTAGGACAAGGGGTGTAATTGGTAAATCTGAAGGATGAATTGGTCATATGGTCTGTAGCTCCTGAGTCGATTACCCAGGGACTTTGAGCAGGAAAATTCGAGACTTTAGATTTCTGAGAAGAAGATATACCTGAGAAGGCCAAGCTACATGTACCTGTGGAGGAGGGCTTTTCTAGAGATCCTAACAAGTTCTTTAATTTTTCTATCTCCTCTCTGTTGAATTCAAAGGACTGTTCTTGAGGATCATCAGTGATCTGTTTGGTGTTGTATGCTCTCCCTTGTCCTCTTGATGGTCCGTCTCTTTCATAAACAAATTTACTTGTTGTCTGTGGCTTCCCATGAAGTTTCCAGCACCTTTCTTTTGTATGGCGAGACTTCTTGCAATAGGTACACCATAGAGAGTCTCTATTTGCTGGCTTAGTTCCTTCTGATCTATTCTCTTTAATTCCCTGCTGATCCAGATTCAATTTTCCCTCAATTATAGCTCTTGTGGCAAGTGCTGAGCTCTCCCCTTGATTATTCTCAATCATGACTCCTCTTCTTCCTTCCTCAGCTCGAATGGTGGCAATAGCTTCATTTAGTGAGGGCAAGTCCTCTTTTCCAAGAATCTGGACTCTTACTGCATCAAACTCAACATTTAGTCCAGCCAGAAAATCATAAATTCTTTCTTTTTCAACAAACCTTTTCAGGACTGCTGCATCCTCACTACACTTCATTTTGATGCACTGGTAGTGATCCATTTCCTGCCACAGATTTTGCAACAAGTTGGAATACTCTGTGATGGATTTGCCTCCCTGCTTTGTGGATGCAATTCTGGTCTTGATTTCATATATTTGAGCAGCATCTTTGACCTTCGAATAAGTTTGTTTGATAGCCTCCCATATCTCTTGGGCTGTATTGAGAAACATACAAGTATCACTGATTTCTGGTAGCATTGAGTTCCATAGCCAGGACATCACTAGTGAATCATGTTCATCCCAAGCATGAAATTGAGGATCTCCCTCCTTTGGTCCGGTTCCAAGAAGATGACTTAGCTTTCCTCTTCCCTTTAAAAAGGTACGAACCAATTGAGACCATTTAAGATAGTTCTTTCCATTCAACCTATAGGCAGATTGTATGTTCTGCAAGTCTCCTGTCTGAGAATGACTTCCTTCACTCACTGCAACTCCTTGCATGGTCTCAGTAACATAACCCACGTCGACCATTTTTATTATTGGATGAAAAAGGGATACTCACAGGAAGGTGGTTGAAGAAAGAAATATTAAAAAATGGAGACTGACAGGATTAAAAAAAAGGCTTAATAAGGCTCTGACACCATGTTAAAGTAGAGTAAAATTCAGTGAAAAACTCTCTTACTTTCTTTGTATTTGATGCCTACATATATACAGCTTATATCCTTAAGCTAGGAAACTCATAAGTTAGGAAAGATACTAATTCTAGTAAAGATAAAATCCCTTTAAGTTAGGGATTGTGACAACTAACAAGAATCTACAGGATTCCATCTATCTACACATAATCTCCCTAATTTACAAGAATATTTCCTGACAATAACTATTTAAAAGAACACAAAAACATAAACTGATAACAAAAAAACTAATCCTATAAATAAAATAATTAAAATAATCTCGGATGCTCCTGCACCAGGCTGTCTAAACTCTAAACCAACACTAATCAAGTTCAATAACACTAATAAAACATAATGAAAATATAAAAGAACATATATCATGCATTCGTAAACATCACGGATTTAAATTGCATTTGCGGCCACGTTTTTGGTCTCGTTGCCTTTATCATAATATGCTTACAGTGGTGACCGCCACAGCAAAGAATTGCGGGGGCAGTGTTCCAATCATGTTCGTCACAGTTTGCCGCATTGCCTCAACAACCTGGGAAAAGAAATTTCTTCCAATTCTCAGTTCCATTTCATTTCCAGAGCGTAACAAATCAGAATCCTTAGCAGAAAGAAAAGCCGGAAACCTGCTGAGGTGCTCGTTTCACGAACAATTCCATGAACTCCGGCTGCACATTTTTCACATACTCCAATAAAATCTCTCGCCTGGTCTTCGGCTGCTGATTTCTCTTTATATAAAAACCAAGGGCACACTTAAAACCCCACATTAGAAGAAAACCCATGAAAGGTAGAAGAAGAGAAAGATACCAGACTGCCATTAGGAGGCTTGGAATCGCCGTCGGGATTAGACCCATCACCGGTATCGGAAGAATCATAAGCTTTAATCCTCAAACCCAATCTCGTGTTGCTTTTAATCTTTCGTGGGAATCGAATCGAGGGAAGGGATTGTTTAGTTTTGTTATGCGATGAGAAGAGAGTGAAAGAAGATTGCAATACAAAAGAAGAGGTTTTTACTGTCATGGAATTCATCTTAGCTCCTGCAAAGTGCAAATCAAAGAATATGAAGTTGAATTTGTTCTGTGTTTGTTTATGGCGTGGAGATTGAACACAACGTATGAAGTGAAAGTGGTGAGCTTTTCGGCACGGCAAGAGAGGGTTTGTACTTTGTTGGTTGGTCTGAAATCGAAAGGGTAAACTACACTCAAAGTCACTTAATTATAGATCTTATAACTAAAAGAAAATACTACAAACATGTCGTTCAATTAAAATACCATTTTAAACATAATATTTTTCTTTAGTATAATATCATTTTTAGTCTTCAAAACTTATATATTCTATTAATTTTGTCTTCAATCAAAATAATTCAATAATTATTCTTTATATTTATATGATACTGTTAAAACAACAATAAATCATTGTTAAAATATTATAAAACAATAGTTAGAGACAATTGTATTATGTCATAAAGCAACAACAAGTTACGGTTAAAATGTTATTATACCAATAAAATAATATGATATTTTTAGATAAGAACAAGCAATTTAAGAGAGTAATAAAGATTAAATTTTTAAATATTAAGAGTTAAAATTATCAAAATAATTTCTAATTAGAATCAATTGATAAATTGTATAATTTTTGAAGACTAAAAATGTTACTATATCATGTTGCATTAGAAGAAAAATGACATAATTGTATCAATATATTAATCGAATGACATGTTTGTAACTTTTAGAAGAAAAATAACATATTTATTATTAAAAACAAGCAACTTTGGTACCCAAATCGAAATTTGTTGTTAAGCTCAACAAGTTTGATTATAGACTTGCAAACAAATTGGATACGGATTTGCAGAAGTTCCAACGCGTCTTTGTCTATATAGTTTCGCTCATCTCAACACAAAAATACCATTTCTCTTTGCTTTATCTCATCCTTCAATCCTTCAGTTCAGTTTATTCGTCTTCTTCACTTGACAATGGCTTTCACATGTCTTGATTTTATTGTTTTTTTCTTTTTATCCTTCAGTTTATCTTGCATTCTTGGTCTAAACGACTCTGTGATTACAATTCCAGCGGTCTATGTCTTTGGCGACTCTAGTATTGACATCGGGAACAACAAATTCTTTCCTCATGCAATGGCTAAATTCGAGAAATGGACAAAATTATTAATGAACTAAGAGGTGTTAGGGGACGATTATACTTCCTCTAAATTCACACCTCTAGTTTTTTCACAATATTATTCTTTTAAATTTTTAATATAATTTTTTTTAAGTGTTTGTACTATCTGATAATAAAACTTGCGTCTGCTGAATACTTGTTCATCGAATTAAGATGAGGAGCAAGCGCCCTATTGCTTTGTACTTGAGGCATGTATATTTATATCCGATCATGTATATCTATTATGCTTATGAGCTGTGTGCACAAGTACACCTGAACTTTCTAGGCCTCAAGGTTTAAAACCGTTTAACCTGCATGCATGATACAAATACAATAATGAATTGAAGCAATAATTAATTAATGGCGAGCAAAACACGATTCAAATGTGGGTTACTTGGATGACATATATCATGGTGCATATATAGTGTTTAAATTTGGGTCACCTAGATAAAATATATTGTGTACACATGGTTTTCGAATTCGGGTCACCCGAATAAAATACATCAGATGTTCTACTAGTTGTTAGTTATATTTTATACACAAATTGTGTAAAAAAATTACACAACTTTTCGTATTTAACTATAAAATCTAAACTTTAAATCCTTAACTCTAACACCATAATCATAAACTATAAACCATAAATCTTAAACTCTAAATTTAAACCATAAATCTCAAATTCTACATCCTAAACCCCTAAATCCTAAATCCTAACATAAACACATAAAGCTTAAAATTTAAAGGCTTGTATAAACTAAAATTTTACACAAGCTTATGTATCAAAATAATTTTCTAATTTTATTAATAATAATCTAAAATCTTAAGTCTCATAAGATAAATATTATCTTTTATTTTTATTGGGGTCAGTTTTTGGGTTCAAATATATTATAATTTGGCTTAAGGGTACCAAAGGCCCCTGAACTTTTAAAAAATCAATTAAGCCCTTAATGTTTTTTTGTACTCAATGTCACCCTCAAACCTTAAAATTTAACCAATCTAACCCTTTGACCGATGGAATCCGTCATTGATCGACGGAATCTGTTAAATTCTTAAACATGGGCCGTTTATATGCCACATCACCTGCCAAATATTAAACATTTATTTGTAAACTAATGACGTGGATTAAAAATACTGACGTGGATTAAAAAATATTAAAAAAACAAAACACTTATTAAATCCCACCCACGTCTTCTATAATCTGCAAATTCTTAGAAATAAAAAAAAAACCCTTAAAGAAACATGACCGATGATTTCTTCCTTAATCAGAAAACCAATTCGCTCAAAAAAAACTTTGAGAAAAACTAATAATCACAAAATCGATCTTCTACAACTCCCCTGAAATCAGAGCATTGTGGGTAAAGATTGAAGTTTTAAAGTGAAAACTGAAAATCATTGGAAGCGAAACGTTCAGAGGAGAAAAATTGGTAAATTGTTCCTTTAATCTATATACTTCTATCAGATTATTTGTGTTTTTTTCAGACCCATTTATAGTTTGTGGGTGAAAACTTCAATTTTTTTTGTTTTCTAGTGGTTACCCGAGATAGTGTTGAAAGCTTTTCAAGAGAAGAATATTCTTGAAGATATAAAGTTTCTACAGATATATTATTGTTTAATAATATATTGTCTCTTTCTAGTATATTGTTTAATGGTATATTCGAATATTAAAATAAAAAGGTGTTAACCCATTGTGATGAATCTTGTCTTTTTCTACTTTATTGTTTCTGATATTTTGAATGTGTTATGAATATCGGTTGTTTTCAGCATTGCAATAGTATATGAATATGGTGCTTGTGTTTTGCAGAATGAGTGAGTCAGTCTATGTGCTGCAATATTTTCATGGTGAAATATTTAGGACTACCCCAAAATTTGAATATGTTAATGGCTCTTCTGAAAAGTTTCAAGTAGATCCAGACAGGCTTTGCTTATGGGATATACTAGGAAATGTGGAACTGTTAGGATATGGTCAACATAAATTTGTGTATTATAGGGATTCTAGTTCAGAGTTTAATTGTGATGGGTTAGTATTGATTCACAATGATGAAACGGTCAGAGAAGTGGTTCAATTGTTGACTATAAATGGTATTGTTGATATATATGTTGACCATAAAATTGATGAAGATGGTAGTTCAAAAATTGATGAAACAATTAATGATGGCTGTGAAAAAGTAAATGAAGTTGTTGAAGGTACATTTGGTCCACAAATGAGTGTGGAAGGAGCTGCTAGTATTGAGGGTTCTTATGACTTGGGGGCTAATATTGATGGGTTAGAAGCTGCTGGTGAAAAATTAAAGGCTGCTATAGATGGATTTGAAGATGTTGTGTTAAGGTCTTGTACTGATGGTGGCCCAATAGGGGCTAATATTGATACTAGTGTCTTTATCAGTGAGCCAAGTATAGAGAATGTCATTGAAAATGTTGCTTCAATGGAAGAAAATGATGGGTCAGATTCAAGTACAGAGAAAAAAAATGTTGACTTAGATTCAAGTACAGAGGAGGTAGAGGAGGGAAATGACGAAGAGGCATTCTTACATAACATTGAGATAACTTCTGATGTGGATGAAGAAATTGTTAACATTAGGAAAAACATGAAAGCTTCGAAAAAAAAAAGGCAAAAAGAGTGATTCACCATAGTAGTGAGGATACCGATGATGATATGGTGGGGAATGATATTTTGGAAGAAACATAATTGAAAGAAAATGATGGGAAGCTCGAGGGTTATGAGAGTGAGTACTTATACTCTTCTGACCCAGGCGAATATGGTGCCAGAACCAGAAATTTGTGGGACATTTGTAGGGGACAAACCAGTGGGACCTAGGTATGATCCAAAATGTTCTATCCCTACGTGGGAACTTGGCATGAGATTCGAAGACAATCTTCAATTTAAAGAGGCAGTGAGAAAATATTCTGTTGCAAAAGGTGTTAAATTATATTTTTTCAAAAATGAACCAAAAAGGATTAGAGTTTGCTGTAGGGGTGGTAAATGTCCTTGGTTACTTTATGCTAGTCATGACAGTAGATACGATTGTTATGTTCTTAAGACATACAATCCAGTTCATAAGCGTTTCAGAAGTAATAAAAACAATATGTTATCATGCAAGATGATTGAAAAGAAATTCAGGGATAGGATATTGTTGGATCTAAAAATGAAAGTAAGTACACTGCAAGCAATGTGTGACTCTGAGTTAGGTATGTATGCAACATATAATATGTGCCAAAGAGCTAGGAAGAATGTTCTGAAAGAGAAGAATGGTTCTTATGTAGAAGAATTTGCAAGTTTATGGGGTTATGCTGCAGAGTTGATACAATCTAACCCTGGAAGCACTGTGACAATTCAACTCGATAGAGACAATGCTGGAATTGCAACATTTCATAGAATGTATATATGTTTGGCTGCAGTAAAGGAAGAATGGAAAGAAGGTTGTAGGCCCTTTATTGGAGTTGATGGGTGCTTTCTGAAAATTATTACACAGGGAGTTCTTCTTGTAGCTGTTGGAAGGGATGCAAACAATCAGGTGTATCCAGTTGCATGGGCAGTTATCGAAGGAGAAGAAAAAGAATCATGGAGATGGTTCTTACAAAAACTCATGGTTGATTTAAATCATCCTAATAGAGAAGGGATGACACTGATGTCTGACATGCAAAAGGTTATTTCTTAATTTATTTTATTAAAGGTTACTTACTACTTTTTATTAAAGTTACTTACTGTTTTTATTGAAGTTACTTACTATTTTTAAATGTATATATGTTTTGTCATTGGCTGTAGGGTCTTATACCAGTTCTAAAGGTATCATTTCCTCATTTGGACCATAGAATGTGTGCAAGACACATATATGCAAACTGGTATAAAAAATGGAAAGGGATGAACAGAAAAGTCCAATTTTGGAACTGTGTTAGATCTACATTTGTTGAAGATTTTGACTTGCAGATACAAGCTTTAGAAGCTTTAGGCCCTAAGTCATCAAATGACTTGTTGGCAACCCCTGTTCAACATTGGTCTAAGGCATATTTTAAGGGAACATCCAAATGTGATGTGGTGGACAACAACATGGCAGAGACGTTTAATGGGTGGATAGTTGAAGCAAGAACGAAGCCAATTATCATCATGCTTGAACAAATTAGAATTATGATAATGACTAGAATGACTGTCAAAAGGAATTGGGCAGAAAAATGAAAAACTAACATCTCACCCAGAGCTCTTGAAAAGCTAGAACGGAATATGAGTACTTCAACTCAATGTAGGCTTGTATGGAATGGTGATGGGGAGTTTGATATGATTCATTTAGATAACCAACATACTGTTAATTTGAAGAAATTGACTTGTACTTGCAGGGAATGGGAACTTAGTGGAATTTCTTGTTGTCATGTCATTTGTGCAATGTTTCATGATAATAAATCACCTGAAGACTATGTTTCAGAATGATATAGCAAGGACAAATACATGGCAAGTTACAAACATGTTCTCCAACTTGTGAGGGGGGAAAATTCTGGCCCAAAGGTCTTGTTCCAATCCTACCACCTAAAGTCAAAGTTCAACCAGAAAGGCCTAAGAAAAAAAGAACAAAAGCTAAGGATGAGCCTAAGAAAATGAAAGCTAGAAAATTCACCAAAACAGGGGCTAGAATGGCTTGTTCTAATTGTAAAATAGTAGGCCATAACATTAAAAAATGTCCACAAAAAGAAAAGTCCAATGTTGCCTCAAGTCAGGTAAAAGCAACTTTTATTATGTTATTTTCTAACTAATGATACTTGTTTTTTTACTTTATTAATTTTCACTAATGTTGCATGTGCAGAGAAATGAAAATGTGAGATCTTCTGCAACACATGATTCTATAGGCTAAGGAATCATAGAGTCTACCTCAAGTCAAGCTCATCGTCCAACAACTCAAAGCATGGCCAGCAACTCTATGCATGGTCAACCTTCCAAGAAAAGAAAAAGGGTGGCTGGTATTGGTTTGTATACCAATCTAAAAACTGGAGAACAAATTTTTAGTGTGAGTCCCAAATATCTATGAATATAATATTATTGTCTTTATTCATATAATTGACTGTTGATGTTAACTTTGTTTTGTTGTAGTCTGGTCTGGGTTCTGAAAGGGTTGTTACACCCCCTACTACTACCCCAAAAAATATTGGAGCTTCAACATCTCAATTTGATCACACATAGAAAGGTCTTGGGTTGAGCTGGAAAGGGAAGAAGGCTACCACAATAAGGCAACTTCAACAAGAACATTCTGATACAAGAAGGAAGCATCCTCAAACAAAAATGACCCAATGAATGTTATTTTCTATGATTGACTGCTAGTATTTATTTTGTTGTAATTGAAGTTAGACCTAGAAGGGTTCTATAACTTCTTGATCTTTATTTTGAAATTAAGCTAGACCTAAAAATATATCTTTGTAAAAGTAGTTTTTTACCTTTAACATTATGTTATTGGATGTTTATTTTGGTAAAGCTAGGAGTGTTCAAACAATTAACATTGTAAATAGTAGTAAAAATAAAAAAAAAGTTGTTAGTAGTAAACAATAAACATTGTCTTATACTAGTGTAAGTCAGTTATTTAATTTACTAAACAATACACTGTTTTACACCGGTGTAAATCAGTTCTTTAATTTACTAAACAATCAACACTGTTTTACACCGGTGTAAATTAGTTCTTTAATTTACTAAACAATCAACACTATCTTACATCGGTGTAAATCAATTCTTTAATTTACTAAACAATCAATATTGTTTTACACCGGTGTAAATCAGTTCTTTAATTTACTAAACAATCAACACTATCTTATACCGGTGTAAATTAGTTCATAAACAATTACTTTTGTGTTTAACCAATATTGTTCATGTTCCATTAAACAAGATTGTTCACAATCCTTAATCCATTCATAAAAATGCATATTGAACATCCAAACCCTAAAACTATAAACAATTACTTTTGTGTTTTTGTGTTTAACCATAAACAATCCTTAATCCATACACTAAACAAGATTGTTCACAAACCTTAATTCATTCATTAAACCACAAAATATATAAAAACTTCTAAAAAACCACTAAATGCTAACATTCAACATCTTTATCTTTTGTGTTTAACCAATATTGTTCATGTTATAGTAGCAATCTTTAATCCTTACACTAAACAAGAAAATGCATATTAAACATCCAAATGTTACAGTTTATAAAAATACCAAGATTGTTCACAAACTTTAATTCATTCATTAAACCACAAAATACATATGAACTTCTAAAAAACAACTAAAGGCCAACATTCAACATCTTTGTTCACAAAGAGCATGGTTTTGCATTAAACCAAACTTCTTACAACTCATAATCCATAGGCTAACCTAAGACATAATCACTAATACAAATACTACATATATTATTCAACCAAATATCATTCTTACAAAATATAAATTTTTTTCTTCCTAAATGTATAAGCATGTCTGATAGCTAAAACCAGTTATTTCTGCATTAATTCCAATTCCAGCTTCATTTGTTGAACTTCCTCATTAGGTCGACTCGCTTTCCTTAACTCATCATTTTCTTTTTTTCAATTTGTTTATAAGAAATTTTTCTTTATCAGACATTTCTTCATCACACCACCAAAAAAAATTACAGTCAGAATTTTTATAATTTGAACAACCGAAGAATCTTCTTCCAGCATTTTTTTCTTTTTCATGTTTTTCACATACGACATTTTAGACCGCAATCACAAAACACAACTTCTCCTTAGTTTGATGAACTAGACGAGATCGTCATCTTCAAAACATGTATTTTCCAAAAATGGCGATAGACGTGCGAGAGAGATAACTGATTAGGAAAAAATGAAATTTGAATACTCACCTATTAAGATCTTGCAATCATGCCAGGAGAATTTCACGATATGCAAGAGAGAAAAAAATCAAAATGGGTCTTCCTTAAATTTGCAGATTTCACTTTCTGGATTTCAAGTTTTGGAAGGATATAATGTTAGGGTTAGGATTTAATAATTATTTTGTTTTTCTAATATTTTTTAATCCACGTCAGTGTTTTTAATCCACGTCATTAGTTTATAAATAAATGTTTAATATTTGGCAGATGATGTGGCATATAAACGACACATGTTTAAGAATTTAACAGATTTCGTCGGTCAATGACGGATTCCGTCGGTCAAAGGGTTAGATTGGTTAAATTTTGAAGTTTGAGGGTGACATTGAGTGCAAAAAAACATTAGGGGCTTAATTGATTTTTTTTAAAAAGTTCAGGGGCCTTTGGTACCGTTAAACCTTATAATTTTGATGACCGAAGACTTAAAAAGTCATTTATACATCAAACAAAATCCCGGAATATTTCAACTTTAATTAGTAAAATTAATTACTTTCTCTGACCCAATAATCTTATCACTTTTATATTTTAATATTGTGTCACCTAAATTTGAACTTTAAAAAATCAACAACTATTAAAATTCATAATATTATGTGAAAAGTCCACATGTGATATTTTAATAATAAGGAAGCGGGAAAACAGGTAGGGGGTTGATTAGTTTTGGTTTGCGCGCCAACTCGTTTCAATGGCGCTACTTTCTCCTTTTCCGCTTCTTTTCTCCATAGCCGGTCTCTTTCTCTCCTTCCATAATCGGAGCTTCTTCGCCTTCGTCTTCGCAAGTGATTCAACATGTCACTCAGTAATTCAAATCGGAAAGCAGCCGGCGTCGCCGAAGAACGGAGCAAAGACTGCAAAGCTCATTGACATCTACTCTGGTAATTCACTAATTCCTGCCTTTTGAGTGTTAAATTTTCAGTATAAAGTATTTCATATTGTTTTGAGTATATAATATCGTAATGTTGTTAAATGGAGTTTCGGAATCAATGTATTAACAACGTGATCTGTATCACTCTCAACTGAAGATTTATAAACAGAAACACACTGTTATTGCATCAGCGGGGATAGCTCAGTTGGGAGAGCGTCAGACTGAAGATTTGAAGGTCACGTGTTCGATCCACGTTCACCGCAATAGTATTTTTATTATGTTTTTCACATGGAGAGAGTAAAATTTACTTGAATAAGTTGACTTGACTCGAATTATAATTTCATATACTTAAATCATCTCAATAAAAAATCAAATAAAGTTTGAATTGTAAAAGAAGAATTTAAATAACTCGAACTTTTTAGTAATTAGTGGATCTACTTTCAAGTTCGAGTCAAACCTCTCAACTCTAAAAAAATATATGTATATGGTTATAGAAAGTTGTTTAAATCCAATCAAGTAGTTTGAGTTATTTGATTTTGTTTAAAATAAGCTTAAACGTCAGATAGGTGCCCAAAATATACATTTTTTTTCCAGTTAGGTGCCTAACGTTTGTTTCGGGCCATTTAGGTGCCTAACGTTTCATTCCGTAACCCATTTAAGTTTAAGGTTTTAACCGGAACAGACGTTAAAATTTTTCGTTAAAGGACACGTGGCATATTTTTAGATTTTTTGATATTAAAAATTATAAAATAATAAAATAAATTAATTAAAAATAAAAGTATTCTTCTTCTTTCCTCGTCCCCCCCCCCCCCCCCCCCACACCTCTTCCTCCATCATCGCCACCCCTTCCTCTTCACTGTCATCGATATCATTATCACCACTCCCGAAGTCAGGCACGTCGTCTACGACGGCCTCGATCGCGACTTGCATTGTCGAAACCTTTCCGTCTCTATCCCTAACGTCCGCGGCCAAACGAACGGCGGTGGAGGCTATTTCTTCGACCATCGAGGGTTGAACTGGGACGCACATGGAGTTAAGCATGTCTATGACAGTCCCGTATCCGTCGTTAATCAAGTCATCAAGAGGAAACTTGTGGATCACTTGAGAAATAATCCTCCCGGCCTCAACAAACGGTTCATCTCCGGCGCTGGGATTCCTCTCGACGATGATAAACGTCGCCTTAACCTTGATTTCGAACAATGAAGAACACGAAGAAGAATTGTTTAGTGGGGCTTCCATGGCGATTTCGGACATGTGAGATAAAGTGATAAGCAATCAAATCATCAGGCATTATTTATTAGAGAGGAAAAATGTAGGGAAGAAGAACACGAAATGAACACTGAGAAACCTGGGAATGTGGAAATTTTATGCTCAGTGAAGTTTGGGGGTCCTTGCCTGCCGCAAAAAGCAGCCCAGTGAAGCGCAGTCCATCCATTTGCATCGCGAAAATTTATGCTCACTCCAGCAATAACAGTAGTGTTTATTGCCCAGTTATAACCAAGGCCATTGCAAAGTGATGGGGTAATTGATGCTGAGTAATTCACACAATGGAGGTTTTCAATCTAAAAACATGTCACGTGTCCTTTAACGGAAAATTTTAACGTCCGTCACGGCTAAAACCTTAAATGGGTTACGGAATGAAACGTTAGGCACCTAAGTGGTCCGAAACAAACGTTAGGCACCTAACTGGAAAAAAGGGTATAGTTTGGGCACCTATCTGACGTTTAAGCCTTTAAAATATATTAAAATTTTTAACCTTTTAAATTTATCAATAATTTCTCATGTTCACCGCTAATTTAATTTGATTTTTTTTAATTTTAATATAATTTACTACTATTAATTAAAATGATACTTGTGTTTTTTGTAACATTTATTTGAATTTATCAATATTTTCTCATGTTCACCGCTGATCTATTGTTTAACTACTTTGATCAAAGAAAAAATATACACTTAAATCAAAAAATATATGTTTATTTTATAGTTAAGTTTTTCTAATGTAGTGCTTAAATTTAACGTTATTTGTTGTTGTAGTACTTGAAAGAGAAATATATCAACTCATGTACACCAAATTTACTGATTGACGAACTCAGTCTAATAATACACGGTAAAACCCAGCCAATAGTATAGTTCCCTGCCGAATCCAACACAATTTTTTATACCAAAATTCAAAGGCTTTTTTTCTTTGTTTTCGTAAAAGAAAAAAAGAAATTTATTTATTTAACTCAATCAACCAGTAGGAAAAATGTTAAGTTAAACCGAGAAAGAGTTGAAAACAAGACTTGCTTAAGGCGTGCACTAGACAATGTACTTAAAGATATTTCGCGGTGAAACATACTCTCTAAAATTCAACAAGCACTTCTGTCGAATCAGGCAACAGAAAGAACAAAGAACCAATGAATATTCAACTTTAAAAATACATAATTTATTTTATTTAAATTATAAAATCTAGAAGCCTAACTCTAAACTTTAAATTTTAAACCCTAAATACTAAATTATTAACTTAAACCCTACATTATAAACACTAAACTTTAAATCTTAAACTAAAATTTAAAAATCCTAAAATTAATATATTTGTATAAATAAGGTTTATTTAACTTGTATATCAAAATATTTCGATTAAGATTAATTAACTACTACTGAAGGTTTATACAGTCAAGAAAGTCAAACAAAAATAATCTTCTTCTGTTTTTAACACCTACCAGGCTTAGCTACCATTTATGAATCTCTTGTTAAAGCCAGTCAATGATAAACTGTCTTCTAAAGTTCTGCTTAATACGAAAGATGTAAAATCTTGAAAATGAAAATTATTAATTGATTTTAAAATAGAAAAGTAATTATAAATATTAACCATTCACTTTTCAAAAGAAATATTAACCATTCATAAATTTTCAAGTCCTATTTTCTTCATCAAATTAATGCTTTCATTATTGTGTTTTCGATATTCGTTCACCCCCCCCCCCCCCAAAAAAAAAAAAAAAAAAAACATTAAAACATTTATGGTAAAGTAAGAAATAGATCAAACAAAAAATAGTCCAAAGATAGCAGGAATATTAAGCCGGTTGACCAAACAAATCATCTTTGTTCCATTATTTTTTTTAGGTCATAGGTTCTAAACCCATTAGAAGCATCACATTCCTTTTTTTAAAGTCCCCCTTCCCCTCTCTCTAAGTAAGATTAGGATTAGGTAAAATTTGTCAAAAAAAGTCAGAGAAATATGGTTAGGCTCAGTGACGGATCCACCCTTGACACAGGATAAGCACGTGCCCGCCATGAAATCTAAATTTTCTCTTATTAATTATCTATTTTATTGATTGAGTCCACCTTAAAATTTTATTTGTACTTACGCTGAAATTTTATGTATATAAACACTAAATGAACATGTTCACAAAAGCTAAAAATCCGAACTCAAATACACTAAATAATAAATGAACAAAATTCGATTGATAACTGAACCCGAATACATATTAATATATGTGTCCACCATAAAAATATTTCTAAAACTAGCCTTATTACTTTGGAACCTCAACGACTAGTATTTCCTCCTCCAAAACGTGGTTGTTCCTAAGTCACCTTCCCACGGTGAAACTAGTTATTTGAATGCCAACAATCTGAAAAAAACAACAACAATAATGTGTGTGAGAATATTAGTCATAGTAGGAATTTTATTAATCGGAGATAATAATTTAATAATTAATAGTGTAGTTTATCCAAAAATTTATAACACGGTTTTTAAAAAAATTAGTATTATAGTCCTTTTAATTTTGTTAAGATTTTTAAAAATTATTTTTTGTGTAAAATTAATAAGGAATTTTAAATTTATATTGAATTATTTTAAAAAATAGTAAGGAATTTTATCAAAATTTATTTAGATAGCTGATTTGTCAAAATTCTTCTAGATCTCCTTTTCGTTTAAAATCCACGTGATTTAACTGTACAATACAAAACTTAAACCACCAAATACACTTTTACTTAAAATTTAATGGCCAAATAACAAAAGATGCACCCAACATTTCCATGTTTTGTTATTTAGCCCTTTATTCTTTTTTTGGTCCAAATATGCATCAACATTTTAATTTGGTCCAAATATGGTCTCAACTTTTCAATTTTGTCCAAATATGCCCCTGTTTGATAGAAAATGTCAATCAACTGATGGTCAACGGCTGATACTGACTGAACTTGCCACGTGTTAATTTGGTTAATGGTCTCAACTTTTCAACTTGGTCCAAATATGCCTCAACGTTTTAATTTGGTCCAGAGATTCGACAGAGCAAGACTATTAGTTAGGACTTCGAGTTTGTCAAAGATCTCGGATCGGGTATCTGTGTTGGTTAATGGTGCAATGCATCAACTGGTGATCAGAATAGAAGAGTTTGAGGAAGACAGAGTCTTCATCGACGGCCGTCGATCGGGGGAGGAATGGGAGGCGGCGGACGCTGCTGCCTCGTTCCATGTACAGCAGGATTGTTTCGGGGTTGAGGCTGTTGGCGTCTCGAGAAATAACGGTTCTGACAGTACAGCTAATGATTGCGGCGGCGCCCTTAGTCCGAGATGTGCGACGGATGACATTCTCTATGATTCTAGAAGAGAGCCATTTGAAGCACGTGACCAGTCTAGTGGATGTAATCTGCATGAGGTGGAAATAATCTCTGACTCAAACCCTCCCCTAAATTTGGGCTTGGGCGACAGGCCTGTCACTGGCCATAAGATAGATTCTGGGCCTGATGTTTCGAATGGGTCCCAATTACATAGTGTAGAAATTGGTCTGGTGACCGTGGAAAAGGACAGAGGGGAGCTTTTATCTCCTATATTCCACTCGAGCTTGTCTGGGCCCCTTTCTGGGTCGGATAAGACTAAGCTTGGGTCTACCCCTCCGAGAAACAAAAGCAAATCCCAGAAAAGGGCGGTGGATCAGAACCGCAAATTAACGACAAAGGCTAGGAGGTCTGCCTTATTGTCGGAGTGTCTCCGACCGGTGCATGTTGTCAGAACCCCGAGGGCGTTCGGAAATTTAGACCACATCGGCGAGGCCAGGAATCTGCTGACTATGGGAGCTAATTTGGGGGTAGAATTTGAAACTTCCCCAAGTTCAATAGCTGCGAGATTGTTCGAGGTGGAAGCTGAGGAGCAGTAAGCTTCTTCATCTTCCTATGGTTTTTGTTTTTTTCGGGTCAGTCCTACCTTCTTATGAAGTGCATTCTTTTCTCCTAGAATATTCGTGGTCTCGGAAGACCGGAAAAGGTGTGTGCCGTGATTAGTGTCGTTAAATCTTGCAATCCCAAAGTTGTATTTCTACAAGAAACTAAAGTTCCTTGTCTGAAACCAGTTGTGGTTAAGAGATTGAAAAAAGCAGGGTATAGTGATATTGCTATTTCTCCTTCATCATGAGCCTCGGGTGGCCTAGTAGTATTATGGGATGGAAATTGGTTAAAAGTCAGTAAATCCATAATCAATTCCCGCTGGGTATGTTTAATTGGGCAAATTGAGAATTCAACTGATATGTGTTGTTTTATTAACCTGTACGCGCCTAATGATTTGGTTAGCAGAAGGTTTTTCTTCGAGGAAATTTCTGATGTGGTTTCTAGTTTGAATATGCCTGTGATCATGGGTGGAGATTTCAACTGTGTGAAAAACGAGAAGGAAAGGATAGGGATGGAACTCAACAATGCATCGATGAACACATTCTCTGAGTTCATCCAGAGGAATAATTTGGTGGACCTTCCTTTGGTAGGCGAATGTTATACTTGGTTCCGTAGGGGTCACAGCGTGGCAACGAGTAGATTAGACCGTATTCTTATGTCTTCTGAGTTCTTGGTTTGGTTCCCAAATATAATCCAAGTCTCGTTACCGCGGAGTTTGTCAGACCATAAGCATGTTCTTATTAAGGAACATGTTGATACCACGAAAGCCAGACCGTTCAAGCTCTTTTCCAATTGGCTTAATTTTCCGGAGGTGCTCCAGCTTACAAAATCTGCAATCGAGAATAAAGGAGAAGCTGATATATCTGAGACCTTAAAGGTGGCTAAGGTGGCTATTAAGGATTGGGTGAAACTGTTTAAACAAGAAGATGGTCGCGTGGTGAAGGAGGCAGAACTGAAAATTGAGGCTATCGAACAACAGATGCTTGTGAGTGGCTTCGATCAGACCAATTCGTCTGAACTGCAGCATTGGAGGCAGGTGTTATGGGATAAGTTCAGACGAGACGAGCGGGAGTGGCATCAAAAATCGAGAGTGAGATGGTTTAACGAAGGGGACAAAAACTCGAAATTTTTTCACTTGTCGGCCACAGTTAGACGGTGCAGAAACCGAGTTTTAGCTCTGGAAAACAATGGGAATAATTACTCTAACCCTAAGCTGATTGCACATGAATTTGTGGAGTTCTTCAAACTCCAATACAACAGCTCTAGAACATTGCCGATTAAGAGGTTCGATTGTGCGTTCAAGCATCTGAGTGATGGTGCAGCTAAGGATCTAGAAGCCCCCTTCTCGGAAAAGGAGGTCTGGGATACGATTTGCAGTATTGATGGGAACAGGGCTCCTGGCCCGGACGGCCTTAATTTAGATTTCTACAAGAAATTTTGGCCCTCTTTAAAGGCATATGTGATGAGATTTTTAGATGATTTCTACGAGGGGAAAGTTGGTGATAAGGAGTTCAATCGTTCGTTTATCACACTGATCCCAAAAAAACCATGTCCTAAATTCATTAGTGATTATCGCCCTATCTCCCTCATCGACAGCCTCTACAAGGTGGTGGCGAAGGTTCTATCCAGACGACTTGCACGCTGTATAAAAAAAGTCGTGGGTGAGAACCAATTTGCTTTTACACCTGGAAAGCAAATTTCAGATTGCGCTTTAATCGCAAACGAAGTGGTGGATGAAATGAGAAGGAAAAAGAAGGGCCTAGTGGTGTTCAAAGCAGATTTCAAGCGAGCATATGATTCGGTAGACTGGAGGTTTCTGGATTTGATTCTTCAGAAAATGGGTTTTGGAAATAGGTGGCTTAGCTGGATTTCTATGTGTGTTTCGACGGCGAAAATTGCAGTTCTAGTGAATGGATTTCCCTCAAACTTTTTTCCGATAAGTCGAGGCCTGCGACAGAGTTTCCCTTTGTCTCCTTATTTGTTCAACATATTCGGTGAAGCACTCAGTTCACTAATCCTTGACGCTATTCGGAAAGGGTATTTTGAAGGGGTTGAAGTGGGTACTAATGGACTGTCCATCTCTCACCTTCAATATGCAGACGACTTAATTGTCTTCGCTAAAGCTGAAGAAAGACAAGTTCTGAACATTAAGAGGCTGTTACGTATTTTTGAGTTGGCTTCAGGTCTCTCTTTGAACTTAAAAAAATCGTGTTTAATAGGGGTGAATGTCGAAGAAGCTACAGTTAAAAAATGGGCTGATTTGATCGGTTGTAGTGTGGGATCTCTCTCGTTCTCCTATTTAGGATTACCGCTGGGGGCACCAAGAAACTGCCCTTCCCTGTGGCAGCCTGTCATTGATAAGATTCAAGCGAAACTCGAAGGGTGGCAGGGAGTTTTCTTATCGCTTGCTGGAAGAATCATGTTGACTAAATCAGTTCTCGCTAGTATGCTGGTGTACTTTCTTAGCATTTTTCAGATACCAGTTGGAGTGGAAGCTAAAGTGAACTCTTTGCTCTCTAAATTTATTCGGGGTCCAACTTCTTCGAGACCTATTCAGTGGGTTTACTGGAATCAGATATGTAGCCCGAAGGAGATTGGAGGGTTAGGCCTGGTTGATACGAAAGTTAAAAATAGAGCACTTTTAAATAAGTGGCTTTGGCGCTTCGGCTCGAAAAAACAAGAGTTGTGGCGTAGAGTGATTGTGGAAAAATACAATTTGGAAGAATGCTCTTGGATACCTAATATAACTTCAAGCAGATCTACCTCTTGGGTTTGGAGAAGTATCTCGACTCCTCTTCGCAATATAAACGATAGCTTTGTATCCAACTTAAGATGGGTATTGGGAGACGGCAGATCGATTAGATTTTGGTCCGACCACTGGAGAGAGGTCAAATCGCTGAAAGATGCATTCCCCAGAATATACAGGTTAGCCTCTATTCCTAATGGATTTGTATGTGAGTATGGATATAAAATTGAGAATCAGTGGCAGTGGACAATCACACTTAGAAGAGTGATGTTTGAATGGGAACGTGCTGCTTGGAATGAATTCTTAGAAGTTTTATCTAGAGCGTCAAGGTCTTCTAACGAAACTGACCAATTAAAATGGTGTGGCTCGTCTTCTGGATTATATAGAAGCAAAGATTTTTGCTTGATTGAGAGCAGAGGAGTGGTGACACCGGACAATTTTTGGAAGAAAATCTGGGTAAACTTGGTTCCCCCTAAGGTGGAAATGTTCGTGTGGAGATCGGTTCTTAATAGAATACCGACAACCGATAATCTTTTAAAGCGAGGCATTCGAAACATTGGTAATGAAGCATGTGTTCTTTGTTCAAAGGAGGCTGAATCGGTTAACCACGTGTTCTGTGGCTGCATGTTTACTTGGAGGATATGGCAGCGATGGTGGAATTGCTGGGGTGTTGTCTTAGTGATGCCGGAAAACCTAAGAAGCCTCGTCGAAACCTGGTACGATCAGCATGTTGATTGGAGGGCGAGACCAGTGTGAATTATGTCTTTTTTCGGCTTTATTTGGTCAATCTGGCTTTTTAGAAATGAGAGAGTTTTCAGGAACAAACCATTAGATGCTGACAGCTTATTCACTTTGACACTAGCAAGAATCGCGTTCTGGTGTAAGTGTAAGTGGCCGGAGTCCTTCACTTCTACTATAGACTTTCTGTCGCATCCAAATCTGCTAAGTGTTCAAACAAAATCTAAGAGGCTAGCTTGCAAGGAGTCGTGGATTGCTCCGCCACCGGGTATGCTTAAGTTCAACGTAGATGCTTCGGTGGAAGGTGCGTATGGTCCCAGTGGCTTAGGAGGAATTTTAAGAGACCACCAAGGCCATCTTCTTCTGAAATTCTCGAAACATGGTGGTCTTTCGGACCCGACTGGTGCAGAAATTAATGCAATTCTGGAAGCAGGTCAGAGCTTCATCCGATCAAATTGGTTTGGGAACTACTCCCTCATTATCGAGTCCGACAGCCAAATGGCGGTGCATTGGATCACGGATGAGGCGGACTGCCTTACGCCTTTCAAAGAGGCAATTGCAAAGTGTAGATCAATGTGTAAAGATTTTCACTTTGATGTCGAGTCGGTGTACCGGGAGCAGAACATCGATGCACATAATTTGGCGGTGGAAGACAGAAAGTGTGGCCCGGAGTTGTGTCGGAGAAGGTAGCCGATAGGAGTGTTTTTTGATATTTTAGTTTGTTTAAATCTGTGTTTCTGGGTGGTGACTAAATCTCTAGAGGTTTGGTGAATTTTGTGTGAAAATTTCAGGTTGTATTGTAATAGGTCACACTATAAGCTGGACATGAGTGGATAACGATATGGTGTATTATTCGCATGTACGCTATCTTAAATTGAATAAAAAGCTGGACACTCTTTTCACCCTATTTAGGTTTAGAGGGATTTTTTAATGAGGCCCGTTACCTTTCAAAAAAAACTTGCCACGTGTTAAGATTTGCTGATGTTACATCAGATTTAAAAAATTGTTATACCCTTCTTTATGGTGACAATTTGATAAAGATACATGGCAAATTAATGCTAACACGTCAACATATCTTAACACGTGGCATGTCCAATCAACATCAGTCGTTGACCGTGAGTTGGCTTACAGTTTACATCCAACAAGGGCATATTTGGACCAAATTGAAATGTTAGGGGCATATTTGGACCCAAAAAAAGACTAAAAAGCCAAATGAAAAAAACATTAAAATGTTGGGGGCATCTTTTATCATTTTACCAATTTTAATATATTTGTTATATTTTATAATATTGATATATTTTCACAAATCTATGATGTTTGTGTAGTATATTTTTCATATGTATACATATTTTTAGGGTTAAGTACACAAATGATCACTAAACTAACTCCTAAAATATAAAATGATCATCAAACTTTCAAAAGTTACATAATGGGCATTAAACTTTAACTTTTGTTACAAAATGATCACTGCGCTATTAACCGTTGTTAAGTGGATGACGTGACAGTTATAGAAATTTGATTAATAGAACATTTAATCATTTATATAATGGGCATTAAACTTTAACTTTTGTTACAAAATGATCACTGAGCTATTAATGGGCATTAAACTTTAACTTTTGTTACAAAATGATCACTGAGCTATTAGCCGTTGTTAAGTGGATGACGTGACAGTTATATAAATTTGAATAATAGAACATTTAATCATTTATATAGACACATTCAATCAATTTATTCCTAATTTAACCCTCATTATTAATGTCTTAATTGATCGAATGTGTAAATATTGATGATTAAATATGTTATTAAACAATTTTTCGTAATTGCAACATCTCCCAGTGACGACAGTTAACGTTTCAGTGACCTGCATTTTATAACAAAAACTAAAGTTTAATGCCCATTATATAACTTTTGAAAGTTATGTGACCATTTTCTATTTTTAGAAATAGTTTAGTTAACATTTGCGTACTTTATCCTAATTTTTAATATCACTATTTTTGTAATTTTTTATCTTGTAAAATTTTAATAATTTATTTTTTAAAATATTTATACAAATAAAATAATTATAATTTATAAATATTAATATCATAATTTAATTTCTTTTCAGAATTTAAATATTTTAACAACATTTTATTTTATTTTTCTGTTTTCACATATTTTCATTTTAATTTTATAAACATCATTTTAATATTTTTAACCAAACATAATTTCTTCAATATTTTTTCCTGAGTAAATAACTTATATATATATATATATATTTTGGAACTAAACAAATCTTTAATTTTTTTTATTGTTTCACTTTTCTACCTTCTATTTTTCATCACTATACCAAACAGAGCCTAAGAATTAAGACTCGCCTATTTTACTTGTTCTTTTTTCTCTCGAAAGTAGCAGTATTGTATTAGGCTATTAGCACTAAAATCGGTAATTTTAGCGTATAAAGATTGTGAAGTTTAGTTTATGGATATTAAATATTGTGAAGTTAAAAGATCACGCTATTAATAAAATTCCATTAATTATTAGTATATTTTGGTATGTAGATTTTTTAAAATTTTTATACCTACTTAGAAATCATCGGATATCAAATTATTCAAAACCTATAATTTCTTTTTTCAATTCTTACCTATTAAGAAAATTAGAGTGATAAAAAATACAAGGCATCCTATAAGATAATGACTTTGTTTGTAAACAATTTTTTGAGCTAAAATTAGAGGTTTGAAGCATTTTTAAAGTTTTGACTAGTCAAATTTGCTAATTTGGATGTTTGGTAAATAGAGGATTATAATAGCGGATTGAGGTGAAACCTCTCATTTTGAAAAAGCTCATTTTAGGAGCTTTTTGAGTTAGAGTTTTAGATAAAAGACTATTTTATTCTTGATAATTATAAAAAATTTCTTTAAATAACATAAATTTAATCAACTAATAAAGTTTAAAAAATAATTTTATAAATAAAAAATTAATATATAAATTAATAAATACATATAAATTTAATAATTAATAAAATTATATTCAAAATATAATTTCATAGATAAAAAATTAATATATACATCTAAATTTAATAATTATAAAAATTATATAAAAATATAATTTCACAAATAAAAAATTAACATGTACATCCTCATATATATGTTCAGTAATGATATTAAAAAAATAATTTTCATAATCTAAATAATATTAATAGATACAAAATATTAATGACTAATAAATTATTCAAACAAATATCAAATATAAGCATGTCATATGTTATTTTGCTTGTTCAAATAATCATACAACTATTAGCTATCAGTTAATTTTACCAAACACTTTTATACAATCAGCTAATGTATTACGCTAGTCAAATCAGCTAATGCAATCAGCTATCCGCTATTCGCTAATTGCCAAACAAGGCGAATAACTTTTTTCTTTCAATTCTTACGTATAGGAACACACACATCATCACAACAATAGGGATAAATGCATAACTTTATGTTAGAGGACGGACTTATAAAATTATATATGAATTTCAAAATTTCAGGAATGATCGCTCCATGAAAACAATAGTTTTTATATTATTTTCTTTTCACTAAATCATCCACATATATTTATATATATTGATAAAAGAGACAAATTACTAGAAACGAATTGATTTACGATAATTAAAAGGAATTTATTATCTCCGGTCCGTTATGGTTGGCTAACAATCTAGACACGTTAAATATAATTTCCAAGTCCAGATTTAATTTTATGAACAAAGTAACCGAAGTCGCACACAATTCATGATATATATATATATACATATATCATGAATTGAGTGACCTGAAATTCTAAAATTCCCTATCTTCCTTACGCTTAAAGTTCTGTCTTATATTCCTTCATATCTCTAAAAACTTCCACAGTAATCTTTATGGGCGAAGCCGAAAACCAAGGTTTTCAAACACAATAAATAGCGATGCTAAAGATGGCAGAAAAGATTAACATGTTCATCAAGAAACGAATTTCGGATCTCGATTGGCGTTTCCTTTTATTCATAATCCTTCCCTTTTCAATTCTTCTCTGTGTTGCTTTATCATCTACACCGTCCGTCGATTATTTCTTACCGCTCCGGTCATTTATCTTCACCACATCCAACGTCTCCGATTTTACCGGTTCGTCTCCGGTCGGGTGCGCCGATCGGACTCACTCGGCCAACGTTACTGATGATAAGTTGCGGCAGTCGAGGATCGCGGTGTGCTTGGTTGGTGGAGCCAGGAGGTTCGAGCTCACTGGGCCGTCGATCATCGAGAGGGTTCTCAAAGAGTATCCTAATGCAGACCTTTTCTTGCACTGTCCCTTGGATAAAAACGCCTTCAAGTTGTCGCTCCTGAAATCCGCGCCGAGGCTGGCGTCGGTTCGGATATTTGATCAGAGATTAGTGCCGCAGACGGCGGAGCAAGTTCGAGTCCTGACGGCGGCGAACTCCCCTAATGGCATCCAGGTAAAAAAAAAACTGTCCACGTTTTTAACTTCGGTAACATAATCAAAATTGAGTATTTGACTTGAATAGGGTTTCGTAAAACGTTCCGATTTGGTAAATAGGATTAACATCAAATTTCGTGAAACATTCTGATTTGGTAACTTATTGTTTTGAATATTTTGTAGCTGAAGTCTTACGCGCAGCCAATTCTGTTTCAACGTTTTTACCTTTTTCAAATTCTTTCCTCATATTTTTTGAATTTGCACGTTTTATAATGGGCCTGTCTTTTACCGAATAATTCATATTTCATCCTACTTTAAAAAAAAATTATATTATCTCATTTTGTATAAATTTGAGTGTCTGGAAATAAATTTCTTTTAATTAAAATAATAATAATAATATATATCAACAAATATTAATTACTATATTTCGTGTTTATAGTTTCTTTATTTTTCTAGAAGGCAGTCCAGGTTGTGTAATATCTAGAATTTCTTAGAGTTGACCATGGGTTTTGAATTTTCTGATTTATTCTGTTTTGTCAACATTTCTGATTTTTTTATGACACGTTCATATTTAATTAAAGTAGGGCCATGATTTTGACCACTTTCCTCGTACAGGGTCTCCTTCAATATTTTAATTTAGTAGAGGGATGTCTCACGATGATCGAATCGCACCAAAAGCAACACAATTTTACCTACGACTGGATCGTCCGCACCAGAGTGGACGGTTACTGGAACGCACCGTTGCATCCCCAGAACTTCGTCGCCGGCCGATACACCGTCCCTTCAGGATCCGTGTACGGTGGCCTTAACGACCGGCTCGGCATCGGCGACTTTCACACTTCCAAAGTTGCGCTCTCTCGTCTTTCTCTCATCCCTAAACTCGACTCCGCTGGATACAGACGACTCAACTCGGAATCAGCTTTCAAAGCCCAACTCACCACCCTGGACATATCGTACGTAGAAAATAGATTGCCCTTCTGCGTTGTGACCGACCGTACGTACCAATTCCCGCCTACCCACACGGGAGTGCCGGTGGCGGCGTTGTCGAGTCGGGGTCCACTGAGTGGGACGAAATGTAGGCCATGCACTCCTGTATGTAAAGGTCGTTGCGTCGCCGATGTAATGTCGTCGCTTCACAAGAGTTGGAGCTGGACCGACTGGGGTAACGGGACGATCGAGCTATGCGACGCTCATGGCGGCTGGGAGGAGCAATGGGAGACTATATTCGATAGGGTGGCCGGTAAAAAACTCGCCGCCGGGAGGCGGCAAGTTAAGGATTTGATGTTTGAGGAATGCGTTGGTGATTTTAGGGAAATGAAGAAAAATGCTGTAAACTGGGAGGCACCTGCGCCTGAGGAGATTTGTGGACTGGGGTTGAAGATGAGACCAATACAATGACTGTTTAAAGCCTTTGTTTTTATTTTTTTGAAAATGACTGTTTAAAGCCTTAATAATTAGTTTAGGGTATATTTTCGGAATAGTAAAACATTTTTCAAGTTTCAACCGACGAGTTATAGGCTGTAAATTTCTAAAGCTACAGGAATCAACATTTTTGTAAAGGGAATTGCTTTATATATTTCCTTCAAGCAATTGTCTTTTTCTTTTATAATTTTCAGAGTTTGGCTAACCAACCCCTGATAAAGGGACAATTGTATTTGCTGACGAATAGGAGAGAATTTACTCGTCCAAATGGTAAAATTATATCTTTAGTCCCTCTCGATAATCACAGTAGAAATCTTGCGTCTCTTTTGGTGTCTTTATATATGCTTCAACACTTAAAAATTGAGTTTATGTGCTAGAGTTGGATTTTAAGTGTTATGATTTATAGTTTGGAGGGTAAGGTTTAGCTTTTAGGGTTTATAGTTTATAATTTAGGATGTCTCAGTAATATAAACCGAGTATGATGTGTTTTTATCATCATTCGTCCTCTTGACTTTTCAAGGTTTTGTTCTGACTAATCTAGATCGATCCGTGTCACATACTTAATTATAGTGGGTGGGTCTCCCAACGAAGATTTTGTATATATACAATACCTCGAACTCAAAATCTGCTTAAATAATATCAAATTATTTATCACTTGCACTAATTTTGTTCATATAATGACTATTCTTGTACTGCACATCCAATGCTACTAATCCAAAACAGACAACTATCATTCACCAATCCCTTCCTCCTGTATTGATTAAAAACATGTTTAGTTGAACTCATTGGAAGGTTCTAGTGAAAAAAAAATATTGTGTTTTTTAGGTGATTTAAATTCGAACAAATTAATTTATAAATATGTGTGAATTTATTTAAATTAAAATTACACGAAAATATTACTTTATAATTGAGCTTTTGCTATGTTTTGGGCCATTCTTAGTTTTTTTAGGCACAAGTATTATCCATCTGCAATCGCTAGCTTTGGTAAATGGGCTGACCACCTTTTCTAATTCTAATTTAATACTTCATCCGTCCCAACTATTTTATTTATCTGTCCATTTAACATAGCACTTTAAAAAGGTTAACAAAACATGAACAATCTTATTCCTTTTTCTACCTTTCAACTTTTTAAAATAACTTATATTTTTTAACTCAACAAGTGGTCCTAATAAAAAAAGGAATGATATTTATTTTAGGAAATTCGTGTTTAAATTTTTTTGTTTATAAAGTGTGTATATTGTCAAAGGGCTATATATATATATATATATATATATATATATATAACATATACTATCTTGTAATTACCTTAAGACCATTAAAAAATACTCATACTTTTAGCATAATTTTATCGTTCCAATTTTTTTAGGGTGAACTACAATGAAGGTTACTCAATGAACTATAAAAGTGTTTGCTTTTCTAAATTTGTGTTTATCAACAAATGATAAATTAACTGGATAAAAATAACACCAGTTACAATCAAAATGCACTAGACTAATAATTAACAATATTTGTCATTGTCAGCAATCTCTAGAGTAATTGGTTAAAGCTCTTAGTTAACACTTTTTCCTCTTCTTTAAGTTGTGGGTTCAAAATTTTCATTCTTTATTAATTTGATTTTTGGGAGTTAAATTTAGTCTTCAAGTTTTTTTAGCCAAATTATTGTGATTTAATGAAAATTAGAATCAAACTATTAAATTTTAAACGATGTATTGTGTTATTAAGTTTTTAAGAGAAAATTTTAAATTGTAAAAGAAAATATTTTTAAAATATTATTAATTACAAAAATGTAAGTGACACAAATTATCACATCAACAAAATAGTGTTGTGTCAGCATTATGAAAAATTTTAATGGTTTAATCAGCATATCTTTTGAAAATACAAAAAATTAATTAAATGAGAAATATTAAGTGTCAAATTTAGCTAAAAAATTAAAAAAAAAAAACGAAAAATGTAAATGATGAAAGTTAAATTTATCACCTAAAATATGTTACTTGAATATATAAACAGAGACAGAATTAGGGGACCTAGGACCTAATAGTGCCCCTTGCTTCTAAAGTGGTAATTTTTTCTTCTTCTAAATTAGTACCTTTAATTTCAAAACTTTTAAGCTTAAATAATGATAAACTATATTATGACTCCCATAAATTATAGTTTCAATTTAATCTTTTTTTAAAATTTATAAATTATATTTAAAATCCTTAAACTTTTCTATATTAATTTCTGATCATCTCATAAATTTTTTTAACTACATGCATATAAATTTGAAAGACATGTTAGAAACTATAACAACAAGGTGTGCGAAGAAAAAAATATAAATAAAATATAAATTACCGGCCGTCAACCATTAATATTAAAATTCATGATACTGTCGATTGGAAAAAAATGGATATGGTTCAAAGAAAAAATGGAAAAGCGATTGACATGAATCATACAATTAAGTAAGCTTTCAAGTAATTAAATGTTTTGCATTTTGAGTTAGCCAACTTTAGTTGTGGATAAATCCCGCATGTTGGGAAGAATATTTAAAACGTGACGAATTCCGGTCGGTAGCTTTTGGTGAAGAATGAAGATGCCTTCTAATCATCGTCTCCATAGCGGCATGCACGTGGTCCGAGTCAGTGCGATTAAATGATAAGAAGTAGTCGTTAACTCTTTTTATTTTTGGCTTAATCAACTAATTTCCTGGGAAAATAACAAATATGTAATAAACAGACAAATCAAAATTCCAACCCCGGCCCCAACCTCCATTCCAATTATTACAGGGATTCAAAGCTCCTTAAATTATTTTTTTTTGATAAATACTATTTCTATTTCTATCTGAAAAGGAATGAGACTTTAAATAAAATGAATGTTCCTGCTAGATTTTAAATTTGGGACTTAAAAGAAAAAAAAAATTAACAGGTATACAACTCTAACTAATCGGTCATCAATGCTTCTTCAATTATACTTGTTTTTTGAAGTTGATGAACGTGATTAATTTCGCATTCTTCTCATTGGATCATTTCAACATAATTGAGAGCAAGTAAGGGACCACAACTTCATTACATCTTTTGCTCTATCTCTCTAATAATTTGCAAACACATACAAGTTTGTGAGCTAAGATCTGCTGTCAATGGCTGTGGCGGTGGCGGTGGATAATCCAAATTTTGTATTCTAAGCCAAGTTGAGGATACCCCTATAATTTGCAAAACTAACGATGAAGGAATGATTGTTTTCAATTAAAATTTTTGTTAACAAGTGTTTTAAATATACATCTTCAAAATTATGTCATATATAATATTATTGAAACACCTTTCTATTCCTTTAAAAAAAATTCTTTATAAGAACCACTAGTTTTAATAATAAGAGAAAATATAAAAGATTATAATGAGGGTCTACAACTATAAAGGTAAGCTATACACATAATTTAGATATTTTTTTATAATTCAAAAGAAATTAACCAATTGAGATCATACAAGAAAAATATTAAAAAAAATAATAAAAAAGCTCGAACAAAAGATAGATACGAACATATCTGACTGCATCAACAAGCGAACTACAAAAGAGGATCAAACTACTGAAAGACCACCGAAAATCGTAAATCAGAGTCAAACCTAATGAAAAAGCTATCAACGAACACGAACCGCGTATCCAAATTCAATTTATGGGTCCAAAACATGGGAAATCAACATGATAATAATTCAGCGCCATAAATCATCGACATTTTGTTCAGTCGAGACGACATTAAATTTAATCCTAAAAAAAATATTTTGTTTGAAAAAAATATTTAAGTAATGAGTTTTAGAATATAGAGATGTTCCATTAAAATAATATATAGAGATATTCCTTTTTTTATTAAAAATATATAGAGATATTCCATTAAAAAATATAGAGAGATATTATTAATATTATTTAGAATATTTAAGTATTTGGACATTCAATTTTATCTATTTTTTATTTATACCTTACCCTTAAATATGATTTTTGTTTTTGTTTTGGAGTAACTGCCTAGATATTGTGTTTGAAAAAAAATATTTCATCATATATTGTATTTGTTTTTTATTTTTAGATTCCTATCATATCAATGAAATAACTAATGAGTTTTGCTAAAATGACATGATTATTGACCTCAAGTCAGAAGGAATACATGTCGACTTCTCATTTATTTTGCCCGAACTTGACGTAGAGGTGTCCAAAAATATCCGATCTGATTATCCGATGATCTTATTCGAAAATTCAGATATCTGATCCGATTTTTATTTTTTAGATTGAATATTTGATCCAATTTTTTTTATTTCTGGATTGGATACCGATCAAAATATTTTAGGTTTCGAATTATCCGAAATTTTGAAAATTTAAATTTTTATATATAATAATCTTGTTACATTTAGTAATTTAATGCTTGTTATATCCGTAATTTCGAAGAAGAAAAATTCATAGATGTTAATCTTGTTATATTTGACAGTTTGTTAATTTTTGTATTCAAAAATCCAAAAAATTTTATAGATACGACCGTTAAATTTGAAAAAAATACTTAAATTAAATTATATATTCGGATAGCCGGATATCCGATCCGGATATTTGAATATCCGATCCGGATATCCGAATATCCGATCTGAATATTTGAATATCCGATACGGATATCCGAATATCCGATCCGGATATCCGAATATCTAATTTTTCTGAATCAAATACGAATCGTTATTTTATCGATCCAAAAATTCGAATCAAATTCAATATCCGAAAATGAACACCCGGCAGAAATACATGACAACTTCATTTTTTTATTGAAGTTTGTAGAATACACGACGACTTCATTTTTTTGCTGAAGTGTGTAGAATACATGACGACTTATCTTCTTTATTATCACAAGTACAATAAATCATGAAATAAAAATGAAAGTACAATAGATTATGAAATGTTTTCTTCAACAACAATATCTAACAAAATTAACCCTTCCTTCTTGATAATAATTTATTAGATAATCGAGTCGATCAAACCTTTAATAATTCATTGATAGGCATTATTGTTCTGACATTTATTTTGGTGTTCGTGGATAGTTAGTCTTACTCTGTTTCATATTTCTACCTAGTTATATTATAATTTTTCCGTTTGTTTAGAACTAGAGAAATTTTTAACCTGACTTACAATTAGGTCAATAGTATATATAATTTCATTTTCAATTAATAACAGTATATTTGCCGAGAAAAAATTCATTGACGTTGTTTAGCATTAATCTTGAAGTAAAACTAACGATGAAGGAATGATGATTTTCAATTATATATTTGTTAAAAAGTGTTTCAAATCTATATTTTAAAAGTAAATATATCCTTTTTAAAGTTATCGTATATAAATATAATATTAAAATGAATGAAATCATATATTATTGCATTTTATATATTATGAAACTATATTTCTTTGATACGTGCATATCCTACCCTTCCTTTTCCAGATTTTGTTGCCAATAATTGAGAATTGAAGAGCTGGAGCTACCACGTTGTAATGTCTCACTGCCTCCCACGTGCAACTGAGGAGAACGTTTCCCTTTCCTCGATATTTTAAGCTAATGGTAATAATTTAACTTGGTCCCTCTATTATGCATAAAAAAAAATTTTACTCATTTTCGGTGCCCCTACTTATGTCTCAAAATTAAAAAAACACAATAAAATTAAATTTTAAGCCCTAACTCTACATTTTAAATCCTAAACCCCACACCCTATACCCTTAAAAATACAACCTACCTTAAATTCTCTAAACCCTAACCATAACCCCTAACCTAAAACCCTAAACCTAATTTTGAGTGTGGGGCATAAGTAGGAGCACCGAAAAAGGTAGAGGATTTCCATCCTCTATTACGATATCTTTACTCTTCATCAAAGTTTTAATACGGAACCAATAATCAGTTGGACTAGTGATATAAAATATTAAACTTTTTAAATAAAATAAAAAATCAATTTTAACGTTGTAAATGAAATAAATTAAATTGAGAAGATCGCTCTATAATAAATTTTTTATAATCCCCTATTTAAATTAGTCAGCCAATAAATTTTAACTTAAACTAATTCCAATTTGTTTGTATTGTTGGATTAATGGTTGCCAAAAACAAAAACTACATAAATGAAGAGAACGAGATAAGGAAGATAAGAGCTCCATTTTGGAAGACAAAAATTTACACAAAAAATTACTGACTGTATGTACACCATAAGAAAACTTCTCTCTATGCAAGCACTTTTGGACACTAATTTTTCACAAATTTAATTACTTTCTACCGGAGATAAACATATGAAGTAAATCACATCTCTGTTTTTGTATTTTGTTCGTAAGATAATAATTTTTAACCATATTTTTTTCTTCCTATTCGGTGAGAGTATTGAGCAGTGAAACCCTAGTTTTTATCAAACTCCTGAAAGTTTTTTCACTGCCACGTTCGACATCAGCCATGCAGCGCTCCAGCTCTTGCATTCTGTTCAAAACCACCCTCAATTCCTCGTCTTCTTTCTTTCTCAAACCCCGCATGTTGGCTTCGCCGATTTGTTGGAACTCTTTAATACTTTCCTCCACCCTAAGTTTCTTGGCCTTTTTCGACACCGTCAACGCCGTCCAAGACGATTTTCTCGAGCCAAACGCCATCGAAATCCCATTGAAAAGCGCCACCGAAACTAAAACAGTCACTTCGACAACGTCGACGATGACACCGGTCAGCTCCGTGTCTGCAACAGACACGAAAGCTGATCCGGAGAACGAGTGTGGCCCGACGCATCGAATTGTCGACACGAGTTTAGCGATCTCTTTAGCCATCTTCTTGCGACTTTTTAAATACAATGCGATCTTCGAATCGTCTTTCCTCCTCAGAGCCACCCTCGCCGCGAGTTGCTCCTCTCTGAGTGCGAGGAAAGACGATTGGAAGATCCCGTAAACATCGACGAAACGCAAGAAATCGTCGAGGATCTTCTCGACCCATTCACGCTTATGGCTCAACAGTTCACGCGTCTGCGAGAGCTGAAGGAGATCCTGCAGAGAATCATGCACGTCCTTTAAACGGTCCAAGCCATCACAAAGCCAGGCCGAGGTTCGGTTATCGGGATTCCAAGACCATGTTTTGAGCTCAGTGATTTCATCTCCGAGTTGGGAAATCAAGGGGTGTGATCTACACGGAAGAGAGATGGATCTAGTGTGGTGAGAAATGGGTGGTTTGGATGGACGGTTTAGGGGTTTGTTTGGGAAAGAAAGTGAACGCCTGAAAACGCCAACCATATTGGTTTGTAATTTGGGTCTGTTTGGTTTAGAGTTATGTGGTTTGAGAAGGAGTGTATATATAAAGGAAGAAGAAGTAAGCACACGAGGGGATGGGGGACTGGATCCGCGAATAACTATGAGGTGTTGGGGCCATTAAACTAAGCAGCCATGTGGGTTTAGGGTTTGAAAACCGAGGCGCTTATGGGTTCCATTTCCTGTGGAGAGGAGACACCACGTGGGTTCGACACTCTGGCACCTCACTCAATAAAGTAAAACTTATAATGTACTAATATTAATATTTATGGTGTAAAAAGTTTACCCGACCTGTAAATTTGATTAAAATCGACTTGACTTTAAACTGTTATAATTTGAGATGATGATCCCTTGAACTCGATCTACACCCGAACTAATATAAACTCGAACTCAATTAATCTAGCAATATTTGATATAATCCGAATATGATATTGACTTGACCCGAGCTGAGCCGAGCTTAAGTTTATGTTAATCCAAATCAATTCGAAAAGCCGACCCAACTCGAGTCAAACTATTAGCTTGACCTGATATAACTTAAATCCGGCCTAAAACTCTTACGAGTACCTTATTGATTAGTTGATAGTTGGTTGGTTATAAATTAGAGGTAATTTTTGCAAGCAAATGCCAACAACCAGCGGTAATGTTTGGTCCACTAATTAATATGATGCATAAAAAATTGTATGGACAAAGCATGGGGCATATGCCAGAACTGTTCTCGGTTCCATTGTATTTGTATCCAACTAACCAATCATAGAAAACAAGCTCAAGGGGCTTTAGCTGTCACCATTAATTATAACAAGACAACACCTCTACTTGCATCTGGAATCAGAAAAACACACTGCTCTCTCTTCAGTTTTTTTTACTTTTATATTCAAATCTGAATTTAGAAATCAAATGTTTAGAAATGTTTAGAAATCAAATATCTAATTATATCGTCAATAATTTCAAGAGTAAGTTAAAGTTCTCATTTAACACATTCCATTCTCTTAAGTTGTGACTTGCGAGTTCAAAACTCAATGTAAAATTTTTATTTTTTAGATAAAAATTGTTAAAAAAGAGTAAACTACTTAAATAGTCCCCCAACTATACTCTAATTCTTTTTTGTATTTCCTGACTATCAGAAGTTACAAATTGGTCCCCCTGACTTAAAAATATAACAAATTAGTTCAATACCGTTAAAAATAACAGTTGATGATGTGGCAGTTAACAAAAAAATGGCATAATAACACATTTAATCCCTCAAATTTTACACTTTGTTTTAATTTGGTCCTAATTCTATAAAATCATCCTAACATTTTATTTTTTTATCAATTTAGTCTCTCTCTTACTCTCCTCACCATCTTCCTCGACCATTTTAATTTTCTATTTATGTAGTATCATATGATATACAATTTATATTCTACTCTCGTTTCAAATTCAAATTCAAATATTTAATAAAATAAATGTTTCTTGGAACAGTAGTAATTTAATTGCTCTTTATGAGTGAAGACCCTTAACTTTTAAACGCGTTTAGAAATTAATTGTACGAGTGGTTCCAAGTTCCCAACCGCTGGAATACGAAGATTATGAATATTGTGTAGAGCTAATATAATGTTTCACGCGGTACATGGGAATTGAAGAAGTTTACACGGAGCTCTTTGGAATATGTGAAATCATTAATTAATTAATTAATTATACCAAAAAACAAAATCATTCTCTAAGTCAATTAAATGGTTCTAATTAGATTAATCGTTTCATTTGCCTTTCTTCACCGATGAAAAAAAAATCAGACCCTTTGTTAATGTAAATGAACCTTTTTAAAATATATATATATATATATATATATATTAAGTCCACGAATCTGTTGCGCTTAAGGTTTTATACTCTAAATTTTATTAATTTATCTCTTTAATTAATATTAACTGTTAAATGGAACAGTTATTTTTAGGTGAATTAGTGCAACATTTGTTATAGTTTTATCACTTCGCAAAAGTTTTAAAAAAATTCTAAACAACCTATAGATATTATAAGAAAATAGATTTTTAATAGTCTAAAGGTGATTTATAAAAAAAAATTCGGTCACACTCGACAAGCACCGATGAGCACCACTAACAACAAGCAACGGTGATCATTATTAATTCAATTTATAAAGATTAAAATTTTAAAAGACTCATTGTATAATTATAAATTATTTAAAAATAAAAAAATTAATTAAAATATATTATTTTATTTTTAAAAATTTGGTCAACTTAAAGACTTGAAAGGTCAGAAGCTATTTAAGCTTGGTTCTTTTGCTTTAGTCGTCATTTTCGGTTAGGATTTGTAGCTGCGGCAACAACGGCTGTCGGCGACTTCAATTTTAAATGAACAAAAATTAGGATTTTGTAATTTAAGAGTAAATAGGTATTTTTATATATGTTTAAAAAAATTAAAAATAAAATAATATATTCTAATCAATTTACCTTTTAATTTTTAAATAATTTATAATTACACTTTAGATTTTTAATCTTTATAAATTAAATTAATGATGTTTATCGATGTTCGTTGTTAGTGGTGCTCATCGGAGCTCGTCGAGCGTGGCAGACTCATCCTTTACAAAATAATATATATTCATACAAATTCTTAACCTTTTAACAAAGCATACACTTTGTAGACAAATTGAATTGAACACGGGTCTCCTAGAATGAACATCATCTTCTTTTCCACTGAGACCACTCATTGAGTTTAAGAAAATAACTTTCTAAAAAATCTATGATTATCACATGAAAAAACTGTAATGTGTAAAAATATTCAATTGATTAAATATATTCGTACAAGGACTTTATTTGGTGCAAAAAATTCAGACTTAATTACTTTTTTTTGAATATGCTAATGCGATGCAAGAGTAGCATATGTTCAACTCTCTAAGTCTTTTCAAAGACGGCACACACAACATGGCATTATTAGTGCTCGAACCCGGGTCCCAAGGGATGATAAACATCTACCTTTGCCACCAGGACACAAGGGGATAAGCACTTAATTTCTTTTTTTAATTAAAGACTTTAAACACCTTTTAAGTCAAAAATAAAATAGAATAAAAAAACAAACATTGATCTATAGAAAATACCGGGAAAAAACTTTTTTTTTCAACTGACTAACTGGCTAGCAGACGTGGAATTCGTTTAAATACATAAGATTTAAAAATATTTGTGGTTGAGCCACTTGTAGATATTCGTTTCTGGTCATGGTGATTGGAAAACATACAACCGATTAACTGGGTAGCAGCAGTGGAATTCAACAGACGCATTCTTGGCAACCAGACATGACAGATAACGCTCTGACCAACTTGCCTTCTTCAACTCTTCAACTATATACTATAGTTTAAATACATGAGATTTCAAAATTAATTCCTTACCAGGAATGGTGAGGTTTAAACCGTTAGTCTTGCTGTGCATTCTAATCTCGTATTGTAAATTCTGAAAACGTTATTTAGTTGGGCTACTCTTTCCAAAATTATGTGTTATTTAGTTGGTTCTACTATTTTATTCCGCCTAATTTTGGGAGGTTTTTAATAAGGCATTCATTAAGTTGTAATTTTTAACACAAGTTAAAATTTTAATTTTATTTAACAGTCCCGTCAATTTTTCTGTTATTTTTACCGGTTGGTGGTCACATTGATACTATTTAAATAGTTCAGTGGTTTAATTGTTTCGAAAAGAATAATGTGGTCAAATCGCAACTTTTTCAATAGTACGGTGGTTAATGAAGTAGTTTACCTTTTTATTATTAACTTGTATTGGCATTGAGTCGAACCACGTGCATGCAGCGATGGATTGGAGATGATTAGGAGGCATCTTCATCGAAAGCTAACGACCAAAACTCATCACGTTTTCAATATTCTTCCAAATATGCGGAATTAAAATGCAATTTTAGAAGAAAAAAAAACATTTAGACAATGAAACAAAACTCTGATACAAATTATTAATACAAGTTTCAAATCCGAATATAAATAAAAACATAACATACATGCCCCCTAATTATACAGATACCATACTCCGCAAGCAAGCCAAAGAAACTCTCATACCGACGTTGACAGCTGCGACAAAGTCGATCTTCTAACCTGTGATGGTAAAAACAACGTGAGCTTCAGAAAGCTCAGTAATACAAACTACCAGGAGATGCTAAAGGTACAAGTAGGTATATGGCAACTTAACATTGTCATGAAGAATCAAGCAACGGTAAGCTCAAATTACAATTCGATAATTCAATGGAGCATTATTAGGAGGTCACAGAGTTGTTCTTTATTTGATCACCTGAACCGTAAGAGGTGGTCTGAAGCCAGAGATTCAAAAGTAACACCTTATACTTGCCTATGCGTTATACCTAAGTTACCAAAGATTATCATAACATATATATGTGACATGTATTCAGTTTTCATAAAAATCGGACATCACTATAGAGCGATCACGATAATGATAGATAAAAAACATATCCATTCTAAAGTCCCGTAACGATGATACTCACATACCATCGAATCATCTGTCAAGTACATAATCTAAAACCATTTCAAAGTTTAAGTTACAAAATAACGCCATCATGGCTAACTAGTAAAGTATATCATAGCAAAATATAGGCTCATGTCACCCAAAATAGACAGTATGGTGGATAAGAACATTACAACAAAAGTATAATAGGAATGTGCCGATCCTCCAAGTGCTAGGTCCACGGGTAGCCTATCCAAAAATATCTGAAAGAGGAAAGTTTGGGGGTGTGAGCTAGGAAGCTCAGTGTGTTCCAATAAGTGCAAAGAAACATAAATATATAGTTCAGATATGCATCAGACAATACAAACATGCCATAAGAGCAACCAATGTTCCATTCTAACCTATCTACCCTCCAACCGAACACCAAAATGCAATTTCCCATGAACTGCATACCGAAGGACTTATCCTAGGCCCGAAGGCGTAGGAGCCTACCAGAAAGTCTTACCCTAGGCCCATTGGGCGTAGGAGCTTAACCGAAGGTTTTACCAGCTGGATCAGGGCTGTACCTGCAGACACTTCAATCATATCCCAAAAGTATACTCCAAGCAGAGCAATTCAGTTCAATATACTATCAACAGAGCTCAGACAACAGACATATAACATTTCTATCATTTAGAGATCAGATATTTCTATTTCAGATCAGACATGAGGCATACCTTCTAACATATCACAATAAACAGACTTTCATCACATTATAATCATGCTTTTCAAACTGAAGGTAATCATGCTTTTCAAACAGAAATCATGCTTTCCAGTAGTCATGCATTTCAAGTACAAGTACAATTTATAACATCCAGTGAATCGTAACGGTACCCATGTATACATATATGTATATATATAACAGAAATGTAGCACACATGGAACACACCTCAAAAGCTGGTCAGCGAATCTATCGGGCTCCTGCCTCGCTACGGTCTGCTGCTGTGCTAGATCCTAAATCAATAAAGGACCATGGTTACTACAAGGTATAAGTGTTAACTCTAATAGCTTACAAAGTTCACAGATTCATACTAGTAACTATCAGAACGCGCGGAGGAGCAGATCGGGAGGAACTAGGCTGAGCAGACGAACGGTCAGGAGAGTCTTGATTACCTTCAAGCAGATAAAAGCGTATATTAGTCATTTTTTTCGATTTACTGATATATAAATGGAATAGTTAAGTACATATGCATGATTTGGGTTTAAGGTCAGATTCGGAGGTCTTAGAGTCGGAATTTCGCAAAACAGGCTTCAAAAATAGACTCAGGACGTCGAAAAACATAAAATATGGCTTTTTCAGAAATTTTGACTTTTTGGCAAAAGTCAACGCTGACGTCAGCAGGTCAAGGTCAACGGGGGACAGGTCAATGCTGACGTCAGCGCTCAACAGAAAGTCAACTGAGTCGACTCGATGAGTTAACTCACTGAGTCAACTCGGGCGAGTTGACTCACTGAATTGACTCAGCGAGTTGACCCAGTCTCGGGTCGGGTCGGACACGTGTCGGGTTGGACCGGTTCAGTTCGGACTACTCGGGCCGGCCGGTTCAGACCGATTCTTACCCTAGGAGATCAGGCATCGCCGGACGGTGGTCGGAAAGCTCGCTGGAGAGCCCAACGGACGCGATTCTGTCGGCAAAATGTAGATCATTAGACCACAAATCCAACCCCCATATTTTTAATTCGAAACAAGCTGAAAAATAGGCCGGATCTAACCTTTAAAGTTCGAAACGGTCGGAAAGTTTGAATCTCCGATGAAACCCTTCCCGGTGTCGAAACGTCGATCGACCGGGTGGGTTTTGATCAGCTCGCAGAAGGGGGCTTCGTCGTACCGACGGCAAAGCAAAGCGACGACAGCACGGACGGAAAACGAAAGGACAGAAGCGGTTTAACTCGCGGTGCAACAGCTCGGTTTTTAACGCAAACGGCGGTACGGGGGGCGCGTTACCGATGGCGAAAGGGCCGGAGCGGCAAGGTGAGTTCGCCGGCACAGGCGATGACGCACACCGGACGGCGGTGTGGACGGCCAAAGGTTGCCGAAATCTGGGGAGAGGGATTTGTGAGGGAGATGAGGGGACGGTTCTAATTTCGAAGTGGGTGGAAATTAATTACGGGTAGGTGAAGAGGCAGATAAAGTTTAATATGTTTGGAGTTATTTTTAACTAAGTTAAAATTTAAAATTTGGTAAGCTTTGACAGAAATGAGCCCTTAGCTTAGCGGTAGGAACATTGAATGGTGAGGGGTGAGGTCGCGGGTTCGAGCCTCTACACCCTCACATAGATTTCTTTTTTTTAGCATACAAATATATATATATATATACATATATATATATATTTATCAGGGTGTTACAACTCTCCCCACCTTAAGAAAATTTCGTCCTCGAAATTTACCTGAATCAAACAGATGAGGAAACTGCTTTCTCATGGATCCTTCGATCTCCCAAGTAGCCTCTGCAGGGCTACAATTACTCCACAGGACTTTAACCATAGGAATACGTTTGTTCCTCAAAACCCTCTCATCTGAGTCTAGAATCTGTATTGGTTCCTGCTCATAGGACAAGTCTGGCCTCAACTCCACATCCTGGACCTGAATGACATGACTCGGATCAGGATGGTACTGCCTCAACATGGACACATGGAAGACATCATGGATACGGTTAAGCTGGGGAGGCAACTCAAGCTGATAGGCAACTGACCCGACTCTTTTCACAATACGGTAAGGCCCAATAAATCTCGGACTCAGCTTACCCTTTTTCCCAAACCTCAGAACTTTCTTCCATGGTGATACTTTTAGAAAAACCTGGTCACCGACCTCAAACTCGATATCCTTCCTTCTTCGATCAACATAAGACTTTTGTCTGTCAAACGCCTCCTTCAGTCGATCTCGAATCAATCTGACAGTCTCTTCGGTCTCTTGGATCAACTCCAGACCCAAAGTCTTCTTATCATACAACTCAGTCCAACATATAGGAGTTCGGCACTTGCGACCATACAAAGCTTCGTAAGGTGCCATACGAATACTAGCCTGGTAGCTGTTATTATAAGCAAACTCGGCCAAGGGCAAGAAGTCTTCCCAACTACCGCGGAAGTCAATCACGTACCCCCTCAACATATCTTCAAGAACCTGAATTACCCTCTCAGACTGACCATCGGTCTGTGGATGGAAGGATGTGCTGAAATTCAAACGTGTACCCAACGCATTATGCAAGGCCGACCAGAAATGAGAAGTGAACCTCGGATCTCGATCAGATATAATAGATAAGGGTACACCATGCAATCTGATGATCTCTGAGATATACAGCCTAGCCAGCTTCTCAAGAGAATAAGTAACCCGTACAGGAATAAAGTGAGCTGACTTAGTGAGTCGATCAACAATAACCCAGACAGAATCCTTTTTAGAAGGAGTTAGAGGCAGCCCTGTAACGAAATCCATCGTTATACGCTCCCATTTCCACTCAAGAATCTTAATGGGCTGTAATAAACCAGAAGGATGCTGATGTTTTGCTTTGACTTACTGACAAGTCATACACTTCGATACGTAATCTGATATATCCTTCTTCATACCCTCCCAACGATATCTTTGCTTCAAATTCTGGTACATCTTGTCTCCACCAGGATGCATGGCATAAGGGCTACTATGAGCCTCGCTGAGTATGGCTCGCTTCAGGTCGGCATCATCAGGAACGCAATAACGACCCTTGAAGCACAGAACGCCATCCTGATCGAAGGCATAAAAAGAAGTGGATCCTTGCTCAACTTGCTGTATAACTAGAAGTAAGGAACTGTCTAAGAGTTGCTTGGCCTTAATCTCATCGGCCAAAGTCGGTTTAACTTGCAATTCCGCTAGCAAACTGCCATCGCTATAAATGCTCATCCTGGCAAACAGGGATCTCAGGTCAGATATGGCCTTACGACTCAAGGCATCGGCAACGACGTTGGCTTTTCCCGGATGGTACTCAAGCACACAATCATAGTCCTTCAGAAGTTCCACCCAACGACGTTGCCTCATATTTAAATCCTTCTGGGTGAGGATATACTTTAAGCTTTTGTGATCAGTAAAGATATAACACTTCTCTCCGTAAAGATAGTGTCTCCAGATCTTCAGAGCAAAGATCACTGCAGCTAACTCAAGGTCATGGGTCGGATAGTTACACTCATGAGGTTGTAACTGACGTGATGCATAAGCGATAACTTTCCCATCCTGCATCAGTACACAACCGAGCCCGGACTGTGAAGCATAACTGTACACTGAGAAGTCCTTTCCAGACTCAGGTTGTGTAAGAACCGGGGCTTGAGTCAAGGCTGCTTTCAGTTCCTCAAAACTAGCTTGTTGGGCATCAGACCAAACAAAAGGAACATTCTTCCTCAAAAGCTTTGTCAAAGGGGTGGCAATAATGGAGAAGCCCTCGACAAAGCGTCGGTAGTATCCAGCCAAACCCAAAAAGCTACGGATCTCAGAGACATTCTTAGGCTGCTTCCAATTGGTGATGGCCTCTATCTTACTTGGATCAACCTGAATGCCTCGAGCAGATACAACATGTCCCAGAAATGTCACTTCTTTGAGCCAAAATTCACACTTGCTCAGCTTAGCATACAAACGATTCTCTCTCAAGGTTTGTAGAACAATTCTCAAGTGCTCAACATGCTCCGTCTCTGTCCGAGAATAGACCAAAATATCGTCAATGAAAACCACAACAAACTGGTCTATAAAGGGCCGGAACACTCGATTCATCATGTCCATAAAAGCAGCTGGTGCATTAGTAAGACCAAAAGGCATCACTAGAAACTCGTAATGCCCGTATCTGGTACGAATGGCCGTCTTAGCAACATCAGAATCTTTTATTTTCAATTGATAATACCCAGATCGAAGATCAATCTTCGAGAAAATAGTGGCTCCCCAAAATTGGTCAAATAGGTCATCAATCCTGGGTAACGGATATTTGTTCTTCACAGTCAACTTATTCAACTTCCGGTAATCAATACATAACCGGAGTGAACCATCTTTCTTCTTCACGAAGAGAACAGGAGCTCCCCAAGGTGAAGAGCTGGGTCGGATAAAACCTCGGTCCAGAAGCTCTTGCAACTGGACTTTTAACTCCTTAAGCTCTTTAGGGGCCATACGATACGGTTTCATGGATACAGGCGCAGACCCTGGATAAGTCTTGATTTCGAACTCAACATCCCTGTCTGGTGGTAGCCCGGGCAACTCTTTTGGAAAACATCAGGAAACTCACTAACAGTGCGAATGTCCTCAATTTTAGACAAAGAGCCCTTCGTGTTCAAGAAACAAGCAATGAAGGTTTCATATCCTTTCCAGATCATCCTATCAGCAGTCAGAGAGGATACCACATTGAACAAGTAACCTCGACGCTCTCCGACTAAGATCACTGATCGGCCATCTGAAGTCTTCAAGGTAGCCCTTTTTGACTCACAATCCAGACTAACCCGATGTTCCGTCAGCCAATCCATACCCTGAATCAGATCGAACTCCTCCAACGGAAGTTCCATGAGATCGGCCAGGAAGATCTCCCATTGAACCTCGAGAGGACATCGCCTAAGTACTTTGTCCACATTCACTGATTGACCCACTGGGCTCATGACTGTAACAACTCTCCCTGTGGCTTCTAAGGGAATCTGAAGGTCTCGAGATACTGATCTTGAAATATAGGAGTGGGTGGAACCATTGTCGAGTAATGCAAAGTATGGAACAGAATAAATGGTAAAGGTACCTGCAATAACATCTGGTTCGTCCCTGTTATCCCGGCGTCTGGTGGCATACACAAGTGCCGGCTGTCTAGCCTCAGATAAAACTGGCCCTCCACTCTGATATGATCGAGCTCTAGTGTCAGCCCTGGCAGCAGATGCAGAAGGTCTACCCTGACTACGACCCCTAGCTGGAGTCTGAACAGAAGCCTGTGAACGGGCAGGAGTCTGAGAAGATGCTCGATAAGAAGATGGTGGAACAGGGCAACCCTTCAAGAAATGATCTCCAGAACCGCAATGGAAACATGTGCCCGCCTTCCTCCTACACTCCCCTTGATGCCATTTGCCACAATGCTCACAAAGAGGTGCCTTAGAAAAACTTGATGAACCACCTCGGCTAGCTGTCGAGGGCTGAGGGGCTGGAGGCCTAGAACCGGTGTTACTCCTTGGAGGTGCAGTAGTGCGAGCCTTCTTACTTGCCCGTGCTGAAAACTCAGTGCTAGAAGGCCTCCTAGATCGGTCTCGATCCATTCTGTCGCTCTCTGTGGCCATTAACTCAACTTCCTCTAAATCTTTTGCCAACTCGATCACCTTATCAAAATCCTTATCAAGGTGGCCGATAACCTGTACGCACAACTCATGACGGAGTCCGAGTGCAAACTTGCGGCATTTTTCTTTTTCGGTGGGCACCAAACTGGTCCAAACCTCAAGAGGTCTAAAAACCTCGTCTCATACTCAGATACAGTCATATCTCCCTGTGTCAGAGTCCTGAACTGCTCTTGCATCTGTCTCATATAACGCTCTCCGATAAAACGGCTCTTGAAGCGTTCTTTGAAGAAGTCCCATGTCAGACGAGTAGCAGAAACGCTACTCATAACAGACTCCCACCAAGTTCGAGCACTCCCATAAAGCAGTGAAACAGCTCCCAAATATTTCATGGGCGGCTCAAGACCCAACGAATCCATGCGTCTCTCAAGATCATGAAGCCACTCTTCTGCCTCAGTCGGGGCTCCACCAGTAGGTCCATCAAAGGTCTTAGCCCCGTTAGTGATTAGGGTCTGAGAGATAGGAACTTCAGGCACAACCCCCGCAGCTCTAACTGCACCATGAATCAGTTGTAAAAACTGCTTGCTAAGAGCCTCATCATACACTATCGTGGATGGCTCGGTACGGGGTGCGGGTGCTCCTCTAACCGGAGTCGTCATATCGATACTAGAGGTAGGTGGTGGATCAACCGGGGCTGTAGGACTTCTAGGGGCAGGAGGATCTTCTGAGGCCGGAGGATTGTTAGTTACATTGTCAAGCGGGTCGGAAAACCTAGCAGGTCGACCTCGCCTCCGAGTAGGTCGAGAACCACGTCTAGTACTCATCTGTTGGTCTCGGCTCTACAAAAAAAGAACCTAAGGTCAGAACTGGCATTGGAGTACCGAGCACAATTTAAACATGTAAAACTTGGTGACATGGCCTTTTTCTGAAAATATATAAATATTTAAATCGTTTTATAAAACATAGTATTTAGGACCCACTCACAATCCGAGGTTTATAAAACCAAAAGCTTTGATACCAATTAAATGTAACACCTTATACCTGCCTATGCGTTATACCTAAGTTACCAAAGATTATCATAACATATATATATGTGACATGTATTCAGTTTTCATAAAAATCGGACATCACTATAGAGCGATCACGATAATGATAGATAAAAAACATATCCATTCTAAAGTCCCGTAACGATGATACTCACATACCATCGAATCATCTGTCAAGTACATAATCTAAAACCATTTCAAAGTTTAAGTTACAAAATAACGCCATCATGGCTAACTAGTAAAGTATATCATAGCAAAATATAGGCTCATGTCACCCAAAATAGACAGTATGGTGGATAAGAACATTACAACAAAAGTATAATAGGAATGTGCCGATCCTCCAAGTGCTAGGTCCACGGGTAGCCTATCCAAAAATATCTGAAAGGGGAAAGTTTGGGGGTGTGAGCTAGGAAGCTCAGTGTGTTCCAATAAGTGCAAAGAAACATAAATATATAGTTCAGATATGCATCAGACAATACAAACATGCCATAAGAGCAACCAATGTTCCATTCTAACCTATCTACCCTCCAATCGAACACCAAAATGCAATTCTCCATGAACTGCATACCGAAGGACTTATCCTAGGCCCGAAGGCGTAGGAGCCTACCAGAAAGTCTTACCCTAGGCCCATTGGGCGTAGGAGCTTAACCGAAGGTTTTACCAGCTGGATCAGGGCTGTACCTGCAGACACTTCAATCATATCCCAAAAGTATACCCCAAGCAGAGCAATTCAGTTCAATATACTATCAACAGAGCTCAGACAACAGACAGATAACATTTCTATCATTTAGAGATCATATATTTCTATTTCAGATCAGACATGAGGCATACCTTCTAACATATCACAATAAACAAACTTTCATTACATTATAATCATGCTTTTCAAACTGAAGGTAATCATGCTTTTCAAACAGAAATCATGCTTTCCAGTAGTCATGCATTTCAAGTACAAGTACAATTTATAACATCCAGTGAATCGTAACGGTACCCATGTATACATATATGTATATATATAACAGAAATGTAGCACACATGGAACACACCTCAAAAGCTGGTCAGCGAATCTATCGGGCTCCTGTCTCGTTACGGTCTGCTGCTGTGCTAGATCCTAAATCAATAAAGGACCATGGTTACTACAAGGTATAAGTGTTAACTCTAATAGCTTACAAAGTTCACAGATTCATACTAGTAACTATCAGAACGCGCGAAGAAGCAGATCGGGAGGAACTAGGCTGAGCAGACGAACGGTCAGGAGAGTCTTGATTACCTTCAAGCAGATAAAAGCGTATATTAGTCATTTTTTCGATTTACTGATATATAAATGGAATAGTTAAGTACATATGCATGATTTGGGTTTAAGGTCAAATTCGGAGGTCTTAGAGTCGGAATTTCGCAAAACGGGCTTCAAAAATAGACTCAGAACGTCGAAAAACATAAAATATGGCTTTTTCAGAAATTTTGACTTTTTGGCAAAAGTCAACGCTGACGTCAGTAGGTCAACGCTGACGTCAGCAGGTCAAGGTCAACGGGGGACAGGTCAATGCTGACGTCAGCTCTCAACAGAAAGTCAATTGAGTCGACTCGGTGAGTTAACTCACTGAGTCAACTCGGGCGAGTTGACTCACTGAATTGACTCAGCGAGTTGACCCAGTCTCGGGTCGGGTCGGAAACGGGTCGGGTTGGACCGGTTCGGTTAGGACTACTCGGGCCGGCCGGTTCAGACCGATTCTTACCCTAGGAGATCAGGCGTCGTCGGACGGTGGTCGGAAAGCTCACCGGAGAGCCCAACGGACGAGATTCTGCCGGCAAAATGTAGATCATTAGACCACAAATCCAACCCCCGTATTTTTAATTCGAAACAAGCTGAAAAATAGGCCGGATCTAACCTTTAAAGTTCAAAATGGTCGGAAAGTTTGAATCTTTGATGAAACCCTTCCCGGTGTCGAAACGTCGATCGGCCGGATGGGTTTTGATCAGCTCGCAGAAGGGGGCTTCGTCGTACCGACGGCAAAGCAAAGCGACGGCAGCACGGACGGAAAACGGAAGGACAGAAGCGGTTCAACTCGCGGTGCAACAGCTCGGTTTTTAACGCAAACGGCGGCACGGGGGGCGCGTTACCGATGGCGAAAGGGCCGGAGCGGCAAGGTGAGTTCGCCGGCACAGGCGGTGACGCACACCGGACGACGGTGTGGACGGCCAAAGGTTGCCGAAATCTGGGGAGAGGGATTTGTGAGGGAGATGAGGGGACGGTTCTAATTTCGAAGTGGGTGGAAATTAATTACGGGTAGGTGAAGAGACAGATAAAGTTTAATATGTTCGGAGTTATTTTTAACTAAGTTAAAATATAAAATTTGGTAAGCTTTGACAGAAATGAGCCCTTAGCTCAGCGGTAGGAACATTGAATGGTGAGGGGTGAGGTCGCGGGTTCGAGCCTCCACACCTTCACCTAGATTTCTTTTTTTTTTTTAGCATACAAATATATATATATATATACATATATATTTATCAGGGTGTTACACTTGCAAACTTATTTGGTTCAACATTTGCCAAGTTCTTAGTTAGGGTTGTTTATTGAGCTAGTAGATTGCGAGTTGAGTAGTGCTCGACTCGATTCGAAAAAGTATTTGACTTGTGTTCAACTTGACTTAATACTCGATAAGATCGATAAAGTTTTGCTGAATCATGCTTGTTAAGCTCGATAAATACAAAAAGTTTTAGAAATTTGAACTCCAAACATTTTATGTGTGAATTACTTAGTAAACCACTGAACTTTTCTAGAGTTTTCAACTAGCATTTATACTTCTGGGAACATAATTTTTTTAAAATTATCTTGCTTAACTCGACTTGTTAAGATCTCGAGTCCAAGTCGAACTCAAACTGCTCAACTCAATTAACACCCTTGATTTTAGCGTCATTTCCTGCTACAATTTGTATAACATTTGTTATCTACCCATATTCAAACAAAGCACCACTCAATATCCACTAATAAGTCGAGTAATCAAGGATGATCATGTTGTCACCACTTTATGTGAATTTAAATCCCTAAATTTATCTTCATAATGTAGTTACTTTTCTATTTAATAAAAAATCGTTCTTTTAACGTGAGGCGCCTTAAAATGAGGCGCAACCGAAATTCTTACAAAAATTGTAAGAATTTTGGTATCGACTTTTATATATATACCGAATTTCTTACAAAAAGTGTAAGAATTTCGGTATATACCGAAATTCTTACTCTTTCGAAATTTTTAAACTTTTTGTAAGAAATTTGGTATATACCAAAATTCTTACAATTTTTATAAAACTTTTAATTGTGACTCATTTTAAGACGCCTCACCCTAAAACTTCCAAAAAAAAAATAGCATCCATCGACCGCAAAAGTAACAACATAAGAAACCCACAGGCTACTAAACCAGCCCATTAAGGCTCTGGCCAATGGATTTTAATAAAACTATTTGAAAGGATAGATGGCACGTTTGTTGCCAAAACAAATAGGAACGGTGAGAATGGATAGATCCCCTAATTGGGGGAATATATCATTTTTTTTTAGACAAAACCCAACCCAACAACAGAGATTTGGGAGCCATCGGTGCCATTTCACCGAGTTGGTAGGCCTGGTTTAGGCCCCCATCTTGCTAGAAAAAATCACATTTTCCAAAAGTTTAAGTCCAATGGCACGATGCAACCATTTTTCACATAAAAATTTTCTGTCATTTTTTGGTGTCTTTTTTATGTCTCAATGTTAAAAAAATTAAAAAAAAATAAATTTTAAGTTTTAACTCTAAATCTTAATTCCTAAATGTTACACCCTAAAATATATATCCTACCCTAAATTCTCTAAACCCTAACCACAAATACCAACCTTAAATCCTAAATCTTAAACCTAATTTTTAATGTAGAGACATAAATAATAACATGAAAAAGGTAGATGTTTTCTATTCCCATTTTTGAAGTAAAACATCTCTAACTGACACTTGTAGTAAACTTTTGGGATTAACATCAAACAGCATAATCATTTTATTCCATTTGTTGCTTATCATTGCAGTGTTGAATTTTAAAATGAGACAAATTATATTTACCAAAAAGAGTAGACAAATTATGGTGCTAACTTTATTTAGGGCTAGATTTTTAAAATGAAAAAAGGTCGTCAGGGTCTCTAACTATCCACTTAACATTTTAAGTAAAGATTAATTACATTGAATTGAGTACAATTATAAAGACAATAAACTCTTCCATCAAATATTTATTGAGAATATATCATTATCTGATTTATTAATCACACATAACATTATATCCGAAATATCAAACATAAACAGTGGAGTAAAAGTAGTTTTTGTTGTTTGAGCCGTTGGTATGTGAGAATGAATACACCTGCAATTTTTGGCTACTAACCATAAGAGAAGTCCGAGGATTGGGGTCCCCGTGGAGGGTAGACGTCCTAGTTCCTACGCCTACAATCATGGGATAGTAATGGCATGACAAATTAAAAGAGCTGTTTTTTTTTTTTGTTTAATTATCGGTATCTAACTCATTGGTCGATTATCCAGATCGAATTTTATAGAGGTTTGATATGGGGCGACCTTTTCTACTTAATTTTCTATATTAGTAATGTCAAGATTTAAATCTCTGACCTTACCGAAAGGATCTAACACCTAGACAAACTGATTGTCGGTAAAAGAGCTGATCTTTAGATACACTATTTATATATGTTTACGTGGTCAACAACAGCAAAAAGCAAGCCTTTCCTACGTATTAGGGTTTTGTTAAAAGCTGGGGATGGAAAATAAGGACCATATCTCTTTTACTCATCCTCCACGCATTTCCCACCTAACCGTTTAAACCGTGTTTATGACCCTATAGATATAGTTGGACGAACCTAAACATGTAGTAAAAAAGAGGTAATGATGAGAGAAATGAGACCAAGATTTTGCTGACATGGAAATCCACCACAATCTCCATTTGAGTTGCCAGATTCAAATGATCATCATGTGCATGGGATTTCTTAATGGGTTAATTGTATAGGTTGTTTCCAAGTTTCCAATTTAAATTTTAGGGTTATATATAGTTTGGTATATAGAATTTGGCTTTAAAGTTCAATCTTGTATCTAATTTTCTTTGGTCTCAAGTACCTAATTAGACAAAAAAACGTTTAGGTGTCAAATTGAACATTGAGTCCAAATTTAGGTCTCTAATTGGACAAAAAAGAAACTTAGGTTCCAATTTGAATCTTGAGGCTAAGTTTAGGTACCTAATTGGACAAAAAAGCTTAGATACCAAATTGAACCTTGAAGATAAGTTCAAGTACCAAGATACATATATTTACCCTAATTTTTAAATTGATACTCATACTTCAAAATTATTTAATTGAGTCTTTAAAGTATCACTATTTGAGAGATCCATTAATTGACTAAGTTGTGAAGGATGCTTGTGTTGTCTCAGCTTACGTGGGTTCGAATCTTAACATTTTTCTTTAGAATGCAAGACTCTCTACTTAATAAAAAGGTGTCGTTATTTGATCAATCAATGATTTTATCAAAGTACGCTATCATTTCAGGCATTAAATACCAACTCGTATTAAATATGAAATATATTAAAAACACGCAGACTAAACTATCAATACCTTTTTTATTTACTGCACAAACAATTTGTATGTGACATATTAAAAGAAGAAGAAGCAGTGTCATTCAAATTTAAGAGGATTATTTTTTCTCTAGACATGTCGAATTAAAGTTGTACATCAACAAGTACACATATGTTCAAAATTTAATCTAATGATATTTCAAGGGTTCAATTAAAACATTTTGAACTTTTAAAACCAAATTGAAATATAAGCCACAGTTTAAGACTGCAATGTGAAATTAACCCATTCTCAGCTTTCTTTGGCATCCGAACGTTGAAACCTTTGTTGGCTTTAATTTCAGGTTCTGCACCAGAATCATTCCCCCACTCCAGAGCAGGTGAAGAGAATTTACCCAGATGGGTTAAAAGTTAAACCCCATTCGAGTTGGGAAGGATTATGCAGACTGACCCACTTTTGGTTCAACCAATGGTAAAAAACTAAAAAGCAGTAAAAGTTAGTAAATATTTTATTGCAGTAATCATCATCATCATAATCATGGTGCAGTTGCACACACAAAAAGAACAAAAATTAGATGCATGATTTCCCTTTATAGGTTGTTTTCAAAAATGAAATTAATGCTAGCTTTTGCTTTGTCAATATCATCATCATCAAATTAAAACCAACTTTATTTTTTACGTAGGATTTCAGACGTTGCACAGAAATGTATATAATGCAGCTTTGTTGGTTGCGTATTTAAGACTTCATAACTCAACCGATATACTCCACGTGCCTTTTCATTTTAACTTTTTTCTTCATGATGCGTTTAGTTCGAATCATGTAAATTATCGCCTTAACCATGGAATGGTACCAATAGTAAAAAAAATGTTGTTCTTTCTAAAAAAAAAATTAGATGCACACAATATCGTTTATAAAATGTATGTTGTTAATAGACTAAGAAAATTTTAAACAAATACTACATTTATAATCCCTTGATAATATAAAATTAAATAAATTTTTTAAAAGTTTAGATCACGAATTATATATATATATAAGACGTGATCATTGCTAGGAAGTGTTCATGTTTTTAGGAGACATGGATTCAAGCTATTTTTCTCTGCACATTGTGTATGAATTTTTAAATGACTTAAATGATCGTAAAAAAATTGTTTACATAATCACTTTAGTTTTAAAGTTTAAAAATTTCATTTAGGGTTTAAGGTTTTAAGTGTAGTAGTTTTAGAATTAGGGGTTGTTGAAATAATTTTGGATTTAGGGTTAAAATTTAAAGTTTATAGATTAAAACCTAAAACCATAACCATATTACCCTAAAATTTAAATCCTAACCCCTAACCCCTAAATTCTAATCAAAAACTCTGAATTATAATCATAAAAACTAAACTCTAAACTCCTACATTAAAACCCTTAAACTATAAACCTTAAATCCTAAATTGAGGCACTTGTGGAAATAAAAAAAAAAATCACCGCTTGTGTATGGGATAATAATCCATATTAATAAGGTAATTATTCCATGCACAAGCACTTAAGATTTAAGGATTAGGGACTCAATTTAAGGTTTGAGGGTTTATGTATGTGTAGTAGTTTTGAGTTTAGGAGTGTTGATAGAATTTTAGATTTATGGTTAAAATTTAAAATTTATAGATTAAACCCTAAATCTATAACTATATTACCCTAAAATTTAAACCTAACCCTAATTTAAACCCTATATTATAAACTCCTACATTAAAAACCCTTAGACTCTAAACCCTAAATTAAAACTCTAAAAAGTATGATTATTACTTGTACCTCGTCAATGAAAGAATTAATTCGGTAAATAACTTTAAAGTGACAAGTGTCCTTAAACTATTTTTAAAATACAAAACTAAATAAAAATGACACTTGTCACTCTTTTAAGCTCATTTGTGAAATATTTTTTCTTCATTAAGCGTGTAAGATAATTATCTTAAATATATAGACATATATATATATTAATTATATTTATAATATATGCAATTATTTTCCAAAACATTATTTTACCTATTAGTCATGTCAATAATATGTTAGACATAAAATTTAGGTAGAGTATAAAGCTAGCTTTATAGACTTCTATTCAAATATAATTTTATTTAAATAAAATTTTATAACACTCGACGAATATCACTGACACTGAACATCGTTAAATTAATTAATAAAAATTAAAAATCTCAAAGGACATGATATGAATAAACTTATTAAAAATTATCGCAATGAAAATTTAGTAAAGTGTGCTTTTGGATAGTTTTACATTTCGTTGACTAAACACCAAAAATTTACATTTCATCCAGATGAATCAAATATTAATCTACCATACATAGTAATGTTCAATGTAATCTTGTATTCAAACAATCCTATTTTTAGCAATAATTTTACATGCTGTGAACTAAACATACTTTTATACCCCTTAAGGAAGGTTAGATGTTCAAATCTTGACATTGTAAATGAAATAAATTTTGATAGTAAGTTAGAACATAATTTTATGATTTTTTGAACATATAGTTTTGTGAAAATTATATGCGTAATTTAATCTTTATATCAATAAATTTAAAATTTATTTTGGCCCTGTTTGGCAATTAGCTGATAGCTAATACTGGATTACATTACCTGATAGCTAATAGCTGATTACATTAGCTGATTTGACTAGCGGATTGTATTAGCTGATTGTATAAAAGTGTTTGGTAAAATTAACTGATAGCTAATAGTTGTTTGATTATTTAAACAAGCAAAATGACATATAAGGACATGATTTAATACATGTTTGAATAATTTATCAGTTATTAATATTTTGTATCTAATTAATATTAATTAGATTTGTAAAAATTATTTTTTAATATAAATTTCCTAAACATATTTTAAAGATTTATATATTAATTTATTATTTATATAATTATTAATTTTTTATATGCACATATAAATACGTGATAATAAAAAAATAGAATTAACTTACAAACGTCACCATATAAATTAGTAGTAACAACAAATAAGTCCAATATTTAATATGTTATTATTTATATTAAAAAATATTATTATTTAATTTAGGTTATTTGGAGATTTTTGGTAATTGTTAAGGGTAAAAGAGGCATTATAACTATAATATCAAACATCTAATCTCAAAAAGCTTATATTATGAGCTTTTTCGAAATTAGCTTTTTCACCTAAATCTGCTCTTTCAATTCGCTATTTACCAAACATCATCAATATTAACAGATTTGACTAGTCAAACCTCTAATTATACCTCAAACCTCCATTTTTTCTCAAACCGCTATTTACCAAACAAAAGCTTTCTTTTTTCATATATAATTGATTTTTAAAAAAATACGTGATGCGTTATTAGTGTATAATTGTATACGCTATTAATGAATCGGACGATGAGCTTATAACATTGATTAGCAAAAATCCATTTAAAATGCAAATTTGTAAAAGTACGAGGATCACAAGTGCAAAAAAGAAAGAAATATCAAAGAGACGTTATGCCCCTATGCCCGCCACCTTTTTTCCCCCTTTGTATAAATTCCAGTCAACTGGTTTCATTTCCGTTTAAATTTCATTCTCGGATTTCGCCGTTCTTATTATTCACGAACGTTGCATCTTAAACGCACCGCAAAATTGGAGAAAAATAACGGTTCAGCCTATTCCGTTATTAATTTTGCTCTCATAGTCATAGAGCTGTCACTTTTTTACTTGATTTAAGTCATTGATTTGATTGATAGAAATGTTTTCACAACCTTCAAAGTCTTGCCTCGCTTGATTTTGATCCGTTATCTGGGTTTTTTTTGCCGTGCAGGGCGATTCCGTTCATGGGCTGCGCCGCCTCAAAACTCGACCAGCTCCCGGCGGTCTCTTTGTGCCGCGACCGCTGTCACTTCCTCGACGGCGCTCTCCAGCAAAGCTACGCCCTTGCCGATGCACACGTGGCTTACATGCAGTCGCTCAAGACTTTGGGTCCCACCCTCCGGAATTTCTTTGATCAGAGTCTCAAATCTAAGTCCGGCGATGACTCCGTCGTGAAACAAGCTTCTCCGCCTTCCTCGCCGGACCATTCTCTCTCGAGTTCGAACTCGGATTCGCATATTCAGTTCGATACTGATCTGGAAGAGGAAGAGACGGATAAAGATTTTGGTAGCTCTTTCAACCAAATAAATACTACTACAAGCTATCATATTCATAATTATCAACCCAACACGTACCAAAACAGCGAATTCATCGGTTCAGGCTGGAAAACACCGCCGCCTCCAGCTCCGAGGAGTGCCGCTTGGGATTATTTGAACTTTTTTGACGAGCTTTACGAGCGATACGAGTTGCCTTATTCTTCGAGCAAAGCAACGAAAAACAAAGAAGAATCTCATGATCTTGAAGCACACCCAGTAAAGCAAATTCCCAGAGATGAAAAACCCAGAGCAAATCATGGAAAAGCAAAAGGAGAGGAAAATCAGAGCGGAAAAGCTGTTCCATTAAAGAACGGTGAAGCACCCGAGAGTAAGAAGAAAGTAGATTCACCCACAGATTTAAATGAACCCAGAAATCGAAGTGTTTCTTCGGTAATGGAAGAATTACAGGCTCTGTTTGAGAAAGCTTCGGAATCTGGAAACGAAGTTTTGAAAATGCTCGACACCGGAAAATTTCGTTACCATCACAAAAGCTCTGTTTATCAAGGCAAGAGATTTTTAAAATTCCCTTCAAATTAACACTGGGTTTGTCATTTTCAATTACATAGTTTTGATGGTTAATAATGATGCAGGTTCAACGAAGATATTCCATATGATTACTTCGAATTCATCGGAAACAGAGTCGTTACTGTCGAAAGAGAAGATTAGTTCAATGGAGAATGATGAGATTATTAGTTCACAGAATCTATCTTCAATTCTGAGGAAACTGTGTATGTGGGAGACGAAACTCTATGAAGAAGTCCGGGTATGGGTCAAATTGCTTTTGAAATTCACTTTACCCTTTTAACTTTTCCTTTTTGTTCATCTTGGTGAACTGAAAAGGTGAATGACTATTGGTAAATACGAGGACCAAAGTTTATATTTTTAATGTTATATGTACTCTAAAAAGCTTAGTTTTTCAGGTTATCATTTTCATTTATTGGAAACAGCTATGCCCATGTGATTTGAATTGTTAGAACTTAGAACTCAATGATTTATGCAGCTCCTATAGCATGGTCTGAAATTTGAATTGAAGCCATTATCTTTTATTTGTGTAGGTTGTTGTAATAGCAACGGTACCGGTCGAGTTAAGACTTAATCGTTTGTGACCGAAATTTGGAATTATTCATTAAGACTGGATAGAAACATGTTATCATGAACATACAGACTGATATTTTTGAAAATTTCTTCCATTTTTTGCCTTGTTTTACACAAGGAATAGTTTTAATGATCATGGTGTGCCTTGTTTACTTGCATTTTTGAAGGGTGAGGAAAAGCTGCGTATACTTTATGCAAAGACGTGTAGGCAGATGAAAGGCTTGAATCAGAAAGGTGCTAATGCTCGAAGAGTCGACTCCATTAGATCGTCGATGAGGGCCATATCGACTAAGATGCGAGTTGCAGTTCAAGTTATCGACAAGGTAGCGATTACTATAAATAAGCTGATGGATGAGGAATTATGGCCGGAGGTCAATGAACTGATTCAAAGGTACAGTTTCAATGTAGTGAACATTACTTTGTTTTACATGATTATATCTTGCAATTCTCAAGAACACAATTGAAACTGCAAATTACTTGTTTTAGATTGTTTGGAATGTGGAAGGTAATGCTAGAATGCCATAGCTGTCAGTGCCAGAAGGTTATGGAAGCCAAATGTTTCGATTTCGTTGCCCTGAACGATAAGCTTACTGATGCTCATCTTGAAGTGGCAATGAGACTAAAGCTTGAGCTTCAAAACTGGAGTCTTAGCTTCTCTAGTTGGATTGAAGCTCATAGGGGCTTTGTCAAAGCTTTGAATGGTTGGCTTCGAAGATGTATCGTATATGAACCTGAGGAAACAGCAGACGGTGTATCACCTTTATCTACCGGTACAGGCAGAGTGCCCCTTGTGTTTGTGATCCTTAACAAGTGGTCGGAAGCCATGGATACAGATAAACTGTTGGAGAAGGAAGTCGCTGAAGCGGTACACGGACTTGTAAAGAGTGTAAACCGAGTGGTGGAACAGCATAATGCAGATATGCAGCAAAGGATTATTGCTGATAAAGATATGGAAAGGAAAGTAAAGATGTTGGAAAAAGAGGGCCAAAGGATGCAGAAGTTAATGCAAGCCCGAGCAAAGAAGATGATGCGGCGGGCTAGGGAAGAAAGCGACGTCCTTCTACCAAGAGACACCGCACATCACAGTGATATTATGGATGCTAGTAGTTTGCCATTCGGTCTGAAGCAGATTTTCACGGCAATGGAGAAGCTTGCTACCCATTCCAAGCAAGCTTATGAAGAACTACATAACTGCATAGAAGAGAGCAAGGATCCTCAAGATAACCCCAAAAGTGAACCAACTCACTCGTGACCATGGCCGGTAGGCATCTGTATATTAACCAGCATGTTGTTAATTTGTTATTCTTTATTAGTTTTCAGCTTTCCATTGTTTAAGCAAGCTGGTTCAGTAATTAGATGAGTAGAGTTCAGACTGTTTCAGGGAAGTTAGTATGTGGAACTGTTCATCTACTGTAAGATCTCTTCACTATGTTCTCTGTTATTTTTCAATAAAATTTTAGATTAATGTTTTTAAACATAACAGATCAATTCGAACATTTGATAGTCAGTGTTGTACAAAGGCACAATGGAGTCTGAAACATGTATAATATACAATCTAAGAAATATAGAGCTCAGCTTTTCCATCAATGAAGAGGCTCATGAACTCTTCTCCATCAACAGTTTCTTTCTCTATCAGAAGTTGTGCAAGTTTGTGGAGAATGTCAATGTGGGTTGTGATTATCTGCTTTGCCCTACTGTATGCAGTCTCTACTAGATCCCTTACCTCTGCATCCACCACATCCGCGGTTGCCATGGAGTAGTCTTTTTGCGATGACATCTAAGAATGGAATTTTCGAGTCAGATGAAGTGATAATAGTAAGAAAAACAAGCCACAGAAGCTCGGAAACGGCATGAGATCATGCAGGTAGCAAAGACATCACCTGTTGGCCTAAGAAAGGATTGCCACCACCTCCACCAATGGCAACTTGTCCAATCTTTTTGCTGAATCCAAATCTTTCAACCATCTGCCTTGCCACTCGTGAAACTTGCATAAAGTCGTTCGATGCTCCTGTTGTCACATTTTCCTCGCCGAAAATTACTTCTTCGGCAATCCTGCACAAGTAATGAGAAAGCTCTTAGAATAAGGTCATGAGACGAACTGAATAGAATGATACAGGTGCCACCATATGCTACTGAAACTTGTCCTTTACATATATGAAATTTCGCCTCACACCAATTGTTTAACTTTAAAACAAAGATATAACTTGGGAAACTGACCTTCCACCAAGCGCGACAGCCATCTGGTTCTCTAGGTAGCTTCGGCTGTAGAGACCAGATTCAAGCCTCTCTTCACTTGGAGCAAAAAAGGTAAGTCCACCAGCTTGACCGCGAGGAATGATAGAAATCTTGGCTACGGGATCATACTCAGGCATAAGTGCACCAACTAAAGCATGGCCGGCCTCTGTGTATCAAAGTGCATACAGAAAGTCAAATACCCAGGATCAAATCATAGGCAAAGCAACAACCAGGGAACAAATGCATACCATGATAGGCAACCAACTTCTTCTTCTCATCAGAGACAACAGCATTTTTCTTCTCAGGTCCAGCAATGATCCTCTCCAGAGCATCAGATATTTCATCTTTGCTTATCTCCTTAAGCTCACGTCTGGCCGCAAGAATGGCAGCTTCATTCATCAGGTTCTGCAAATCAGCTCCAGTGAAACCTGGGGTCCTCCTCGCAATCTTTTCGAAGTCAACATCCTTTGCAAGTGCCTTTCCTCTAGAGTGCACCTACAAAACAACAAAAAAAAACCATGGATCAAGAGACAGTCAATGAAAGGATCGAAGATGAGCAACTCAACAACGAAGTTGAAGACAACAGCACAATCGGGAACAAAGGGCTAAGCAAAGCTTGACAATGAATTTGCAAGCTAATGATAAACTATTTCACTATCTTTCTAATTGAAAAAGAATTTCAACTTCATTATGCCATTGCAACTCTAACATTATTCTTCCTAGTGCAAGCATTCAATTTACTCAATATGCCAAATGCATTGAAACAATCAAGAAAGCAGTGTGCTAATAAATGGCTGACCTGCAGAATCTTCACTCTACCGGCGACATCAGGCCTATCAACGGTAACCTGTCGGTCAAACCTACCGGGCCTCAACAAAGCCGCATCAAGAACATCCGGTCTGTTAGTTGCTGCCAAAACAATGACACCGGAATTTCCCGAAAACCCATCCATCTCAGTCAACAACTGATTGATTGTTTGCTCCCTCTCATCATTTCCACCTCCAAGACCAGCTCCTCTTTGTCTCCCAACAGCATCAATCTCATCAATGAACACAATGCAAGGCGCCTTGGATTTCGCCTTATCGAATAAATCCCTTACTCTCGACGCACCTACACCGACGAACAACTCAACAAACTCTGAAGCAGCGCATGAGAAAAAGGGTACCCCGGCTTCTCCTGCTACAGCTCTAGCCAATAGAGTCTTTCCGGTACCAGGAGGGCCAACTAATAAACACCCTTTCGGGATTTTAGCTCCTAAAGCTGTGTACTTGTCTGGGTTCTTCAAGAAATCGACAACCTCTTGGAGTTCCAATTTTGCCTGGTCTGCTCCAGCGACATCAGCAAAGGTAACACCAGTCTCCGGCACTTCCTGGAACTTGGATTTGGATCGTCCAAAATCCATCGGACCGCCAAGCCCGCCTGGGCCACCTGGACCACCTTGTGCCCGACGGAAGAGGAAGAACAATCCGGCGAAAGCAAGGACAGGGAAGATCAAATTCCCAATAAAATTGAAGAGCCCATTACCGGAATCGCCCTCGGATACCGAAATATCGACGCCGTTCATCGCCAAGATGTCGATGAGGTCAGGGTCATTGGGGACAATCACGGTGGCTCTACGGCCATCAACGGCGGAGAGTTGGAGGACAGAACCATCTTTGCTGAACCTCACCCTCTCCACTTTCCCCTTCTTGACCGCGTTCAAGAATTCGCTGTACCTCCATTGGCTACCATCCGGAAGATCCGAAGCTTGAGATTGAGGCTTGGGAGCAGTTAAGAGGAGGTTTTGAGAAAAGGGTGACTGGTTCGACGGGGTCGGCTTCGTCGACTGGGCTTCAATCACCGGCGGAGGTGTCGGCGGGGCGTTATCAACGGCGAGTGCTTGTGGGGCCACGGAAGAAAACAGCAAGGCAGCTAGAGTGGCATGGGATTGAAGGGCTTTAACAGTCTGCTTGGAGTTGGGTTTCTTGTTGAGGATGGATTGAGTTAGTAGCAATTTTCTGGAGGTTTTTGGCGTTGGGGGAGATAGTAAAAGTTGGGTTCCAAAGAAATTAGAAGAGAGGAATGAGTTGGCCATTGAAGGCAAAATGGAGAGCTGAAAAACTATGGGGTTGTGTTACTACAGGCTACAGCTAGAGTTATGTACTGCGGTCTGGTTTCTCATTTGGGGAGGCGTAAGAGAGTTGGATTAAGCAACGCCGTGGACTTCGGTGTTGCTCGGTTGTGGCTACGTGTTCAGCGTATTATCCACCCCTTTCAAATATCCTCGGTTGTGGCTACTTGAGCGTTAGATAGACTACAGTTAAAATTTTTTGAGTTATTCTAGTTGACAAGTTATGTTTTACAACTTAAACTTTATTGAATTTTTTTTTGATTCAAATTTAAATGACATTCTATAATGATATAAGATATATATACATCAAGAAAAATTGAAGAATTTGACTCGAACTTAAAAATTAATCTACTAATTACCAAAAGTTTCGAGTTATTCGAATTTCAATTTTTTTAACTCAAAACTTATTTGAAATTTTTTCGAGTCGAGTTTATATAATTTCGAGTCGAGTCAGAACGAGTCGAATTTTTTCGCCTCGAGTCGAGTTCGAAATTTCGATTTTTTCGAGTCGGGTTTTGCTCATCCCTACGTGCAGCTAAAAGATGTTAAGTTTCAAAATTTATCTTTTTAGTTACACTTCTTAATTATACTTTCGGTTGTTCTTTTTTTTGCAAATATTGATATTTAATTTTTTTTGATAAATTTTCAGTTTGAAATAAAATTTACAAAATAAATATCGATATTTATAAAAAGTTAACTAAATATTATCAACAAGCCTAATATTTTTAATTCAAAAATAATTTTTAAAATTTATCGTTTTTTAAAAACATCTTTTGTATATAGCATGTTAAACTCATCACTCATTCATCTTCTTACGCTTGTTTCAGAAATGTACACTCGCACGCATCAAACTTCAAAACAATTACATGGTTTGAGACGGCTATCAAACAATTTGAAGACGTTGTTTTTTGGGCATAATATTATAAAAAATTTATTTGATAAAAAAAAATATTATAAAAAATTAATGTATGATTAGATAGTTATTTTTATCTTTTGTTTTTTATCATCAAAATTGAGGGTTTAAATTACTCCTACCTTAATGAATACTTTTAAGGGGTGGATCCAAGGTAGAGTAGCCTAATTTACCGTTAAAAACAACACAATTAAAATGTTAAAAAAATAAAATATTACTCACATAATCGAAGTATTATACTTTTTGATAACATTTTAGGTTATTGACCATTTCCGACCTAAAATGTTACAGATATTGTTATCATTTTAGGTTATAATTGGAAATGTTATGCTTTTACATAATTTATTACAACTTCGGTAATATTTTAAGTTTTGGGTTGTAACCTATAAGAAATAGTTTTCAAGTTCTTTGACTCTTTTCAATTGTAATTTTGCTAATTGTGACATGAATTTAAGATTTTCTATTGATAATAAAAGTTTTTTATAGTATATAAGTAATTTAAATTTAATTTTAACAAATCAAATTCAAAATTAAATAATCGATGAAAGAAATAAACTTGTTTTATTTTTTTAACTCTTAATAGTAATTTTGTTAATTTCGACCATGACCCCTAATTGTAACACGCCGACGTCTCACCAGTCACCATACCAAGCTCAAGCTCCTACCACATAAGCCACCCGGAGAAAAGAGGCTCATGCAGTCTCTTCAAGTAAATTGACACAAATCCTGCGAGTGGTAAATAATTAGAGGAGTATAATTCCTACTTATAATTGTCAAACAATTCGTTTATCGGAGAGATAATTTTATTATTCTTGAAAGAAATTTTTTTGTATATAACTGTTGAAAACAAATATAATACTATAAATGTATGAGCACTTGAGTTTAGTATACCGATTAGAATTTTATTTCTTAATTTCAATCATCGTATATGTATGAGCACCGGTAATTCTTTATTACTTGATTCTTATGCAAATCATCTCATGCCGAGTAATTCATTTCCAGTGGACTTTGTCCTAATTTCCCAAATGCCAGGAGCTCTTCGTCCCGCTCTAGCACAACCGCGTGCTGTTCCTCCAAGGACACCAATGCTTCAATTCCATGTCCCATTTTTGTATCCATCAGAAAAACTGTATTTTTGGTCACGGTTTCAGATTTGTTGGGAGCTTTCGCCATCATCACCCATGTCGGCTTTCCCCACCCATAATCCATCTCATACAGACCAAACCTGCACAAACTGGTAAAACTAATCTTATCGATCTCGCCGCACGATGCCTCGCCTGCCTCTTTTATGTGCTCCAAATATTTAAGACATCCCCCATCTCCTTGTAGGTCACCAACAAAATCACCATCCACTTTCCTTATTGCTTTTCTTGCAAGGCAAGCCAGGTTTTCCAACTCGGTTTCGTTTTCTGTCACCGGTGCAGCCGCCACGACTAGGAAGTTTCCCATTGAATGTTTTGAGATCGGTGGTACTGCCCTTTGACGGAAATCCACTGTGTAGTTTATGAGACTTGGTTTCTGGATGTCGGATTTTGCTTTGAAAGCAGCCATGATACATTTGCTAAGGAGGGCCGAGACAGCCTCGACTCGTGTTGGATTCGGTACACTTGAACTCGTTGTTCTCGCCTTAAGCGAAGCTATTGCCGAGGCATCGAAAACGATTCTCATAGTTCGACACGGTCCTATTTTGATAAGTGGGCGCATTAGTGCTGAGATTGCCTCCCTGGTGAATGCCACATTCTGTGGGAAGACAGAACAGGCGTTGAAATTCGGATAAACGATTTCGTCACCGGATTTACGAGTCATTGAAGACCAACTTCTAAGAAACATCGTAACCGCAGTTCCATCGGCGATCAAGTGCGAAAGACATGCTCCGATAACAATGCCGCCGCAGGCAAAAGTTGTGACTTGTATCATGGCTGCATAACCTCCTGCACTCGGTTCAGTCCAAATTGATTTAGCAGGGTGGAGTTGAGGAACATAAGGCGAATCAGTGAGCTTGAGAAATTCACCAAGCGGACGATTAACTCTGGCCTCGACGTAATAAGCACCCTCGTCGTTACAATTGACGGAAAGATGGTCGTTGATCCTTCCGGCGAACGGATAAAACAGAGTTAAGGTTTCGGATAGAGATTCCTTGAGCAATTGTGCCCTCCTGGAGTTGTAGGCAATGATATCAGCCGATGAAATGCTGGTTTCTTGGTTCATATAAAAGAGGAACACAGGAATATAAACTGGAGGAAGGAACTGGTCCAAAAAGGAAAGCAAGTGTGTTCTAAGATGATGGGGCGTTGGAGAAGCGGGTTTGATCAATTCTTGGGAAACAATTTCAACCTCCATGGCCATTTTTTGTCATGCAGAATGGAAAAAGCCACATATATTTGACATTTAATTAAATAATTAACCCAAACTTATCGACTTTTTAGTTAAGTACATTTAATTCTTATAACATCTACCGTTAATTATTTTATTATAAAAATTGTCAAATAGTAACATTTTTAATTAAATATATATGTTATAAAATCTATTAATTCTTTAATTTATAGAAACTAAAATAAATTTTAAAGTTGTTTTATACGTTAAGACGAGAATTGAATCATTAACTACTAATAAAGATAGAAGAAACTCATACTTTAAATATATTTCTTTTATATGTAAATTTAATATTAAATCTATAAACAAAATATTAACTCTTACCATTTAATATATTAGTAACTCTAAACATTTAACTACATTGGTGAAGGTTGATGTTATAAATAGTATTTATTTTATTTATGAAAGTAAGTTTTTAGTTTATAAGATGTGTGTCTTATCAAATGGTTAAGAAAAAGTATGAACTTGATTTTTTATTTTATATTGAAAAAACGAAGTTCATGTATTAATTTGAACAAAAAATTAAGAATGACAAAAATACATGGCCCCAACTCGACCCGGTGCGCCCCGACTCGATCGAGTTTTTCTTCATAAATTTTGGAGATCGGGGCAAGGCGGGGTGAGTATTGAAAAGCTTTGAGTTGGGGCGGGGTAGGTTCGGGTATGAGGTAGAAATTCACCGCCCCGTCCCCCGCCCTGGTATATTTTTAATTATATTTATTTAGTTTTTATTATATTTGTGAAAATACCACTGTATATAAATATTTTTAGGAGGTTTAAGCTATATTTTTAGTTTGTGTTTATCATAATTTTTTTTGATATTGTTCGAATTTTAATATATCTGATTCCAACGATCAATGGTTCTAATTTATTCTTTTAAATATGTATTTTTTTCATAGGGTAATTTAATTGATCTTATTTTATTTTTATATAGTTTTAAAGGTCACTTAAAACCTATATTTTGTGACTATAATGGTGGATCAATCGAATCTAACATTTATCATCGACGAAATTTTTGTAAAAAATTCGGGTTGGATCAGGTCGGGGTCGGGTTCTTAAATTGATACATCAGGGCGGGCGAGCGGGTAAATTAATATTTTTAATTGGTGCGAAGCGAGGTCAAATTTAGAAGTTTATAAGTCAGAGCGGGTTTCAGAAGGCTAAAAACCCGCCCCGCCTCGTTGTCATCCCTAAAAAAAAATCAAATTTAAATACCTAATTGGACCAAATAGAAAGTCTAGTATCTAAATTGAATAATGAAAACAACTTCAAAACCTAATTAAATTAAAAAGTGTTTAAATGCTAAATTAAAACTTGATTGGGATCTAAATGCCCCGAGTCAAGTTTGAGTAGTGTTGTGCTCGACTCGGTTATTTAAAAACTCAAGTCGAGTATTAACCGAGTCGAACTCGAGTAGCTTGCGATCTGCCTCGTCTCATTTATATTATTATTATTATTATTATTATTGACTAGCAACATACATTTTAGTTCACTTTAATTTTAAAAAATTAAAAAAAAAAACCTTAGTATTCGAGTAACTCACGAGCTTTTCTATTTGGTCCATGAGCAGGTATTTTATCTTCTTTTGACCCTTATCATGTACAACCACAGTTCAATTTTTAACTAGTCAACCCCACTCATCCGATTTCATTTTCATAATTGGAGCTGGCAACCTACATTATTATTTTAAGCTTCCAAGGGAATCAGGGTTCATGAATGTTGAAGCATCAGGACACTTCATTATAGATTGAAAGTTCCATGTATCTCAAACCACTCATTGGATCCAAAACATTCAGAATCAGATTTTATAATTTCACCGGTCGCTTCATGTCTTGCAGTTGCGTATATATATCAGGATTTTGTAACTTCCATAATTCAGCAACTTCTTGTGCTGTCCTGTATGGACATGACAGCCAGTTCAGCATGTAATAATAGACCTCAACAATCATCCATTTCTCCACTCTATATAATAACATCGAATTAGGTTGTTTTCAGCAATTCACATTTCTCCTGTACCCCTTGCTAAAGGAAAAAGAATGGCTGCCTCAACTGCCCATGTTCGTTCAAGCAGTTTGCCCACCACCACTCATCCTCTGCTTCTAAGTGTTGAAGAGCAGTTAACCAGATTGAAAGCATCACAACATGAAGCGTCTCCGTCGATAAGCAACCGGTTGGGCGGCTTAAAAGAATTGTACGAGCGAGTCGATGATATGATTCATTTACTGTTTCCCAAAGCTTATTGCATTGAACATTTGGAAGATGTGTTGGGTGGATCTCTTAGAGTATTGGATGCTTGTGGCACCGTTAGAGATGTTTTGTCTCGGATGAGGGAAAGCTTGCAGGCGCTCGAATCGTCCCTTAGGCGAAGAACGGTCCGAGAGTTCGGCTTGGAGAGTGAAATCAGAGCTTTTATGGTCACAAGGAAAGAAATGAATAAATCAATCGGTCGATGTTTCCGGGGAATGGACCGGAAATGTAAATCAATGGTCTTGGACAATGATACCGAAATGGTGGGTGTGGTTACCATGCTAAGAGAAGCTGAGGAGATCAGTCTTTCAGTGTTTGATTCCCTCATATCATTTCTTTTGCTTCCAAAGCTAAGAACAAAGCCTAGAGGCTTGTCTATTGTTTCGAAACTACTGCATCCGAAACGTGCATCGTCATCGACCGAAGCCGAGAAACTAGAAGCCGAGTTGATTATGTTGAAGTCAGGCAAAGACATGAAAGTAGAACAAGTGCAAAAACTATTGAAGGGTCTTGAGGCGTTTGAAGCGACCATGAAAGAAGCAGAGGAGGATTTGGAGTGCATGTTTAGACAAATGTTGAAAACCAGAGTTTCTCTTCTCAACATTATAAACTAAACCACAATTCTGTATCATACAATTTTGCTCTCAATTGTACAAATATGTACAAACCGATTTCAACATTGCAAAATTATCTCCAGTTGCCTCTCTTTTTTATTGTGCAGTAATCATGTTCCTGTAAAATGACTAAAAAATCCCGGCCATGCACGAGGGATGACTATGGATTTTTTTGTTGTTGTTGGCCTTCCGGTTCCCATGACTTCGCCCCTGTACAACGGTGGTTAACGGTGGTTAACGATGGGAATGTCACCGGACAGATAGCCGATAACAAGAAAGAGAAAACGATTATGGAAGAAAAGAATAGAAACGACTAAAGAAGTATTAAGGATTTTGACTAGAAGAAAGTCAATGTATTATCTGAATTACAAAATACAAGCCCCATAACACTCTTTTATAGGCTATTGCTAGAGAGCCCAATAACTGCTTAACAGATCAAACAACTCTAACAATATTCAAACTGACTAACTAACAATCTGTTAACACATTCACACATGCTAACATTCTCCATATTTTCTTCTCTCTTCAACTTCTGACCATGACACAACACCTAATTTTTGTCTAAATATCTGAAAATAAGAAGTAGACAAAGCTTTGGTCAATCCATCAGCAGTTTGGTGAATTGTTGGAACATAACAAATCTTCAAGCTTTCATCTGCAACCTTCTCCCTCACAAAATGGATATCCAACTCCACATGTTTAGATTTAGCATGGAAAATTGGGTTGGCACTCATAGCAATTGTGCTAGTATTATCACTCCACACCACAGGCTTCACTGATTGCTTGACTCCCATGTTATCTAACAAAGCAGTAAGCCATGTTACTTCTGATACAACATCAGCCACACTCCTATATTCTGCCTCAGTGGTAGATCTAGAAATAGACTTTTGTTTCCTAGAACTCCAGACAACCAGGCTATGATTCAAAAACACACAGTAACCTGTAATTGAGTGTCTGTCATCTAGACTACCTCCCCAATCTGCATCTGCAAAGGCAACCAGCTCAGGACCACTACTGGATGCTGAAAATTCCATGCCATATTTTACAGTACCATTTAAGTACCTGAGAATTCGATTGACAGCTTCCCAATGTGCTTCACATGGTGCTTGCATAAACTGAGCAACCTGGTTCACACTAAATGATATATCTGGTCTAGTATGACTCAGATATAAAAGAGCACCTACAACACTCCTGTAACCTTGAGCATCCTCTATGGGACTGCCAGCTTCAGTAGTAAGCTTAACAGAAGGTAACATAGGAGTAGAGGCTGCCTTTGAATGCTCCATTTTAGTCCTGATCAACAAGTCAAGTATGTATTTTTTCTGACTTAAAAAGAGGCTATCTCCCCTGCGTCGAACCTCAATCCCAAGAAAATAATTCAACTCTCCTAAGTCTTTTAAGGAGAAATGTTGACTCAACATTCTAACAACATTATCAATTTCCTCATCAGAACCTCCAGTAAGTATGATATCATCTACGTATACTAAGAAATAAGTATACATACCTTCCTTGAGCTGAATGAATAGTGAAGCATCTGCTGCAGTGCCAGAAAAACCAATGTCCACCAAACTTTGCTTTAATTTGGAGTACCAATTTCTGGGAGCTTGCTTGAGTCCATACAAGGCCCGTTGAAGCTTGCACACAAGAAGTCTTCCATCAGAACCAAACTGTTCAAAGCCAGGAGGTTGTTGCATAAACACATCTTCACTGAGCTCTCCATTCAGGAAAGCATTATTCACATCGATCTGTCTTAATTTACATTTGTTCGAGACAGCCAAAGCCAAAATAACATTCACAGTGGACTGTTTAACTACAGGGCTAAATGTATCATGATAGTCTTGCCCTGGTACTTGGGAAAACCCTTTTGCCACTAGCCTGGCCTTATACCTCCCAATCGAACCGTCTGAGTTTCTTTTAATCTTGAATATCCATTTACATCCAACCATTTTCCTTCCTTCTGGCAGTTCAACAAGTTTCCAGGTTCCATTCTTCTTCAGGGCTTCAAATTCAGCCATAACAGCTTCTTTCCACTTAGGATCAGCCAAGGCCTGTTGTACAGTTAGAGGCTCCTGATCAACTCCTAGGATTTCAGCAAAATAAACCTTAGGTTTAAAAATCCCTCTCTTACTCCTTGTCACCATTGGATGAGCATTCAGCTTGCTTGACTCTCCTAGATCATCCACAACTTGAAATGATCTTTCTGCAACCTCATCATTCATTTGTGCCTCTTCCTCATCATAGGTTCTAGTCAGAACTTCATCAGCAGCAACATCAAAAGAAACTTCACCTTGGTCAACAGTGTGAACCACCTCCTCATGGTCAGACTCATCTTGAACATCAGTATGACCAACCTCTTCATAGTCAGAACCATTTCCAGTTTGCAACTGAGAAGGATTCTCAGCAGCAGCTTCTTCATCTTCAAGACCTGAAACAGCAACCTCAGGTAGAACAGTTTCAGGTTGTTGTCCTCCAACAGCATTATCATCAGGATTTACAGGATCTATCTCAACAACAGGAGAATGAACTGCAGCTGCACCTTCAGCACCTTCAGGACTTGTACAATCTGCTCCAGGATGATCTACATCAGCAACTTGTGGTTCAGAACTCCCACATTGATCTGCATCAGTTGGCTGTGAAGAAAACAACTTCTTCATAGTATCTGATCCAGCAACAATGTCCAATTTAGAGTGATGATGAGACTGAGTCGTGCTACTCTCTCCAGATTTCAAATGAGCATCTGCAAAAGGGAACACCAACTCATCAAACACAACATTTCTGGAAATATACAGTTTACCATCTTGTGCCAAACATTGGTAGCCCTTGTGTTGAGAGCTGTAACCCAAAAATGTACAAGGAACTAATCTGAAGTCAAGCTTGTGTCTGTTGAATGGCCTAATGTGAGGGAAACATCTGCATCCAAAAACTCTAAGCTGATCATACTGAGGCTTCTTGCCATAAAGCTTTTCAAAAGGAGAAGCACCATTCAACACCCTTGTAGGCAACCTGTTAATTATATACACAGCAGTAGCAACAGCTTGAGACCAAAAACGAAATGGCAAAGATGCCTGTGCAAGCAAGGTAAGAGCTAGTTCTACCACATGTCTGTGTTTTCTTTCCACCACTCCATTCTGTTGGAAAGTGTGTGGACAAGTCAACCTGTGCTTTATACCTTCTTCAACAAGAACAGGAGACAAACTTCTGTATTCTCCCCCCCAGTCACTTTGAAGTTCTTTAATTCTAGCATTAAACTGAGTAAAAACCAGTTTCTGAAACTGCTTGAAGGCTGCTATGGCCTGACTTTTATGCTTGAGCAAATAAATCCAGCAGTGTCTAGTGTAGGCATCAACAAATGCCACATAATAATAAAATCCCCCAGACACCACATGTGCTGGTCCCCATAAGTCAGTATAAACTAGTTGGAAAGGAGTATCATAACTAGTAGTAGAACTATCAAAAGGCAATCTGTGGCTTTTACCCATCTGACAAGCAACACAGACAGTTTTATTGATATCATCAGCAATTACAATATCTAATTCCCTACACACTTTCAACAGTGTTTCATGTGCAGGGTGGCCTAACCTCTTATGCCACAAATCATATGTATTGTTTAAAAGATTCACTTCTACATTATTACAAGTTCTCTGACATTCAGACTTATTTGCAACATAATCAAATGTGTAAAGACCATCAGCTTCTCTTCCTTCAAGCAAAACAGCACCAGACTCCTCATCTCTCACAAGACACTTGAAAGCATGAAACTCTAGAAAAACATGGTTGTCCCTAGCAAGCTTCGACACAGAGATTAAATTCTTTGTTATGTGAGGAACATGCATTAAGTCATTCAAAACTAAAGACTTATCAGTTTGTCTACTACTAGGCAAGATTGACTGACCAATTTGAGCAATTTGCAAACTAGAACCATTGCCAACTACAATCTTACCTGGTCCTGTGTACTCAGCTCCCTTCGACACTTTAGACCCTTCAGGTGTGACATGGTGTGTCGCACCAGAGTCCACAAACCACTCAGCTCCCTGCTGAGATGAACCAGCACCATTATTTCCCAGGCGTCCTGCACAGGTACACACAAAACCCAGACCATCAGTTCCTCCATCACAAACATTCACATTACCAGACTCCTCCCTAGAAGCATTCCTACGAGCATTGTTCACCCCTGGATACGTCTGATCGAATCTATGCCAACAAGCATCTGCAAGATGACCAACTTTGCCGCAAACTTGACACTGAGGCCTAGTACCCCCACGACCTCTTCCATAATTCGAATACTGCTGTCTGTAGGGTGGAGGATTGTAGTTTTGTTGCTGAGAACGAACCCCTGAGTCAGCACTGGACTTCTGATTAGCTGAAGGCCCCTGTGCTACACTAATGCTTCCAGAAAAATTATTAGGACTCTCAAATGCCTTTTGTTGAATCTCAGCATCCACAAGAACAGAAGTAACAGCATCAAGAGTATAAGGCTCTCTACTAGCCGTGATAACAGCAATAAACGGCTTGTAATCAACAAGTAACCCATTTAAAATTGTTGCAATTTTTTCAAGATCCGAAATAGGACTACCACAGGCTGCTAAAGAATCACATACCTCCTTCACTTGTGAAATATAGGTCCGCATATCAAGATCACCTTTCTTGAGCGTCTTCATTTTGTAGTGAAGACTCATCGCCGTAGTTGTAGATTGACTAGCAAAATGCTTCGTCACAGTTGCCCAAACACCAGAGGCTGTCTCTGCACCAACGAATTGAGACAACAGCTGCGGACTGACTGTGGACAATAACCACGACGCCATAGCACTGTCCTGTGCTACGAACAATTCGTACTCCTCATTCTCGATCATTTCATCACCTTCGCCGCGAATCATCTCCGGTGGCGCTTTCACCTTTCCGAGAAGAAGTTTCTCCAGACGGTGACTTCGAACTGCTAGCAGGATTTGTTGCTTCCACAGTAAGAAGTTGAAATTATCGAGGACAATGTTAACTCTCTTGTTCGTAAGAGGCGTCGTCTTCTTGGAAGAAAACACCGACTCCGTCGAATCTGCATCGGTAGTAGCTTGACCAGACTGTCCAGACTGATGACTCATCTTGTTCAGGAAGACTGAATATCTTTTAACGGTGAACGGAGTAGCTCTGATACCATGTACAACGGTGGTTAACGATGGGAATGTCACCGGACAGATAGCCGATAACAAGAAAGGGAAAACGATTATGGAAGAAAAGAATAGAAACGACTAAAGAAGTATTAGGGATTTTGACTAGAAGAAAGTCAATGTATTATCTGAATTACAAAATACAAGGCCCATAACACTCTTTTATAGGCTATTGCTAGAGAGCCCAATAACTGCTTAACAGATCAAACAACTCTAACAATATTCAAACTGACTAACTAACAATCTGTTAACACATTCACACATGCTAACAGCTCCGAACCGACCCGCAATGACCATGAATTTATTAGGCCCTTTTAAAATGGATGAAATCTTCTGTCCCTTTTCGTTACTTCTATTTATGCTCCAACATTAAAAACACTACAAAATTAAATTTCAAGCCCTAACTTTAAAATTTAAATCCTAAACTATACACCCTATACCCTAAAAAATCATAACCTAAATTCCCTAAACCCTAACCATAAATCTTAACCTAAAACCATATACCCTAAATTTAATTTTGAGCATGTGGCACAAATAAAAACACCGAAAATGGGCCGAGAATTTTCATCCCTTTAAAATTAGATAATCTAAGTATGATCTTGCAAATTTTTTGGTTTTATTATTATTATTATTATTATTATTATTTCGAAGGTAGACAAACTCCTAATAATTTATCATTGTTTTATGGCTTAATACTAAAATAAGTGTTCAAACTATCATGTTTTCACCTTTTAAGTGCTTAAATTATTTTTTGTTCCTTTTAGGTGCCCCAACTATCTCGTTTTTTTCTTTTAAATGCCTAAACTATTTTTGGTCTCTTTTAAGTGCTTAATTTATTTTTTTGTCAAAATAGATGCCTCGATTTGACTTTAAAAAGGCAAAAATGATAGTTTGAGCACCTACAAAAATTAAAATATAGTTTAAACACTTAAAAAGAAAAAAAATGATAGTTTGAGCACTTATTTTAACATTAAGTCTTGTTTTATTTTTACTTTGAAATTAGTATCACCTATCTAATATATATATATATATATATATATTTAATATTATATAATTCAGGTCTAACGCGTTTGAATTTAATATTTTTCATATTCTTGTGAAAATTAATCAGAGTACCAGTTTTTCTTTTCAAAATCAAGACAAAAGTAAAAGGAATTCAAAATAGAATAATTGAATACCGAATTGAAGGCCATAAAAAATTTTCAAAAAAGAAGGGAATTTTAGGGCCTAGGCCTCCAACGTGCCCTTTCGAGGTTTGTTAAGCCGCCATCATTTTATTTACCAATTTTCAGACCACACATCATTCCCTGTCAGTGATGATGGCCAAAATCAAAAGCATGGATAAGAAATCAAGAAAACTACGTAAATACATATATTATGTTATTATGGGCGAGTCTCGGGTGCCACAAGTTATAATTGATTAAAATAATAATAAATTTTAAAATTTGTTCAAAATTTTAATAAAATATTAAATTTTGAGACGAAAAAATTAATTTTGAATGTTATAAAATATCTAACATTTTAAATTTTTGAACAAATTTTAAAATTTATCATTTCTTAACCGCACCCTAAATTTGTTGCACTTTAGACTCGCCATATTATTATTGCTTTGCCAACCATTTTTCCCACCACTCCCAGTCCTGTTAAACCGCCAGTACAGTAGCTCAAAAAGATTGAAACAAGAGGTTATCTGCATTTCTGCACAGCTAACATGCATGGAAAAAAGCTGCATTTCTTCTTGTTTTTCTTACCTGTTTTTTTCCTTACTACTTAAACAGAGTAAAGCATGTTGACAATGAAATCACCAGTCCCCACCCCCCTCCACTTGCCATTTTCAATCCACAGCAGAGTTCACAATTTACAACCACATAACAATTCTGCCTAATTTCTTTTGAAAAATACTTACAATTGCAGAGAGGACCCTTTGTCCTCTTCTGTCCAATTTCAACAAGCAATCTCAGTTTGCAAAGATGAATTCAGCTCCAACTGTTCAAGTTCAGCCTCCCACCTCGCCTTAGCAACAACTCCGTCGTGCATCGGCATGTATTCCTCGAGTTTCTGGACGAGTTCGGTTGCGGTCGGAGCGGAGACAACGATGTGACGTTGCGATGGCTTAATGAAGCCATCATCCACGGCTTTGTCCAAGAAGGTGAGCAGATAATTATAGTAGCCATCCACGTTAATCAACCCAACCTGATGTCATTACACGAAACATAAAATAATGGTAATGGATTTGTGATGATGAGATGAGACATGAAATGGCTTTTTTTTACAGGTTTGTCGTGGATTCCAAGCTGGGCCCATGTTATGACTTCTAATAACTCTTCCAGTGTTCCATATCCACCTGATATTCATTCAAAAATTAATAATTCTATAATTTGCATAGGCAATAGGCATGATTCACGAGTTGATTTAATAATTTAATCGTACGACAGAGACTTACCTGGTAAAGCGATGAAACAGTCCGAATGGCGTGCCATTTCGGCTTTCCTTTGGTGCATGTCCGCAACCGGTTTGACCTCTCCGATTGTTTCCCCTGTTATCTGCTTAAACCGAAACAAAAACACATGGTTCAGTTCGTGTCCGAAAAGGAAGATTCAGATTAAGAAACATACCTCTTTGCTCATCAGAGTCTTGGGGATGATTCTGTTGATAAAAAAACAAAAGAAAATCAATCCTGTAAACTAAAACATGAGGTGAAACATGTTTGTTTTTACCCTAAAACATGTCCTCCACCGCGGTGAACTTCCTGAGAAACCAAACCCATTAACCCGACACTTCCTCCTCCATAAACAAGATCCAATCTCCGGGAGACCTGCAAATCAAAAACCCAACACGGGAAGCTTAGTTTTTTTTTTTAAACTAAAACAAGGCATTGCTTGGAGAAGGGTAGAATTACCAGTTCTTTTCCGAGCTGGAGAGCAGCATCGCGGTAGCAGTTTCGTTTGCCGGAGCTGCTTCCACAGAAGACGCAAACCCTTTTGAACCTGCTGGGGCTGGGGTTCACTGCTGGAGCTGCTTCCATATCTGCTTGATTGATTTAACTGAAGAAAGCTAAGGAGTTCCAAAGATTCTTGGGGAGGACCCAATACCAGAAGGACAATGGAACTACACCATTTATAGCAGCTTCCCCACAAGTTGCAGTGGCTTGTAATTGTTGGGATAATCATTTTGGTTTACGCTTGGAATCCTGTCCCGCCACGTGTCTAGAATGTCTTGCTTTACCAAATTTCTCCGACAGGGATATTCCTTTTTCTTCCCGGTTCGAATCCATTGGTCACACCTCAAAAACACCCTTAAACAAAAAATCCTTAATTACGAACACCAAAGGGCAGTGGTTATGTTCTTTCCTCGATCATCGGCAATGAATAGAAAGCTAAAACGAAGCAGGGCAAACAGCTGCTAGCTATAAAGATAGCCCGCCCTGATTATGGTTGTGCAAAAAAATTCGATCCGAAACTTTGGATATCCGTTCCGTTTTTATTTTTCAGATAATTCAGATCGGATACGATTAGTTATTTCACATTTAGATCGGATATTCGGTTATCCGAAATCTAAAAATTTAAATTTTTTATAGATATGAATCTTGTTATATTTGATATTTTTACTTGTTATATGTGAAAATTTGAAAATTTCATTGATACAAATCTTGTTATATTCAATAATTTTTTTATTGTTATATTCGAAAATCTAAAATTTTCATGGATAAGACGCCAAATTAAAAAAATTAAATCAAGTCATAAATTCAGATATTCGAATATCCGATCCGATATTCGATTTTTTGGATCAGATACGAATCGTTAAATTATCGATCCAAAATTTTTGGTGGGGTTGGGTTTGAACAATTGAATTGTTGTCTACTATGTTTTGAATGAAATATTGATCCTCAATCTCCATCGTGCCTACTCTTTCATCACCAAAGAAAACATCTTTGCAAAAAAGAAAACATCACAAGAAAAATAATGGAAATTCGGATAAAAAAAACAATTTGCTACTTTTAAAATCTGAACAATTTGAATACTCTAAATCTGAAGAATTTGAGAAGGCATTGTGTATCTTCGAGGGGTAAATGATCTCGATATAGTTTCGTGGAATACTCTATTTTTAGGGTTTTGGAAAAGTGAAGAAGCATTGAGTTTTGTTTTGAGGATGAATCAGAATAGGGTTACTTTCTATGTTGTAACTTGTACTTTCTTTCTTGTTTGAACCTTGAAGGTTTTATTTTAAGGTTGCACTTGCATGTTGTTGTAATTAAGTCTAGAGGGGAAATGGAAGAGATGTGGGGTTGTTTTGGGATATTTTAATATGTTTGTTTTATTTAAATATTTAAAAATAAGTAGGGACGTTAACGTGATATGATTGGTTAAATTTTTATTTAACGGCGTTAATATTTTACGTATTTTGAGTAGCGTCTCAAACTTTAAGGGCACGAGAGTCAAAGAAAATTCGTTAGGTATCGAGAAGGAAAAATGATAAACGTTATGGGTAATTTATGCATTAAATCATTTTTAAATAAAAAACAACATGAATAACTTCAAGCAATTTGTTATAGCCAATATATTCATTTACCTAATCCATTGATATTTTTCTCGTGTAACACGTTATCTATCTTTCCCAACAGGATATCACTTCACAATTAGTCCTATGTGTATACTTCTCCGCCACCTATCACTAACCACATACATAACATGTGTTGTTCATGGATAAAAATCATGTCCTCTTTCGGTGCTTTTACTTATGTCCCAACACCAAAAAACACTATAAAATTAAATTTTAAGCTATAACCCTAAATTTTAATCTTACATTCTATACCCTAAAAAATACACCATACTCTAAATTCCTTAAACCCTAACATAAAACCCTAAACCTCAAACCTAGTTAAAGGTTACATTTGAATCACTCAATTATGGGCAATGTTACATTTAGGTCACCCTTCAAATTAAAAAAAAAGTATATCCATTTGTGTATTAGATTAATTAATGATTTCAAATGAAGCATTCCAATGTTAACAAGGGTATACAAGTGATTTGGAAGAAAAAAAATGACTAAATTTACTTTTTTAAATATGAAGGGTGACCCAAACGTAATTTTACCCATAATTGAGTGATCAAAATATAACCTTTAATAATTGGGTGACCCAAATGTAATCTTACCCATAACTGAGTGGCCAAATTGTAACTTTTAATAATTATGTGACCCAAATGTAACTTTACCCATAATTGAGTGACATTCGTTGTATTTTACCCTTTATTATTTTATCTTAAAGTTTGATGTTTGGTAATTGGCTTAAAGACATTTGTAGGACCCTTAGGTCCTATTTCGACTAAAGTATAACCCAAAATTCAATATTTATTGGACTAGTATCATTAAGTGAACTCGCCGCACCATTACAACAAGTTTTAAAATATATATATATAATTTTAGTTACTCAAACTCGCAGTAGACGCATGACCAGTTTTATTTTTTTTTTAATTTTCATTTTAAACTTTAATTACGATATTAGCTTAATCTCAAACCGAACTCGTCGTAAGGGTACGGCGGGTTTCACTCTAACTCAACAACTTATGGCTAAGCATAACGATGATTTAAACAAATTGAACTCGCCGCGTGTGTGTCAACTTCACACGTTTACCATCAACAACATGTGCCGGCGGTTTCATCTCCAAATACTGAAAAGCAATAATCAATAACAAAATACATGTTCTAAGCAATGATTGGAATGCCCGAAATTGGGACACCGAGATGCATAGCAACATCTTCGAGGATGATTGTGCACTCCCCGCATGACATTTGGAAAGTATGTGTCTCCAGTCTCCAACGCTCCACTAACCTATTAATCAACTCCGGCACGATTTCAAAGTTACGAATCTTTGACGCGTACTTAAAACCAACATTCTTTAGAAATCCCCTTATATATTGGCTTGGATCGTTCCATATCAAGCGATGCCGAAATTTTGCATCCTCTTTCTACAAACACAAAATTTAAATTAAACTAGTATTTTATCATTTATAAACAATAAATTAAAAGTTGTAAAAAAACCCCATAAATTCTTACTAATAATTTCACGTTGTTCATGATGTGAGAATCTTGAAGTCTTAACAACACCATTTTCCCTCAATAGTTATGTGCAATTAAATGGCTAAAGCATCACAAATCAATCGAATTTTAAAATATTTTTGATTAAAATATTTACAACACAATTTAATATTAAGATTAAAAAAAGCATGCATATATAAAAAAATTTGAATAAAAATAAATCATATTCAAAAAAATTAATCGTAATATATAAAAGTTAACAAACATTACCTTTAACCTTCTGAATTATGTGTGAGCTTGCTTCTTTCGGTGTCGTCTAAAAAAATCTCACAGTTTGACAATTTTTTTTGTTTTGCTCGAACAAAAGATGTTGAATTTTTTTTGTGTGTTTTAACTCTAAACAAAACTATCTATTTATAAAAACTAAAAAGCCCTAATTTGCAAAACCACTAAAAGAACCTGTAATTTTTTTTCTCGTAAAAGCGTTACGGTGTGTTAAGTCAGAGTGAAACTCGTTGTGCCCCTACGGCGAGTTTAATTTTAAATTAAGTTAATTATGTGATTAAAGTTTAAACTATAAATTTAAAATAGAAAAAAATTAGAACTCATCCTACGTCGGATTTAAATAAAAAATTATATATTTTTTAAAATCACCGTAATAGTACGGTGAGTTTAGTGTAATAGTGCTAGTTCCGAAAATATGAGATGACCTACAAATGTCTTTAAGCCTAGGTAATGCTATCTTTCAAGGCTTAGCCGCTCAAGTGTCATAAAGATCCGTACAACAACGTTACCACACGTGCAAAAGATAAGATACGCTTGGTTATCCGTGCGCAACTTCCCTAGGAGCGAATTTAAAATTTAGCCTTTACAGTTTTTAACGGTAATTTAGCCTTACAGTTACATTACATAACTTACATTCGGTTAAAAATTATTTACTTACGAAAATTTATTATATAGTCACGGCTTATAATAAATTTATAGTTTCATCTATTAAAAATCAGTTAATTAATTTTTTATGTATTTTTAAAAGATGATTCTTCACTTTTTATATCATGAAAATAAGGAGTATTTGATTATATTTAAGTTGATTATGAATGAATTAGTGAAATGAAAAAAAAATTAATCGGTTGGTATTCAGTGAATGAGGACCCATAAATAACATGGTGATCCGAATCCAGAAAATAATCTCTCATTATTTTACACTATTTTTTTATCATTTCAAATTACTTTCAATTTGTTTTTGAAAAAAAAAAACGACTTCAAAATTTTAGTAACGATTTAATTACCCAGTAACGTTGGGTTAATTTTAAATATTAATCTACTAGGAGCATAAGAAGAGCTAGAAGAGCTTTTCATTTTTTTTAAAAATATTTTGACTCTTCAATTTTTAAAAATCATATTAATCATTATTTGTAATGATTTAAATTAATCTTTTAATATTCTTAATTATACCTTTTAAAATTGGGTAAACTATCTGTTTGACCACCAATCTATTGGGAAAGTTTTAAAATGACCACCATAGAAAAAAACGCGTCATTTGACTACCCAAACTATTAAAATGGGATCAATTTGGCCACCGGCCGTTAAGAGGCTAACGGAAGGTGACGTGGCAGTTAAAAAATTAAAGGTATAATCACACATTTGGTCCTTATTATTTACACATTTCTTTCAATTTAGTCCTAATTTATATTAATAATCACACTTTATCCCCTACTTTGAGTTCCACGATATCACCGGGAACAAGATCTTTCGCCGGCAAATTAGGGATTTTGATTCCATCACGAATCACCGTGGCCTGCTCCGATTGGATCTCTTTCAAAGCTTCCAACGCTTTCTCAGCGTTATTTTCTTGCCAAACGCCGACGATCGCGTTCACAATCAATATCAGAAAAATCACCAACGGCTCAACGAAGGCGGTAATTCCCATTTCGCCGCCTTCGTTGCCGTCGTACCAAGCGAGTACGAAAGAAATTACCGCCGCCAGCAGTAGGATTCGAACTAAAGTGTCGTTGAACTGTTCCATGATTAAACTCCAGATCGACTGCCCTTCGTGCTTCTCCAACTCGTTATAACCGTAGATCTTGCGCCGATTCTCAACTTCTGCCGATGATAATCCCAATTTTCGACTAACTCCATAATGCTTCTCGCATTCTTGGATATCTTTGGCCCAAGCGGGGAACACATCTGGATCCGTTTGTTTGAAGGCCACAAATTCTCGTTTCCCATAATCTTCTCCTCCTTTTCCCATATCTCGGATTTGTTACAATACTGAAGATTAAACTTAAGAAAATCTAGGGTGAGGGGGAGAAGATAAAAGTTTGTTTGGTTACCGAGAAAATGGCGAGAAAGTGGATGTTATGGTTTCCCACTTAAATCTAGGCTTTGTGCTATTGTTGTTCCCCACGATTCTGCTATTGTTGTTCCCCACGAGAAGGTGGAGTTTTGGGGGATGATTGTATGGTGTTTGTTAAAATGTCTGGCTTTGGTGTTTGATGGGATTTTGTTACAGGGTTTGAGCATAAGACATATATATCTAATTGAGTAGATTTGAGCATAAGATTGAGTTTGGTGCAGTGGTTATACCGCTGCCACTTAAACATGAGTGCCTGGGTTCAATTCCCATGATAGGCATTTTCATGAAGTCACATTTTCTCCTTTAAACAGGTGGTGACACATGTCACCACCTGATTGGAGGAGGGAAATAAATTAATTAAATCAAATATAAATAATTAAAGTCCTTCAATAAGGTGTTGACGTGTCACTATCTAATTATTTAATTTATTTATTTTATTAATATAAATTAGGACTAAATTGAAAAAAATGTGTAAATAATAAGGACCAAATGTGTGATTATACCTTTAATTTTTTAACTGCCACGTCACCTTCCGTTAGCCTCTTAATGGCCGGTGGCCAAATTGATCCCATTTTAATAGTTTGGGTAGTCAAATGATGCGTTTTTTTTCTATGGTGGTCATTTTAAAACTTTCCCAATAGATTGGTGGTCAAACAGATAGTTTACCCTTTAAAATTTTAGTTAAATCTTGAAAAAAAAAATATGAAAACTTTAATTTGGCTTCCCATACTTTTGGCGAAGATCCGCTCTTGTAATTACAAGCTCATAAATATTATACTCGTTTTATGATTTGTAGTTGAGATTCGAGGTTGTTCGTCCTAACAATTTCGTCTCTAAAGTTAAAATTTAAATACTTTCTCTAAGAGTACAAACACTTTAATCTTATCTCTACACTCAACATTTGTTGCTTTATTCACACTATATCTTGATCCACATCAAGCTTAATGCTAACATTTGAACAATTTATTTCCTTATCCTTAATAAAAGAATTATAATAATGTAGTTATTTAATTATGGAAAATACTTTGATGCATAAGCTTGTGTAAACTTTAGTTTACACAAGCCCTTTAATTTTAGGGTTTAGGGTTTAGGGTTTTAGGTTAGGGTTTAGAGGTTTAGTATGTAGGGTATATAATTTAAGGTTTATGGGTAGAATTTAGAATTTAGAGTTTAGGATTTAGGGCTTAGGTTTTAGGTTGCTAGGGTTTGTGATTTAGATTTTAAATTTTATAAAAGGAATGTGTAAAAAAAAAAAATTACACAGCTTGTGCATCAAAATAAAACCCTTTAATTATATTTAAAAGTTATGTTTGATAGGTAAATTTATCAAAATAAAAATGCTTTTTTTTCTTTTATAAACACCATATAAATAAATCTTTTAATTTTTTCTTGGGTTTTTTTAATTAAATAGAAAGATTTTTTTACATTCCCATAGTTGAATTCGAATTCATATAAGATAGAGTAATATGAGCATCCTTAGCCACTAGACCAATTAATAAATTTCGAATTTTTTGAGTTTTAGCCGATGCATCAAAGAGTAAAGAAGATAGCTGTAAGTGATTCATTTCCACTCAGCTGGATTAAACCGAAAAAACGAATAGTAGTAGCTGTTGAAACGACATAGTTTGAAAATTTTGGAACGAGTTTGACAATGTATGTGAATTACGGAAATTTTATTAAAAAAAACATGCATATGCTATTATTTTCAACCAAAAATGGTCTTGCGGTTGAATAAATATTTCTAAATAGGATGAGTTTACCACGTGCGACGAACATCGATGAACACCACTAATGATGAACACCGATGAACACCATTAAATTAATTAATAAAGATTTAAAATTTCAAGGACTCATCATACAATTAATAATTATTTTAAAAAATTCAATTAAATTATTTTATATAAAAAATAATTTAATGGTGTTCATCGGTGTTCATCATTAGTGGTGTTCATCGATGTTCGTCGCACGTTGTAGAATTTTCCTTCTAAATATATAATGATTTCAACTTTTAATTTCGATATCAATGATTTCAACTTTTTAAACCGATCGGTCAATCGTAGTGATTTAAGGAATAGCCAATATGGTATAGAATTTAAAATATTTTCTTTTAACTTAAAAAAATTATTTTTGTCAATAATTTTTTAGAACATGTGATTAAAAGTTCTCGGTTGATGTCTTCACTTCTTCCTTAGGTTGTGAGCTTAATACATATTAGGAGCAAAAATTCTCATTCCCCTCCTCATATGTAGAATTGTTCAAAAAATATTTTTAAACTAATTAAATTTTAATTAAGTTAGTATCATTGTTCTTGTAATGACATGAAAATAAATACAATTTTTTTCGAAAGAATAAAATTTATAATTTTGTATGTAATTGTTTAATTTAACTTACTTAGTTTTTTAATAGTTTTTTAAAAAGTTTATAACTGTTTAAACTTTTTCTTATTTTTTTGTTACCCAAGGTGTTCATTAGACTACATATTATTTTTAAGGGTCAATATTTGATGCACAAGCCACAAGTAATGGAAAATTCTTTTTCTGCAAGTATGCCTATTTATGCTTTAAAACTTTAATTTCTAAATTCTAAACCTTAAGATTTTAATTTTTAAACTCTAAACTCTAAATTCAAAACACTTAATATTAAGGGTAAAATACACATATCATCACTCAACTATCTTCTCACTCTAAATTTGATCACTCAACTTTTAAACATTTCAATTTACTAGCTGAATTTTAAGATTGCTCGTATTTTAGTCACTCTCAATTATTGTTGGCATTTATTATTATTATTTAATAAAAAATAATTTAAAATATAAAATATAATATTCAATCTGATTGTTTGTCGGTCACCATTCGTCGTCGTCGAACGCCACCGTTGATACGGTGGTCGTTCAGTCCCATAATTCACCAGATCACTTCGTCTCGACTCTCTGAGTCCGAACCCGACCTCCATTTTGCTAAAAAATGCTCCAAAGTCTATGAAAAAGCGATCGAAAGTGAGGAAACCAAAAAATTTCAAATGAGATTTACAGGTTTCGAGACATTTTTCGGTGAAACAAACACCAATTTGGGATCAAATGTTTGGTGATTTTTTTATATTTTTAAATTTAGTAATAATATTCATTTTAAATTTTTTTTATTTAATAATATTAAAAAATTAAAAATATAAAATATTCGAGAGTGACAAAAAACATGAGCAATCCGAAAATTCAGTTAGTTAATTGAAAAGTTTAAAAGTTGAGTGACCAAAATAAGAGTAAAAAGATAGTTGTGTGATAAACGGTACTATATTTTACCCTAAAATTAAACACATAAACTCTAACCCTATACTAAGTAAAAACCCTTTCTAATTTAAAATGAAAAGGTTGTCTACATTAAGCTTTTTGGTCGGAAGTGAGGACTCGTGAGCAAACAAACGGAGATTAAAATGTTAAGGCTGATTTTGGTCGCCTCAGGCTCAGCAGGCAACCGTCTAGTGTTGCCGCCTAACCCTATACATCCTCTACATCGTTCTAATTTAAAATGCTCACAATTTCATTTCTCTCAATTCAATTCAGTGATTATTATTAATTAGATTTTTTTAAAATCAAATGAATTATCTTTGTAATTTTTAGTATACTCTCAAAATTAGGGGTGTTTAAAAAAATTCGATCCGATTGATCAGATCCGGTTAACTGTTGATCCGATCCGAAATTCCGGATATCCGATCCGTTTTTTATTTTACGGATAATTCGGATTGGATATCCAAAAATTTCGGATCGAATATGGATAGTGATTTTATATTCGAATCGGATATCCGAAAATTCAAATTTTTATAGGTATAAATCTTGTTATATTCAATATTTTTACTTGTTATATATGAAAATTTGAAATTTCTATGATATAAACATTGTTATATTCAATAATTTATTAATTTTTATATTCGAAAACCTAAATTTTTCATGGATAGAACCATTAAATTAAAAAAATAATCAAATAAATTCATAAATTTCGGATAGTCGGATATCTAAGTATCCGATCCGAAAATTCGGATATCTGATTTTTTTCAGATCGGATATGAATCGCTATTTAGGTGATCCATATTTTTCGGATATCCAAAAATGAACACTCCTACTCGAAATCATGTGAAACGCATTATGATCTTATAACAATAACTTAAAACTTAAAACATGAAGAAAAAAAATTTAAGTGAAAATAGCTGTCTTTTAGATGTTTATAATTCTATTTTTTATTGTTTATTTGCAAGTATCTTGGTGTGCATCTATCATTTAAGGTGTTAAAATTGGTTGAGGTGATTCCTGTTTTTGTGGTTAGATGGTTGACTAGTTTCGTTATATTATGTGGTGTTGTTCGAATCCTTGTTCTGGTGTTGTTTTGCTAGGGTAAAAATCTCCTTCCCCTAATTATGTCTCTTTCTATGCTCCTGTCTAAAAAATAGTTAAAATTAAATTTTACCTCATAATCCTAATTTTTATATCTTAAACCCTAAACCTTAAAAAATACACCACGTCCATAATTCCATACACCCTAACCATAAGCCTCGACCCTAAACCCTAAACCATAAACCCACTATTTTAAAGTGGAGGCACAAATGGGGGCATACTTAGGGGGCATATGATTTCCATCCGTTTTGCTAAGTTCAGTTTGGTTGTTTTAGAATACCGGGTTGTGTGTAATCTTTTTCTCCGTTTAAGCCTAGGGAAATTTTTAACGAGGCACTCAATTACAGTTCAGGATGTTTTGTCCCTTCTTAATAATAAATTATATTTTCCGAACAAAATTTTTTTTCTTCTCAAGAGGATAAAGATGATAATCTAATAAGTAATATTTTTTGTATTAAGGTATTTTTTTGAAAAAAAAAATATATCTCCTACTTATGATAAATTAAAGACAACATTTTAATAAATTACGCAAAGCCCCCAAAATCTTTGAATTGCCTCTGCCTTATAATCACTTTTAAACTATTCAAAAAATTAATGTTAAAAATTTATATTTAAAATAATAAAAATAAATTTAAAATATTATATAATATTAACTGTTTATTTACTTTTGAAAATTAAATTTATGTAAAAAAATTATAAATAATGTCAAAAAATCATTTTTAATGTAAAAAATCAAGAACAAAATCAAACGAAACTATGATAATATTAAAAAAAAACGAGAAACGAACGAAACATAAAATATAATAAACAGTTAAAAAAAACACTAAGCCTAACTAGGCTAAATTGATTTCACTCTTAAATAAGAATTGCCACACTGAGTATTGAACTCAAACCTAACCGTTTGAGTTGAACCTCAAGTTCAAACATCAACTGTGCTTCTCACTTTATAGATATTGGTTTGAGAAAATTGAATATGGATTCGTAAATTTAAATTTGTTTCTTTAGTAATTAAATAAAAAATTATTTGAGTTTAGCAGATTGAACTTCCATGTTGGATAGTTAATTAGGATTAAGGTTTAATTTGTCTAATTTTAAAGTTAACATGGGACCTAAGAAATGTTTTAACAAAAAGGATTAGATTTGATTTAATTTGATTTGATTTGATTAGTTTCAAAATTAACATGAACTTAAATATACTCCTATATTATGAACCCAAAAAAAGACACTAAGGCTTAATTTGCTTTCAAAACTAAGAAAGATCTAAATGGTAATTTTAACTAAAAATTACGGACAAAATTTAAGAATGGGAGAAATTATTAGATAAATTCGAGTCCCATCTTTTACAAATGGGAGAGTCGTGGTTTTAATGCATGGCGCATGCAGAAGCATGTGCTAATAAGTTAGATAGATCAGCTGGAAACTATCGCTTTGTCTTTTTCTAAATATAAAGAACCTTCATAAAACTTTCCTGGAAATTCCCCCATGGCCGGGAGTGTTGAAATATTGACATATTATCGGTTATCAGATTTCATGCTGCCTTCTCACAGAACATAACTACAACATAGCAGAAGAAAACATAAAACATTATTACATACAAATTACAATTAATTTAGTATAATCTTTGTTTAATCTCCTTTCCCAATTCCTCGTGCATGCAATTTTTTTTTTCTACACCAGTCGATGGCATGTCACCAACAACCCTACATTATTATCTTAGTCTTATGTTATTTCGACTCGAATATGTATCTAACGCGAGTATAATATATTTTTTTATATATTTAAGATATTATGTCTTCAATCTTACCTATCCAAATATACGTATAAGATAAAGAAACATTTTCGCTGGCTTATGCGGAAGGTTCCTGCAGACAAATTTGGTACCTTAGCTGTTACAAATTGTCCCACGCCCGTACTCTGAATGAGACTTCGTACGCCTTTTCCCACGGATCTCAGATCTAGTTTAGGATAAGTTGTCCTTAACAGGATCAATATAAAGCCAGGTTCAAGTGCTGATTAGCCTTCAACATCCCCATCATCCTCCTCGAAGATATCGATTATTCGATCGTCGTTAATTCCTCTGTTTTCGACAATGGCGAGTCTGAATTTCAATGCTCTCAGGGACTTACACAACTCTGCTAATGACCTCCTTCACTCGCCGATAATCAAGCGAGCACTCGTTCACCAGGGTCAAGAGAAATGGGTTCACCAAGTATCCGAATCGTCTCTCAGGATGTTGGATGTGTGCGGCATTTCCCGAGACATTCTTTTGCTGGTCAAGGAACATGTCCAGGACCTGCAATTCACTCTGCGTCGAGTGAGCACCGACGAGTCCGATATCGGAACCAAGATGGCGGTCTACGACCGGTACTCGAAGAAGCTAAAGAAAGAGACCCTCAAGTGTTTGAATTCACTAAAAGGGATGAAAAACAAGCCTGTAGCGAACGACATCGTAACAACCATCGACGATAACCTGTCGATGGTTGTCGATGTGCTACAAGAAGTAAGAGTGACAGCCATATCCGTGGTGGAGTCACTGCTTTCCCTCGTTTCGATTCCGTGGCTGGAGAGAAAATCGGGTAAAGGGTATTTCGGATCGAAGTTCATGCGATCGAATTGGGATCGATTTTACGATATAAGCGATGAAATGGCGGTTCAGAGCGCGAATAAACGATTGCAGGCAGTGGAAATAACGATTGAGGATCTTGAAGCTGAGCTAGAATGCATGTTCAGACGTTTGATCCAGACTAGAGTTCTACTTCTTAACATACTTACCAACTAATCAACATAAAATAATAACTTTTTTCTTTTATTTTCCTTTGAATTGGAGAAATATTCATTGGTTAGTTGTTAATTGTTATGCTAATTAAAGCTGGATAGGCTGATTTAGTGATTGAATAACCAAATGCTGCTGTATTCTTTGATTCTTTTCAATAAGTTTAATGTAGTCCTAATTATTGGTATTTTAAGATTTTAACGGTGCTTCTCTATTATTTGGAACTCAAAGCCTAAACGCTAAAAGAAAACTAATTAGAAAGTTAGAGACACGGTTTTTTTTTTACGCATCAACCCAACTTTAATAAACAAAAGTAAAATAAGAGCATTAATATCGGAGGTTTTAAAACATCTAATAAACAACAACAAAAAAACGTTAAATCTAAAAAATTTAAGATAAGTGTTACACCAATTAGATCAAACACTTCTTCTTTGTACCAAAGAAAATATCTATAGTCCACAAGGGTCTTTGAGAATTGTCAAAAGACGAACTAGATAAAACTCAAAATCGACAACCACCTTTCATGCCTATTTCTAAAGACGATGATCCGTTACAGATTATATCAACAAACAATCTAAAAGATATTAAACTATTCGAGTTTACTGAAAAACACAAATCATAAACAAACGTCGTGAGGGTCACCGTTCGAACACTAAATACCGACAAAAAATAGCCATATAATGTACCATAAGCCGAAGCATGTTATAAAAGTGGAGAGAACATATCACATAAATAGAAAAAAGCGCATTAAAATGTAAAAATAATAGAAAAATATATAAAAACAAAAAAAAATATAAATCATCGGAATAACGGCCAGAATAAAAGCTAGTGCCGTCGCTGCTTAGGAAAAAAAATAAACGGCAAGAAAATATAATTAGAGTTACAATTTGTTTGGTCTACATTTAGAAATTAAACATTGATTTAATTATTATAATTATATTATCATGTTTAAGTTAAAAAAAAATCCAATGTTCAGTTTATATGTCACACAGTTAAGCAGGCCCTTCTCAATTAATTACAATTCCCAAGAAGCACGTCATTTTGAGAACATGAAAATATTCAGCTCTATGATTATTTATGGTCAAATACTATTTTTAGTGTTGGTACTATAGGCAAGTTGTGGTGTTAATTCATGTACTTTAATCTTCTTCTTTTTTGACAATTTACTTTTTTAATTGTACTTTTCAAATTTTAAATTTCGATTTTGACTTAATGATATTTTATTAGAATCTGTTTAGTTAAATTCTACTACGACCATTTGACTCATACTTAATGGATTTTGATCCAACTCGATTTTATAGGGTCATTTTTAATGAATATTTTGGGTTTGGGGCTGGTTCGGGTCTACTTTTTTGAGAATAAAGTCGGGTTGGGTTTGTGTTTAAGGTGAAAAATACCTTGCCCTACCCGACCCGACCAAAATAATAGTTTAATTTTATTCTAAATATTTAGGTATAATTACTACAATGCTCATCTCTTTATATATATTATCTCCCTATTTTGTCTAATAAAAATAGAATAATTATTATAATGTTCTATCTTTATTTGTATTTTCTCAATTAGCTTTCTATTTTATCGAGTAATAATGAAAAATGATAAATTTTTTATTTATGTTGGGTCGGGTCGGGTTCGAGTTTTTACTCTAGAATTAAGAGTCGGGTCTAGTGAAACATCGTAAAATATTGAACCGAGTCGAATTTGAATGAAGGTATTAAATTTTTGGACCGAATAAAGATCAACCAAAATCCCGACCCATGACTATCCTTAAATTCTACCGTTACTTTCTATAATGCGTACGTTGTTGACTTAATTTTTGTTCTTGAATTTAATTAATTTTGGTCTGTGTAATTTAACTTTATTGTCCCTAATTCATTTACGTTGAGATTAAATTTTTAAAATTTTAATACGTACAAAAACAAATTCACTAAATTAGAGTGTATGGACTAAAGTCGCAACTTTCACTTAGTATATACTATTGTTTAGGGTTTTTGACTTTTTCAGGAAAAATAAATATTTCACTCATGGAAGGTTCTAATTCATGTCCTACAACATATATGAGCATTTACGGACAACCGTGCTACCATGTTGCCCGAAAAATGTTCTTATGCTTTAAGACTTGAGTTCAAATCTTACCATAAACGAATAATATGGCTACTTTTAGTAGAATTTCTTGCAATTCTTCGCACAATTTTAATCGTGTTAAAATATTCGCGACCAATTATTAAAACAGTATTTTAAAGAGTTATTTCAAAAAAAAAAATAAGAAATGTGTCTAGTTTTTCTCCCTCCAATAATCTCATATTAAGCTAAGCATGTGTGTTTAAATTAAGCAACCAATTAGTTTGATTAGCATTGTACAAAACAATAATTGACTGCATGTGTTAAGCTAAAGTTGAGGATTGGGGTTCCAAAATATCCAACATAATAATTGCTTATAAAACGTAGACAAAGCATGGTTGGCCATGCACAGCCTAATCCAACAATTGATTTATATAATTAATATATGCTAATTTGATTCTAAACATTGTTGGTTCACTGTTCCCTATAACACGCATGCCATGGGGGTCTTGCTACGCCGCTGAATCAAATTTATTTGTTTTTCTTTTGTTTGCGTAAATTGGCACCTTAACAACTAAACATAATTAGCTTAATTAAAATGTTCTAACCAATCAAATAGGCACGAGTTTAGTTGGACTCTGTAATTAAAAAACAATTTAATGTTAATTTGGCGGGGTTTTTTGTAGTTTTTTTGGCCATATAATTTGGCAGGGTAAGGTACAACAAATAAATGATTTGTGATTTTCTCCCGATGATGTACTTAATAATCATAAGATTAGAGAAAACTACTTATATGGTACTTCATCTTTGTTCGTATTTTATTTTGGTATTTTCTTTTATATAAAATGGTATATAATATTACGTTTTATTTCTACTTTGGTATTTTGTCGTTGAAAAATTAATATGTTAATTAGAAGAAAGAAAATTACATATGACATGCTAACGAGGAGAAAAAAAATCACACGAAACAGACTAACACGTCATTTTCTCTTTCATGGTCAGTATGTCACATGTAATTTACGATTTTAGTCGACCTAACATGCTGATTAGGAGAGAGAAAATAATGTGGCGTCTGTCACATGTATTTTTCTCTCTCCTAGTCAGTATGTAATTAACTTTTTAATGGTGAGATATTAAAATAGAAACATAACATAACATTATGTGGTGAGTGAGGGATCGATCGAGTCAAGTCGAGTCAAAAAATTTTGAGTTGGTCGAGTTTACAAGTCCAATTTTACAGCTCAAACTTTATTTGAGATTTTTCGACTCAAGTAAAGTTTATAAAAATTCAAGTTGAATCAAGTCGACTTGAATTTTTGTACAATTTTAATTGTAAGTATTTACAATGTTATAATATATTGATTCAAATTTAAACAACTTTTTATAATCATATGCAACACACACAAACAAATATATATATATATATATATATATATATATATATATATATATGGGTTTTATTTTGATGCACAAGCTGTGTAAATTTTTTTTACACATTCCTTTTATAAAATTTAAAATCTAAATCACAAACTCTAGCAACCTAAAACCTAAGCCCTAAATCCTAAACTCTAAATTCTAAATTCTACACATAAACCTTAAATTATATACCCTACATACTAAACCCCTAAACCCTAACCTAAAACCCTAAACCCTAAACTCTAAAATTAAAGGGCTTGTGTAAACTTTAGTTTACACAAGCTTGTGCATCAAACTATTTTCCTATATATATATATATCAAACAAAATAGAAGGACTTAACTCGAACTTGAAAATCGATACACTAATTACTAAAAATATCAAATTTTTGAAGTTCCATTCTACAACCCAAACTTTATTTAAAATTTTCAAGTCAAGTTTATGAAATTTTGAGTCGAGTTAAAAAAGTTCAATTTTTTCAAGTTAAATTTTGCTCACTCCTAACGTTAGGTATCGTTTTGCTAAAAAATAGATAGAATACAAAAACAGAAATACGGGTAAAAGTGGGTACCAAAATTTGTAGTTTTTCCATAAGATTATTATTCTAAAACACTACTAAAATTAAATTTTGATCACCCGAACCTCGTCCATCGTTGACATGCGACTAACATCAAGAATACTTCAACTGAACAAAGGGGTGCACAACCAACACATTCATTCAGAAAAATCCATGCTTAAAAAATCAACAAAACCCAAAGTTGAAATGGAGTTTCGTTTTCTATCTACAATCTTTCTTTCACAACCACTTTATTGAAACCGAAGAATTTAAAAAGAAGACAATCAGAACAGCATCTCCAACAGCAGCTTATAATCCGATAATCGTCTTCCGGCTGCTGCTAAACGCACAGCCAATAATCACTGCGATAGAAAATCAAGTTTCTTTCATGTCACAACATGAATATCATATTACCTAAACATACACTTAGACGAGTATCGCATCAAACTACGTGCACAATATATAATTGGCAACAAACACATATACAGCGCAAAAGATCTGAATGTCAGAGCAGATGAATATTATTAACATCACACGGCCTCCTAACCGAGTGATGGAATAGGCAAATATAGCAATTGAGGAATACTTGAATACATGGTAATAACAATGGCAGTCCTCGGTTTATCTCTTCTCTATTATCGTATTAGTGATGATCCTTAATCCCTTATGCATACATATGCAAATTTCATTAATTACATGAGCAGTATAGCAGACCATGAAGCCTTCAAGTTACATGGACTTAAAGCACAAAATATATAGGCACAAATCATAATGTAACAAAGCATTGAAATTTCAATAACTCCTGAACTATGAGGAAAAAGAATAAACCTTGCGTAAATGCGAAAGTATGCAAAACTGAAACTAAACAAGTCATACTACGCAGTCGCATAAAACGAAGAAAAAAAGAGTACCTAATGCTTGTCTCCATGATCATCGTGGCCCTCCCAAGGGTGTCGCCAACCCTAACGGCCACAAAGTCAGTCCGGGATCGAAAGCAAGTTAATAAGGATTGATAATGAAGACAGCTGAAAGGAGGAACTTCTTACCAATACAACAGGAGCATCTTGCTTAGCCCTGTACAAGACCCAAAACCTGAAGCACACCAGATATCAGAAACTTCAGAAAATCCACCAGCATCTCAGTATCAGGATTTTAAAAAGCGGACTGTGACCGCGATATCGGCCGCGATATCGGCCGCCATCCGAAACCGCGATTGTGGTAAAAAACGGTCCGCGATCGCCACAATTCAGCCGCTTTTGTCCGAAATCGCGATATAACGCCACAACCGCGACCGCTATTTAAAACCCTGCTCAGTATAGCTTACTATATCATAGCGACAATATATTCGAAGCGAAATCAAAACCATCAATATCCGTGATCGTTAATGAAAATGCTTGCATAAGAACAGCCTAACCACGAAATCAAGATAAATTCCAAGACATAAAACCTTCAGGGAATCAATTAATTTGATCCGAATTGAAGACTTAACTGCATGAATTTCCCGCCGTATACTATAAATTAAATTTCACTTTCACGCCGATTGATGACAAATCACGATAGATTAATTACCACATGACGGCGCACAAGCCTTTGCCGGTGACGACATGCCATCGCTTTGGGTGATGCAAAGTTACACCTTTGTAAGTTGTACTGCCTCCATGGCCTCCGCCCATCTCTCCGTAATCAAACCCTAAATCGCCAGAAATGGTCCCCAAATGTTCGAAGATGGAGTAAAATCGCTTGCCGGTTGCTTTGATTTAAGCCGATCCCCAAACCGTTGGATGGGAAATTGATCGGCTTATGGCCCGATTCCTATATGTGCTGGACCGGATCATGAATTTGTTTCTCTTCGTTAGACCCAATAATAAGCCCAGGCCCCAGATTTTTGATAAAAATTAAATTGGTTTAATAGAAACAAATGTCCTCAGACAATGAATTGGATTCTAAATTAGTCCTCAAATTTCAAAAAATTATAATTGAGTCTACAAACTATCATAACAGTGCCAGAAGCGCTCTAACTTTTTAAAATAAAAGCAATTAAGCCGTTGAACATTTTTTTAATCAATTACACTCATGTATTATAAAATTTTATCAATTCATCTCTTTGACTAACGTTCATTGTTAAATTTAACGATATTTTTCTAGATCAATTAGTACAACGTGATGTGTTATAGTATTTTCACGTGGCATTTTAAGAAATTTTTATTTAAAATTTTATAAATAATTATAATTTTGAAATTTTAAAATATTTCTCCACTCAAGGGTTCAATTGAGTGTAAAAAGGTTTAAAGGATTAATTATTTTCTTCTAAAAGTTTGAGGAATTCAAGCACCGTACGCCTCGTTTGGTACAACGAATGTAAAAGATGCGTGTTGTATTAAACAACACTTGTGTATTAAAAAATGGATGAAAGATGGTTGTTACTATACAAGGTTTTTTGTTATGAAATTTGTGATAAAGTTAAAAGATGAGTGTTATCTATGTATGTATTATTTTACCCTTAAAATTTCAATTTCATATTTTCTCATTGTATTGACATTGATTATTATATTATTTTTAGTATTTAGAGTTTGATGTTTGGTATTTAAGGTTTAAAGTTTATGGTTTATAGTGTAAGGTTTGTGTTTGTAATTTAGGGTTTATAGTTTAAGGGTTCAAAGGTTCAAGTTTAAATGTTCATGATGTATAGTTCATGGTTTGGGGTTCTTAGTTTAAGTTTTTGGTTTAAGGTTTGGTTTTTAGGATTTATCGTTCGAGTTTAATCTTTAGGGTTTAGAGGTTGTGGTTTGATGTTCATGGTTTGTGGTTTATAGCTTATGGTTCAATGTTTAAGATTTAGAGTTTGGGGTTCAATGTTTATTTTTAATGTTTATGGTTTGTATTTTGATGTTTGAGGTTTATAGTTTATGGTTTGTAGTTTGGTGTTTGAGGTTTAGAGTTTATGGTTTGTAGTTCAAGATTAGGGTTTATAATTAAGAGTTTGAGGTTTAAGATCTATGGTTAAGGTTTATGGTTTTGGGTTTGGAGTTTATGAGTTTGGGTTTGGATTTATTTTTATAGTTTAGTGTTTGTGATTGATATTTGGTGTTTAAGGGTTGGGGTTAAAGTTTATTATTTAGGGCTTGGGGTTCGATGTTTATTGTCTATGATTTAAAGTTTAGGCTTGGGTGTTGGGATCATTGTTTATGGTTTAAGGTTAGCATATTTACAATGATGTAAATATGTGAAAATAATTTAATGTATAATTGACAAACTAACGTATAATTGGCATGTTAAATAAACCCCACCTCCACCACGTAATAAATATCACCCAACTTACCTAAAAAATACGCCGCATTAAATCTCACATCTACCAAACGCACATATAAAAATAAGTTTCGTAATATAAATATATTAAATAATACTTCAGTTACAACACAACCAAACGAGGCGTTAAGGTATATCATTTTAATCATGTTATTCCATCAATTTAGTCAATATATTGGACATTAAATGCCAGTTTAGTTCTGACGTTGTGCGTATTTAAAACTCATGAATCATTTAACATTTTTTAAAGTAAGTGGTTAAAGTTCTCAGTTTACATTCTTTTTTCCCTTAGGTTATGGATTTAAAACCTGTTAAAATCAAATTCTTCCTTCCCCTAAATAAAAATTATTCAAACACACACACATATACATATACATATACATATACATATACATATACATATACATATACATATACATATGAATCAAATTATAATTATTGTACACGATAACGATGATGGACCATAAGGAGGGTTAAGGGCCTTATCCCCCAACAAATTGGAAAATTTTGATAAAAGGCCTTAAATTTTTTTGAAAAAATTCAGTTGACCCCTCCCAAGAAATGGGAAAAAATCAATAGGTCACCAATTTTGTTTTAAAATTTTGGCATAAAGTGAACAATACCATCCTATGTTTAACTTTTTGGTCACTTTATCTTCTATTTTTTTGTGCGTGTGCAAACGATCCTTAACATTTTATTTTCGTATAAAATTTATCCTCGTTAGATGAAAACCGTCAGTCAACTAACGGTCAACGCCTTTCATTAACGTGGCATGTTTACATGCCATGACTTGCTGACATGGCATCACCAAATTTTCTTTAAATAATTATTTTTGTTATTTATTTTATATTATTTTTTAACTAATTAAATTACGACACATATTATATTTATCACATTCATTACTATTTATCTCAGTTATTTATTTATTTATTATCAAATATTATATTTATCACATTTATTACCATCGATCCCTATTACTTTCCCACCACTTTCGATACCCACCAAAGTCATTCTTCCCAATTCTTCCGCTCAAACTCCAACCTTGAAATCTTTGATTTTTTTTTTCGTGAATTTTGCAATGCTGTAAAATAACTTGTGAACGTAAATATAATAGAAATTACAAGGACCTGAAACGAAGATAATTTCCTTCACCGCCTTCACATTAAATCAAGTTTTGAGAACAGACATGCAGGAAAGAAGAAAATTACAGAGATTAACATGAGTTTAAATGTTAGGGATTAAACAAGCATTCTCATACTGGCCAAGCTTTGTTGAGATGCTAAAATTTGGGAAAGAATGGGGTTTGAGGGGAAGAATTGGGAAGAATGATTTTGATAGGAAATCGACAGTGAAGGGAAAAAGTAATAAGGATAGATAATAATAAAATACAATAAATATAATATTTTGGTAAAGATAAACACAAAACTAGATTAGTCTGGTGGTTAGGCATCATGCCTTTTATCTACTAGGTTTGAGTTTGATTCTTAACTCTCTCGATTCTCAATTTTTTAAGCCTTTGAACTAATTAAGTAATGTCACGTGTCATTATTTAATTAATTAAAAAATAATATAAAATAAATATTAAAATTAGTAGTATTTCTTTTTTAAATATGGTGATGACGAGTAAGCAAGTTATGCCATGTAAACATGTCACATCAACGAAGGGCTGATCGTTAGTTGCTGACGATTTTAATCCAACAAGAGTAAATTTTGAACGAAAACGAAATGTTAGGGGTTGTTTGCACACACACACAAAAAAATAGGGGCTAAAGTGACCAAAAGGTCAAATATTAGAGAGCTATTTTTGACTTTATGCCTAAATTTTTGATTAGGTCTAGTACTATACTTAAGTATTAATGTTTGTTTCAAATCATTTATTGTTAGTTGATTAATAGTTTTATCGGTAAAAATGTCATTTTGACTCAAAATAAAACGTTAGGGTTAAATTATTTAAAAAAATACAAACCAAAATATTATTCAAACATTAGAAACATTTTTTATTTTTATTTTTTGCCAAAAATAAATAAATGAAGTCGGTAGAGATAATTACAAAAGCCATTAATGTCCAAACATATACAATTTTCAGCTAAAGACGTGATCCTTTCAAATTGCATCTCTTAACATGATATTGATAAGCAATTTTGTAACTTTCATCTATAATTTTTTAATGTAGTCATCAATATTTAATTAATTAGTCAATTTAATCAAATCAAATATCAAAGAAATTTATTATAGAAATATTTTTAACTCAATTTTATTTAATTTCTAATAATACAGTTTTTATTTTTTTTAATCATATTTAAAGAACTTTCACCTCCCTCATAATGTGCAATTATTCGTAGAAATAGATATCAACAAAGATGTTTTATAGAAGTTATCTGAAACTAAATATTAAGTGGGGAAAATCCTAAACCGCCCACTGGTCTCCGGGGCTCCGCCCCAAATAACGTATCAGGGCGGAAAGTGGGAGATTAATAAGTAATTAACGTACAAATACCATTTCATTTGGGCCCCACCGCAGCCTAACAGTAAACACTTCAAAATCTCGAACCCTCTTCCGTGTTCACGACGCCCAACACGTGTCCAAACATTTGTCTCCTTTGTGGGACCCGCTGCACCAACCATCCCAGCCCAACCGGGTCCTGCCAGGGACAAAACCCTCGAAATCTTTATCCACGTGGCGTGATTCCACTGGTAGAAAGCTCTCATGAAGAAATGATTTTTGGTTTTATGACTTTTGACTGTAATTTTCCCACCATCGCGTCCTTATAAAATAACCGCCACAATCGCTGTATTTTTCTGACACGTATGCTGAATTAACAGATGTCGAGTTAAGAAGGCGAGTGAACAACAGTCAATCTTCGTGAGAGTGATATTGTTTTAAATATTTTTATACGAAGTTTAAAGCAAAGGTCGGTTACACTTTGAGCAATGGCGCTCGATTTGCTGGCCCATTCAGCTTCCGTTTATTCTATAGTTAGGGTAAATTACAACGTAAGTCACTCAGTTATGAGTAAAGTTACATTTAAGTTACTCAATTATTAAAGATTACACTTAAGTCACTCAATTATAAGTAAGTTTACATTTAGGTCACTCTTCATATTTATAATATATATGTGTGTATTAGATTAATTAATGATTTCAAATGAAGTACTATAGTGTTAACGAGGGTATACACGTAATTTGGAAGAAAAAATGACTAAATTGATGTATTTTTTTAATTATGAAGGGTGACCTAAATGTAATATTACCTATAATTGAGTGACTCAAGTGTAATCTTTAATAATTAAGTGACCCAAATGTAACCTTACCAATAATTAAGTGACCTAAAAGTAATTTGTAATAATTGGATGACCCAAATATAATATTAACTATAATGGAGTGACCTCCTTTGTAGTTTACCTTTACCCATTACTTAACTGCGTTGGATCCGTGTTTCTATTAAACGCTCTGAAAATACTATAAAAACCCAGTTTCTCATCTTTCCGAATCCATCAATTTGCAGCCAACTTTGTATTCAGTAATCCATAAACTTATCCATTCCTTCAAAAACATTACCAAGCTTTGATCTCATTTCTTTTGGTTTAGTTTCCGGTTTATCAGAAAATGGCGGAGGAGCATACCAGCAAGGTGGCCGAGGTCGAGAGCAAGGACCGAGGGATGTTTGATTTCTTGGGGAAGAAAGAAGAGGAGCAGCAGCCTAAGCCTCAAGGGGAAACCATAGCCGCTGAGTTCGAGAAAGTTAAGATAGAAGAATCAAAGGCAGAGGAGGAACATAAAGAAGGCGAGAAGAAGCACAGTCTCCTGGAGAAGCTTCACCGATCCAGCAGCAGCTCTAGCTCTGTAAGTATTTTTCACATTCCCTTACGTTCATGTTTCATAAAATTTCCGGTATTTGCAGATATTATAGCATGCGATATGTTGTGTAAATGTGTAGTCTAGCTCTAGCGACGAGGAAGAAGGTGAAGGCGGAGAGAAGAAGAAGAAGAAGAAGAAGGACAAGAAGGGATTGAAGGAAAAGATTGAGGAGAAAATTGGTGGGGAAAACAAAGTAGATGACACTCACACTGCAGTCCCGGTGGAAAAGTCCGACGAGCACCCAGAGACGGCGGAGAAGAAGGGTTTCATGGATAAAATCAAAGAGAAGCTCCCCGGACAGCATAAGAAAGATGAAGAGGTTACCACCACACCATCGCCGCCACCAACGCCGGCTGCTAAAGTTGCGGCGGAGCACCATGAAGAAGAGTCAAAAGAGAAGAAGGGATTTTTGGAGAAGATAAAGGAGAAGATACCTGGCTACCACTCCAAAACTGAGGACGAGAAGGAGACCGCCGCTTCACATTGAAGAATCAATACTCTCTATATTTGAAGTTAATATGTCTGTGGGATTGTATGGTTTCTTAATTTGTTGGGATTGTCTGTCTGTTCTTTTTTGTTTGGGTTGCATATTTCATAAAGCTTCTGTCTTGTTTTTCTCCTGTTTGTAAGTTTAAAAAAAGTGTTTATTTACTGTTGTTAATTAAATAATAATAATATTATTGTGTAAGAAATGATTTTATATTTTCCTTGTGATTTGGATAGTATTTTCATAACCAGTATGGTTATATAGTATTACATGTTTATATTTTTTTAAGAGTTTGTCAATGCATACATATTTTACATATATAAGTGTTTAATTTGAATTTTAAGATAAATATCAATTTTTTACTGAAATAACTCTTTAGATTCTTGTAACTAGGTTTAATGAATAAGATTGAGTTAAACAGTGGAAAATTTAGTGAAGGAGTTTGGGATTAAATTAAAATTTTAATAAGTTAGAGGTTTAAACTAATTTTATAAAAAGAAATTAAAGCTTTCCTTTATAGTTTTTCAAAAAGATAGGAGTCTAATTAAAGTTTATAGAAATATTTTAAAGAATATGAGAAGGGTTTTATTTTAATTTTTTTTTAAATATGAATTTCCAAAATTTTGAGGGGTTAAATTATTATTAGGATAAGTCTTCCACGTTCGACGAGCACCGATGAACATCACTAACGATGAGCACCGATGAGTATCATTAACGACGAGCACCGATGGGCACCATTAATTTAATTTATAAAAGTTAAAAATTTAAAAGACTAAACGCATAATTATTAATTATTTAAAAGTCTAAGATAAATTATTTAAAATGAATATTGTATTTTAATTTTTTTTTAAAATATAATTAAATCAAATCTTAACCCTTAAATTAAAAACTCTAAATATTTTTTTAATTTAAATTTCAAACCGCCGACGATATAGTCACCCGTCTCCTAAATCTCCTATGCATCTTCACTTGTCACGGTCTCCTCGATTGCTTCCGCGTACAATTTCATGAAGACCCAAGTAGGAATTGGACTCGAATCCGACAAAGTTCTTGAACAGTCGTTCAAACTGAACAATGAACAATCCAATCCAATAATTTATCTGCTTTGGATATTATGGAGAGTGTTAATATTCAATTTTAAATTTATAATTTAAGAACATCGACTAACTCGCACGCGGTATGTGTCTGCCGACAGCGCGGCTTGAAATTCAAATTAAAAAAGTATTTAAGTTTTTTAAGGGGTAGATATTTAATTTAATTATGTTTTTAAAAAATAAAAAATATAATAATTTATTTTAAATATTTTATTTTTAGATTTTTAAATATTTTATAATTATGCGTTGAGTCTTTTAAATTTTTAATCTTTATAAATTAAATTAATGATGCACATCGGTACTTGTTATTAGTAGTACTCATCGATACTCGTTATTAGTGATACTTATCGGTGCTTGTCGAGCGTTGTAGAATTTTTATTATTATTATTATTATTATTATTATGTTCCCATTAATCTCTTCTGTCATACTCATGTAGGGTTATAGATGTGACTGACAATTTGCAATTATAATTTTTATGTTACAATTTTTTTAGAAAATATTTTAAATAAATTTAAAATTTAATCTTTATATTTTATAAAAAATTTGAGAAATCAATCGAATTGTAATTTTATAAATGGTTCAATTTCAAAAGGAAAATATTTTGATATACAGGCTTAAAGTTTACATAAATCTTTTAATTTTAAGGTTTGGAGTTTAGGTTAGGGTTTATGAGTTTAGTGTATATAGTGTAGAATTTAAGGTTTATGGTTAGAATTTTAAGTTTAGGGTTTAAGATTTAAATTGTATGGTGTTAAGACTAATGATTTAGGTTTTAGATTTTATAGTTTAAATACAAATGGTTGTGTTAAAAAGAAAGTAGACAGCTTATGCATTAAAATGTAACCCATTTTTAAATTCAGCAAGTGACCTAATTAAAAGATAATAATATTCTTACTAAATATCCAAATTTGTATAGTTTTGTTTACAAAAAATGTACTTGAATTTTATTCAGAACTGAAATACAAAACAAATATTGCCATTATTCTGTGTTGCCTTAATTTATTAATCTTTTGCCGGTGAATTAATCTTTGTTGCCTTAATGCTTTCAGTTTTTCAGAAGCGATGATAAATCTGTTTATTTTTTGTTTAATCACCGACAAACATTATTTATTTTTTGACTGTTTTAAATTAAATTTAGTAGATGTTTAATATATTGGCAATTTAAATCTATTTTTCTCTATTTATAATATTAAAATTTAAATTCATGACTTTAATCTTGCACATCTCGCTAAACGAACCAATTAGGGGCTAAAAATTGGGTGGAAAAAATTTGAAAATTGTGGGGATCCGAACTAGCGGATGAGAAATAATCGAAACTGTCACCCATGAGACGGCGACGAAATTCATTTTATCACCAAAGCTTAAATGGGGATGAGAATTGTTACCGATCCGTTAAAATAACCGAACTGTAACCGCATAAATAACTGTAAGGACCCCAGAAAATATCCACAAGAATCATTGATACTTTAAAAAATTTAATATATATATATATATAATTAACTCTCATTTACATGTATATTTACTTATTTTATTATTAATATTCTACGCCATTAAGATATTTGTTTTTGTTTAAAGCTTGTTAAATTTAGGTGAGTTCTTTAGTAATTTACCATTTTTTGTTAATTATATAATCTATTTATCTCTATTTTTGTGTTCTTTTTACATAAAAACTTTGTTCCCCTTCAACCATATGTTTAAATGTATTAAGTATATGACTTCTAAATTGAAATTGATCATATATTTTAGTTAGTAAAATAATAAATTTTGTTTAACATTTGAGGATGAGGATTCCCAAAAACCGTGAAGATCCGGTGAGTATAAAAATGGAGGCAAAAAATTTACCCGCAAGTGTTAAGGACAGAGTACAAAATCGTCCTTGAACTGACTCATTCCCACCCCTACAACTAATTGTTATTTCTCAAACATATCCCCTTCTTGTATATAGAATGTTGGTCTATATATTATTGATATGATCATGTATAGAAACTGTACAATAATAAATTAAAAAAAATGATTTATATATCTTAAATAGAATCATGATTCTAACAAATTAAAGTGAAAAAAAACATTTCCCAATTTTTATAGACAAAATTCAAGGTCTAAATGAAATTTTGATAAACCAATCAACTATAGAATAGAGGTAAAGAGAAATGGGAAATTTTCTCATCAACTAAAAAGTAAAAAAAACTTATCCACCAAGGTAGAATGAGTCACTGTCTCCTCTCATTATTGCACCCAAATCGATGTACTGATTTGTCATATACAAATATGCATATAATTATTTCTGTGGCGGATAAAGTTGCAGATTCATAAACAGAAAGGGCACATGCCCTCTTATTATTAGAAAAAGCCAATGTAGCGAATGTCACTCATTTGTCCATCCAGATCACACACCGGATGCACTTTCCTCCTAGAAGCAATTCAAAGGCTTTGTTGATGTCTTCAAACTTCACCTCATGAGTCACAAATTCCTCCACCACCAGTTCCTGCAAATGCAACTAAAATCAGCATGGCTGGCCACTTGATAGCCCCCAAAGTCGGGGCCGGAATCAGAATTGAACTACGAGAGGGCAAACCGATCTTAAAAAGTAATTAAACCATAAAAAATTACCTTGTCCATGTAGCGTTTTAGCAGAAGTGGGAGGTCGGATTTAGCTTTGACACCTCCATACAAGCAACCGGTGAGGATTTTCTTAGAATGAAGAACATCAAAAGAGTTCAAGCTCAACTGTGCACCTGGCTTGTCCACTCCCAGAACAACAGTCTTTCCCCAACCCTGCAATTGCACTCGAATCCTCGAAACTTAAGATGCAAGGAATGAAGTTATCTGGCTTGCAAAGTGAAAAAGAAAAGAGAATACCTTTCGGCAGCTTGCAAAGGCTTCTTCTACCAAGGATGATATCCCAACACATTCAAAGCAGTAATCCGCGCCTCCTCCGGTCATCTCCAGGACTACCTGCTCAAGTTTTGAAAGGAATGAAGAAAAAAATCCACAAGTTGGTGAATTAATCAGTTAGTCATGAAAGATACATGTTCCACAAAATCTGCTTTTTTTTATAGCACATTTGTCTCAAAACAATGTTTCACAAAAGATGTCCTATCCATCGAAACTGCTCGAAACGAACCAAGAAAAAGTATGTACATTTTCATTAAACCACTCGAAACAAACCGAAAAAGGCATAAGCAACAAGAAGAATACCTGGCTTAGCGATTTGTCACCACATTCTTTTGAATTGATAAACTCGGTGACTCCAAATTTTTTAGCTGCATATATGTGAAAGAAGAAACATCAACACAAAACAAGCCATTATTATCATGTACAAGTACAACCATCAGTACTCATAAGAGGAGATTTTGGTTATTTTTCAAATGATCTTTGAGTTCCCAATTTGAATAACAATTCCATGAACATATGAATACTCACCAACTTCAAATTTATCTGGGTTCACATCCACTCCTATAATTCTATTTGCACCACACAATTTTGCTCCCTTTGCAACCTAGAAAACAAACCAAACTGTGAGCAAGTTTTTCAAACTTGAAAACATACACAGATTTCGGATTACGAGTGAAACTTTAGCTCGAGATTATACCGCTAGCCCGATTGATCCCAGTCCGAAGATGACAACTGTTGATCCTGCCTCAACATTTGCCGTTTTACAAGCAGCACCAACCCCTTAAAAACCAAGAAAACAATTATTAGTGTTGTAATAATACTCTCTTATCAAGCACTTTGCAATGGCAGCAAGATCAAAGCAGCATTACCTGTAGCTACACAGCAGCCAAAGAGGCAAGCCTCATTTGGAGGGATTGAAGGATCAATCTTGACAACATTACAAACATCGACCACCGTGTACTCGGTGAAACTCGAAACGAATAGGAAATGATATAAAGTCTCCCCCTTAAGGTCAGTGAATCTGCTGGTCTCGTATCTAGGCATCCATGGATTGATCTTGAACGGGAATTTTGAACACAAATTGCTATGTTTCGAACGGCAATCGACACACTCTCCGCATTCCGACATGAAGGTTGGAATGACAACATCCCCTGCAGCTACCTCGTTTACATTCTCACCCACACTCTCCACCACACTGAAACATAACATCGAACACATGGTTTAAACTTTAAATCATAAAAAAGTGGCGAAATTTAAGTCAACGTTCTGATGTGATGCTGAGAAATAGCAGGAAAAAGAAAGGTCAACGAAGAAGACGAGCTCACCCGACCGCCTCGTGGCCCAGAATTCTGGGGAAACAAGCAGGAGGAGCCTTCAGTTTCCAGAAAGTGATGTCGCTGTAACACAGAGATGTGCAGATGATTCGAATTCGAACCTCGTAGGGACTCGGAGGAGCCACCATGATTTCCTCTATCACTAGAGGCTCCCCTGCTTCGCGACTAATTGCAGCTGAAACCAAACCACATAGGCCATAGCAACACTCGGTTTAAAGCTCCAACAAAGCAAAGAACAGAAACTGGGAGAAGTTGGTTGACTATTTACCTTTGCATCGAATTGGTTTTCCGGCGGTTTCGCTGCAGGTTTTGGTGTCAGCCATGGTCAGACTCAGGTTGGTGGCGACGGAGGAGTGAGTAAGGATTAGAGATCGGAACTAGCTATTTGTATAGGCTGAAGAAGGTTAGGACAGCTCGAAAGGAGACAAAATCCTGCCTCTTGGAGTTGGTATTTGATGTTGAATAACCCAACAACTTAATCTCGTAAACGACGAAAAAGAAAAGAAAATATTTTTGAACAAAAAGCCAGCATTCATTGAATTATAAGCAAGGAAAGGCGGTGGAATTGAGTCACCACCCACACAATAAATATTTCAGTTTTTCAGCCTTTTAAAACTAAAGCTGTTAAGAGTGGATTAAGCTTGATGATGACAATGCCATTGTTGCATGTCTTGAATTGATTTTTTTTAAATAAGTTAAGAAGGTCAATTAATATAGAAAATATTTTTACAATGGGTCAAATATTTAGAGTTTCTAGAATCTGAATTCATTTTTTAGAAAAATGATTAGATTAGTGGAAAATGATTATTTTAATAATGATACAATTATCTTGTGATTTATATTGTAAAACTTATGTTTGATTTTGATATAACAAACTGTTTTAAGATTAAATTAAAAATTTTAAAGTAAATTTTTAGGTCCCTCAAAAGGTTTCAAATCAACGAGGCTTTACTCAAACTTGAAAAACTCAAACTCTAAAATATTTTCTAAGTGTTCCAAGGTCAAACTATAGAAAATCGTCTATGCGTATTGATACACTCTTTGCCGTATCGATACCTTTTTTACCAACTTGGCTACTGGAGAAATGCGTTTCGATACGCCCCTTACCGTATCGAAACAGGGTATCGAAACAAATTGTATCTGTATCGATACGTTCTCTCTATAAAATCACACTGAGTTTGAATGGTGTACTGATACAATGTGTCCCGTATCGATACGTATTTAAAGTAATTTTTAAATTTCATTGCCTTAAATGTTTTTGACCGTTGGTGTCAGTTGGTAGGTAACAAACTTTTAAAGAGTTGGTTAACCCGTATTGATACGCTCTTACTCGTATCAATACGGATTCTTCCAGTGAGCTTTGAGGGAGAAATTGCATCGATACGGTCTTACCCGTACCGAAACACTTCCCTAACCCGTATCGATATGCCTACACGTGTATCGATACTCCCCTCTTGTAATTGTGCAACGGTTCTTTCTGTTTTGAGACATGTATCGATACGGATCCCCGCGTACCGATACGGTAGGCTGTAGAAGTGCATTTATGGTGGAAAGATAGGGTCTCAACAGCTATAATCAATACACTAACTACCCAAACGACTATAATTAATGAAGAATGTATAAAATCAAGTCTATTGAAGACCAACAACAACTATTGCATCCAAGAGAAACATTTATACAAAAATTCAAGCTTAAAGTGCCTAATTTCTCATTATTTGTAAAATCCCAAATTGTGTTGTGTGTAATTCCAATCTTGTATTTCAATTTCAGTTGAGTGCTTGTATCAAAAGGGGCAAATTTGTATTGAGAGATATTCTACTTGCCTAAAAATTTTGGGTAGAAAATTTGACCAATATCGTAAAGGTTTACCTCCTAAGCCCAGAAAAAGGGAAGAGCTATTAGTGGATTGTTGGAAAATCTTTAATGGTAGCTAAGGTAGTGGATGTAGAGTTCATTTGGAACTTGAACCACTCTAAATTGCATTGTTCTTCAATTTTTGTCATTCCACTTTTTCCAACAAATTTTAAAAACTCAATTCACTCCATCTTGGCTTTGATCAATCCATTGATCCACTCAACATATATGTTTTTCTTTCTTAAAGAAATAGGGTAAACTACAACGGAGGTCACTCAATTATGGGTAAGGTTATATTTGGGTCACACAATTATGGGTAATGTTATATTTAGGTCATTTAATTATTAAAAGTTATATTTGGGTCATTCAATTATGAGTAAGGTTACATTTGAGTTACCCAATTATTAAATGTTACATTTGTGTCACTCAATTATGGGTAAGGTTGTATTTGAGTCACCCTTCATATTTAAAAAAAGTATATCAATTTGTGTATTAGATTAATTAATGATTTCAAATAAAGTATTCTAATGTTAACGAGGGTATACAAGTGGTTTGGAAGAAAAAATGACTAAATTAATATATTTTTTAATATGAAGGGTGACTCAAACGTAACCTTACTCATAATTGAGTGATGCAAATGTAATATTTAATAATTAGGTGACCAAAAATTAATATTACCCATAATTGAGTGACTCAAATGTAACTTTTAATATCTGGTTGACCTAAATGTTTTCTATGGCCACTGATAAAATCAAATAAAAAAACTATAGCCGTGAAGATATCTATACGAACACCAAACGATCGTTAAGGTATGCTGAAATCGTGTCAAACGATAGATGAAACGAACAACAAAAGTTAATGAAAAGTGTACCAAAAAAAGTGTGTCACAAGAATTAGAAATCTTATTAAAATGAAAAAACAAAATATACAACATTTAATAGAATGTAACTAAAATATTAACCATCGATTGTGACTTTTTAAATATGATGGCTAGTCGAAAACTAACCAATAATAATTTACCCTATTTTCAATGACTTTTCGGCATCGACTATAAATGTTTCTTGTTGCTTAATAAATAAAAACGAAACATAAAATTATTAAAGATCTATTTATTGATTTAATGCGAGCCAATACATTCATAGATTGTACAATTCCAGAAACTCTACATTTGCAAGCAAGGAAAGGAAAATAAATGCCAACTACTACATTCATAGATTTAAATAGTAGCCACAAGTATAAGACCTATTCAATTATTAAGTGGTTAGAAATATTTATATAATTTTATCTTGTTTAGATTTGAATTTTGATATTAGTTTTAAGAATGCAATTGTATGTAAATTTAATCAAAAGAAAGTTAAGGGCGTAAAAAGTTCTAAAATTTTTGAGAAAAATGAATCAAGCCCCTGTTTTTTTCCTTCTTTTTTGCATTTAATTAAATCTTTTGATCAACATTGATCATTAGATTTTAACAATTTTTTTTAGATATTATTGTCACATGATATATTACAATTATATCATAGGAAGTTTACATATTATTTTAAAAATATATTTAGATTTTTAATAAACTTTTCAGAACTTTTAGAATTTTTAAATGGTTTTTTAAAATAAAATTAAAATATTTTAAAAATATCAAGTGACAACACTGTTGGGTTCAAGGACTTAATAACTTTTTAGAATTTTTAGGACGTTTACACAATGTTGGTCAAATGACTTAATTGATTAAATTAATTGGTTTAAAGATTTAATTGAATTTTTTAAAATTTAAAGGGGTTTTACACCATTAAGTCAAAAAAATAATAACAAGTATGCTAAAAAAATAGTAGCATTAAGTAGTTCACTGTATACACGATTGTTCCTCCTAATAATATTGTTTCTAATATTGTATGGATTCAAATCTTAACATTTACCTTTATATTATAAAAAAAATAAAAATTTCTACCTTTTTGATGTCCTTATTTATACGTAACACTAACAAAATAAATTTAAACTTTTATAGTTAAAATTGACGGAGGAGAATCGCGTATTAGTTTGGTGCAACATCTCTTTCAACTCCAGATATGCAAACATACATGTACATAGGGATGGGCACGGGTCGGGTCGGGTCGGGTTTTTGGCCCACCCGAACCCGACCCGAAACTAAGTATCCTAAAACCGAACCCGACCCGACCCGATCTATTTTTTAAAAAAACCCGACCCGATCCGACCCGAAAATAAATATACTAAACCCGACCCCGACCCGACCCGACCTATAGAAAAAAAATTAATTTTAAGGACCTAATTGTAAAAAAATAATTTTAAGAGGCATAATTATAAAAAATAATAAATTTAAGGACTAAAATGTAAATAAAAATTAATTTTAAGGACCTAGTTATAAAAGAAATATTTAAAGAGGGAGTATTATTACAAATATCCCTAAAAAAATTAGGGGAAAATTACACTATTAGTCCCGGGTCGGGTCGGGTCGGATTTTTTCACCTTAAAACCCGAACCCGACCCGACCCGGCCTCACCCTACATAAAAACCCGACCCGACCCGACCCGAACCCGATTTTTTCATAAAAATACCCGACCCGATCGGGCCGGGTCGGGTCGGAACCCGTCGGGTCCGGGTGAAATGCCCATCCCTACATGTACATTGTTTGTGTGGTTGAAGGGTCATTTGTATTGAATAAAAATCTTCTGTTTTTATTTTTGCGTGTTTTTTTTATGTCTTAATATTAAGAATTTAAATTATATATTATAACTTTAAATTTTAAATTATAAACTTTAAAAAATCACACTACATTTAATTTTTTAAACTCTAAATATTAGTTCTAACCTTAAACATTAATCATAAACCTGCGAGAGTAAATAAATATAAAAAATACAAGATTTTATTTACTAAATGAAGCAAAAGGTGTGACCTGGAAGCAAACGGAAAATAAAATGTACAATTTTAACAACAAAGGGTAAAATGCACTCAACATCCCTTACCTTTTATCATTTTCTGTTAGTCAACTGTTAAAAATTAAGAAAAATAATATTTAGTCTCTAAATTATTTTTTCTTACTTTATTTCATCTACAATCCTTAAATTAATGGCCCAGATTATTCTAAATAATTCATATTCACGTTATCACGTTCACGTATAAGACGTTGAGTCTCCAATTCTAATTCTTTTCTTTATTTAATCTTTATATTTTATAATAATCCTTTTGGTGGTTTATATATAATTTTACTAAAACTAATGTTAAAAAGTATGATAATATATGATTGCACGTAGGGTTTTCTTTTTTTATTAGTGCCGCTCCCCTCTCTCTTTGGTTGGAACATAAACCGGGGGCGGCAATAGCTTTCAGGTTATTTGTCGACCGTTGGTCACACTCTTTCATTTATTTATTTCACTCTTTTGATTTTCAGCCTTTTTAATTTAATAAATATGTCTTTATGACACACTTTTCTCTACCATTTGATATATTTTTTTAACATGTTTTTTTGTCTCTTTGCACTTTTTTTATAATTTGTTTTCTATCAGAGTTGATTTGACGACGCCACGACTGATCAAGATGATGATTATTTGTAATCATGTTGATCTTCCCTGCTATGGAGCTTCGGTTTGAATTTGGAAACGCGGTTTGTGCTTGTGAAGAGTTTCTCAGGTGCTCGGCTCTGATTTGCGTTTTCTCGGTGGTCTATCAATAACTTCATCCCCTTCTGTGGTTCGTTTTGCCGATGAAGTCAAGTTTCGTATATATTTTCGATCCAATATTTTGATGGGTTTATAATATTTTTATGTATGGTTCATGTCTGATTTAAAGTGGCTAGTTTTAGGAGAAAGTCTAAATTATGTATTTAGTTTACGATGATAATTTATAAATCTTTATTGTAATTTTGGGTATTTTATCATTAATAAAATTAGTGACTTATTTTCAAAAAAAAAAGTATGATAATATATTTAAAAATCAGAGTTTCATTTAATGGGCATGTTTTTTTCCCATAAAAAACAGATTCAATACAAGACCCAAAGAGATAAAAAAAAAGCACAATTTCAAGGCCCATTACCACATGGAATTGGACCATCGTGTCTTCTTATCACTTCTAGAGTTTCAACTAGGGATGGGCACGGGTCGGGTCGGGTTTTTGGCCCACCCGAACTTGACCCGAAATTAATTATCCTAAAATTGACTCCGACCTCGATCCGATCCAATTTTTTAAAAAATTCGGCTCGATCCGACCTGAAAATAAATATTTTAAACCCGACCTATAGAAAAAATTAATTTTAGGGACCTAATTGTAAAAAAAAATTTAAGAGGAATAATTATACAAAATAATAATTTTAAGGACTAAAATGTAAATAAAAAAATAATTTTAAGGACCTAATTATAAAAAATATATATATAAAGAGGGGTATTATTACAAATATCCCTAAAAAATTTAGGGGAAAATTACACTATTAGTCCCGGGTCGGGTCGAGTCGGATTTGTTCACCTTAAAACTCGAACCCGACCCGACCTCACCCTACACAAAAATCCGACCCGACCCGAACCTGATTTTTTTTTCATAAAAATACCCGACCCGATCAGGCCAGGTCGAGTCGGAACCCGTCAGGTCTGGGTGCCGTGCCCATCCCTAGTTTCAATCATGTTTATTTAATCGAGAAAAACTTTAATACGTAATCTGTGTAGACTTTGGTTTATATGTGATTGTTAATATATTCACTATTTTTTACGTATTTACATCATCAATACATTTACTATTTTTTACGTATTTACGTCTTGCGTTTAAAAAGTAATATAATAATTAAAGTCAAAATAAAGTGGAAGTATGAAGCTGGAGTTAAAGGGTAGAAGGGTACATTCACACATAATACTTGTTTTTCTAATTTTATCACAATTTTTAACAACCAAACTCTTTGTTATAGCAACAACCATCTTTCAACAATTTTTTAAATATATAAGTGTTATTTAATACAATACACATTTTTTACATCCGTAGGCGTGAAAATTTTATACGAGTTTAATGATGGAGGGAGATTAAGGCATGAAAGAAAGCTTGACGTAAGGTCAAAGGATGAATGATAGGGTTTATGTTGCTTCCGGTTCCACCAAAGCAAGCCCCCATTGATTGTCTCAACTCTAGAAAATTCAAGGAAAAAAGAGATATATACTAAATTACTAATGTCAAACTCTCATTACTTCTGCCTCTGTTTTAGTAGATTGATGCTAGGATTCAATGAACGGCAAATGAAATACAAATTTTGATGACAAAATGGCACATGAAAAACCCCATAGCTGATTTTTACCTATAACTCTTAAATTTTAACTCTAAACTTTAAATTTAAATTATATTCTCTAAATTCTAAGCTCGTAAACTTAAAATCTTGACCTAAATTTATAATTTCTAAAATTAGAGCGCTTATGAAAATAAATTTTTTAACCGCTAGTACATGTATAATTATCCTAAATAAAAGTGGAAATAAAAGTGGAAAAGTAATGTGAGATCTAAGTGGGGACTTTTTCCTTTAGCTTTCCCTGATATTTAATTTAACCTCTTCAGGGTTCACATGCACCGCAGTACTCTTCCAAATGTCAAAAATCCAAACCCAAACAAAACAATTTCACAATACTTTTCTATTCATTCTTCCACCGCCTCACCTGCACCAACAAAAACAACAACCAACCCAAAGCGCCATGTGAGCCGCAAATAGAGGTGTAAATGAAACACCTATGTTTTCAAATTATTCGATTTAATTTAACAAAGTATTGAATGAGCTTGAATTTAAGCAATTCAGTTGAGCTTAAACAATATATAACAATTAATTGGAATAATTTATAAATTTAAATTTAACGAGTAGTTTTAGTAATAAAAAATATTGTATTTTACGCAAGTAATTTGGATTTAAGTAATTTAATTTATATGTGTGCATGAATTATCTATATTTGAATATAAACATAAATATTAGAAGTGTGCAAAATCTATTCAACTCCGAAAAAAATCAAATAAAGTTTGAATTATAGAAGGCAACTTCAATGATTCGATTTTTTTTAATAATTAGTTGATTAGTTTTCAAGTTCGAATTGAGTCTCTCAATTCTATCTAATATATACACACATCCCATATGAAAAATATAAAAGAAATATATGTGTTGTATATGATTATAGAAAATCGTTTAAATTAGAACTAATTAGTACCATAACATTATAAATGTTTACAATTAAATTTGAACATAAACTCGAACAACTTGACTCAAATTCCATTAACTCAACTCGAACAAATTTCAGATAAAATTTAAGTTATAAAAAATGATTGATTGAAAATTTTTAACTCGACTTAATCGAATATGTACCCATATAAATATTAGATACCAGCTTGTATTAGAATAGTTATTGTTTGTTATTCCTTTTTCTTTACGGCTTATTTACACTTCGCAGACAGACATCATGTCCTGTACCGCACTAAAATAGTGTGCCACTGCCATATCATTCACTGCCCCTTCCTTTTAATCTCTCTTTAACACTCACTATACAAGATCCAGCAAAAGGGTTGTTTTTATACTTCCAAAATGAAGCCTCCTGTGGCGGTGGCATTGCTTTGTGCAACCGCTGCTCTTTTCGCCATTGCCGCTGCCGATTCTCCCTACAGATTCTTCGACTGGAATGTCACCTTCGGCGACATTTATCCTCTCGGAGTTCGTCAAACGGTGACACTTCGTCCATTCATCTCTTCCTCTTTTGTTTCCCAACTCATTCGTTGAGTTTAGTCTCTTTGTTTTCTCCAGGGCATTCTCATCAACGGCCAATTCCCAGGCCCTGATATTCACTCGGTCACCAATGACAACCTCATCATCAACGTCCACAACAGTTTAAACCAGCCTTTCCTCATTTCCTGGTAAGATCCAAACTCCGAACATCCCATGTTGATTTTAGTGACATGTGGCATTCTGACAGACATCTTAGTATGTTACTTAGATTTGTACTTAAAAAAAGAATGTCTTGTCGTCGGTTTATTCATGTTACTTCTTGCCATTATTGTTCACATTGGCCGATCTGGTTGATTCCCGTGACCCCATTCATTTCGTTTCTTAACTGTTTTCCTACGAAAATGAAGACATCCCACGGGAGTTGCAGCTTGATGTTTCCCGGTTTTCACTGTTTTGGATCAGTGTGTAAAGTAAATCAAGCTCCCTTGTTTTGCTGTAACCGGAAAACAACTTGTCCTAAGAGTGAGAGAAACAGCATTTAAGGTTTAACAGTTGAATGAATTTGTGAAAGTTGGATGGTCCATAATCTGCCTAATTAAACCCAACATCATCCATCCACGCCACGATCTTAGTGGTCCACTTTTTAATAAACCCAACATCATTCATTTACCGTACAACATAGGTATTAAACACTTTAATATTTTGTTAACCTTTTGGCTTTTTTTATTGAATTGAATTACTCAGATTGATGTCGTTATTTGTAACTTACATGGGAATGAAATGGTAAATGTAGGAGTGGAATCCAGAATAGGAGGAATTCTTATGAAGATGGTGTTTATGGAACAACTTGTCCTATTCCACCAGGAAAGAACTTCACATACATTCTTCAGGTCAAGGATCAAATTGGAAGCTTCTTTTATTTCCCTTCTCTTGCATTCCACAAGGCTGCTGGTGGTTTCGGAGGGATCAGGATCCTTAGTCGACCTCGGATTCCGGTTCCCTTCCCCGAACCGGCTGGGGATTACACTGTTCTTATTGGAGATTGGTACAAGTCCAATCACACGGTAAATTATAATTTTCAAAGCCTTGGTGTATTTACATTTAGTGTGACATGATTAATAAGAACAAATATGTCTGTGCAGAAATTGAAAGCTATTCTCGATCGTGGTAGGAAGTTGCCTTTCCCCGATGGAATCCTTATAAACGGCCAAGGTCCCGGCGGTGCCTCCTTCAATGTCGAACAAGGTATATTAAGCTAAAATGTGATCCCTCTAAATCTACTGCTGTTTAAGTTTGATTCAAGTTAATCATGTTCTGCACCATATTGCAGGGAAGACCTACAGACTTCGAATATCGAATGTTGGATTGCAGAATTCTCTCAATTTCCGCATCCAAAACCATAGGTTGAAGTTGGTAGAAGTCGAGGGGACACACACTTTGCAAACTACCTACTCTTCGATAGACCTTCACCTCGGCCAATCATGTTCGGTATTATTTACAGCTGATCAGCCTGCAAAAGACTATTACATTGCGGTCTCCACTCGCTTTACTAGCCAGGTCCTCACCTCAACAGCGATTCTCCGATATAGCAATTCCGCTGGCCCTGTCTCTGGTCCTCCTCCTGGTGGACCAACCATCCAAATCGACTGGTCTTTGAATCAGGCTCGCTCAATCAGGTATTTTTTCGAGTCTCGATCAGCAGGACTACCTGTAAACGTTAATGTGTTCTGATCTTGTTATATACATGTTGTTATTACAGGAAAAACCTTACAGCTAGTGGACCAAGGCCTAACCCACAGGGCTCATATCACTATGGTCTCATCAACACAACAAGAACCATCATTCTTGAGAATTCTGCCGGGCAAGTTAACGGCAAGCAAAGATATGCAGTTAATAGTGTTTCATTTGTTCCAGCTGACACGCCTCTGAAACTCGCCGACTATTTCAAAATCGGAGGAGTTTATCGCGTTGGAAGCATATCGGATAAGCCTCGTGGCGGAAAGATGTACCTTGATACTTCGGTAATGCAGGCCGACTACAGGGCTTTCATCGAGATAGTGTTTCAGAATAACGAGAACATTGTACAGAGTTGGCATCTCGATGGCTACAATTTCTTTGTCGTCGGGTAAGCACATTGCACAATCATTTCACCTCAATAATCCGGAAGACACATGCTTGGAATTGTGATCTGATAACATTGGTTTCTGAACTATACTTAATTGTTGGCAACTTGGCAGTATGGATGGAGGGCAATGGACAGCAGCTAGTAGGAGGGGATACAATCTCCGCGACGCGGTTTCGCGATGTACGACTCAGGTAAAATCCGACATCTTTCTCCATTCAAGCTCATCTTAAAACTCCATTATTTCCGAAGGACATTGCGACATCGGAATTATGGTGAATGCAGGTGTATCCCAAGTCGTGGACCGCCGTTTATGTGGCGCTCGACAACGTGGGAATGTGGAACTTAAGGTCCGAGTTTTGGGCAAGACAGTATCTGGGACAACAGTTCTATTTGCGTGTGTACACAACATCAACTTCGTTAAGGGATGAATACTTGATCCCGAAGAATGCACTGCTCTGCGGTAGGGCGAGGGGCCGACGCACCCGGCCCCTCTAAGCGAGCCTAGAATAAAATAACCAGGTTTGGGTGGAGAAAACTCTCCGGCTTAGGATTGAATAGCAGAGTTTGTGGGTTTAATATCTTTTGTTATTAAAGGGTGCTAATGTGAACTTGTATGATTCTAACTTTAAATTAATAGACCTCAGCTCGAGGTCACGTTTCTTCTTCTTCTTCTTCTTCTAGGTTTATTGTTTGTTTTAGTTTTTCCTTTTTCAACCATTAATTCTTGCTATCATAATTCGTGTTTTATTATATACGTTTTTCACTCGGTTCATCAAAATGGTTCCTAGGTTCGAGGGAGAAAGGGTAAAGTCAACAATTGGACTGTAGCTTGCGGGTGATGGTTGGAGTTAGGGGCGAACAGTCGATTAAAAAAAATTCGAATTGACTAGTATTATTTTATAACTCAAAATTTATTTGAAAATTTCAAAGTAGACTTGAATTTATGAAATTCGAGTAAAATTAAATTGTTCGAGTTTACATTTATAATGTTATAGTACTAATTAGTTTAATTTAAATGATTTTCTATAACAATATATATATATTTATATATTTTTTCATACTAAATATACATATATTAGTAGAGTTGAGAGACTCATTCGAACTTAAAAACTGATTCACTCATTACTAAAAGTTTCAGTTTATATTTTAAGTTTATTTAAAATTTTCTAGTTGAGTCCCTAATTAGAGTTGCCTAATTATTAAATAGGAAAATTTTGAATATTATAGTAGTTTTTTTTATTTACAAATTTTAATTCTAATCCTAATTTTACTTAATGGAAAGAGAAAAAAATCTCTAAGGAAAGTAAAATGTACTTCTCATGAGTCTAGAACTCATGACCTAAGAGAATATGAAAGAACAAATATGAACAATTTGGTCGGCCGACCAAATGTACTTGTTTAAAATATTTTTTCAAAGAATTAATAAATCAAAGCTTACAATTAGAACCAACGCCTAGTGAAACCAATTCACGTATAAAATACGCATTTTGAGCAAAATATTTCTCAAACATAAAATCGATTTCCCTCTTTACTATTTCTGCCATCTTTTTTAAGATTAAATGATAAATAAAAAATAATATCAATACTCAATTGATCTAACGATATGCAATACTAAATTTTTTATGTAAGATTAGAGTTTAAATCCGAGAGTTAAATTTTGAAGATGTAAATATAAAAAATAAGACGAGAAAAATTAGCCTTAATAGTAGGGGTGTTCATTGTCGGATATCGGATCGGATCCGATCCGGTTTTTTCGGATATCCGGGTTTTCGGATCGGCAATATAGTGATCCGTATCCGATCCGGAAAAAATCGGATATCCGGTTTTTCGGATACCGGATAATCGGATCGGATATTCGGATATCCGATTATCCGAACATATAATTTGATTCAACTATTTTTTCAAATTTGAAGATCGTATTTTTGAAAATTTCGGAATTTCGAATATAACAAACAACAAATTGCTAAATATAACAAGATTCACATCTATAAAAAATTCAATTTTTTAAATTTTCGGATATAACATGCATAAAATTGTTAAATATAACAAGATTAATATTTAAAAATATTAGATATTCGGGTTTTCGGATAATCCGAAACTTGAAATATTGCGATCCGTATCCGATCCGAAAAATCTATAATCGGATCGGATATCCGATCCGAAAATAAAAATCGGATCGGATCGATCAGATCGGATATTTTTGAACACCCCTACTTAATAGACCTTTAAATTTTGAAGATGTAAATGTAAAAAATAAGACGAGAAAAATTAGTCTTAATAGACCTTTACAAAATTCGATTCGAGTGTTGATCAACGAATCATGTATCAATGGTTAAACCACACAAAAATAATAGTTGATTTTATCATTTACTATTTTCCACATCTTTAAAGATTAAGGGATAAATAATGGAGGATTTCCTTATAATAGAACTTTATATATATATATATATATTTAGGGCTCGGCAAAAAATCTCGGTTTTAGACTTGATCAGACCCGATGAATCTTTATTCGGAATTAGTTTTGGTGGAACCGAGACTAGATTTAAAATTTAGGTCTAGGTTGCGACCGGGATTGGGACTGGATCCTAATTTCTTGGACCCGATACTCGGTGGGTACTCAATGAGACTGGATCCCGCACCAGGTATCTGGTACTGGTCTGGTTAGGACTACTTTAGCTGATGTTTTGATGGATGTAGACTTAGAGTTCTTTAATTTATTCTTTCTCTTTATGTACGAATATTATGAGTATGACTCCTTTTAAGACTTCAACCTTCAAGCCTACAATATTCTGACTTTGTTATTTAATATTATTATTGGTGGTTGGAATTTTTTTCCCTTGTTGTTTAAATTTTCTTAATAAAAGACCAATTGATCGGGTACCCGATACTGGTACCAGTTCTCACTAGTACCGGGATCAATTCCTAAAATCCAGTTTAACTAAGATCAAAATTGATTTTAATTTTTAAAAACTGGTGACTACCGAGACTAATTCTAAACAAACTGACCGAGTATCTAATCTTGCCGCCCCTAATTTTTTCAGTTGTAAGTTATCGGAATGGATCGAGTAGGATCAAAACCAATACGTGGCCTATATCTTAGAAAATGGAAAAAGATTTTACGGACCTTAGGTACTGGCCGAAGCCCACAAATGGTGTTTGCTGCAAGGGAGATAATATAGCTGATAATTGACAGTATATTTATATGGTAAATGGTTAAAGTATTCTATTTTCTTTATAATCCAAAAAATAAAATGAAAGTACAATATTTTTTTGTGAATAATAATTTATCATTGTATACGTAAATAGAATCTTAATTTTTCCATCAACCCAAGATAAACCCAACATCTTGGCCATGAATCCATATCGGTCAGCAGTTTCATCAATCTGTACAGCACAGAAAGCCAAAGGCCAATGTCACATATGCTCTACCAATTGTTACAAGTATAGCTTTACATAGGATTATGTACACGTGTGCTTGTATTCTTGAGATGGGTACTAGTCTGTTATGGTTCAGTTAGAGTAGTTAGGATAATGTTAGTATCCTATAACTAAATCATACAGCTGTACAAGTCTCTGAGATTGTATAAATGTAACTTGGTCCTATTTGGGATATTACAAGTATTTTCAATAAAACTTACGAGAGTGCCGTCTCTCTTCTCTAAAATCACAGAGCCTTTCTTCAACCTTCTTCTATTCTCTCTGTCGTTTCTTGCATTCATCGTCCGTCCTCCTTGGATTTCTACATGGTATCAGAGCTTTTTCTCTTCCTGTTGGTGGAGTTTGAACTGTTAATTTCGTGTTTCTGAAGCTGCGAATCAGGTCATTTTGTACCTCTGGCAGTTGCTGTGATTGCAGTTGGTGAACAACAACTCAATAATCGTACATCGGAATTAGATGATTCACTAATCAGCCGTAGAGTAAACAACGCTGTTGGATAGGATCGATCTAAACGAGGTAAAGATTTATGTACTTGTTGTTTTTCTAACATTTGCATCAATTCTCTGATCTAGAGCTGATTGCAAAGTTACTGTTAAATCATAAGGAAATATGTACCGTGTTGATCTTTGAAAAGGACAGATCAGTGATTCATGTGTAGCTTTGATTGATCGAGGATTGTGTTCTTTGTTTTGTTGTGAACATTGGAACATCACAGTTTTGAGTGGATGATCGAGTGTTTAGCATTTCTGAAGGTTGCTGTTTAAGTGTGAGCACTATGTGTTTGATGAATTATCACTGAGATGGGTTTCTAAGTTTTTGTCGTGTTTCTGTGTGGTAAACTAGTAGGTACTAGCTGCAGATTACCTGTTTGTTCTTTTGCCCCTGTGAATCTTGTGTTTGCGTTTATCATGACTAGTGAGACGGTTGGTTTCAATTCTCAACAATCTGGCTCCTCTCCATCTAGTTCTGATTCAGTGTCTGGTATGGTACCTCCTTTATCTGCCTTTTTTCTGTTCAACAACTCCCTAAACTTGATACGGTCAAGTTAAATGAAAATAATTACGTTCTTTGGAAGCATCAAGTTATGCTTATCATAGATGGTTATAGATTGTCTGCATACATATCTGATCATAAGGTTCCAGATAAAGTTGTTACTAATGAAGCTGGTCAGTTTGTGGAAAATCCAGTGTTTCTTGCGTATCATAAACAGGATAAGCTTCTTGCATCGTGGTTGCTGTCTACAGTTAGTTCCGATGTTTTGCCTCGTCTCACAAGACTTACTACTTCGTTACTGATTTGGACTGCTCTTTCTCGTTTCTTTGTGACTCAATCTGTTGCTAAAGTGTTTGCTCTGAGGCACAATCTTCATTCTCAAAAGAAGAGGGGTCTATCTATTAGTGAGTATCTTGCTAAGATAAAACTAATCTGTGACACTTTAAATGCTTCTGGTAACACAGTGACTGAGCAGAAGCATGTTAGTGTTATTTTAGCTGGCTTGACAGCTGAGTTTGATTCAGTGATCACCTTTGCCTCACGAGAACCTTAGACTCTTGAAATTCTCACAGAAATGCTGGTTGATTGTGAGATTCGACAAAGAGATTTTTTGTCTGATCAGTTTTCAGTTCAGGCTAACGTTGCTATTCATCGAGGTGCTCGAGTTGAAGGTTCTGATGATAAAGATGAATTTTCTGATGATCAGTTTCAAGGACAAGGTCACAATTCTTTGTTTCAGACTCAGCCTCAGAGTCACAACACTGAAGGTTTCTCTACATCGCAGCGCACAACTTCTAATTTTTCTTCATTTCGAGGACGAGGAAGAGGTCGCAATAATTTCAATCCTCCACAGTGTCAAATCTGTGACCGATTTGGTCATATGGCTCAGAAGTGCTGGTATAGATTTGACCAGACCTATAACAACACTTCATGAAATTATGCTGATAACAAGGGAAGAGTTTCCTCTCCTCGAGGGGCTGGTGCAGCTAACTACACAATGTTTAGTCCACGACCAGAGCAGCTTCAGCCAAACTTTGGTGTCACATCTGTTCAGACATTTCCCTCGGTTGCTGCACCATCTCCTGGCTTCTATCCTGCACTCCCCTCTTATCACTTTGCTTCCTCTAGTTCAACTCATTCCCTAACTTCAGGAGGGGGCAACTTGGTTTACCCATGTTTCAGTATGGGGCCAACTTCACCAGGGTTTAGCTCGTCGCAGTTTTCACCAGGTTTCAATCCTTCTACTAATTCCCATAGCTTTGGTCTTGTTCCTTCTTTCTCTCCCGTAGCTAGTAATTTTCTGGCTGATTTGTATGCGACCAATAGTGTGCCTGGTGGTTCGTTTGGTCCTAAGGATGTTGTGTGGTACCCCGATTCTGGGGCCACTCATCACATTACCATTGATCGTGCTAATATGCAGTCTGATGCTCCTTATACAGGTATGACTTCCTTACTCATGGGTAATGGCGATGAAATAAGGGTGACTAGTGTGGGGCAAGGCTCTTTACTTGCATCAGATAGATCTTTGGTTTTGCGTGAACTGTTGTGTGCCCTTGATATAACGAAAAACATGTTATCAGTATCGTATTTTGCTCGTGATAACAATGTGTTTTTCGAGTTTCATTCATTTAATTGTTTTGTGAAGGATGCTCAGACCAAAGCCGTTCTATTGGAGGGGAAGCTCACTCCTGATGGTCTCTATGCGTTGCGATCTGTGTCTCCATCAGCAGCAGTTGGTTCATCGGATTCTTTTTCTAGTGCAAAGAAGCCTTTTGTTTCTTGTTCTGTTAATAATGTTGGTGCACAAGTTTGTAATGCATCTAAGACTGTTTTACCTTTAGAATTGTGGCATAAACGCCTTGGACATCCGTCTTTAAGTGTGCTTAAGGCTGCTCTACGTTCTGCTAATATTGATACTAATGAAATCAAATTAAATCTGTTTGTTATCCTTGCTTACAAGGAAAGGCTCACAAACTTCCATTTCAATTGTCTACTTCCGTTTACAATGCTCCTTTTCAACTTGTAGTGTCCGATGTGTGGGGGCCAGCCCATGTTACGTCCGAAAGTTTCAATTATTATGTTTCGTTTGTGGATGTTTATAGTAGATTCTCCTGGTTGTATCTTTTGAGGCGTAAGTCGGATGTGTATCAGTGCTTTCTTGATTTCTACAAGTTAGTCGAGGTTCAGTTTGGGTGCCAAATTAAATCACTTCAAACAGATGGAGGTGGTGAATTTCAAGCTCTTGCGGGTTGGTTACGAACACATGGTATTCTCCATCGGATCACGTGTCCTAGCACGTTTGAACAAAACGACAAAGCTGAGCGGAAACATCGTCATATAATGGAAATGGGGCTGACATTGTTAGCTCAAGCAGGGTTACCAATGAAGTTTTGGAGTCATGCGTTTGTCACGTCCGTTTGCTTGATTAATCGATTGCCAACCCCTGTTCTAAATGGAAAATCTCCACACGAGGTTTTATTTAAGTGTCCGCCTGACTATGAGTTTTTGCGAGCTTTTGGTTGCGCATGTTACCCCTTAATGCGTCATTTTCTTCCTCATAAACTTAATTTTCGTACTGAGCAATGTGTATTTCTTGGGTATAGCATGTCACACAAGGGCAACAAATGTCTTACTTCTGGGGGTAAGGTGATTTTATCCAGGCATGTTGTCTTCGATGAGACCGTTTATCCTTATTCTCATTTTGGCAGCAGTTCGAGTAATGTTTCGAATGATTTGTCCAGTGGTTTTCCTCTTGTAGTTGTCACATTTCCTGAACAAAATAGTTTCGGTCAATCATCTAATTCAGTTTCCACTGGGCCTGATGTTCAGCCTGTTGTTAGGCCCACTCGTGGTAGCAATATACCTAGTACTTTGGTCCAAGAGGAGTCTTCAGAAGCTCATGACGTGCCAGACTCTTCTGCTGATCCGGACGGGCTTGGTCCGCAAATAGATCATGCGGAGCTTGGGCCGCAAATAGATCATGTGGAGCTTGAGCCGCAGACCATCACTGAAGCGTTTCGTGATCCAAACTGGAAACAAGCTGCGCAAACTGAATATGATGCACTTGTTCGAAACAACACGTGGTCGTTGGTCGAGTTGTCGTCTCACCAGAAGGCAGTGTCCTGTAAATGGATCTTCAAGGTAAATAAAAATGCGGATGGTTCTATATCTATTTACAAGGCCCGACTGGTAGCGAATGGGTACTTACAACAAGCTGGATATGATTTTCACGGGACATTTAGTCACGTGGTCAAGCCGGTAACTATTCGAACTATTCTTTCGATTGCAGTTTCAAAGGGATGGTGTTTGCGACAGGTCGATATAAACAATGCGTTTCTGAATGGAGATCTGGTGGAGGAGGTTTATATGACACAACCACCGGGCTATGAACAAGGTGATTCAAGGAAGATGGTCTGTAAGCTTAACAAGGCAATCTATGGGCTGAAACAGGCTCCTCGAGCCTGGTTTGAAAAACTTAGGGAGTATCTGATCTCTGAAGGGTTTGTGTTATCCAAATCTGATTCCTTATTGTCAGGAAGTTCAAAGGGTCGTAGACAGGTTACACGAAACCTTTTCTTTAAAAGACCTTGGTTCTCTGAATTTTTTCTTAGGTATTGAGGTGCACTATTTTACAGGGGGTCTAGTTCTTAGTCAGCGGAAATACATCTCTGAGTTGTTGTGTCATAGTGGGTTAGCTGATGCAAAGGGACTGCCAACTCCTATGACTTCTAATTGTAATCTGTCTGCAACAGGTGGTGATCCTATTGATAACTCTACTGATTACAGAAGTATCGTCGGGGCGTTGCAGTATGTAGTAATTACACAGCCTGAGATTACATTTGCCGTTAACCGTGTTTGTCAATTCATGCAAAATCCACTAGACACTCATGTTCAAGCTGTCAAACGAATCTTGAGGTATCTCCAGGGAACTCTTGATTATGGTATACGTTTTGTATCCACACCACATTTATCGATTTCAGCGTTTGCGGATGCTAATTGGGGGGCTGATCTTGATGATCGACGCTCCACCACTGGGTTCTGTGTGTTTCTTGGATGTAATCCTGTTGCCTGGGTATTGAAGAAACAACCTGTTGTGTCACGCTCTACGGCGGAAGCAAAATATCGAAGTGTTGCTTCAGCAGCCACAGAAGTGTTGTGGCTTGAGTCATTGCTAAGTGAGTTGTTTATTGTGCCTGACAAAACTCCAACACTGTGGTGTGACAATTCGAGTGCTGTAGCAGTTTCAGCAAATCCGGTTTTACATTCCAAGTTCAAACATGTTGAACTAGACTTGTTTTTCGTTCGAGAGAAAGTTACTTCAGGCAAGCTTGCAGTCAACGAAATTCCAGCTTGTGAGCAAGTGGCTGATATCTTTACAAAACCTCTTTCAGCACCTCTGTTTTGTCGATTCCGTGAAAGATTAGCTGTTGTATCCTTGAATGATTTTTCTTGAGTTGCATTGTTCTTTTCTGTTTGTTGTGTTCTTTTTGGTTCGTGATTGCAGGGTTCTCTCATGAGAGTTACAAACCCTATAAAGGGTGTCAAAGATGTTCAAGATGCCAGAAGCAGGATAACTGTTACTAAAGCTGTGAAGATTGTTCAAGATGCTCAGAATACAGAAAGTATGATGAATGTTACAAGTATAGCTTTACATAGGATTATGTACATGTGTGCTTGTATTCTTGAGATGGGTACTAGTCTGTTATGATTCAGTTAGGGTAGTTAGGATAATGTTAGTATCCTATAACTGAATCATACAGTCGTACAAGTCTCTGAGACTGTATAAATGTGACTTGGTCCTATTTGGGATATTACAAGTCTTTTCAATAAAACTTACGAGAGTGTCGTCTCTCTTCTCTAAAATCACAGAGCCTTTCTTCAACCTTCTTCTATTTTCTCTGTCGTTTCTTGCATTCATCGTCCGTCCTCCTTGGATTTCTACACCAATGAATACAATATGAATTTTGCTGAAATTGTGATGATTTAATTATTCTACATTTGATGTATTAGTTTTACTAACCTCAATATGTGCTACAACTTGTTAGTTTAAAAAGAAATCAAACTAAAAGCATACCATTTTCTGCGTTAGACGTCTAGCTCCATGTTCAGCCTTGCATTTGATGCGGCCGATTATTGGGTTGGTCTGGGGGTTCTTCTCTAAGCTTGTGCACAAAACATATTGTAGTGTCTGATAAAATTAAACACACACACACAAAGTTTCCTAGTTTCAAAATCTAAAAAGCTTGGTGATTTTATCGCGAAGCATATCCTTTGCTTCGCATTTTTAAAGCACCGATTCAGTTAGTTTCACATGTTTTTGAACAAAATCTTTCATTTCCTCAGCGTCGGGATCTTCAAGCCTGTAAAAAATTATAATGGTCACTTATGTTTTTGATCTATTTTATTTTGGTCACTATGTCGTTAATGGCCGTTAGTGTGATGACATGGCACGTTAGTCAAAAGGGTTAATTTCTAATTTGACTCTTGAAATTTAGACAAAATATTAATTTAACCCCTAAACTCTTTTAACCTCACTTTTAACCTACAACATCGTTGCTCCAATCACCTTCTTTAGTGGATGATGGCTTGACCACTGGCTGAGCATGAAAATTCATCAAAATTTCAGTTTAGTATGTTTATCTAGCAGTTATCACAACATGTTTGGCACTGGAAACCCAGAAGATGGCTCAAAAGAATGCACTTGTCCTGAAGCCGCCGAGTGCTGAGACTCTTGGTTGCACAACTATTATCTGTTCTGATAAGACATGAACTTTGACTACTAATCAAATGGCAATTTCAAAGCTTATTGTTATAGGTTCAAGGTCAGAGACTGCGATCTTCTGATGTGAAAGGGACTACGTATGATCCTTTTGATGGGAATATACTAAGCTGACATGTTGATAGAATGGATGCTAATCTTGAAATGATTGTAAAGATTTATGTTGTTTGCAATGATGCTGGCATTGAGCTCATCAGCATTTACTCGATCTATTCAGTTATTCTTCAATTGAGAGCAAGCTTATTTTTGTTGGTTTAGTTGGGCTGAGGGTAAGTTGCTTCTTGTTTTATTTGTATTTTCTGTTTCATTTTTTTCTATCCAACTTTTATTTTAACCGTTTAAACAAAATCATTAAGGATCCTCCTCGGAAAGAGGTTCGTCAGGCAATTGAGGACTGCAACGCAGCAGGGATTCGTGTTATGGTTATCACATGAGACAACAAGAACACATCAGAAGCTATTTTCCGTGAAATTGGTGTATTTGGATCAAATGAAGATATCAGTTCAAAAAATTTAACTAGAAGGGAGTTTATGGATTATCCGGACCAGAAAAATCACCTGAGACAGAGTAGGGGCCTCTTATTTTTTCGGGCTGAGCCAAGGCACAAGCAAAAAATAGTGAAGTTGTTGAAAGAGGATGGTGAAGTGGTTGCAATGACTGGAGATGGAGTTAATGATGCTCCTGCATTGGAGTTGGCTGATATTGGGGTAGCAATGGGCATTGCTGGGACAGAGGTACCCAACATCCTTTTCTCTATTTTATTTTTGTATAATTTGGTGGATGAAATCACGGTGTCCATATGGTTATTTCTATCTTTTTTTGTATTTTTTCATTTTATGCTTATGTGCCATGTTTCGTTTCTGTACATTATCTACTATTCTTGTAAAGTAACAATTTGCCTGATGATTCAGAATAATTTATGTTATTAGCTTACGAGGCTGAGTGTTGTTGTGCCTGGCTTTTTCGCATCCCCGACAACCTTTTATAGGTTACCTTTTCTCTCCTGTCATCTTGTTTTGCTTGGCCCGTGCATTTACTCCTAATGAAGCATAGTCAAGGTCTCAGTCTGGGTTCTGGTTTTTTGTTTTTCCTACTCCCTTTTCCTTCTCCCTTACGGGGCTGAGTGTTGTTGTGCCTGGCTTTTTCGCATCCCCGACAACCTTTTATAGGTTACCTTTTCTCTCATGTCATCTTGTTTTGCTTGGCCCGTGCATTTACTCCTAATGAAGCATAGTCAAGGTCTCAGTCTGGGAGTTGTGGACCGTAACTTCCCCACCAACCTCTCTGACTCAAAGCTGCCGAATCAGGACTTCCTTGATGAAGTGGAACTCAACGAGGACAACGACGTCAACTTTTCCCTGAAGAACCTGGCGTTACTGGGCAAACTGCTGTCTCCTAATTCAATCAAGCTCCTGGCTATCACGAAAATTCTGAGGAAGGCTTGGAAATGTGACTCTCTTGAATGTCACGACCTTGAAAGAAATTTCTTTCTCTTCCTTTTCAAATCGACAGAAGATCGACATAGGGTTTTAGGGTGCAAACTGTGGTCGGTGCAAGATTCCTTATTGGTTTTAAAGGAATGGCAGCCGGATAAAGCTTTGGAAGAAGTCGACTTCTCCATGGAAGAGTTCTGGGTTCAAATCCACCACCTTCCAATCGGTCTGATCACTCCAGGGAATATTCAAAGGATAGGTAAGTTATTTCCTTTTTTTTCTTCGGTTTGACGTTAGATGACAAGAGCAAGGTTGTTTGGCATGGTCCTATAAGCATCCGAGTGGCCATTCGTGTCGAGGATCACTTCAAAACGGGTTTCGTCTTAAACTGAAAAAAGGACAAGCCACTGGAGATAGGGTTCAAATATGAAGGCTTGCCGAAGTTCTGTTTCCACTGCGGACGTATAGGACACGTTGAGAGGGACTGCAACTCCAATCTGGTTATGGTTAAGCTAGTCGGAAGGTACGAGCCTTGGCTGCGAGTCCCGATCGAAACAAAACATAAGCTCTCATACACCAAACCTTCCAACCTCGTCGGAGAAAATCTCAGTGCACTACAGGACAAAACTGCAAGTGAGAAAGGAAAAAATAAATGGCACACTCTCCAACCAAAAGCTGCTACAGATATGCAGTACAAAGTGGTGTCATTGAAGGTTACTAAGAACGTTCACTCTACACACAAGACAAAGTCAACTTGAAATTTCCTTTTTCGGATATGAAAGGAAACAACTGGCAAGAACCTCCTATAGGGCTTAACATGGAGGTAGGGTCTGCACAAGGAAACTTGCAGAACCCTACGGTTGATGTAAAAGGGCCCAAGTCCTTCTTAAACGAAGAGCTGGCAGATTGTGCCTCTGCTGATATCCAAGCCTCAGGGTCGAAATCTTTCCCTTCCCCTGATAATGTTGTTGACAACACCTCAGGATCTTGGGGCAATCTGCTTGCTTTTGGGCTCGACAAAATAGAGGTTACTGCAAATAGAAAAAGGAAACGTGAGGAAGATGAGTTGGTTCTTTTTGGTCCAGCAAAGAGGAGAGAATTATTGGATCAGGTCTCAAAAGCCATTGTTCAAATCAGCCCAAATAATTGGGCCATCTCAGAAAGAAACCCGGCTGCAAGTGATGATTTTCTTACCGCAGCTCTATTTCCGTCTTCAGTGTTAAATTGCTCATCTATAATCCATAGTATCAAGCGAAAGAAAAGAGGAAGAACCTTTGGAACACGTCGACTTACTCTGATTAAGAAGGCGGCAAGACGCAAATATGCTATGGAATGTACACGCATCATGATCGATGTAGCCGGCTTAATCGAACTTGGTATTGATCCTTTCGGAAAAAACATAACTAGGATCCCGTCTATGTGTATCGATGATGAATTTTCACTCAATGAGGAAATACAGATAAGTGATGGCGAGGATGTTATCTCTCAAGCACCAAAGTTGTACTATCCGAATCCTTTCAACGATTCGGCCATGGAATCGGATAACTTCAACGGGAGTTATCCGGAGTCACCATGAGTCTCTATCAAGCCAAGGCCTGTGGCTGGAAGGAACATAAGCTGTGCTCAAGACTCCATCCTTCCGTTTGGTTATCATCTTTATCGTTTAGGTTAATTTTCTTTGCTTGGTTTGTCGTCTCTGGTAACGAGAAGCGTAGACTGGGGAGAGGCTCGATGAACACCTTGCCTTCTTTCAACCGGGTGATTATGGTTGCTGCCTTGATAAGGACCAACGCACACGCGTCGGAAGCCTGCCTCTGGATAGAGCTCTCAGGCACTGTCATCATCGAGAACCCAAGGAGGTGTCGAAGGAGTTCATTTTTTAGCCTAGCCCAGTAGCAGTCTAGCTCGCTCGCTTTGGATAACAGTCAACATGGTTCTATCCATTGTTCTGTATTGTGGAATTATTCAATTCCTGCTTTTATGTTGCTTAGGTTGTTTTCAGATTTTACAGGCGCTCTTGTTTGCCCTGATTTGTTTTTGTTTCTGCGTCTGGTTTGTGGTATGTCCTGTTCTGTCCAATGTTGTGGACTGTTTGCCCATGCACGTATTGCATGTCTTGTCCATGCTGTTTGCATGGTTCCTGTGCGTTTGGGCCCCACGGACCCCATATGTTTCTTTTCCTTTTGGTTTAATGAATATCAGTCAGCACTTGAACAAAAAAAATTAAAAGCACAAGCCGTATATATAGCTATAATGCAGTTTATTCATAATGCATTTGTAGAACAGTCGTTCTCCTTTTTCCTGATATTACATAAAGTTGATAATTATTTCAAAAATAATTTTGGTAGGATTATTCAATCTAATTTGGAATTGTTTTTGGGAAGATAGTGAGAAATAAAGTTTTGGGGTTAAATTTAAAATTAATTTTTTATTAACGGAGACTAACGTCCCAGTGACCAAAATAGACACGATTCTAATTGTAAGTGACCAGAATAATCTTTTTTAAATTCTGGTGACCAAAATGAAACAAACCCCAAACGAAAGGGACCATAGGTGAAGATTACCCTTTTAATTTTTTTCAAATAACAAATCGGCAGAATTTTATCAAAAAATTTCAAAAAAAAAAATAAAATTGTAGCAGAAAAAATAAAAACATAATAAACTTGAATTATAAAAATAAAAAAATGAAACATCAAACTAACAAATACTTCAAGTGGGCTGTAAAACAGTAATAAAGAAAAACACCAAAGAAATAGAAATAGAGAACAAGATCTTTTGTCTCCATCCACCTATAAGCTTCAAGATTAAAATAAGAGCGGTGAACAAAATCAACAATATTAGAGGTTGCTTCGTAAAATAAATCTGGATCAAACTACTTAAAACTACCAATAATTTATAAATTAGAGTCGAACGTCATAAAAAATGTATCCACAAACACAAATCTACCATAACGGTAGATAAAATTTTTAAAACTTTTCTTAGCGTATTAAAAAACTTTTATTTTGATCACTAAACTATTATATGGACTACTAACAACGTTGTATATCTTTAAAACTGGACAAATACTAAATGGTGTCACATGACTCTAGATTTAAAAAATGACATCAGACTTTTTAGATTTTGTACTTGACCTCAAATTATAGAAAATTTTCAATTTCATCGTGATTTCTCAAGAATCTATAGTTTAGCTATTATACTTCTAGATTTTTAGAAAAGTACCCTGAAACTTCTAGATTTTCTTAATTAAACTCTTAAATTCCATTTTTAGCTAACCATGAAAAAAGATTATAGGGGATTAAACTTGGAACCTTAGGAAAAAAATATTATCGCCAAGCCACTAGGATCCTAGGTTCAATCCATATAGAAACCTTTTTGTTTTTTTTTCTAATTTTTCTTGTCCACTATAACCTAATTATAATATTTTATTAAAACATAAAAAGTCTCATGCTTAGCTCATATCTTATTATGCTTAAAATGCAATCTAGGAGATTAACTGAAAAAATGGAATGTGGATACTAAATTGAATTTTTTTTAAGTTTAGCGATACTTTTACAAAAAATCTGGAATTATAATGATTAATTTGTGAATTCTAACAAAATTAGAATCAAATTACAAAGTACCAATTATTGAGGTCGAAAGTGCAAAATTTATTATGTACTTTAGTGTTAATTAATTGTAGTATCGAGTTTTAGTTTTTGATATGCACTGCACTTGGAAGTGGGCAACGAATCCACAATCCCATGTTGTCTTTTAAATCTGATTCTCAGTTATTTAAGAATTGCTTAAGGTTTTACAAGTGGAAATTCGTAGTACTTGTTTAAGGGAATATATAAAGTTGCTTTGCGAGCTTTTCAACCATGTGACATCATATTATCGCAATTTAAAAAAAATTATATTTATGTCTGAGTATGTGTATAAAATTTAAGTGTTAAAAATAAACATCAAATTATGGTCAATTGTAACGACGGACAGAAAATTTTATATTTTTATTTTTATCTTCTTATATAAATTATTTTAAAAGTTAATTTACTTTTGAATTTGTCATCACTTTCAAACATTTATGTTTTGACTCCTAACCTTAAATCTTGACTCCGTACCTGTCAATTGTGCATGTGAATAAAGAGCACTTTGTTTGTTAATTACAAGTACATGGTAAATCTAAGATGGGAGTTAATTATTGCAGATTCTGAATATCCGTAAAATTTTAACTACACATATCTATGTAACATATAAGGAGCTTACATCTCTAGGAAACTTAAATATACGAGTTACTCTATCCAAGATGCGCCCAACGCCTTAGCCATGAAGCTATATCGGTCGGCGGCCTCATCTATCTGCAGCAAAAAAATGCCATGAGGTCAAATAATCCGGGGTGTGGTCGTGGCTAAAAGATTATAACTTGATGAGGCTAACAAAATGAACTCTGATTACCAGTTTTTGTGTTGGACGTCCACATCCGTGGCCGGCCTTACACTCGATGCGTCCAATAACCGGGTTTGTCTGTGGACTGTTCTCCAAGCTTGTACAAAGAACGTATTGCATTGTCTGGAAAAGGAGAAAGAAACTGGGTCAAGGCTGCCTATGCAAGGTGGATCAATCAAGTAGAGACGACATGAATGCATGAAAGGAACTTACTGCCAACATCTTCAATGAATGTAACGGAACGACACGATCGTCGTGATCTGCGGTCAATAGCATGGTGGATGGATATTGTGACAGTCCACCGGGATGTTTCTCCCATGGTCTCCTTACATTATGTAATGGAGAGTACCTTAAAAATAAAGTAAAACCAACAGTTAGTTCAATTTCGAAAACCTTGTCTGAAGTTCAACTCCTCTGCCATCAGATACCATAAGATGTAAACATTGACTTACTTGATAAGCCAGTGGAAATCTTCTTCATTTTCGGAACATCCGAAATCACAGGTCCAAGCATGGCCTATGGTGAACTTGTGAAACCTCAGCATGTCCATCACTCCGACATGAGCCAAAGCACAACCGAAAAGCTCGGGTCTCTGCCGACAGAAAATGACTTAATATTTCGAACATTTTACTAAGAAAAACTATAAATGAAAAGAAGCAAACCTGATTTATGCAAGCTCCAACTAGAAGCCCACCATTGCTTCCTCCTTCGATACATAGCTTTTCAGGCTGAGTATAACCAGAAGATATTAGATACTCAGCTGCAGAAATGAAGTCGTCAAAACAAGTTTGCTTCTTGGACAAGGCACCAGATTTGTGCCATTCCTCACCATATTCTCCACCACCACGAATATTCGCGATGCAGAAAAAGGCACCGAGGTGCCTGGCGAGAACAATACGACTAACACTAAACGATGGTGTGAGACTCACATTGAATCCACCATATCCGTACAACAAACAAGGGTGTGATCCATCCAGTTTTGTGCCCTTCCTGCCAACAATGAACATTGGGATCTCGGTGCCATCTTTACTCGGCACAAAATCCTGAATAACTTCGAACTCAGAACGATCAAATCCCGGTACACTGATGTCACGAAATATCTTCATTTCTGGAAACTTGTTTCCCAAGTCACATTGATATATAATACCAGGAGTAAGAAAGCTAGTAAAACCGACGAAAACGATACTATCTTCCCGACGAGCTGAAATCCCATATACAGTCCCTATATCAATGGGCAAATTATGCAGCATGGAACCTGTTTCCAAATCCCTAACTTGGAGCACATACTTGACATCACTCAAATAGCTCACAATCATCTGATTTCCATTCACAACACATGCTGACTCAAGCACATCTTTTTCATTCTCCGGTATAACATCGGTCCATTTACTCGGTTCCTTCAAATCGACTCGGACTAGTTTATATTTCGGAGCATCCTTGTTTGTCAAGAATGTAAACAACGAATCATCATTAGCAACATTAACATACTGTGCATCGAACTCATCTATTAACTTAACAAACGGGAGCGGGCCGTGCCTTTCCCTGAAACCTTCGAGTCCTCCGGGAAGCACAGACATGTCGCAGAGATACAGTTTATTGACAGGGCCACAACCCTCTTCAATATAAAGAATAAGATACTGCACCATAACAACCAAAAACAAATTACATACATACATACATACATACATACATACATACATACATACATACATACATACATACATACATACATACATACATACATACATACATACATACATACATACATACATACATACATACATACATACATAAGCATTGATCATCAACCTACCTTCCCATCATCTGTCACTTTTCCACTAAACATGTGCTTAGGATTCTGAGGATCTTTCCAGCACAAAATGTCTTCAGATTGATTTGTGCCAAGGAAATGATAGTATAACTCGTGGTTAACGTTAACACTGGTTTCAATCCCAGAATCAAGGTTCTCTCCATCTCTGCACGATAAAAATATAACTTTTACAGTTACTTGAATATGTGTTGTTTCCCAGAAAACAGGGCACAAAATTTGCAGAAATTAATGACAAGTGAGTGAGTTTTACTTACTTGGGAACTGGATATCGGCTGTAGAAAAACCCTAAGCTGTCATGTGTCCAGCTGATATCAGAAAACTTTATCTGTATCATAAACAGATGAGTTTTACACTTTTACTGTGAACCTGCACCATTAAAATGGAAGAAACCGAGAACTCTGTAACTCACCCATGATAAACTATCGGGCTCCTCTGTTTTGTCCACGACTCGCATTACTTTAATCGTCACCCAGTCACTTCCACTCGAACTAAGCCCGTAAGCCAAGTACTCGGCGTCCTCGCTAACGGAAAACGCCTTCAACGACACCGTTCCGTCGTCGCTAAGGGTGTTGGGGTCAAGCAAAACCTCCGGTTCTCCCTCCAAACCAGCCTGCATGTAAAGGACGTTTTGTGCTTGTAGCCCGGTGTTGTGGAAGAAAAAATACTTATTCCCTCGCTTAAACGGCACGGTGTAGCGCGGATGATCGAAGAGGGTCGTGATTTTGCTGCGCAGTTTCCCCCTCGTGTCGCATTTTTCAAGCACCGATTCCGTCAGATCAACCTGTTTCTTCACGAACTCCTTTACTTCTCCGGCATCGGAATCTTCCAGCCTTCGAATGCAATCATTAACAACTTCAGCCAGCAAAACAAACAAACAAAAACAAAACGAAGATTGAGGCAATGCCGATGCTAATGTCGCTTACCATCGATAAGGATCAGCTACCTTAACACCGTGATAATCGTCGACCACCGACTCGTCCCGACGAGCTTTCGGATACTTCAAAGGGCCAAAGGGTTCGTCCAAGTAACCGAGAGAACCCATGAATGCAGAGCTTGAACCGAGAAAACTGAGTTGTTTTTGGTTGACTTGTTTTCGGCTGCAGGCGACATTTATATAACATGTAGGGCGCTTAAAGCGGGATGTGTAATAGATGAAGACATCGTATTGCCATTTATTGCACGATGAGGTTAGCCCTGATCTGTATTTAGGGGACGACAGGCTCAAAAGTGTCGCCATTGTGGCTCTAAAATGTTGTCATATTCTTGGAATCTTCATCTCTCCCCCTGTAACTGATATTCCTTGGAAGGAAAAATTGTTATTTATTTATGGAAAATATAATTAATGAACTGATTTTACCTATTATAAAATTAATTTATCTGTTTTAGTATTGTAATTTTTTTTAATGAGGCACTAAAATTATCGAATACAACAAACCCTTTATTTATTTTCTTGGACTCCTGTCCTTTTAAGCTACGGTAGCAGCCACTGCCAACTTTGAATCGAATCTGTTATTTGTCCTTTTCAGGCTAAAGTATTTGCCAGGTCCCTTTATTATTGGGATTATATCAATTTAATAGGGGATTAATTTAAATCAATTTTTATACTAGAGGGACTGAATTGATATCATCCCAATAATAGAGAGATCTTACCGGCACTTTGAGCTCTGATGTTCAGGTTGCTTATTTTTGTCGATGAGAAAACCATATCATTAGGTGTGGGAATTGGGTGAGGATTAATGCGAAAAGTGGGAGAATTTGAAATGCCAGGATAGAGAATAATCGAAATCTTCATCCACGGGGTGGGGATGAAAACGAACGAAACTTTATCACCGAAGCTCAAATAGAGATGAGGACGAAGATTGCTATATTCGAATCGTGAGAATAATCGAACTGTAACAGTATAAATAATTGTGGGGATCCCCAACAAATATCTATAAGGATCCTGATATTTTACAAAATTTTTAAAAAAATATATACTTACTTATCTATATACTCCTTATAAATATCTTAATAAAAAAATCCTAATTATATTATTATTAAACTTTCTCTTAAACCTAGTCACACTCAAGTTTATCAACATGTTTCTATCTTAGTTTTAGATATAAGCTAAAACTCTCGTCTAAATCTTTCTCAACACAACACTCTTTCAATCTTCATCATTTCGTAACTATTTCCAATCGAAGTATCCAAATTTTATATTTTAAATTGAATTGGTTGTTTATTTTGGTTATTAAAATGATAATTTTGTTTAATTTTTTGGGTATAAAATTCCCCGAAAACCGTGGGGTCCGCGGGAAGAGACTATGGGGACGAAAAAATTCCTCAAAACATTTAATGAGAAATTTTCAAAACCGTAACCGCAAATTTTAGAGACAAAATGGAAAATACAAAATCGTCTCAGCTCCACCCGACTTCCACCCCTACCTATCATGGTAATTCACATAATTGTGTGTGTATTTTATTATTAATGTGGCATTATTTTATTGACTTGACAGCATGGGTCACCTAATTCTATTTTGTAATAAATTATTTTTAAAAATAATATATTTTTTATGATTTGAAATTAGTTGCCAACAATAAATACATGTGTTGATATTAACTGTAAAATTTATCATTTATATAAAGATAAATAAATTTAAAAAGTATCGAGACAGATTAATCTTTAGTGAGAAACATAATCTGACAATTTTGTGTACCAATAAAGACAATCTTGTAGGTTTCCCAATGATATGTGAAAATCTGAGTATCTGACTGATTCTGTGTGCGAATTGCATAACTTGACTTCTTACAACAGTTTAGAAGAATAATTACACGTGGGTATTTATTACTCTATTGGTCCCTTGACCTTTATTCCTCCTTCACAATCTTAGTTTTATTTCATTTAAGAATATTTACACTTTTAGTCCTAACCTTTCACTTTCTAACAACTTAGTCTATACCAAAAAAAATATATTTAACATTTTCCTCCAATATGAAATTTATAACTAATATCATATTTTCTATTTTTTTGGTAAAACATGTTTACTATAATTTATTCATTTGTTACGAATTATTAACAATTGTATCGTTAATTATTTACTACAGTATTATTTTTCTTATACATATTTACTACCAGGGTTGGTTTTGGGCATGTGAGAAATGTGTGATCGCATAGGGCCTTTAGAAAAAGAGGAGCTCGAAATAAATTATTATACATATAATTATTTCTAAAAGAAAATTATCAGCAAATTTTGATTTTAAAAAACTAGGCATTTTAAGAAATTAATAAGATGGGTAAGATGTGTGTTAGTGTATATGGTGACAATTGAAAGATTAATAAGATGATCCCCTTAATTTCTTATTTTCTAAAAGCTTGTGTGTGTGCGTGTGCACGTGCGCGTGTAATTTTGCTTGAAAATACACTTTTAATTTTCGGTTTATAATTTCATATTATTCGACTGGCAGTAAAAAAAATTTCAAATATGGTCACATTATTTGAAGGCTTCTTGTTTCATTATGATAAATCACATTTATTGAATGACGTTAATCTCAAATCTTATTGTAATAATTTTGAAAATGCTCTTAAAAAAGATGTGTTATATGATGTTGATAGAAATGAGTTATTAGTTGAGTTGAAATTACGTAGAGAGCTTTTACTCAAGGAAAAAATAGGAGCAATGAATTTATTAAAATTTTTAAAACGTTTTAATTGCTTTTTAAATGCGACAATTGCATATAGAGATTTTTTTGACTAATCCTATTATTGTTGCTTTTGTAGAGCGAAACTTTTCAAAATTGAAGGTTGTGAACTTATACCTACAGACAACTATGTCACAAGAAAGACTAAATAAATTTGTTTTATGGCAATCGAGCCTGATCTTTTGAAAGAAGTTGATATCGAAAGCATTGTAGATGATTTTACTTCAAAATATGCAAGAATAACATAACTTTTTAAGTGAAATTGTTATACTTTTAGAAGTTTGTAACTCATTTTTATATTGATTAAGAGAGTAAGCTAACATTTTTTATTAAGGAAATTTTATTTGAGAAAAATTATTATAAGTTAAGAGTCACATTTTATTAAATTGCACATGACACCCTAAATTTTTGAACCGCCTCTGTTACTACAATATTATTAACAAGTTATTATTTTTTTATTAATTAAACATATATTATATTTTCATGCTGAGATTTGAAGTTATACAAGATGGGGCAATAGTAACTATTCTCTTTTAATTATTTGTTAATATATTATTCAAGAAGAATTCTACAATGGACGACGAACATTGATGAACACCACTAACGATGACCACCGATGAACACCATTAATTTTTTTTTAAAATTTTAAAAATCTAAAGGACTAAAATTATAATTAAAATTATCTCTTAAAAAAATAAAAATCAAATTTAATAGTTACTTTATAATATTTTTTAATAAGTTAGAATCAAATATATCCAATTCTCCTAAACTCTAACAAAATTAATCTCTTAACAAAATCAATGGTGATTCAAAGGATTTCATTCGAAGATCAGTGTTGAGGAATCCATCGATTTTTCATATATGTAAAAGAACCTCTATCAGATTTGAAGGATTTGATTTGATTTTTGCTTGAACTGGATTTTAAAACTCAAACCTGAAAGATTTTGTTAAGAGATTGATTTTGTTAGGCTTTAGGAGAATTTGATATATTTGATTTTAACCTATGAAAAAAATATTATAAAATAACTATTAAATTTGATTTTTATTTTTTAAAAGATAATTTTAATTATAATTTTAGTCATTTAGATTTTTAATTTTTTTTTTTAAAAATTAATGATATTCATCGGTGTTCATCGTTAGTGGTGTTCATTAATGTTCGTCGCACGTGGTAGACTTATCCATTATTCAATAAACATGTTATTAATTTAAAATTTTATTTTATAACTATTTAACGTGTTGATTAGATTGTGAATTAATCTATAAATCCAAAACTTAAAATTATAATTACCTACGGAAATTTGACTTTTGTAAATATCTAAATTATTTTATATTACCGGCTTATAAATTTGTATAGTTATAAATATAAAATTACCCATTGTGTCGACAATCCTTTACGGTTATCTTATACTTTCTTTATTAATAAATTTTATTTTAATCCAAAAAATACGATAAAGTGTTTTTTTTTTATCGAAACCGTGAGTTGTGTTTGGTTGTCAGTTTGATACTTTAAAATTTTATGATGCGAGTTCAAAAATAATTTTGGATTGTTTGGTTTAAAATTTTATATTTTATATTATTATTTTTTGCATGATGAATTTATTCGAACTTGAAACCGGGCCACTAAGACATTATCTTATAATTAAATTATAACACTAAAAAACTACTTTCAACTACTTTAAAACTTTGACTCTATATTAGTAAAAATATGTATTTTAAAATTTGCCCTTATTAACGTCTTTTAATTACTCCCTTGTCCTATTAAACGAGTTGATAAACAAGTTTGTTTGTGAACATAAACGAACCGACACATATGTTTGTGTGCGTTCGTTTATTTTTTTGGGGTGATTTCAAAGAGGCCAAAGCCATTACATTAACCCCCTTAAATGAATGTAAGGAGGGCCCTGAGAGTCACGATGAAGAATGTCAAGGAGTGCAGGTGGAGGAACAAAAAATGTAACCATGAAACCGGTCGAGATGGGCAACATCATTCTTGGACATGAAATCGGCAGCCATGTTGGCTTCGCGGTGGACATGCTTGAAGACAACTTGCCAGGAGGGGTCAAGTAGCGCAACAATTGAACGGACTAGAGCATGCGAGCTTGTACGAGAAGGGTTCGAGAGCAACATGAAAACATGAACGCTGTCAACCTGCACAATAAAATGATCAAGACCAAGAGAACGCGCAAGGTGCAGCCCTTCAAAGACCCCCAAAGCTCAGCCTGCAGCATAGTGGTCATGTCAATCTTCTTAGTGAATGAGCTTAGGAAATGGCCATCGCTATCACGTAGGACAACACCAAACGAACCAAAGCCAGAGATGGGCGATACAACACCATTGAGTTGAGACAAAACCAACCCGAGGAAGGGGCTGCCATTGAACTAAATCAGCAGTCCTAAAGGAAGAAAGAACTGAGCGAATAAGTGAGCAAGCATAGATCTTCGCTCAGTGAATGCTGAGTAGCAAGAGAGCTTCAATGGACATAGTTGCGCCTGTTTACCTAACGATGTAACTATTGGAAACGATTTGAGAATTTTAACTTTAGATGGTCAAAGGGAGAGTTTTATTGATTATAATCTGAATTGATACAAAATGACCTTGGGTCACTCAAACCCAATACATTTCTATATATAGCCCAAGTAACCAACCTATGTAACTTACTAAGAAATTGGTTACAACGGCCCATACTTGACAAGCCTAACAGACTACTAACAAACTAACAAACTCTTATAGTTTTAACATTTCCTGACACGCGTCGTATAGTGTCAAAAATAAAACCTTAAACTCAAAGTAAATAAGAATTAAATTAATATAGTGAGAGTAAGGGTCGATCCGCAGGGAATAGGAACTCTAACACCTTTCTTCTGATTTAGACCAAAAACCTGTAGGAAATAAAGGGGGATTTTAGAATAGTGATTTGAATGAGAAAAATAGTAAAAACGTAAAAATAAATGTTGAGAAAGAATTATGGATAGAAATAGCCTCAAGCCACGCTTTGCCACGACATCTTCGATCACTGAAGTTGATTTTTCTTCGACTTTCCTGCAGGTTACAGTCTACAAGGCCCAACCCTTGTAACTTACTTCTCGTTGGTAGATTCGACTCCCAGGGCAATCCTTGAAGTCAAACTTTTGTGAATTAGCCACGGCAATCGATGCTAACCCAGATCTGAGTTAGTGTTGGAGAAGCTCGTGCTCGGATATTCGTCTCGATGAGAGTTGTTTCCGATTTCGATTCCCCTTAGTGGACCGCCACTAAGTTTGTTCTTAGGGAGTTGAATTGGCTACAAGCTTTTCCTCGTCCCCAACGATGGATCTAAACCACTTCAAGCCGATGCGCGCTCTCGGAATGAAACAATTGCGATGCCTAAAGATTAGGCCGATTGCCTAATCAACTTTGCAAAGAATCTAAAAAAGGAATTGTCGAAGGATTGAAGTATTTTCCTAATCTCACGAGGTTTGTCGGGTTTGGCGTTGCTTTTGGCTAAAGGGGATTTAGTTAAGCATGGTTTGTGAAAAAACCATACTTAATAAAATAAACAATAATGGAGAAAAGAAAATGGAGAAAAATGGAGAACTTTATTACTCAAGGAAGAAGAGAACAATGGAAATTGATTGATGAATAATTCACCCCCAAAGTGGGGTATTTATAGTAGTTGAAAAACCCTAAAAACCTAAGATGATAAATCCTAAAATAAATTTAAATAAAATTACATAAGATAAATATCAAAGTTTTAAATTTAAAAGATAAAATTCGGATGATAGGCTATCTTGATAAGTGGACTGATAGGTTATCAAGCTTGCTGACGTCATCTTCTAGAAGGTGCTGATGTGGCGCCCAGTCAGCATTCATGCCCTGGTTCATGCCCATGAATCTGCCCACGAATTCAGTATCTCTGCAGCACTTCAACTTGTTTCCGGCATTACGTAACCTGCACGAGAACAACACAAAAACAACCCAATTAAGTCCTTCAAACATATATATTCGATCAAAACAAGGACTAAAAACATAACCAAAATAAACACTTATCAAATTCCCCCTCACTTATCCGATGCTTGTCCTCAAGTATCTCAAAATTAAATAATCTTAAGTTCAAGTTTTCATCTTTAATTTCACGAAGTCTCAAAAGTTCTCAATATGATTAAGCATCTAAATATGAGAGAAAACTAAGGAGCAAAAATAGATAAATGACAAGACTAATAATTTAAAGTTAAGACGACATTCTAAAACTCTACTAATCATTAATGATGCAAACCAAGTACCCTCACAAGGAATCGCTCATGTCACTCAAAGTGTTTAAGGGTAGAGAAAAATCACTCGAGCCAAAGCTAATTAGAGCATAACCATAAGCTTGTGTTTAAATCTAATCTCCACTACTAACATGAATATGATGCAACAATCAAGAGGTCTTAAATAAGGGTTGTAATGGGGCTAAGGTAAGGGTAGGATAAAGGCTGAAAATAAGGGCTAACTCAAGACAAAAAATCATCTCAAAAAAAATATATTCGAAACTGTTTTTTTTATATATTCGAACCAAATCTGCTCGACAATGTGCCTTTTTTTTCTTTTCGAACTGCACTATTTTTTCTGGTTTTATTTTTCTGCAGACTCGAACAATTTCCTGCACTGTATATTCGAATCAAATCTGCACAGTTTTTTTTTCTGCACAATGTAATACACTGCTGCACAGCACTTATTCGAATCTATTTTTTTTTTTTGAAGACGATTTTTTTGTCTTGAAAAAGGGAACAAAAGTGATGGATTTGAGAAGGAAATTGGATTAGGCTTAAAATGTGGTAATTTTCAAAAAAAGGCTAAGGCTCAAAGATTGTTTCACTAGGGGAAATTAATTAAAGGGTATGTGATTTATTTGGGAAGAGAAGTGGTTTAAACCTAGTGCCTCTATCATATTAAAGCATCATAATCAATCAATGTAATCTCAAAAAGAATTTAAAAACAAGTTCTAGAATGCAACTAATTTAGCTAGGCACACTCAAAGAAACAAAGAGCAAATATCATGCATGCTCATTAGGCTCAAAAACTCACAAATATGTCTTGTGTACTTAGGTAAGCATCATGTGGATCAATAGAGAAATAAAATGTCATATAAAAGATTTAATCAAAAATTAATCATGCCAAAAATCTATTATGCAACCTAGAATTTTCTAACAAGATAGATACAAAACCATGTGAAAATAGTGAGACAAGGCGAAATTAAGGATTTAAACAAAGAACTTAAATTAATAAATTTAAGATTTCAAGCGAACAATCAAGACGGATATGCAAGATGAAAAAAAAATGATAAGCATATCTCCCTCCCCCTCACTTAGATGCATTTTGTCTCAAAATGAACATAAAATAAAATATAAAAGAGAGGATGAAAATACTCCCCCATTGCAGAAGAGCATGTTTCGGGAGTGGGCTCCGAGTCTGGTGTGGGGGCGTAATGGAGGTTGACGGAGGGGTTTAGTTTCGGGTGGCTGTTATGGAAGAAAAGAAATAAAAAGAGAAGGGTTTATTTGCGGGTCTGGTGAAGAAGTAAAGAGAGGGTTTAATGGGGGGGCCCACATGATTAAATTTGGTGAAAGTGTAGGTGAGGGAATATATATATATATAAGGAAAACGAAAGTTGCGGCTAGGGAGGTGTAATTGGGTGTTTGGGGGGGTCCACGAATGGTGATTGGGTTGAAAAAGGGGTCTTGACCGGTGGTGGATAAGGTAGGGTATTTAAAATTGGATGGGATAAAGATAAAAATATTTTAAGAATTGGGCCCACCAAATCCTTTTGAAAAAGGATAGCTTCTCATCCTTTATTCGATCTAAATCATCTGCAAATAAAATAAATAAAATATCAGATAAAAAATAGAATTCGAAATAAAATAAAACGATAAGATAAAATAAAAAGATAGATAAGATGAGATAAAAATAAACTTAAAAGATAAGAAAATAAAATAAAATAAAATAAACAAATATTAAAAATAATGAAAATAAAATTGATAAGAGATAAAATCAAAATTAAAAAATCTTTAAACAGATTAGTTGATTTCGATTCTTCTCTTTTTTTTATTAATTTTTTTTAATATTTTTTTTAATATTTTTTTCGTTTTTTTTGTTTTTTTAAATAACATTAAGAATAAAGAAAATTAAAATAAAAAGAAATGGGTTGCCTCCCATCTAGCGCTTTATTTAACGTCGTTTAGCTCGACGACCTGGTTCAGACTACAGGCATTGCGAAAAATATTTCTTCCAGTTCTTGCGCTTTATCCAACTGAGTATTTCCCTACGAGAAATTTTGCGATTATGGAGTTTTTTTACTGGAAAAATTTCTCTTTCACTCTTCAATTTATTTGGAGGTAATTTTAACTCCAAATTCAATTCCTGCAAAATGAAAGAAAACATTTTAGATTTTGATGGAGTTAGGCGTAAATCAGAATGAACAGAAGAAACATTTTTCAACTCTTTAATTCCTTTGTCGTGATCCTTCAAATCCCTGCACGAATCATCAACAGATTTAGATTCTATAAATTCTTCAATGGTGGGCTCAATAACATCTATAAAATTTATACTAGCAACATTATCAGGATGTCGCATCGCTTTGTAAACATCAAATTTTACCACCTCGCCATCAAACTCCATTGTAAGGATCCCGCTTCTCACATCGATTTTCGTATTTGCAGTACTTAAAAATGGACGACCAAGGAGGATTTCGGAAGAATTATTAGTCCGATCGTTTTCCATGTCTATGACATAGAAATCTGCCGGAAAGATTAAATCTTTTACCTTTACCAAAACATTCTCTAGTAATCCTTCTGGGTAAATTATGGATCTGTCCGCCAACTGTATGGTTACCTTCGTATCCTTCAAAGGCTTAGCAGAAAGTGAGTTATAAAATGAAAGAGGCATAACATTAATAGAGGCCCCTAAGTCACACATTGCTCGTTTAATACCCACTTTACCGATTTTGCAGGGAATGGCGAACATACCTTGGTCCTTCAATTTTGGTGGCAACTTTCGCTGGAAGACCGCCGATACATGCTCTCCTAGATTAACCTTCTCAATTCCAATAAGACGACGTTTATTAGTACATAAATCTTTAAGGAACTTAGCATACCTTGGGATTTTTCGGATTACGTCGAGGAATGGAATATTGATCTCTACTTTTTGAAACACATCTAGGATCTCCTTTTCTTCTGCTTGTTTGTCTCTTTTCATTAATCTCGACAGGAAGGGTGGTGGTGTAGCGTAGGGAGAAGGTACAGGGGTTGGATCGGGCATACCTTTTCTAGTAGGGGGTGATTGCTTTTTTTCTTCCTTTTGTACGCCATCTTCTTTAGCTTTAGGTTCGATGACTGTACCGCTTCGCAGAGTGATGGCGTTCACATTCTCTCTTGGATTAGGCTCCGTTTGAGAAGGTAATTTCCCTTTGGATTCTAAGCGACTTACCGCTAAGGTCAATTGACTTATCTGTTTGTCAATTGATTCAAAGTAAGCTTCGGTTCTTAGTTGAAATTTTTCTTGGGCTAGTGCTAACTTTTCAACAATTGACTCCAACGATGGCTTCTGCGGTTGATATTGTTGTGGTGCAATTGGTTGATAAGCTTGATTTGGCCTCTGGTTTTGCGCGTAACCGAAGTTTGATTGGTTTCTCCATCCCTGATTATATGCATTTCCTATGGCGTTGGCTTGGGCGACATCATCTTCCTGAATCATCGGACAACAGTCTGTTGGATGTTCTGGACTAGTACAGATTCCGCAGAGTCTAGATGTTTTCCTTTTATCTGCAACAAGAGTTTGCACTGTTTCAGATAATTTGTCAATCTTATTTTCTAATGAAATTGCACTTACCTCGCGAACCCTTCGAGATGGTTCGCTAGACTGATTGAATCTTTGAGAGTTGGCGGCCATGGTTGATATCAGCGTTTTAGCCGCTGTTGGTGTCATGTTGACTAGAGCTCCGCCACTTGCTGCATCTATCACTTTCATATCCATAGGCGTCAATCCTTCATAAAAATACTGGAGGAGGGTTTGTTCCGACAACCCATGTTGTGGACAATTTGCACACAACTTTTTAAACCTCTCCCAATATTCATATAAAGATTCAGCTTCTTTTTGTTGAATGCTCAGGATGCTGCGCCTAATTTCGCTTGCTTTCGCTGCAGGGAAGAACCTGTCAAGAAAAAGTTTAGCCATGTCAGTCCATGTTGTAACAGAATTAGGGGGTAAATCAAATAACCAATCTTTTGCTATATCTGCTAAGGAAAATGGAAAAGCTCTAAGTTTGACTTGGTCATCGGATACTCCCTGTGGCTTTGTACTTAGACAAACCATGTGAAATTCCTTCAAATGTTTATGAGGATTTTCTGTCGGTAAGCCGTGAAAGGTAGGCAAGAGATGGATCAAACCCGTTTTTAGCACGAACGGTGTTTCGCCATTCGGGAAAGTTATGCACATAGGTTGTTGGCCATCGGGCGCCGCATTTAGTTGGCGAATGGTTTGATTTTCGTCTCCCATCGGATTGGGCTCGTAACTCGATTCTGCTTCGGATGTGATTTCTAGATCTCGTTCGAGTCTCTGTTGGCGTCTTTTGTTTTTCTTTTCCCGAAGTGTTTGTGCGTTCAACTTTCGGGCTAGTGCTTCGATTTCCGGGATGAGATCAAATTGTTCTCCCGGATTGCTCCTGGTCATAAATCAAATAAAACGATATTAGTAATTTGCCGTATTCCCCGGCAACGGCGCCAATTTTGACACGCGTCGTATAGTGTCAAAAATAAAACCTTAAACTCAAAGTAAATAAGAATTAAATTAATATAGTGAGAGTAAGGGTCGATCCGCAGGGAATAGGAACTCTAACACCTTTCTTCTGATTTAGACCAAAAACCTGTAGGAAATAAAGGGGGATTTTAGAATAGTGATTTGAATGAGAAAAATAGTAAAAACGTAAATATAAATGTTGAGAAAGAATTATGGATAGAAATAGCCTCAAGCCACGCTTTGCCACGACATCTTCGATCACTGAAGTTGATTTTTCTTCGACTTTCCTGCAGGTTACAGTCTACAAGGCCCATCCCTTGTAACTTACTTCTCGTTGGTAGATTCGACTCCCAGGGCAATCCTTGAAGTCAAACTTTTGTGAATTAGCCACGGCAATCGATGCTAACCCAGATCTGAGTTAGTGTTGGAGAAGCCCGTGCTCGGATATTCGTCTCGATGAGAGTTGTTTCCGATTTCGATTCCCCTTAGTGGACCGCCACTAAGTTTGTTCTTAGGGAGTTGAATTGGCTACAAGCTTTTCCTCGTCCCCAACGATGGATCTAAACCACTTCAAGCCGATGCGCGCTCTCGGAATGAAACAATTGCGATGCCTAAAGATTAGGCCGATTGCCTAATCAACTTTGCAGAGAATCTAAAAAAGGAATTGTCGAAGGATTGAAGTATTTTCCTAATCTCACGAGGTTTGTCGGGTTTGGCGTTGCTTTTGGCTAAAGGGATTTAGTTAAGCATGGTTTGTGAAACAATCATACTTAATAAAATAAACAAAAATGGAGAAAAGAAAATGGAGAAAAATGGAGAACTTTATTACTCAAGGAAGAAGAGAACAATGGAAATTGATTGATGAATAATTCACCCCCAAAGTGGGGTATTTATAGTAGTTGAAAAACCCTAAAAACCTAAGATGATAAATCCTAAAATAAATTTAAATAAAATTACATAAGATAAATATCAAAGTTTTAAATTTAAAAGATAAAATTCGGATGATAGGCTATCTTGATAAGTGGACTGATAGGTTATCAAGCTTGCTGACGTCATCTTCTAGAAGGTGCTGACGTGGCGCCCAGTCAGCATTCATGCCCTGGTTCATGCCCATGAATCTGCCCACGAATTCAGTATCTCTGCAGCACTTCAACTTGTTTCCGGCATTACGTAACCTGCACGAGAACAACACAAAAACAGCCCAATTAAGTCATTCAAACATATATATTCGATCAAAACAAGGACTAAAAACATAACCAAAATAAACACTTATCATTTCCCTCGCTTTGTCAATCTCTCAAATCAGAAAACTTTCGTACACCCAACTGATGTCGAAACTCCTCAAACTTTTCAACAGTGATCGGCTTGGTGAAGATATCAACAATCTGATCAAAAGAAGTCACATAGTTGACCTGCAGCTTCTGAGAAAGAACTCTTTCATGAATAAAAAATAAGTCGAGTTCCATGTGCTTGGTTTTAGCATGCATAACAGGGTTGACAGACATGGCGACAACACTAGTATTGTCACTCTAAATTGCGGGTGTATCATCAAGTACAACACCCATATCAGTTAGAATCGCAGTTAACCAGCTAAGTTTAGATGATGCATTAGCCAGACTGCGAAATTCCGCCTCAGCAGTGGATCGTGACACTGATCGATGCTTTCGTGAACTTCATGATAACAAGTGAGAACCAAGAAAAGTGCAATAACCAGAGACAAAGCGCCGGTCATCAGGATCACTACCCTAGTCAGCATCTGAGAATGTAGTGAGAGTAAATCGCTGCATTGGTTGAGGAGAAAATCATAGACTGTAAAACCTATGTTTGATTTTGATATAACAAAGTAGTTTAAGGATTAAATTGAAAAATATGAAATAGATTTTTAAGTCTCTCAAAAGATTTAAAATCAATAAGGCTTTAATCTAGTTTGAAAAACTCAAACTCCAAAATATTTTCTAAGTGTTCCAAGGCCAAACTATTGAAAAACGTCCAAGCGTATTGATACACCCCTTGCCGTATCGAAACAGCGTATCGAAACAGATTGAATCTGTATCGATACACTCTCTCTGTAAAAACTGAAGGAGTTTGAATGGCGTACCAATATTGTGTCACTCGTATCGATACAAATTTAATGGAATTTTAAATTCGAAAAGCCTTAAATGTTTTTGACCGTTGGTGTCAGTTGTTAGGTAACAGATTTTTAAAGTTTTGGTTGTCCCGTATTGATACGCTCTTTGTCGTATCGATACGGAAACTTCCAGTGAGCTTTGTGGGAATAATGATATCGATACGATCTTACCAGTATCGAAACGGATCCCTATCCTGTACCGATACGCTTACACGCGTATCGATACGCCTCTCTTGTAATTGTGCAACAGCTCTTTCTGTTTTGAGACAAGTATCGATACGGATCCCCGTGTACTGATACGATAGGCTACAGAAGTAAATTTATGGTGGAAAGAGAGGGTCCCAACGACTATAATCAATACCCTAACCACCCAAACAGCTAGAATTAATGGAGAAGGTATAAAATGAAGCCATTTAAAGACTAGCAACAACTATTGCATCCAAAAGAAACATCTCTACAAATGTCCAAGCTCAAAGTGCCTAATTTCTTATCTCTTGTAAAATCCCAAATTGTGTTGTGTTTAATTCATATCTTGTATTCAAATTTGGGTTGAGTGCTTATATTTAAAGGGGAAAACTTGTATTAAGAGATATATTTCTTGCCTTAATTTCTTCTTTGTATTCTTGTGAGGGTTTGATCAAATTTTGGATAGAAAAATTGACTGGTATTGTAAAGGTTACCTTCTAAGCCTTGAAAAGGGGAAGAGCAATTAGTGGATTATTGGAAAATCCTTAGTGGTAGCTAAGGTAGTAGATGTAGAGTTCATTTGGAACTTGAACCACTCTAAATTGTCTTGTCCTTCAATTTTTCTATTCCACTTTCCACAACAAACTTTAAAAACCCAATTCACCCCCTCTTGACTTTGATCAATCCATTGATCCACTCAACAGAGACCATAATCCAGAGTCCCACGTAAGTATCTTAAAATCTGTTTAACAGCCAACCAGTGCACATCAAATGGCTTCTGCATGTATTGTGCCAATTTGTTCACAGCAAAGCTGATATCTGAGCGAGTGTGACAGATGTATTGTAGAGCACCAACAACACTCATATATTCATGCTCATCTGCTAAGGGAACACCAGGATATTTAGTTAATTTTGGAGACACAGCAATAGGTGTTGCAGCAGTATTTAGATCACGTTGATCTGTCTTAACGAGCAATTCAACAATGTACTTTTTGTGTAAGGAACAAACCACTATTAATGGAGCGAACCTCAATACCGAGAAAAATTGTAAGTCATCAAGGTCTTTGAGTGAAAATTTCTGATGCAATTGCTTAATGATTTCATCAATGTGATCAGTAGATGAACCCGTAAGCAATATGTCATCCACATACACCACAATGTATGTGACCACCGTTTTTGCTTTGAACACAAACAAAGATGCATCAGCATTAGATGCCTTGAATCACAGTTCTTCAAGAAAGCCCTTAAGCTTGGTGAATCAGTTTCTAGGTGCTTGTCTTAGTCCATATAGTGCTCGCTTAAGCTTACATACCAACATTTTCCATGTTGTATCTTTAACTTGAAAACCATCAGGCTGCTGCATGTAGACAGCTTCCTTAAGATCACCATTTAAAAAGGCATTATTTATGTCTACTTGCCGTATTTTTCAATGACTTGCCACAACAAGTGAGAGAACAACATTCATTGTAAAAGACTTTATCACCAGGCTGAATGTGTCTACAAAGTCAAAACCAGCAACCTGAGAATATCTCTTGGCAACTAATCTTGCTTTCAGTCTATCCATTGAGCCATATGCATTCTTCTTGACCTTAAAAAGCCATTTACATCCAATGACTTTTCTGTCACATGGAAATTCCACAATTTCCCAAGTGTTATTGGAAAGCAAATCATTGTATTTTACCTCAACTACTACTTTCCACGCTGGATCTGCTAAAGCAGTATAAACATCTCTAAACCATATCTGCAGGATTCTCATTCGCAATCAAACCATCTAGTAATTCATGCTCTATTTCAGGCTCTTCAGAAGCTTCAGCTGTTGCAAGTTGTTCATTCACAGAGCACTCAATGTCTACTGAAATTGCAGGTTCAGCAACTGAAATAACATATTCATCAGTTGAATCATGTTCAGCAGGTACAAGCTCGTTCAACTCAGTAGCAGCAACAATTGGTCCACTTATAGTATCAGTGGCTATAGGAGCATCAAAACTAGGCTGCTCTGCAAGTACACACTACTCTAGAGATGACTCAGTTGACTCAGATTGACCAGCATGCAAAGAAGAAGTGGATGACTCAACCACTAAAGGAACTGATTGAAAATCTGCTGGAGTTGTAGCACTAAAAGCACCATCTGAGTCAGCTGCAGGAAACACTCCTTCACTGAACACCACATGTCGTGACACAAACATCCTACTAGAGCTTCTATCCAAACACTGATAACCATGATGTTTGGGTGAATAACCTGAGAAAAGACAAGGTCTGGACCTAAAATCCATTTTATGCATATTATATGGTCTTAAATAAGGATAACAAAGATTGCCAAACACCTTCAGAAATTTGTAGTCAGGAACTTTGCCAAATAAGACTTGAAAATGCGACAACCAAGTGAGCACCTAAGTTGGAAGTCTATTGATTAAATAAACTGCACTTAAGACAACATAAGACCAGAATTTTAAGGGTAGAGATGCTTGTGCCAAAAGAGTCAAGGCAATTTCTACTATATGTCTATGTTTTCTTTCCACTATGCCATTTTGCTAAGAAGTTCTAAGACATGTTACCCTATGTTGTATCCCTAGAGTAGCCAATAAAGACTCGAGAAATCTAAATTCACCCCACCATCAGTTTGCACAACAAGTAAATTAGCAGAGAACTGATTTTGATCTAGGGCATAGAACATATAAAAAGCAGTAACAACATCAGATTTATTTATAAGGAGATACACCCACATGTTTCTACTATAGAGATCAACAAAAGAAATGTAATAGAAATAGCCATCAGACGCTACTTGTTGGGATTTTCAGTGCTCGATTCCTTTAACCATTCTTGCTCGCCAAGTGGTGGAAAAGTGGAATTTTGGGTGTAAGAGGTGTGGAAGCTAAAAAGAATAAAGACAAGATGATTTGTAGTGGTTCAACCTTCTAACCAAGGTCTACATCCACTACCTTAGCTTCCCACTAAGGATTTTCAATCAATCCACTATTGATTCGTCCCCTTTTCTAGGCTTAGAATGAAACCCTTTACAAAATCGATCAAGCTTTCTACCCAAAGCCTTGATCAAACCCTCTTTACAAAGAGATAAAAAATAAGAAAACTCAAATCCCTCTAATAGGTATTTGTTTGCACAATTAAGCTCTCACCCAATCCTAAAACACTTAAGCAAATCCAACAATTTTGGCTCACTATTGTTTGTCTATACAAAGAATTGACACTTAAGCACTAAGACACATTTTGATCATATGTTGTATTACAATTGAAGCATTAACCATTACTAGGTGCTTGAAGGTCCCTTTTATACTCCTTAATGAGTTTGTAGTTGTTACTAGCCGTTGGGGTTGAATTGGAGCCGTTGGAGACTTCATTTCCCACCATAAATGCAGTTCTGCAACTCCCCGTTTTGAAACGCTCGACGTCGTTTTGAAACACTCTTGAAATAGAAAGAGTCGTTGCAGTCTGATATAGTACCAGTTTCGGAACATCCTTGGCTGTATCGAAACTCTTGTCCCCGTATCGAAACGCCCTGCATTTAAAAAGTAGTTGGGAAATAGCCGTTAGGGGTTTATGACCGTTAAGGTCGATGCCACATAGGCGTATTGAAACGAAAGAGGCCGTATCAAAACGCTGTGCAAAAATCTCACCCAAATTAAAGCCCATTTCGAAACCCGTTTCGAAATGTTTTGCGACCCGTATCGAAACACCTAGGGGCATTTCGAAACGCATGGATGGTTTTGTTGAATTTGGATTTGAAAGCACTTAAAACCTTTTTAAAATATCTCATAAACATAGTTTCAAGTTGTTTGAACTTAGAAATGGTTTTGAATTTTTTTTAACTTTGTCCAAAACATTTTTCAATTATTATATCAAAACATTAGTTCTACACTACTGGAGCATGCCCCCAGACATCCACTTCAACTAATTCAAAAGGTCTAGTATAGACAGTAGAGGAACAATGAAAAGGTAAAGCTTGCCTCTTGCCAAGCTGACACGCGTTGTAAAAGGAAGTTTTATCTAGGGGAACATGTTTATTAAGGACTGTAGTCACTACTGGAGCAGGCCCCCCAGACATCCATTTCAACTAATTCAAAAGGTCTAGTATAGACAGTAGAGGAACAATGAAAAGGTAAAGCTTTGCTCTTGCCAAGCTGACACGCGTTGCAATGGGAAGTTTTATCTAGGGGAACATGTTTATTAAGGACTGTAGTCACAACATCAGGAGCAGGATGCCCCAAACGCCTGTGCCACAGTTGGTACTTAGAGTCATCCAGTCTTGAAGTTGTGCAAGCAAGAAGAGAAGCTGAATCTACAATCTGAACTGATGCTGGAAACTGAAACTGATAAAGTCCATGATCTTGAGACCCTTCGAACAGAATGGAACATGTTATTTCATCCTTCACATAGAAGTAGGAAGAATGAAACTCAAAGTACACATCATTATCAGTAGAAAATTTGGACACAGACAACAAATTCCTTGAAATTTGAGGAACATATAACAACTCATCAAGAATCAAAGGCTTAGATAACGAAGCTACTACATGCTGACCAATACCATAAATAGAGAGAGTGGAACCATCACCAATGTGAACCTTACCCTGACCAGAGTAGGATCGTCCGTTGTGAAGATGAGTCGGATCATTTTATACGTGATGAGTGGCACCAGAATCAGGACACCACTTAGTAGATGGAGAACCGGTCGAAGCATGAACTATATCGACCTGAGTAGACTCAATAGAGGTATTAGTATTTCCATAAACATAAGGTGCATATGAATGATCAGGAAGAAAATCATGGTGACAACAACACGAGTGAGCTTGTGCCTCAGGATTTCGAGAAGAAGAGCCACCTTTAACCTTATCATTAAAGCAAAATCAGCACCGATCAACTAAGTGGCCAAACTTCCCACAGATCTGGTACTAAGGTTTAGAAGATCGGCCTATGTACTATCCACCAGTAGGAGCGCGAGAACCACCTCTTGAGTTACCAGAAAACTGCGACCAACGTTGACCATCTTGAACCTCCTCAGCAACATCATCAGAAGGTCAAAAAGTGGTATTGTGAATCCTATCAGGAAGTCGCACCAGATCATTAACACGAACTTCAGCATCAACCAATAAAGAGACCGCGACATCAAAAGTATAGGGCTCCTTGCTAGCCGTGATAATCGCCATAGTAGGCTCAAACTCGGAAGGCAAACCATTGAGCACAGTAACAACTTGTTCGATCTTCGAAACAGGATTACCACAATTTGCAAGCAAATCGCAAATTTCTTTTATCTTAGAGGAATACTCCATGATAGAAAGAGTACCTTTCTAAAGTGAGCACAATCGGCAGTGAAGATGCATAAGCCTGGTGGTTGTGAGCTTGGAGTAACGGCGACAGACATCATTCTAGATCGAGGCGGAAGATTCAGATCCAACGAAATGAGGAAGAAGTCGAGGAGTGATTGTAGACAACAACCACGAGGCGAGAGAACTATCCTGCTTGACGAACTTGAGATATGCAGGGTTTAAGATACGCTCTCCAACGGAATCAACAATCAATTTTTCCGGCAACAAAGTATCTTCATCAAGAAAATGTTCCAAACCGAGACCACATACAAGAAGTTTTACCTGCTGCCGCCACAGAAGAAAGTTATCATCATCAAGCTTGACACTGATTTGTTTATTGGCAAATACATGCGTAGAGACACCATCATCCATTGACAGAGACTCAAGGCGAGCCTTATCCGACACATCCGCAGCTGCAGGCATCAGAATAGAGACGACGACACCACCAGGAAACACTCGGGATCGAAAAATAGCGACTGATAACATGTTAACCGAACGATGTAACTACTGGAAACGATTTAGAAATTTTGACTTTAGATGGTCAAAGGGAGAGTTTTATTGATTATAATCTGAATTGATACAAAATGACCTTGGGTCACTCAAACCCGATACATTGCTATATATAGCCCAAATAACCAACCCATGTAACTTACTAAGGAATTGGTTACAACGACCCATACTTGACAAGCCTAACAGACTACTGACAAACTAACAAACTCTTATAGTTTTAACAGCCCCACTAAAAATTGCAGCATTTCGACGCTTCCCAGAGTTCCAAGAATAGTTGCAAATAGAACTTACCAAGGACTATTAGTTTGGGGGCAAATCCAAGAGTTGGAGATGCCAGAAAGCATCCAATCATATAATGGACGAGTGAAAAACCCAAGATCATAATACGTGGCCGAAACCAGAGACCAAATGCGACGGACGTGCGGAAAATCTCACAGAATGTGAAGGAGATTTTCTTTAGGGGCTGCACAGATTGAACAAGAAGCATCCGCAGTGAGATGTCCATGACATTGCACCGAATTTGTTAGAAGCTTGTCTTGGCAAGAAAGCCAAATGAAGCCCCAGAGTCTCTCAGGAACCGGTAAACCCCAGATTACCTTCCAAAGAGCAAGTCGATGGCATTCATGGTGCGTTCGTTTATTAAACGACCATAAATTTTTTTTCATACTCATTTATTTAGCAAAATAAACGAAAAATAAATAAACATTATACAAATAATTTTATCGAACACTTTATTCATTTACACACTTATGTTTTGCAATCACAAAATTAATTAAATTTGAATGTAATTATTTCTAATATACAAGTATGCATGTCTACATAACTATATCCCACTAAATTAAGTGTAAGTCGAATTCCCAAAATGTTTTTATTTAATTATATTCTTATTATTCTCTTGAATTCTTTAAAAATAAGAATTGAAATAATTATGCGTGTAATTAGTTATAATGATTTTTAGATATTTTCTATGAACCCAGTGAAAAAAATAATAATGTTCATTTTAGAAAACTCGGGTTCAATTCGCTTTGTCTTCAAAAATTGTCTTAAAAAGTGTGTGCGTTGTCAAAATGTTAAGAATTTGTATGAACGGTTACTACAATATAATGACCTTTATACCATTAAAAATATTTTATTTATTTTTAATTAATAAATCTAACTAAATTAGATCTAATTAAACCTTACCAACCAAACATGTATAAATTTACAATTCCTTACAAGAGAAACAATATTTACATTTTCTAACACTTACCACGTATTCCAAATACATCGTTCTTTTGGATAGTTAAGTGTGATTATAAGATAATATATGTTCATTATCTTAGCCCTTTAATAATACACATTCATCATGCAGACAAACTGTTCAAAATTGAATTACTTAAAGATAACAATATTCTCCTCTCCACTGTAGGGGTATGCATAATTCGGTTTTAACCGAATTAATCTATCGAACCAATTTTTTTCGATTAATTGGTCGGTTAATTTTAAGTATAATCGGTTAATGGTTAAGAGTTTTTTAAACTTTGGTTAATTCGGTTCAAAACCGGTTAATTAACTGAAATTATTATATATTAAATATTATATACATTACATATATTTATTTTTTGTCATCATTAAATTTTTTGATATATTATAAAATAGTCATTAAATTTTTATCAAATAAGCATAAAATTAAAGTTCAGTGACTAAAAAGATAATTTTAGCATAATATAGTGACTAATTGTGTAATTTACCCAAATTTTTGTTAATTCGAAAACCGATCGAATTAACAGAATTTTTTCGGTTCAGTTAAAAATTTTAAAAAAAAATTGATTCAATTAACGATTAAAAAATTGTTTAATAGATTTTAAATAATTCGGTCGGTTAACCAAATTAACCGAAAGCACACTCCTACTCCACTGTGACCACTTAATTGATTCCAAATAGATCCTAAATTTTAATCAAATCAATTATATATATATATATATATATATATATATTATCTAAAATTAAATAAGTTAATAAAAATAATATGCTTAATCAGAATACTTTGTTTGATAAATAAAGTTTAGCAAAAATTAGGAAATTCGACACAAGAGTTTCGAAAATTATTTTCTTTTACAATTAAAAAACTTTTCAAATAACTTAAATTTAGCCTTTAGTTGCCGGTTATAAAAAAAATACCTTTAATTGTCATTTCTTTTTATTTTCACACATTTATATTATATTTAAATACTAATATACTTTTAGAGTAAACATATTTTAATATATAATTTAAATAATTATTTTTTCTTTAAATATATAAGATTAATGTATATACTTCAAATATCATCTAAATTTAATAATTGTATTAAAAAATAATTATATAAATAAGAAATTAATATATATCATTTCAATATGCAAAGTAATATATTAAAAAATAATTTTCACAATCTAATTAGTATTAATAAAAATCAAATATTTATAACCAAAATTATTCAAAGAAATATTGAATATAATCGTATATCATTTGCTTGTTCAAACAATCAGACAAGAATGATATATTAACCGAATTTAAACCCATCAACGAAGGCCTTAACTAGGGGTGATAATGAGCCTGATCGGCTCGCAAGCTACTCGAGTTCGGCTCAGTTAAAGCTCAGCTCGAGACCTTAACAAGCCGAGCCGACTCAAACTCGGCTTGAAATGCTTGTAAACAAGCTCGAAATATATATATAGAGAGACACACACTCTATATACACTTGTATATTTTAGTGTTGTTAACTTGTTATCATGATTAAATACTTTAAATCTCGCAATATTATCTTTTCTCAAACAGGTTTTCACATGTTATTTTTTAAATTTTCAATAGAATATCTAAAAACAATTTGAAGAAATCAAAAAGCTGAGCTCGAGCCGAGCTCAAAATGTTTAATTCAAACTCGAGCCTAAAATTTTAAGTTCGACAAGCTTTGAGCCCAAGCCAATTCTAATAATACTATTTCCGAGCTAAGCCAAGCCTGCTCAAGCTCGGGCTCGTTATCACCCGTAGCCTTAACCACAACCTTTTTAATGATCACCTTTATACCATTCAAAAATATTTTATTTATTTTTAATTAATAAATCTAACTAAATTAGATATAATTAAACCTTTCCAACCAAACATGTATAAATTTACAATTCCTTACAAGAGAAACAATAATTACATTTTTCTAACACTTACCAAGTATTCCAAATACATTGTTTTTTTTTATAGTTCAGTGTGATTATAAGATAATATATGTTCATTATCTTAGCCATTTAATAATACACATTCATCGTGCAGACAAACTGTTCAAAATTAAAATACCTAAAGATAACAATATTCTCCTCTCCACTGTAGGGGTATGCATAATTCGGTTTTAACCGAATTAATCGACCGACCCGAATTTTTCCGATTAATTGGTCGGTTACTTTTAAGTATAATCAGTTAATGGTTAAGAGTTTTTTAAACTTTGGTTAATTCGGTTCAAAACTGGTTAATTAACCGAAATTGTTATATATTAAATATTATATACATTACATATATTTATTTTTTGTCATCATTATTTTTTTTATCAAATAAGCATAAAGTTAAAGTACAATGACTAAAAAGATCAATTTAGCATAATATAGTGACCAATTGTGTAATTTACCTAAATTTTTATAACATATTTCTGTTAATTCAAAAACCGACCGAATTAACAGAATTTTTCGGTTCAGTTAAAAAAAATTAAAAAAATTTGATTTGATTAACGATTAAAAAAAAATCAGTTAATAGATTTTAAATAATTCGATTCGGTCGGTTAACCAAATTAACCGAAAGCACACCACTTAATTGATTCCAAATAGATCCTGAATTTTAATCAAATCAATTATATATATATATATATATATTATCTAAAATTAAATAAGTTAATAAAAATAATATGCTTAATCAGAATACTTTGTTTGATAAACAAAGTTTGAGCCAAAAATTAGAAAATTCGACACAAGAGTTTCGAAAATTATTTTCTTTTACAATTAAGCCTTTAGTTGCCGGTTATCAAAAAAATACCTTTAATTGTCCATTCTTTTTATTTTCACACATTCATATTATATTTAAATACTCATATATAGTTTTAGGGGGCGTTTGGTTCGTGGAAAAGATCATTAATTGAGGGAATAATCTTTTTCGGAATCACATACCCACGTTTGGTTGGAGAGCATTCCCTCCAAGGGGTAATTTTACATTTCCAACAGTAGCAGTTTTTCATTAAAGAGTGGGAATGTGATTCCTTTGGGTTTCTTAGGTATTTGTCAATTCCCTCCCCTTTGGACCATATTACCCTTATGTTAATAGATTTTGTTCATATAGATCCTTTGTAAAATTTAATTAGTTGATTAAATATGTGTGGTGTAAATTAATTAAATATTTTTATTTAATATTAATTTAATATTTAAATGGTGTTACAAATATTTAATGTATTTTTAGTAATATTATATTTATGATTTTTATAAGTTATATGTTGCGATAGCATATTGCTTAAAAATTAATAAGTTTAGAGTTGATGTTTTTAATTTTATTTTTATGTTTATGACCTTGTAAAATATTTTAGTAGGTTAAACTTATAATATAAATTCTTATCAGTATTATACAACTTTTAGATTTATTTTATTATTTACTTTAATTTGCTTGACATGTCACAAGTAATAAAAAAAAATTAAAAATTTGGACATATTAAATTTCTAGCATTTAAAAATTCACAAAATATTTTAATAGAGGATAACTAGGGTAAGTAAATATAAAATAGTTTTTTAATAGTCTAAAGCATGATTACAAGGTAGTATATACAAAGTGATTGAGCCCAAATCTTCTAGGACGAACCTCATCCATTTTTCCACTGAGGCCACTTGTTGGGTTTTTTTTTAAGAATGGTTAATATAATAATTATATTAAATATGATAAATATATAATTTTTACAAATTTTAGATAGTGTAACAAAAATAATTCTATTAATTTTTGTGCATGTATTTTTAAGTTAATATTGAAAGTTTAACATGTTAAAAAGAAAATATAACATATGGACAATTTAGTAAATTTTAATTCCAGGCAACCTTATATATCACCAGCCAAACACAGTAATCTTACATTCCTACACAATAAACCAAACAAGGTAATGTCACATTCTCAATAATGTGTAAGTAATGTTAAATTTTGGGAATCTTATTCCCAAAGGTAATCTTGCATTCCGTGAACCAAACACTTATTAGAGTAAAACATATTTTAATATATAATTTAAATGATTATTTTTCCTTCAAATATATGAGATTAATGTATATGCTTCAAATATCATTTAAATTTAATAATTGTATTAAAAATAATTATATAAATAAGAAATTAATATATATATATATATCATCTCAATATGCAAAGTAATATATTAAAAATTAATTTTCACAATCTAATTAGTATTAATAAAAATTAAATATTGATAACCAATAAATTATTCAAAGAAATATTGAATATAATCATATATCATTTGCTTGTTCAAATAAACAAACAAGAATGATATATTAACTGAATTTAAACCCATCAATGAAGGCCTTAACTAGGGGTGATAATGAGCATATCGGCTCGCAAGCTACTCGTACTCGGCTCAGTCAAAGCTCAGCTCAAGACCTTAACAAGTCGAGCCGACCCAAACTCAGCTCGAAAAACTCGTGAACAGGTTCGAAATATATATATATAGACACACACACTCCATATACACTTGTATGCTTTAGTGTTGTTAACTTGTTATCATGATTAAATACTTTAAATCCCCTTCTCCCTGTGGACTTCAAAAAAATAAATATTATCTTTTTTTCAAACAGATTTGCACATGTTATTTTTCAAAACTTTAATAAAAATATTTAAAAACAATTTGAAAAAAAACAAAAAATCGAGCTCGAGCCTAAGCCGAGCTCAAAATGTCCAATTCAAATTTGAGCCTAAAATTTCAAATTTAATAAGCTTCGAGCCAAAGCCAAGCATAATAATACTATTTACAAGTTAAGCCAAGCCTACCCAGTCTCGAGCTCGTTATCACCCGTAGCCTTAACCACAACCAGAACCTTTTTACTGTTGACCAAACATATGCTATTAGTTTATAGATAGGGAAGATATAATTGCACCTTGCTGGTTCATGGTCCCGTGGCTCCACCCCCCATTAACCTCAAAGTCGTTGATGACATGCACACTGGTGCACTCCTCTGTGTCGCGCCCCACCTCCAAAAGTTCATGAAAAACCTATACAATATATAGAGCGCATGCAGTACTAATCTCAAATCAGTCAAAATCCCATTTCATCTCCCATTCTCTTGTTTTTTTAACTGTTACATGAATCTATAGTGCTCTCAAATTTCTGCACTTTTTTCTTCTTCTTCTTCTTCTTCTTCAATTTTGTATATATCTAACTTACCATTGTCAGGCCTTAAAGCTCAATAATTTATCATCAGAGTTCATAAAGGAATGAAAAAAAAAGAGCAACAGTTTAGTTGGGTGATAGGATGTTTACCTACTGGCACCGAAAAGGTACAAGGGTTTGGGAGAGTGTAGTTTATATGATCATGTATATGAATATCATGTACTAGGGATAGTTGCCCTAAATAAAAAAGGCAATCAGTACCCTACAGATTGAATATATAGTGCGGTTTATATGATCTGATATTAAGAATTTGGTGGCAATCATGCATGAAGCCATGAACATTATCATCTCTGCAAATTTATTTCAAGAAAAAATGAAGTTTAATCCAAAACTTTCAATGGATTCATCATTTAGGTCTCATATGATATTCTGACAAAATCATATAGGCAGCAGTCCCCCCGCCCTCTCGTGTTTTGATGGGGTTCTACTTTGGTTTGGAAATGAAATTCCCAGATCCTTCAATCTACACAAATGGTTTTATAATTCATCTTTCCAGACACAGAAAAAGCCAGATAACCAAAAAGGTAGCCCTAGATGGAACACAGAAAAAACACTAGGATTCTCAATTATCAGTCAAAAGCCTCCAAGGAGATCTAGAGTCTGACCAGGTATGAACCATTGTGTATATATATATATATACACATATGAATCCCAGGAAAAACATCATACAGAAAGAGCAAAAGCTGTAGAAATATGGTATTTACCTGGATCTTAATGAAAGGGAGAGAGAGATTATAGGAGAAATGCATCACAAGGGTTTTACAAAAAGAAGCCAACAGAGCCCAGTTGACAGTATGCCCACCTCCATCAAAGAAGAGATCAGAAACTAAAAAGAAAAGCTTTTTTTCCCATGACTGGGAGGTGGACAGAATGCCAATGAACTCTGTAAGAAACCCTTTGCTAAACCCTCAAGATAGCCAAGAAAAACCAGCCCTTGTAAGTTGATGGCAAGAAGAGGGGCTATTTAAGAAGGCAATGAAAGGAGAGAGAGAGTGATGGGTGTGTGTAATCAGATTGGATGGGTATATTTAGAAGGATAAAAGGATCATCATCATGCTTATTCTCTCCTTTTTCCCCTCGTTACTAGTGAATAAAAAAGAAAAACTAAACCCCACCTTTCTCTTCAGTCTTTTCTTGCCCTTCATCATCTCACCATCCTCGTTTCTGATGAAGAAAATTAGGGTTTTGAAGAGGTTGGATTGAAGTAATTAAGATTAGTGGTTTTTAATGGCATATGATGTCAAAAGTTAGTGCAACTAAAACCCTCCACTTATTATATACTTGTAGCTACCTTATTGGGGATTATATGTAACGTTTATCTCAGTGGATAAACCTACGATTTGATACGATTCGAAAAAATTATTTTTTTTAAAATTAATTTGATTTAATTCGAATCATACTTTTATAAATTTGTGTCGATTCAAAGAAATTTAAAAAAAAATGAATTATAAAATGGAACTTCGAATCAGTGAATCGGTTTTCAAGTTCGAGTCGAGCCCTTCAACTCTTTCTGAAAACAAATTAGTATCATAACATTATAAATTTTTACAATTAAATTTGAATTAAAACTCGAACGACTCGTCTAAAAGAATTTAAATAAAATTGGAGTTATAAAACAGTACTCATCAACTCAACTAATTTAAAACTTTTTGACTCGATTCGACTTGATCGAATGCTCACATTTACCCTCACCAACAAAAATGGTAAATGGAAAATTTAATTAGTCCTTAGCTAATGGGTTGCTCGTTAGTGCTACTTGCCATGTGAAACTTGTCATCATCATATATATGAAAATTGGAAACGTATGTTGATCAAATGATGACTTAATAGTATCAAATCATCTATGCTAATGAATATCGACCACATATATTCACTGTTTATGCATTCTTTTCGATCAAACTCGTCAAAACCCAGGAGTTGCATGAATCATGGCAATGGTGGAAAAACAAAAAACGAAAGTGACAGTGAGTAAAGCTTTGGAAATTACTGCTTAAACAATACAGCCAACCCTATCTCCCACCATCAATTGCACATTGAAATCCATGCGAATTTGCACCGTTTCCTCTACTTTTCATTTATGAGAAAATGACCCTTTACCAATGAGTGAGCAATAAGTACATTTGGTTTAATACACAAGGCAAATGAACAGTAAAATTTTAAATTCTTTGGTAGCTAACCATACCTACTAACTGATTAATATCACTCTCAAAACCACAAGGGTCTATCTTTCATCAAGTTTTTATCAACTTTTGTTTCCTATTGGGGCACGTCATTATGAAGTAGCTAGTAGGAAAACATGGGTTAATATCAAGTCAACAACTACACAACCACCGGTGTAACATCTTTTACTAAGGCTTCTTTCGGTGCAGATTTTGTAACAAGCATTGGACTGAAAATGTACATTCGGTAGAAGTTGAATTTTGCAGCTTTTGAGGTAAAATCTGAGTTTCAAACGGCCGTTATGCATGTCTAGTGTGATCGTCCGGTGCTGTTTCTGCGTTCAACAGTTGTTTGGAAAGCATTCCCGAACAAAGCCTAAATCAGACAGAAAACCAAACCCCTATGTTTCTATGTTTGTCCTCTAGTTTTCTGTCTGGTATATGTTCTTGGTCTTTGGCTGGACACAATAAATGAAATCTCTAAAATCAAAATCCTCCCTTTTGTCGATTGAAACTTCACACTCATCTCTTCCACGACATATATGAGAACTCTAAAATCCTTGTATTTTATTTATTTTTTCCATGTGCATGTTTGTGTGCCTTTTTGCTCTGATCTAATAATTAGTATGGCAATGGTCAAATTTTCTTCTCTTTTTTTTAATTCCCAGAGATTAATATTTTAAAGAGAGAACAAATTCCCACAAATATACTTGCATTACATGTGTGTGTAAGATTAGTAATGACACAGTACTGCACCATTTATTGCTTTAAATCTACCTACAAGACCCACCCATGCCCAATTAATTGCTTACAGATTTACACAGTTCAAAATAATTTTCAAAATTTCAAAATCAGACAAAAGGGCATCAGTATATTGACTTTGTTCCTTCAGTGTACCATCAGCCCCTCCCCAGGAACATACCAGTTACCATACCGAGCTTCTGTCAGAGCCATGATTGAATCATTGGGACAATGGTGCATTTAAGATTGATTTAAACTCTTTTGTCCTAAAAAAACAGTAGTAAACAGCAACACTGAACTAGTCTCCTTGCATGATCAAACTTTATTTACCTGTATAAGTTTCATGTCATGTTCTTAAGATTTACAAAGCTAACACTGATAAAACCTTGCAAATGCAATCTTACTGGATTTCTGTCAAACAATTTACTGCAGCAGATCCCAGCATTGTCGGTATAGCTGTAAATGAACCTATATTGGTGACCAAACAAAATGTATATAATTGTTTATTTCTCACTAAGACAGAAATTAATGACTACATTAAATGATAGTGCAACCAAATGTCATGTCCACATCATTTCAAGCCATGCTGAGGGAGTTCATATACCCAGCAAACTCAGTAGTAATTTCTTATATTAAAACCTTAAATTATTTCTTGTACTAAACCCAATATCATATCAAAAAGTTGGAAAGAAAAGGTCCATGAACTTTGAATGAGAATGTATGGAAGTTTTGACTGCTTTACACTTTCGATAAACAATAAGTACTGCAACATATAGTAGTTTAGGCTTTCTGTCTGCTACTTTTTCATTAGGGTAAAAAAGGATTCATAGGTGAAGGGGGGAAGGGGTATCACATAGACAGAGTATATTCGAATAAAAATCATCTATCCTTTTTCGTGTCTCTATTTTTTTGTTCGTAATATCGAGGATGGAGGGTGCAAAGGAATTGAAAACTGAAATAACTTTGCATTTGCAGACTGCAGTCTCCTTTTTGTTAAAGAAAAGTTCATGCGCTTTGTTCCCTGCGCCTTGTGATATTTCAAGTGTCAACTTTTATTCTCGTATACTTTTTTTTAATCTTTTTGGAAAGCTAGCTTTTATGCTATAATGGAATTGTAGGGACAATGTTTCTTTATGCTATAATGTAATTAATGTTGCAGAGTTATATGTAATGTTAACGAGGTTGAAAAATGAGAAGCGATTAGGATGTTTAGTTAATTGAGAATATTTATGTATGTGGCCATGCATCCATGATTATTGGCTCACTGTGGCAAAGCTATAAGCTCCTCTCTTTATTTCACTTTTGATGCATGCGGACCACCTCCCACTTCTCATACAATTATCATAATTCCTCATGCACCTTCATCATTGCATTTCTCTGGACATATATAACATTATTTTTGCTGGTGTTTCATAATTCCAGTCTTGGGAGCTGCTTTCGATCTCTGTTTTGGCCGTTTTTGTTGATACATAACGTGGTTCAAGAAGGATGGTTAAGGTTTAGAATTAAGGTTTAGAGTTAGAGGTTTAAAAAATTAAAAATAAAATGTAATTTTTAGTTTTTAGAGTTTATAATTCAAAATTAGAATTTAAAATTTAATTTTTTAATCTTAAAATAAAGAAAAGAGCATTGAAAAAGCACACAAAAAATGGACAACAGATTTTTGTCCCACATGAAGTGTCAAGAAATAGCAATTTAGTAGAATTTTGATAGCTTTGAAGAATTCTCAAAAGATTTGAGTGGAGTTTTAGTCAGAGAAGTATTAGGTTTTTCTAACCGCGGTATATCTTGTATAATTGGGATGGAAATCGTTTATCCCTAATTATGTTTTTATTAGTGTCTTTGTTTAAAATAACGGGTTTAGGGTTTAAGGTTTAAGGTTTAAGATTGGAATTTAGGGTTAGGGTGTAGAGAATTAAGGGTAAGATGTATTTTTTAGAGTTTAAGGTTTAGAATATAGAAATTAAGGTTATGACTTAAAATTTAATTTTCAGGTGTTTTTTTAGTATGAGGCATATAAGAAGGCATAGTTAGGGGGCAAAAGATTTTTAATCGTATAAGTGTTGTGCTTTCCATAATGAAGAGAGGGGCGTTGGGAATGGATGTGGTATTATTTCTCGGAATTTTTAAATTTTCGTGTGATTTAGATGTTTTTTTTGTATTATTTTGTACCCGAATTTTTTTATTTAAATAGAAAGATGTTACATTCTCAAGATAAATATCGAGATTCGAACACATACAAGATAAGGACAACATGAGCATTTTTTTGTCACTCATCAATTAGTGGATCTCTACACTCTAAAGATTTTAATATAACTTCTTAAAGGTCCGCACCCCTAACATAAAATTCAACGTTCATCCTAGGCCTTTGTCTCTACTAGATCAGATCAATGATAGAGTTAGTGTAACACTTAGGGATGGTCACAAGTTGTCAAATCGAGTTTTTGGCCTCAATTTTAACTTAAATATTAAAAGTTGGGTAACTATATCATGCACTTACGTGGTTTAAAATTCAAGGTTAATTTGTTCGGGAAAAAATTAAAGGTTAAAATCGTCTCTAATTTAACACAAATATTTTTGTTTTTTTTCAGCAAAATAAGGAGACAGTTGAACAAATATAGAGGAAAATACATTTATAACAATTATCCCAAAATTTATAGAGAAGTTATATTATTATTCTGAACTGAATCAAGGATTTTTATCCTAAATCTAATCCGATTTTATCTCAATAAATCTAATAAGATCTGAACTTAATTTTGTTTTAAAAACATCAACCATAGAAAATTGTTTCAAACACATTGAATTCAAATAATTTAATCATCTTGTGTAACATTCATAGTATGTGAATAGACTGGGATGTCCTGTAGGTAGCCAATGACGGAAAGATTTTATTATACATGCTCTAGATACGGTGAATGTAATAAAGGCTTTCCTTGATATAAAGGGAAAACAAGAAAGAAAAAAAAAACAGTTAATAGAAAGATTAAGATTCGAAATAAGAAAAAATAATTATTTCATACACAAATAAGGGAAATAAAAATTTTCACAATATCTAGAGATTTAGTTTAAGGGTGTAGGGGTTAGGGTTTAGGAGTTTATAATTTAGGGATAAGTGTTAGAATTTATGATTTAAAGTTTATAAATTAAAACTTAAATCTCTCATTGTATTACTCTAAAAACTAAACTCTAACATCTAAACCATAAATTCTAACCACTATTTCTAAATTTTAAACCCATACACGTAAACCCTAAATCCTACACATTAAACTAAATTTTTAAACCCTAAAATTAAAGCGATTGTAGAAACTTTTAGCTCCACCACTTGTGTACCGAATATAAATTTATAAGAAAATGGTTATAAATTTTGATCATATAATTAATTTGTTTTCCATTTTTTTTCTTTTCTTTCATTCTTACAAAGCAATATTAAAAAGTCTTCATTGAATTTAAAGAAGACTTAGATGATAATCTCATACTATTAGTTAAAATAGTTAAAGTAGTTGATTTGACGAGATTTGCCCCCACAACTAGAGGAAAAGCCCAAGAATTAAGCTGATAACAAGAAAAGCTTGAACATCAGAAAGGGTTTACCAGGGTCTGGTCCATAACTAGTTTGGGCTTTTTCTTGGGTCCATAACGTTTAGTTTTCTTCGACAAAAGTTTGGAGCTTTCATCTTTAGATGTTTTGCGTTGATTCTCTCAGCTGAACGATGTTTTATCAACGAAAGCCAAAACCCAAGCTTTACAGAGTTGATGACTTCTCCCCGATACAGCTCCTTTTTTTCAGACCTCATTCAATGTACAAAACAGAAAAACCTGTTGCGAGGCCGTGTCGTTCATGCTCGAATAATAAAAGCCGGTTCTTCTTCCTGCGTTTACCTTTCGAACAGCCTCGTTAACTTATACGCCAAATGCGGCGACTTGTTACGAGCCAAGCGTGTTTTCGATGACATACGAGACAAAGATGTTGTCTCGTGGAACTGCATCATCAATGGGTACTCTCAACAAGGCCCGACAGGATCCTCGTTTGTCATGGAACTCTTTCGGCGAATGCGAGCAGAGAATGTCTTGCCTAATCCCCACACCTTCGCCGGCGTTTTCACTGCCGCGTCGAATTTGTCGGATGTTCTCAGTGGGCTGCAAGCTCATACGCTTGCGATTAAACTCGACAGCTTTGGTGATGTGTTCGTCGGGAGCTCTCTTCTGAATATGTACTGTAAAGTGGGTGCTTTGGTCGAGGCTCGTAAGGTGTTCGATGAAATGCCGGAACGGAATTCGGTTTCTTGGGCTACGATGATTTCTGGGTACGCAATGCAAAGGTCTGCTGTGGAGGCTTTTGAGCTTTTTAAATTGATGCGTTTAGAAGATGAGAAGGTGAATGAGTATGCTTTGTCGAGTGTCCTTAGCGCATTGGCCGATCCCGTGCTTCTTCACACCGGTAGGCAAATACATTGCCTCACGGTTAAAAACGGGTTATTAGTGTTTGTCTCTGTTGGGAACGCTCTTGTTACAATGTATGGTAAATGTGGGAGCTTGGATGATGCACTTAAGGCATTTCAGTTATCGGGTGATAAGAATTCGATTACATGGTCGGCGATAATCACTGGCTATTCACAAAGTGGGGAGTCCTCAAAGGCTCTTAAGTTGTTCTCGAATATGCATTTATCCGGGATCATACCTAGTGAGTTTACTCTTGTTGGGATTCTTAATGCTTGTAGTGATATACCCGCCGCTGAAGAAGGAAAGCAAGTGCATGGTTACTTGTTGAAATTGGGGTACGAATCGCAAGTATACATAATGACAGCTTTGGTAGATATGTATGCAAAATGTGGTAGTATTATAGATGCTCGGAAGGGGTTCGATTATTTACAACACCCTGATATGGTTTTATGGACTTCCATGATCGGAGGATATGTGCAAAACGGGGAGAACGAAAATGCAATGAATTTGTATGGTAGAATGAGGATCGAGGGGATTCTGCCGAATGAGCTCACAATGGCCAGTATTCTAAGAGCTTGTTCGTGTCTCACTGCGTTGGAACAAGGAAAGCAAATCCATGCATGTGCCATTAAGCACGGATTTGGTCTCGAAGTACCAATTGGAAGTGCTCTTTCAACCATGTATGCGAAGTGTGGGAGTCTAGAAGATGGGAGCCTAGTCTTTAGAAGGATGCCGTGGAGAGATATAGTGTCATGGAATGCGATGATATCAGGGCTTGCCCAGAATGGGCATGGAAATGAAGCTCTCGAACTTTTTGACGAGATGCTGCTTGAAGGAACAGAGCCAGATTACGTTACGTTCGTCAACATTCTTTCAGCTTGTAGCCACATGGGGTTGGTGGAAAGAGGTTGGGCTTATTTCAACATGATGTCTGATAAGTTCGGAATCGTTCCAAGAGTAGAACACTATGCTTGCATGGTCGATATGCTGGGCCGTGCAGGAAAGCTCGATGAAGCTAAGGAGTTTATCGAATCGGCTACGATAGACCACGGAATGTGTTTATGGCGTATTCTATTAAGCGCTTGCCGGAACTTCCGGAACTACGAATTGGGAGCACATGCTGGAGAGAAACTCATGGAGTTAGGCTCTCAAGAATCATCTGCATATGTCTTATTATCGAGTATCTATATCGCCTTGGGCAGGCCGGAAGACGTGGAGAGAGTCCGGAGGCTGATGAGACTTAGAGGAGTGAACAAGGAACCAGGATGTAGCTGGATCGAACTAAAAGACGGCGTTCACGTGTTTGTCGTCGGAGACCAGATGCATCCCGAAATAAAAGTTATACGTGAAGAGCTGCGGATCTTGAGCAAACAAATTAAAGATGAAGGTTGTGATTACCAACCTTCTTCTGATTCAGTTTCTGCAAATTCTTATAATGATGAAGAACTAATCCCCGCATCTATGTGATACTTTTGTTTCATTCTTTGGCCTGTTCTTGTCTACATATTTTTTCCATATAAATATACTATATGATTTGGTAATTAATTATGTTTTGGTCATCAAATTTAATTGACTTATCTTCGATAATTGTTAATGTCTATTAATTGAGGATCCAAAATAGATATAGATAAACAAAATAATATAATAAACGTCATCAGAAGATGTGTCTAACTAACTATGCGAAAAGAAAAAGTGTCATAAATAGAATAAACATCTACAATTTTCATGTGAGCAAGAAAGAGAAATTAAACAAAATAAAGCGACATAAATTTATTAAAAGAAAAAGAAAAAAACAGCGATGGATGATAATATGTATATTAAAGATATATGAGTTTTTTTAATAAATTATATTATATTTAAAGTGATAAAATTATAAAGATAACACACCGCAAATATTAAAAATTTAATGTGTAAAAATAAATACAATAATATTTTAAGCGTGTGAAAGACATTAAAATACAAAACATATCACTTTCAGAAGTACTTGAGTAATCTTCTGAATAAAATTCAACAAACTACCTTGACTAGAATGCTCTATGAAAAAACAAATTCTTTCGTTACTTGTTCTTGACATATCGGCACAACCATAAAAAAAATCAAATGCATATACGGATCAATCTTCTTTGCTAACAAGAACGCTCGTTGATACTCGTCACTCGAGAACGTTAATCGTCACTCGAGAACGTTAAATTATCAAAAGACAGACAACTGTCACAAAAACAGACTATAACTATCATAAAGGCAAACGAAAGAACTGCCATAAAATAAATGTGAAAAAAAAAACTAGCAAAGTAAAAAAAAATATTTGAAAAAAAATATTTTTCAGTAAAGATAAATTTCATTTGTTTAGCAAAACGATCAAAGGCAATTGGCGAAGAAAAAATATTAAAAAAATTTAAAAACACTTTCTGTAATCACCAGAACAAATGAAAGGAGTAGGAGGAAGATGGTATTGGTATGTGCTTTCAAATTTTTTGTTTGTCTTTTAAATTTTGTGCTAAATACTCTTAAATCTTCATATTTTTAAATGTTTAATATTTCAGTCCTTTTAATGTTTTATTTTGACTCTCTATCCAAAACTAATATTGAATTGTTTAATTTTTTCAATTATAATAAAGTTTGTTAAACATATAACTGCTTGTCAAACATTAAAATTAAGTTTAATCCTCAAATCTATCCACACTATTTAAACAAAATTAATGAAATTTATTAGTTTCTTCAAATTAAGATCAAAATTAATAGAATATGATGAAAAAAATAGTTTAATAAACAGTTGTGCAGTTTAACCATCGAAAAAAGTGGCAAATGCAAACATATCTCATCCCGTCTTAATCTCTTAGAAGCAAGCGGCCAAGTTGGTTTTAAAATATGTTGTAAAAAACAGGGCCTTCCTCTGTTCAGTTCCAATCTCTCGTTTATGACTTAGATTTTATCCATGTTGCCTGAGAAATATTGGTCTGACTCAGTCCTTCACTCAGCCAATGAACTCGCTCTATTTACACAAACTTCCACTTTGTACAATACCAAACCCCAAAAAAACCTTAAATATCAACAAAAAAATATACAATTTTCGACCTTTCAACACCTACTTAAGCTATGCACCTCATTGAGTAGACCGAAATCGGATCCATCGACGGCGGCTCCGAGTAAACTCGAGGATGGTCACTTTCCAGACCGTAATCCATCATCGGACGGTACTCGAGCTCGTCGTCGTGATCGTGCACGAACTCCGGTACTTTAATCTCCGGCCTCCGCACATGGTCCCATAGAAACTCAAGCCTGCTCACATACTTAAGCTTCGAATACAACCTGCAATCCAAATCCAAATCCAAATCCGGGGTTGCTTTAACTTACTTGTTTGATTCGAAATTCAATAATGTTGTAATAATGAGAAGAGATCCTCACCCTCCGTTGAAAAACAGACGGCCGAAAGTGGCGAGGAAGAGCCGGGCCTGTAAACCAGGATGCAAGAAATAAACAGCCTCCAGATTGTTCTTGACGTTCATCGGAATAGCATCGTAGACCGATCTGAGAACTGAGATTCCGGGGAAATTCTCACTCCTTTGAACATTTGTATGTATATAAACCACGGAGAACGGCTTTTCCCCTAATTTGGGGTAAATCTTTTCTTCCAAATACTTCTTCAGAACCTCGCCGCTAACCGTCCGAGCTAAATCACCATTAAAAAATAATGATACCCAATTAGATTAACAGAACGAATAAACAATTTCCCAGAAAACTTATGTTTGTTGCTGTTTGTTTACCGGGAAAGTGCTTGCCGATGATGAGAAGGACATTACGGCCGCGTTTGTCTCTGCCTTTGACCTTGAAGACATCGAGTTTCTCCAAGAGACGTTCTTGCTCTGACTCAGAGAGAGTTGAAGAACTCATTGAGTGGGAATCGTTGTCAAGAGATTTTGAAAGTGTGGGTATAAGGGGGGAGAAGAGGGATTGGTTTATATAGGGCAGGGGTGGCTTTATCCGTTAGGGGGATTACGAGTTCCGAGTCAGGATTGGGTTGAGAACGGTATATCCTAAGGAATCTTCCGTTTTGGAGGCGAGTGAGTCCGTCTCAACTCGGTGGTTATGATTTGAGTCGCTGACACGTTTGGGGTCCACATTTCATGGTGTTATCTGGACTTTCCCTAATCCTTCGATTTAACGTGGTTTAGGCCTTAATTTGTGTGATTTTCTGTCTGCATTTTTTAAATACAAAATTAAGACCGGGTAAAAAAAACTGATAAAAATTAAAATTGATTTTTTTAGTCAAAAAAATGTAAAATTGATTTAAATGCTGATATTTGGTTTGGATTTCGGTTTAATGTTATTTAATTCAGTTTTTTTTATATTATATGTATATTTTATGGTCTATGTTCGGAATTCGTAACTCTTCTTTCTAACAATGTCTTCAAGATAGAGCAATGTGTCTCATTATTGTACCCAACACTTGTTGGTTAATTATTTAATTCAGTTCAATTATTCTTTACATATATTTGATTTAGTTTGGTTTGCTGATTATAATTTAAAAATCAAATTAATTGAAATTTATTTTTATTTGATATATAATTAAATTTAATTTTCGAATGTCATTTAGTGTTAATGAAAAATACTTTAAAATTCTAGATTATTTTTTCAAAAGAATAATTTTAAATTCAATTAACAAAATTCATTTTAGAATTGTTTAAAGGTTAGATTTTTTTATTAAGTATGAACATATATTACCTTGTAATCACTTTAAGTCTATTAAAAAAATTATATATTTTTGTTTAATCTGAGAGTGTGTGTACACGTTATTGGATTCGAAATATGAGTTTGGAAAAAAATAGATCACTTAAAAATATAAATTACATTAAATTTCAACATTCAAGATTTGAGTTTAATGATCGTTAGGAGTAAATTTCTTCTCCCTAACCCCTACATTAAGGGTAACAATTTTACCCAAATTGGACGGGTCCTGGTCTACAGTGACGGACGCAAAACTTTAAGTTAGGGGACGAACTTATAAATTTGTTAAAATTTAAGTTAGAGGGCAAACTTATAAATCTGCCAGAGATGGCTATCCTTGTAGAACATACAATGTGTTATACTTAGATCGGTGAGAGATTTGATAAAAGTTTGAATAAAGTATAGTTCCTCCCAACTTACACGACTCTGTGTGAAAGCTCGGTTTCTTTGCTTTCATGTGGTCTTATTGGTTATTCAAAAACGATATAGTTTTCAACAAGATTAAGTTTGACAAGAACCATCTATTTGATTTGTATACGTTTCGTCTGACTTGGTGGTGTATAGGGAATTGGCCGGGGACAAGCAACTCGGTGTGTGAACTAGCTAATTGCCCTCGAAACTTCAGTAACGTCACGTGCATGATTTTGCAGCAAACAAAGCCAACCCGGATTCCTTCCGGAAGGGGAGAACTAAAATTTAACACTGATGGAGCGGTAAATGGAAATTATGGCTAATCAGGCATCGGTGATTGTTTGCATTACGACAAGTCGCAATGTCTAGCTATCTTCTCAAAATTAGTTGGAACCATGGATCCTACTTCGACGAAAATTTTGACAATAAAAGAAGCAGTGTTGACATTAAAAAATTCTAGGTGGGTCAACAGCCACAAATTACTTATCGAAACGAATAGCAAACTTTCGGTTGATTGGGTGTCCAACCTTTAAACAACCTCTTCGACATTTAGAGACTTAATTAGCTCGTGTTTAGCGGTGTGCAAAAGCCTCAATTAGAAATTATCCCACATTCCTAAGAAATGTAATACTTGGCGCAGACAACCTAGCAAAAAGAGGAATCAACAGACCAAAAAATTATAGTGAGGTAATGCACCATTAATAATAGCTGTCCATCTGTTATATGTCAATTTTGTAAAGCAACAATGTGGTTTGTGGTCGAGTCTTAATCCTATAAGATTTGGTCTGTAAAACATTGTTATGTTTGCACTCTTTTCCCTCCAATTTAAGTTTAAGGGGTTTTTTTTAATGAGGCATGCATCAATGTTCGATTTATTTATTTTGATAATAAACCCCTCTTTAAAAAAACATATTTTGGTATTTGAAAATATTTTTCTAATGACATATTTATTAAAATTTTATTTAAAACTTTAATAATAATTAGATGTCCATGCAAATAAATAAAACTATTGCAGAACACACATGAACACAACCCTTATATCAATAAATCGAAGTGTTACCGTAGGTATATATTAATTAAAATAAATATTAGCACTATAAAAGTATAAATATCATTTATCGTTATTTTCAATCAAATGTCATATAAAGAAAATTATTGAGAAAAAACGGAGATCGATAGCATCAATAGGTTAGAAGTTTCTAAAAAAAACAGGATAATAATCCAGTATAATAGTTTTAAATTAGTGAATGCTGATAAAATTTCAGATGGTTAAAATTTAAGGTTTATAGATTAAAACCTAAATCTCTAATTATATTATTTTAAAACCTAAACATTAATCATAACCGCTAAATTCTAACTATGAATTCTAAATTCTAAACCCATGCAATAAAATCTATAAACACTAACTCTAAACAAAAACATAAACCTTAAAATTAAGGCGGTGTATGAGATATAATCCTGTAAGAGTAATAGTTTTTTAAAAAGAAAATACAATTTATATTTTAATGACAATGACATCGAAAAATATGATTTTTAAGGGGAAAATATTATATGCACTGACAGTTGAAAATTTGTTTTTCACATGCGCTTAGTTTTTAGAGTTTAAGTTAGGGTTAAGGTTTTAGTGCTTGTGGTTAAGTTTTAAGGTTTGAAAAATATTTTATGCTTTAAAATTTAGGGTTTAAGATTTAAATATTAGGGTTTTAAATTCTCATTTTGACACTTAAAACTTGTTTAATTTAGAGCAAGTACACTTAGCCTATTGGTTAAGCTGTTCATCTTTATTCTATCATATTCATGTGGGTCATGGGTTCTAGAGCTATTAGAAGTACCCCTTTCTTTCTCCTAGAATCCCCCTTCCCCTCCCCTCTAAACAAGACTAGAATTATATTAGGATTTAAAAAAAACTTTTTAATTTACCGTGACTTTTAAAATTTTATTCCGTCAACAAATTTGACTATTTTATTTTATTCAATTTAACCAGGGTCGGTTGATAGGGGAGCACAACGAGCGACCACTCAAGGCCCCTAAAACCTAATTATCTTTATTTTTTAAAATAATAATCTAACAATAAAAAATAATTACCAACAACCAATCAAATCTCTTAAATAAGGTAAGAGGATTGAATCATGATGTTGCGAATGAAGCAAATTGGGTTGGGAGGATCTCCCTCGTAATGAGCCTACAATGCTTGATCCAAATTAGTCGGTGAATGAATTGAATACCAGTAGTTAAACAAAAAAACTCAATTCCTTCAAATTTTCTTAAAAAAACAATAGAAATAATATATTTACCAAAGTTTAATCATATTTTTATAGTTTATTAATAAAATTTTAAATTAATTGTTTATATTAATGGGATACGCTTTTGTTGTTATTATTATTATTATTAACAGTAAATAAAAGCTGAGTTTGATGATAACTCAATTTATAAATAAAGAAATTGAAGCGAGTCAGGTTATAATTGGTCCAAATAAATAAAATGGTACATATTTTAATTTGCTTAGCTTAATTCAAAAGTATTTGAACATCCAAAGCAAATTCCTTTCCTTTCTTTCTCTCTCCATAGAAAAAGACATGATCTCCACAGCTTTGGTTTTTGAAGATAAGATTTGTGCACATCACCAATTATTCACTGCCATTGCAACGTTCTCGAGATTCATGTACATTAAAAAAGCATTAATTTGTATTTAATTTTTTATTTTCTTTTTATTCTCAAAGTTTTATTTTAATTAAAAAAGCTTTGATTTTTTATTTTAGTGGATAAGTTTCCTAATAAAAATTTTATGCATACATAGAATTTCAAACTTAATATTTACTTAAACAATATCAAACTCTTTACTATATGTATTTAATTAAATTTATCATTGTAAATTATATTTTAAATCAAACTTAATTTTAACATTTCTTTTTAAAATTAAAAAAAAAATCAATGGCCCCAACAGAAAACAGAAGCCTATCAGATTACCGTTTAAAGCCGGCCACTGATGTTGGAAAAGTAACGTCTGGAACAAGACAAGGGAAAGGATAACCCTGTCCAGTCCCACGATTTAATAATTATCACAATACAAAATTCATTATTTTAATATACAATATTTAATTAACTTTTAAAAAAGTAATTTAAACCCACATTTTTCGTCAAATTTTATGGCGTGATATTCGTGTATACATATAGGAAGAAAGGGATAAGATATGGTTGCCCAATCACATCAAAATCAGAATAATAGTTAGATAAGGAGACATGTTGCCATAAATCATTGGTTATTTATTTCTTTCCTTGACCAACAAGTTATTGTTTTTTTCAACTAGGGCTATTTGGGATATTTTTTAAGTATATTAGATTAGTGATAAACAATGTGCTGTCACTAAAACCAGCAGCCACCTAAAGATTCGGGAGACTTTTTCTTACCATTTTGCTTCAACGATGCAAGCTACTGAACCCAACAAGTAATCTCTGTAAAAAGATGAATGATGTTTATTTTAGGAGACTCGGGTTCAAATCGTTTTGTCTGCAAGGTGTGTGTGCATTATCAAAGAGTTAAGAATATCTATAAACATATACTACCTTGTAATCACCTTTAGATTATTTCGAACAAAAAAAAAACAATGCAAGCAACTACATAAGTCTGACTTCAATGCAACAACAACAATTGCAACTAGTGGATTATATCAACTTACGAATTAGTCATGTAAAAATTAGGCTATGAGTGAAAGAATTCTTACACATAAGTCTTGCCAGTGTTTCCAATGTTACACCGAGTTGTCGTTGAGGATTACCAGTAATCTCCACAAGAACATGATCCATTACAAAAGTGATGAAACCGCTTCGGATCTCGAATTATGATGATACGCTTCTCAATCAGCGATACAACCTTTGCCATACTATGACAATCACCACATATTCTAAGGTTTTTTGTAATAATTAGAGGCAGTGCAGCATCAGTCACCAGAAGCCCAAAGGCCATGGCTAACTTCTCACTATGCTCATTGATCATATTCTCCTTTAGCTCCTCATCAACATCATGTAAAACGAACTCCGTTTTCGACAAGAAACCAGCTTTCCGTATCTTTCCAATTAATTCTTCCAGCTTCTTATATATCCTATCTGCCTCAGGGTGAGATCGATCACCCACAACGAAACGATGAATTTTATTTTCATGCTCTACAAAACTACATCCCGGTGTTCTGTTCAGACCTCTCTCTTTCATTAATGCCCGCAATTTTGAAGCGTCTCTCCACAGTCCAGCTGCAGAATAAATATTTGACAGCATGATATAGTTTCTGGCATCTGATGGATCTATAGAAAACAATCTCTCTGCAACTTCCTTTGCAAGTTCTGTATTACCGTAGACTCTACAAGCACCGAGTAGAGCACCCCAGACACCAGAGTTTGGCTCCATTGGCATGCACCTAATCAGATCATAAGCATCATTGAGAAGGCCCGACCGGCCAAGAAGATCAACCATGCAAGAATAATGGTCCAACTTACGCTCCACCCCGTAAACTTCAGACATAATCTTGAAGTAATGCTTCCCCTCATTGACAAGACCCGAATGACTACAAGCACTTAACAAGTGAGTGAAGGTAACATGATCAGGCAATACACCATTTTTCACCATAGCTTCAAAGAGCTTTATTGCATCTTTTCCGTAGCCATGCATTGCGTAACCTGCAAGCATGGCAGTCCACGCCACTTTGTCCAGATATATAATCTCCCCGAAAACCTTACTTGAAGCAGGTAAACACCCTAACTTCGCATACAAGTTTAAAAGTGCAGTTGCAATGGTCACATTGGCAGTTAAACCAGACCTTGAAACTAAACCATGAATACTCCCAGATAAATTTCTGACCCCCAAGTTTTCACAAGCCTGAAGAACAGTCAACATAGTAGCTTGATCAAACTCAACCCCAGCCCTTCTCATCGTAACGAAAACTCCCAGACTTTCCTCAGCAAGCCCATTTTGAACGTAAATCGCAACCATTGAATTCCAAGACACTAAATTCTGCCATGGAGTTGCTTCGAATAACGAACAAGCTTCAAGCAAATATCCAGACTTTCCATACATATTCAAAAGAGCATTCACAATTTTCACTTCATTTAGCATACCCAATTTCACTGCAAAGCCATGAATGCACTTGCCTTCACTTAAAGCTCCCTTATCACCACAAGCTGAGATTATCGATAGAAAACTGACAAAACTTGGTTGCATATCTAATTCAAATCTCATTCTACAAAAGACACTCATGCACCTAGCTGTAAACCCACTTCGTGATAACCCTGAAATTAAAGAATTCCAGGACACCAAATCTTTTTCAGGCATTTCATCAAACATGTTCTGTGCATCTTCCGGATATCCGAATTTAGCATAATTTGTAACCAACTGATCACCGATGAATCCATGACGGTAATTCACAGATTTGATAACTCGAGCGTGAATAGCCTGACAGTAGGAGACATGAGAGCAAGAGTTTAAAGCAACAATTAAAGCTGAGACAAGATGGTCTAGATTTAAATGAGAGTGAAGTTGAAGAGAAGAGTTTGAAAAAATGAGACTGCAAGGACCTTTGGGTTTGAGAAAGATAGAATTTCGCTGGGCATAAAAGTTGGAGAAAGAGTAAACTGAACAAAAACCCGCTTTTATCATCTTCCATGTCTCAACTTCAGATCAAGAATCAAGTTTCAAACATGCTGCTTCGGTCCAAGAAAGCAAAATCATGCGCAATTCCTAGAAAAAAAGGGTTTAATTTCGGTTTTAGTGTCTATTTTATGCTGAAATTAGACTTTAATTTGTTCCTTCTAAGTTCAAAAATTTTTAAATGTCTAAGTTTAAATGTTTAATTAAATGATTAATTATTTGCAGTGTAAATTAATTAAATATTTTTGTTTAATATTAATTTAATATTTAAATAGTGTTACATATATTTAAACACTATTTTATTAATATTGTATGAAAATTAATAAGATAGTAGTTGATGTTTTTAATTTTATTTTTAATTTATAAGATGCTTATCATATTATAAAATAATTTTGTAAGTATTTTACAACTTTTAAATTTATTTTATTATTTACTTTAATTTATTTGACAACTCTGTCATACGTAATATAAAATTAAAAAATAAAATGTATTAAAAGTTTACCATTTTAAAATTTATAAAATTATTTTAATAGAGAGTAATGAAGATATGTGAATATAAAATATATTTTTAGTTTAATATAATAATTATATTAATAACATGATAAATATATAGTTGGTGCAAATTTTAGATAGTATAACAAAAATAGTTCTATAACTTATAGATATTTTTAACTCAATATTAAAATTTAGGGTAAACTATCTGTTTGACCACCAATCTATTGAGAAAGTTTTAAAATGACCACCATAGAAAAAAACGCGTCATTTGAGTACCCAAACTATTAAAATGGGATCAATTTGGCCACCTGCCGTTAAGAGGCTAACGGAAGGTGACGTGGCAGTTAAAAAATTAAAGGTATAATTACACATTTCGTCCTTACTATTTACACATTCTTTCAATTTAGTCCTAATTTTAATCTAATAAAATAAATTAATTAGGTGGTGACACGTGTCAACACCTTATTGGAGGAATTTAATTATTTATACGTGTCACCACCTGATTGGAGGAGGAAAACGAAATTAGGTGCAAATGCCACCCAGGGGAATTGAACCTGGGTGGTGTGGGTGAAAAGGCAATGGTTAAGCCACTGCACCAAGCCCAACATTGTGCTTTAAAACACCCAACTTAATATATAACTCTTATTGGTTTCTACATTTATAACCCAAAAGCTCAAACCCTAAACACTAATTTCACATATATAACCTTAAGCCTTAAACCCTAAATATTTCAAATTAATTTTACACTCAACATTTCAAATTAATTTTACATATATAAATCCTAAACCCAAACCCTAAACTCTAAAGCCCAACTTAAAATATTTGGTGTGAAATTAATTCGAAATATTTAGTGATTAGGTTTTAAGGTTTATATATGTGAAATTAATTGAAATTAAGCGTGAAATTAATTTGAAATATTTAGGGTTTGGGTTTAGGGTTTATATATGTGAAATTAATTTGAAATTTTTAGTGTAAAATTAAGTTGAAATATTTAGGGTTTAGGGTTTATATATGTGAATTTAATTTGAAATTTTTAGTGTAAAATTAATTTGAAATATTTAGAGTTTAAGGTTTAGGGTTATATATGTGAAATTAATTTCACACCAAATATTTTAAATTGGGCTTTAGAGTTTAGGGTTTGGGTTTAGGATTTATATATGTAAAATTAATTTGAAATGTTGAGTGTAAAATTAATTTGAAATATTTAGGGTTTAAGGCTTAAGGTTATATATGTGAAATTAGTGTTTAGGGTTTGAGCTTTTGGGTTATAAATGTAGAAACCAATAAGAGTTATATATTAAGTTGGGTGTTTTAAAGCACAATGTTGGGCTTGGTGCAGTGGCTTAACCACTGCCTTTCCACCCACACCACCCAGGTTCAATTCCCCTGGGTGGCATTTGCACTTAATTTCGTTTTCCTCCTCTAAATAGGTGGTGACACGTGTCACCACCTGATTGGAGGAGGAAAATAATTTATTAATTAAATATAAATAATTAAATTCCTCCAATAACGTGTCACCACCTAATTAATTTATTTTATTAGATTAAAATTAGGACTAAATTGAAAGAATGTGTAAATAGTAAGGACGAAATGTGTAATTATACCTTTAATTTTTTAACTGCCACGTCACCTTCCGTTAGCCTGCAGGTGGCCAAATTGATCCCATTTTAATAGTTTGGGTACTGAAATGACGCGTTTTTTTCTATGGTGGTCATTTTAAAACTTTCCCAATAGATTGGTGGTCAAACAGATAATTTACCCTAAAATTTAACATGTTAAAAAAATATAAAACATGAATAATTTGGTAAGTTTTAATTCTAAGTAATCTTATATTCCTCCAATCAAACGTAATAATCTTACATTCTTGCCTAATAAACCAAACAAATGTTACATTCTCCGAATCACATTCTCAAAAGTAATTTTATATTCGAGCGTGCGAGGACGACCTGGTGGTCAGAGCACGCTCACCTGCTCTACTCCCTTCCCCTTAGGTCGCAGGTTTAAGACTCCTCAGAAGCGTTGCCTTTTCTTAGATTTTTCTCCTCCCCTCTAAGTAGAAGTAGAATAGATTTTTTAAAAAGTAATATTATATTCTGTTGAACCAATTAAAATTTATAATCTAAAAAAAATATGAGTAGAAAAAAGAATATAAACAGTTTGGTGAACTGGTTAAATGTATTTGCTTCGAACGAGTGAATTGATACCGACTGAATTTGAGATACGCTTCTTCATATTATCTAGATATATACCAAATCCGCCATTGTTACATTTCAGTGAAATTCTCAAGCAATTATCAGTTGAAGTGTTTGCTCAAACTCTAGTCTTTCCATGTTGTTGGGTTTAATTCTCTGATTCATTGGACCCCAAGCTCTGAAAACGAGCCTTAATGGGCTGTTGTTCTTGCATTCAATTCATTAAATTAATGGTTTTCAAGGCAACGTGTCTCAAAAAGACAAAAACAATGGCTTTTAAGTTCTGATCCTGAATTTGTCTCGAAGATGATCCACCAAATCGTGTAAAAGCCTGTTCTTTTCAAGCTTTCTCTCCGATCGACGACGGAATTAACTCACCGCGTCGCCCATGGAAGCTCTCAGCTCTCAAGCCGCCGCTAACGTCTCCTCATCCGCCTCTTCTTTCTCAATCTTCTCTCCTAAACGAAAAGTTTCTCCGGCGAGAATCATCCGCTTTCCCGCACCTTCCAAAAGTATTCATCCTTTTTAATTTAAAGATCTTATTTTATCTATCTTTCCTCGGTTGCAATTATCGTTTTGACACAAATTTCCCTTTTTTTGTTTTAATTACCAGAGAAATGTGACGATTCCGATTTCCAGTCTGATCCTAACAACAAAAGCATCGTTCCTCTTTTCGGCAACGAAACTTTTTCCCAGGTAAAATGAAATAAAGCTGACCCCCCCCCCCCCCCCCCATTTTTTTAAAGTTTTAAAAAAATGAATCGGGTTTTGATTTCTGGATATTTTTTGGAATTCAATTTAGGATGCAGCGATGGGGTTGGTTCTAAGCGCGGCGTCTGTAAGAGGTTGGACAACAGGATCGGGTATGGAGGGTCCATCAGTTCCCGCCCGAACCGATGGCCAAGCCAGTACGGAGCAAGTCTCCACCTTTCCATGGTCTCTATTCACCAAGTCGCCTCGTCGACGGATGCGTGTGGCCTTTACTTGCAACGTTTGCGGCCAACGAACCACTCGAGCCATCAATCCCCACGCCTACACCGATGGCACCGTATTTGTTCAGGCAATCTGTCTAATTCTAAACCAAGAGAATTGAATTTCAGTATCAAGTTGGAGTCTTGATTTGATTTTTCTTTAAATTTGTATTGAATGCAGTGTTGTGGATGCAATGTTTTTCACAAGCTGGTGGATAATCTGAATCTGTTTCATGGGATGAAATGCTATGTCGACCCCAGTTTCGCGAAAGACTTCGGATTCAAGTTGTTCGATGAGGAGGACGATGACGATGGCAATGTGTTTGATGGTTCATAATGTGTACATTTCTTTGCTCATACTGGGAAACTGATGTTGATATTGTTTGCATATAGCTTGCCCTTTGCCACTCTTAGTGTAGTTTAATAAGTTATGAAGTTATTTTCAGCTAAGCACGTTGTATTTTCGAAACAATGGTATAATCTTATTTAGTAGAAAGAATTACAAAGAATCAAGTGAATTTGTATAAATTTCTGTGATTGCTATGCCTAGTGCTTCACATTGAATAAACCAATGAGAATGAAATTCAGGCCAACCCGTGTTAACACAGGGACGCCTCTAATATACACTGTATATAGGATGAACAAGATATGCCCCCGCCTCTTCTGCCCCGACTTTGTTTCCCGTCCATCGTTGTTGAACTGAACCCACATAATGATATGATCATCGGAAAATAGTGAAACTTAGGTAGTAAGAGCACAAGGAAGCGTTGTTCGAGTTCCAAGTATCTTCCCACCGAGATCCGGGAAGGTCTCTTGTCCAGGCAAGTGGCTTACTTTTCCGTTGCTATCTACCGCAATGGGGTATTTGAGTAGGTGTCCCTGTAATGGCTTAAAAGCCTCACTTGAGTACCTTAACCAGTTCTCCTCGGCGATTTTGTTAACAGTCTTCACACAGTCCAAACTTTCAGGTTCGTTAAAGCAGCCATCGATCTTTTCCATGTGTTCGGCCCAGAGTGACATTCTATATCCATAAACCTGCAGTATCATTCGTTAATCTAATCAACATCATTTCTCCACTAGATTACCAAAGTTAAGGATGGAAGTACAAACCTGACCGCGTGGATGTCTGTTCCTCTCGCCCCATGTGTAATAAGGTTGATATGCACCCATTGCTATCTCAGTGTCCCTTGACCCAGCCAAAGATCGTTGATTAATATTGGCAGACCCTATCATCACATACTCGTCGTCTACTATCATTCCCTTCGAATGTACATAAATCATAAACCGTTTGAACTTTTGTGAAGCTGAAACCTGAAAAATAATGATTTATCTTTATATTCTTAGCTCCGTGTAAAGCCTCGATTCAAATCAAGTTCTAAAAGTCCATTCAACTAACTTATCCCGAAAAGCTGAAAACAAAGGTGAACTTGTTCTCATTCTAACTTGGAACCAAGCAGAGCATGCACAATCAAGTTCTGGCAGCCAATCAACTAAGGATATAAACAAATAACATGGTAGAGCTACTGTTCGATTACCGTTTCACCAAAGTTAGATTGGGGTGAACTTGGCTTAGAATCTCCGGGAATATCTTCCCTATTACCAAGGCAGTAGAAATTTAGGTAGTCTTGTGGATGAGAATTCTCAACACCCATTGATTTCAACTCTTGTGCTACGATTCTGTACATCATTTGAATTGTCTGTCCCTGAAAAATACGAAACAAAAAACTAAGCTACCTGATAAAACAATGAAATAGTAGCAAGGATTAGAACTAATGATGAATCATTGATTAGTGCCAATGAGGCTATGTTACTTGTAGTATAAGGCACAATCACTATTTCATTCTGGTTATAAACGATCGAGAAAGGAAAAAGGAAACGACAATAGTTAGATTACCTGCCAAAAGAGAATTTCTTGCACGGAGGCTGAAGTAGGGGCACCCTCGGGCCACATTGGTATAACAACATATACTGCGAATCTTTCCTTTGCTTTTATCTTACTAGCAATCTTCAACGCCAATTCCATAGGAATTAAATTGTCAGCACCTAAAAGTACCCCCCGAAAAGAAAAAGAAGTCTAGCCTCTCAGAAACAGAAAGCAAAAGAGTACCAGTAGTAAATTAGACATCTTATCACATAGGACCATCAGTTACCAAAAACAACACCTTTTCACAATAACATGATGTTTACGATAACTGAAACCAGTAAAATGCAGATAGAATGTTTCTTAAACCTGCTTCTTTGTAAGATGGCCAAGCATATGATGATCCAATGAAATATTGGTTCTCAATATATATGAAGTGTTGAGCAGATCTAATTGCCTGGATGTATGCCGTCTGAATGCTCTTGTCTATCACCAGACTTTTTGCACAAACAAGATTCTGCAGTAAAATAAAGTAGGACTTAAGCAAAACCAAAGTACAGTTGGTCGAAATTTTAATATTGTTTTACGGTTTTTTAGTCCTAAAGAGAGCAAAGACAAATGAAATAAAAATTAGAACCTGAGATTCTGCTTCAAACACATTCTTTGGGAACCCTTTCACAGATCCTGAATCTATAGAGCGGAAAACCTGCCAATTCAACAAGCAAACAAAGGGTTAAATCAAACTGAAGTACTTTACTTCGAGAGGCATGCGGTAATTTACCTGAATATGCCAGTTCTCTGGATCTTCTTCATTGGAAACCCATAATGAAGGATCATCCTTTGGGACTGTCGCAGAAGGGCTTAGTATCCAAGAAATCCGTTCTAACTTTATTAAAGAATCATCATGCCACCTAGAAACCCTCTTGAATCTAAGTCCAAACTCCGACCATTTTGTAGCTTTCCTCCATCGCTGCTCAAAGTTTGTAAGAATATCATAAGCAGCTGGCCCTTCAACCTTGCAATGTAAATCATGCCATGGTTGCCTCGGGGCCTTGGTTCCCGCCTAACAATTGAAATGTTTGAGTTGGTATGAGTTAATTGAAGATTATATGGCTAATTAACAGCATATGCAGACTCAGGTAAATAATATACTCACAGAAAATGTAGGGTTGTGATAATCATTCTGAAAAACAGTATCAAGATCCCGAAATAGCCGATGTTCAGGTGTATCATAGCGACCATCACAAAGGTCCAGACCTCCTATAAAAGAAGTGATCTTTCGATTGTTTCCATGTGCTTGTGAGTCCACAATCACACATTTCTGATGGTGTGTAAAGAGTGTTCCAACGACCTGGATTACACTTAAATCCTTCAGCATCACTAATACTATTTCACTATCTAGTACTCAGCAGATACAATTGAAAATGTCTTATAACCGGATAGTAATATAGTATAGTGCATGCCTGTTGCTTGAAAATGCTAAGCTTACTGCTGCCATAACGGGGCGACAACACGCATGAAACAGACGAGTTCTTGAAAAACTTTCGAGTTTCTTCATCGTGAGTTTGCATCACTCCCTCCTGAATTTAAAACACATTCAATGTTTAAAAAAAAACTGGAAATCTAGCATGAGATATAAATGTTAAACCAGAGAAGAAAAATCCTCTGTAATAGACTGGTCCCGGAGAGAAGCATCTCAGTTAATATAAAACAAGTTTTCTTCTTCACGAAAAACCTGTATTGAACTTAAGTACAAGACCTTAGAACATCAGCTTCTCAGAAATACTTGTACAAAATTCGCACTAGAAAAGACCAAATACAAGAAAAGATTCTTACTTTGCTAAGAATGTCTCAGAAAACAGAACAAGAAAAAGCATACCGTGTTAATGAAGAATTTGCTATGGGAAGTTTTGTCATCCCAAACCAACAGCAGAACTCTGACCCCTTCTTCCGATTTGTACTTAAGCAAATCCCCCAAACTCAAATTCCCACCGTTTGGCAACGGCCGTGTCGGCTCTCTTACAAGCTTCACCGGAGCAAAAATCGACCATCCGGCGATGTAAACCAAGTGATGCGCTTCTAAAATTGCATGACAGATATCTTCCCAACACGACTCGTGCTTAAACTCGGTTCCGTTCTCCAATTCAATCTTCGGCATCAACGATTCATGGGTGTGCGCGTCTCGGTACAAAGTAACGGAACCCCCGTGCCGGAGGGGGAAATAACAGTTCCTGATTGCGAATTCCGTCGGATTTGCCGCCATACCATATCTGTAAGACGGTATTTCCTCGCATTTAACGAATCTCATTTCAATATGAACCGCGCAGTCGGGTTTTGGCGGTTTTCCGTAGGAACCGATTATAGGGAACCACCCGCTAATCGTTTCACCGGATAAAACTTTAATCGCAGGCACCGTCGCCATCCCTATGAAATCAGCGCCGAACAAGTCATTATCCTTAACGTAAAACTCGATGTAAGGCGTCGGGTGGGCAAGGGGTATTTTGAAACGCTCGTTCCAAACCGGGTCCTGGGAATTCGAAATCACGCGCGTCCGCGCCACCGTGGCACCCCCAACGCAAACCGTCACGTAAGGGTCGCTGGTGATGATCTTATGGTGGCGGTGCTTCTTCTTCTTCTGTCCTCCAGTACACGGGGATCGGCACATCATGAAAAATTGCCGGAGACGCTCCGACACCAAATCCATGTTCGGCAAATACCGAGCTTCGATGATTTTCAAATCAAGGTCGCCATGCAAGAACACAACGGGATGCGAAACGTCTTCCTCCATTGAATCAGACCCAGATAAGAACATTTACTCAAAAAAGGCACGAAATCTGAGGAAATCAATATTCAATAATGCTAAATAGCAATGTCAAATGTAGGTAAGTTAGGTTACTGGTAAAAAGGTGAGTTTTTTTTTCCTTCGTCTTTAAAATGGCGTTCAATTCCCGCGTTGGCAATAACCGGAGAACAAACAAACTTTACTGCCGCGTACTGTAGAAGAGGCGTTAATGTCAAGGCAGCAGAATTCCGTTTGTTTTCTCCGACTAAAGCCAACGGCGAAACCCGAAGGCTCTGTCGGGGTAACACAAAACGAGGAACTTGACGGTTTTTGTTTCTTTCTGATTAAGTTTGATGTTTTTTTTTCTTCTTATTTATGCTGTAAGTAGAAAGCGAGGGAAAAGTTATTTTTTAAGATACACGTGACAGTTCAATTACGATTTACGCCTGGATTTCCCGTTGTTTAAGCTACACCATTTTTTCTTGCCTACATTAATTGTAGTCCTAAATTCTAACCTAAAAAAATATTATTTTAAAAAAAAATTATAACACGAAGAAAATGATTAAATAAGTTATTCTTATCGGTCGGAATGACTAACATATTAAAAATGCTTGTGATATAATTTTTCATTAATTATTGATCTTATTTTGTGTATATTACGTGTTTTACTATTATTTGCTAATTGCTAATTTCTTTTTTTAAGAAGAAATAGGGTAAGAAGTAAGAGTTATATTCTGTTTAGTATTTGATTTATTGATAGACTAATTTAAATTGAGTTTTTGTAGAGAATTAATATGAAAATATCTTTTCAACCCATTTTTTCATTCATGTTAAAAATCGAATCTAATAAAAATTATATTTTTTTAACTGGACGAGCCTACTGATGAAAAGAACAGTACAGAGGGAAAAACTCAAGAACAAAGCCTAAATTATAATCTCTTGGACCCTAAACCTTAAAATTTTAAATTCAAAATTTTAAAGACTTATTTTATAAGATTATACACGAAATTATCGACCGAGTTAGAATTATACTTAAAAAAATGTTAAATCATCTATTGTCAGTTGGTTTGTTAGGCTTTCTAACATAGCTAGAAGTCTTACTTTTAGTGAAATGCAACATTGAAAATAGACAAAAACATCCTTAAATTTTTGTCTGTCCCAAATTTCTTGCACTTCTCCTGCAGGAAAGCTTCATTTCATGCCAACTAAAAACTGACTTATATTACAAAGTTCAAGGGATCATAATTCCCAGTTTTACAACCATATAAAGACATTAATGCTACATGATGAATCAAAAAACTAAGAAAAACCATATAATTCATATGCTTTTCGGACGAGGAAGCAATGTTCACTGTTTCTTGCAGATGCAACCGGGACAAGGCTCCTTTCTGCCAGCACTGATCGACACCATTTCGACTTGAGAGGTCGTACTTCAACATCTCTACTGGTTACTAATACGTATACACGTATATACGTATAATGCCAAGTTCAGTAAGTAATAATTCAGACCTTGCTTGGCTTATCATCATTTAGTGGAGGTCGCCTACTCTTCTGCTTGAAATTGGAGGAACTGCCCTTATCATTAGACTCTGGACAAAGGCTATCATCTGCATCAAAAGAATTTCTAATTAATAACTAAATCTGCAACCTCAATCGACCCGAAAGCTTTTAAAAATGGAATGGAGGGCTGCATTATATGTCGACCTACTGCGTAGATGAAAAGGATACTGGTTATGATCAAACAATGTTCTTACCGAGGCGAACCCGACGCACATGATACTGAAACCGGGGAAATAAAACGGTGCTGTATCCGACAGGAACAAAGCTGGAAGATTAATCAGTAAACTATGTCAGTCTAGAGTTAGAATGAGACTGCGGAAGAAGTTGAGTCGAGTTCTAGTTAACCTGTTAGAGGAGAAAAAACCAAAGGAGAGGCAACATTGGCAAAGGAACCTATGCCTGATATGAACCCTTGAGCCTTCCCCTGAGAAAAGAGTCGAAAAGGAAACAAGCATTAGTCTGTTTTAAACAAACAAGTATTCGTGTCCGACACATATTTAGACATGAGAAAACAGCATCCGACTGAATATCAAAACAAGATTAAAGGAAAAGGCTTCTACCTGCTCACAGGGCCCGACTTGTTTAGACACGATGCTCCTAATCTGCAAATTTCAAAGCAAAATGTATGTTAAAAACATGGTAGAAGATGGGTTTTTTTTATAGATTTTGTAACATTAAATGAAGAACATACACATGGCTGTGAAAAAACATATGCCAAGGAAAACATAGCTGCTGCATAAGGAACCTGTCATTTTACAAAAGAAAAAAAAGTATTAGCCATATTAAGATATATAACTTAAGCTAGTTGAAGCAAAGAAAAAACACAGATTTGATCATATTAACATTGAAGGGGAATAAAGTTTAGATCTTTAGCTTTAAGTTTCGAGAATTACCCAGAAAGACCATGCGATGCTGTAAACGAGCATCTGCATTCGACCCCGGAAATTATTAATAAAGAGTTTTGATAATAATCATATGATCAAACAATAAGTGTATCAGATAACAATGTAACATGTAAGCTTACATGTGCACAGTTAAAGAAAAGCCCTATGGCCAGCAATTTCTCTTCACCAAGAATAGGAACCAGTATGGGCATGAGAAGGAGCTGAAAAGATTGCTTTGAATTTCAGATCAACAGATTGCAAATAAAAACGAATCGAATGTCCGAAAAAAGATTGTCACATGCCTGGGAAACAGTCCCTGCAACTCCAGTAATGACCATTAAATCAGCAAACTGGTTTTTGTTGAAGTGAAACCTGGCCTTTAAATAGTACTGCAGACAAAAAGTTCAACTTGTTCATCTTCTCAATTATGTAAAATTTTATTAAGATCACAAAAGTTGAAATAGTAACATCGGCAATCATGGTTAATATGGCATTGGAAATGTACCAGCAATGAAGCATGGAGGCCGACATCGGCGAGATTGCCGAAAAATGAAACGATGGCTGCTTGTGAAAATGTTAAGCTAGTCTTCAACAAGGCAAGCATATCCTCGATTGAAGGCATGGTTTTAAACATCTGCACTTTCTTGTCGGACTCCTCATCCTGATTAACAGTGCCTTTGAGTTTCCCTTCCGACATAATTGGAGTGGAAAGACTGTCGTTTACGGTCGAATCCGGGAGGAAAACCCTCATGTAAACTGCTGCCAGCATCGCCATAGCCGTCGCAACCTGGAAAGTGGAAGCAGTAGAGAGAAAACGAGTAGACAGAGTTCCGCAGACAAAGGCACAGGAACCGATGCCTGAAAGAATCCCGAATGCCGAAGCTCGTCGACCTTCCGGAACATTGTCTGCCTGTAATGAACAACTCAAATCTCAGACACTGAAAAGCATTCGATGGCAAGAGGGGGACTTTGAAAAGACTAATTAACAGACACAACAGATGGGCAGGGTAAGCAATAACCGAAAAACTGAATTTTTTTATTAGACTCTGACCTAAAAAAATTATAATTTACTCAGAAAAATTTCGTGCAAAGTTTTAGCTATAAAATAAAAACTTGAATAACTTGAAATTTTTAATAATTAGTGGATCAATTTTAAAGTTCGAGTCGAGTTTTTCAACTTTATCTGATATGTGTATATTATATATGAAAAATATATATACGCATATCGTGATATGGTTATAAAAAAAACCGTTTAAATTAAAACCAATTAATATCATACAATTATATATATTTATAATTAAATTTGAACAAAAACCTGAACAATTTAACTCAAATTTTATAAACTCAACTCTACTCAGTCGAATACACACTTCTACAGATGATCCAAGAGACGACCCAGACCAATACCTCATTTTCCTTGCATAAAAAACATATCCAGGCCTGGGTCTAAGAACAAAACAGGCTGGGATTTGGTCCGTACTACAATTTCAGCCTACTGTTACAAAGGCAGCCCAATCTTTTAGGGAGAAATTATGTTGTATTAATTCGGATTCGAATAATTTTGAATAAATATTTTTAAATTTCTTAAAATTAATTTTTTTTATATTTATTTGTTTTTAAATAGGGTTTCGACAAAATTAAGTTTAAAATTTGATGACGAATTATTCGATTTCATTTTTTCGGAAAAGGAAAAAGAAAAAGAGGTTTACCACATAAGCAAGGGAGAGACAATGGACGCTTCCTTCACAAAACATGGCAGTGAGAATCTTGAGGATATAGTAGGCATAAAAGAAGTTCCTGCTTCTGCTGTAGGCCAATATGGCTGCAAAATTACAATGTAAATATAGAATCAAACTAGATTTATTTAAATCTCAAACTCAGTCGTTTTTCGCAAATAATTCGATTTTAATTGGATTACAAGATTAAAAAAACGGACCATGACCTAGAGCCTACATGAAAAAAAGAAGTTGCACCATTGTGTAGGCCATTTAAGACACTTTTGACTTGTAAAACAAAAGGGGATTTCTAATGCTTTGTTGCCACTCCTCCATGTCCCCCCGTTTTTGTTTTATATAGTTTAATTTCCCAGCACGCATTGCACTTGCCTTTGTTCTTCTCAGTTACCGAAAAGGGAATCATTTCCCTTTATAATTTATTTTAATTTTATCTGAAAATATAATTAATAAAATGTCCACCCAAACTATTCTTCTTCTTCTTTCTTTAAGTGTATAAAGTGTTTATGCCGTTATCATGGTGCCTGACATTTTATTAAGTTAATATTTTTAAGGTCAGTGTGTTTAAAAATTACATCAGTGAGTCATTGTTTGACTTGTGACTAAATTTTATTTTAAAATAAAAATAAAAGTTAATTTTTAAAAAGAAACTAAAGCTCTCATTTTTTAAAAAATAAGTCTAAATCCTTCACCGTCGGAAACACGTCGGCACTGCAAGAAATCTCTTCCTCTCGTCACAAAGTTCAGTTGTTGTATTTCAAACTCATTCTGCGTTTGTCGTTCAATTAGCACCTCATTCGTTGATTTATGACGACGAAATATTAGGGTAATTGATAGTGAGGATGATCAGCTCGACAACGTTAAAAGATGTATTTAAAGATTGACATTAGGGATTTTTGTGTTTATAAAAAAAATAAAATTTTGAAGATTTTTAGCGAAAATTAAAGTTCTTATAGTTTTTTAATTCAAATAAAATTAAAAAATAGGCCGCATGTCATACATTTATTATATGACATGTTTTTAACATTAAAACCTTAAAATATAACGAAATAAAACGTTATACACACATTTTGACAACAACAAAAACTTTAGACACTTGAAGTAATTAAAGTAAAAAGTGAATAATTTGAATTTTTAATTAAGCTAAAAAAATTTATTTTATTGCAACAATTAATAAATAAAATGAGATGGTATTTCATGTAGATTCGCCGGTTTGGCTTAGCTCGTTGTTAATTTCGGACACTATGCACCCTTAGTTTCTTCGTTTTATTATTTTTTTATGTGATTTCTTTGTTGTATAATATTAATATGGGTACTCTTTTCCTTCATTTAGTTTTTTAGCCTATACTAATATCCCTAGTGTATAATGGTTCATAAATATAACCATACTTTTTACCAAAAATAAAATAAAATATAGGTGTGGAAATATTACCTAATGGAATAATGGAGAGAGTGACGGGGACTGTGAGCAAAGCCTTCCTTCCATACTTATCAGACAGGTTACCAATGAGAGGCATCATCACTAGGGATCCAAGCCCAATTATCTGCATTAAACGCTTCAACCTCGTCATCTAACCACAGTAAAATGTAAATGCTAAAAAAAAACAAACCCAAGTGCTGCCGGCTCGTAAAAGACGAGATTCAGGAGCAGGGGAGGAAGAAACAATGCGGTGTATCCGGCCGGCATTAACAACACGATTGGAAAAAAAATGTGAGCAGGGACAGACAAAACCGAATGACTTCCCTCAAACCAAGGGGAAGTTTCCTTTGTTTAATCTATAACAAATTTGTCCCTACGCTAAAACACCCCACAACTTTTACTTTACTCCTTCTCGGAAAATGGAGCCAAAAGTAAAATACATGTTCGGTTGCAAGCGCCGAGCACTGGCCTACTCGCCTTGGCCCCTCCGGAGAATGAATTGTTTTTAACTTTTACCGGCTGATAAATGGTTATGAAAGTATAAAACCAGTGTCTAAAATTACCGCGGATGCATGCAATGAGTTTAGAAAGAAAATAAGGGAAGAGAACTGAGTTGTGACCGAGTACCGCTTGTTGGAACCCGGTGAGGAAAATCGCGAGTGAGCATTCGAATTCTCCGGGACAAAGAGCAAGCATGGTGATATCGACGATGACGGGAACCGTCATGAAAGTTGCAAAGATATGGAGAAAGAATGTGACACAGAGATGGGTGAAAGCCGGTAACTTTACCATTTTTTTCTCTCTGTGTTTTGGTCGAGCAGCTTAGAAATTTCAGAGGAAAAAGTTTGAAGACGAGAGAGTATGGTGGAAATGGGGACAAAAAATATATGGCTCCTCACATGTTAATTGTTATAACACTTTTGTCAAAGTTAACAACGTAAGCGCCCATGCCAATTTTTCACTGTTATAGTGACACCACACACGAGGGGATTGTAGGTTCAAGCGCCAAGCGGCGTTGAACCATGGGATCAACCGACTGATGATAATTTTGACTCATTAAAGTTAGATTAAAATTGAACTAATCGTCTGAACCGAAATAGCTAATACTTAAAAAAAGAAAGAAATACTAATAGTTTGGCTAAACGGAAATCGATTAAATTAACTAAAATTTAATTTGGATCAATTTAATTATTCTCTCAAATAATTTAATTTGATAAATAGTTAGATATTTTAAAATATGAGTCGACGATGGCTCGATTGGATTATTTCAAAATTTGCATCGATGTCGACGTTTACAATTGCTTGAATTAGCATTGTGGCAAACACTTGAAAGTTATTAAACGAAAATGACACATTTATTCATTATTGCTTTGTGACTTGTGTGTTACTCGACTATGCAATTACTGTTTTTCAAGAGGCCAAGTGAATTGTAGAAAGAAACTTATTTCAAACCTAGAGGCAAAAGAAAATCATGCACCTAACTTTATTATCGGGATGAATACAGAATTTTATGTTATGGAACGAATCTATAACATTCTAGCGCACGAAAATAAATTTTTAATAGAAAATACATAAAAAAATTTTAAAAAAATTAAATTATATATAAATTTTAAAATTTTAAGGGACGATGGCTTTCATATATCCTATTTACTACGACAAAAGCCCAAACCCAGGTTTAATTAATTCATTATAGTTTATATGATTGATGAATTATGGTACAATAAAGTTGGATGGAAGATTTGCCATTGGTCCACATCTACTATGGGGTGGACCCAAAAGGGGCTAAAAAGTAGAGAAAAAAAAATATGAAATTTAAGGGGAAATTTCGTCTAACGAGTCAGACAAATGGAGTTTATAACCTTTTGTCATTGGCATATTCATCCTCCATGGATTGGATGATGCACTTGCTGCTTCCTAACGCTTAATATTGTAGTTTACTAAAATTTAGTACTTCTCAAGCTACTTGTTAATTTCCAATTAGCATTACCTAGCCAAGTACTTTAATAAAATGTAATTAATATTGTAGTTTAATTAATATCTTGGACTTTTTAACACTCAAAACTTAAAATGGCAATGATCAAGTTGCAAGACTGAAACTTCATCAATCGAGTTATATATCAGATCATGTTTTAACTTAATTTATTTTATTCACGGTGTTAAAATTTAAAAGTTTAATTTTATTTAAGGGACTTAATATCTCATCCTACAAAATTACGTATAATTGGGCAACAATTTGATATTTTCATACTTGAAAATTGTAAAAAAAATCATTTAACCAAATAATTATAGCTTGATCTTTTATCTTGATCTAACATAAATATTTTTGACTCCGTCTCTGCATATTCTTAACCAACTGAGTTGAGTATTGTGTTAATTAGGTGATGAAATTGTAATCTACTTTGGGTCTCGGATGGAGATCGAAGAGAGATAAATAGAAAAATTTTGTCTGATTTATGAATTTTATGGCACTTGCCAGTAAAATGAAGGTCTCATTTTGACTCAAAGGGTCGAGATGAAACGATTAGTGAAATTTAGGACACAATGACCACCATCTACAACCGTCGACAGTAACATCCCACGATGATAAACGGCGAACAATGTTCACGTCATAATGTGGTAAGAAAGTTAATGAATGTGTAACAAAAACGTTTAATGTCTAAACTTCAGTAAATAAAATGAACATTTTAAAACTTTAATTACCAAAAACAGATTTGAAAGTAAATTTTTCAGTGATGATTTACGATTTACGTCATTTAACCTTTATAACCAAATGCAAGAAAGAAAGTAAAACTTTGAGAAAGAAGAGGAAGGCATTAATGTTACCGCATGTTGTAACCCGGAGGTGTAAATGGCGATAGAGCATTCATCTTGTCCGGGACAAAGCGCCGCCATCGTAACATCTGTGATGGCGGGAATCACCATGAACGTGGCGTAGCTATGGAGGAAGATGGTCATAAACAGGTGGCTCAGCCCCGACATTTTCTCCATTGCTCTCTCCTTTTTCTCTCTCAACTTGAGTCTGAAGCTAAAGCTATAAATAATGGGAGAAGCACCGAAAGGAACAAAAGAAAAGGGGGGAATCAAAACTGTAAAGCAAGATCTCTGAAGCTACAAGCAAACACTTTCAAAGCAAGAAAGCGGTCAAGGACAACGTTGGTTTAAAGACAAAGTGAAGTTGTGTCCAAAACTTTGCCGTTTTATTCATCAATGTTTCTTACATTGTCCAATGTCGTTTCTCCTACAACAGGATTGTTGTACCGATTTCGTGGAAATGACGGACGAATCAGAACAAACTCTATGTTTTATGGCTGTTGGGTCCACTGTAAATTTGATTATATTCGAAATAATATTATCTTTAAGGTTCGAACTTATCTAAATATGATCTAAAACATTTTCAAGGATGTTAACATTTTACTTAATTAAAAACAGGGGAATACGGACCACTGGCTTCGAAGCGTGCAGCGGTTGTTCACGCTTCAAAGCGTGCAAGCATGAGTTACGCTTATTCAGTTGGATTACCAATTACATACAAACGGACAGACAAATCAATGATTTAATTAAACCCTTCAATTAGCGTTACACATTCTATCATACCTGTTTTTTTAGGAAGAGTGTAATGATCTCGTGACATGTAAGTCTCCAAAAGTTTAATTAAAATAAATAAAATCTAAATAAAAATAAATCTAGAAAGAACTCATATTATAAGATTCGAACATTATATTTTAGGATAAATATTCTATACACAGGCGGTGGAAACTGAAAGTTTCCACAAGCGCCTTAGTTTTAGGGTATAGAGAGTTAATTTAGGGTATATAGTTTAGGGGTTTAGGTGTAGGAGATTAGAATTTAGGGATAATTGTTTCAATTTAAGGTTTATGGTTATATTTTAGGGTTTATAAGTTAAAACCTAAATCCTCACCATATTATCCTAAAAATTAAACACTAACCTATAAACCCTAAATTATAACCTTAGACCTTAAATTGAAACAACTATCCGTAAATTCTAAACCCCTAAACCCTATACCTTAAACTAATTCCCTATACCCTAGAACTAAGGCGCAGTGTATAGGATATTAATCCTATATTTTAAAATCTTAAAAATTATCATTACTATTAAACTAAAACCTGGTTAAAGGGCATCAGTAGTCACATGAACTATAATTGCAAGTATTTGTATCTTTGCTTTCCTATAAATCCATCCTTTTTCTATTTCGAGATTGCGTGGTGACCCATAGTTGATTAGAGCATGTTCCATGTTTCCATGAAAACTTGGACTGTCCTTCATAAAAACCGTGAATCTCATATTCCTAGGATTTAAAAACGGACCGCAGCCACGATTGGAGTAAAAAAAATAGTTTACGAACGCCGCAATTAAGCCGTTTTGTCTGAAACTGCGATATAATGCCGCGACGGCGACGGTAATTTAGAACTCTGTCTCAGATATTTGATTCAATCAATTAAATCAATTCCTAAGAGAACAAAGTTAGAAGAGGAAACAAGTAGAATTAGAGCATATATTGCATCCGATAAGCAACCGAGGACAATAATTGGTATCTCAAACGTCACTAATCTATAGACCCACAACCAGCTCATTGTCTGGGATAATTAGGCATATATCCTATTCATCAGGTTATTCCAGCAGCAGCAGATACAATTCCAAGGCTAGAAAATTATTAACCAGGATTTTCCGGCATCCCAAACAGCCAAGAATCGAAGTTCGATTTCGTGATTTTTGTTGATGCTCGTCTGCCATGGTGGACTGGACTTGGTTGAATTGAAATCCTGTAAGATAAAAGAGTGAGTTAGAGAAGAGCTGAACATTTGTGTTTGGGACGCTCTTTGAAGTGAAGTATAAATTTTTGGACCGTCGGATTGATGCTTATTGGTGTGTTTGATTGGTTTTTCTTGACATGCTGATGTAATTAATGACCAGTTGTTGACCTTACAAGTTACAACCTTAGTTGTTGAGTGTACATTTCGAATCTTGGATAGTGTGTTTAATCTTTTAACTAATATTAAGGGTGTGCAAAATAAATCGTTATTGTTAACTATAACCGTTAATCGGTATAACCGTTTATTTTATTTGTTAATTAACTTAACTGTTAAAGTTAAACAGTTTCGGTTAACTAAACCGCTAAAAGATGGTTAATGGTTAACTTATATATATGTACTTTTTAAAACTAAATATAAAGTTTGTGTTTAAAATTTCTATATTTAAGTATTTTTTTTTAAAATTTTACTATAACATTTACTGTAGAGATATATTTATAATTCTAAAAAGAAATAGCGAACGTTTGAAAAGAAAAATGTACTGAACCATTTATTAACAGTTAACCACTATAATGATTAATCATTTAAAAAATTAATAATTAACCATTTCTTAACGGTTAAGTTACAGTTAATAACCGTTATAACGATTAACCAATCGTTTAAGCTAAACGATACGGTTAATCTACCATGAACATCCATTTGTCGTATGATTTGCACTCTAACCGGTGGTTACTTGGACTAATTGTTTGAGCCTCAGTAAATTTTAGATTATAGCTAGAGGCGTTCATGATTTGGATTGGAGTGAATTGAATTATGTATACACATGAGATTATGTTTACTTAATTCCGGTTTTGTTTGAAATAATAAGGAACTTAAATTTTATTCTAGTATGTTTGCGTTCTTAAATGGCTAACTCAAGTTTGTTTTCAACTCGGACATATAAAATTGTACAAGTATTTATTTTATTTTTAATTTAATATTTAATAAGTTTATATTTTATATTTTATATAATTGTATACACAACGTCTCGAACTCGAGACCTTACTTAAGCGATACCAAGCTGTCGACCCATGTTGGTTCTTTTTACTCTTTTATACCTGAAGAACATAATATATTTTTAATACTTACATTATAATATTATTATATATTATTATAAATTTAACTTTTGTATTATATAAACTATAAAAATAGAAAGTAGATTGGGTCGGGCTGAAGTCTTAAACGTTGAAATTTGGACCATATTTTAAACGGGTCTATTTTTTTAAAGGCCTAACTCATTTTTCGTTATCCAAACCTTCTAAAATGTGTTAGGAATCGCTGAGACCCGCCCTTGAACGGTTCTAATCATAACCTATTTTGTAGTATATACTGTAACCTGTTTCATTACAATTTAAAAAATATATATATTGATGTGATTACATGACATTTTATGTTCGTGTATTTTATTATTTATTTGACAACATATATTATAGAATAGAGATATGGTTAGTGATTGTATTCAGTTGAGATGAGTCAGCAAGGTAGTTAGGCTGTTATTGTTAGTTACTACTCAAGCTGAGTCATCCAACTGCCTTTCCTCTTGTATAAATTGAATCCAGTCTCAATTGAGATATTATGGATTTTTTAATAAACAACAGAGAGTGTCGTTCTCTCTTTCTCTAAAACTCTCTGGTTTCCTCTTTACTCTCCCTCTCCATTATTCTATCATGGTATCATTTTGCCTTTACGGTTCTGGTATTTTTCGCTTTTCTTCCGCTGAATTTGTTGATTGCTGAGCGTTTCTTATGGAGCTTAATCGTGGTGCGTGATTCTGACTGCAATTGTGGATCGAACGGGTAACTCAATAATCTGTAAGATTTATGTACTTACTTGTTTCCGTCTATACATCAATCTCAAAGTCTTATGCTAAGATTGTTTTTTATCTTGTAAGAAAGTCTGCTTCAAGAATTTGATGTGAAACAGATCAGTGAGTTGTAAATGATCTTTTGATTTTTAGATTGTGTCACTTTGGTGCTTTCTATACCTTTGCGACATTGCGGTTTGTTCATGCTCTGTGTTCTTTTGGTTCTTTCTTTTGTATTGAAGCTCGTTGGATTGTTAGTTACTTTTCGCTTGATTGAGTTCTATATCGGCTGTTCTTGTTTATTTGTTGTTTCTTCGTTGCTGCTTAGTTGCTGCGGATATATCAATATTTTGAGTTCCTGTTGTGTGTTTGTCTTGCACACCAACTGTTTGGTGATTTACTTCTACGGTTCTGGTTCTTAGCGTTGGTGATATTTGTGTGTAATTGTTTGTTGCTAGGGGTGTTCAAAAATACCCGGCCCGAACTACCCGACCCGCCGACCCGCCTACCCGATTTAATTTTACCGCGTATTTATATTAAAGTACCCGATTTTTTTGGGCCGGGTACCCGACCCGCAATTTTAATATTTATAACCGGGTCAGGGCCAAAAATTTTTTATAACCGGGTACCCGACCCGACCCGCTAATTTTAATATTTATATATTTTATATTTTAAATTTTATTTTCATTTTATGTTTCTTATTATTTTTCCTTAAAAATTAATTTTAAACCCATAACTTCTTTTTATACTTGTATTATATACTTTTAAGTTTATAACTTTTCAAAAATATTTATATTAATTTGTCAATATTAGAGTCGAAAAAAATCATGATCGAGATTAATATCTTTAATACCTTCTTTTGTCGATAAACTTTAATATATATACATATATATCCAAATATTTCTCTCTTAAAACTAACCACAAATCAATAATTTTAGTGTTTGAAATATATATCATGAAAATTTATGTGTTTCTTATGTATTAAAAAAAATAGATTTAAAAAATATAAAAAAATAAACCGGGTACCCGAATTTTGCGGGTACCCGATTTGCGGGTACCCGGTTCTTATGAGCCGGGTCACGGGCCAACTTTTAGGTACCCGAAAATTCCGGGTACCCGGATATGAACACCCCTATTTGTTGCACACCATCTGCTCGACGTTTTGTCCCTGAGAGTTTCTCTGGTCATCAGTAGTTTGTTTCGCTCGTTGTCCTTTGTTTCTTATCTGGTTTTCATTGATGGCTGGTGAGTCTACGGATAGTTCGAGTACCATTTCAGCATCTCTGCTCGTTGATACTAGCTTGTATAGTGTTCAACAACTCCCTAAACTGGATACTATCAAGTTGTGTGAGAGTAGTTATGTTCTCTGGAAGCATCAGGTGCTACTTATTGTTGAAGGCTATGGATTGTTATCTTTTCTCGGATCATAAGGTCCCTGATAAGACAGTGGTGAATGACTCTGGGCAGACAGTTCCTAATCCGATATTTTTGGCCTATCTCAAGCAAGATAAGCTTCTTGCATCCTGGTTATTTTCTACGGTGTCCTCAGATTTGCTTCCTCATTTGACTGGCTTGTCCACTTCTCGGGCGATATGGGATGCTTTAGCCAGGCGTTTTGCAGCTAAGTCTTCTACGAAGATCTCTTCCTTAAGGCATAGCCTGCATTCTCAACGGAAGCGAGGTCAGTCTGTTAGTGAGTATTTGGCAAAAATCAAGCTTATTTGTTACACCTTGAATGCCTCTGGTCATCTTGTTTCTGATCAAGAACAAGTTAGTGTTGTTCTTTCGGGGCTTTCGGCTGAGTTCGAGAGTGTAATTGTTGTGGCTTCCAGGGAATCGTTAACACTTGAGGCTTTGTCTGAAATGTTGTTTGAATGTGAGGCCAGGCAACAGGAATTTCTTGCTGATAGGCTCTCTATACAAGCTAATATGGTGACTCGAACGGTGAATAAGACTAATTCCTATAAAACTGATGTTAGTGATGCTCAAGATGATACGGCTGCTCATTCTCAACATCAGTTCAGTGATTCCAATTCTAACTCTTTTTCACGTGGTCAGCGTGGTAATTCTTTTCATGGTCGAGGGCGTGGTCGTTATGGTAACAATCGCCCGCAGTGCCAGCTATGTGGTCGATATGGGCACTTGGTTCACAAGTGTTGGTATAGGTTTGATCAAACCTTTCCTGGGGTCTTGTCTGGTGATGGTGCTTCGCGTGAAATTTCTAATTCATTTCCTGGTTTGCCTTCTCCTAGGTTTAGTTCGTCCACTGAGCACTCTGGCTCGGTTTCTTCTTCCTTTAAACATGCTCAAGCATATACGCATGTTGTTCCTTTGAATTCTACTTCGTCTCCAGGTGCTTCTTTCCTGCATTCTTATATGCCCGCTGTTTCTGCTGGTTCAAGCCAGCCTTTGTCTCAATTTGTACCATCAGCACCACATTCTCCTTCAGTTCGTTTTTCACCTGGTATGAGTAGCAGTGGCTCTACTGCTCGTGATGTTGTCTGGTACCCTGACTCGGGAGCTACGCATCACATTACCAATGATCGTTCCAATCTCCAGGGTGATGTTGTCTACACAGGTATGGACTCTTTATGTATGGGTAATGGTCATTCTATTCCAATTACGCATGTTGGTATGGGTAATGTATCTTCTGCTGATCGTACCTTGTGTCTTCGAAATTTGTTGTGTGTTCCGGATATCAAACGAAATTTGTTATTTGTATCGCAATTTGCAAGAGATAATTCTGTATTTTTTGAATTTCATCCTCACGCGTGTTTTGTTAAGGATGTACGGACCAAGGCAATACTGTTGGAGGGGAAGCTCACTCTTGAATGACTCTATGAGTTGCAATCCTCCTCTGTTGCTGATGTTCAAAGCCCCATTGCTGCTGATTTTTTTGTTTTGAATAAAACTAATGTTGATTCAACTGTTGCTAATAATGTTGAATCTGTTGAGTATGGTGATTGTCCTTTATTGTCTGAAGCATGTAATGTTTCGAAAGGGTTGTCTTTAGATGTTTGGCATCAACGATTGGGCCATCCCTCCTTACATGTTCTTAAGTCTGCCTTACACTCTTGTAATGTTTCGTTTACTGATGATTTGTCAAATTTGATTTGTAGTTCTTGTTTGCACGGAAAGTCTCACAAATTGCCTTTTGTTCAATCGAATACAATGTATAATTCTCCTTTTCAATTAGTTGTTTCGGATGTATGGGGCCCAGCTCATATGTCGTCTGAGGGATTTTTATACTATGTATCATTTATTGATGTTCATAGTCAGTTTACCTGGCTATACTTGCTTAAGAAGAAATCCGATGTTTTTTAATGTTTTATTGATTTCTACAAAATGGTTGAGGTTTAATTTGGGTGTCTGATTAAGGTCCTTCAAACCGACGGTGGGGGTGAGTATGTTGCTCTTGTGGCATGGCTGCAAAGAAATGGCATTTTTCATCGTCTTTCGTGTCCGCATACGTCTGAGCAGAATGGTACGGCCGAGAGGAAACATCGGCATATTGTTGAGATGGGGTTGACTTTGTTAGCTCAGGCGGGTCTCTCGTTACATCTTTGGAGTCATGCGTTTATTACCTCTGTGTACTTGATCAATCGCCTCCCTACACCAGTGTTAAATAATTGTTCTCCATATGAAGTTTTGTATTCTCAAAAGCCAAGTTATGAGAATTTACGGGTTTTTGGTTGTGCATGCTATCCTCTGACACGACCATATAATAGGCATAAGCTGGATTTTCGGACGAAATGTTGTGTTTTCGTTGGATATAGTACTAAGCACAAAGGGTATAAGTGCCTCGATAATGACGGTCGGATTTTTATATCAAGGCATGTAATATTTGATGAAATTTTTTTCCAAGGATTGGAAAATTGGGCTCAACGCCGGTTGGAGGTGTTGATTCTACTAGCTTACCTATTTTATCCCAGTCCACATGGACCTCTGAGGCCTTTTCTCCTGAAGCCCAAGCCCCTTCGTCTCTCACAACTACTAATCTTGTTTCTGCAACTGTGGATCCAGTGGTACAACCCAATTCGGAAGCCACTGGCTCATTCTCTGACCCTGTTATTGACGGGCCGGTTGTTTCGTATCCGCATACGGGTCCTGGTGATTCGGGTTTGACTCCAATTCTAGATGGTCTGGATAATTCTCTCTCACGGGCTGATGGGTTTCAATCTACTCCAGTCTTTTGTGAGCTTGTGGTTCGTGGTTCCGTGGATCCGTCTAGGCCCATGTCTCCCCTTGCTCATAATAATTCTTCTCCTTGCTCTCCTGTTGTTGCAGGCTCAAATTTGGGTGTCACTGACCCAATTTCTCCAACTCGTGTATCTCACAGCCCGATTTTTGATACAGCCAATTTTATGGGTCCTGATAATTTAGGGTTTTTTGACAACCGAGATTCTCCTCTTTACCGTTTGTCTGGTGATAGGGTTTCTGAAGCTTCTGATGGCGGGGCTGGGCCTTCTTCTGCGGCTCCTTTGTTTCCACCGTCGTCTGGTTCTCTACCAGTGGAACAGTCATCGTCTTCACAAGATCGACATGCTGAGTCGATTTCTTCGCTTCGACGCTCCACTCCGTTGCCTCTATTCTCTTCTGGGTTGTCCTCTGTGCCGTTGGCTTCTTCTACTCCAGTTGTTGAGCCGTCGTCCCTTCGCGGTGCAGCGGTTGAGGTGTTGACTTCGTCCGATCGAGGTAATGTGTCTTCTTCTTCTTCGGATTTGATCATTGGGTCTTCTTTGGCTAAGCCTGTTTCTCGTGATTTTCATGTTGAAAATGCTCATTCCATGATTACGCGTGGCAAGAATGGCATTCGCAAGCCCAAAGCCTTTTCGACAACTGTGGCAGAATTTTCTGAGCCCCTTACCATTCGTGAAGCTTTTCGAAGTACACAGTGGACTCGTGCGGCTCAAGATGAATATGATGCCTTGATGCAGAATAAAACATGGTCTCTAGTGGAGTTGCCCCCAAATCGGACGGCGGTCAGCTGTAAGTGGATTTTTAAGATTAAGCGGAATCCTGATGGTTCAATCTCACGATATAAGGCACGGCTTGTTGCGAAGAGGTTCTTGCAGCAGCCGGGTTTTGACTTTCACGAGACGTTTAGTCCTGTCGTCAAGCCTTGTACTGTGCGCACTATTCTGACGGTGGCTGTTACGAAAGGTTGGGAACTGCGGCAGGTGGATATTAATAACGCATTTCTCAACGGTGAGCTAACGGAGGAGGTATATATGATTCAGCCCCCGGGGTTCGAGCGGGGCGATAAACGGTTAGTTTGTAAGTTACATAAGGCTCTTTACGGTCTAAAACAGGCCCCTCGGGCTTGGTTTGATAAACTTCGTCATTATTTGCAGTCTGTTGGTTTCTGTCCGTCCAAGTCCGATTCTTCTTTGTTTGTTTATGTGTCTGGTTCTGTGCTGATTTATCTTTTAGTATACGTTGACGATATAATCGTAACGGGAAATGACAGTAGTGTTGTTCAACATGTGATAGATGACTTGAACAAAGCTTTTTCTCTTAAAGACTTAGGTGTCTTAACATATTTTTTGGGTATTGAGGTGTGTCATGAATCTGCTGGTCTATGGTTAAGTCAGCGCAAGTATATTTCTGAACTTTTAGCTAAGAGTGGATTAGCTAATTCGAAAGGGTTACCTACTCCTATGGTGTCTCACTGTAATTTGTCTGCTACGAGTGGTCTGTTTATTGATAATGTTACAGAGTACAGAAGTATCGTAGGGGCCCTACAGTATATTGTGATTACACGACCCGATATTGCATTTGATGTTAATAGGGTATGTCAATTTATGCAGAGACCTTTGGATACTCATTTTCAAGCTGTTAAACGCATTTTGAGATATCTTCAAGCTACTATTGATTATGGTCTTCACTTTACTGCTGCATCTCAGTTTGATATAGTTGCTTTTGCTGATGCTAATTGGGGTTCTGACTTAGATGATAGACGGTCAACTACGAGTTTCTGTTTATTTTTTGGTGGTAATCCTATTTCCTGGGGTTGCAAGAAGCAATCTGTGGTTTCTCGATCCACTGCTGAGGCAGAATATCGAGCTGTTGCATGTGCTGCAACAGAGGTGTTGTGGTTTCAATCTCTGCTTTCTGAGCTTCAAATTCAGGCGTCTGGTTCACCTATTTTGTGGTGTGATAATTCCAGCGCTGTTGCTGTATCAGCCAATCCTGTTCTTCATTCCAAGTTTAAGCATGTAGAGTTGGATTTATATTTTGTTCGTGAACGGGTTGCTACTGGGTGTTTGGATGTCAATGAAGTTCCTGCCTGTGAACAAGTGGCTGATATACTGACTAAACCATTATCAGCTCAGCTTTTTAACAAGTTTCGACAACGTCTTGCTGTGATGTCTACTTCAGTATCCTCTTGATAGTCTAGTCTTCAGTTTTGTTATGTTTTCTTTAGTTTTCTGTTTTTGTTGTTTTGTGTTTTTGTGTTTTTGCAGGTTTTGTTGTTTCTTGGTTGGTTTGGAGATGCTGAGAAAGCATGGAGAATATTATAGAATAGAGATATGGTTAGTGATTGTATTCAGTTGAGATGAGTCAGCAAGATAGTTAGGCTGTTATTGTTAGTTACTACTCAAGCTGAGTCATCCAACTGCCTTTCCTCTTGTATAAATTGAATCCAGTCTCAATTGAGATATTATGGATTTTTTAATAAACAACAGAGAGTGTCGTTCTCTCTTTCTCTAAAACTCTCTGGTTTCCTCTTTACTCTCCCTCTCCATTATTCTATCAACGTACACATATATGTTCGAATCTAAGTCTCTTAGAATCCAGGTCCTGCGGCCTGCAATTTCCCTTGAAATTTCGAAGTTAAAACTAAAACCCAAACGGTTTATAGAAGAGCCCAAGTGGATTTCAATTAATCAGTCTTCAAAGAATGGAAATTCTCTGCCCTTTTTGGTGCTTTTACTTATGTCCTAATACTAAAAATTAGATTTAAGGTTTAAGTTAAGATTTATAGTTAAAATTTAGGAGATTTAGGATAGAGTGTACTTTTTAAGGTATATAGTGTAGGGTTTAAGATTTAAAATTTAAGATTATTAATTAAAATTTAATTTTATAATATTAATGTTGAAGTATAAATAAGGATACCAAAAAAAATACAAAGAAAATTTTTATCCGTCTCCAAGATATCTAAAACTCTCACGTCTTAACAAAAACCTCAGAATGATTGGTACTGTGCAAAGGACAGACAGAACTCAAGGCAAGAGATGGAAAAATCTAGGCCAGTTGTCTTAGTTTCATTTTCTTCTGCACCAACTACTATTCTGAGCCACTCAAACTTGCCAAATAATAAGCATTGATGTATGCTATCCAAATGGAACTTGCCTGCACAAAGATTTGTCACAACTTATCAGCAATAGCCTTTGATTTAATGACTATTGTTTTGTTCAGGATTAGTGGCGTAAATAAATCGAGTTTTAACGAACAAGACTATGTTCGTATTCGTTTGTTTATTTTTAAATCTGTTCATGTTCGGTTAAGTTTTTAATATCATGTTCATGTTCGTTTATTTATTTTTGAAGATATCCGTGTTCATTTATTTAGTGTTTATGAACATGTTCGTTTAAACGTTGCGAATGTGTTCGTTTATTTGTTCGTGAGCATGTTCATTTATATATTTAGAAATATTAATTAAATTAACCATAAATAAATAAAACAAAAGCAACAAAATAAAACTTACATTTCAACATGAACTTATATAACATCCTTAGCAACAACAAAAAGTAGTATTTAGATACAACCACAAGCATTTTCATCCTAAAAACGAGCTTCTTAGTGAACATAGTGTTCGATTCGTTTATTAAACGAACATAAAAATTTTGCTCATACTCGTTTATTTAGCTTAATAAACAAACACAGACGAACAACTCACGAACGGTGCATCGAACGCTATATTTATTTACACCCCTAGTCTAAATGGAAGTTTTAAATTTTGAAAATTATATAGACTACAAATAACCAAATTAAGGAACATAGATTAAGTTTAAAATCTATGCATAGTAGAAGGACTAGTGACCACAAATCTAACATCCTAAAGTGATCAAAAGTCATAACCAATGATAATGCAGAACATCAAAAGATCCAGATTTTGTGGATAAAATGAACCTAACAAAACCAAAAACGAGTGGTTACCATTTTGGTCGAGAAGATTTTTAGATTATTACATTCGAATCCCCAACCCCAAACCCCTTCTGTCCCCGAAGAACCCCAGTTGACAGCCTGAGAAGAGAGAATCCAATGGCTGCTGCAATCACAAATTTCGTAACTAAGCCACCATGCCCCAATCTTCATTTCAACCCAAAACTCACTTGTCTTAGCTCCCACGGTTCCTTTCTGCCACCTTTTGTTTCAAAGCCGAAACAATTCTCAGCAAAACCACTCGAAACAGGCAAACCCCGTCGCTTCATCGCCAAGGCAACGGCTGCACCGGGGACAAAGAAAGCTCCGAGCGATGAGAGAGTGAAGCAGGTCCATAGCATAGAAGAGTTCGACGAAGCACTTAAAACGGCTAAAAACAAGCTAGTCGTGGTCGAATTCGCCGCCAGCCACAGTTACCACAGCAGCAAAATCTACCCATTCATGGTGGATCTCAGCCGGACCTGCAACGACGTCGAGTTCATTCTCGTGATGGGTGACGAATCGGACAAGACAAGGGAGCTCTGCATAAGGGAAGAAATAAAGAAAGTCCCACACTTCAGCTTCTACAAAAGCATGGAGAAAATCCACGAAGAGGAAGGGATCGGGCCGGACCAGCTGATGGGCGACGTGTTGTACTACGGCGACAGCCACTCGGCGGTGGTCCAGCTCCACTGTGGGGAAGACGTGCAGAAGCTGATCGAAGACCACAAGGTTGACCACAAGCTGATAGTTCTGGACGTGGGGCTGAAGCATTGTGGGCCGTGCGTGAAGGTGTATCCGACGGTGATTAAGCTGTCGAAACAGATGGATTCGGTGGTTTTCGCGAGGATGAACGGTGATGAGAACGAGAGTTGCATGAAGTTTCTGAAGGACATGGAGGTGGTGGAGGTTCCGACGTTTTTGTTCATCAGAGATGGGGAGATATGCGGAAGGTATGTTGGGTCTGGGAAAGGAGAGCTTATTGGGGAGATTTTGAGATACCAAGGGGTTCGCGTTACTTATTAACATTGGAAATTCAAATCTATACGGATTTCATGTTGGAATATATGAACTTTTACTTCTCTAAATCCACATTTTTACATCTAAAGAGTTTTACTTTAATCTTAACTAATCGTACATGTGAATCTATTCGGAAACTAGTAAAGATGGTGTTGTTCTTTTTATGTGATTCGAGTTTAAACATTATAATTCACACAGTTTGTATCTTTATAATTCTAAAAGTAAAAAATAAATACTATCATATAATTAATAATATCAGAAAATTCAAAGTTAATCTTCCTTCACCCCAGGTTTCAACAACATTAACTTTCCAAACAATCCGTTTCCATGGCATGGTTTTGTTGCTCAGTCCCGGGATCGAAAGCAACAATAAAGATAATCCGATATAGGCTTTCTAGAAACGCTCCGGTGCATAGCATTGTTAACAAGAATCTCATTGTTTTATGGGTAAAATACATAAATTATCAATGAACTTTACCCTATAATCTTTTTTGGTCACTGAACTTTCAAAACGATCAATTTGTTACTAAATTTTACTTTATAACCTATTTTGATCACTATAGATTATTTTATTATTATTTTAGTATGATTTAGCTTATTTTGTTTTTATTAAATATAAAAATAATTTAAAATAAAAATAAATTATATTTTATTTATTATTAAATACAAAAATAAAACTCAAACTTCTCTCATACTCCCCAGCGTCATCACCCATTCACCGGGGTTACCCATTGTTTCGAGCACCTTTTGCTAAAAACATCGCAACTGCAAAGACTGCCCTTGCTTGGCTGCCTCCATATTTTTTGAGTTCTTTCTTTCTTCCTCTATTTTGTGTTTCTTTCTTAAACTGAATTTTCTTTAAGTTGTGTTTTGTTATTTTTTTCTTTTACTTTTTTACAATAAAAAGAAAGGGTCTTTTGATTCCTAAGCTTATGTCTGTTATAATGTACCCTTTTTAGCATTGAACTTCATTGTTGTTGTTGGATTGAAACTTAGAACATAGGTTTAAAGGTGATTCAAAAAGCTTTAAGCTTTGGTTTGGTTAGTTTTTAGGATTGCAATTGTATTTGTGTTTTTCAATAGATGGCTATGGATCCAAGGTTAACAGATTTTCAACTGAGAAACCATTAAATCATGTCCATATTTCAAAACTATAACTTTGTAAGGGATTTCAGATTCAATAATAGTTACATAGATCATATCTTTAATGGATTTCAGTCCCACCAATCTGACCCATTAACACCAATTTCAACTTTGAGCCATGAAGAAGATTCATTCGAAGACTGTGATTTAGGTAAAATGGTGGGTGACACCAACGAATGAGTGGTGACGCTGGTGAGAGTGAAAAAAAATTGGATTTTATTTTTATAATTAATAATAAATAATAAAAAAATTATTTTTATTTTAAATTATTTTTTTATATTTAATAATAATAAAATATGTCAAGTCATATAAAAATATTAATAAAATAATTTAGAGTTATCAAAATATGTCAGAAATAAAGTTTAGTGAGTAAATTGATCGTATTGAAAGTTCAATGATCAAAATAGGTCAAAAGGTAAAGTTCAGTACTGATTTATGTAATTTACCCTTGTTTTAAAATGTTCATGTTACAATTTTTCGTGTTATATTTTATGGTAAACTATATAAATGACCACCATACTATTTGATCATCATACTTTTTTTCGAAGCAATTAAACCATCATACTATTAAAATGGACTCAATATGACCACCAGCAGTTAGAACCTAACAGAGGGAGTGACATAGCAGTTAGTAAAAAAATTATAATTACACATTTGGTCCTCGTTACTTATATATTTTATCAATTTGGTTCCTCCCCAATTAGGTGGTGACACATGTCACCACCTATTTAGAGGAGAAAAACAAAATCATATATACTTGTGCTGAGTTGGACTTGAACCTGAGTAAGGAAAGAGAAATGGAGTGGCTTAGCTATTGTACCAAGCACAAAATTATGTTATAACCACTAATTTTAATATATGTCTTATTATTTGAGTTTCACCAAAAGTTTTTCTCTTCCTGTCATATTCTTTGATTTCGGTTCTGAATGCATATTTAAAGTCATCGTTTTCACTTAGTTTGAGATTCTAATGTTTATACGATATTTCAATGTCTGAATCATCTTTACTTCTTTGCCATATCAATTTTTTTTGGATAATTAGGTTAGCTTTTATTTCCAGTAAGCAAAAAAGTGTTACAAAAAAACGTAATCAAGACACTAAACCGCACCCCAAGCTATACAAATAGGGTCGTGCGCAAGCATATGCCTATCTTTACATCTCTGTGCTATTTTAATTTGTACAACCTCTCTAATTATGTGAGTAATAGTATCAATATTCTTCGACTCACCACGAAATTGACGTCAATTTCGCTCCTCCCAAATATGATAGATTACAGCATTCCACGAAAGGCGCAATACAAAAGACCTCAAAGACTTCCCTTTGAACCGAGAAGCTCTCATCACATTGCCTACCCAGCTTTCACCTCCCAAAACAACACCATTCCATAAGCCTATCGTATCCCAAATTCCTATAGTAAAACTGCAACCCGAAAACAGATGGTCATGAGTCACCACACTTCCAACACATAACACACAATTTGTAGAGTTGCAGCAACCTATCCTTAGTTGAGAGGCGTCCCATAATTGCCAACCATGCAATAACATCATATTTTGAAATTTGTTGAGGGAACCATATAAGGTGCTGTCAAAGAACCTTCATTTTCAGGACACGAATGGCCCTCCAAATCAGCCTAGCATTCAGCGAATCCAACACAGCAATAGCAGCAAAATAGGGACTAGCTTCATCGCGAAGCTTAAGAAGCTTACGCAACGTCCAGCTCATCGAATCTCTAGGCTCCACAATCCAAAAATCATCGCCTTTGAAAGCATAAGTCTTTAACCAAGCCACCCATAAAGATCCATGACCAGCAAGAATATTGCGAATAAGAAGAAAAGAACATGCCTTACTCCATGTGGTTAAGTCCTTAAGACCAAGGCCCCCATCGCACTTCAGACAGCAAACCTGCGACCATTTGACCTTAGCACCACGCATAGGAACATCAGCACCTTCCCAAAAGAAACGCGCACAAATCTGCTCAATCTTCCTAAGAACACCTGATGGTAAAACGAGTTGCCTGCACCAATAATTCGTAACCCCTAGCAAAACAATTTTTATTAATTGAAGCCTCCCTGCAAAGCTAAGATTACGAGTAGACCATTGTCGCAACTTCCCTCTAACTTTTTCAAAAAGAGCTCGGCAATCACTTTCAGTAAGTTTCCTCGTTACAAGAGGGACACCCAAGTACCTAACCGGTAGGGAACTCGCACGAAAATCAGTCACCTCCCTTATGATTGACAAAGATTCACTAGAAACCCCTCAAGCGAAGAGCTCACTCTTCGAAGCATTAAGCTGCAGCCCCGACATTTCATAAAATCTTGCAAGCACACAAGTGACACCAACCAAAGAATCCAGCGATCCTTTGCAAAAAATAAGAAGGTCATCGGCGAAACTTAAATGCGTAAGCCCAAGCTTATGACACTTGGGATGGTATTGAAATACACCATTATGAGCACCCAGATCCAAGAGCTTCGAAAGTGCATCCATCACAAGCACAAAAAGGTAGGGGAGAGGGGATCTCCTTGACGAATACCCCTTGCACCAGAAAAATATCCCACTAAAGTGCCATTAAACGAAATGGAATATTGAAGAGTTGTCAAGCAGATTCGTATCCATTCTCGAAATTGAAATGGAAAACCCAAAGCCTCAAGAATAACAAGAACAAAATCTCAAGAAACACTGTCAAAAGCCTTTTGCAAGTCCACCTTAAGTGCGCAACGAGGTGACAAAGTGCTTCGAGCATACCCCTTAACTAACTCCTGAGCCAAAAGGGTATTGTCAGCAATACTACGACCCGGAATAAAAGCAGCCTGGTTGAGTGAAACTAGTCCAGCAAGAAAAGGAACCAATCTGCCCACCAGAATCTTAGAAATTGCCTTGTAGATAACAGAACAGCAGGAAATTGGCCTAAAGTCCTTCATCTTAGATGGATTGGGAACTTTCGGAACAAGGGTGACAGATGTTGCATTAAACGCAGTCAAAAGATAAGAAACATAAAAAAATAGCTAATGACAACCACAACCTCATTCCCCACCACACTCCAAGCCTTCTTGAAAAAGAAAGGAGAATAACCATCGAGACCAGGAGCCTTGTCATTACCCTACGCAAAGATATCATTCTTGATCTCAAGACTAGTAACTCTACGCACAAGATCAGACGATCCTGAATCAGGAAGCGAACCATTAAGAAGGTCCCTCAAAGTGTCTATAGAACAATGGAGGACATTCATGTCAACAATACCAAGCAATTTAACAAAAAACATCACAGCTTCACTCGACATATCATCAAAGGTCTCAAGCTGCCTACCATGATCATCTAGCAGCATTCTAATAGTGTTCCTCTTTAGCTTAGTAGCAACAGTCGAGTGAAAGAATTTAGTACCCTGATCACCTTCTTGGAGCCACTGAACCTTGACTTTCTGTTGAAAGAATAAACACTCAGCACGTTCCAGAGCAGCAAGTTCAGCTCGAAGTTCATTCTCTCTCACCATATTAGCATTACTAGAGGATAGATTAGCAAGCTGTTGTTGCTCAAGAAGCAAACGATTAAGTTTGACTTGCTCTGAAATACCACTAAAGTGCTCCTTGTTCAAGCTCTTCAGAACAGATTTTAATCTCTTCAATTTCCAAAATAAGACTTGCATAGGATTTCCTTGCACAGACTAACGCCAAGAATCCGAAACAAGATGTAAAAAATTAGGGTGGAGAGCCCAGAAATTAAAAAATTTAAAAGGTTTAGGCCGATTAGCAGGGATTTCCTTCATTAACCAAACCACAGCCGGACAATGGTCGGATACACCAGGAGCCTGAAACTCAACAAATAAAGAAGGAAACAAAGCAGTCCAAGCAGAATTAACTAGAACTCTATCCAACTTCTTAGCAAGAAAACCATCATGATGTTTATTAGACCATGTAAAAAGAGGCCCTGAGAAGACATGGTCAGCAAGCTCTAACTCTTCCAAACAATTCTGAAAATCACCCATATCCGAAGTAAAAAGGGCAGTATCATCCGCAGAACTCTCTATAGCAGCAAGATGAATGTTAAAATCTCCTCCGAGTAGCCAAGGCACAAAAGAGTCAACAATATCCTTCAGATGCTGCCAAAGAAATCTACGTTGACTACCACTATTACTACCATAAACAGCTGTAAGGCAAAACGATGAACCATTGAAAAGACAATTAACTGTAAGGCTTTGATCAGTAACAGCGCGAACAAACACAGACAAATCACGTCTCCAAAGACACCAGATTCGGCCATTTACAGCATGACTATAGTTTGCACTAAAATACCAATCATCCAACTTATTGAAAATAGGCTCAGAATTATTAACTTTAATTCTAGTTTCTAAGAAGAACATAACATCAACATTCAGACTGTTAATCCTGCTCAAAATCTTCGATCGCTTAATAGGATTGTTCATACCCCTCACATTCTAAAAACACACAATTATTGAGCCAATAGAGGAGGAACACTAACAGTAGAACTAGCAAGACTATCAATTACCAGTTTACCTTTGGCCAGAGCAGCTTTCTTCTTGACTTTCAAATCCTGAACCAAAACCTCATGAGAAGAGTCTTTCTTTTCTTTAACAGGACGTCCCCTTCCCTTTTTCTTTTGAACCGATGCTTGCAAAGTGGGGAAGTCAGCCTCCAAAGTATCAACACTAGCAACAGATTCCACAAATTTTGTAACTGGTTCAACAGGACAATCTGCCACTGCACCTTCAAGTACATGCTCAAAATCAGCTACCTTATCAACATCAGGCTGCACCAACAATTCACCAGAACCAGAACCAGTCTCAACAACTAAGGGTTCAGGGACAACTACAACACCACCAACCATTTCCTGCGCATGAACGACAACACCTTCATCGACACTTGCAGGCTCATCAACACAATCAACCGTAGCACCTCCAATCATTTCCTGCGCATGAACAGTAACACATTCATCGACACTTGCAGGCTTATCAACACAATCAATCGTAGCACCTCCAAGCACATGCTCCATATCTTTAGTGCCACTCGACGATTCAGGCTCACTAATAGGATTCACAGGAACCTTCGGCCTCCAAAGTTGCACAGGTTTGGTCCCCTTCAAAGCACAAGTCTTCTCATGGTGTCCAAAAACCTTGCACTTGGGACAACTAGGCAGTAGCCATGGAGTAACAACACGAATAGGGTGCCACATCAATTTTTAAACCCTTCTTTTTATCATTTATTTTCTGCAGATTGGAGACATTTAGCATCAAGGAAGTTCGTACAGTTTTCTTCTGGACCCTAATGAAGGTTTATTTAATTCATATTCTTTTCATTGTTTATCTGGTTTCTTGATTTTAATATTTCATGTTAGTTACTCATCTAAAATACTCGAGATGAAAACAATGACTTTAAATCTGCTTGCCAGAAACACCAAAAAAAGGAAAATAAATATAGCATTATAGGTAGTGCCAATTAGTTCATGTTTAGCCAACCAATATCTTATGTAGTTAATTCTGTCTCTTGCAGCCCTTCAGAAATCAGTCAAACAAGCAAAGAACAAGTAAATACCCTGCTATATACACTGAATATCGGTATTCTCTACCATAATTCCAGAAACAAACTTCACAAAATTCATTTGTATCTATCTACAGTCCTGGAGACACTAACACCGAAGCAAAACAAAGTAATGAAATGGCCTCCAATAGAAAAACATACAATGTTTACAGCTGTTAGTAGTGTATTTTTTGTTGACATCACCTTTTCCAGTCTTCAGTCTTGCATTCAAAACCGAAATCAAAGAATATGACAGGAAGAGAAAAACTTTTGGTGAAATACTAAAACAATAAGAAATATATTAAAGTTAGTGGTTTAATTCACAAATTTATGCTAGGTGCAGTGGCTAAGCCACTTTCCTTTCCCTTACCCGGGTTTGAGTCCCACCCAGCACAAGCATATTAGGTTCTAACAAAGACCAAATTGATACTCCCTCCATCCCATAATTTTTATCCTTTATTGATTTTTTTTTTGGTCAATTTTTTCAACTTTGACTCATAATTATTTAAAATGTATCATTGATAAAAATATGAAAAAAATGTATTTTAAAAACTCCTAATCGAGTAGTTTTCAAATATATATTTTATAAAATTTAATTATTTAAAATATTCAATATAATAAAATTTAAAGTTTAAAAATTTTGACTTTCAAAAAGTCAATAAGGAACATTTCTTATAGGACAGAGGGAGTATAATGTATAAATAATGAGGATCAAATGTGTAATATACAAATTAATACTAACTACCACGTCAGTACTAACTTAATGGTATGGTGGTAAAATTGTGACTAAACTCATAGTATGGTGGTCAATTATATAATTTACCCTATATTTTAATTATTGGAAAAATTTGTGGAAAAACTTGTGTCCGACACCGCGGATTTATAAACTTAGACCAACTCAAGTCTCTTTCTTGCCAATCCAAGTCACAACAAAAGGTTTGAATGACAAAATATTAACCGCAAAATAATGTTCTTGGAAAATCTTATGGGTTTCTCAAAATAAATAATACTTGAATCTAAAATAACCACAGGGCATGAAATTGAATGAAACTTTATCTAAAAAGGAAATTAAACATATCTCCTGCATTGCAGTAGTAAAGCTGGGTTGAGGCCGTGCAACAGCAAATGCAAGTGCTTTTTCCGGCGAAGAATGCTGAATTCAAGCTTCACGACTGTAGAACGCGTCAAGCGTCTTTGCAGGTATACGATGGAGAAGTTCACGAGGAAAGATACGAAGCAGAGTCCATGCTAGATCAAGTGACTGGAAGATGTTGCGAGTATCGTAAGCACCTTGTGACACGAATTTCCTCTCAAATTTGTCCAGGAACTCCAGATAAAGCTGTACCATCAATAACAAGTACAAAATCAAAATGCAATTCTCAACACACAACTTTATGTTTGATACAGCTTTTCCATGCATGCAAATCTGCACATGCATAGTGTCAATTTCCCATCCAAGAACACACACGCATGCAAAACCGAGAGAGTGAGAAGCAAACCAGATCCTCAGAAGAAAGTGCTTCCTCTCCAACCACAGCTTTCATTGCTTGAACATCTTTTCCGATAGCATAATTGGCGTAGAGCTGAAATCAAGAATAGCAGGTTTTCAGTATGAATATTAATAATACTAATACTTAAGCTAGAGGGACCCTTCTTTCATTTTAGAACATCTAGATCAAACCTGGTTGGACACATCAGCATGATCTTTACGAGTCATCCCCTCACCAATAGCACTCTGAAACAGACACAACAGAAGGAAAAGCTTAGCACAAACTCCTAATTTATGCAGTTTCTTGCTTCCCATGCAAGATGAAATGATAAATAGCATTTGTCATACCTTCATTAATCGAGAAAGTGAAGGGAGTACATTAATTGGTGGGTATATCTGTTCAGAAAATAAATAATAATAAGATAAAATATTATACATCTTCAAACATAGGTACTGGCATTTCATATGGAAATCAAAACCATTTGGCAACTTAGAACTTATTTAGTATGCTCGATTTCTTATAATTCAATACCGCTGACAATTTTGTTCGTACAACAATATTTCAGTAATTCAAAACTGCATATGCTACTGTAGATTCTAAAACTACACACTCGATTAACAAAAATGAATATTATTTCACTCACCTGTCTATTGTAGAGCTGTCTATCAATGTAAATCTGCCCTTCAGTAATATAACCAGTAAGATCAGGTGTAGGATGGGTAATATCTGGTTCACAGAAAATAATCAACCAAATAATATATCAGATACCCAATAAATCTAAAAAGATTGTTGTACTGTGCCAATATGCCTCTTACCATCATTAGGCATGGTCAAAATAGGAATTTGGGTGATGGAGCCTTTTCTTCCTTCTATACGCCCCGCTCGTTCATAAATTGTTGCCAGATCAGTATACATATAACCAGGATACCCACGCCGTCCAGGGACTTCTTCACGAGCAGCAGATACCTAGAGGCACATACAAAGCTTGGCAAATGATACAAGTATAGCATTGGTGGTATACACTGCATTCTTATGGAGCATCAATTCTCTGGTTTATCAGATTTAAGTTATTCTATGTCCCTGTCAAGTGGATTACATTCACTTTCTAAAGTCACTTTCTAGCTCCAAAAAAATGTACTGAAGATCTTAAGAAAACAACATTGTCTTTGAATTTTGAGTTAAAAAATAGAAATGTTCGAAAAGCACCAACAGAACGTTGTTTGTCAATACGCAATAACTTGAGAATGAAATTGTGTGCCACACATATCCTCCCAGCTAACAGTTACAAAGCATATGTACCTCACGAAGAGCATCTGCATAAGAACTCATATCTGTCAATATAACCAGAACATGTTTCCCGCATTCATAAGCCAAATACTCTGCAGTTGTGAGGGCAATTCGAGGTGTGATAATTCGTTCAATTGTAGGGTCGTTTGCCTGTAAACACATTAAACAGACCAGTTCAAGAGTGAAGAAAAGGTCATCTTCAATAGGAAAAATGAATTTAAAATTACATGAATATATAAATTCAATCAATTTACTGGAGAAGAAAAATACAGGGAGAATGAGATCAATTAATGGAGATTACCAGGTTCAAGAAAAGGGTCACTCTCTCCATAGATCCATTTTCCTCAAAATCCCTCTTAAAAAATTGAGCCGTCTCCATATTCACCCCCATAGCAGCAAACACGATGGCAAAATTGTCTTCTTCTTGCTGACCCTAAAAGTCAATCGACAGAATAGGATGGTCAAATTTGTTATGAACATCAAACACGCAGTCATGTCAAACTATATCAAATACCATAGTAGACTACACTGTAGACATACATCAAGGAGATTATCAGACTTTTCCAATCTCTTTACGAGACCCGCCTGACGACAGATTTGAGCAGCTATCTCATTATGAGGAAGACCAGCAGCAGAAAAAAGAGGAATTTTCTGTCCACGAGCAATGGAGTTCATGACATCAATTGTTGATATCCCTGTCTGAATCATCTCTTCAGGGTAAGTCCTCTCACTAGGATTGATAGAACTCCCTGAGAAAGACAGGGGACAGAAATTAACAATGGTAACATAAACTTACTCATCTGTAAACTACTAGAATACAAAAGTTTGCATAATACACTTACCAGAAATATCTAGATAAGCCTCAGGCAAAATAGGAGGGCCGTTATCAATGGGTTTTCCGGAACCATTAAAGATGCGACCCAGCATATCCGATGACACAGGCGTTTTCAAAACCTGTAAAATATACATTAGAAACCGCTCAACAGTCAAAAGTCAGAAGAAAATGATTAAACTAACATCCTTTACATTTGTAAAAAGTTTAAAATCACAAACAATGATAATTCAAGATGTAAATACTGGATGATTAAAAAAATTGTGTATTTTAGAAAGCTCGGCCTTATTCATTTCTTAACCATAAGATTGTAATGAGACAGCTCCAAGCAAATATATCAGTCAAAAAAGCAAAAACAAAAAGGTTTAGCATCGAAGAACACAAAATCACAACAAACATTTCATAATAAAACACTAAGGTTTGAAAGAATCCATGAAGGTAACAATTCTATCTACCATACCAGTTTTACAAGCCATGATGGAAATAAACCTACAGCACCAAATAAAAGCAGACTTATTACCTCTCCTGTAAATTGCACTGTTGTGTATTTGTTATCAATTCCAGATGTCCCTTCAAAAACCTGTAAATGAAGAAAGGGAAAAGAATAAACATACCGCAATCGAAACAGACTTAAAGCCATTCCAGACCCAATTCGCGCCAAATGCTCTCATGATTCATCTCTCATGGTAAAGATATTATTAGATTTAGTAAATGATGTATACACATTTCTATCACTAATTCACTATACTGTTCTCCTCCACTTTTCCTGTTCCGCTAAACAGCAATCGAATCTTTGGATCTCTCATTCTATAAAATATGCTAGGACAAACACCTGCACAACTGCTTTCTCTCCATCAACTTCCAAGACTTGACCTCGTCGAATTGTTCCATCACCTAAACGAATATTGACAATCTCCTGAAACTTTGGACCCTGAAACAAATAAAAAAATCCGCATTATATAGTCAAACAACAAGCTATCAACACTGAAGACAAACTATAAAGATATGGAAGAGCAAACCTACCTTAACTTTTTCCAGAATGACCAATGGTCCAGCAACACCAGACACGGTTCTATACTCTGCAAACCAAAAAAACAAAACCAATTATCTTCTAGACAATCTTCACACCAACTAAATAACAATAAATTCTCACCAAAGCATCCCACTAGCCTCAGATCATATAAACCAAAAAACAAAAAGTAGATGTTTAATTAAGAAGTTAAAGAATTAAATATTCTGATTAAGCTGAATAATGTGTTAACACATCGAACCATTAAAGACATACTTCATGGATTTAAACGTATTACGCAACCAATCAACTACAAGATTAAAAACAGAGCCACTCCAACATCATAATTTATATATTTGATAATAGATCAAAAGAATTCTAGATTAGGCGATGATCAGAATACAGATTGAAGGCTTTGAATGTAAGATGAATAAGTTACCCATTCCGATCTCCAGATTTCCCTCCTCCATGTCAACGAAATTCTTTTCCGCGCCCATCTTCAAGTTCAAAGCTGATTATAAATTTACAGGCATCAACAAGAAGAAGAAGAAGAAGAAAAGAATCAGAAACGTATATGACTATTCTCTACACTGAATCGAATATTCTTTTATGCAGATCAAATGAAACCAGAAAAATCGAAATCGTTGTTTCAGATCCAAAACGCAACCGTCGTTTTGGTTGGCTACTGGCTAATGATTGAATCAAAATCAACAAATGTTTGAAAACACGCCATTCTAACCTCGATTATATTCTGGAAAGAGCTAACGAGAGAAATTCATCCAAAATGAGAAGATATATCAGATTTGAGTTGGACAGGTCCGCTGAGCAAATGATAAGAACTGTGAATGTGTGATATGAAAATAAATCGAGAATTTAAGCACTAGCTGACAAATAATTTATAAAAAAAAAAACTTAAAATTAAATTAAATACTATTGTCCATTTAAATATTATTTTAATTATTATAATAATTTTAATTGATTAAATGTATAATTTTTTTTAAATATCAATTTTTTTAACCTTTCTATAAAATTTGAAACTTCTAGTGTATGTGAAGTAGGACAGATAAAACTCTACTCGATGTGAAAATACTACATTAGTTTTAATTCAACTCGTAATTTAATAAATTCGACTCGAAAAAATTTTAAATAAAAATTGAGATATAAATTAAAAATTCGAATAACTCAAAAATTTTTAGTGGATCAATTTTTAAGTTATAGTAGAGTCTCTCAATTGTGCTAATGTATGTGTGTATATATATCACACATGAAGAAACTCGAACACGCCACGACTTGACTCAAAAAATCAAATAAAGTTTAAATTAAATTTTTTTTACTATACTCGACTTTATCGAATCTTCACCCCTAATGTGAAGTCCGCACTTGCCAATAAGGTGTTGGTACAAGTAACAAACGAATAAATTCTGGATTTTGAGAATTTAAATTCGACTTCTTTGTTATAAAAAATATTTAAAAAAAAAATAACTTCTCTTCTAAGTAATTTTTTACAAATTTATTTTTGATAAGACATTTGATATATTTTGATTGTTTTATACAAAATATATATCTTTAATTATTAAATGATTATGTTTTGTACATTTTTTAACATATTTTATGTTTTGTAGTCATTAATCTATAATAAGTATAAATGTCAATTAGATTAATATTAAATTAATTACTAATAAAATAACGCGCTTAAAGAAAACTATAATTGTAAATTAAAAATAAAAATGTTATTTTCACGCCGTGTATGTTTAGTGTCATAAAAAAATATTTTTAACTAATAATAGTAATTAGTTTTATTGGATAGAGAGTAAATAAAATAAGATTACAAGAGTTTACAAAATAAAAGTAGAAAATCATATTAATCAAATATTTCTCTCTAAAATCATTAAAGTGCATAAATTAGCTACTTAATAATAAAATATGTTTATACAAATACACAAAGAGTCAAGGACCGAACCATGATTAAACTATAAGGAGGTAAATTGAATAACTTTGAAATGAATATCTTAAAAAGTAATTAAACTATAAAATTTAAGAAAGTTAGGATTTCAGTTTACAAATTTTAAAATTTAAAAGTCTTAAAATGTAACTAAATCTAAAAAAATAGAGATCAAAGTTTAATTTTATTAATTTTAATTGTCAATGTCTTAAAAACAATAAACCATAAAATTTTGAGAGATACAAGGTTTAATTACAACGATTTTAAAACTATTAGAGGCTAAAATACAATTAAACCATCAAATGAGGGGCAATTCACCCTCCCACTTATAAGGTGGCTCAATTCATGCCATTAAAAGATTAAAATTCTCATCAAACAATACCAAGAAATATAAATACAAACATACTCTATTGTTAGTGGTCGTTGATAGACACCATCAATACTAACATAAAAATAGATACAACAATAATGAGTCGTTAATAAATTGATATTTTAATTTAACTCTTATCCATCTTCAGTGATTGCGAGTCTCTATTGATATTTAGCATGAAATTTTAAAATATAAATAGAGTCGACAAAATAATTAAGTAAACAAACGTTAAGTAGAAAAGTGTCAACGTTAAATCTAACTCTTAAAAATGAAAATAAAAAACATACTATAAGAGTAGACAAAACCATCAAACATTTTTATATGAAAATGAAAAATTAATTAAACAATGTATACACAACCAGGGCCGGCCCTGGCCGGGGCAGCAGGGGCACCCGCTCAGGGCCCATAAATTTTTTTAAAAAATTTAGTATAATATATTTCTTATTTTTTTATAATAAATTAAAAAATATGTCTAAAATGATGTGGCCATAAATTTATTAACCTGTTAATTGACATTTTAGATTTTTATGTTACCGATAATAATAATTTTAATTCCCACGAAACACTCATTAAATATATCTTTCCGAAAATCCAAAAGAAAATTTAACTAAATTGTTAAATTACCGTCTTCCCAATTCCCACAACCATCAATTTACCATAGTCCAGATTTTTCATATCAATGGAGAATTTTTTTAACGTCATTTTTTTCCACTTTAATACTCATTGGGTGTAGAAAATTCAAGTATAATTAACCTACATCTCTTTTCTTCTCTTCTATATTTTGCAACTCATCTGAAAATTATTATTCACTTTTTAATTTTTCATATTTCTCACAAACACAAAATTACAATTGCTTATCATCAATCGTGGTGCTTGAATCCTATTGAAACTTGTTCTTAAAATTTTTGGTAAGATCGTGTTTTTATTTTTTTTTCTTATTTTTATATATTTCTAAATTATAGTTAAGATTGTTCTTTTATTTTTGTTTAATAAGCTTAAATCTTTAATATTTGGTAGTTTTTTAAGATGTGATTCAATTGCTTATTATCTTTTCATAAGTTTACAGGTGCTATTGTTTTAAAGTTTAAGCACCGCGGTGTTGCGGATTTAGTATATAAATATTTCGATCGAGGATCTTCTCATTTCATATGTGCTATTGTTATAAGTATTTGTATGTTTAAATATATTTTTTTATATTTTTAAGATAGTAATGAATTATTATTTGTTTAATTTAATAAATAAAAATTTTATATTACATATTATTTAAAAAAAATTAGGAGCTTATTTTTTTAATTTCGTCTCGAGCCAAAAAATAGTCAGAACCGACCATGTACAAAAAACTAAGCACAGTAAAAAAAAATTACAGTTTGGAAAAAAAAGAGTGTCGATGACTAACACAGAATTTATTCACCTAACTTTTTTTTGGATAAAAATTATTTGTTTACCTAACTTGTCATAACTGATATTGATATATATAATTTGTCAAAAAATAAAGATATATATATATATGTATGTATGGGTTAGGATCGAATAGAAATTTTCTATTCTTTTTCGGTGCCCTTATTTATGTTTTTCACACTAAAAATTAGGTTTAAGGTTTAAAGTTTAGGGTTTGGAGAATTTAGGGTAGGGTGTAGAGTTTAAGATTTAAAATTTAGAGTTAGGGTTTAAAATTTAATTTTAATGTTGGGGCATAGAAAGTGGCACCGAAAAAGAGCTGAGGATTTTTATCCTTTAGGATTCATTTACATTGTGTAAAACTCAATTACTTTTAGACATTTTTTGGACTGTTGAATGATGATAATATATGACTAAGATTATTTTTTTTTATCTATTTTTTTCCAAGTGATAATCTTCACATTTTCTACTATTAATGTCACACATTTATTTACCTTCATCTAATGGTCTAAAAAAATATAAAACTTTCAAATTTTATATAATATATGAGCATCGATATATATATAATTATTGATGGATGAATGGATTTTTCTTATTTTTCTTTTCAATCATGCAACGTGGCGACAAAGATGAGGTTGGCATGTGTTTGTTTTTGCTTTTTTTTCAGTATTATTAATGTGATTTTATGATATTTTTTTTTGCTTTTGACACTTAATAAAATTAAGTATATTTTACAAATAAAATTAATCAAACTCAAGTTATTTAAAAAGAATATGATTTCTTTTTTTTTTATTAAAACCACTCCTTAAATTTTGCTCGTTTCTAATTCAAGCTACAAACATCATATTTTGAACTCCAAAATACTAATTAATAGCGATTGATGATGTTACACGGTGAGAGACGACCATTTGATTACAATCATTTCTATGCCCAGAAAAAGAAATGTTTTATTATGCTCATATATTTTGAAAGCAAAAAATGAAACTTTCTGAAAATAAAATAAAGAAAAATCCAAAATACGGAAACTTCAAAGAAGTTTCATATCAACATAGCTAGTAGAACATGAAGTTTCATATCATCATATGGGGCCATGGCCACGTGAAAGCCCTATTTATATCCCAAAATTATTGATTTGGTATCGAATTCTACAATAGTAATAATCTCCTTTAACAATTTCACCCAATTTATGGGAATAATTTTTTTTAAACCCTACGTTTGAGGGAAATCGTCAGCTCCCTTTATTCCCTTACTTTAAAATAGTAGATTTAGAATTTAAAGTTAGAGTTGTGATTAAAGTTTAAGGAATTATAGATAAAGTGTATTATTTAAGGTATAGGGGTTAGAGTTTAGGATATAAAAATTAAAATTTAATTTTTTAAATAATTTTTAGTGTAGTTTCATGTTAAAATTTTTTTTACCCTACATAATAAGTCATGATATTCAAAAACAGTTTTCATGTCATCGTTCATCAAGATATATATTATAATTTAATTGACCTTTGCAATTTGGAGGATTCTCTAGTAGGTAATATGTGTAAACATATAATGCAAGCATGGTCCCTGGCAAATTATGTCTAGTAAGACTCCGCATCTTAATTTGTCGCATTTTAAGCATGCTTGACATGTTCACATATAGCCTCAATACAATCACATATCATATTAATCCATATAACATGACAACAGTCAACATATCATATATCATAGTACATTTTTTTAACAATATATCTGAATTGTATTAATCACCGTGAAAGATAATACAATACATCAAAAATAGAAAAAAATGAGACAAATTCGCTAAAAGTCTCTTACAATGGTGTAAAGAAAAGTACACTTTTATCGAGATTATCATACCAAAATTCAAAAATCTTCCTGAACTTCCTTGTCTATTCCAAACGAGACGCTTTAAATGGTGAAAAATGAGTTGTGAGCGAACCAAACTATCAGACAGATTTTGCTCTGATTACATCGGCAACCAACCATCAACCGCGTGTGATTCATCTTTCTAAGACCACAGACATAATCAAAATAAGAGATTAGCGTCGTGAAAATTTTTGTACGAATACCAACCGGCCGCCAAGGTATGCTAGAACCATGTCATAAGAACAGATGGAATGAACCACAAAATAAAGAAAAAATGTGTCACAATGATAGAGAAAATGCATGTCATGAAGGCAAAAATTCTTATTAATATAAAAAAATAAAAAATATAATAAATTCGGTAGTGGACAACTAATAATAAAATTAATAATTAACCACCTACTAGAAGGAGAAAGGTAAAGGGGTTGTCGCGCTGCACTTGGATTTGCATAGAAAAGTAGGGTTAGGAAAGAAAAGTCAATGTGTCTGATCATAGTACATTTTTATGCCAACTCATTACTTATATCATCATATTACATATAGCATGATTTCATATAATATATAGATCATACCTTATTAAATCTACGCCTTCATGTAACACAGGTTAAACATGTAGAGAAATTGAGAATTTTCTCTTCTTTTTTTCACGAAAAATATCATTAAAAACAATATTCAAAAACTTCTTTATTTTAAGTGGAAATTCTCCTTTTCTAAAGTATAAAAACGCATTTTCCTTTTTTATAAAAAATCATAAGAGATTTTTTTTGAGAAAAGGAAAAAAAATATTTAACCCAAAAATAAAGTATCTTAGTAGGGATGGCAAATGGGCGGGGCGGGTGCAGATACCCCCTCCCCCATCCCCATACTCACCTAAAATTTTTATATCTACCACCTACCCACCACCCACGGCGGGTATAATTTTCAAATCCACACCCGCCTACGTGGGTATATTCTTAAATTCATCCCCACACCCACCACCCAATTGGATACTCATTACTCATCTCGTACCTGCCTACACCCGCTTGTACCCGCCCGCCTGACAACAACCATATCACATAAAACATGAAGGGATAATGGCACCAATGCCCATGTACTTTGACGGAAAGTTCAATGTGGTGCCTAAACTTTGGATGCATTTAATGTACCCCTTGAAGTTTTCTTCCGTCATTTAAAATGCCCTCGACCCTAACATTGTTAACTTGTGATGTGGTATAACTAACTTACACCGGTATAAGTTCTACTGAACTATAGCTAACTAACTATGACTAATTTACACTGGTGTAAGTTAGTTATTATATGAGAAATCTGAGGGTAAGATAGTGCAAAGAACTAAAGCAATGAACTTGAAATTTGAATAAAGAAAACAAATTTTATATTGAATCAGATATCTTCAAAGCCACATAATATGTCGGGTAGCATACGGGGAAGACGGGTGCGAGGCAGGCAGGTGCGGGGCGGGCGGGTGCGGGGCGAGTAAGGTCTTAAATTCACCACCTACCCACTACACGCGACGGGTATGACTTTTTACATCCACATCCGCCCACTACCCACCAAACTCATACCCATCCTCACCCCAACTGGAGCGAGTACGGTGCAGAATTCGCGAAATTGTACCCGTCGGCCATCCCTATATCTTAGGAGTCAACGTACTATTTAATTGTAAAAGTAACAAATATGATATCCATGGCATCAGCTTATTAGCTACAATAACATATATCAATGCTCGGTTGAAGAAAGCTTAGTTGTCTTCAACCGAGCCATCATTTGCAGGGTCCACACTTTTCATCTTAATGCACCTTTTATCATTTGCTCGGTAAAGTTAATGTAAATTTTATAGTATATATTGGTAAATTATGGCTATACTTATAAATAATGTTGTCTTTAGAGTTCAAACTCAATTTTTTTTTAAATATAATGTTTTATTATTACATTGAACACTTGATAATTATTTTTGTTTTATTGATAATACACATGTCATAAAATTTTTAATAGAGTGTATAAAAAGACACAGAGAATGAATATATGAATTCAATTTCCTACCTAGACTTTTCTCATCAAAATTGCGACGTATAAACGACCCTCTTTCATTCTGCCTCTCGTAAATAACCAGGTTTCGCATCAATGAAAGGGTAAGCATTTTTATGGTCATTGTTTTGCCACCGGGGCATACGATTATCAAACAAGGAATGGCTTGCACACGTGGAATTGGAAACATATATTTCGCATCATACTCCAAAATCAAACCCATGAAACCATCAAATTGACGAGTCATAGATTCTGACATAAGCCCTGACGACAGATCATGAACATGAATTCAGAATTCCACATGCCCCAACCAATCCAAAACTGGATCCTCCTCCCTTCATGTGATTGTTAAAAATATATGGATTACCTCCAACAACACAATTCAGATCTATCTCATAATTCATGTGATTATTATTTCCATAGCTCAATATTAAAAAAATAAAATTTAAAATTATATATTTTAAACTCTAAAAAATACACCATACACATAACTTTTTAAACCCTAATTTTAAACTGTAACACTAAATTTTAATCATAAACTCTAAATATAATATTTTAAAGTGGGGACATAAATAAGAGCAACAAAAATGATAGAAGATTTTTATTGTAAATATATTATGTCGCAAATGAATAGAAATTTCATGTCTTTTTGTGTCCTTATTTATGTCTCACACTGAAAAGTTAGATTTAAAGTTTATGATTAAAGTTTAAAGTTAGAGTTTAGTATTAAGGTTTAAGGAATTAGGGGTAAGTTAGTTTTTTTTTAGAGTTTAAGGTTTAAGATTTAAGATCTAAAATTTAGGTTTAAAATCTATTTTTTTAATGTTGGGCATAAGGAAGGGAACAGAAAAAAGACAAAATCTTTGCCCGTCTCACGTTTGCTAAAGTAGGGGTGTTCAAATCCTGGTACCCGGGTATTCGAGTACCCGAAGTATCGGGTACCCGGCTCGTCGGGTTGCTCTAAAATCGGTCCGTGTCCCGACCTGGGTATTGCGGGTACACGAAAAGTCGGGTACTTGGGTACTCGAATATAATATATATATATATATATATATTTAATATAAAAAATATTATTAGTTTAATGTAAAATATAAAAATTTATTTATTAGTTTAAATTAAAAATATGTATTTATTAAATATAAAGATATTAAGATTATTTTATTAGTTTAATATAAATATATATATATATATATTAAATATAAAAAACATTCAATTTAAATATATAGAGGTACATGGGTAAACTGATTACCTGAAAATTACATATTTTGTGATTCGGGCTCGACCTGAGAAATGACGGACTGAGTATTCGATCTAAGTAAAAAGTCTAAGTAAATACTTGATTATTTTTGTTCAAGTAGCCCGGTCGAGTGTGTTTTTAAACACCCTAATGCCAAAGTAATCTTTAAAATGAACAACACTTTCCGTCATGAAACAACCCACAAAACAAAAACTAATCTTCCACTAACAAAGTTTATTCGAATATTTGTTTTCAGTCAAAATACTTTTTAACCTATAATTATTGATGAATCATAAAAGTATACGATGTTGCTGTAAAATATAATGTCCATGGAATTAGCTCATTAGCCTACAATAACATATATCAAAGCTAAATCGGCAACAATGTTGGCATATATAAAAGCCAGCTCAAAGCTCATTTGTCTTCAACCGAGCCAGTATTTTCAGGGTCCACAGCTCTCATGCACCTTGGGTGCACCTCGTAGCCACACCCCAAACACTGATAAGCCCAACCAGACCCTTGCTCATCACAATCGCAGCATATAAACGGCCCTCCTCCATTCCCTTCCGATACCAAAGTAAGCTCATGGCGATGACCGGCATGATAATCGGTTCTCGGCAATCTCTTGGCTTCCTCCTCCATTTCTTTCTCCAGCATTTCCAGCTTCGCATCCGTGAAAGGGTATGCATTTTCCTGGTATAGATTTATAAGGTTCCTGCCTTGCTTGGTCACGGTTTTGCCGTCGGGGCCTATGATTATCAAGCACGGAATGCCTTGCACGTCGAAATATTTTGCGAGGTTTCTTATAGTCGGTTCTCCGAAAGGCAACGCTAGCCATGGCATGGTACCGTAGTATGAGACGAAGGAGCTTTGGTCTCGATCATACGACAAGAAAACGATCTCGAAACCGTGGTTGCCGCCTTTTTCTTCCAAGCTTTGCTTGATTTTGTGGTAGATGGATACCAGTTTGGGAGTGAAATTGGCGCACGGAACGCACCATTGCGCCGAGAAATAGAGCCCAACTGTCTTACCTATCAAAGAATCAACCGGCACCTGCAAAGCAAATACATGAACATAAAATTGAAGCCACATTTAACAATTTATGTTACCAAATATCACTATACGTGACATAAAATCATTCGCGTGACATAGACCGACCTTTCTTGTTAAGGTTGGATCCAAAAGATAGTCTCTTCCGGGGTTGGTTAACAAATTAGTCAAGGTCTGGCTCTCATGCTTCATCCTCTCTTCCCTTTGCAATTCCTCCAGTTTTTCCTTAGTAAACGGGAAGGCTTCAACACCATACTTGTAAATTAGTTCCACACCGTCGTGTAAAATCGAACCATCGGGCTGCAAAATAATCAAGCAAGGAATGCCTTCGACATCGAATTGTCGATTCAAGGCTTTTTTCGTCTCCAAATCGGAGTATGGAATCGAAAGCCACGGCATGGTTTCCCGGTAACCGTTGAAGGCACCCAAATCTTCGTCGGATGACACGAAAACGACCTCGAAATTACACCCATTGCTCTTCAGCTGCTCGTACACGCTGACCAACAAGTTGTTGAAGTTTCTACAGGGTGGATACCAGTTAGCCGAGAAGTAAAGTCCAATCACCTTGCCTTCAAGATCCGAAATCTCCACCTGCTATAGCCAGTAATGGTTAATATGAAAACTCATGGTTATTCGAACGCACTAAAATTTTGTGAAAGCGACGCGCCACCGGCTATGCGGTGTTGTAAGGATAATGCGCCATGTGTGTTACGGCTGTAGCTTTGTCGCGAGGCTAAAGCGATGATACAGAAATGTAAATGCCACATGTTCTCAGCACAACCGTCGTGTGGGAACCCGGAACCTAACCAGATATTTGACGAGGACAGGCATGTTTTTGGTCGCAACAAGGAATTAATATCTCAGTCAGAAATTTAAAGTACGATCACCGACAGTTTTTCCGATCGATCGAACAGAATAATGAAAACGAATACAAACAAGTCTGACCTGCACAACTTGAAGTTTACAGCTAAAAGAAACAGTAGACATACTGAAGAAGAAGATGGTCCAGCAAAAAAGGAATGAAACAAGCTATGAACATGAACATGAAATGAAAATATAAAAGATGAAAAAGGAAACCAACCCGGTCAGGTTCAGCAGTTGAGGAAAGAAGATAATCAGAGTCTTTGGAACCCAAAAGAGAAGAAAATTTCGACGATATAATCTTCTGAGAATCGCCATCTGTCAGAGCTTGAACAAGATTCCCGGTGTTGTCGTATAAACCCATCTCCTATACCTACTTCATCACCAGCCTATACTCTCTTCCCACTTCTAATGCTTATATTGCATGGAATCATATTCTTTATCATCAACACATCAATTCAAGTCCCCAAACTTACGGTTCACTCCGTTTGTAAAAAAAAAAAAAAAAACTTAACTGGTCGAGCCCGTCGAAACTTATAAGTGGTCTTAATGAAAAAATAATAATATTTATATTAAAAAATTCGGATTCAATCAATTAATCGGGCAAGGTATATGTATTTTATTAAAAAAAATAAAGAAAAATATCGAGAGATAAGAAAAACTGGTCGAGTCCGCCACCTGCCACGCATGTAACCTTTTTGTTCGCATCCAGCCCAGCTTTTTCCAAGCTATGTATAAGATAAGGTGGGCAAGAAATCCCGTGTTTTGTCATAAAACCATAGGGGACACCTGTTCTCCTAACTCTCTCTCAAATAAAAATTAAATAGGTTTAGAATTTAAGATTTAGAGTTAAATTTTAGAGAATTAAGGGTATAATATACTTTTAGGGTGTAGGATGTAAGATTTAATTATGATTCAGAATAAAATCATGTCTCCTTTTGATGTCCCTTTCTATACTCAACGTTAAAAAAATAATTTATAAACTCTAACCGTAAATTCTAAATCATAAATCATATACTAAAAATTAAGTCATACCTCTAATTTCCTAAACTCTAACATTAAACTTAATTTTTTTAGTGTGAGGCGTACATAGGGATATCGAAAAGAAGCCGAAGATTTCTATTCCTTATTTTTGCTTTATTTAACTATTTATTTATCTATATATATATATATATAGAGAGAGAGAGAGAGAGTTATTGCATCATATGTTCCTAATCTATGGTCCTCGTTTTAAATTAATCTCTATTTTTTTTACATTTCAACTTGATCTTCAAATTATGACTCTCATTCTAAATTAACTCATAAACTTTTAAACAATCAAATTCCATCCCCAAACTATAAACATCAGTCCTCAAACTTTTGAACATTCTAATTTCACCTCAAATTATCGATATATGTTAATTATATCCCATGTTGATATAACAATTATAAAAATTATTGATTGTCATGTAATATTGATGCATATATTATATAAACAATAATTTAAAAATGAGATTTGAATGTTTAATGCTCTGGGGACTAACATAATTTGGGGACGAAACTATTCAACGATCATTTTAAAGTGGGAGCCACAGTTTATAAAGAAATTATAACATTTAAGTGTAAGGAACAATTTAGTATGAGAATTATAGTTTGAGAATTATAGTTTGAGGACATATAATACAATTAACTTGTATTTTATATTCAAAACTATTATACCCTACAGACTACAGTCACATTAAGAGTAATTATATTTAAAATAAATTAAACCAGATTTTTAAACAAATGTAAAGCTGTTTTAAGTTTTAGGGTAAACTATCTCGTTGATCACCAATCTTTAGGTAAAGTATTAAAATGATCACCTTAAAAAACGCGTCAATTGACTACCCAAACTATTAAAATGAGATCAATGTGACCACCGGCCGTTAAGGGGCTAACGGAAGGTGACGTGGCAGTTAAAAAATTAAAGGTATAATTACACATTTGGTCCTTACTATTTACACATTCTTTCAATTTAGTCCTAATTTTAATCTAATAAAATAAATTAATTAGGTGGTGACACGTGTCAACACCTTATTGGAAGAATTTAATTATTTATATTTAATTTAATAAATTTATTTATTTTCATCTCCCAATTAGGTGGTGACACGTGTCACCTGATTGGAGGATGAAAATAAATGGAACTTTTACACCCAGCGTTTGGATAGTCAATTAACGCGTTTTTTTTAAAGTGGTCATTTTAATACTTTACCTAAAGATTGATGGTCAACGAGATAGTTTACCCTAAGTTTTAATGATAGATTTTCATTACTTGCCATCGAATATATTTATTATTTTTCTTTGTCCTCTTTTTAAGATAAAAAGAAAAAAAGAGATGAAATTAGTGCTTTGGAGGGTGAGACGGCTGTAAGGCTCTAACGAAAACAAATGCAGCTTTGAATTCTCAAAATAATGGGGGCCCACATAAACGACACTTGTCTACGTTTGAACCGAAGACCTTAATTAGCAAGTAATTTGAATCGTTTGTACTCCGCCACAGGTGCTTGTCTATGATTGGTTAAAGTTTTCTGAAAACACCTTCTCCCTTTTTCTGACACCTTACAATTTACAAAATAATGGCTCTTTTCAATATTTGTGGAGTAATGATTAGGAAAAAGAAGAGGCCTCAAATTTCCCCTCAATTTCAATTAATCCTTTTAATTATTCCATTTTAAAAATGAACGGTTAATTATAGTGTTAATGTTTTCATAATCAATTTTATCACAGTCAGATCATTTAGATACCTATTATGAGAACGAACATTCAAATCTTATTTTTTATTTACAACATTAAGATTCAAACTATTAACTTTGTTTAAGGAAGTTTTTTTTGAAAGGAAATTCGGGCCTCGTTAAAACCCCCGCTAAACCTAGGGTGGGGGAAAAGAGTGCCCGTTCTGATTTTATTGATGAAGAAACCGCAAGAGTTACACATTACACGAAATGTCCTGTAAATACAACTCATTATATCGAATGAAACCTAACATTGAACGCGTGTAGAGGATTTTGGAACCTTACCGCAGCAGAGCATACCAAGATAGGCCTGTTTCAACATAAGTCACGCAAAACCAGTGAACATCACTAGGTGTTCTCATCCAGAGTCAAGCTTAGCCGCTTCCCAAACGAAGTCATCTTTTCTGTTTACACCTCTTTTAGCCAGACGGTGTGCAACCATATTGGTTTCTCTATACGCAAACGACACTTCCCATGTTAATCTTCTGCCTGCTTCAATAATTTTCAATACAAGGTCCTGGAAGCAACCCGCAGCATTGGACGGTCTTTTGATCCACATTGAAGCAAGTCTACTATCTGTTTCTATGATTAGCCCGCTGTTGATTCCCCAGTATGATTTCGAAAAATACATTCAGTGCTTTTAGGATGCTGTACAACTCAGCCGAGGTAGGATCCACAACTCCAATGTGTTTGGAGAATTGGATCAGAATTTTACCTGTGTCGTTTCTCAATATTCCACCTATCCCCGCCTCGCCTACACCTCCGGAGATGGTTGCGTCTACGTTGAATTTGAGCCATCCTTTAGGTGGCGCTTCCCATGAGCATTCTATGAGCTTGACGACCTGCACCTTTTTGAACTTAATTACCAGTGGATTTCCCACAAATTCAGCTACAGAGGAGAATATTTCGGGCCATTTGCTCACGCACCAGAAACCTACACGAAGCATCACTAGCTCGAACACATCCTCAGCTGTAAACCTTTTATTCTTGAAAATGGTTTCATTTCGGCAAAGCCATATGGTCCAAGCACAGCCAAATAAGATCAGCGCCCATACCTGAGGAGACTGGAACACGGATGACAACTCAAACCAGATTTGAACAAGCGATCGTACATCAGCGGGCATGGTGAACATCAGGTTCCACAAGTTGCAGCAACGCTGCCAAATGATCCAAGTGAACTCACACTGACAGAATAGATGGTTTATCGATTCTAATACTTTCCTGCACAAGACACATAGATTTATTGGGGATTTGTGAACACCTCTTTTGCCGAGTTCGTCAAAAGTGGGAATCCTCATGTGCAATACCCTCCACAGAAACATTTCAACATTTTGGGGGGCAAGCTTAGCCCAAACTAAATTCCATTTGAAAGGTAAGGGAATAACCTGGTTTTCATTCGCTGCACAGAACGCCTTAGGCGTGTAGAAGCCATTTGAGCTACCTTGCCATCTTAATGTGTCCGACTCAAATGACGATCTCGATGCTTTGTTTAAAATATTCAAAAATCTGCTCCAAGATTGTTCTTCCCACACAAACAGTTTCCTTCTTAATTCAATTTTCCAGGACCAAGAATTCTCAACTTTGCGTCTGAACTCGCAGATTTTCCCAGCTTTTTTCACTGCGATCGAAAATAGTCGTGGGAACTCTTCTTTGAGCGAGCGAACTTCAGTCCAAGGATCCGTCCAAAATTCAATTGATTTACCATCACCGCAAATCAACTTCATATTTTTTGTGAAGGAGTCCTCATCATTTGAGAGAGGTTTGGTTATGTTTTTCCACACCCATGATTTTTTTCCCTTAGGGTCGCTGCTCGGTATAAGTGCATTCTGGTTATAGCCATACTTCGCATCGACTATTCTCCTCCAAAGTTTCCCTTTATCGCATCCGTATCTCCAGTTCCATTTGTTGAGCAACGATGCGTTTCTGGTTCTAACATCGACCAGACCAATTACACCCTTTCTCAACAGTGTGCATAACTGATCCCACTTGATCCAATTGATTTTTCTACCATTACTTGCCCCCCAGATGAAATTGGCTATCAGGCTATTAACTTTTTTTGCAACTCCCTCCGGCATTAGGAACAACGAAAGAAAATACACCGGGAGATTATTCAGCACGGCTTTGACAAGTGTGATTCGGCCTGCTAGGGATAGGAGTTTCCTTTTCCAAGTCTCAAGTTTTTTCTGCATTTTAATGATGATCGACGACCAAATCTCCGTGGTGTTTCGAAGAACACCCAATGGTAAACCAAGATACTCGGTTGGAAGGCTGCCCCAGCTTACGTGTATTGTTCTACTTAAGCCAATAATCTGATCAGATCCCACAATTACACCATACAATTTAGTTTTCTGGGTGTTGAGAGACAATCCAGTAGCGAATTCGAAGACACGGAGTAGTCGTTTCACATTGCGAAGCGATGTCTCCTCTGCTTTTGTAAAAATAATCAGATCGTCGGCGAACTGGATGTGGCTGATAGAGGTACCATTGCTGCCAACCATAACATTTTTTATTAACTCAAGGCTCACTGCTTTCTTCAGAATTGCACTAAGTGCCTCCCCCACCAGATTGAATAAGAGTGGTGATAAGGGGCAGCCTTGGTGTAGCCCCCTTTTTATTGTGAACCAATTTGTGGGCGAACCGTTGACTAGCACTGATAGAGAAGCCGTCGAAATACAGACATTAATCCATTGTCTCCATTTATCGCTGAAGCCCATTTTTTCCATCACCAAATTCAAAAACCTCCAATCGATCGTATCATAAGCCTTTTTGAAATCGGCCTTAAAGATTACCACATCATTCTTCCTTTGCTTTGCGTCGTCAATGATCTCGTTTGCGATGAGTGCATAGTCGGTAATCTGTTTTCCTGGGGTGAAGGCGAATTGACTCTCGCCAACCACCTCCGAGATGCATCGAGATAATCTTGTAGAGAGGACACATGCTAATATTTTGTACAGGTTACCCACAAGGGAGATGGGTCTGAAATCATTATGCTCCAAAGGAGATGCTATCTTTGGGATGAGCGTAATGAAGGCATGATTGATCGAAGGATCGAAAGCCTTTCCTTTATAGAAGTTGTTGAAGACCTTCATCACATCTTTTTTCAGCAATCCCCAAAATCTCTTAAAGAATTTCATGTTGAATCCGTCGGGACCCGGTGCTTTTGAACCCTCCGCGGACTTAATAGCACCCCATACTTCCTCCTCGGTGAATTTCTTATCCAATAAGGCTGCCGACTCAGTATCAATTTTCTTGAGGTCGATATCAAATCTTTTTAAAGGGAAGGTGTTGCTTGCATTGAAACTGTTCTTGAAATGATTTTCAAAAGCTCCTGCGATATCCTTGGGGTCACGAAGATCAGCGTTCCCAACTTTGAGTCTGGAAATTGTATTGGTGTTCCTTCGAACCGAAGCCATTAAGTGAAAAAATTTGGTGTTCCTATCACCAGCCCTGCACCAATTCACTCTGGATTTATGAATCCACGCTCTTTCTTCATTTCTGAGTCTTCTCCATAATTCAACTTTTAGTCTCCTAATTTCTGCCCAGGTTTCGTTACTATGACCATCTGCCAGAGTTTTCTTCTCTAGATCATCAATTAAGTTTTTCAGACCAGAGATGGAAATGGACTCCTTGCTCCTGCAATTTTTCTCCCACAACCTTGATTCCTTCTTGATAAATCGAAGCAGACTCGGTAGGTTAGTTCCTCTTTTCTTTTCCATGATAGATTTCACTAGGTCGACATATGTTGAGTCATCTGCCCAGTGGGAGAACCACTTGAATGGTTGTGGCCCTGTAGAAAAAATTACCTCATCGACTAACACTGGATTGTGGTCAGATACACTACGGATAAGACATTTTTGACGGAGGTTCGAACATTTTCCCATGATCTCTGGCGATAGGGGGAACCTATCTAATCTGCTTGCTGCCATTGAAGAGCCCCCTCTAAACCAGATGAATTTCCCATCCTCCATTTCCAGATCGACACGGCTGCATTTGTTGATAAAATTATTGAAATCTCCCATAGAAGATGATGCATCCGAAGCGCCCCATTTTCCCTCTACAGTTCTTACGGCGTTAAAGTCGCCGCCCACAACAACCAGAACCCCCATCGAGACTATTAAGTCTTCTAGAAATTCCCAAAACAGTTTCCTTTCTTTCTATTCGTTTGGAGCATACACATTCAGGAAGCCAATTTTCATTTTATTGTGAACGAGTGAGCCGACCAAGACAACGATTCTGCGAAAACAAACTTTGCTCTCTAAAGTGAAGAAATTTGGATCCCACAAACTGACCAAACCTCCCGCCGCACCCTCAACACCCACAACTTCAATATTTTCAAGCTTGTTTCATTTTAACCGATTATAAAGCCACATTCTTCCAGCGTCTATTTTAGTTTCCTGGAGAAACACCATGTGGACTTTCGACTTCTTCAGTATATTTTTAACGGCACGGATTTTTTCACTCTTACACAATCCCCTTACATTCCAGCTTAGTATAGATAAATTCATAAGATAAAGACAAAACACACGTCTGAATCCGAACCTGTTTATGCATTTCGGTCCTCCATCTCCTTATCAGCGATTCTCTCTTTCACTACCTCCTCCTTTTCATCGAAGGTGATGCCCAGTTGTGCCCCAAGTTCCAAGGTCGCTGTAGCTTCAGCCCGAGCCTCAACATGCAAGGGGTTGTTTGTGACTGAAATTGGTTGAGAAGTGTCGAATGACCCCTCAGCATCTGCAACCGAAAGCTTGGATTGAGATTTCCTCAAAGATTTGTTGGCTCGTCTGGAACTAGTGTACTTTCGACTCTTGCCAGAATTGACCCACCAATTAATTTTATCAATGCCTGCTCTCACCGTGGAGAAGTTCTTGCCTCTGACTGCAATTGTTCCAACGTCGATTGAATGATCAGAATTAAGCGGTGACGAAAGGGTTAAGTTGTTGAAAGCCGGTTGGCCAGGCCCATTCACTATGGATATGAGAACCTCTTGGAGAGATAGACTCGAGGTGTTATGTGATCCAGCACTATGGGCTTTGGAGAGTTGGCCCGCTATGACTTGATCCACATTGGTATCCAGATTATTTAATAGGGCCCCATTATCAGATAAGATTGGGACGTCTACGAGCCCATCAGTACTGTTGTTTGGCGGTAATTCAAAAGAGCTTGAGGTGCTAACGTTATTTTGCCGACATTGGACCCCACTGACAGAAACACCAACATCCTCTGGCAAGGGCTGACATTCCTCTGAATCTTGTCTTTCATGAAATTCTTCATAAATGTGTGGTGCGGATACTAAAGAGACGTTCGGAATCACACCAAATCCCTCGAACGGATATTGACCGTCGATGAACCTCCGGTCTTCCTCATACTCTTCGATTTTGATGGTAATGACCTGGACACTATCATCAATGGCGACCGAAACTCTGTCCGGAATGAGGGACACCGTTTGAACTGACAGTAACATACGGGCTTCATCGAACCGGTTGCGATTGACGGTATCCTCATCGAATCTTACAACCTTTCCCTACATATTTCCCAAGACGAAGAAGAAAGATAGGCTCCATATCTTCAATGGGACATCTCTTAAGACCACCCAAGTTTTCACCCGTCTTTTTCCTTCAAACCCGACTAACAGCTCCACTTCGTCAAACCAGTGCATGAGCAAATCATCACTTTTGCTCCACGTGGTCTGCATGTCAACCTCAGATTGAAACTGTAATACCACAAGTAGCCCACACCATGGGCTGACTTTAACATGAATACCTTCAGAAGCAAATAGTTCTTCAATGAACTCTGCGTTGTACATGCTTTTAATCTGCGCAACCAGACACGATTTCCTCCACAACAGCTCCCCTTTATGAATTGTGATTAAGCCATGTTGTTGAAATGCACGAGCTTCCTCGACGTTCTTCGTAATGGAAACTCTAAGGTTTAGGTTGCCTCTTTGGTTATCCATCTGCGCCGGCAGCACCACATGGGGGTCACTGAGGCGATCCGCGGTACCTTTCCCTATTAGGACTTCTTTGAACGATCTACCATCTGTAAAATTCTGCAGCTGCTTTCTGTGACGATTCACCTCCGGTCTATAATTATCTTCCCCACTATTGGAGCACACCGGACGTTCCTTCACACGTTTGTTATTGTTCTCCTTTGCGATGAAGACTCTGATCCTGAACCCGTCCATCAATCTGCCATGTCCCATCTCAACAGCTTTGTTTGCTTCGTCCCAGCTAGAAAATCTAACAAACGCAAAGGTAGTAGGGCTTGTTTGTCTCCTCTGATTTTTTGCTGCAACGAAAACATCTGTGATTGTTCCATATGGACTGAAAGCCTCTCCAAGGGTTGAGAAATGTATCCTTTTGCTGACGTTGTCCACGAAGACTAAAGCTCCAAGTCTACGCTTGATACTTGCAGACCTCGTCGGAATTCTCTAGCTGCTCCTCGCTCCTCTCATTCTCTGGTTTTGCTTTAAAGAAGGCACATCGTGAGGCTGGTTTCACAAAAAGAAATATTTTAGTCTATGTTGTTGTTTAAGGGAGTTAGTGTTTCATCTCGCTCGTCCAATTAATTGTTGCTTTGATCATATAATTTTATTGTATTTATGTCTTTACAATTATAATAAATTATTATTGTCAGTATTTCTCGTTGAATTCCATTATTATAAAATTTTCAAAGAAGAAAAAATTATTATATGATTCCGGCCCACCACGTCATTAATGATCTCGTCCACTAAAAATCAATTAATTAATTTTTTTTTCCATGTTAGTTTTTTTTAAAGATGAATCTTTATTTTTTTATGTCATATAAATAGGGAGTGAGTGATTACATAGAAGTTGATTATAAATGGATTAATAACATAAAAAAATAATTATTTGACTGGTTTTTAATAAATAGGAATCATAAATGATGTAATGAGCCGGATACATAAAATTATTTTTATAAGTTTTGATTGATTAATTACATTGCATTTATTGTTAGGGTAATATGCGTTATATCAGTTGAATGTCACATTTAAAATATCGGATTAATATACGCTGAATTAATTAAAATATTTAATTACTTTTTATATAAAAAATCAAAACCATATACTATAATTAAAACATCGATTGAATTGGTATTTCTAATTAGAGGCTGACCTAAATGAGATTTAGAGGGCCTTATAACCCCAAGATTTCAAAAACTTAGTATTTGGCCTCATAATTTTTTTAATAAAATTCTAACTAGACTTTTAAACAAAAATAAAAATTAATAGTTTAAACTTTTACATTTCAAAAATTTTAACTAAACCCCTCAAATTATTTTTTTACCAAAAATTACCCATGTTTCTAATAATTGGATATTCTTGTATTTTATACTTCAAATAATCTTTACCTTGTGAAAAAAATCTTTACATAAAGAACTTAAAATTACCCATTAAAATTTAAACTCATGATTAATAAATAAATATGAAATTTACTTGCACTTTGTTTATTATTATTATTGAACTGTAATTTAAAAATATTTGTTTACATAAAATAGATTTCATCATCATTGTATATGTAATGAAGGATGATTCTACAATAAACGTCATGTACTGTTATATACCACTAATTATATGTACCGTTATGTATCATTAGTTATTTTAATTACTTTTAAAATCATAGGGACCATAAGTGTTATTATTCATTTTTAGAATAAAATCAAAACAATAATTTTTATATTACTTTTTCAAAAAAATCATTTTTGGTAAAGTACACAAATGGTAACTGAACTTTGGTAAATTATTCAATGTTATATCAAACTTTCAATTGCTTCAATATTACCATTAAACTTTTAGTTTTGCTCCAAATTGGTCACTGACCCATTGACGGTTGTTAAAAAGGTGACATGGTAGTTACAATATTCTGTATAATAACACATTTAGTCCTCCATGTTTGCACATTCAAACAATTTTTACACATTGCTTGTGGATGAAGATGGTAATCGTCTTCACACTTTTGATGATATGGCTTCTGAGATGACCAAGTTCTTCACTGGCCTGATAGGAAGCAAAGATGAAAATGTTCAGGACTGTTCTGTTGAATTTATCTACGATCTTTTACAACAAACTCTTCCTTCTGAAGTTGTGCTTGCTCTTTCTCGGCTTGTCAGGGATTCAGAGATTAAGGATGTTCATTTTAAACAAAGTATTGACAAGAGTTCGGGATCGAATGGTTATACAATTGGCTTCTTTCGTGTGGCCTGGGATATTGTTGGAGGTGATTTCCTCAAAGCTATCCAGCACTTTTTCCAGACATCTTGCATTCTTATGGCCTTCAATGTTAAAGTTATTGCCTTGATTTCGAAGGTGGCAAATTCTTCCAAACCTAAGGAGTTCCGACCCATCTCATGTTGCTCGGTGGTCTACAAAACCATCACCAAGGTTCTTGTCTCCCGACTAATTGAATACCTACCAACTCTAATTTTCCCTAATCAGTTTGTGTTTATTAAGGGCAAAAGTATTACAAACAATGTTCTTCTTGCCTAAGAAATCGTAAAGGGCTACTCTAGATCATCCCTTTTTTTCGAGATGTGCTCTTAAGGTTGACCTTCATAAAGCCTTCGATTCTATTGACTGGTCTTTTATCCTTAAGGTCCTTGAAGCCATTGGTCTACCCTTACAGTTCAGAGAGTAGATTACTGCGTGCATCACTACATCTCGTTTCTCTATTTCTCTCAATGGAACTTTGGTAAGATTCTTTAGGGGCAAGAAAGAGGTCCGGCAGAGCGACCATTTAGCTCCCTACTTATTTGTTCTGGTTATGAATGTCATGTTTTCTCTTTTGAATAACGCTGATAAGCAGGGTGTATTTAAATATCATCCAAAGTGCAAGCGCATTGCTCTCACCCATTTGTGCTTTGCGAATGACCTTCTAATTTTTTGTAAAGGGGACTTGGATTTGGTTCTTGGAGTTCTCAGTATCTTTGAGGTCTTTTACAGATACTCAGGCTTGAAGCTTAACGCTTCCAAATCTGAATTGTTTGTTTCGGGTATTTCACCTCATTGCCTTGCTGATATTATTGCGAACTCCAGATTTATGATTGGTAATCTTCATGTTCGATACTTGGGCATCCCTTTGGTAACAAAGAAACTTTATGTCAAAGACTGTGGGCCTTTGATCGATAAAATTACCGACAAGCTAAAGACTTGATATGGAAAGCATCTCAGTTATAGGGGGACTACAAATTATTCAGTCTGTTCTTTACAACATCACAAACTATTGGTATAGACAGGTTCCTCTTCCAAAAGCGGTCCTTAAAAGAATTGAATAGCTTTGTTCCCGTTTTTTTTGGAAGGGTTCTGATTAAGCAGCTCATGGTGCGCGTGTAGGCTGGTCACAAGTCTGCTCTCTCAAGTCTGAAGGAGGGTTGGGGCTAAAAAACTTAGAATGTTGCTCTAATGTTTGCTTTGTTGCACTCATTCGAAACACCCTTGCCAATCATGGTTCTTTATAGGTGGTATATACCAACGAATATGTCCTGAAAAATGTTAACTTCTGGCATGTTGAGGCTAAACCTGACTTTAGTTGGATAATAAAGAAACTTTTGAAGCTACGTCCCATTGTAGCTTCCCTTTTTTCTTCTAACCAAAACTGGTCAGTGCTTAAGCCTATATGGATCTGGGAGATGATTCGTGAAAAGAAAAAAAAAATCCTTGGCATAGATTGGTTTGTTTTCCTCTTCACATACCCAAACATGCTATAGTCAGTTAGATGGTTATCCTTGACCGCCTTCCTACGTACGACATGTTATAGAAAATGGGTCTCTCGATGGCTAATACTTGCCTCTTATGTGGCTCCGTTGCTGAGTCTAGAAGCCACCTCTTCTTTGATTGTCCCTTCTCACACTCTGCTTGGTTGCATCTCTTGCAACTCTGCAATATCTCTCGGCCTGTGCTGAACTGGAATGGAAAACTTGCTTGGACCACTCCTCACATCAAGGGTAAATCTCTTCTTTCTACTATTTTTAGACTTTCCTAGAATGCTTTCATTTATATTATTTGGTTGGAGCTGAATGCTCGACACTTCAAGAGGAAAACTCAAATTGCTGCTGACATTGTTTTACACGTCCAAGATATTATACGCTTACGTTTATGTTACAAAAAATAGATAGAACCATACATGCAAACGCCGACCTCTGTATAGCTTGGAATCTAGCGTAGTTTTCTTTTACTAATTACTCTCTTGTAAAGAACCCTTTTGTACATGGTAGCAGGTTTCCTGCTTTCTTAGATAAATATACACAACACTTATCTAAAAAATAAACCCTAAAATTAGAATCCTAACCTTAAAACCCTAAAACTAAAACAAAACTCTTAAACCCTCTCATAGAAATTATACGAACTGAGAAAACTTCCCCACAAGTTATCCTTGATCTCCTAATAGTTGAGAAAATAATAAAGAAAGTTCCCATTGTGGTACGTAACTGCACCAGCTTTGCTGTTAATCGAACATTCTTCCCCTACATGCAAGTTCCACAACTTTTGGTGCATCTTGGTGTGGACTTGTTCAGAGTTGACAGAGAGATCTGGAATTCTGGCTTTCCTTTTGGTCCATTCCAATATGTTTCTTCCTAATCCCAAAGTATTCTATATGACTTTCAAGTTTGATGTGTGTATTGTTTCATAGATAATATATTTTTCTGAGATCCAAAATGGCTAAAATGAAAGTAAACACTACATAAAAGTCCAAATCGAAATGGCATCGATGATTTTGTAATGATAATAGCAACATCGACTTGTACAAATCCAGTTGCTACCTCATGCGTAGTTTTATAGGTTCATGGTTTAGGGGGTTTTATGGTTGCAACATTGACTTGTACAAAATCCAGTTGCTACCATAAGTATAACTTCTGGGGTTTATAGATTTTGGTTTTAGGGTTTAAAATTTATGATTTAAGAGTTTAAGTATTTATGATTTTGAGTTTAGGATTTAAAGTTTAGTGTTTAGGTTTTAGGGTTAAATCATTTTAATTAAAATCGCGCCAAATTAAAATAATGTGTAAATAATGACGGTTAAATTTCATTTTTTCGAATTAAGATAAAATTATTTGAAGGTGAAAATGTGGAGGACTAAATGTGTTATTATACAAAGTATTTTAGCTATTATGTCACCCTTTTAATGGCTGTCAACGGACTAATGACCATTTTGGAGCAAAACTAGAAGTTTAATTGTAACATTAAAACAATTGAAAGTTTGGTTAATAAATTGAATAATTTACTAAAGTCCAGCTACTGTTTTTGTAATCTACTCTCAAAAATATTTTTTTGAAAAAATAATATAAAAATTATTTTTTAAATTTTATTCTAAAAAAAGATACTACAGCTTTTGGTCTTATAATTTTAAAAATAATTAATAATAAATATAATTAATGATACATAACTATGGATGTGGTTTAGGTTAGAATCATCCTGTAACAAAATCATATCAATCATTACAATTATGATTTTGACATTTTTCGGTAATAAAATACAATTAAGCTTATATAATACGGTGGGTCGAAATTATGTCCTTTTTTTTGACGAAAGAAATTATGTCCATTGATGAGAGCGCGCGGAAGAATAATAATGTTGGGACTGTAGGAACGAAGCCACGTGTAATAAAAGACAAGTGTCACGTTATGTCGTAGGGGAAGTTGTTGGGTTCGATTCAATGATTTCAATTGCTCCCAAGGTGTGGGTCCCACTGGAAAAAAGAGGTCCTAAAACATCGCGATAAATAAAGCCGCGTGTCGAATTTGTGTAAAAGCAAAAGCCAGCCGTCCCGCCGTACCTGCCATTTTGATGGAGCTGCGTTCATTCATGGGGTGCAAGCCAGCGCGATTGGCGTTTCGTGTCATGTTTGCTTACGGTTATGGCCTATGGGACACCTGGCGCAACTGTACTCAAGTTTGGTAATACTCCATTACGTAATGAATAGCTTCGGGATCCTTCGTTGGCAGGGTACAAATCCATAAAATTATTTTAAAATTATCTTTATAGTTGAATAATGGGATTAAACTTAAATTTTGTTATAAAACGGACATTTAATCATTACATGCCTTTAATAGTTTAATAATGGACTGATAAGTAGGAGAAATTATATCATGAGTAATTCCCACCACGTTATCCATGGGACCAACCACTAAAAACTACCCACTTCATCATTTTTTTTCATGTCATTAATTTAATAATAAAATAACTTCCAAAAAAACAGTTTTTAAAATGATATGGAAAATCTTTAGTGAAGATTCATTGGTTGGAAAAAATGACATGAAAAAATCATGGTGAAGTGGGTGGTTTCCATTGGTTGGTCCCATAGATGATGTGGTGGGAACCACCCATAATATAATTTTTCGATAAGTAGGGCTGCGGAAAAAATCTGATTCGATTGATCTGATCAGTTTTAGCAATCGATTTAATTTAAAATTTTAGATATCTGATTCATTTTTTATTTTTCGGATAATTTAAATTAGATATGAATAGTTATTTCACATTCGGATCAGATATCTAATTATCAGTTATCTGAAAATTTATATATATATATATATGAATTTTGTTATACTCGATATTTTTACCTTTTATATATGAAAAATTAAAAATTTCATAGATACAAATCTTGTTATATTCAATAATTTGTTGATTGTTATATTCAAAAACTTAAAATTTTCAAAAAATCGACAAATTTTAAAAAAAATCAAGTTATATATTTGGATATTCGATTTTTGAATATCTAATTTTTTTCAGATCAAATACGAATCACTAAATTATTTATCTAAAAATTTCGAAGATCTAAAATTTCAAATATATTTGTTTAATTAAATTAATGTATTAATGATTACAAAATGCATACTAAATTTTGTAAATATTATAGATTATTAATTAAACTATTTAATTATTATAAAATGATATGAAATGATACTAACATGGAACGGTTTCGGAGACATCTTGTAACTTCACCATCTTGTTCTATCTGTCATGCGGGAGAGGAAAGTGTTGAGCATGTTTTGCGATCTTGTTTGGATGCAAGGTCGTTATGGAGTTCTGTGGTTCGACTTTCAAAGTTTGTCGAATTCATGTAATTACGGAGTGGTTTATGGTCAATCTACGAATTCATGGGCAATTTGCGATTAATGTAAATGAATGGGATTCAATTCATTGTTCCCTACAATTTGCTAGGTGCTATAGAAGAGACGTTGTTTCAGAGTTCTCGATGAAAACTATGTTGAAAGGAGGGATCTCTTTAGGTATTGCAAGGCCATGGGAATAGATTTTATCACTAATAGAACTGCAAGTGGAGATGCGTGTTGAAGGCTCGGCAAACTCATAATTTGCTGCCTCGGCGGTGGGTTAAGCCTCAGAGGGGATGGGTTAAAGCCAATAGGGATGGTGCTAGCAATTTAAATGATCATAGGGCTACTGTGGGGATGTTATTAGGGATGACAATGGCAATTGGATTTTTGGTTTTGCTAGAAATGTTGATAGTTGTTCGAGTCTTATGACGAAAAAATGAGTTGTGCATAATATTCTTTGGCATGCTTGGAGGCTTGGGTTTTGAGCTATTGAGTTGGAAACGGGTAGTGTTGAGGTGAAAAATATTGTTAAAAAAGTTTTGAATGCTATGCCTGGTAATGCTCTTGTTGATGATATTTAAAATTTGTTGGATAGAAATTGAGAGGTTGTTATTCGGAGAATTCTTATGGAGATGAACATGGTTGATGATGCTTTGGCATCCTTATTACGGGATGCTTCGGTAGGAATGTTACTCTTTGATTCTCCTCCTAGTAGTATTGAATATCTTGTTAATAGAGAGAAACATGTTGATCCGGGAATGGGTTGACGTTTGTTGTTGATCTTAAGCTTTTGGTACATGTATATGACCTTTATGTAATATTTATTATGTGTACTTTTTTTTTTCATTTAGGTTTAAGAAATTTTTTAATGAGACACATGATGAATTCAAACATTATTAATAAAAAAAGGCTTTGTTTCCAAAATCAAAGGCATCATTACCTCAGTATACCCCTTTTCATTATTCATTTAAACAAATAACATCGTTTTTAGATTATTTATTAAAACAATACTCATTCAACAAAACATCCCTTGTAATTAGGGGTGTTCAAATTCGGGTACCCGGTTTTTAGGTACTAAAAAAACGGGTACTCGAACTTTTGAGTATTAAATTTGCTGGCCCGTGTCCTGACCTGTAAATACCGAGTACCCGAATCTCATTTTTTATATATATTTTTTATTTTAAAATTAAAAAAACTCTTAAAAGTTCATAACACATGATCCAAACAAAAAAATTAATGATGTGAAGTTTATAACCCTAAGAAAGATATTAAAAATATTAATCTCGATCGTGATTTTTTTCGAATCTCATATTTTTTAAAGAAACCTACTAATGCATAAATGCAATAGAGAAACCTTGTTTTTTGTTTTATATCGAATTTTACATATTCACATATTAATATTTTTTTGGAAAAATTTAAAACATGAAACATATAATACACATATAGAATGAATTTAAGGATTTAAATATAGTTCTAAAGTAAAAAATTAAGTAATCTAATAAAAATAAAAAAAGAAATCGGGTACCGAAAAAATCATATTTTTTGACCCGAGCCTGACCTGAGAAATGACGGACCGAGTATCCAACCCGGGTAAAAATATTTCGGGTAAATACTCGGTTATTTATGTTCGGATAGTCAGGTCGAGTAGTTCATGTCGGGTAATTTTTAACACCCCAACTTGTAATCACACTTAACTCTTCTATGAAAAACATGTCCCAAAAAAATCTCAAATCCCAAATCCTCTATCTTCTCTCTAACTGAAAAAACCCTAACCCTTGGTGTTGGCCTTCGTAGGTGGCGTGGCTCGTGCCTCTTGAACAATAGCCGCCCACCCGCTCCTTTTCTCTTTCTTCTTTTACTTTTCTCCCTTTACCTTGTTATGCTGCTCCTTTGTCATAAGACATATAATGTATCCGGTAAAGCGCTACCAAATATATTGATATGAAATGATGTATCCGGTAAAAAAACATGAAAAAAATAGAAAAAATGGTAACCGGCAAATTTAAGTTATCGGTCAAAGATAATAAAATCGGTAAAATTACCTATTTTATTGATTCGAATATCAATATATTCGGTAGCGCTTACCTATTTTGTTATTAAAGTTTAAGTTAATGGGGCCCTTAAAAGTATCTATACTTTTTTAAAAAAGATAACAAAACCGGTAAAATTACCTATTTTATTGATCCAAATATCAATATATTCGATAGCGCTTACCTATTTTGTCATTAAAATTTAAGCTGATGGGGCATTCGAAAGTATCTATACTTTTTTAAAAGTATCCATACTTATTTTGTTGATAAGAGTATCAACATATTCGGTAGTATTAAAGTATCGATACTTTTTGTTGATACTTTTTTAAAAGTATCGATACTTTCGAGCCACATTGCAACCGGTTACATTGTTTTTAAAAAAAGTATCGATACTTTTAAAAAAGTATGGATACTTTCGAAGTATCAACAAAATAGGTAATTTTACCGAATATGTTGATACTCTTATCAACAAAATAGGTAATTCTACCGAATATGTTGATATTTTTATCAACAAAATAAGTAATTTTATCGAATATATTAATACTCTTATCAATAAAATAGGTAATTTTACCGAATATATTATATTTACCGAATATGTTGATACTCTTATCAACAAAACAAGTAATTTTATCGAATATATTGATACATGTTTTGTTCAATGGATGTCGGCTCTTGTTATAAAAAAAAACATCCCTCGTAGAACGAGCTTTACGAAAAGTACTTTATTTAAAAAGTGCTTTTTATTGAGTACCGACGTGGCACCGCCAATAGAAAACATGTTTTCCTGAAAATGCTTTCTTTATTTTCTAGCCCTGAATCAGATTTACAATGGGCCTATAAATAATCATCATTGATTTGATTCTGAAACTTTGGGCCGAATCACCGAACTTCATCTTTGAATTCTCGATCTGAAAATGTGATATTTTTATTCAAAAAGTCATCTGCTTATGTCTATTTGTTAAATTAAGTTTTATAAATATATTTCTTACAACAAGTTTTCGATTTAAAATGTTTAAATAAAAAATATATATTATAAATTATGTAAATAATTAAAATCAAATGTATTACTCCCTCCGTCCCACTTAAAATGTCTCTTTTGTGTTTTAAAACTGTCTCACTTAAAATGTCTCATTGAAAAAATCAACTACTTTTACAAGTTGCATTTCCCTTTCTATCCTTTCTTTTAGTTTTTCAACAAAATAAACTTTAACTTTTAAGGGTAAAATTGTCTTTTTAATTAATTTATATTACATTTTTTACACAAACTTTTTCTTCCTAAAACTGCGTGAAAAGTCAACAATGGACATCTTATGTGGGACGGAGGGAGTATTATAAAAATTTATAAATCGGTTGTCTCTTATGTTGTATTGATTTGACCGAGTTTATCTCGTAAGTTTTTATGTAAATATTATAATAGATACTCTTTTCTTTTAACTAGGTTTAGAGAATTTTTAACGAGACTTATAGTACCATTTTCTTTATTATAAAAAAATCTGTTATCAATTAACGGTCACTGATTTAATTAAAATCAAATTAAAATTTAATTATCTAATTGACAAATTTTTAATCATATAGTCAAAATAGACTCAAATAAAAAAATAGTAACCTTAAAATAGTTTACCCTATTTTTTATAATTAGATAACAAATTATACAACTCATCCTTATCATTATAGTTTAACTCATTTGTGGGGTCTTAAGCTAAAAAGAACTGATCATTTGAGGATAATCATATATTACATATTCTATTAGTTTATTTTAAAACATTTTTAAAATATACACATTCTTATAAACACTACATAAACAGGGGCAATAATAATAATAATAATAATAATAATAATAATAATAATAATAATAATAATAATAATAATAATAATAATAATCCTAGTTTAGAGATCAATCAATGCTAACTTCGATTATTTCATAACTAAAGCAAAGTTAATAAATGCCTCTCTAAGTTCAGCTTAATTGATATTGTAGTATGTATCATATATACAAAACATAAATTAAATATATTTAAAAACGGTTAAAGGGCTATTTTTACTATTGAGTTCGACCTAAAAAATCAATTTCACCCCTAAAATACACTTAATGTGGCCTCTCAGTTCGCGAAATTGATCAAAATGCTCATTTGACCGACGTTGACCGTTACGATACTGACATGACGATCCACGATGCTGATATGGTGGTCCACTGTGCTGACGTGGCAATACACGTGGGATGATGACATGGCATGAAAGGGTCGAATTGATTAATTTAATCGAATTTGAGGACATAATAGATTTTTTACTAAATTCAAGGGCATAATTGATTTTAATTGAAAGTTCATAACTTATTTAATATTTAAATTGAAAATAATAATTTATAAAATTATTAAATTTTAAAAACATTATAACTGAATAAATAGTTTTATTAAGTGAGGATAATTTTTAAAAAGGTAAATTAAAGACTCTCACATAAAATCAAAATATTCTTCAATTTGTTTAATAAAATCCATAAATTTAATAAAAATAAATAAAAATATTTTAAAATTTACTGAAAATAAAATTTATATTAAAACTTAAAATGTATTAGAAATTATAAAAGGATAAAATTTGATATAAAAAGTTAATAAATAAAAAATGTTTATAAAGAATTAAAAAATTAAACAATTTTATCGAAAAATATTCGACTTCGTCGATCTGAGTATTACCATTCATCAAAAAAGTTTCAGTGGAATCAACATTCTATTAGAGTAACAATAAAACTCAGATTTTATTTCACTTTTCTACATGAAATTGATGCTCATTAATATTTGATGTAGAAAAATGAAAGAAAATTTTGATTTTATTACTACTCTAATACAATAATGTTTCAATTGAAAATATGTTTAAGAAACATTAATACACTTAGCATAAAAAGAAACAATCGAATGTTTTTCCAATGATTTATAAATATTTCTTTTTATTTTTGATAATTTTAACATTTGTAATTTTTTATATTTAAAATTTTAATGTTTTTAATTTTTTTAATTCATTATAGTGTTTTATTTTTTAATATTTTATGAATATTTAAATAACATTTAAATATTAGTATTTTTATTTATTTAGCTTAAAAATTAAGTAAGTTATCGAACTTTCAACTAAAACCAGATATGCCCCTGAATTCGGTAAAAAATTAATTATCCCATCAAATTCGGTTAAAATAATCAATTAAGCCCCCATGCCACATCATCAACCCATGTGTACTGCCACGTCAGCATCGTGGACCACCACATCAACATCGTGGACCACTACATCATCACCGTTAACTGCCACGTCAACACCGTAACAGTCAAATGGTTAATTTGATTAATTTCGCGAACTGAGGGGCCACATTAAGTGCATTTTTCGGCGATGGGCGAAATTGATTTTTTGGGGTCTAACTTAGGGACAAAAATACCCCCTTTAGCATTTAAATATTGAGTAAAATACAGAGATCATTACACAATTATTTTCATTCATATTTTGGTCACTTAACTTTTAAATTTTTTAATTTACTAACTGAACTTTCAGATTGCTCATGTTTTGGTGACCCTAGATTATTTTATTATATTTTTCAATTTTTGGCATTTATTATTATTATTATTTAATATAAAAAATAATCTAAATATAAAATTAAATCCAATTGTTCGTCGATCACCATTCGTCATCTTCGGACGCCACACTGACGACCGTAGATTATGGTCGTTCATTCTCAGATTTCACGGGTCATTTTTTCTCAGCCCTCTGAGTTCGAATCCGACCTCCATTTTGTTTGAATATACTCCGAAGTCCACGAAAAATAGATCAAAATTGAGGAAACCGAAAAGTTTTAAGCGAGATTTATGGGTTTCGAGACATTTTCTCTTGAAACAAACATTAGATTAGGACTTAACGTGTCAAAACGGGTCCACCAGTGCAACTTGAGATCAAACGATCATTGATTTTGAGACAAACGATAGTGGTGATTTTTTATACTTTTAAATCTAATAATAATAAAATATTTATTTTAAATTATTTATTTTAAATTATTTTTTATATTTAATAGTATTAAAAAGTTCGAAAATAATAAAAAATATTCTAAAGTGACCAAAACAGGAGCAATATGAAAGTTTAGTTAATAAATTGAAAAGTTAAAAAGTTAAGTGACCAAAATAGGAATGAGAAGATAGTTGAGTGATGAACGATAAATTTTACCCTTAAATATTTAATGTCCTTTAATTACAAAATTATGTATAATCTTTAACATTATAACAAAAGAATGAATGTTTTCTTATACCAAACTTCAAATTAGTAAATAGCTAAAAAAAATTCTAGAAGGGTGAGCAAGTACATTTGGTCGATTGTTCTAGTTGTTTATCTTTATTTTCTTATATTTTTTAGATTATGAGTTCTTGACCCATCAAGAGCACCATATTCTTGTAACCCTCTCATCCCGGTCCGGACGCTTGAGCGATCCGAGTGGGCTACATGGGGATAACCGAGACGAAACCCGTTAAGGCTCCACTTCAGTTAACAACCCGAGAAAACTTTTTCATTATTATTATTATCTTGTCTAGATGTTTTATTACGTCCTATGTGAGAAAGGCAATAGCGGAAGAAACAAACGAGGCAAACAACCAAATAACCCAACAAAACAACCCATTTTAAACTTAAACAACATGCCGTATCGGAACGCCCATAGGGTGTTTTGATACGCCTTGACTAGGTCAACTGGCCAAAGTCAACCCGAAGAGACCGTTTCGAAATAGGGGTGGACCGTGTCGAAACGCCCTCAATGGTCAACTTCTCGTGGTCAACGATACAAAGACAGTTTCAAAACGCCAGGCTAAAAACAAAAGGATCGTATCGAAACGAGACCAACTATTTTGATACGCCCTATGTCTGCAGATTGGTCTTAGCTGGTTTATGGCACACGACTGTCTCAAAACACAAGCTAAAGCCTCCAACAACCATCATACAACACCCTAAGGTAAAACCAAACACTACAAGCATGTTTAACACAATACAAACATATAAAGACTATACATTCAAAGGACCACAAATCAACATAAGAATCATACATGACATTTAAGATTCATGCTTCAACAAAACATACACTTAGGCATCTATAAAGGCACAAGGCCAACATACAAGGTAAACAACTTAAACATGGTTTACAATCCAAACATGACATCAACAAGCCATACCAACAACAACATATTAAGGAGTCTAAACATGCTCCTAAAACCAAACATCCACAATTCACATCCAAAAGCTCAAGACAACAATATATATCCTATTGCTTGACTATTACACCTTATAACTTAAAAGTCCATACTTGAAAACTAAGATAACACCACAAGCACACTTGGAGGCCCTCTCCTTGCACAAGCAACCCACGAACTACGGATCTGCATTGTCGAACAAAAGAGAGCGTAAGCATAAAACTTAGTGAGGGTAAGCTCATAATATAAACCTCGACAATGTAGGGTCCAAGCACGAGCAATAACCAAGGTAGAATGCATGATCTTACCTTCGATCCACATGAGCCAAAATATAAATGATGCATGGACATAAACTCAATATTATGCCATGCTCAACAAGTCATAAGCTCAACACATGAAAATACATATATCAATGTATTAACAAACACATATATCAATCCATATTGGCACCTAGCTATGACTCGAATACGCGGATAACCGTTGGAACTCACATCCAACAACAACCATTACATTATGGTGGGATTACACTCATCACCGTTCACGCAGAGGGAATTCCACTCATCCTCACGCCCCGTCGAAGGGATTACACTCATCACCGACTAACATATATAAGAAGAATTTTCGGGCGAACCCGTACTCCATCTTGATGACTACCATCACCAAGACCACACGCGCATTTGACTCACGTGTGCACACTAAAACATCCTAATGATCGATCATTGTACCAAATCATACTAGTGCAATTATTAAACACAATCCACAACCTTTCACCACATCATTTCATATCAACTTCCGTGCTTAGCACGTACTCACCATGACTCACCGTCATGCACAATCCACATGCATATAACAATGCATCAAACCATGCCTCAACATACATGTATAACACAATATACATAAACACCATAATCACAAATAAACAAGAGGCATAACCAACAATTAGAGTTCAACCAGAGTCTCTAAATAAAGCTTGAGATTAGACTACCAATCTAATCCCAACTCTAGGTGGGTCTACCAAGCCCAACCTAGTCCACATTCTTGAACCAACACTTGGAAACCATTTAAAAACATTTAACCACTCACCGACTATTCCAAGCTCAACACACTAGCCGATCAAGCTTACAACGATTCCAGATTCGTTTCCGAGGCTTCACCAACACAAACCCTTGCTTCTAATCATCTCAACACAATCAAAATAACCTCAAATCAGTTCGCAAATCAAAGAAGCAAACCTGAAACACTATTCAAGCACAAAACACAAGATTTCAAGCTAAGAATAACTCCCCAAACCTCAATCCCGAGCATCCAAGGAGCACAACCCAAAACCATTGATTCAAATACTTTTAACACTCCAAAAAGCTTCCAAAACAACCCTTAACCAACATACAACCATAAACTCTCAATTTCCAACATCAAACACACCCAAAACCAACCTTTAAACTCTCCTAAAACCCCACTTAAACCCAAATCCGAGAATCATCATAAAACTCTTTAAAATTCATATATGTTCGACCTTATGGTTCACAAACAACTTATCTAACATCAATAAATCAAAAGCTTAGTTAAAAATCCATAAAGCTACAACCTTTAACAAAATCTTTGAAAAACCCAAAACCCAAAATACTTGGTTTTATTGAAAACTAAAGGTACCAACATGAAGAGGAAGGTAAGGACAAGCCAAATATGGTTTTACCTTTCGAAAATCACCCAAGAAGAAGAAGAATGATGATGGAATAGTGATTTGGGTAGGAAGAGCTCTCTTTGTCATGAGAAATGAAATGGAAGAGAGGGGCAAGAAGATGACAAGGGTTATTTTAACAAAAAAGGGTTTTAATTGAAAGACCACTTAATTACACTTTTGCTATTAATGAGATGGCAATCTCATAAACTCTAAAATTCATGGAATTTGAGTTTCAAATCAATTTAAATCCAACATGAAATGTTCATTTTGAAAATACGAAGGCCAAAAATATTTTATTATTTTAATTATGAAATCAAAACCCGAAATATTATTTTAATATTATTTTCACCCGAACCCCAAACCCGGGTGTTACAACTCTCCCTCACTTAAGGAATTTCATCCCCGAAATTACCTAACAGAAACAAGAACGGAAACTGCTCAAGCATATTAGCTTTCCTCTCCCACGTGGCCTCTTCCACACCCTTAAGTCTCTACAACACCTTGACCAACTCTATGGTCTTGCCACGCAACACCTTGCTATCAAAAGCAAGTATTTCAACCGGTTATTCATTGTAAGACAAATCCGGATTCAATTCTATCTCCTCAACGGGCATAACATGAGACGGATTTGATCTATATTTCCTAAGCATCGACACATGAAAAACATCATGGATCTTCTCTAACTCAGGAGGCAATCTCAAAGGGTAAGCTACTGGCCCAATTCGCTCAACTATCTTAAACGAACCAATAAACCTCGGACTCAACTTGCCTTTCCGGCCAAATCTCATTACCTTCTTCCACGGAGATACTTTCAGAAACACTTTCTCACCCACTGAGAACTCAATCTCTTTTCTCTTCAAATCTGGAGAAGATTTCTAACGATCGGAAACTGCTTTCAAACGGTCACAAATCAACTTCACTTTTTCAGTAGTCCCCTTAAGCAAATCCGGCATAGGTAACAAATTTTGACATGTTTCAGCCCAACAAATTGGAGTCCTACATCGTCTACCATACAAAGCCTCATAAGGAGCCATCTTTATACTAGTCTGGTAACTGTTGATGTAAGCAAACTCAACTAAGGGCAAGTGCTTCTCCCAAGAACCCTGGAAGTCAATCACACAATAACGGAGCATATCCTCTAAAATATGTATCACTCGCTCTAACTGTCCACCTGACTGCAAATGATAAGAAGTACTGAAATGTAAATGGCTACCTAGAGCACTATGCAAACAACTCCAGAACCTCGCTATGAATCTCGAATCTTTGTCTGATATAATAGACTTCAGAACTCTATGAAGTCTCACAATTTCACGGATGTACAAATTTGCCAACTTGTCTAAAGAATCTATGGTGTTCACTGCTAAGAAATGGACACACTTGGTGAACCTATCAACTATCACCCAAACAGAATTCTTCTTCGAATGAGACAACGGTAACCCCGACACAAAGTCCATAGTGATAATCTCTCATTTCCATTCCGAGATCTTTAAAGGTTGTAACAAACCTAAAGGAACCTGATGTTCTACCTTTACTCTCTGACAAACCATGCAACGACTCACATATTCGGCTACATCTTTCTTCAAACCAACCTAGAAATAATCATTTTTCAAATCTCGGTACATCTTAGTATTGCCCGGATGCATAGAAAAAGGACTCAAATGTGCTTCACTCAGAATCGTACGTCTCAACTCAACATCTTCAGGTACTACAACTCTGTCTCTGCAACACAACACATTCTCACCACTGAAACTATACTCGGTCGGTCTACCTTCGGCTATGTCCTGAACATGAGAAACTAAAGACACATCTTGCAACTGTTTCTCTCTAATCAACTGAATCAAAGAAGGCTTCACTTGCAACTCTGTGATCAAACCACCATCCCCGGATACACTCAATCTAGCAAACATAGCTCGCAACTCAACTACGACTTTTCTGTTCAACGCATCGGCTACTACATTTGTTTTACCCGGGTGGTACTCAATAGTCAGATCATAGTCTTTCAACAGTTCAAGCCATCTTCTCTGTATCAAGTTCAACTCTCTCTGAGTCATCAAATACTTCAAGCTCTTATGATCGGTGTAAACTATGCACTTCTAACCATACAAGTAGTGACGTCAAATCTTCAATGCAAACACAACTGCGGCTAACTCAATATCGTGAGTAGGGTAGTTCTTCTCATGCACCTTCAACTGTCTCGAAGCATAGGCAACAACTCTTCTTTCTTGTATCAGAACACAACCTAAACCTACGTATGAAGCATCACTATAGATCACAAATTCTTTACTTGAAACTGGTTGCACTAACACTGGAGCATTCATCAAAGCTTCTTTCAACTTCTCAAAAGCTTTCTGTCTCACATCTGACCACTCAAACTTAACTCCTTTTTGCAACAACTTAGTCAACGGAGCAACTACTCTAGAGAAACCATCAACGAATCTCCTATAGTAACCGGCTAGTCCTAGGAAACTCCTAATCTCAGTCACTAACTTAGGTTGTTTCCACTAACAATAGCCTCAATCTTCGTCGGATCAACACAGATACCTTCAGCTGAAACAACATGGCCAAGAAACACAACCTATCGAATCCAGAACTCACATTTACTCAACTTCGCATACAACTGATTACTCATCAACCTCTGTAAGACAAGTCCCAAGTGCTCATCATGCTCTTCTTCTGATCTTGAGTACACAAGAATGTTATCTATGAAAACAACTACATATCGGTCTAGATAGTCTCTGAAAATTCTGTTCATCATATCCATGAAAGCTGTTGGTGCATTCATGAGCCCAAACGGTATCACAAGGAACTCATAGTGACCATATCTAGTCCTAAAAGCTATCTTCGGAACATCACACTCTTTTACCTTCAACTGATAGTACCCTAATCTCAAGTCTATCTTCGAAAACAGTAAAACACCCCCCAACTGATCAAACAAGTCATCTATACGAGGCAACAAATACTTGATCTTCACTTTTAACTGGTTTAACTTTCTGTAGTCAATACACATTCTCATACTATCATCTTTCTTTTTTACAAACAACACGGGAGCACCCCAAGGCGGACTACTAGGCCTAATGAAACCATGATCTAACAACTCTTGAAGCTGACTCTTCAATTCTTTCAACTCTTTCGGAGCCATGCGATACAGAGCAATAGAAACTGGAGCAGACCCTGAAACAATCTCAATCACAAACTCTACATCTTTGTCAAGAGGCAAACCTGGTAAGTCTTCTGGAAACACATCCGGAAAATCACAAATTGTTCTGATGTCTTTCGGTCTAACCTCACTCATATACGGATTCATCACATACGATGAGTAAGCCCCACAACCGGAATCCATCAACCTATGAGCCTCTAAAGCTGACACAACATTCGACAAGAACTTAATGTTCTCGCCTACTGCTACTACCTCGTAGTCATCGGAAAGCTTCAAAGCAATTCTTTTCGTCTCAAAATCTACACGAGCTCTGTGCTCAACCAACCAATCCATACCCAGAATGATATTAAAACCATAGAATGGAAGCTCCATCATATCAATAGGAAACACATGACCCTGAATCTTCAACGGACACCTCTTATACATCTGTTTAACTACAACTGTCTCACCAAAAGAACTAGTCACATGCATCCCTACATCTAAGATCTCAACAGGTATGTCTAACTTCTTTGCATGCTTACTCAAAATGTAAGAATGCGTGGAACCCGAATCAACTAAGGAAAGCAAAGACATAGACTATAACTCAAAATTATCTGCTATCACATCAGTGTCATTCTTTACATCTCTGAGCGTAGACTCTAGCTGGTCCACCGGCCTCTGGCTGTACTGCCACAACATGAGTAAGATTCATATGTGCCTCTATCCCAGGTGCATCAACCCTCGGCTGGAAGTAATCACAACCGCGCCCACGACCTCTCTGATAGTCGGTCGCTTTCGCAGAAGCCTGTGCTAGATTTGGTGCCTGTGCCGCCTGATGCAGACGCTCTCTCCTGAAGTGGTCTCTCGAACCACAGTTTCAACAAGCATGGAAATTAGCCCAACACTCTCCTGAATTCCGTCTCCCACAACGAGTACACTCGGGCAACCACCCTCCAGCTCTATGGCCCTGGTGGCCTCTACCATGGTGGCCACCGCCACGCCTATGGTCAAACTGATGTCCACCGCCCCGATGCCTCTTTGCATCACCACGATCAAAGTTGTTATTCCTCTTTCCAGAACTAGATCCTCTTGAACGCTTGGTCAAACCCAAGCTATGCTCAATGTCCCTGGCCCTAGCGACCAAGACATCAAAATCAGTGTAATCTGAAGCCAATGTGTACCTATTGACTTCCTTATGAAGCCCATGTCTGAACCGATTACAACGGTCCCTCTCATTAGGAACCAACTCTAGAGCATACTGACTCAAACGGACAAAACGGATCTCATAGTCAGTCATTGAAGCACCTCCCTGAACAAGAGCCATGAACTCCCGTTTCTTCTCATCTAGATATATCGGCCCCAAATACCTCTTCCTAAAAGCAGTCTCAAAGAAATCCCAACCAATCTCATCCTCAGACACACCGGTTGTAATGGTGACCCACCAGATGTAGGCATCACGTTGAAGCAATTAAATCACACAACCCAACTTACGGGCACCAACACAACCCATCTAAGCTAAGATACGGACTATCTTCTCCAACCACAACTCAGATCTCTCCGGTGTAGATCCTCTGAACTCTTCTGCTCCTAGACTACGAAGCCTCTCTAACGGTAAGCTAGCATCATCACCTCTCGGCTGAGCTGCAACCTGAGCTCCGGCAACTGCGGCCTGAAACGCTCCCGCTATAGCTTGAACTAGCGGAGCCATATCTATTCCAGCAGGACCTTGGCCACCTAGACCAACCTGAGGTCCCGCTCCCTCAGCTCCAGCCTCGCCTCCCACTTCAGGCTGAGGAGGTGGTGGTGGTGGAGGAGCTCCAACTCCAGCAGCAGGCTCTCCCACACGAGCCTCTACTCCAACCACCGGCTCATTAACAGGAGACGTAACACGAGGTTCTTGACGAACCATCCTCGGTCTACCTCTAGGCCTCGACATACGCGCTCACAGATACAACTACACCACAACAACAACATACAAAGATAGGGTTAGCAAGGGCAAGGGTCCAAGTGGCTCAAGTATGTTTCCCTCACTTAAAAATCCTTTTTCTGATGTAATAGAAGCAATAGGACTCTACTCAACATGCTTCAAACAACATGCACACATGATCAATCAAACAAACATCAAGCATACTTGATAAACAAGCAAACATGCTTACATGACAAGCAAACACCGTGCAATTTCAATACAAAAACTTAACTTACCTCATTTATATGCTCAAGGTCTCGGAAACCTTAAGCTTTGATACCAACAAGTGTAACCCCCTCGTCCCAGCTTGGACGCTTGACCGATCCGAGTGAGCTACACTGGGATAACCGAGGCAAAACTCGTTAAGGCTCCACTTCGGTTAACAACCTGAGAAAACTTTTTCATTATTATTATCTTGTCTAGATGTTTTATTAAGTCTTATGTGAGAAAGGCAACAACAGAAGAAACAAATGAGGCAAACAACCAAACAACCCATTTCGCTATCCGCTATCAGCTAATTGTCAAACAGAGTCATAGTTTTTTTCTTCTATTTCAAAACAAAATTATTTGTAAAAACGAGGGAAATCTAGAGACAGTAACAAAAGTGACTTATAGAAACTTAGAAAGTATTGAAACAAAGATTATGTAACATGAAGTAAGGATTAAAAATGGCAATACTTTTAGTTTTAAAACAATGAAAAACAACTTCCAAACCTTAAGCAATGTTAGTGTACACTAAATTCACCGTATGTATATAGCTATCAATTTTTAATTTAAATTTTCCTAAGATTTAAATGGAGGTTGTTAGCTTTCCATATATAGAGATAGGAGGGCTGGTCACCAAAAAGAAGAGCGAACACAGATGCGTAAGAATCGGTGTGAAAGTTTGTTGGATTAGCAATGATCACCGTAGAAGTGAAGCGAGAGAGAGAGACGACCTATGGCAGTCACTGAAAGTGTGAAGCGTGGGGCTGTATTGAGCAGTGTGAGGAGCAATGAAGAAAAAAAAGTTAAAATTTCATAACATAAGCAAGCTATGGTTTATTTCCTTTATGGATTTGAGATTTGAGAATTAGAAATTTCAGAATGTGAGAGGTAGTGAGGAATCAGAGAGACTAACTAAAGGGTCAAAGCCTAATGGTCTAATTTTTTCCGAATAATTCGAAATTCAAATTTAAGTGATCCGTATCTAATCCGAAAAATAAAAATTTGAATTAGATATTCGATCCGAAAATAAAAATTAGATCAAATATTTAAAAATTCGAATCAAATCAACAGATCGTATCGATCAGATCGAATATTTTTGCACACCTCTAATTAAAACTATTTGAACCCAAATAATCTTAAAGGTAATAATATTATTTTTCATGCTCTTATCAACAAGGATTGAGTGTAACCCAAAATACATCGCTCTTCCAAAACTCAAAATATTAACAAGAAAAACTACATATTCGAAAAATGAAATATTGAATGGGCATATACTTCACCAAATAAAAAAATCACGGTTTAAAGGGAAGAGAATAGAATCGGGTGAACCGGATAGAAGAAGGATTCTGTTAGGGCAGTTTTAGAAGATAATAGTATAAAGCAACAGCAAACATCTGGAGAGAGCGGCTTTAGGGCGCAAAACAAAAGAAAATCAAGCCGTAGAAGTGGGCTCTCTCTTGGTTCACCTTCACTACTCCCCTTACCAAAACAATCTTTTCAGGTAATTTCCCAGATCCAATCCCCCAAATCCCATGCTTCATTTTCCTCTGTTTCTTCAACAATCCAATCCCAAATTTCCATATTTGTTTTTGCTCTGCTTCTGAAACATTGATTTCATCTTCTTCCTATCTGTTTTTGGCTGTTGAAAGATGGATCGTTATCAGCGAGTGGAAAAGCCGAAAGCAGAGGCACCCATTGACGAGAATGAGATTCGGATTACCAGCCAAGGCAGGATGCGTAGTTATATCACTTATGCCATGACTCTGCTCCAGGTTTATTTTCCTTCTTTTTCGTATTTAATTCCTGCATATTTAGACCTTTATTAGATTTGGGTTTTTGTTTATTTTGAGGAATGTGTTATTTCTCAAGTGTTTGTATGGCTTTTGATAGGAAAAGGGATCGAATCAGATAGTTTTTAAAGCAATGGGAAGAGCCATTAACAAGACTGTGACTATTGTGGAGTTAATTAAGGTTCTATTTTCTCTATGTGAATTGTTTAATTATTCATTGGTTGTTGTTTTTTTGAGGTGGCTGACAGTGTGCTTCATTTTACTTTTAATGCAGAGAAGAATTGTTGGTCTACATCAGATTACATCGATTGGATCCATGGATATAACAGATATGTGGGAGCCTCTGGAGGAAGGACTCCTTCCGTAAGAACCATAGGATTTCTAAATTGTTCTCTTAATCTCCTTAATATGCATCTTCATAGAATTTTAGTAACTTTTTGTTTGTTTACCGCAGATTGGAGACGACCAGGCACGTATCGATGATCACTATAACCCTTTCGAAAAATGAACTGAATACATCGTCTGTTGGGTAAGTTGATGTAATTGTTTGTGGTGCTTGTTTGATTACATTTTTATGGATATTGGAAACTAGAGAATATAAGCATATGGAAGGTTTTTAAGGATGTTGGCTTGATGTTTTATTTGACATGAATCATGAATGACTTCCTCATCCAGGTACCAACCTCCGTTACCAGCTGATCAGGTGAAGACATCCACAGAAATCGATCATGAAGGAGGTAGGGAATAGGGATGCATTTCATTATCTGCACGGCCATTTTTTCTGGTGATGTCGAATGCCTCTATTTGGTTTTTATACATTTCTTTTTGTTTGGCAGAGGGCTCTCCTAATGGCCGGGGTAGGGGCCGTGGCGGTAGAGGAAGGCCGAGTGGAGGTAATGCCAATTTTGAATTGAGATGCACCCTGTTAGATGTTCTTTTTTATCATGCTAGAGGAATGGTTTGACATGACTCTGAATTTTATTGAATGTAATGTGAGAATTTTTTAAGCAAATATTTAGGTGTGTTCTTCAGGGAATGGTTTTGTCTCTGCTGAGTATGAGGATGGAGGCTGGGACCGCAGCCGTGGCTACTCTAGGGGTAGAGGTCGAGGAAGAGCACGTGGTTTCCGAGGCCGTGCACGTGGAGGATACAATGGACCTCAGTTCGACAGGCAGCAAGATAATGGCTACAATTATGAAGCCCCTCCCCAAGGTGGTCGTGGTGAGTTCTCTCTTCTATTTTTCAGTTTTAATAAAATCTTAATGTGTTCAATAGTTTTCCACAAGAACCGTGGTATGCTTGTTTACAATCACCAATAATATCGTCCTTTGAAGTTTGAACTATTTTGAACTTGAAGAATCAAAGTGCACTTGGAATACAAATAAAAGATGTAATAAATAAACGTTTAGCTATTAAACATTATGACAGTTGCTTTAAGAAGAAAGACAGTGAATAGGTAAAGAATATATAGTTTTCTGATGGTCTTTGGGTTGCTCTTTGAAGGTCGTGGCCGTGCACGTGGAGGATACAATGGACCTCAGTTTGACGGGCAGCAAGATGATGGCTACAATTACGAAGCCCCTCCCCAAGGTGGTCGTGGTGAGTTCTCTCTTAACTGTGTTTAATAGTTTTCCACAAGAACCGTGGTATGCTTGTTTACAATCACCAATAATATCGTCCTTTGAAATTTGAACTATTTTGAACTTGAAGAATCAAAGTGCACTTGGAATACAAATAAAAGATGTAATAAATAAACGTTTAGCTATTAAACATTATGCCAATTGCTTTAAGAAGAAAGACAGTGAATAGGTAAAGAATATATAGCTTTCTGATGGTCTTTGGGTTGCTCTTTGAAGGTCGTGGCCGTGCACGTGGAGGATACAATGGACCTCAGTTTGACGGGCAGCAAGATGATGGCTACAATTACGAAGCCCCTCCCCAAGGTGGTTGTGGTGAGTTCTCTCTTAACGTGTTTAATAGTTTTCCACAAGAACCGTGGTATGCTTGTTTACAATCACCAATAATATCGTCCTTTGAAGTTTGAACTATTTTGAACTTGAAGAATCAAAGTACACTTGGAATACAAATAAAAGATGTAATAAATAAACGTTTAGCTATTAAACATTATGCCAATTGCTTTAAGAAGAAAGACTGTGAATAGGTAAAGAATATATAGCTTTCTGATGGTCTTTGGGTTGCTCTTTGAAGGTCGTGGCCGTGCACGTGGAGGATACAATGGACCTCAGTTTGACGGGCAGCAAGATGATGGCTACAATTACGAAGCCCCTCCCCAAGGTGGTCGTGGTGAGTTCTCTCTTAACGTGTTTAATAGTTTTCCACAAGAACCGTGGTATGCTTGTTTACAATCACCAATAATATCGTCCTTTGAAGTTTGAACTATTTTGAACTTGAAGAATCAAAGTACACTTGGAATACAAATAAAAGATGTAATAAATAAACGTTTAGCTATTAAACATTATGCCAATTGCTTTAAGAAGAAAGAGTGTGAATAGGTGAAGAATATATAGCTTTCTGATGGTCTTTGGGTTGCTCTTTGAAGGTCGTGGCCGTGCACGTGGAGGATACAATGGACCTCAGTTTGACGGGCAGCAAGATGATGGCTACAATTACGAAGCCCCTCCCCAAGGTGGTCGTGGTGAGTTCTCTCTTAACGTGTTTAATAGTTTTCCACAAGAACCGTGGTATGCTTGTTTACAATCACCGATAATATCGTCCTTTGAAGTTTGAACTATTTTGAACTTGAAGAATCAAAGTACACTTGGAATACAAATAAAAGATGTAATAAATAAACGTTTAGCTATTAAACATTATGCCAATTGCTTTAGGAAGAAAGACAATGAATAGGTAAAGAATATATAGTTTTCTGATGGTCTTTGGGTTGCTCTTTGAAGGTCGTGGCCGTGCACGTGGAGGATATAATGGACCTCAGTTTGACAGGCAGCAAGATGATGGCTACAATTACGAAGCCCCTCCCCAAGGTGGTCGTGGTGAGTTCTCTCTTAACGTGTTTAGTAGTTTTCCACAAGAACCGTGGTATGTTTGTTTACAATTACCAATAATATCGTCCTTTGAAATTTGAACTATTTTGAACTTGAAGAATCAAAGTGCCCTTGGAATACAAATAAAAGATGTAATAAATAAACGTTTAGATATTAAACATTATGCCAATTGCTTTGAGAAGAAAGACAGTGAATAGTTAAAGAATATATAGCTTTCTGATGGTCTTTGGGTTGCTCGTTGAAGGTCGTGGCCGTGGCAGGGGATATCGTGGAAGGGGCCGTGGTTTTAGATCTAATGGGCCAATCCATGCAGCTGCATGAGGTGGTGTGTGGCAGTCCTTGAACGATATGTTTATGATTTCTTTATTTCTTTGATAGCAATAGGTTTGCACATTTTTTTCTTCGTTGTTAATTTCTAGCAGTTTAACTCTAGGACGTGTTTGAGTTCATGAGTAGACAGAATAGTTGCATTTCAGGTTTCTATTAGTTCAGCAGCCGCCTCACACTATAGGAGGCAGGTCTGGTAGCCTTAGCTTATATGTTTTGAACAATTGTAAACAGAAAATTTCCCCTTTTATTATTTGTCTTTAGAGTTCTGCCACTTCTCTTTCCTCCACAAGAACTGATTGATTTTCCGGTATCGATATTTTAGTCTACACTTAGCTTGCGTGTAAACAAAGGACTTACAGTATTTGTTCAAAACCCCATAATACACCAAAAGATACCATTCTTCAAGCTCTGTAGGGTCAACACTCTCCTATGTTTTAATCCCCTTTATTTTTCGGCAACCTGTCTGGATTTGAACTCTTAATCTTTGTCATGCGTTGATAAAAAAAATTGTCGGAGAATTAATCTTGATCACGAACCATATGTTCTGGTTGACTATCTGGAATTGAACCCAGATTGTTAAATCCGATACCAATTGTTGTAATTTTTTTTCTGGTTATTTCTTGAATTCACTCTGCCATTGATGTGCTTCTTTCTTGATTTAACTGTTTGGTGCATCAATGGCTATATGCTTAAATTTCATGAAGAACGACTTTCGTCGCCATGGAAGCCAAACATGCAAAAGTCAAATAAGATGTTAATATTGAGAAATTATTTTGAAGACAAATCTCCGTTCTTGTTGTAAACAACACATTGGATCACGTTACTTGCCCCTATCAAAGTAGCTTTGAGTTCATTTGTTTGAACAATGGCAGCCATATGTAGCAGTCGCTTTTGCCTTTCTCATGCTTCCATTTTCATCCCCTCTAAGAGCAACGAGCTAGAAGGTACTATTGCATGCCCTCAGCCCCAACCCATTGTTGAAAGTGCAGTCGAGTGACAAAACCACTCCAGCTGCGCTACTTCGAATGCACTTTCGTGATTAATTTATAATTTTAAGATATTTAAGGGATTACAAGGTAAATTTTTGATTTTAGGGATCAAGGCCCCTCTGGTTCTGCCCTGATTATACATATAGTAACCTAACAAGAGGTCTCATATACAGGGGCGGAACATTGAGAAGAAAAGGGAGTTTAGTCCCTCCCAACTTCTTTTTCATTCAAAGTTTACATCTTTTTCTTCCTTTTTTTCTTTCCATTCAAACAAACAGAGAACAAAGAAAAATTTACAAGTATGATGGAGGAAAGTGAAGGAAAAACGATGGAAGAAAAGAGAAAATTAATGGTGAAATGACAATAATGCCCTTGAAAATAAATGACTTTAGTCCAACATTGTTGGAAAGTCAAATAGACAGCCTACGTGGAATACATTTTAATTTTTTAGCTGCCAGGTCAGAAAGCCGTTTACATTTAACAACAACAAACGGCTGAGTGATAAAAAATTTACATCTCGAAAACGTAAGTGACATTACTGATTATTTTTAAAAATCAGCGATCAATTCTGTACTGAAGAGAAACATAATAGGTGACGATCTCAATAGTTAGCTTTTTTATTCTCAACAATAAGGGAAATTTTCGACCAACATTTTTTTTATTTTCACCTTCGAGCTGCTCCCAGTCTTTATTGACAAGGATTTATAAACCAGTGTTCAATCATAATGGATTGAATAAAAATCCAATTAGGGGGGGGGGGGGGGGGGGGGGGGGGGGGGGACAAGTCGTTTGGGGTTGTTGAAATGCTACGCTGATGCCACAGAGAAAGTGGGTTTATAATGGGCTTGCAAATAATCATCATTGATTTGATTCTGAAACTTTGGGCCGAATCACCGAACTTCATCGTTGAATTCTCGATCTGAAAATGTGATATTTGTTAAATTAAGTTTTATAAGTATATTTCTTACAACAAGTTTTAAAATTTAAAATGTTTAAATAAAAAATATATATTATAAATTATGTAAATAATTAAAATCAAATGTATTATTATAGAAATTTATAAATCGATTGTTTCTTATGTTGTATTGATTTGACCGAATTTATCTTATAAGTTTTTATGTAAATATTATAATGGGTACTCTTTTTCTTCGACTAGGTTTAGAGAATTTTTAACGATACCTATAATAATATATTTTTATTATAAAAAACGGTTATCAATTAATGGTTGCTGATCTGATTAAAATCAAATTAAAATTTAATTATTTAATGACAAATTTTTAATCCAATAGTCAAAATAGACTCAAATAAAAGAAATAGTAACCTTAAAATAGTTTACCCTATTTTTTATAATTAGATAACAAATTATACAACTCATCCTTATCATTATAGTTTAACTCATTTGTGGGGTCTTAAGCTAAAAAGAACTTATCATTTGAGGATCATCAGATATAACATATTTTATTAGTTTATTTTAAAACATTTTTAAAATATAGACTTTCTTATAAAAGCTACATCAGCAGGGGTAATAACAACAACAATTAAAACTTTATCTAAGGAGTTTGATTTATTTATTGTTAGGAATATTATCTCTATTAATTAGAGTTTAATGTATTATGTACTTCTTATGCATATAAATAGATGATTCATTGAAGGCATTGTACAAATAATTCTATATTTGAGAATAATACAAATCTTCCTCTTTCTCTCACCTCTTTGCTCTTTTATTCTTGTTCGTTGTTGTTCGTTATTTTATTCACAACACGTTATCAGCATGAATTTGCTCAATTATCAAGATACTTGGAAGATTTGATAATCAAGCGTCATATACGAGATGAATGTATAATCTCGTGTCGTCATCATCAGAAACCCGGAATAAACTCTTGTGTTCTTCAAACACTATGTAACTTCACTCGCATCATCTAAAAACAATATTAGATAATTTTTGAAAATTTTAATTATTATGGTTCTTGTATAAGACGCAACGGAGAGAATTATAACATGTTTGATACATCAGTGTTTGACGCAAGAAGTGTTAGGCAATTACTTATTAGACAATCTCTTTATAAAAACAAAGGGGGAGAAATTACGACACAAATTCTATAGTTTTTTCTATTTCGTTTAATCTTTGCATACTTTTATAAATTCAATTTCGATATTCTACTTTTGAGAATTGATATTTTTAACCGCGTTTGAGTTTTACATGACATGTTTCAACGGCTTAAAAAAAATATAGCTTGAATCAAGATAAAATCAAAAGAGGTACGTTTCTTCAATATGTTTATATTGAGATCAGTTTTTATTTACGATATTCTATTGGTGAAAGCTAATATTTTTAACCTTGTTTTGAGTTTTACATGTATTTAAATGACTTGGAAAGAGGCATGATATAAATGGATTATGAGAAGCTCTCTTGTTCATTTGCTATGTCTCCATCGTTCTCGAAAGGAAAATCATTATCGGTAAAATCTATTTTCCCCTTAAACTATGATTTTAAAGTGCGATAAATCATGGTGATTTTGCTCAAAATAAATAACTTTTGTGTGTCGAAAAACTCGACTATTTCTCCCAAGTTCAAGTTATGAAAATTCGCCTCGATCCAAAAAGTTTTATGGGAGGCATTCCCTGAAGTGAATGCAAAGCATGATGTTTATTCCATGCGATTATCAATGATGGGGCATTCCCTGAAGTGAATGCAAGCCTGATGTTTATTCCATGCGATTATTGGAACTGTTTCATTCCCTGAAGTGAATGCAAACATGGTAAATCATTATTCAATTAGAGACATAATTTCGATATAATACAAGTATATTGGCTGGACATCCCGTTCTGTGAGGCTATTGGTCTCAAAGGAGGTTTTTAAAGGACCTTATGGACTAGTTTAACAATGCCGCGTACGAGGATTAAATCTTTGTTCTCTATGAAAAGATATGTTTATAAAAACATACTCCACTTTTCACGACAAATAATATTGTCCTCAGACACAATATCATGAAAAAGGTTTCAAAGGCCCACTGGCTCTACTCCATTCTCTGAAGTGAATGTGAGATTATATTATAGAAAGAATAAAAGCCACATTAGAAGTTGTGGTCATGGTCGAGGCATGGACATAGACATTATGGTCATTTTAAGAAACTTCTACCCACTGGTAGTGAGGTTATAAGGATGACAAGAGCGATAAAGATCATTCTAAGAAAGTAGAATTTTTTTATTACCAATGTGATGTTATAAACCATTGGTTTCGTACTTATTGTACGTTGGAAAAATAAAAAATGATTGAAGGATAAAGGAAAGAAAATAACAAAGATGATATTGGTCCAACTTATTTGGACATTGTTAGTCCAACTCATTTACTTTATATTCATATTACCCTGGAATGGAATAAATCATCTTCTAATTATTCTCATAACTTTGAAGAGAGTTAATTATCTTTTTATTTATTTTGCTTTATGTTTATTTACTTTATACTTTAATTATTTACATTTTATATTTATATTTATATTCATATTCATATTCATGTTAATATTTATATATTATCATATTTATTTATTTTGTTTAACATGATTACTTATCAAATACAATTTATGGTGACGATTTATGCTTAGCAAAAGCATAAGATATATTTTTCTATTTAAATGCAAGGGAAAATGTGAGTACTATATCTCAAAGTACTAAAAGTATTGATGCTCCAGAAGAGCAATATGTTCCTGAGAGAAAACACATTATGAAAAGTGCATAACTGCGAATATTGCAATAATTACCACTAATGGTAATAATATCGTCACCACTAGAAGTGGAAAATTTAAGAGAGCAATATGAGTTCGCAAAATATTCTTTTGGAATTATAGATAACATATGTTATCAATTGGCATTTGAAATAAGCCATTGTGGATATAAGTTCTGATAGCCAAAAAGTCAGTTGAAAGCTCTAGAAAAGCTATATATTGCTACCAAAAGATAATTTCCATTGAAAGCTCCGAAAGAGTTAAATATATTCCTATTCAAAGGAACAATTTTGATGATCGTATTAGACGAGTACAAGTGAGATGAATCACATGTTATGGTAAACCAGAAGTTTACGAAATTCAGAAATGTATATACACAGTTGTATATAGTTGATATGATCGGTTAGACCATCCTGATCAATAATGATACGAAAACTGTTGAGATTTATATGCACATTTATTAAAGAACCTAAAGTTCTTGTGGTGCTTGTTCTGAAAGGAATTGATTAAATTCCACTTATTGAAAGAACACGAAGTTCTTGTGTTGCTTGTTCTTAAAGGAAATGATTAAGATCCCACTTACCACAAAGAACTTGAAGTTCTTGTAATAAAGTTGAGACTACATGTCTTGCATATCTTAATGAAATATGGGCCCATATATCCACAAATGTGGAAAGTTTTATACGATTTTAATAGATGTATATACATTGTTTTATCGACTTACGACCAGAAGTTTGTGAGATTGATTCTAAAAAGATTCAGATTATGCAGTTAGACTATTCGTCTTGAAAAGCTAGTGGGTTTATGTTTTAGGCTATATCAATTGATGCAAAGCCTATTGATTATGAAAAATACGGTTTAGCAAAATTTCTATTGGATACCTCATCTTTAATAGCTAAACTATGAGAACAAAATAGTTATTATTTATATGGTATTTTCATATAGCAACACTTATACGCATCAAGCCAACGAGTTATAATAAACTTCTCGTTATGATTAGTTTTTGGTCAGAAGTCATACATTTCCCATTTTATAATTTTTAAATGTGCGATATGAATTGCTCCACCACAACGCACAAAATGGGTAAATAAAAAAAGTTGAGAATATATATTGAGTACGAGTCTTCTTTTATGTTTAAACTCTTAAACATTAATTGGAGAATCATTTATGACATGATTTTTCTCAACATCAGGGGAGATAATAATCAACTAGATAAAGAAAAATGAATTATCGTTATCTATATCATCGTATATGAACCAGAAGTTCATAAGATAATTCATGTTATTACATGTCAACTGCTAGACATATTTATTGACCCAATGAGAGTAACTAAGTCTCATATACCAACTGAAATGCTCTAAGTTTAATGTTAGAGCGAATGGATGTAAATCATGCCTGAAGCATGATATTTGAAATGGTTCCAATAATCAAAATTCTTGTAATTGGAAAGTAATATGAGATGGTCATATGTTGGAGGCAGGTGCTCCTGAAGAGACCCAAGACATAACTAATAATAAAACTCTCGAAGAGTTTCAGGTACCTGAAATAAATATTAAAATCCTGAAGAGATCTCGATGAGTTATGTCACTACGAGAATGGAACCAGAAAATTGAAAAGTTGTCGACAATAATTTTACAAATAGTTTTAAATAGAATACTTCTATAAAAGTAAAGAAAGAAAACGAGGATCTTGTATAGAAATCTATCAAGAAGTATATATATTGAATTGGCCAATATAGAAAGACGCTTTGAACTTCTAAAAGAGAAGTATTTGGACCAACAGTCCAAACACATAAAGGTGTAATGCAAGTGAGGCACACATAAGTAGTCGTAAATACGACAAATTATGATTTATTGGGAGTTTTAATTACTTCATGGTGGATGCAATTACTTTGGCAGTATGAAATATATTACATGCGTCTAATTATTTATGGATCCCTATTTATCCTTAAAGGATTTAAAATGCTAAAAGCATTTGCAAATTTTTTAGAAAATTTATTTAGACATGTCTCATTGAATATTTTGGCGCATTTGATATAATCGCCTTAGTGAGTACTAATGGAGGAAATACTATAAGAATGATAAAATTTCCTTATATATTTTATAAAAGAATTTGAATCAAGATTCATTATTGTTAAGTGCATAAAAGTTTTATATTTTACCCCCCCCATTTACCCATATTTTTGCTGCACTGAAGCATGATTCATTGCATTTAGGATAGATTTTTGCATACACATCACAATTAGATAAAATTGCACAATTGCTGCTGAATTTGGTCACTTTTGCAGATATCTGCTGGGGCAGCATCCAGGGCAGCAAATGAGCAGAGGCGAGTTGCGGAGTTGGAATTGAAGGACAGAGAACATGACCTTTCGTGGCATCTGCCGTGGCAACTATGACGGCAGTGGAACACTGAGGTGGAAAAGCAAAGTGGAGCTTGATAGATAGAGGATTTCGAGTCGGTCTGTCGTGGATCACTCCCATATTTTTCTGAGCCCTGAAGCAGAAGAAAGGTCGAGTCCAAAGTTCAAGGAAGAGAGTCAAAGCAAGAAAAGAGGACGAATTAAAGACATATACTTAGAAGATTTAGTCTTTAATAGAGTTGTACTTTAATTTAAACTTGTATTCTTGCCATATTGGAAAACTTGGACCCAATGCCTATATAAAGGCATGTAATTCGACCTAGAGGGGGATATCTAGCTCCTAGTCGTCTTCCTACAAAACCCTAGTCGTTTTCCCTTCTCCATCATGTTTTAAACTCCCCCTAGGGCTGAGGATTGATCTTGTAAAGTAGTTGTAAAGATTGTAAAGAAGAGTTCACAAACATTGGTGTTCACCCTTTGATTCACGTCGGGAGGTATCATCCAAGACGTGTTCATCAACAGAACTTGGGCCTAGGGATAAGACAAGTCATAACAGGGATTCTTGCCAAACTTGAAGTATGGAGTTGTTGATCGCTGCCGCGACATCAACAGGCATCTGCCGCGACAGGGTTGCCGCGAGAGGCACGACGACAGAACAATAGAAGTTCCTCTGAAAAGTGCAACACCTGTACTACTGAGCGAATCAATACCGGCCTATTCTCTCAATCTGATTACCTCATCTTTCACTTTAGTTTTTACTCAAGATTTCTCCAAACAATCAGTTAAACTATTTCTTTTTCTTGTGCAATAATCTAAGGATAGAGTTATTTCCAGTCCCTGTGGAGACGATATCCGATACTCAAGTATCACTTTACTACTTATGTCGTGTACACTTGCACTATTTGCGATAGTCCTATTTACACGCAACAAGTTTTTGGCGCCGTTGCCGGGGACTGACAACATACCTTTACCTTTTATTATTGCACCCTTTTTATTTTTATTTCTTTTTAGTTGTGTTATTTACCCCGTGCTTTTCACAAGGTTCTCTTATTGCTTATGCGCAGATCGAGACGTGGTAAGGAACCTGAGTACGAATTAGACCCAAAAATCGAACGCACATATCAACTCAGGAACCAAGCCCGACTCTTGATAGAAATAAACAACTATCTTGAGGAAAAGATGGAAGCAATGGTGAACGAAAGACAAGGCAATGAGGGAGATAACCTTAACAACAACAATAACCCCAAGGTTGTTGTCGGTCCTCCTAATGATGCTTGGAACAATCTGTCGCTGCCTGTTGCCCCAGCAACACGACAAACTTGTCGGGAGTACATGGATAACGACCATGTTGAACTGGAAACTACGCTGCTAGATGTGGAAGCTGAACATTTTGAACTGAAACCTGTAATGTTCAGCATGATAAATTCTGTTGGTCAATTTGGTGGTTCTGCTATTAAAAACGTACGTGAACATCTGAAGACTTTCCAAGAAATATGTGGATCATTCAGACATCCAGGAATAAGTTCGGAAGTACTGAGGCTCCGGCTATTTCCTCATTCATTGAGGGATAAAGCAAAAACCTGGTGGAATAAGTTATCGTCGGGTTCAATAAGAACTTGGGCGGATCTCTGTCGTGAATTTCTTTCTCATTTTAATCCTTCTCTTTTATTTGAAAAACTGCGTAATGAGATTGCTACTTTTCAACAGGAAGATGACGAGTCAATGCACGAGACATGAGACCGATTTACAACTCTCTTACGAAACTGCCTGATGCATAGATTCCCCGTATGGAATCAAGTTGTCAAATTCAATAATGCTGCCAATGCACACACTCGTATGCGTATTGATTCAGCAGCAAATAACTTGTTATTGGACAAGGAACCAGAAGATGCAATGCTGGTACTGAAAGAGTTAGCTAAAAACGATGAGCAGTTTCCGACAGCTCGAAGAAGAGGTAGACGAGGAGTATCTCTAAAGGAATATGAAGCTGATAGCTCGATCAAAACTCAGATTGCTTACCTCACTAAGATAGTTGAAAACATGCAGCGAAAGGATTCTAAAGTTGTATTTTCTGCCGAAGAGGTATGTGAAACCTGTAGCGGAAACTATAGTACAAAAAGTGTCCCTTACAGCTGGAAGAAGGGATGTATGTTGGAAACTATAACATGAATAAAACCTATGACTCCAACAACTACATTCCAAACTGGAGGAAGAACCCCAAATTTTCCTGAAGTAACCCCAACAACGCACTGAACCCTCCAGTCCAGAATTGTAACACCCCTAAAAATATATGTTTATATTTAAAATTAAGTAAAAAAAATGAAATGAAAATGAAGGAAAGTGAAGGTTGTGGGAGTCGAACCCACATCCTAGACTTGTTAAGCCAGTCATCCAACCGCTTGAGCTATAGAAGCTCTTAGTCTTCTCTTACACCATGTTTAATTTGAACCAATGGTTAAAGAGGTGTCGGAATATAATAATAATAAGTTCAAAATATCCCAACCACCCCCTTTCCCCAAATTAAATACATCGGTTGAAAAAGAAGAAGAAGATTAGATCTGAAAATTTTATCCCCTCCCCACCGTTCATCTTCCCCGATCTCCCTCACCGCGCCGCCGTGGCCACCACCGCCCTCACCAGCACAACCATCGCACCGTCCCGACCACAACTTCGGCCACCACTCGCGGAGATGCGCCGCCGTTCGTTTTGGGAGCCGTGTTGAAGGTTTGTTGAGGACCATGGTCGTGCACCCTACTGTTTCTTAGCCGTGCTACCGCCGTGGGTCACCGGTTTGCGACACGCTCCTCACCGATGAGTTACCCGTGGTTTTGCGAGCAAAACCCATGTCACCGGACAACAAATGGCCACAGTTCAGACCGTCATCGGAGCCACGTTAACCCGTTCGAATTTCTTTCGATTTGGTAAGACCAGTATGTATTTTGGCTTAAATATTGAGTTAGTTGAGTTTTTAAATGAAAAATAGATGACAATGGCGTTATCGGAGGCATTTTCCTGCCATTTTAGGCCGCGCATGGGCCTCACGTGCCGTCCGGGGCGATTTCCGGCCGCCCTGGACGGTGGCCGTTGAACCAGCTGGCTCAGACCCGGTCTAGCCGTGAACCAAGCCACCCAAATCGGTCTAAACAAACCAGCCCAAGCCCAATAACCGAACCGACCCGTTGACCAACCCGACCCGTTGACCGACCTGACCCGACCCGACCTGTTGACCCGTACCCGACCTGTTGACCGAGTCAACCTAGTGAGTCAACTCGCCGAGTCAGCCATTAGACTAGTGACGTCAACATGACGTCAGCGTTGACTTTGACTGCTGACGTCAGTGTTGACGTTGACTGTTGACATGCCCGTTGACCGTTGACTTTGACCAAAAAGTCAAAATTTGTGAAAACTCATATTTTATGTTTTTCGACGTCCTGAGTCCGATTTTGAAGCCCGTTTCATGAAATTCTAACCCAAAAGCCTCCGAATTGAACCTTGAACTCGAGTTTGCTTATGTATTTTAATAATCAATTATGAGCAATGTGATTAAGGACTGAAATTAGATTTTGTACGATTGAAGGTATTCGAAGTTCCTTGTATTCGATATGTAGAGGACGTCGCATGCGGGTTCGAGAGTGATTGAATGGAGTATAATGGTCGACCGATATAGCAAGAATTAAAGGTAATACACTATTACCTCATGTATGCTTCGAGAACATGTTGGTATTTGTTAATGCATGCATGAATATGATAAGGAGTGTTGTTAGCCCTACTTAAGTCAAACTAAATATGAAATTGAGTATGATAACTTAGATAAGACCGAAATGTTCGAACGAGGAAGCTAATAAATCTGAAGTATTTGTAGTTCATTAAATAATTAATGAGGCAGCTAATCTCCAATTTCGAGCATTAGTGTGAAATGTTTAAATGAGAAAGATACATGGACATGAAATTACGAAAATGCCCTTGAGATATGAGAATGACTAAAATACCCTTTGAATTGGAAGAGGTCTAGAAATCTACAGTGGATATGGTAAATCAACTCGATTCATCGGGAAACCTCGATCTACTGGTAAGATATGGTAACAAGATTTAAACGTTCAAGATTGTAATGGTGTTGGACTTCCTTGAATTTAGAATGAATTCCTGAATATATTTATATTTACGGGAAACTATTCGTACCTCTAAATTGATCAAGCGACTCAAATACTGAATTGATCGTAATGACTAAAAGTATTGGAAATACTGTTATAGTTAAATTAATCAGAATGATCGTATTGACTAAAAAAGGCTGAAGTATCCTCGGACACCGAGGTTTACAAATTAACTGGAAGGATGAATAAAACCTTGAGTTTTGAAATGAATGAAGTGGTTGGAAGTACCGAAATTCGTGAATGACCAAAATACCCCCTTTGACTGAAATAAGTAAATTGCCCTTGATAAATTCTGGAAATGCCAATAAAGTTGGAAATGACTGAAATGCCCTTAAGGGTAGAAGCATGACTTACGTATGTCAATCACTCTTGATATTAATGTAAGGATGGAAGTTTCTCCACACAGAATATAAGTTTGACTACTCCGTGGAAAATCTTGCGGTGAAATATGAAAGCAACCGTTCAGATATACGATACAGTTGGGTGCATCAGAAGCGTTGGATTGTACTGCAAGGTGGGAATATGTAGTTTGAATGGTTTTGGAGGCTCGATAAACTTCTGGGAATCTTAAATATTGCAAATCGTCATTTCATCATTATTGGGCTAAATTACAAATCACCCCTGATAGTTAAATGCCCAAAATGCCCTCGTTGGCCCAAGTAATCAAAATAGCCCCGAATGTATCTGATATCATGAAAGATCTCGACATAGAAATCCCTAAATGCCTGGTTGGAAACTTGATGAGCAAATAGAATTTCTGAGCCATTGTGTACGCCATGGTTGTATAAATTACCAAAATGTCGTGTATGATAAAATGACCATAATGCCTCCGGTAGGCTTAAATGGCTAAATCACTCATGATATGCCTAAACTCTCAAGATCTTGATGTATCATCTCCTGACTATCTGGTTTGAATCGTTAGTACAAACCCCTCTTTTAGTAGGGGCCTTGTTTCAAAGATCTATTCAATTGTCAAAAGTTAATATGTTCTCTTCCGTAAATGTCAAGTATCTCCAAGGAAATAAACTATTCCACCTAGTGTGTTCCATGTGTGCTACACGACTGTTTTTGCATACTGATTTACATGTTATAATACCGATTATGTGCACATGATAGAATACTTGAACTCACATGAACATGACATGTTTTATTATTTAACATGACCGTACTGTATTTTTAATATATGCATATGCACCTGATATGATCAACATGCTATATGGATAATATATTCCTAAAAATACAGCTATTGATTAACCGAACCGTTACATAAATTGTTACTGGGTACTTGGGATAGAATATGAAGTGACCGTAGGTTCAGCCCTGATCCAGCTGGTAATTCTTTTACCGTTACAGGTTCCTATGCTTCGGCTAGGGTAATACCTACCATACCGTACCGTTCCTAAGGTAATCCCTTAGGATGGCACCTATGCCCAATGGGCACTGGTCAACGCCTTTGACGCAGTTTTGGGGAATTGCCTCTTGGAGTATGGTTGGAGGGTAAATAAAAGATTAAACTGAACCGTATTATTACTTGAACTTATGTTTTTGAACTAGAAATGCATATTATATTGTTGTTGCACATGTTTTACTTACACTGCTGGAACACACTAGGAACCGAACTCCCTAATTCCACCACCGTATATTATTAGCCTATAATTCCCGTCTAATTCTAGATGATGAATAAAGAACAAGTACTGTTATTCTCAAGTATAACGTTACCTTGAAATATCAAAAAAGAAATGAAGACCGTTACCGCGTGGAACATCATGAAAATGTTATGCCTACCATATATCTGCATAAGCTTATAGCATCTCTTGCTATTTTTGTATTACTGAGCTTTTCCAAGCTCACGTTGTTTTTACCATCGCAGGTTAATGGAATATATATCATGATATAACGTTCGACATTAGTGTTCGGAGTTCTCCCGGCGTTGCTTTTGGAGTACGGTACCGACACAGTTAGTGGGCATGCATATCATTATTGTTTCATGATAGTGTCTGTAAAACGTTTTCTGAAATTTCTGTTATGTGTTTAAATGTTTTCCCGAAATGGTATTTTAAACAGAAGATGATTTTTACAGTTTAATAAGTGTTTTGAAGAAACAAAAAATGTTTTTATGTGTATTTTTACCGTGGGTCGCTCTTGTGGCCCTAATGTGACTTCCTAGGATCCGTTGTAACGCATAGGAGGGTCTAGGGGGTTATATTTAGTGGTATCAGAGCTTAGAGTTGTGTCTTTCTGGGTAGATCGGTCGATCGTCTATCATAGGGTGTCTGGTCTGTGCATGCCCCTAGATCATAACCGTACTCCTCTGTGCCGAGACTCCAATGTTGAATCTTTTCCTGTAATAAGTACATCTAACTCTTCTGTCCATAATAGCTTGATCTGTACTGGAAAGGAAAAAAAAATCGGTAATGTTTGTCTACGAATTTGGATTAAATTGATGGATTTGAATCCGGATAGAGAACCTGAGATGGTTTATGCATGTGAAATAGAAGATCTGAAACAGATTAAGAATAAATGTTTGATCAAACGAGGAAACCGATATAAGATTACATGTAAGGTAGCTCGGTGATAATGATTATGTTTGAGAATATCTTGATGGAAATTTGATAAAAGTGTTATGAAAAAAAGGTGTTTGTGAATGTGGCGAAAGTGTAAAACTCTATGGTGACTCTGTAATATACGAAGGAAGCAATTGTCTAAAAATTTCATTAAAGGTAAGTGATATCCGTATAAAACCTTGATTATGTTTGATTGCCAAGGAGAAAGTTATTTTTGCGATAATGTGGCATGGTGTATAGTTATACATATCATCCCTGACTTAAATTCAGTGTAACGTCTTAATTTTGGAAAGCTATGTTGGAAGCTTGGATTACTTGTTTGGATTTCATGTACAAATTTTCATTCGTAAATCGATGGTTGACTTAAGTGATTAGCTCATATCCTAGAGGAGATGATTCTAAGAGGTATGATTATTTTTGTGGTTGTTGGAAAGGTTTCGCATCCCTAACTGAGACCGCATATAATGAAAGTTGCAAGACAAGTGTTCGTTTGGCTTCGTACAAAGTTCTGTATGGATTCAAATACCGTAATATGATTAGTTCGCATGAGTTGTATGATATGATGACATTGTGTTTAAAGAATAGCTGAGCGACTAAGGACACTCCGAGATTGATCCGTGATTGTTTGCGAGTCCCGAGAAACATTGATGCTCTATTAGGTAAGTTTCAGTACAAGAATGAATGAAAGGACAGTTTCTGCATTAGTCCGACCCTAGTAAATTTCGAGGACAAAATTTTTTTTAGGAGGGGAGAGTTGTAACACCCCTAAAAATATATGTTTATATTTAAAATTAAGTAAAAAAATGAAATGAAAATGAAGGAAAGTGAAGGTTGTGGGAGTCGAACCCACATCCTAGCCTTGTTAAGCCAGTCATTCAACCGCTTGAGCTATAGAAGCTCTTAGTCTTCTCTTACACCATGTTTAATTTGAACCAATGGTTAAAGAGGTGTCGGAATATAATAATAATAAGTTCAAAATATCCCAACCACCCCCTTTCCCCAAATTAAATGCATCGGTTGAAAAAAGAAGAAGAAGATTAGATCTGAAAATTTTATCCCCTCCCCACCGTTCATCTTCTCCGATCTCCCTCACCGCGCCACCGTGGCCACCACAACACTCACCAGCACAACCATCGCACCGTCCCGACCACAACTTCGGCCACCACTCGCGGAAATGCGCCGCCGTTCGTTTTGGGAGCTGTGTTGAAGGTTCGTCGAGGACCATGGTCGTGCACCCTACTGTTTCTTAGCCGTGCTACTGTCGTGGGTCACCGGTTTGCGACACGCTCCTCACCGATGAGTTACCCGTGGTTTTGCGAGCAAAACCCATGTCGCCGGACAACGAACGACCATAGTTCAGACCGTCGTCGGAGCCACGTTAACCCGTTCGGATTTCTTTCGATTTGGTAAGACCAGTATGTATTTTGGCTCAAATATTGAGTTAGTTGAGTTTTTAAATGAAAAATAGATGACAATGGAGTGATCGGAGGCATTTACCGGCCATTTTAGGCCGCGCGTGGGCCTCATGCGCCGTCCGAGGCGATTTCTAGCCGCCCTGGACGGTGGCCGTTGAACCAGCCGGCTCAGACCCGGTCTAGCCGTGAACCGAGCCACCCAAATCGGTCCAAACAAACCAGCCCAGCCCAATAACCGAACCGACCCGTTGACCAACCTGACCCGACCCGACCTATTGACCGAGTCAACTCGCTCGAGTCAACCCAGTGAGTCAACTCACCGAGTCAGCCATTAGACTAGTGACGTCAACGTTGACTTTGACTGCTGACGTCAATGTTGACCGTTGACCTGCCCGTTGACCGTTGACTTTGACCAAAAAGTCAAAATTTCTGAAAACTCATATTTTATGTTTTTCGACGTCTTGAGTTCGTTTTGAAGCCCGTTTCGTGAAACTCTAACCCGAAAGCCTCCGAATTGAACCTTGAACTCGAGTCTGCTTATGTATTTTAATAATCAATTATGAGCAATGTGATTAAGGACTGAAATTAGATTTTGTACGATTGAAGGTATTCGAAGTTCCTTGTATTCGAGATGTAGAGGACGTCGCATGCGGGTTCGAGAGTGATCGAACGGAATATAATGGTCGACCGATATAGCAAGAATTAAAGGTAATACACTACTACCTCTTGTATGCTTTGAGAACATGTTGGTATTTGTTAATGCATGCATGAATATGATAAGGAGTGCTGTTAGCCCTACTTAAGTCAAACTAAATATGAAATTGAGTATGATAACTTAGATAAGACCAAAGTGTTCGAACGAGGAAGCTAATAAATCTGAAGTATTTGTAGTTCATTAAATAATTAATGAGGCAGCTAATCTCCAATTTCGAGCATTAGTGTGAAATGTTTAAATGAGAAAGATACCTGGACATGAAATTACGAAAATGCCCTTGAGATATGAGAATGACTAAAATACCCTTTGAATTGGAAGAGGTCTAGAAATCTACAGTGGATATGGTAAATCAACTCGATTCATCGGGAAACCTCGATCTACTGGTAAGATATGGTAACAAGATTTAAACGTTCAAGATTGTAATGGTGTTGGACTTCCTTGAATTTAGAATGAATTCCTGAATATATTTATATTTACGGGAAATTATTCGTACCTTTAAATTGATCAAGCGACCCAAATACTGAATTGATCGTAATGACTAAAAGTATTGGAAATACTGTTATGGTTAAATTAATCAGAATGATCGTATTGACTAAAAAGAGCTGAAGTATCCTCGAACACCGAGGTTTACAAATTAACTGGAAGGATGAATAAAACTTTGAGTTTTGAAATGAATGAAGTGGTTGGAAGTACCGAAATTCATGAATGACCAAAATACCCCCTTTGACTGAAATAAGTAAATTGCCCTTGATAAATTCTAGAAATGCCAATAAAGTTGGAAATGAATGAAATACCCTTAAGGGTAGAAGCATGACTTACGTATGTCAATCACTCATGATATTAATGTAAGGATGGAAGTTTCTCCGCACAGAATATAAGTTTGACTACTCCATGGAAAATCTTGCGGTGAAATATGAAAGCAACTGTTGAGTGTGTAAAAGTTCTATTATTTACACCCTTTTTAACCCATATTTATGCTGCATTCAAGCATCATTTCATTGCATTTAGGGTAGCTTACATCAAAACATCACAAATATATAAAAGGCACGGATTCTACTAAAAATGGTTGTTCTTGGCAGGTTGCCGCCGTCGTAGATGGTGAAGGCGGGCGCAAGGCAGAGAAACCAAAGAGCTAAACTGAACAAGCAGACAAAGAGGACGATGCTGCCATGGTGCTGCCTTGACAGCAGAGGACGACAACAAGTTAGTGGAGAAAAAGCAAAGTGGACCTCGATAGATAGAGAAAATTCTGCTCGTCTATCGTGTGAAAACCATATATTTTTCCAAGCCCCGGATCAAAAGATATGTCAAGCCCAAAGCTCAAGGAGAGAAAATCCCAAGAAACAAGGAGGACGGCTAGAAAGTAGGATCCTTGAAGATTAAGTCTTTATTAGAATCATACTTTTAATTAAAGTTGTAATCCTTGTTAACTTAGATAACTTGAGCCCAAAGCTTATATAAGGGCATGTATTTTAACCTAGAGGGAGATATCATATCCCATAGCCGATTACCCCACAATCGATAACCAAAAACCCCTGTCGTTTACCTGCCGTCGACATGTTCTAACTTCCCCCTAGGGCCACGGGTTGATTTGTAAAGTAGTTTCAAGGGTTGTTTTGTTTTAGGAATTTTCAGTTCAATAAAATAAACTTCAAGTTCTCTTATTTTGGTTATTAATATCTTGCAAGAGCATCGGGAGAGCATTGTGAGGTTATCTATTTACTTAGCATCGGGAGAGTTAAGTATACGAAAGAAATAAGAGCAAGTTCTCTAGTTTATAGTTGAACTATCTCGTGCCTAGGGATAGGGTGAGGTTAAGTGGCTAAAGAAGAATTCATACACATCGGTGTTCATCCTTCGATTCACGCCGGGAGGTATTATCAAGACGTGATCATCGACAGACTTGGACCTAGGGATAGGCCAAGGCAGATCTGGGATTCTTGCCAAACTTGAAAGTACTGAGTTGAGTGTTTGCTGCCGCGACATTCAACGAACTGCCGTCGCGACAGGTGCTGTCCGCGACGGGCACAACGACAAAACTGGATTTCCTAAAATCTGCAATACCTGCACTACTGAGCAATTCAATACCAGCCCATTCTCTCTATCTTGATATCTTTATTCCTTTATTTACATTTACTTCATTATTTCGTAACAAATATCTTAATCTATTCTTTTTCCCATGTGCAGATAGCGAAGGAAAGGGTTAGCCCAGTCCCTGTGGAGACGATATCCGATGCTCTAGTATCACTTTATTACTTGCGACGTGTACACTTGCACTCAATTGCGATAGACTATTTTACACGCAACAAGTATTTGGCGACGTTGCCGGGGATTGACAACATAACTCTACCTTTCTTTTATTGCACTTTTCGTTTTTGTTTTTGTTTTTATTTTTCTTTTTCTGTTATTCGTTGGTGCATTCAACTTTTTCTTTTCACAAGGTTTTCTTGTTTATGCGCAGATCGAATCGAGGTAAAAATCCCGAGTATCCATTAGATCCGGAAGTTGAACGTTCCTTCAATCTCAAGAAACAACTTCGTCACCTTCTAGCCAGGAACGAGTACCTTGAAGAACATCTAGAGAAGATGGCCCACGTTGGAGACGACCCGACTGCCGGCGAAGTTATACCGCCTGTCGATAACCCTGCCGCCGACGGACGACGGTCCTGTCGTGACTACATGTTGAACGATCATGTAGAGTTGGAGACCACGCTGTCGGATATCGATGTTGATAACTCGAGCTTAAACCTGTCATGTTTAGTATGATCAACAATGACGGGCAGTTTAGTGGTGCTGTGACAGATGATGCTAGGGAGCATCTCAAAACGTTCCAGGAGATCTGTGGTTCGTTTAGACTGCCAGGAGTTAATCCGGAGATACTGAGGCTTCGGTTATTTCCCCATTCATTGAGGGACAGAGCTAAAACTTGGTGGAATAAACTTACGTCGGGTTCAATTAGAACTTGGGCAGATTTATCTCGTGAATTTTTATCTCGTTTTAATCCTTCACATTTATCTGAGCGATTACGTAATGAAATTGCTACTTTTCAACAGGAAGATGACGAGCCAATGCATGAGGCCTGGGACAGATTTACTACTCTTCTACGGAACTGCCCAATGCATGGATTCCCCGTCTGGAATCAGGTAACAAAGTTTTATAATGCTGCCAACTTACAAACTCGTATTCGAATTGATTCAGCAGCAAACAGATTATTATTGGATAAAGATCCGGACGAGGCATTGCAAGTTTTGAAAAATCTGGCCAAGAATGAGGAGTAGTTTCCGACAACAAGAAGAGGGGGTAAACGGGTACTTGATGTCAAGGATTATGAGGAAGAACAGCACAATGAAATCACATGTAGCATTCCTTACTAAAGCAATGAAACGATTATTGAATGATGATGGACAACATGGATTTGCTGTTGAGGAGGTATGTGACATCTGTGAGGGAAATCATAGTCGAGATGAGTGCCCAATACAGTAAGAAGAGGGAAAATATGTTGGAAACTACAAGCCAAATTACATTTTCAACAATTATAATCCCAATTGGAGGAAGGATCCCAAGTTCTCTTGGAGTAATCCTAATAATGCCCTGAATCCTCAAGCACACAATCAGAATCAGGGAGGACCTAGATTGCTGACGCGACAGCAACTGCCGCCACAGCAGCAACAACAACAACCAGCTGCCACGAGCAGTATACTGGAACAGACTTTGGCCACTTTTATGTCTCAGACAGGAACTTATATTGAGAATATGAATCAGTTTGTCAAGAAGACAGAGAATTTCATGGATAAAACAGAGATGAGGATGACGAATCATGAAGCTACTCTGAAATCTTTGGAGACACAAATGGGTCAAGTTTCACAACATATTAAGCCAAGGCAGGCTGGAGGATTCCCTAGTAATACTGAAAATGCTAGGCCGCCCACACATGAGCAATGTAAGGCTATTACTACTAGGAGTGGGAAGAAACTACCAGGGCCGGAAAATGAAGCTGAAACAGTAAAGAAACCAGCCTTGGACAAACCTGCCGAGGAAGCTGCCCCGATAGGTGATAAACAGACTGCTGCCGACGAGCCTGTCACGCAGCAGAAGCGACAGAGGAGAAAAACGATGATATTCGTCCTCAGATTCGTATGCAGTGGGAAGGACGTATTGCTGATTATCGCCCCACCTCCTTTTCCTCAACGGATACATCAAGCTAAGCATGAATCTCAACTTAAAAAGATTTATGATATTTTTAAGCAGGTTCACATTAATATTCCGTTGTTAGATGCTGTTAGGGAGATGCCGGTTATGCTAAATTTCTCAAGGACGTCATGTCAAAGAAATCTAAACTTAGGGAATTTGAAACGGTAAAGATGACAGAGGGTTGCATGAGTATTCTTCATCGGCAGCCACCCCAGAAAAAGAAGAATCCGGGGAGCTTCATCATACCTTGTGTAATCGGAAATAAATATGTGGGTAAGGCACTTTGTGATCTTGGTGCTAGTGTTAATTTAATGCCAAAATCTGTTTTTCAGAAATTAGGTATTGGCAAGGCGCGGCCCACGACAGTAACTCTGCAGCTGGCAGACCACTCTTATGTTCATCCGGAAGGAAAAATTGAAGATATTTCGGTAAGAGTGGATAAGTTTATTTTTCCTGCTGACTTTCTTATTTTAGATTGTGAGGCAGACGAAAACGCACCAATCATCCTTAGGCGACCCTTCTTAGCCACGGGAAGATCACTGATTGATGTGGAGAAAGGAGAACTCACCATGCGAGTGAACGATCAAGAAATCAAGTTGAATGTTCTCCAAACAATGAAACATGCTGATGTAGATGAGGAATGCAAGGCTATCACTGACGTTATCCTTGATCAACCCTGCATCAGGTCGGGCTGTCACGATATTAAATTTGGGCACTGTCGCGGCAGCCACCTACAGGACTGTCACGACAGCATTGACAGTAGCACCGACGACAACAACTCCTCTAAATCCGATACATCTGATACTGAAGATCAGGAGGAGGTAAACTGGTTAGGCAATCGTCCAGGTAAGTTATTCGAACCTTTGAATTATACTTCGAATAACCATTTAATCCAAAAGCCATCTACTGTTGAACCACCTGCCTTAGAACTGAAGCCCCTGCCAGGGCAGCTAAAATATGCTTTTCTTGGTTCAAATGACATGTTACCCGTAATAATCTCTTCTAAGCTGCTGCAGGAACAGGAACGACAGCTCATAGGCATGTTACGGCAGCACAAGAAGGCAATTGGATGGACGATTGCAGACATTCAAGGCATTAGTCTGGCGTTATGCAGGCATAAAATCCTTCTAGAGGAAGATCATAAGTCGACTATAGATGCCCAAAGGCGACTAAACCATGCGATGAAAGAGGTGGTTCGTAAGGAGATAATCAAATGGTTAGATGCTGGTATTATTTACGCCATCTCCGACAGCAAATGGGTGAGCCCGGTGCAATGCGTTCCAAAGAAAGGAGGAATGACCGTTGTAACCAATGAAAACAACGAGTTAATCCCAACCAGGACTGTGACCGGTTGGAGGGTTTGTATGGACTATCGAAAGCTTAACAAAGCTACTCAAAAGGACCACTTTCCTTTACCCTTTATTGATCAAATGCTTGATAGATTAGCGGGTAAACCTTACTATTGTTTTCTTGATGGTTATTCAGGTTACAATCAAATTGCTATCGCACCGGAAGATCAAGAAAAGACGACTTTCACATGCCCTTCGGAATATATGCTTTTAGGAGAATGCCATTTGGATTATGCAATGCACCCGCCACCTTCCAAAGGTGCATGATGGCCATATTCTCCGACATGGTAGAGGACTTCCTTGAGATTTTTATGGATGATTTTTCTGTCTTTGGAAACAATTTTGAGAGCTGACTTGGCAATCTACAAAAGGTACTTGAAAGATGTGAAAAAGCAAATCTCGTTTTGAATTGGGAAAAATGCCACTTTATGGTGAATGAAGGGATAGTCCTTGGCCATAAGATTAGCTGCCGTGGGATAGAAGTCGACAGAGCCAAAATTGAGGTAATTGAAAAGCTGCCGCCGCCGACCACAGTCAAGGGCATAAGAAGTTTTTTGGGACATGCTGGTTTTTATCGGAGATTCATTGCGAATTTCTCGAAAATCACCAAGCCCCTATGCCATCTTTTGGAGCAGAACCGACCCTTTGACTTTAATGATGAATGTACTGAAGCATTCAAGGTTCTGAAGGAAAAACTGGTAACAGCCCCAATACTACAACCACCAGACTGGACACAGCCATTTGAAATTATGTGTGATGCTAGTGACTATGCTGTTAGGGCAGCACTTGGGCAGCGCATAGATAAGCTGTTTCATGTCATATATTACACCAGCAAGACATTGAATGACGCCCAAGTGAACTACACCACCACAGAAAAGGAGCTATTAGTTGTGGTGTTCTCCATCAACAAGTTTCGTTCTTACATACTTGGGACGAAGGTAATAGTGCACACGGACCACTCCGCCCTGAAGTATCTGTTCGCGAAAAAGGATGCAAAGCCTAGATTGATAAGGTGGATCCTGCTATTGCAAGAATTCGACCTTGAAATCAAGGACAAAAAAGGGGACAGAAAATCAAGTGGCAGATCATTTGTCAAGGTTGGAGAAGGGACATAGTCTACAAATAGATGAGACAAACATACTAGAGACCTTCCCAGATGAGCAGCTCTTTGCTGCCGCAATCGCTGCCGCGACAGCCATGGCGACAGGTAAGTCTTCTGAACTCCCCTGGTATGCTGATTTTGTTAATTTTATAGTTAGCGGAATACTTCCCTCTGATCTTAATTATCAAGCCAGGAAGAGGTTCCAAAATGATGTTAAGCATTATTATTGGGACGAACCTCTTCTTTTCAAACTATGTGCAGATCAAGTTATAAGGAGGTGTGTACCACAAGAAGAGCAAGAAGACATTCTCCATCACTGCCATGCTTCACAATATGGAGGTCACTTAGGAGGCAACAAAACTGCTGCCAAGGTGCTGCAGACAGGTAACATCTCAAGGAGAAACGAGATGCCACTGCAGAACATTCTAGAAGTCGAAATCTTCGATGTTTGGGGGATTGATTTTATGGGACCTTTTCCATCTTCATGTGGAAATCTATACATCCTCTTAGTAGTGGATTATGTCTCTAAGTGGGTTGAAGCTATCGCCACTCAAAAGAATGATGCCAAGACAGTCCAAAAGTTTCTACACAAAAACATATTTTCTAGGTTTGGCATCCCTAAGGCGATTATCAGTGATGAAGGGAGACATTTTGACAATAAGGTTATTGTTTCCGCCTTAAAGAAATATGGTGTCAAGCATCGGATCGCGACAGCATACCACCCACAAACCAATGGACAAGCTGAGATATCCAATAGGGAAGTTAAGAACATTCTTGAAAAGATGGTTAAACCAACTAGGAAAGATTGGTCTTTACTCCTCAATGATGCATTATGGGCATACAGGACAGCTTTCAAGACTCCATTGGGCATGTCTCCATACTGATTGATTTATGGAAAAAACCTGTCATCTGTCTGTCGAGATAGAGCACAGAGCATATTGGGCAATCAAGGCAGTAAATATGGACTTGGACAAGGCAGGTCAGAAAAGGTTGTTAGATCTGAACGAGATTGAAGAAATAAGAACAATGGCCTACGACAATGCAAGAATCTACAAGGAGAAGACTAAGAAGTGGCATGACAGGAAATTGCTACCACGACAGTTCTGCCCAGGGCATCTTGTATTGTTGTTCAATTCTAGACTAAAACTCTTCCCCGGGAAACTAAAATCTAGATGGTCTGGCCCGTTCCAAGTTGTACAAGTTTTTCCCCATGGTGCCATCACAATCCGATCATTAAAAGACGGGCACCAATTCAAAGTCAACGGACAGCGCCTCAAGCATTATCAGGGGACTGAAGCCCCAGGAATACAGGAAGTGGTTACTTTGGGAGATGCCCCACAAGGCATCCCTAATTTAACCTAAGTTTTATTTTTATTTATTTTTATTATCTATTATTTATTAGGAAATAAGTTTTATTTTATTCGAATAATGTTTTTATGTTTTATGTTTTTAGGAAATAAAGGAGTCAAGAAGAATATGAGAAGTGACCCAAGCCCACCATTCATCCATCAGCCCAACAAAGCCCAATATTGAAGCCTATCGTTCCAACTGCCGCCGCAGACACAGAAAAGACAGGCTGTCACCAGACTATCACGGCAGACGCAAAAACGTGTGACAGATGCGTAATAGACGCATTAATACGTGACAGACGCGTCAGACACGCTAAAGCTCAACAGTCACCCCGTTATTCACGCCTGCCGTTACAGCTTCAACGGGCAGCAACTTCTCCTCTATAAAATCCCGTTTCACTTTCATTTCACTCACTTTTGTTTTTCTTACTTGCTCTTCCCTTTAGTTTTTCTTTGCTTTCTTTACTTTCAAACAACCCTTGCAACTAACATGTCTTCCAGACGAACCCGCCGTAGTGCTGCTTCAACCTCTTCACCGGCTGCACCCACCCCGTAGTCCTTTGCAACTAAGGATCCATGGGAAGAAAGAGGGTTTATTTATACCCCAAGAGCAGTCAATATGGGCCTCAAGCCGTTCATCGCAAGGGCGATAAAGGCTCTGCTTTGGGAGCAATTTGCAGAGCAACTAGTAGATATGAATGAAACGCCGGTGAGGGAATTCTATGCTGCCATCGGCAGCAGGACGACAACAACAGTGACTGTCCGAGGGACAGAAGTGCCATTCAAAGCAGAGCGCATCAACAATCTACTTCGGCCCCAACGACGATGCCCACCAGCAGTTCCTGGACACACTAGACACCGCTGCCTTCGATGATGTCATGGCCGAAGTGATAGAAGAAGGAACTGAATGGAACACGAGCAAGAAAAATCCCAATACCGTCAGAAAGGGGCAGCTGCTTCCAGAAGCCAAATTATGGAACGCTTTCATCAAGAATCGGATTCTGCCGTCCTCCTATCATACCACAGTGGACCAGCAGAGGCTAGCCCTAATCCACTCAATCATGAACAAACGGCCCATAAATATGGGACGCTACATGAGGGAGAGTATCTTGGACTGCACGTACAGATCAACAGCCCTCCTCTGCCTACCCTTCCTGATTACACCCCTTTGTCGCTGCTCTACCGTACTAGAAGCCACCACCGATCGACTAGTGAAGGGACGGGGCTGGACAAACAAGAATATTATCAGCCTCATGGAGCTGACAGTAGCAACACCCATCTCTTCCTTCAATCCGGCTGCCACCCCAGCAGAATCATCAGAGGAGCCCGCCCCTGAACCTGCCGCAGCAGCTCCTCCGACAGACCCCTACACTCAAATCCTTGCTGACATTCAGAGGATGGAGGACAAACAGCTGGGTCTAATGACATTCATCAAGGATTTCACCGCATCTACGGTAAATTTCATTCACCATACTTTAAAATTTCCTGATGTTGTCTTCCCTACTTTCCCTGCCCATTATTTCACCGTCCCCACCCCTGCCCACACACCTACCCCTGCCACCACACCACAACCACGATCTGCTGCCTCCACTCCATCACCTGCCCCGACGGCAGCCGGCAGTCCTCCGGCCGACACATCCGCCCGAGGAACAAAGCAACAGCCCTCGGATGACATCGATGCCTTTGTAGCTGGTTTCTTCTCTTCCTCCGTCTGGGCTGAAAGCGTGGCAGAACCTCCTATTCGGAGGAATTTGGAGAAGGAATTCACGCCTGTCAAAAGGCAGAAAAAGATGGTAGACAGAAAGCTTATGCCAAAGGCCAGCACCACCACCAACAGCAGCAGCACTTGGGACAGCGGCAGCAGCTCTGACATCCAGGTCGTAGAGCAACCAGCCCAGCCTGCCCCACAGCCCAGAATCCGCCGCCAAATCTTCCTTAGCAGCAGCAGTGAAGACAGTGTTTAAAATTTAAGTCTTTTATTTTCTTCTTATTGCCGCTGCCTTATCTATATTTTGTGATGTACTGCCTTCATTTTTATTTTTGTCATTTGCATTGGGGGCAATGCAACCCTCGAGTTTGGGGGTGGCAACCCTCCATTTTAATGGAGTCTAAGTACATCTCTTTAATTAATTGTTGTGTCTTTTATTTATTTATTTCTCAAAAAAATCAGAAAAGACTGAAAATTTTGGCTTAAAACTGTGATTTGAACTTACCTGTCATGACAGCTCTGTCGTGGCAGCATCTTTAGGATAGTTTAAGGAGAAGTTTAGAGCCTTTCTATAGTTCTGAAAACTTAAAACACCATTGTGACTATTATACTGCTTAGACTTCTTTTAGCCAAACTAGAATAGGAAGCTTAATACTTGAATAGCCCCTAGAGGTGCCTAACACTGGCTCTAAGAAAGAAGTTTAGCAAAAGAGACTCAAAAACCTAGAGGTGCCCGAAACCGGCTCTAGGAAGCTAACTAGAGGTGCCTAAAACTGGCTCTAGTAAAACTTAGCTTGAAAAATGGAAGAATCAAATCAAAACAAAAGAAGCATGAAAATGTGCCTTCAAAATTAAACTTTGGCATAAAAATTCAAGTTAAGAAGTTGAATATTCTAGTGAAACTAAGAGAGTCCTAGCATATAACTGTTCACAAGCATGCACACACTGCACGAGGACTATAGTGAGATTCTGGACAGATCCTAATCTATCCGTCAGGTTGCTGCCGTCACAGAGAATGAACGACGAGTAAGGGAAAGTTCACTGTTTGAAAGCCAAAACAAAATTATTTCAATTTTCTTTTAGGTCTTAGTTGCTTGAGGGCAAGCAAAAACTTGAGTTTGGGGGTGTGTTGAGTGTGTAAAAGTTCTATTATTTACACCCTTTTTAACCCATATTTATGCTGCATTCAAGCATCATTCATTGCATTTAGGGTAGTTTACAGCAAAACATCACAAATATATAAAAAGGCACGGATTCTACTAAAAATGGTTGTTCTTGGCAGGTTGCCGCCGTCGTAGATGGTGAAGGCGGGCGCATGGCAAAGAAACTGAAGAGCTGAACTGAACAAGCAGACAAAGAGGACGATGCTGCCATGGTGCTGCCGTGACAGCAGAGGACGACAGCAAGTTAGTGGAGAAAAAGCAAAGTGGACCTCGATAGATAGAGAAAATTCTGCTCGTCTGTCGTGTGAAAACCATATATTTTTCCAAGCCCCGGATCAAAAGATATGTCAAGCCCAAAGCTCAAGGAAAGAAAATCCCAAGAAATAAGGAGGACGGCTAGAAAGTAGGATCCTTGAAGATTAAGTCTATATTAGAATCATACTTTTAATTAAAGTTGTAATCCTTGTTAACTTAGATAACTTGAGCCCAAAGCTTATATAAGGGCATGCATTTTAACCTAGAGGGAGATATCATATCCCATAGCCGATTACCCCACAACCGATAACCAAAAACCCCTGCCGTTTACCCGCTGTCGACATGTTCTAACTTCCCCCTAGGGCCACGGGTTGATTTGTAAAGTAGTTGCAAGGGTTGTTTTGTTTTAGGAATTTTCAGTTCAATAAAATAAACTTCAAGTTCTCTTATTTTGGTTATTAATATCTTGCAAGAGCATCAGGAGAGCATTGTGAGGTTATCTATTTACTTAGCATCGAGAGAGTTAAGTATACGAAAGAAATAAGAGCAAATTCTCTTGTTTATAGTTGAACTATCTCGTGCCTAGGGATAGGGCGAGGTTAAGTGGCTAAAGAAGAATTCATACACATCGGTTTTCATCCTTCGATTCACGCCGGGAGGTATCATCAAGACGTGATCATCGACAGACTTGGACTTAGGGATATGCCAAGGTAGATCTGGGATTCTTGCCAAACTTGAAAGTACTGAGTTGAGTGTTTGCTGCCGCGACAATCAACGGACTGCCGCCGCGACAGGTGCTGTCCGTGATGGGCACGACGACAGAACTGGATTTCCTAAAATCTACAATACCTGCACTACTGAGCAATTCAATACCAGCCCATTCTCTCTATCTTGATATCTTTATTCTTTTATTTACGTTTACTTCATTATTTCGTAACAAATATCTCAATCTATTCTTTTTCCCATGTGCAGATAGCGAAGGAAAGGGTTAGCCCAGTCCCTGTGGAGACGATATCCAATACTCTAGTATCACTTTATTACTTGCGACGTGTACACTTGCACTCAATTGCGATAGACTATTTTACACGCAACAGCAACCGTTCAGATATACGATACAGTTGGGTGCATCAGAAGCGTTGGATTGTACTGCAAGGTGGGAATATGTAGTTTGAATGGTTTTGGAGGCTCGATAAACTTCTGGGAATCTTAAATATTGCAAATCTTCATTTCATCATTATTGGGCTAAATTACAAACCACCCCTGATAGTTAAATGACCAAAATGCCCTCGTTGGCCCAAGTAATCAAAATAGCCCCGAATGTATCTGATATCATGAAAGATCTCGACATAGAAATCCCTAAATGCCTGGTTGGAAACTTGATGAGCAAATAGAATTTCTGAGCCATTGTGTACGCCATGGTTGTATAAATTACCAAAATGTCGTGTATGATAAAATGACCATAATGCCCCCGGTAGGCTTAAATGGCTAAATCACTCATGATATGCCTAAACTCTCAAGATCTTGATGTATCATCTCCTGACTATCTGGTTTGAATCGTTAGTACAAACCCCTCTTTTAGTAGGGGCCTTGTTTCAAAGATCCGTTCAATTGTCAAAAGTTAATATGTTCTCTTCCGTAAATGTCAAGTATCTCCAAGGAAATAAACTATTCCACCTAGTGTGTTCCATGTGTGCTACACGACTGTTTTTGCATACTGATTTACATGTTATAATACCGATTATGTGCACATGATAGAATACTTGAACTCACATGAACATGACATGTTTTATAATTTAACATGACCGTACTGTATTTTTAATATATGCATATGCACCTGATATGATCAACATGCTATATGGATAATATATTACTAAAAATACAGCTATTGATTAACCGAACCGTTACATAAATTGTTACTAGAGTACTTGGGATAGAATATGAAGTGACCGTAGGTTCAGCCCTGAAACAGTGATGATGACAGAAGGATGTATGGTAATCCTGCATAAGCGTCCACCCCCAAAGAAGAAGGATCCTAGGAGCTTCATTATACCATGCATAATTGGCGATAAGTTCGTGGGTAAGGCACTTTGTGATCTTGGTTCTAGTATTAACCTAATGCCTAAATCTGTATTTCAGAAGCTAGGCATTGGACAAGCAAGGCCCACGACAGTCATGCTGCAACTTGCAGACCGCTCTTACGTACAACCGGAAGGAAAGATTGAAGATATCTTGATAAGAGTGGATAAGTTTATTTTTCCTGCTGACTTTCTTGTTTTAGACTGTGAAGCAGATGAAAATGCATCGATCATCCTGGGACGACCCTTCCTAGCCACAGGCAGAACAGTGATCGACGTAGAGAAAGGAGAACTGACTATGAATGTTAATGACAAGAAAATAAAGCTCAATGTTCTCCAAGCAATAAAACAAGATGATGTAGAGGAAGAATGCAAGGCAATTTCAGAAGTAGTCCTAGACCAACCCTGCATCAGATCGAACTGTCACGACAGAAAATTTGGTCACTGCCACCGCATCCACCTTGAAGACTGTCACGACAGCGTTGACGATAGCGACCCCTCAGACAATGAAGCATCCGACATTGAAAGTCCTGAGGAGGTAAATTGGATAGACACACGTCAGGGTAAGTTCTTCGAGCCTTTGAATTATACCTCGAATGAACATGTAATCCAAAATCCTTCCATTGAACAACCACCTATTTTAGACCTTAAACCCCTGCCAGGGCAACTTAAATATGTTTTTCTTGGTCTTAATGATACGTTGCCTGTAATCATCTCTTCCAAGTTGATGCAGGAGCAAGAACATCAGTTGATCAGAATCCTACAGCAGCATAAGAAAGCTATTGGATGGACCATTGCCGACATCCAAGGCATCAATCTGGCGATTTGCATGCATAAGATCCTCTTGGAGGATGACCATAAGCCGACGATTGATGCCCAAAGGCGACTGAACGAAGCTATACGAGAGGTAGTGCGAAAAGAAATAATCAAGTGGCTTGATGCTGGAATAATATACGACATCTCGGATAACAAGTGGGTGAGCCAGGTGCAATGTGCCCAAAAAAGTAGGCATAATCGTGGTAACAAACAAGGACAACGAACTAATCCCAACCAGGATTGTGACCGATTGGAGGGTTTGTATGGACTACCGGAAGCTTAATAAAGCTACCCGGAATGACCATTTCCCCTTAACTTTTATTGATCAAATGTTAGATAGATTAGCGGGGAATCCTTACTATTGTTTTCTTGATGGTTACTCGGGTTACAACCAAATCGCAATTGCACCGGAGGACCAAGAGAAAACAACCTTCACATGCTCGTACGGAATGTACGCCTTTCGAAGAATGCCATTTGGACTGTGCAATGTATCAACAACCTTTCAACGGGTGCATGATGGCAATATTCTCCGACATGGTGGGGGATTTCCTAGAGATCTTCATGGATGACTTTTCCGTCTTTAGAGACAGTTTTGACAGTTGCCTAGGCAATTTACAAAAGGTGCTTGAAAGATGTGAAGAGGCAAACCTTGTTTTAAACTGGGAAAAATGCCACTTTATGGTGGACGAGGGCATAGTTATGGGACATAAGGTCAGCTGCCGCGACATAGAGGTTGACAGAGCCAAAATTGAAGTTATTGAAAAACTGCCACCACCCAACACAGTCAAGTGAGTAAGAAGTTTCTTAGGGCATGCAGGGTTTTATCGAAGATTCATTGCCAATTTCTCGAAAATTACTAAATCTTTGTGTCTTTTGTTGGAACAGAATCATCCCTTTGACTTTAACACTGAATGTACTGGAGCATTCAGGATACTGAAGGAGAAGCTGGTAACAATCCCAATAGTGCAGCCACCAGACTGGAGCTTGCCATTCAAGATAATGTGTGACGCCAGTGACTATGTTGTCGGGGTAACACTAGGGCAGAGAAAGGAGAAACCTTCCATGTGATCTATTATGCCAGCAAAACTCTAAATGATGCCTAGATAAACTACACCACAACAGAGAAGGAGTTACTAGCAGTGGTGTTTGCAATTGACAAGTTCCGACCATATATACTTGGAACAAAAGTGGTGGTCCTTACATATCACTCAGCACTTAAATATATGTTCACCAAGAAGGATGCTAAGCCAAGATTGATACGTTGGATTCTGCTGCTGCAAGAATTCGTTATTGACATCAAGGACAAAAAGGGAACAGAAAACCAAGTAGCAGATCATTTGTCAAGACTTGAGATGGGAAGGGACAAAAAGAAAGACAAGATTCACATACTGGAAACCTTCCCGGATGAACAATTGTTCACTACCAAGAGCACTGCTGCGACAACCATGGTGGCATGTAAGCTTCCTGAAATCCCTTGGTACGTTGATATAGTAAATTACCTTGTTAGTGGTTTATTACCTCCCGAACTTAACTACCAAGCAAGGAAGAGGTTCAAAAATGATTCAAAACATTATTATTAGGATGAACCTCTTCTATTTAAGCACTGTGCAGATCAGATCATCAGGAGGTGCATACCAGAGGAAGAACAAGAAGAAGTGCTCCACCACTGCCATGCTGCCCCTTACGGAGAACACTTTGGAGGAAGTAAAACTACTGCCAAAGTTCTGCAATGTGGTTTCTATTGGCCTACACTATTCAAGGATGCACAAGCTTTTTACAAGAGCTGTGATAAATGCCAAAGAACTGTAAACATATCTAGAAGGCATGAGATGACACTGCAGAACATACTTGAAGTCGAAATCTTCGATATTTGGGGAATTGACTTCATGGGACCATTCCCAGCCTCCTGTGGGAATCTATACATTTTGCTGGTAGTAGATTAGATGTCCAAGTGGGTAGAAGCTATCGCTACTCAAAATAATGATGCCAAGACTCTGCAAAGAGTCCTCCATAAAAATATCTTCACAAGATTTGGCATCCCAAGGGCGATCATTAGTGATGAGGGTATACACTTTGACAACAGGATAATTGCTAGTGCGCTGAAGAAATATGGAGTTAAACACAGGATCGCGACAGCAAATCACCCTCAAACCAATGGACAGACAGAAATCTCAAATAGATAAGTGAAGAACATCCTCGAAAAGATGGTCAAACCAACTAGGAAGGATTGGTCTCTTCACCTAAATGATGCATTATGGGCCTATAGAACTACATTCAAGACTCCACTGGGAATGTCACCCTACCGCCTCATCTACGGAAAGACTTGCCATCTACATGTTGAGATAGAACATAAGGCATATTGGGCTATCAAGACAGTTAACATAGACTGTGACAAGGCAGGGCAGAAAATGCTACTGGTCTTGAATGAAATTGAAGAAATTCGAGCCATGGCCTACGACAATGCAAAGATCTACAAGGACAAAACAAAGAAGTGGCACGACAGAAAATTGCTGCCACGACAGTTTAGCCCAGGGCAGAAAGTGTTATTGTTCAACTCTAGGTTGAAGCTTTTCCCATGAAAGCTTAAGTCTAGGTGGTTTGGCCCTTTTCAAGTAGTTCAAGTCTTTCCCCATGGTGCTATTACAATTAGATCAATCAAGGACGGGCACCAGTTCAAAGTCAATGAACAAAGGTTGGAGCACTATCAGGGGATTGAAGCCTCAAGAGTGCAGGAAGTAGTTACTTTAGGAGATGCCCCTCAAGGCATCCCTAATTCAACTTAGTTTTATTTTATTTTATTTATTGTTTTAGGAAATAAGTATATAATATTTTATTATTTTAGTTTTCAAATGAATAAAGGAAGCAAGGCAAAGAGAAGGAATGAACCAGCCCACCACACTCACAAAAGCCTAAGAAGCCCAACGAAACATTGCGGTCGTGACAACCAGTCAACAGCTGTCACGATAGACGCGGAAAATACATGTTATCAAATAACTATCGTGACAGACGCGTCAGAAACTGTGTAACAGCTGTACTCCGTTTTTCACGCCAGCCGTTACAATTTCAACGGGCAGAACCTCGTTCTATATAAACCTCTACATCCATTTCATTTTCACCTTATTCTCTTTTCTCTAATTGCTTTCAAGAATTTTAGCTTTTCAGAAATTTTCTTTTATTTCCACAGAATCCTCATAATGACTACAAGATCAACTCGAAGGAGTGCTGCCTCCACCTCTGCCGCGACAGTCTCTACACCCAGCCACAACAAAATCCCCAGGTGGTTTGACACAGCAAACTCAGAAAATAGATACTACGACTCTTTTCAGAAAAGGGAGATGTGGGAGGAACGAGGGTTTGCCTACACCACAAAAACGGGGGATCTAGGGCTCGAACCATTTATCTCCAAGAAAATCATAGCGCTAAGGTGGCATATGTTTGATGTCTAACCGGTAGAGATGAACGTCACCTTGGTCCGGGAATTTTATGCTGCCATCCCCTCCAAGGATGCCACGACAGTGACTGTCAGGGGTAAAGAAATCTCCCTTGAACCAGCCTACATCAACACATTGTACGGTATTTATGTGGGCAGAAAGGAAGATGCACATAAGAGGTTCGTCAACAGTCTGTCGCCGGCAGACTACGATGGTATCATGGCAGACTTGACAGAAGAAGGCACCCAATGGAACGACGATCCCAAGCACAGATGGATAGTGCGAATGACCCAACTCACACCGGCAACAAAACTCTGGAACCATTTTGTGAAGAAACGCCTTATGCCAACATCGCACAACATAACGGTGGATCGGCAAAGACTTGCCCTCGTGCATTCAAACATCAACGAGCGGCAGATCAACGTTGGTAAATATATCTGTGATGGAATATTCGAGTATACACTCAGACCAATGGGCCTTCTTTTCTTCCCCTACTTGATCACCACACTCTGTCGAGCCAACAATGTACCAGAGATCGATGAAGATGTAAAGATCCAAGGAAAAAGATGGACCCATCAGAATATTTACAGTCTAATGGAGTTGAAGTCTGCCACCCCTGGCATATATAGACCCCACTATCGCGACAAAACTAACAGTAGAACCTGATTCCACTGAACCTATCACGGCAGAACCTGAGCAGACCACAGCCACACAACCGGTAGACACCTCCAGCCAAATCATTCAGATGTTGAAGAAAATGGAGGAACGATAGCTGGGCTTCATGGGATTTATGAGGGACTTCACCACTGCAACGGTAAACTTCATTAAATTTGATTTAAATTATCCCAACGTGCAGTTTCCCTCTTTTTCCCAGAAAATCTTTTTGCCGCCCCTACACCTGTTGCTAGCCCTAAAACACCCACACCAACTGCTTCCTCCACTACACCATCTACCACGACCGGAGATGGCAATAGGTGATCTGCCACCCCCGAGGAGCAAAACGGAAGAAACCACTACCGGAGATCGATCCAAAGTACTTTAAAGGTTTTTTCTCATCCTCAGTCTGGCAGGATGACTCTGACTCAGATCCATATGTCGTCCGGGAATTAGACAAAGTCTTCCCTCCAATGAAGAAGAAGAAGCTAAATGAAACTGTTGAGGGACCCTGTCATGACAGATCGGACGGCAGCAGCAGCAGCAGTGATGACGACCTCGAGGTCCTGGATAAGCCCCCAAGAATCTCACCTACCTGAGTCCAGCCACCTCGAGAGACCAAAAATAAGATAGCCTCACCATCTCCCAGCCCCAAGCCAGCCTCTGCCATCAAGGTAACTGCCCGCCGGCAGCTCCGAATCAGCAGCAGCAGCGACGACAGCTCATCAACTTAAGTTCTTTTCTTTTATGCTTGTTGTTTCTGTTGTTTATTTTATCTATTTGTGATGTTTTATTTTTCTTGATTTTCATTTTCATTTTGTTGTCATGCATTGAGGGCAATGCAACCCTTGAGTTTGGGGGGTAGGCAATCCTCCTTAAAATTAATCGAACTTAAATTAATTTGTGTCTCATTTTAGTTATTTTTGTCAAAAAAATAAAAAATAAATATAAAAATTTGGCTTAAGTTTTTGAACTGCACTTACCTGCCGCGACATTCTCTGTCGTGACAGTGCCTTTAGGATGTTTTAGGAAATATTTAGAGTCTTGCTATAGTTCTGAACTTTAAAAACACCCTTGTGACTTATATGTTGTCTAGGCTATTGTTAGTGAACTAGAGTAGAAAAGCTTAACCACTTGAGTTCCCCCTAGAGGTGCCTAACACTGGCTCTAGGAAAAGAATAAAAGAAAAGAAAAATTCAGACTCAGTTACCCCTAGAAGTGCCTAACAACGGCTCTAGGAAGATAGCTAGAGGTGCCCAAACAGGCTCTAGTAAAAACAAAATAAGAAAAATTTTGAGTCTAAGTCAGAAAAAACTAAATGAGCATAAGAATTGCCTCCAAGAAAAATGAAATTTGGCATAAAAATCAAGTGAATAGCATAACTATTCTGGTAGCTAAATGAGACTAGGCACATATTTGTTCACAAAACCTACACACACTTGCACAAGAATTATAGCATTGTTCTAGATAAATCCATAAACACTCGACAAGGTACTACTCTTGATAGTGAAGGTGTTGTAGGTAATGATAGTTCACTGAATTAAGCCAAGCCAAAAAGTTTCATTTCTTAGTTAGGTTGCATTTGCTTGATGACAAGCAATAACTTGAGTTTGGAGGGTGTGTTGAGTGCATAAAAGTTCTATATTTTACCCCTCATTTACCCATATTTTTGGTGCACTCAAGCTTGATTCATTGCACTTGGGATATATTTTTGCATACACATCACAATTAGATAAAATTGCACAGTTGCTGCTGAATTTGGTCACTTTTGCGGGTATCTGTTGGGGCAACATCCAGGGCAGCAAAGGAGCAGAGGCGAGTTGCGGAGCTGGAATTGAAGGACAGAGAACATCACCTGTCGTGACATCTGTCGTGGCAGCTATGACAACAGTGGAACACTGAGGTGGAAAAGCAAAGTGGAGCTCGATAGATAGAGAATTTTGAGCTGGTCTGTCGTGGATCACTCTCATATTTTTTCTGAGCCCTGAAGTAGAAGGAAGGTCGGGTCCAAAGTTCAAGGAAGAGAGTTAAAGCAAGAAAAGAGGACGAATTAAAGACATCTACTCAGAAAATTTAGTCTTTAATAGAGTTGTACTTTAATTTAAACTTGTATTCTTGTCATATTAGAAAACTTGGACCCATGGCATATATAAAGGCATGTAATTCGACCTAGAGGGGGATATCTAGCTCCTAGCCGTCTTTCCACAAAACCCTAGTCGTTTTCCCTTCTCTATCATGTTCTAAACTCCCCCTAGGGCTGAGGGTTGATCTTATAAAGTAGTTGTAAGGATTGTATTGTTCTTAGGATTTTTCTGTTCAATTAATAAAACTTCAAGTTTATTTACTCTAGTTTTCAACATCTCATAAGAGCATCAGGAGAGCATTGTGAGGTTATCAATTTGCTTAATATCGGGAGAGTTAATCATTCGAAATGAGTAAATACGTGTTTTCCAGTTCATGGTTAAACCATCTTGGCTTAGGGATAAGTACAAGGTTAAGTGGGTAAAGAAGAGTTCACAAACATTGGTGTTCACCCTTTGATTCACGTCGGGAGGTATCATCCAAGACGTGTTCATCAACAGAACTTGGGCCTAGGGATAAGACAAGTCATAACAGGGATTCTTGCCAAACTTGAAGTATGGAGTTGTTGATCGCTGCTGCGACATCAACAGGCATCTGCCGCAACAGGGTTGCCGCGAGAGGCACGACGACAGAATTACAGAAGTTCCTCTGAAAAGTGCAACACATGTACTACTGAGCGAATCAATACCGACCTATTCTCTCAATCTGATTACCTCATATTTCACTTTAGTTTTTACTCAAGATTTCTCCAAGCAATCAGTTAAACTATTTCTTTTTCTTGTGCAGCAATCTAAGGATAGAGTTATTTTCAGTCCATGTGGAGACGATATCCGATACTCTAGTATCACTTTACTACTTACGTCATGTACACTTGCACTATTTGCAATAGTCCTATTTACACACAACAATTATATTATTATAACTCCCGAAGAGCTTTCAAAGCATTTGGTTATTTAAGGAAAGGATTTGAGAAAAAGAATCTTGAGATGTGGTTTTGTCTCAACCTAAAGATCGAGCACTTAAATATGCGTTTTTCTATGAATGGACATAAGTTGAAAGAATCTTAAAGAAGATTCAATATGGATTGTTGGGTGTGAATAAAGATAATTATATATTTTCTTGGTTTTGAATCACCATATATTAGTCGGTCAAGCAATATCCATGGATATACAAAGATCATTACATTTAGATCTTCAAACGTTGATGCCTCCTAAAATATCGTAAAAATAATTGTTATGCACGAGGCAAGCCAAAAATGTGTTTGGCTAAGACCATTGACCCAACATATCGAAAAGATATGTGGATTTACTTTTACAAGATATGATAAAAGCTACCTTGTGTTAAGATAATGCAAGATGTATATCTCATTTTGAAAGTGGATACATCATAGAACATATTACTCTAAAGTTTCATCCCTCACGATATTTAGAAAAATAATATTCAAGATTGAATTATGAAGATTCAAAGATCTTTTGTGATGTTTTCATGAGGGGGAGTAAATACGCGTTGCACTCTTTTTCCCTTAACCGAGGTTTTGTCCCAAAGAGTTTTCCTGGTAAGGTTTTTAACGAGGCAACATGTTACGCGTATTAAAGATGTGTGTACTCTTTTTCCTTCACTAATGAATTTTTTCCACTGAGTTTTTATCTTAGTAAGGTTTTAACGAGGCACATTATCTTCATAGACATCCAAGGGGGAGTGTTATGAATATTTATCTATGTGGATGTCTATCATGATTAGAACTTTATCTAAAGAGTTTGATTTATTTATTATTAGGAATATTATCTCTATTAATTAGAGTTTAATGTATTATGTACTTCTTATGCCTATAAATAGATGATTTATTGAAGGCATTGTACACACAATTCTATACTTGAGAATAATACAAATCTTCCTCTTTCTCTCATCTCTTTGATCTTTTATTCTCGTTCGTTGTTCTTCGTTATTTTATTCACAACATAACTTCGATTATTTCATAACTAAAGCAAAGTTAATAAATGCCTATCTAAGTTCAGCTTAATTGATATTGTAGTATGTATCATACATACAAAACATAAATTAAATATGTTTAAATATGGCTAAAGGGGTATTTTTACTACTGAATTCGATCCAAAAAATCAATTTCGTCCCTCGCCGAAAAACGCACTTAATGTGGCCTCTATGTTCGCAAAATCGATCAAAATACCCATTTGACCGACGTTGACCATTATGATGTTGATGTGGCAGTTAACATTGATGATGTGGAGGTCCACGATGCTGACATGGTGGTCCACTGTGTTGACGTGGCAGTACACGTGGGATGATGATGTGGCATGAGGGGCCGAATTGATTATTTTAATCGAATTCGAGGACATAATTGATTTTTACCGAATTCAGGGGCATAAACTATTTTAATTGAAAGTTCGATAACTTATTTAATATTTAAGTTGAAAAATAATAATGTATGAAATTATTAAAATTATAAAAATATTATAACTGAATAAATAATTTTATTAAGTGAAGATGATTTTTAAAAAGGTAAAGTGAAGACTCTCACAAAAAATTTAAATATTCTTCAATTTGTTTTATAAAAATCTATAAATTTAATAAAAATAAATAAAAATATTCTAAAATTTATTGAAAATAAAAATTATATAAAAATTTAAAATGTATTAGAAATTATAAAATGATAAAATTTGATATAAAAAGTTAACAAATAAAAAATGTTTATAAATAATTAAAAAATTAAACACTTTTATCGAAAAAACATTCGACTTCGTCGGTCTGAGTATTACCATTCATAAAAAAGTTCCATTAGAATCAACATTGTATTAGAGTAATAATAAAACTCAGATTTTCTTTCACTTTTCTACATCAAATTGATGCTTATTAATATTTGATGTAGAAAAATGAAAGAGAATTTTGATTTTATTACTACTCTAATACAAGAATGTTTCAATTGAAAATATGTTAAAGGAACATTAATACACTTAGCATAACAAGAAACAATGGAAGGCTTTTTCAATGGTTTATGTTGAGTTATAAGGTGCTCGATTCCTTCAACCGATCTTGCTCACCAAGTGGTGGAGATGTGGAATTTTTGGGTGGATGTGGTGTGGAAGCTAAAATATAAAAGACACAATGATTTTAGAGTGGTTCAACCTTCTAACCAAGATCTACATCCACTACCTTAGCTTCCCACTAAGGATTTACAATCAATCCACAATTGATTCGTCCCATTTTCTAGGCTTAGGAGGAAACTCTTATAAACCGATCAAGCTTTCTACCTAAAGCCTTAATCAAACTCTCTTTACAAAAGAGAAAAGATAAGAAAACTTAAATCCCTCTAATAGGTGATTGTTTGCACAAATAAGCTCTCACCCAAAACCTAAAACACTTGAGAAAATTTGACAATTTTGGCTCACTAGTGTTTGTCTATACAAAGAAATGACAATTTAGCTCTAAGACAATTTCTTGATCATTTGTTGATTGACAATTGAAGCATTAACCATGTCTTGATGCTTGGAGTTCCCTTTTATACTCATTAATGAGTTTGTAGCCGTTACTAGCCGTTGGGGTTGATTTGGAGTCGTTAAGGACTTTATTTCCCACCATAAATGCAGTTCTGCTGCTACCCGTATCGAAACGCTCGAGCCCGTTTCGATACGCTCTTCAAGTAGAAGGGGTCGTTGTAGTCTGATGAGCATCTGTATCGAAATGACATGGGTCGTATCGAAACGCTAGGCACCGTATCGAAACGCTCTACATTAAAATGTTAGTTGGAAATACTCGTTGGGGTTTATGATCGTTGTGGTCGATGTCACGTAGGCGTATCGAAACGACATAGCCCGTTTCGAAACACTGGACATAAACCTCATCCAAAAAAGACTCGTTTCGATACCTGTATCGAAACGTTGACACTGGAAGACACCGTATCAAAACGTCTAAGGGTGTTTTGATACACCTAGATGGTTTTGTTAAGTTTGGCTTTGAAAACATGCAAAAACCTTTAAAAACATCCCCTAAACATAGTTTCAAGTTATTTGGACTTTGGAAATAGTTTTGAATTCTTTTTAAATCAGTCGAAAACATTTTTCAATTATTATATCAAAACATTAGTTCTACAGTTTATAAATATATTTTTTAATTTTGATAATTTTAATATTTGTAATTTTTTATATTTAAAATTGTAATGTTTTTATTTTTTAATATTTTATGAATATTTAAATAACATTTAAATATTAGTATTTTTTATTTATTTAGCTTAAAGATTAAGTAAGTTATCGAACTTTCAATTAAAATCAGATATCCCATGAATTCGGTAAAAAATCAATTATTCCCTCGAATTCGATTAAAATAATCAATTCAGCCACATGCCACATCATCATCCCACGTGTACTGCCACGTTAGCATTGTGGACCACCATATCAGCATCGTGGACCACCACATCATCACTGTTAACTGTCACGTCAGCACCGTAGCAGTCAACGTCGGTCAAATGATTAATTTGATTGATTTCGCGAATTGAAAGGCCACATTGAGCGCGTTTTTTTTTGGCAAAGGGCGAAATTGATTTTTTGGGTCTAACTTAGGGGCAAAAATACCCATCCTTTAAACATTGAGTAAAATACATGAAGAAATTGTTCAAAAAAATATTGAGTAAAATACAAAGATCATCACCCAATTATTTTTTATTCCTATTTTGATCACTTAACTTTCAAACTTTTCAATTTACTAATTGAACTTTCAGATTGCTTATGTTTTGGTGACTCTTGATTATTTTATTATTATTTTCAATTTTTGGCATTTATTATTATTATTATTTAATATAAAAAAATAATATAAATATAAAATTAAATCCAATTGTCCGTCGACCACCATTCATCGTCTTCGGACGCCACGCTGACGGCCGCAATTTATGGCCGTTCAGTCCCAAATTTCACGGCTCATTTTGTCTCGGCCCTCTGAGTCCGAATCTAACCTCTATTTTGCCGGAATATACTCCGAAGTCCACTGAAAAGAGATCAAAATTGTGGAAACTGAAAAGTTTTAAGCGAGATTTACGGGTTTCAGGACATTTTCTTGTGAAACAAACACCAGATTAGGACTTAGCGTGTCAAAATTGGTCCACCAGTGCAATTTGGGATCAAACGATCATTGATTTTAAGACCAATGATAGTTGTGATTTTTTATACTTTTAAATCTAATAATAATAAAATATGATTTTATTATTTATTTTAAATTATTTTTATATTTAATAACATTAAAAAATTCGAAAATAAAAAAACATTCCAAAGTGACCAAAACATGAGCAATCTAAAAGTTTAGTTAATAAATTAAAAAGTTTAAATGTTGAGTGGCCAAAGTAGGAATGAGAAGATAGCCGAGTGATGAGCGGTGAATTTTACCCTTAAATATTTAACATCCTTTAATTTTAGAATTATATGTAATCTTTAACATTATAACAAAAGAATGGATGTTTTCTTATACCAAATGTCACGCCCCTTGACTTTGTAACCGAGACGTGCGGCCCTAGGTGCTCGTGAGATGGTGCTGCACCTAGGTTAGCCTAACGGATTTAAGCTAGAATGCTTAGATCTGTGTGGAAACGGGATGTTTGAAGGAAAGGAATGGGAACACGAGATGGTTTGGGCGAAGGCCCTCGGTTTTATTACTTGAATGGAAATAAAGGCTGAAGCCTAACAAAGCTTAAAGCAAACTGAAATCCTAAGACAAAAAGCAAATAATGAGGTGGGGGTAAGCCTTCTTAAATAGCCCCTCTAGGTCCGTATCAAACTCTAACTAGGATAGCTAATATCCTACTTCCTCAAGGAGAAGTTATCCTTGTCCTAAAAGGATTCGAAGTCCCTAAACCTCAAAAAAGGCTTGGTGTGCGCGGAGGCCATGCCCAAGGGTGCGTGTGGACCGTGCTTGGACTCGTGAGGTGCGGCCGACTGGCCCTATCCAGTCCCTCCGCGCGCGTTGCTGTCGGCCCCTTGGGGTGCGACGTTATCAGCTGGCTTGGGCCCGTGGTGTGCGGCGTGATCGGCCTGCCCGGTTCTTGTGTGTGGGTTGCTGTCTGGCCCCTCAGTCTGCTTGGTTCTTGGGCAGGTGCTGCTCCCGGCCCCCTGGTGTGCGGTGGGATCAGGCCGTAGGGTGCGGTCCGTGACATTCTCCCCCACTGGTTCTGGCGACGCCCTCGTCGCTTGGCTAAGATGGTATCGATTTATTTGGTCCTTGAATTGCCATAGATCCAAGGCTGGTTCCCAACTTCCTTCACTGTCGGGAAGTCCTTTTCAAAGGACAAAGTACTCGTGTCTCGGTGGGTGGCCCACTCCTCGAATGGATCTTTTCGCTTGGATGTCCCGAACTTCATTCTCCTAAGAGACTTTTACTCCAACAAGTGCTTGATGTGATTGGGCTCGATCCGGATCCGACTCATCTTGATGGAAGGGTTTGAGTAAACCTACGTGAAACATCGGATGGGCTCGGATGGTCGTTGGTAGCTCTAGTCGATAGGCCATAGTGCCTACTCGTTTTACAACTTTGAATGGTCCTTCGTACCTTCGCACAAGTCCCTTGTGCACTGTTGGATTGCACAGAATCCCGGTTAACTTGGAAAGGACTAAGTCCCCTACTTGAAAGTTTATGTCCCGACGCTTTCTATCTACCCACTTCTTGGTTCGTTTTCCTGCCTTGTGTAAACAAGCTCGGGCTAGTTCATGATGTTCATGCCACTCCGTGGTGAACTTGTGTGCTGCTGGATTTGGCCTGTCATATTTGGTTGCAACCGTGTGGGGTGTGAGCGGTTGTTGTCCCGTTATGATTTCGAATGGACTTTGGTTGGTAGCTTCACTCAGTTGTAGATTATAGGGGAATTGGGCCACGTCCAGCAGTTTTGGCCAGTTACGCTGATTGATGTTCACGTAGTGTCTTAGATAAATCTCCAACAAGGCATTCACACATTCGGTTTTTCTGTCGGTTTGGGGTGGACACTTGTTGAAAAGTTCAAACTTGATCCCATGAGTTTGAACAGCTCTGACCAGAATCTTCCCATGAACCGCGTGTCTCGGTCACTAATGATTGTCTTTGGCAATCCTCAATACTTTACCACGTATTTGAAGAAGATGCGGGTTGCTTCTTCGGCTGGGCATACTTTCGATGCTGGGATAAATGTGCCATACTTGGAAAACATGTCCATAACCACCATGATGCTAGACAGGCCGTCGGTGTTGGGCAAGCTGACTATAAAGTCTATAGATATGCTTTCCCATGGTTGCTTGGGAATGGGCAACGGTTGTAGTAATCTTGCGGGTCTTTTCATTTCGATCTTATCTTGTTGGCATACAAGGCAAGTCTTCATATATGTTCCCACATCCTCGCTCATGTGTGGCCAATAGTATTGTTCGCTAATCAGGGCCAAGGTTCGGTCCATCCCTGTGTGTCCAACCCACTTTGAATCGTGGCATTCCTTTATGATTTCCTTGTGTAACTCACCGAATTGAGGAATGTAAAGGCGATGACCTCGAGCATAAAGTAAGTCCTCCTCGAGCCAGAACCTTCGGGTTTTTGCCTTCTTTGGCGTAGTTGATGAGCATCTTGGTTGTTGGACCGTGGGGCAGTCCTTCCTTGATGCGATCTAGTAATTGTCCGTTTGGTGAGCTTACAAACTCTATGGCATACCTTTGACTTAAGGCATCAGCCACTAAGTTGATTTTTCCCGGTTTGTATTCCATGGTAAAATCGAACTCGGCGAGAAACTCTTGCCAGCGAGCTTGCTTTAAGGACAACTTTTTCTGGGTCAGGAAGTAGCTGTTAGCGACATTGTCTGTATAAAAAACGAACCGAGACCCAAGTATGTAGTGTCGCCAAGTACGCAAACAATGTACTACTGCAGTCATCTCCTTCTCATGAACTGAGCATCTCTTCTCGGTGTCGTTTAGTTTTCGGCTTTCATGTGCGACTGGATGTCCTTCTTGCATAAGGACCCCTCCGATGGCTACGTCTGATGCATCGGTATGAACCTCGAAGGGTTTGGTGTGATCTGGCAATGCCAGCACTGGTTCACTTGCCATGGCTTGTTTTAAGTTCTCAAAGGCTTGCTTGCAGTCTTGGTTCCAATCACATGCCTTGTCCTTTTTCAGCAAATCAGTCAAGGGTGTGGTGATTTTAGAATAGTTTCTGACGAACTTACGATAATAATTGGCTAGCCCCAAAAAGGACATTAACTCCGTTACTTTGGTTGGCGGTTCCCGGTCCACGATGGCTTGAATTTTGGCTACATCCATTCAGATTTTGCCTCCTCCTACAATGTGGTCGAGGAATGGGACTTCTTCTTAGGCAAACGAGCACTTTTCTTCCTTGACATATAACTCATTTTGTCATAAGACTTCGAACACCTTCCGCAAGTGTTCAACATGCTCCTCGATGGTCTTGCTATAGATCACAATATCATCAAGGTAAACTACAACAAATCGGTCGAGGAAGGGTTGTATTACCTTATTCGTAAGTGTGCAGAATGTGGCGGGATCATTTGTGAGGCCGAAAGACATCACTAGGAATTCGTATGAACCGTAACGTGTCACACAACCTGTCTTTGGTTCGTCTCCTTCGGCGATCCTTACTTGGTAATATCCGGACCACAAGTCTAACTTGGTGAACCATCTTGCACCACCAAGTTGATCGAACAAGTCGGCTATTAAGGGAATTGGGTACTTGTTCTTGACGGTGAGCTTGTTCAAAGCTTGATAGTCGATGCACATTCGTAGCGTCCCATCTTGTTTCCTTTGAAAGAGTACTGGTGCACCGTAAGGTGCTTTAGATGGTCGGATATATCCTGCATCGAGGAGTTCCTTCAGTTGTTTACGTAACTCCTCAAGCTCGGGTGGAGCCATTCGATAAGGGGCCCGGACTGGTGGCTTTGCGTTTGGAACAAGCTCGATTTTGTGGTCTACTTCCCACTTTGGTGGGAGAGTTTTGGGCAGCTCCGGGGGCATCACATTCCTAAACTCGGCTAGCACTGGTCTTACTTCGTCGATGACCCTCTAGGCTAGGGGTGGCTCCTTGTGTACCAACGATGCCAAGTATGCGGGTTCTTCTTTGTGTATCCCCTTATTGAATTGTATGGTTGACACCATCTTGGCATTAACTCTCGTTTGTCGGTTCATCAGGACCATGCAGGGGTGTGTTGGGTCTAGTATGCACAAGCAGTTTGCAAAAGGAACAGGGAAGGCCTTAACCCGATCAAGGAAACTAATGCCCATCACTAAGTCAAAGTCGTCAAGGGGAATTACCTTGATTGTTTCTTTACCAGTCCATTCACCTATGGCAAGCTTGATTCATTTTGCTACTCCGGCAATTGGAGTCTCATTGGAATTTACGGTTTTAATGAATCCTCCTGCCTTCTCAATGGTGAGGCCAAGCCTTTCAGCGGTTTGTTCTAACATAAACAAGTCTAAGGGGCCGGTGTCTACTAATGCGCTCAACTTTCGGCCTGCCACGGTGATGTCCACGAACATCAACCTTTTTTTCTTGGAGGCCTTCTTAATTTCCATGGAACTGATGATGGAATTTATTTTGGAGGCCTCTTTCTCATCCTCGACTTCTTCGAAGTCTTCTTCCTGAATGGCTGCCGCTTTTTCAAGTTGGGGACAGTCTCTTTTCATGTGATTACCCCTGCAGTTGTAGCAACTGAAGTTGGTGTTCTTTTCCCAGGGCTTACGGAATTTGAATTCTCCATTTGTTGCCTTCTTATTTTCGTCCTTGGTGTGCACATCTTTACCCTTCCCGTCATTGCCTTTGTGCTTCGGTTTTTGTTTTGGAGTGTCTGACTTCCGGTATTCAAATTCTATAAGGGAGTCGGCCATGTCTAATGCCTTGGCAAGATCTTGGACCCCTGCTCGGTGTAATTCCATCTTTGCCCAACGTTGTAATCCATTTTTGAGGGCAAAGAGGGCGTCGGCTTCACTCATATCCTGAATTTGAAGCCTAAGTTCAGTGAACTTGTTGACATATTCCTGAATCCTGCCGTCATGCTTTAGTTGGTAAAGCTTCTCACGAGCTTCCTCTTGAGCGTTCTTTGGATAAAAGTGCTCCTTGAATTCAAACTGGAACTCCTTCCATGTTTTGATGGGAATCGTCCCATCCCTCGATTGAGAACATCTATGCCGCCACCATAGGAGTGCAGTATCAACCAAGTAGACAAAAGCGGTGTTTACCTTTGTGTTCTCATCATCGATGCCTGTGAGTCAAAAATATTGCTCCAACCCCCATACAAAGTTGTCCACTTCTTGGGCGTCCGTTGCCCCTTTGAACTCCTTCGGTTTTGGCACATCGATCTTGGGTTTGACTTCCATTGTCTTGCCACCATGCCAGATAATACAGCATTCTTGTAGAGGGTCAGCTCGGCATTGAGCTTTTCAATTTCCCCCAACAATTCCCCCTCATTGCCTCCATTGCAACTTGAAGGGAGACGTCTTGTTGGTTCAGTTTATCGTACGAGGAATCAAGAAGATTCTGAACCCCTTCTTTGAGTTCCGCTTTGAGGGGAACGAACTTGTTCTCCAGCTCTTCTAGGCGATCATTAACAGTGTCGGGTGACTCTACCGTCCCCTTTGCATCGGTCTCGAGTCGTTCTATTTTATTCTCGAGCGATGTTAATCGATCCTTTGAAGCTGTTTGTTTCTTATCCGTGGCTTTGTCCGCAACTTTGTTGGTAGCCTTCCTGGTGGCCTTGTCGGTGGCTTGGGTCTCCATGCCCTTTGATGTTGAGCTGATCTCGTCTTTCTTGGCCATATCGAGCAACTTCCTTGCTCTGATACCACTTGTCACGCCCCTTGACTTTGTAACCGAGACGTGCGGCCCTAGATACTCGTGAGATGGTGTTGCGCCTAGGTTAGCCTGACGGATCTAAGCTAGAATGGTTAGATCTGTGCGGAAACGGGATGTTTGATGGAAAGGAGGGGGAACACGAGATGGTTTGGGCAAAGGCCCTCGGTTTTATTACTTGAATGGAAATAAAGGCTGAAGCCTAACAAAGCTTAAAGCAAACTGAAATCCTAAGACAAAAAGCAAATAATGAGGTGGGGGTAAGCCTCCTTAAATAGCCCCTCTAGGTCCTAATCCTACTCTAACTAGGATAGCTAATATCCTACTTCCTCAAGGAGAAGTTATCCTTGTCCTAAAAGGATTCGAAGTCCCTAAACCCCAAAGAGGGCTTGGTGTGCGCGGAGGCCAAGCCCAAGGGTGCGTGCGGACCGTGCTTGGACTCGTGGGGTGCGGCCGGCTGGCCCTGTCTAGTCCCTTCGCGCGTGTTGTTGTCGGCCTTGTGGGGTGCGGCGTGATCGGCTGGCTCCGGCATGTGGTGTACGGCGTGATCGGCCTACCCAGTTCTTGTGCGTGGGCTGCTGTCTGGCCCCTCGATCTGCTCGGTTCTTGGGCAGGTGCTGCTCCCGGCCCCCTGGTGTGCGGTGGGATCGGGTCGTAGGGTGCGGTCCGTGACACAAACATCAAATTAGTAAATAGCTAAAAACTTTCTAGAGGGATTAGCAAGTACATTTTGTCGATTGTTCTAGTTGTCTGTCTTTATTCTCTTATTTTTTTAGATCATGGGTTCTAGACCCATCAAGAGCACCACATTCTTTTCCCTAGGGTTCACATTCTCTTCCTCTATAGGTAGGATTAAGATTAGAATTAAGATTTGTAAAAAGAAAAAAAAACTTTTTTAGAGGAATAAAATCATTAATTTGTATAAAATAGTGAGGAAAAGAAATTTAGATTTGGTTGACTTTTTCAGGAAATATAAAAAAACTTAACTTATTGTAAAAATCATTAATTTACCCTTATTTTTCGTTGTCAGGTCAGCAATTCGCCAATTTTTAACGGGAACAAACGGATAGGTGACCAAAAGTTTACGCCCCGAAAACGTAAGTGATCTTACTGGTCGTTTTTTAAAATCGATGACCAACTCTGTATTGAGGAAAAATATAAGTGACTATTCCAGTAGTTAACTTTTTTTTATTTGGTGATGTATCAATAATTCATTTTTCGAATGCGTGGTTTTTCTTTTTAATAATGTGAGTTTTGGAAGAACGATGTATTTTGTGTTAACAAGAGCATGAAAAATAATATTATTACCTTTAAGATTATTTGGGTTAAAATAGTTTTAATTAGGGGTGTATAAAAATATTCGATTTGATCGATACAATCCGTTGATTTGATACGAATTTTTAAATATTCGATTCAATTTTTATTTTCGGATCAAATATCTAATCTAATTTTAGGTACAATTTTTGCCCAAAGTTTTTTTTTTTGTTCCTGACACCTAAAATTGTATAAAATATTGAGGAAAAGAAAGTTTATCTCATGTAATTTTTTGCTCCCCAATTTAAAAAAATAAACATTATAGTCATTAATAAAAATGTTTCTTTATAATTTCACACTTAAATTTTTAAAAATTCATTTTCAACCCTAAAATTTTACAATCAATTAGTAGAATAATATTATAAATGCTTAGATGAAAAACATGTGTCCAAAGTATACCTTTTTAAACTTAGGTGCTCAAATTGATCCTACTTAATAACTAAACTTTCAAATTGCTCATATTTTTTCACTCTGAATTATTATTATTATTATTATTATTATTATTATTATTATTATTATTATTATTATTATTATTATTATTATTATTATTATTATTATTATGTCATTTTTATTAATTTTAAATTAAAAATAATTTAAAATAAAATTATTTTTATTATTATTAAATTTAAAATATTTTTAAAAAAATATTAGTTTTTAAAATAATTTAGGTGTCTAAAGTTTTTTTTTTGTAAAAATTGGTGCCCAAAGTTTCTATAGGTACAATTTTAGGTGCCCAGTTGTTATATAGGTGTTAAAAAATTGTCAACCAATCGGCGCTTGACACGTGACATTAATTTTATTTTTTAAAACTTTTTAATGAAAAATACTCAGAATTTTCAAATTATTATAAAATCTCAAAATTTTACAAGCTTCACAAAACAATCCTTAAATCTCTAAAAATTCTCAAACTTTCGTCGTCGACTGCCACCAGTTGTCGTCGCTGATCTCACCCACTTGGTCACCGGGCCAAGGCGACAATTTTCCCTAATACGGCGTCGCCGGAAACGCCCAATAATGTGCAACCGAACGTCAAACGCGAACGTTGATTTTGTGTTTGACGTTTGGCTGCACACCGTTGGGCGTTTCTGACGACGTTGTGTTGGGAAAATGATTGCCTTGATCCGGCGACCAAGTGGGTGCGGTCAGCGACGACAACTGGCGGCGGAAGCGGCGACAATCGATGATGAATTTTTTAGGGATATAGAGATTGTTTTGTGAAGTTTGTCAAATTTTGAGATTTTATAATAATTTGAAAGTTATAAGTATTTTCCATTGAAAATTAATAAAACTAATGCCACGTGTCAAGTATCGATTGGTTGACAATTTTTCTAACACTCATTTAACAGCCGGACACATAAAAGTGTAACTATGGTAGATTTGGGCTCCTATTTTTACAAAAAAATACTTTAAACACCTAAATTATTTTAAGAAGTAATATTTTAAAAAAATATTTTAAATTTAATAATAATAAAAATGATTTTACTTTATTTTAAAATTGTTTTTAATTTAAAAATAATAAAAAATGACATGTCATGTTACAATAATATTAAAAATAATCTAGAGTGAAAAAATTGGAGCAATTTGAAAGTTTAGTTATTAAATATGAGCAATTTGAGCACCTAAATTTAAAAATGGTATACTTTAGGCACTTGTTTTTCATTTAAGCCTTTATAACATTATTATACTAATTGATTGTAAAGTTTTAGGGTTGAAAATTTAATTTTAAAAAATTCAAGGGTGAAATTATAAAGAAACATTTTATTTAGTGAGTATAATGTTTATTTTTAAAAATTGGGGAGCAAAAATGTACATGAGATAAACTTTAATGACCATTGCAATAATTTATCTTTTTTTCGTTGCCAGATCAACAATCCGTCAGTGTTTAACGGCAACAAACGGCTGAGTGACCAAAAGTTTACACCCCGAAAACCTAAGTGACCTTACTGGTCGTTTTTCAAAATCGGTGACCAATATTGTACTAGGAAAAAATATAAGTGACTATTCCAGTAGTTAACACTAAAAAATCACGGTTTGAAGGGAAGAGAATAGAATCGGGTGAACCGGATGGAAGAAGGATTCTGTTAGGGCAGTTTTAGAAGATACTACTATAAAGCAACAGCAAACGTCTGGAGAGAGCGGCTTTAGGGCGCAAAACAAAAGAAAATCAAGCCGTAGAAGTGGGCTCTCTCTTGGTTCACCTTCACTACTCCCCTTACCAATACAATCTTTTCAGGTAATTTCCCAGATCCAATCCCCCAAATCCCATGCTTCATTTTCCTCTGTTTCTTCAACAATCCAATCCCAAATTTCCATATTTGTTTTTGCTCTGCTTCTGAAACATTGATTTCATCTTCTTCCTATCTGTTTTTGGCTGTTGAAAGATGGATCGTTATCAGCGAGTGGAAAAGCCGAAAGCAGAGGCACCCATTGACGAGAATGAGATTCGGATTACCAGCCAAGGCAGGATGCGTAGTTATATCACTTATGCCATGACTCTGCTCCAGGTTTATTTTCCTTCTTTTTCGTATTTAATTCCTGCATATTTAGACCTTTATTAGATTTGGGTTTTTGTTTATTTTGAGGAATGTGTTATTTCTCAAGTGTTTGTATGGCTTTTGATAGGAAAAGGGATCGAATCAGATAGTTTTTAAAGCAATGGGAAGAGCCATTAACAAGACTGTGACTATTGTGGAGTTAATTAAGGTTCTATTTTCTCTATGTGAATTGTTTAATTATTCATTGGTTGTTGTTTTTTTGAGGTGGCTGACAGTGTGCTTCATTTTACTTTTAATGCAGAGAAGAATTGTTGGTCTACATCAGATTACATCGATTGGATCCATGGATATAACAGATATGTGGGAGCCTCTGGAGGAAGGACTCCTTCCGTAAGAACCATAGGATTTCTAAATTGTTCTCTTAATCTCCTTAATATGCATCTTCATAGAATTTTAGTAACTTTTTGTTTGTTTACCGCAGATTGGAGACGACCAGGCACGTATCGATGATCACTATAACCCTTTCGAAAAATGAACTGAATACATCGTCTGTTGGGTAAGTTGATGTAATTGTTTGTGGTGCTTGTTTGATTACATTTTTATGGATATTGGAAACTAGAGAATATAAGCATATGGAAGGTTTTTAAGGATGTTGGCTTGATGTTTTATTTGACATGAATCATGAATGACTTCCTCATCCAGGTACCAACCTCCGTTACCAGCTGATCAGGTGAAGACATCCACAGAAATCGATCATGAAGGAGGTAGGGAATAGGGATGCATTTCATTATCTGCACGGCCATTTTTTCTGGTGATGTCGAATGCCTCTATTTGGTTTTTATACATTTCTTTTTGTTTGGCAGAGGGCTCTCCTAATGGCCGGGGTAGGGGCCGTGGCGGTAGAGGAAGGCCGAGTGGAGGTAATGCCAATTTTGAATTGAGATGCACCCTGTTAGATGTTCTTTTTTATCATGCTAGAGGAATGGTTTGACATGACTCTGAATTTTATTGAATGTAATGTGAGAATTTTTTAAGCAAATATTTAGGTTTGTTCTTCAGGGAATGGTTTTGTCTCTGCTGAGTATGAGGATGGAGGCTGGGACCGCAGCCGTGGCTACTCTAGGGGTAGAGGTCGAGGAAGAGCACGTGGTTTCCGAGGCCGTGCACGTGGAGGATACAATGGACCTCAGTTCGACAGGCAGCAAGATGATGGCTACAATTATGAAGCCCCTCCCCAAGGTGGTCGTGGTGAGTTCTCTCTTCTATTTTTCAGTTTTAATAAAATCTTAATGTGTTTAATAGTTTTCCACAAGAACCGTGGTATGCTTGTTTACAATCACCAATAATATCGTCCTTTGAAGTTTGAGCTATTTTGAACTTGAAGAATCAAAGTGCACTTGGAATACAAATAAAAGATGTAATAAATAAACGTTTAGCTATTAAACATTATGCCAATTGCTTTAAGAAGAAAGACAGTGAATAGGTAAAGAATGTATAGTTTTCTGATGGTCTTTGGGTTGCTCTTTGAAGGTCGTGGCCGTGCACGTGGAGGATACAATGGACCTCAATTTGACAGGCAGCAAGATGATGGCTATGATTATGAAGCCCCTCCCCAAGGTGGTCGTGGTGAGTTCTCTCTTAACGTGTTTAATAGTTTTCCACGAGAACCGTGGTATGCTTGTTTACAATCACCAATAATATCGTCCTTTGAAGTTTGAGCTATTTTGAACTTGAAGAATCAAAGTGCACTTGGAATACAAATAACAGATGTAATAAATAAATGTTTAGCTATTAAACATTATGCCAATTGCTTTAAGAAGAAAGACAGTGAATAGGTAATGAATGTATAGTTTTCTGATGGTCTTTGGGTTGCTCTTTGAAGGTCGTGGCCGTGCACGTGGAGGATACAATGGACCTCAGTTTGACAGGCAGCAAGATGATGGCTACAATTATGAAGCCCCTCCCCAAGGTGGTCGTGGTGAGTTCTCTCTTAACGTGTTTAATAGTTTTCCACAAGAAACGTGGTATGCTTGTTTACAATCACCAATAATATCGTCCTTTGAAGTTTGAACTATTTTGAACTTGAAGAATCAAAGTGCACTTGGAATACAAATAAAAGATGTAATAAATAAACGTTTAGCTATTAAACATTATGCCAATTGCTTTAAGAAGAAAGACAGTGAATAGGTAAAGAATATATAGTTTTCTGATGGTCTTTGGGTTGCTCTTTGAAGGTCGTGGCCGTGCACGTGGAGGATACAATGGACCTCAGTTTGACAGGCAGCAAGATGATGGCTACAATTATGAAGCCCCTCCCCAAGGTGGTCGTGGTGAGTTCTCTCTTAACGTGTTTAATAGTTTTCCACAAGAACCGTGGTATGCTTGTTTACAATCACCAATAATATCGTCCTTTGAAATTTGAACTATTTTGAACTTGAAGAATCAAAGTGCACTTGGAATACAAATAAAAGATGTAATAAATAAACGATTAGCTATTAAACATCATTCCAATTGCTTTAAGAAGAAAGACAGTGAATAGGTAAAGAATATGTAGCTTTCTGATGGTCTTTGGGTTGCTCTTTGAAGGTCGTGGCCGTGGCAGGGGATATCGTGGAAGGGGCCGTGGTTTTAGATCTAATGGGCCAATCCATGCAGCTGCATGAGGTGGTGTGTGGCAGTCCTTGAACAATATGTTTATGATTTCTTTATTTCTTTGATAGCAATAGGTTTGCACATTTTTTTTCTTCGTTGTTAATTTCTAGCAGTTTAACTCTAGGACGTGTTTGAGTTCATGAGTAGACATAGAATAGTTGCATTTCAGGTTTCTACTAGTGCAGCAGCCGCCTCGCACTATAGGAGGCAGGTCTTTTTTTTTGGTAGCCTTAGCTTGTATGTTTTGAACAATTGTAAACAGAAATTTTCCCCTTTTATTATTTGTCTTTAAGAGTTCTGCCACTTCGCTTGCCTCCACAAGAACTGATTGGTTTTCCGGTATCGATATTTTAGTTGGTCGTTAGTAATTGTAATGTAATGGACCATTGAATCAAATATACTTAACTTGTAAGTCGCTTAAAGAATATAAACTTCACAGTTTTGTTATTTTTAGGCTGATGAAAATGACACTTTAGCAGTAGTTTGAAGCAATGACACTTTAGTCTACACTTAGCTTGCGTGTAAACTAAAGACTTCCATTATTTGTTCAAAACCCCATAATACACCAAAAGTTACCATTATTCAAGCTTTGTAGGGTCATACGTTTTAATCCCCTTATCTTTCGGATTTGAACTCTTAATCTTTGTCATGCTTTGATCAAAAAATTTGTAACTATTTGAACAATATGGGAAACGGCGAAAATAGTTAAAATAAACTTTAAAGGTAAGTTGAAAAAACATGTAAAATTTAGGAAAGAAAAGTGTATTAAGCTAGAACAAAACAATAACGGGCAACAACTGCCCAAAAACTAAAAACGAACATATAGGAGTATCGACAAGAGCAGAGAAAACTTGAAGATGAGCCAACTAGAATGGAGGAAGAAACAACATGCTGTAAATGGCAAGAAAGGCAACGAGGAGGTGCCGAACGAACGTCAATACCTACTAAGAATTTATTGAGTCGATAAATTTGGCGATAAATATTCAAAGTATCAAAATAAACTTCAAAAACTGGCCTGACAATAACGGCGGAAGAAAGATCACATGAGTTATAAAAAGTTGATCTCTTTTCATCGGAGGCACCAAGGGATACAAGCTTTTATAATAAAAGCCTTCTCAAGTAGACAAAGGCGTCAAATGTATTATTTTAAGATAAAATTTAGAAGTTTTATAATTTAACATTTTCATAGAATTCTATATATACATATGTCATTTTTTATAAAAAAATTTGTAACTATTTGTGAGCTTTTTTGGATTTATTCTTATGAATTTAGGTTATTTAAGATTATTTCTAATGAGATGTTTTGGATTATTTGATCATGACATTTCAAATTCAGATCGTTTATTATTTTTTAATAATTTTAATGTGATTTTGAAGATAATATTTATTTATATTTTTTCTTAACCTTTTGAGAAGACATATATTTTATAGACAAAACTCTTTAAATTATAGTTTTCTAGGATAAAAATCATGATTTTTTTGCTAAGATCACTCATTGACTTTCAAATTGAGATCAATTACAGTTGAAATTGTTTTAAGTGTAAATTATTTTGATTTACTTAGCGTCCAAATATACAAATAACTGATTCTAGTAATCCAATAAAGTTAGATCAAATTTGAATTTTTCAAAATCGAGTTAGAATTGACATGTTTTAGGCCGCCACTTACAAAACTCAGTAGGGAATTAAAAAAAAAAACTGAACCCACTAATTTGGATTTGGGTCTATTTAGGGCCCAAACAAGAACTCCAATCTCTGTAATCTGGAATAATAGAGAAGATATCAGTTAAGGAGGAGCAAACAATTCAAAATTGCGAGTAAAAAAAAAGAGTGAAAAACCCTCGTCCTCTCCCCCACGTTTAATTCAATCAATGTCGGATATCATGGTCGACCAAACACATAAACCGGAAGAAACAGCCGTTCCGAACAACTTACAGCAACAGCAGCAATCAGTACGAGAAAATGCAGAATATGAAGATGAAGAGTTACATAAGTTTCTAGTCCCCGACATAACCCTTCTTCCTCTTACTCCCCCATCTGCTGTTGAATCCAACTTCGCCTCTTACTTTGCTCCAGGTTTCCCCATTTTTTCTTTCCAATTCATATTGAATTGTCTGATTGTTTTATGGGTTTTGCTAATGAAACCTTAGGGCTCAGGCACTTTAAAGTTAGATTTATGTATAGTACTGGTTTTGTGTCAAATCCATTGGTTAAGTATTTATTTTTCCATGATTTTCTATGCATTGGTTGAAGATGTTACTGTATGATCATTTTTATAGTGGTCTGAGCGAGTCATCTAATCAAATTAAATTTTACAGATTTTATGAACCCTGGTAATGACCAGTATATTTATCGTCATCCCAATGGGTAATAATTTCAAGCTTTCTTTGGTATTTTTATCGAAAGAAATTGAATTTTGGATTGAATGAACTTAAATGATCTAAATCTGTAGATTGTGTGTTATTGGCTTGGCTTCGACACACTCGGCATTTAAGGATAAAGATGGGGTCTCTGCCGTTGATTTCAATGTTGGCAAATCCGATCGCAGTGGTATGAAAGTCAGCGGAAAGAGAAAGAAGGTAAATTCTTTGTATCTCTGCAATTGATTAGAAAGCCATTTGATTAGTGTTTTATGATCTAAATTCCACTTTGGGGGTTTTAAGTGGTTTACCATAGGATATTATTTGTTACTAATTCTTTTAAATTGTGAAAACAAATAGGAAATTCATAATCAATTGTTATAATGATATTAAAGAGTTTAATATCTTTCATGGAATTTGAGCATTTAGCTTTGATGGAGTCTTATTGAAGTTTAATATGATGCTCTTGTAGAATGCTCAACACTTCGAGTCCAATACAGCTTTATGTAAAGTTTGCACCAATGATGCTTCGTATATTATAAGGTGGGTATGATTATTTTCGCGCAGCATCTCTCCCTCCCCTCATTTCCTCTTTTTTCGCGTCGAAATGAATAGCAGTTTCGGGCAGGTGTTGTGTTAAAGGCTCTCTTTTGGAGGTGAATGAAAGATTAATCAAACAGCCAGAGCTGCTTAATTCGTCGGTGAGTATAACTTAGCTACTTTTTTTTATTGGTTTCTTAATTTATATGTGTTCACAACATTGGAATTTTGTGGTGGAAATTCAATGCTTTGAGTTGCGGTGGTTACGCGTCTTTGTCATCTCAAATACTCCATTTAAGATAAAAGAACACATGGTTTTTGCTACTGGGTACCACAATTATAATTGCTTAAAACTTTCTTGGATATAATCTTATATGGCTGTCTTATTGTGCTGAGTTAATATTGAATTCTTTTAGTTCGACAATTTGTCTAAGTGAGACTAAGTTTCTGCAGTTGTTAAAAAACCCGGATTTTTTGTTGTTGTCTGCAGGCAGATAGAGAAGGATACATAGCAATTATAATGCCAAAGCCAGCAGACTGGCACAAGGTTAAGGCTTCCTTGTTGAGCCTTGAAGAATTCAAGAAATTGAGAGCACTTTGCTGAATTTAAACTTTAGAAAATCGAGAGAAGCCGTCTCTATACTTCCATCACTGGGTTTTTTTTTGTTGGATTTTTGCCAGGTTAAGTTCGTCACTGCGACAAACTATACTTCTCCGGCCCTAGATTCCGGTTGTTGAATTATGTAGCACTGCCGCGGTTTGTATTTCCTAAAGCTAAATAATTCAACAACAAAACTTTGTTTTGTTTTCCCATCCCATGAAATGATAGAAGCAAAAGAGTAAGCCATTTTTCATCTTCTTGATGCAAATGATTAATGATGTTTACATTTACAAAGACAAAATGCAAACTTCTCTGTGCAAAACTAACTTTCAGATTTTAATTTAATTGGAGCCTGCATACACAAACACACACAAAGAATGAAACAATTCTTGATCCAACAGGGAAATAAAAGAGCTAGCAATGGCTAAACTCTATAGCAGTCAATTTCTTTTACCTTCATAACTGTAAAGCCGAACGGATTATGCCATGATCAATGCTTTCACTACTCTATAAGCATTATAGAGAATTCTACATGAATGGCACAGCTAAACTATGGCTGTGAATCGACTATTTCTTCTATAACGTTCCTTCTCGATCGGTTGATTGTGTGAAAACACAGCTTTGTATGTTCTTCAAGCTCTTTCAGTTGTTCCAAGAAGCTCGAATCGTGCATACGGAATTCTCTTACAACCTCCTTCAGTACCTCAATCTTCCCATTTCTAATGCACATGTTAGCAATGGCTTTACGGTGCTCGATCTCGTCGTGCAGTCTCCATACCAGTCTACTTATGGTATTGAAATCGTTGATCAAAATGTAAATCCCTTTAGCTGAGATATCAAGTTGCTCGCCTAGTCTTTCGAGCAAGCTCGTGTTAAACCCTTGCTGATGAGACGATGACCGGGTTTTCTTCTTCTTCCTAATGCAAATGAACCAGGCTGCAAGCCCTGGTGCTGCTATAATTCCGATCATGCTGTGGAATGCAAGTATCAGCAATGCAACCACAAGAGCTGTATGAGAAATTACTAAACAAAGACCCCCAATCTTTTTGGAGATTCTTTTCGATTTCGCTTTCCGTCTTATCTTTTCGCGTTTCGACGTTAGTTTTCGGAACAAATCCAGGTTGTTCTCATGAATCTTCCGAAACTGCAATGGTGTAACGATCGACAACGGGTTTTTAAGCAATGCAAATCCAGTTAGCTCCTTGAGTATAGCGCTGCATTGTTCATCTGAAAACTCCTGAACCCTCTTGCTTAGCTTGATCACCTTCCGAATCCTCTGATAATAAACTCGCGTCTGGTGGATGCTTTTAAGGAGTGCTTCACATAAATTACAAGCTTCCGAACCGGCTTCGAAATAATCTAGAAGAAGGTGATGAACATTCAAGCTCTCGATCTTGTCCAACGTTTCTTGCCTCGGTTTAAGCAAGAATTCAGACAAGTTCATATGAACATTAGCAACCGAAGACGTTGAAGCTAATTTATCAAAACCATGAACTTGACTCCACATTTCGACATAAGACTTTGTTCTAAAAGCTTCCTTGTATTCTTCATTAACATTTGTCTTGTCACTCAAGCTACTTCCATTCTTCGTCTCCGATCTTCCTGAAACAAACAAACAAACAAAAACCCAGAAATCTAATCAACTTTCCGATCCATAAAACTGAAAAACAAGCAAAACCCAGAATTTCATTCATGTTATAAATCAACTGACCTAATTTTAGCTTCGTAAAACGGATCATCTTCATCAAGCTTTTTTCTTTTCTGCTTTTTTTTCCTCCGAACTTTCTCACGTAAAAACAGTTTGAATGAAACAGATTAGGATTTTGATTGCTTGAGCGAGTATTTATATACAGAATTCGATGACTTGTAGGGTTTGAAGAGGTTAAATAATAAGAACAAATGGCAGTTTAATCAGAGGGTGGAAAGCTTTATAGCTTTGATCACACGGTAACGTCGCTCGTCACGGTTGTTTATCTACGTGTAATGGTTTGAGACTTGCTCTTATCATGAAATAGTGCGCCAAAGCTCGGAGGTTACGAGTTTTGAAGTTTGCTCGTACGCTATTAATTTGTCTAATTTTTCTTTTTTATTTATCTGTTTAAAATCAAATATTAATTGGGTTTTTTAGATAAATAAATAAACTGTTTTTCCTTTTCTGGTAAATCATGCTTTAAAGTTTAAAGTCTAGCCCTATAAGTTAGATAAACGTGTTCCCTAAACTTACATTTGAAGATGCTGACCATTATGTCATTTATGCTTCAACTTGAAGTTTTTTTTAAATATAGATTTTAACAAATTGCAATTTTTAAATTAATTACTATTTCAATTACGAAAAGGCAATAAATAAATATTATATAATGAGAGGGATATCTTAGGGGTGTTTAATCGGTCGGTTCGATTAACCCACCAAATCGAACTACTCAAAATTTATTAACCAAAATATTTTTCCTTTTAACCGTTAATCAAACTAAATTTTTCTAACCAAACCGAAAAAGTTCGGTTAATTCGGCCGGTTTTTTGAATTAACCAAAATTTGTTATAAAATTTTAGGTAAATTGCACAAATGGTCACTAAACTATGCTAAAATAATTTTTTTTAGCCACTAAACTTTCAAAAGTTATAAAAAATCATTAAACTTATCAAACTATTACAAAATGGTCATTGCATGTTATAATTAATGATAAATATTAAAAAGTTTAATAATCATTTTATAATAATTCAATAAATTTAATGATCATTTTATAATATACAAAAAATTTAATGATCATTTTATAATATACAAAAAAATTAATGATTATTTTATAATTTTTAAAAGTTCAAGTACCAAAATAAGTATTTGTAACATGGAGTATATAATAATTTTGGTTAATTCGATTAATAAACCAATTCTAAACCGAATTAACTAATAACTAAAATTTAAAAAAATTATTAACCGTTAACCAACCGAACTTAAAATTAACCGACCGATTAATAAATAAAAAACTTCGTTTCGGTCGGTTAATTAGGTTAAAACCGAACTTTGAATGCCACTAGCCCTATATATCTTTTACGGAATAAGTGTATGAACGTGTGGCGTATTGTTCATGTAACTTTCTTTATTTTTAATTTTTATAAAAATTGAAGAGTGTAATCAAAGTGTCTTAAATATAACCAACAAGGGTTGGGTGAATTGGTAAGGCACATTACACTCCCAAAAAGAGGACGTAAGTTCGAACTTTGAAAACGATATTGTTAGGAAAGGCAACCACACATTCCAAACATAGACCGTAAGACAGACATGCATATTACCAAAAATAATTGTCTTAAATATATGTCATTTAATCAGACCTATCGATTACAATAGTTGTCAAAACATGTTACATAAAATAATTACAAACAATTACACAAAAATACAATTACTTAATGATTTTTCGAACATACCTTTAATGCATATATATATATATATATGTGACATTTTCATGTGTGTTAATTATATACATTACAAGTTTTATTAATGGATAATTTAACTTTTAAGGTTGTTTTAAGTATTATTATGTATTAATATATTTTCATTCAACATTAAAAATGTTAGGAGTGACGGATAAAGTAATATCAACTCAATTTGAAATAACATTAGGATATGTGGATTTAGAGTGAGGGATTAGATTTGAATTATTAAATTTTAGGGTAATTTAATTATTTATTAAATTATAATTTTATAATATCTAAAGAAACTGATTTTACTGTTTTAGGAAACCAAGAGATTAAGAAGATAAATCTTGGGTTTAGATAAGATTTTATTTTTTTGTTATTTTTGAGAAGTTGTTTTGAGTTATTTTTTTAATATGCTGGTGTGATTATAAGGCTGTATCTGTTTAATTTTTTAGTCTTTTAATAGTACATACACACTGTATATACATAGTACTCGAATCCGAATAACCTAAATAAAATATATCATATTTTACTACTTGGATCACTCTACGATTTCGTTGTTTTGAGTTGGTGAAGCTACATGAAACACTTCATATATAATAAAACAATACGCGCAGAGACTGAACAAACTTTGCCCAATCTCAACTAAATCATTGCTTTGTAATTAGCATTAGAAATCATTGCGTCCACTTCTGATCATCTTAATTGGATATGGACAAAATTAAGATCTTTTTAATATTTTTACTATATCTAAATCTGAGATTAGGAGTTGGCCACGTCATCTAATTCTGTTTTATTTCGGTCCCACCTTAATTGTTTTTGCTTACTTTGTAGAAATCTAGGTTGAACAGTTAAAGCTTAATCATTGTCAACCCACTTAAGCAATGAATTCATAATAGGGTCACTAAACACCACAAAATGATTTTATGTCATATGTATTATTAATAAAAATATAAAAATAAATTATTAATATATATATATATAACATAAAATTATTAATGAGACATAAAAAAAAATAGACAAACAAGTTTGGTTCTTGATTCTAATATATTTTCATTAGAATATTTTGTCTAATGACTTTTTTGAAATTCTTAATTTAAATTCTTATCAAAATAAGTCATATCTTCTCCAAATTGTAAGATACAATACATATCAGGTTTCTATTAAATTTGAAGTTAGACAACTTGATTCCTTCTATAGTCTAATACTAATTTCGTCTATGATTTTAGTCGAAAACAACGTGCCACTTGTTTGTCTATACATATCATGAATGATGTTACTTATCACGTGTCATATTTTAATTGGTTAATATCGTTAACTCTTTAATTAAAGCAATTAGTTGTTTGGAGGAAATTGAACACAATAACAGTTTTAACACCGCTTTCGGCAAAAAGTAAAATACCTAAATGAGAATCAAGATATAATTGAGTGGCCAATTTGTTAATAAAACCCAAAAACTAAACTAAAACAAGTTGTCGCTTGAATGGGGTTGAACTAATTTGGAAGGGAATTGAAATACAAACAAGAAAGAAACAAAAACAATGATTGGGATACGAATGGTATATGGGGAAACAAATGGTTGCAACAGAACCGAGAGAAATAAGTAATAAGATGGTCCTACTTCGCATTACTTGCGCTGCTTAGTTAAAGCAAAACAAGCCCCCCCAAAAATAATCTTCAATAATAGGGGTGTGCAAAAATATCCAATCTGATTAATTCGATTTGAAATTTTTGATATTAGATTTAATTTTTATTTTTAGATTGGATATTCGATCTGATTTTTAATTCTTTTGGATTGGATAGGATCGCAATATTTTATGTTTCGGATAATCCGAAAATCCGAAAATTTCATGAATATTAATCTTATTATATTTAACAATTTGATGTTTGTAACTCCCGAAAATTTAAAATTTTTATTGATGCGAATCTTGTTATATTTAACAATTTATTGTTTGTTATATTTCAAATTCTGAAAATTTCATAAATACGATCCGAATATATGAATATCTAATTTTCTCTGAATTGAATAAGAATCACTATTTTATCAACCTTAAATTTCGAATATCTAATTTTTTGAATCGAATTTTATACCGAAAATGAACGCCCTTAAGGGAGAGAGTTCTGTGATCAAAGACAACTGTTATGTTAATGTATTGGTAGATAGATATTTATGGCTGGCCAACAGCCAACTGTCAACCAGAGGCGACGCTACGTGTGGTGTGAGAGTGGCCTTGGCTCTTGGCCAACAGCCAACAAATCACCAACTACAAGCATCAAAACAAAATTCAATGAGGGTATCCTTCCACTATGAAGGGATCCCCCAAGGATAATGATCATTTTACTGTAACTTAATTGTGAAAAAATGGTTAATTCTTAAATTTTATAATGGTTAACGGTTTTTTAACTGTTCGGTTACAAACATATAACCTATTACATATATTTGAGAATAATAAAACTAGCTCTTGGATTAATATTATATTAAAATTTTCAGAAAATACTTAAATAACGAGATTTTAAACACAAACTCCCTACTTAGTTAAAAAGGTATGTATAAGTTAACTTATAATGTCTTTTCACCGTATTTTTAGCGGTTCGATTAACTAAAATCGTTTAGTATTAACGGTTAAAATAATTAACCATAAAATACTACGGTTATATCAGTTAATGGTTAGAGTTTATTTTGTACACCCCTATTTAATAGTGAGATGAATTTGCATTTAATGATCTTTTCCTTTTGTGCCGTGAGGATAATTTGGATAAATATGAATTTCTAAAGTCTAATATGGATTCAGATTGCCATTTCTTTAATAGCAGGATTTCCCAGAGTAAGCCATTTGTGTTCGTTAAAGTAGTTTCATATATATAGTCTTGGCATGCTCTTTTTCATACTTACTGCTTGCATGCTAAAAGGTTATAGCAAAATGTTGCACCTCCGATTTTATGTCCTTTACGGGCATTCTAGTGCGATTGTTATCGAGAGTTGAATCTATTATTTTTGAAAGATTTTTGATACGATTGTTATCGAGAGTTTAAGCTCATTGATATAGCTTATTGGACCTATTAATTGACTCTATTAACGGACAGACGACAGTTGAATTTACTTGTGCAACCTATTATTACCTATCAAACATATGACTGACATTAACCACAAATCAGGACATATAAATACTCACTAAGATTAAATTGATGGTGACTTTTGAGAAAAAACCTAAAAATGATTGTTCATCATCTTCTTGCTTATGTAGATTGTTGTTTGCTAATTGGATGATGTAGCATACTTTTTGCTTACGTAGATTGTTGTTTGCTAATTGGATGTCACGTGTTATCCAGTGGCGGATCTATAAATAAAAGAATGAGGGTCTAATATATATATATATATATATATATATATATATATATATATATATATATATATATATTTAAAATGGATATACAAAATTATTATTTTTAACTTTTACACATTAAATTAATTTTTTTTTTTTAAATTCTTATTTAAATTTGTTTCGAAAATAATGGGGATGCAGTTGCTCCCCTAAAGAGCCAGTTGCATCCGCCCATGGTGTTATCCACTTTATTTTTTTCTTTTTATTTCATCATCTTTTCAATAATTTCAACTAGACCTATTATATTAAGGAGAGTAAGAAGGAAAATCAAATATCAATAAGCGTGATCAATAAAAAAGATGAAATTCCAAACTTTGTGTAATTTTAACGGTTTAAATAACCTTAGAAATTCAAAAACAAATAATCAATTCCAAAAGCACATACATAATAAAAATGAATTGTGCAGTGAATGAACGATCCTGTACATACCCACTTCTAAGTACCTCATTCGCCTGAGCTTCATTTTAAAGCATTTTAGGGGAAAAAAGATTCTAAGAATTGACCAATTTTTAAAGCAACCGAGAATTGATTGGATAAGTTTTAAAACGTTAAAATGAAGAAGAAGAAGAAGAAATGAAAAGATAAATGTGGACGAGCTTTCGTTGGAAGGATTTAACGGTAGAAAGCTCTTTTTGAGACGAGGAGTAACATTTTTTTTTCTTTCAAACTTCATTTAATGATGGACGACGAAGATCTGAGAATAAAAAATTGAAGCGTTTAATATTAAATTCATAAAATAATATATATTTTTTGGTTAAACAGATATCGAATTTACGTTCAAAAGACAGAATGTGTTTGATAATTTTTTTTGAAACGTCGTCGAAAGCAGCTAGAATCCGAACAAGTTAAAAAATAAAGGGAATAAAAGATGAAAATGAAGAAATAATAATAACGATGTTAGTTTGATGTAAATATTACTTTTTTATTAAAAAAACATATCATTTTGGTGTCATTAGAGGTGTGCAAAATCGGGTTTGGTTAACCATTAACAAATTATTTTGGGTAAACCGGTAAATTCAAGTTGCTCAATTCTTAACCCTAAACCGTAACTGATTGACCGGTTAACTGAAATATCGATTCGGTCAGGTAATGAGTTTTTTTACTTTTCTTATTAAAAATATAAAATTTAACATAGTCAAAGAAAATATATATTTAAAAAATTTGACGCAAAATGTCAATATTTTCTCAATAGTATAACAAATTTAATAAGGCTTAAACGTCATATAGGTGCCCAAACTATACTTTTTTTCTAATTAGGTGCCTAACGTTTGTTTCGGCCCACTTAGGTGCCTAACATTTCATTCCGTAACCCATTTAAGGTTTTAGCCGTGACGGACGTTAAAATTTTCCGTTATCCAATCATAAAGTGACACGTGGTACATTTTTTATTTTTCTGATATTAACGAAAATAAGAAAAACAAAATAAATTAATTAAAAATAAAAGTAACCCTAGGTTAAATCCCCTTAAACTCATAAACTCATCTTTTTTCTTTTCTCGCTTCTCCATCAAACCGTTCCCCCTTCAGTTTAATCTCAGATAGAAACCCTAATCGAAAATTGAATCTTCAAAATCTACAGGATGTCAACTGGAAGTTCAAAGTCTCATAACTTTTCAAGGGTCGTGAATTGCGATTGTGGAATAAGAGCTCCTATTTGTACTTCGAAGCGACCTTAGAGCAAAAGAAGAAGGTTTTATGGTTGTTCTCGACCGAAAGAGGTAATTTAGTTGTATTTTTAATGAAATTCGATAAGAATATGGTATTCAATTGTTGTTTGATTATGATTATTATGATTTTACTATTTATCAATATGGGTGTTATCAACAGAATAGATGCGGTTTTTTGAGTGGTTTGATAAACAAGATGACAGTGGACATGTTGTTGAAGAGTTACAAGATGAACTGAAAATTGTGATGCTTGAAAATAAGAAAATCAGAAACGAAAACAAGGAATTGAAAGAGCTTGTACGGTCACTGAAAGCAAAATCAGCTAAGAGGAGGAAGGAAACTGTGTTCTATAAGATTATTTTTTTTTACTTCATGGATTGTTTATATATTGGTAAAATTTGGTCTATAGAGAAGCAATGTTTGTGAAGAAATTAAGTACCTTAAATAGTTAAGTTGATGGTGTATGAATTTTCTTTAACTAGCAATGAAACTTATGGATTTTGATTGTTTTTATTTTTCAGTTTTATAGACTGTGTATGGACAATTGTAAGGAGCTCCGATTTAAATAATAATATGCAAAAAATTTACCAAATGTTTGCCAAAATTTGAAATCATTTATAACTAGCTTAGAACTAAAAGAAATCAGCACAACAAGAATTTATAACTGCCTGAAAAATATGCACAATGACTTACAAAATAACCATTCATAACTTCTCAAAATAAAGTTACATAGTTTAAAGAGACATCCTTGATACACAAAGGTATGTCTAAAAAGTTCCTTAACAAACAAGAAAAGTGATTCATTTGTCTAAACAGTTTGACATAAAAAGATGAGCTTTTGATTAGTAGCTCAAATCCACAAAAAGTAACACAAAACGCTTTCTGAGATCCTTGTAAACAACCACGCAACAATCTAATTCTAAGATTTCCGAATTATAGATTTAGGGAGAGGCCTTTTGATGGTCAGTTTTGGGGTCTTACTTCTTAAGGAAAATTGACAGCTGGTGAAGGTGGTTCTGATGCAGCAGGCTGAGATGTAGCAAGCCTTGAAAGTAAAATTTGGCTTGGTATCATTCGCTGCAAGAAAAAATATAATAGTTAGTAATATATTAGTAATGCATTCTGTTTTATTAATTAATGAAGAAAATATTCATCTTATATTTAAATTTTGCTGCCCACTTGTATCATTTGTGTTAATGTCAAGTCCTTGCATAATTTTTCTCCCTCAAGTTCTGTACAGTGTAACATGCTCTCTAGATGAGCCTACCACTCAATTAGCTGTTACATTTTTTAAGGAAAAAAATTATTTTTCTGGTAACAGGTTGTTGGATAGGTGGAAAGGTAGAATCTAAACAAAATAAAAGACAATTAAAGTTAAAACAATGTATTTACTGAATTGATAGTGAATGTGTAATAATTGAACTTACCAAGTTCAGCAAACTTTTAAATAAATGGTGATGGCATGAACACCATTGGTGAAGCATATACACTTTTGTTTTGCACTGGTGGGGTAGATGGAGTTGAAGCAATAGGTGTACCAGAGGCTGATGCAGTTGAGGGTAGTCCATCATATGGTGTATAAGATGATGGAGCAGAGGGTGTTGCCATTGGTGGAGGTTGGTCAACATTATTCTAAACCTACAAAATAGAATCTGTAACACCCGGGTTTAGGGGTTAGGTGAAAATAATATTTTAATATTATCTTGGGCTCGGGTTTATTTTTGAAATAATCCTTTTAAATTTTGAGTTTCAAAAATTAACATTTTGAAATGGGACCAAATTGTTTAGTTTCAAAATTGAAGAGCTATTTTAAAAACAAGGATAGCCATTCATTAATGCCCTTTTGGGTAATTTACCCACCACCAAATTTAAACCCCCTTTTCATAACATCTTTCTACTATTCATCCCCTTCTTCATTTTCCTCAAACGTAAAAGAGAATAGCTCTTCATCAAGCCACTAACCCATCCCATTTCTCACTCATTTCAACCCCAAATCGAAAGGTAATTGCATTTTTGATTTCCCCTCATCTTCCCCTCCACAAAAGTACTCTTCATTTTCATTTTCATGAAGATTTTGGAAAATGGAAGTTTTGAATGTTTTGATTAAAAAATGAAATCTTTATGTAGTTAAGTGAAGTATTTTGATTTGTTATGCTTAGTTATGGTATATAGAAGTCAAAGGGTGTGTCATATGTGAATTTCAAATGATTTCGAACAATTTTCGGATTTGGGTAAACTTGGGGTTTTTGGAGGGTTTTGGGTGAGTTTTGGGGGTTGTTTTAGGTGGGTTTTGATAGTGCTATGGATAGGGGTTGAATTGGGATCAATTGTGGGTGTAATGGAAGTTGAAAACATGGTTTTTGGATAAGGTTTGGGGGCCATCCGAATTGGTGAAAAATGGATATTGTTCATGCTCGCAACATAGTAGTTTGTGGTTGAATTGCATTCCGGGTTAGTTTCGATGATAAGATATTGATTGTGGATGTTTTGTTTGTGTTTGGGATTGGGATTGATTAGAATCAAGTTTGGGCACCGGTGAAGCATCAGAAGTAAATCTGGGGATTTGAAGACGGTTGTGTGCTTGGTCTTGAGCTTGGAAGCTTAGGTGAGTGGTTAATTGTTTTAAATGGTTTTAAAATAGTTGGTTCGAGTATATGGACTAGGTTGGGCTTGATAGACCCACCTAGAGTTAGGATTAGGGTGGTAGCCTAATCCTTAGCTTGATCTAGAGCCTTTGGATGAACTCTTTTATGTGGTTGTGTATGTCTCGTATGATATGTGATATGAATGGTTATGTATATTGTATTATACATGTGAGATGAGATATGACTTGTGATGCTTGAGACATGCATGATGATGGTTGTTGATGAGTACGTGCTAAGCACAGAATTGGTTGAAATGAGTAAAGTGAAATGAGTAAATGTTGGCACTAGTATACTTGAATACAAATGATCGATCATTAGGATGTTAGTGTGTACACATGAGTCAAAAGTCGCGCGTGGCCTTGGTGGCGTTGAGTCACCAAGGAGGAGTACGGGTTCTCCCGGAAATTATATTTAAATATAGTCGGTGATGAGTGGAATCCCATCGACGGGGCGTGAGGATGAGTGGAATCCCCTCCGCGAGGCCGGTGATGAGTGTAATCCCACCGTGAGGTAATGTGGTTGTTGGATGTGAGTTCCAACGTGTCTATCCGCGTATTCGGGTCATAGCTAGGTGCCAATGTTGGTTGATAAATGTATCAATGTGTTGAGATTAATGATCTTTATATTGGATGTTTGATGTGCCTACTTGTGTTGAGGATTTAGAGCTTGTTGATCGTGACATTTACTTGTATTTTGCTCATGCATCTTTATCTTATGGCTCTTGTGGACCTTTGGTATGTTTGTGAATGCCTTGGCTAGATCGTGCTCGGACCCTGCAATGTTGAGGTTTGTTTTTAGAGCTTACCCTCACTAAGCATCATTGCTTACGCTCTCTTTGTTCAACATTGCAGATCCTTAGTTCGTGGGTTGCTTGAGCAAGTGGAGGGCCTCCAAGTGTGGTTGTTGGCTTGAGTACATCAAGTATGGCTTTCAAATGTTGAACGTGTAATAGTTTAAGCAATGGGACATGTGTCTTTTGATGGATGATTGATGGTTGTTTAGGAGCTTGTTTAGACTCCATGTTATGTTGCTTTTGTATGGCTTGTGATGTCGTGTTTGAGTTGTAATCCATGCCTAAATTGCTTATCTTGAATGTTGGTTGAGTGCCCTTGAGTTTGCCTTATGTTGAATGTTGAAGTATGAGCTTTTGGATGTTTAAGTGTCATCTTCGATTCAATTGCATGTTCCCTTGATGTATGTAAATGTTGGGTGCTTGTATGGCTATATAGTAGTATGTAAATGTTGTATGAATGCTTGTTGGGGTCTAGGAAAGTCCTAAATTGCATTTAGATTCGAGTATTGACCGTTTTTGCTGAGTTTGGAGGTTTTTGCTGTGCAGGGGTATCGATACGGTTGGTACGGTATCGATACCGCCTTCTTGGTCAGGCTTCGTGTATCGATACACTTGAGAGGTGTATCGATACTATTTTGGTCACTGGAGCTACTGTCCAGTTCGGTACCGATACCGGTCTCTGGTGTATCGATACCGTCATCTTAGCTTTAACCATGGGAAGTCAAACGTTGGGTAGGGTATCGATACACTCCATGGGTGTATCGATACGGCCTCTACGGGTTGACTTTGACCAGTTGACCTAGTCAAGGGGTATCGATACACCCCTTAGGTGTATCGATACCGTCTGCAGTTTAAGCTTAAAATTGGGCTGTAACATGATTGTTTGAGTTCGTTCGATTATTTCGTATATGTTGTTCCGCTGTATGATCACTTAGGGTTTAATATCCATTTAGACAAGATTTTAAAAATGAAAAAAAAAAATAGGGTTGCTAACCGAGGGGGAATCCTTATGGGCTTTCACTCGGTTTTCCCCGTGTGGCCCACTCGGACCGGTCATTCAGCCAGACCGGGACGAAGGGTTACAGAATCATATTAGAAATATTAAACAGAAAATATAAAAAAAATAAATGAAGAAACATAGACTTTCATTGCCTTTCTTTTTTGTGGACATATTCTGACATTGTGTCCAGGATTACCACAAACTCTACAGCTTATCTTGCCTCCTGTCTTTTTCAATTTATGTTTACCTTTCACTTCACTTTCTTGTTTTTTTTCTTTTATGTTTCGGTCTCTCAAGTATTTTTCTCTTCAAATGTGGGTCAATTTTTCTCATTCTACTGTCTTTTTAATATTTTTCACTTGAAATGGTTGGAAGGGCATCACTGTACAATTCTTGATAAATTTCTTTTTTTGTATAAGTGAAGAACATAATTTTCTATTGACTCTTCCCTATACAGAATGACACACACAACATGAGGGTATGGAATTCCTGTGAGATCCCATACTCGGCAGGTGCATTTCCAGCCCCTAACATCAACTACAAAATTGTCCTCATGATGTTGTACCTCATACTCATCAGCCCCATTTCATGTGACATGATAGAAAGAACTAGCAACTTTATATTCTTCTAGTGTTTTTGCTATTCTAGGACAAAGTTCACATTTACAGTGTAATGATTTTTTCTTGTGATCAACTATCCTATGCATGACATAGTGTCTAATATCTTTAAACATTGAGATAATTCACTTAAACCTAGCACTTATAATGGTAGAATTGAATGCCTCAGAAAAGTTGTTGTCAATAGCATCACACTTAGACCTAGTGGAGAAAAAAGCCTTTGACCAATGGCTAGGGTGTTTTTCCATAAGATCATCATATGCCTTACCCTTTAACTTACTAATCCTGTCAATATGCTTCTGAAACTGAGGCTCGGTTATAACCTTACAACACCTTTAAAACAATAACTGAAGGTCATCTCCTTTGTGATTTTTCTTCCAATTAGCATACACATGCCTAGCACAAAACATGTGCTCTACAAATGGTAATCAAAATGTGATCTCCTTAGTCAAACCTTTCAAACAAAGTCAAAGAAAGCATGATTAGCAAACTAAATTTAATGAAATAATAATAAATTCAAAGATAATTGTATAATTTTTAGCTCACCTTTTGCATGTCACTAAGTAATGTGAATTTCTCATTATTTGTTAAATTTAAATCATTTTGAAGATGATTCAGAAATTATGCCCAAGTGTCTCTGTTTTCCACCTCAACAAATGCCCAAGCAATAAAAAATTTTTGGTTATTGTTGTCCCTACTTACTGCTGACATATTTTTTCTTTTAATGATCCTTTCAAGTAACATCCATCTACTCTAATCACAGGCCTACAATACCTCTTATACCCTTCTTTCAACGCACTAAAGCATACATAGAGTCTTTTAAATTTAGGTATATCAACAACAGTAGGTCTCTCCACCATGATATCAAAGGTGTCATTTGAATCAACAATCCTTAAAGCCAAAACATAATCAAACAATCTATTAAATTCATGTACAATATTACGCCTGATCTTTTCTTCAGCCCATTTTTTAGCTCTACTGTAACACTATTTGTTCATCTCTACATTCAACTCCTCTATACCATGCTTCATCGTATCAGTCAACCTCAATTTAGGAAGAATCCTAAGCCTGCTAAGAAAATGCTTTCCTACATATTTGTAATTGGCTCTACTGTTCTTAAAGGTTACTGAACACGGGTGATCATTCACAATTTTTTTTACTTTAAAGCAATTATCAGAATTGTCCAAAGATGCATGGATCACAAACGAACATCCTTTTTCCTTACAGACTACCCTAACTTTCTCTTTTCTATTTGATACAAACTTGAAGTTAAATCTGTGACCTACAACATACGCATATAATGCATCTTTAAATTGAGCAGGATTTTCAAAGATCATACCAAATTCAAATCTAGGTTTATATGCAGAATAATAAAAAAAACTTTCCTAATTTTCTTGGAAACAAATTAACCATCTGAATCTGTTTCGTAGCTCCCAATATCTGAAGATCCAAAGTACTCAATTCCATCACTATCTGAACTTGCTTCATTCACTTTTTTTCAGCTTCATTCTCATTCACTTCTTTTTCATTCCTATTAGGCTCATTTTCAACAGCTTCATTCTCATTCAATTTATTTTCAGCTGCTTCATTCTCATTCAATTTATTTTCAGCTGCTTCATTCTTATCTTCTTTCTCATTTTGCCCACATGAACGCAAAATAGAGGATGGCTCCAAGTCTGCCGCCTGCACAATTTTATTTTAAATCTTTCTTTTCAGAAACCGTAAAATGAGCTCCAATTGCCTGCAGCTCGTCATCATCATCAGATATATGGTCTTCACCTACCCAGTCAGCTTTATCACTTTCTTTTTGGGTCTCATAACTATCCTCATCTATCATGTCATCACTACTACCACAATGAAGATCCTCAAGCCCACCTCTAGCACTTGCATCTATGCTACTAGGCCCATTAGGCCCATTGTCATCATTTTCAGAATGTGGATCCATGTTGCTAATGTGTATTGTTGTAAATATAATAATGAGAATAAATTATGTACACATCAAACATACACAGTCAACAAAACAATTATGTATTCATCAAAGCCAGCATACATAGTACTCATCAAAACAACATACATAACAAAATTATGTACTCAACACTCAGTAAGCAAACATACACAGTCATCAAATAAATAATAAACATTTATCTACTTACCAAGCAGTGTATACAGTAAGCATAAACAATAAACACAGTAAGCATGTTAGAATATAACAACCAAAAGCATAATTTTTTATTCTTGAACAACCAAAAGCATAAAACATTATTGTACATCTTACTATAATTTTTTAATCAATTTATTCACTACTTTTTAAAAAAAGAATCTAGAACAATGACAAAAAGAAGTTTACCTTTATTGTATTTGGTCAAATTCAGAATCGACAACACTAAATTGTGCCAAGCTTTATGTCTTGGGGTTGGGTTACAATAAGATAATATGTCCAAATCCAAAAAATATTCGAAATTAGTACTAAATTAAAAAATAGTAACTAAGAACATATTCTTACTGCAACTAACAACAACAATAAGGCACATTTTGATATATTTACTTCGCACTCAACTCTTGACCATTCACTTTCTTCAGCATTTCTTCTTCAATTACTTAGACAGATTATACTATTAAAACGAGCGGGTATTCAAATGAAAGACTATTTCAATCTTTCGTTTCTGTGAGATTGAATGCTTTAGTGTTGAAGATTCAATTTTCGAATAGGGTTTCTATCTGAGATTAAACTGAAGGGGGCAGTTTGATAGGAAAGCAGGAAAAGAAAAATAAAAAAATGGGATTATGGGTTTAAGGAGATTTAACCCAGGGTTACTTCTATTTTTAATTATTTTTTTTTATTTTTTTTTATTTTGGTTAATATCAGAAAAATAAAAAATGTGTCACATGTCGCTTTATGATTGGATAACAGAAAATTTTAACGTTTGTCACGGCTAAAACCTTAAATGGGTTACAGAATAAAATGTTAGGCACCTAACTGAAAAAAAAAGGGTATAGTTTGATCATCTATATGACGTTTAAGCCATTTAATAAAATATAATTGTAGTATATGCAAAAACTAAACCTAATAACATAAAAAATTTTAAAAAATCAATTAAAAACTATAAAAACCTTTGAAAACGTAAACAATTTAAAAGATCAATTTAAGACTCAAATAATAATAAAAATATTTTGAGAATAAATTACATTTAATTATTGACTTTCCAAATTAATATTTTGCGACAGAATATTTTCCAAATTAATATTTTGTGTTGACTTTCTACTCGTAGAGTAATGAAAATATGTAAATATTTAGAGGGAAATAAATTAAAAATAACCCTAAAATTTTGCTAATATAATTGTATAAATATATATATATTGTATATTATATAACTGATCGGTTCAATTACCCTTTTTTCAAAATTATAAACCGTATTCGAGCCGAAATAATATTTTTTTAAAAGTCTTACTAAAACTCATTTTTTCGGTTCGGTTAACCGTATTTTCGAATCGGTTTTTTTTTGTTTTGGTTTCGGTTTGTTGGATTTTTTACACAGCCCTAGGTGTCATTAGTAGGAGAAATTATATTGTGGGTCATTCACGCCACGTCATCTATGAGACCAACCAATAAAAATCACACATCTCATTAATTTTTTCTATGTCATATTTTTACCAAGTAAATCTTCACTTGGTAAAAATTATTTTTAAAATTGATTTACAGTATATATGAGTGAAAATTTACTTGGTAAAAATATAATATAAAAAAAATTAGTGACATTGATAAATTTTTATTGCTTGGTCTCATGAATGACGTGGCGAGAATGGCCCATAATGTAATTTCTCTAATAGTAAATGTCAAAGACTTAAGTTGAATTATATATATATATATTGATGACAACCTTAACCTTCACTATATCACTCATCAAAAAACTTATATAAAATCCAACCGTCACTATTTTCTTCTCTTTTTTCAACCACAATATTCTCCCAATTTAACAGATTAAACCATAGTCGAAGCATTATCTCAAATTTATTTTACTCACTAAAGTCAAAGATCATAATTTTGTCCCTATTCAGTAGTTGAAATCAGCATCTCTCGTCCTATAACCAATCTCCCCTCATCTTCCTCTGTTTTCCCCCGTGTTTCATCATGTGAGCATCTCAGCAGACAGGGAAAAAAAAATAAACAGCAGCTGGAATCATTGTCTTGTCTTCACCATCCTTATGTTCTGTCCCTGCAAACTTTTGATCACTGTCTCTTTCCCAAAACCCCTTAAAAAGATCCATGGAAGAAGTCTGGGAAGATATTAGCCTACCTCCTCTAAATGATCACTCACCGGCCACCGCCACCGCCATCTCCAACAACCACCCCACCTTTCCTAGCACCATCCTTCAAGACTTTTTGGCTACACCCATCAGCAACAAAGAACTGCCTCCGGCAACATCACCGGACACAACCAATGGGAAACCCCTTGCTGAAAAAACCACCCTTTTTGGGCCTCCGCCACCGGCGTCCGCCATTTTGTTGAGCTTGAATTCCGGATCTGATAAGGGTCAAGAGAATAATGAAAACCCCGAGGATCAACGGCATAAGCGCAAGATGAAGAACAGAGAATCAGCCACTCGGTCAAGAGCTAGAAAACAGGTGAAGGAATGAAAATTCCAAAAGAAAATTAGTGATTGTATTTCTTATGACAATTTTGCTTTGAATATGGATTGCCTCAGGCTTACACAAACGAGTTGGAACTTAAAGTTGCTCATTTACTGGAAGAAAATGCTAAGCTCAGAAGGCAACAAGAGAAGGTATATATATCAGTTTTGCATAATTTTTTGTTGATTTATAGGATTAAAATTTCTGGGTTCTTGTTGTTTTTGCAGTTTTTGGCAGCCCCCAATCAAGTACCAAAAAGGAAAACTCTAAGTAGAACATTAACAGCACCATTTTGAGAAGTGAGAATGCAACAGCAGGCGGCCATAATTTTTCCCTTAGTGGAAAGATCATTTGAAGGGCTAAAGTTGGCCACGAAATCCAACACATTTTGATTTGTTAATGTTTACGTGGTTGTGAAACACATAAAAAAGGAAGGGATATTATAAAGGTCAAATTGTATATTTAGTCCATATTCTTTAATTTGATATTTTAAATTAATGTGATGTTTAGTTCAGGATAGGAATTTAAAATTAGAAAGATATAGAGTTAAAATTGATCCAAATAAATTATAAGAGACTAATAAATCCATAATTTATGTATAGTACAAGGACTATTTACATAATTTGACCTATTATAAATAAGTTGTTTGAAATGAATCCTTGTCCTTTTCAGGCTGTGTGTGGTTTTTTAATGTTTGGCTTCTTTTGTCAACAACGAGGGAATGTTGAAATTGCTTAAAGTGGAATTAGGGGAAGCACATTCACTATTCTTTTCATTTCACCTAATGGTGACGGGTGAGGTAACATTACTGATTCGATAGAATAAAAAAATTATCCTTTTTCGGTGTCTATATATATTGATTCTACATTAAAAAAATAGTTTTAGAGTCAATTTAGCCCCTTCTGCCACGTCAGCACCGTGGACCACCACGTTATCTCCATTAACTGCCATGTCACCACTGTAACGATCAACATCGGTCAAAGAGTCAATTTGATCAATTTCACGAACTAAAAAGCCACATTGAGTGCGTTTCTCGGCGAGATACAAAATTTATTTTTTTGGTCGAACTCAAGAGCAAAAATACCCCTTTAACCTTATATAAATCAATGAAAATGCGATTGGTTAATGAATTTTGAGTCAATTTAAATAAATCAAATGCACATTTAATAAATATTTTTATGCTCTTTTATTTCTTTTCTATAATAGCTATTTTGTAATGTCGAGGACGAAATCAGTCTTGTACTCATTTTCGACCAATGATATTTTTTTAAATTATTCTATGTCAATTTTTGTGACATTTTTTATATCTTTGTGGTAGATTGACATTCTTATAGTGATGTACGTTCTTGATTAAGAAAGCTCGACATTCTAATATAGTTAGATCACTTATATGATAGTTTATAAGTAATTTATAACTATTAACGAAGCAATATGTAAGATTGATTTCGTCTATCACCATTCTTATAGGGGGAGTCTGATGAATAACAGTCTAATTTAAAACTAAAAGACGACAAATTTTAAAACTTGTCTAACCTAAAATGTTAAACTTTTTTATAACATTTTAAATTGGTACATTTTAACAAATTTTGAAACTTGTCTAAAAAAACACTAATTCAAAATATTATAAAAAATCAAATTTCGAAATTTATTTTTTAAGCTTCAAAACTTTTCAAAAATTACGAAAAAAAACTAACATAAAATCTCATAAAAATTTTAACAACTTAAACGTTTTTCAACCGCACCTAAATCCTGGTGCGCATATTGATTCTGATGACGGTAAGAACTCTATGAAAGAAGACCTTCTGATCTTAATGATAGTTTCAAAGTTTCTCTTTATGTTTAGGATAGGTTTTGTTGTACTTTTTCGTATTTTTAAGAAAATCCATCTTTTATTTAAAAGAAATAATTTTATTGTATGGCATAATTACATACAGCATTTCCTAATCCTTTTTCTCTGTCATATAAATTTAACACAAATTATTTGTAATTTTAATTTCGCCTCAATCATTCAGGCTCACAAGTCACAACCAACAATTGCAAACGCATATAAAAGGCAATAGAACAAGGTATAGTAATTATTTAATTATGATCCGTCATTTTTTACACAGAGACATGACCTGAGATCTACACTGAACTTTCGTATACGTATACGTATACGACTCGAAGAGAAGACTAAGGATATCAACTAGGTTTTCTTAGAACAAAGAACTCAATTGCACAAATCAATTCAAAACCAGCCCTTTATAGTTTATAATTATCATTATTTTAAAAATAATCAAAACCCCAATAAGCATAATTAAATCATGAAGAAATTCATTAGGGAGATTAAGAGCCTCCCCTGATGACAAAATATCCCAAGATCAATGGGCACTAACAAGGAAAGGATGCTGGCAGACTCCACATTCAATGGTTTCTGAACCTGAGCTTGGAACTTGGACCTGTAACAATTCTCAAATCAGCCAAACCAAATAACATTTGACGATATACTCGAAATCCAGATAATGATGCTGCACATGGATTACATACCTGCAAATGAACAGTGCATGTAGGGCAGGCAACTTCCTTCATCCGTCGACCAGGTCCAGATCCATCATATTTGGAGCCTAACAAAACAAAACAGTTTAAGAAAGGTTAAGTGGTTAACATAATTGTAGATTTCTCCTCCTACAACTGATCCAACCATGACTATTTTCACCTTCCCAAACCGGTTATGAGAGTTTGATCGAATGTGTTTTATAATATTCAAGCAACACTTTCATTTTATTATACTAATATAATGGTGTGCACATTTATGTATATGCAAGTAGCTTCTTTCACAGTAATGATACAATACTCGAGATACAAGTAATCACCTGATGATGCTCTGTGATTTTTTTCCATCTCCTCGTGAAGCTTCCTAGCAAGATCCTCGTGACTCTGTAATCCACTAGGTTGACTTGCGGCTTCCTTAGCATTACTCAGCCTCTGAGTCACTTCAGCCTACAATGGAACAATAAGAACTGAGGATAACAATATTGATCAAGACCATTAGGAATTTTAAACACAATCTTTCTCAGGAAAAATGAAAAGAAAGGAACAAAAGTATGACAATATAAACATTCTGTCTTCCGTTCAGCAAACAACTATGCATTGTTCTTTCCTGCATCGACCTTTACTTGAACTGAATATTCAAATCAGTTGCCTCAAGTCCTCGACCACTTAACAGAGTTCTTATTAACCACTTCAAAGAAAAGCTTTATAGGGGAAGAGGAAAATATTTCATGGTTAAACCACGAGAAAGCATATACTAACAGTCATCCTTCATGACTCTTTCATAGGTCAGTCATCCTGAACTATCACACACATCAACACCTGATTGCTCTGAAAGAAAATGGTGAGAAACAGGCTGGTATCATACCATGCATCGGTCACAAACCCTAACCGGTTGAGCATCTTCATCAGCAGTTAAAGCGATTCTACCACGGGTACACTTGTCACAGAAAATATCCCCACAGTTCCTACAGTGGTGCTGAAAAGAAAAAGAACAAAAAGCATAAACTTAAATAAGAAATAAAGACATGCATGCAAACCCCTTTCCTAAACACAGGGAAAAGTGTACCTTCCGCCAGAAAGGCCCAAACTCAGTTGCACATGATGTGCACTTTGAAACAGCTTCATCTGGGACCTAACCAGTAAAAAAGATTTTGGAGATGAGCCCATTATGAAGAATTTAAATATGCTTCTATTTTACCAGATAGTTGTGGGGGAAAGAAAAAATAGAATCTTCTTGCAACTCTAATTTTTACCCAATGATCTTTCTCCTCAATCCCAGGCTTTATCTTGTTCATCCAATCAGCAAACCCTCTCTTCTTTTCTGCAAGTTGTTCCGTAGTTTGTAGAGATTCAGGAGGTCGACTACTCCCACCCATTTCCTTGATCTGCAATAAAAAGGTGAAAGAATAAAGTCATCATGCGAAGGGGTGGAAATGTCGAGTATACTAACCAGAGGAGAAGAAATGAAAGAGTTCAAAGAGGATTGAGATGATTCAACAACATAGTCTCAGAAGAAGAATATATTGAGCCTTGATCACAAGAAATGCACATGTGCCTACAGCCTAGAGGAACTGATAACAGCAGCATGAAAATCTTCCATATGTTTCACAAGGATAAAAGGTTCATTATAATAAAAAATTAAAGCGCTGCAAATTCACTATAATACCTTGTTAGTCTTATCTTCTAACAGGCACTTAAAATTCCTAATGGCAGTTATAAGAGAAGCATCATAATTCTAGCAGGTTATATTTCTCTTAAGCTACCACAGACCATGCACACTAGTACTTCACCATATTCCTCCTCCTGACTCGTCAACACAGATAAGTTCGATTCCGTGCACGTGCGTGTCGTTTGCAAATAAAAAGAATTACTAACAAAATCTGCATTCACTATTTTTGAACTTTGTTTTAGTCTGTAATTCATCCAAAACATTGACTCCAGATACCATACTAAGAATAAAAACAACTCACAATATATATGCAACGTCAACTGAAGAAATGAAAGAAAATTATATGAATTTAGAATATACCAACCACTCCCACTAACCCCAACAGAAAAATTAAACAATCATGATAATATGAAGTCATATGAATTAAAGAGTTCGGATTTCACAAGAAATTAAGACAATTACAACTCTACAACACCAACCTGTACAGTTGCAGCTGTTACAATATCCAGAAGAGTGTTTGTAGTGTAACTATTTGATTGCAATCTGATCCGTCTTTCTTCAAAGTCAACGGGGCTCTTGAACCAGAATGCAAAGGTAGAAGAGTCCACGACCTGCATTAGAAAAAAATTATATAGTCTATGTAGTGCACACATAATTAACAGACAAAATCACAGAAAAACATTTAGACAAAAAGAAAGGAAAAGAAGGCAACTCACTTCACATCTTCTGACGTTTTCAAGAGGATATATTCTCAACGTTCGTCCTGTATTGGGATAAAGCATTCGAATACCATCTAAGCCAATCTGACACCAAACAATTAAGCTAAATTATAAGTTCAAAGTACTGGATGAAATATCAGCGACTAGCAAGCAGGATTATACATTAGTAATATCAATGTGAACTACAATGTTAAATCATACAGAACTATCAAGCATGTTAACCAAAAATTTGAAGAACCTTCAAGGCGATTTAACCATTCAGTTCAAATTCACGCATAATTCAATAATATAACCAACATACTTGAAAACTGAAATCATATGCCATGAACTTCATCTCTCCAACCAAAAGTAAACAAATTCTTACGATTTTTATTAAAAATTACCTGGCAAAGTACATCCTTGGGGCCGTATGCTCCGTCTTCGGACAACAACTTAACCCGAAACTTCTGTACTCCACTCTTTACATCTTGCTGGGTCTCAGCCTTCGGAACGGCCTTCACAATCTTAGCAGAAGCTGATTCTGGCCCGCTCGATGAGTCCTTCCCAGAAGGGAAATTAATAGGCCTCCCATAATCATCGAATTGAACATAAGTCGACGAATTTGGAGCCGTGCCGCGTGCCCCATAAGGCTCCACCTTTCCTCCTTCATAAGCATAAATCCCGTCACCGTATCCAGCACCGTCATCGTATCGTGAATAGCTATCCGATTGTTTACCATAGAAATCGTATGCTAAGTCAGGTCTGCTGCTGTTATAACCTCCTCCGAACTTCTCATCCAAATAACTACCACCGCCATGATCGAACTTAACCGAATTATCATAGGAATCTTCATATGCAGGAGGGACAGAGGGTGCTGATGATCCTACTTGGCCATATGCGGCGGAATAGTAAGGCGGATTAAGCGTATCAATAGGCTTCGGCGGAGGCTGGCCATAGGCAGAAGCCGTCTGATGCTGATCATGCGGCTGGGGATAAGATGTCTGATAAGGAACCTGTGAATCGTAAGGCGGGAACGAAGGAGTCGCGGACGATAGCAGAGGCGCGACAGGTTGTTGATTGAAAGACGATTGCGAATCTAGGGTGGGCGGCGGCGGAGCGTAAGAGGGAGCCGTGGGAGGAACAGCATCGGAATTTTGAGAATAGGCAGGATAATTCGGCGGGTAAACGGAGTAATCGGGGGAAAACGGCGGTGCCGATGCGTAAGGCGGTTGGTAAAAGTCGGTGGGCGTAGGGTTCGGGTATTGATAATTTGAGCTAAAATCTCCTTGTTGCATGGCTGATCTACGAAAATTCTTCTCTGTTTGCCGATAGAGAATTTGCCAAAATCAAAATTTAATTATTTATTTTCCTTTTGATTCGTGTTTTGTACTGGGTGCAAAGTCGAGTCGACGGTTGATTCAAGAGGAAGCAAATGGGAAAATTATATGAGAAATTCAATGTTTTGATAAATAGGTGTGATGGACGCGTGGCGCGATTTTATATGCTTGCAGCGCGAAATTTCAAAGGACGGTTGGGCAGCCGTTGGATTATAAGATTCGAGGCATATTGAGTATATCTCGCGGTTGATAATGATGGTGAATAGTGTTCGGGGCTGATCAAAGCATCTAAAGCTGAATAACCAACACTCTACGCAACGCTTTGCCTTGTAAATTAATCATCAAATCAAATGAAAGCTTCATTAGTGACTCCAATATTAAGAAAATGATTTATATCCAAACTTTTAATTTCGTTTTAATTATAAAACTTATGAACTTAGTTTAAGTGTAAGAGTTTAGAATTTAAGAGTTATGGTTAAGATTTGGGATTTAGGTATATGGTAATATGTTGATTATTTAGGTTTTAACCTATAAACTCTAAATTCTAGGCTTAATCCCTAAATTATATTTACAGTCACTAAATTCCAAACTACTAGACCTAAACTTTTAACCCTACCCCTAAACTGAGTTTATAAACCCTCAAATTAATACGCTCGTAGAAACTAAAAAATTCCCGCCAATGTATCAAATAATTACTCTTAAAAAATTATCATTAAAAAGTTGTTTTAATTTTTTTTAACTAAGGCTGAAAGTATAAAATCTTAGATGGTCTCCTAGACTTGATGGGCCTGAGAGGTACCCAATCTCCGAGGGCAGACAGCTCGTTTAAAGATCGCAACAAGTCGAATATTTATAATTGTAAAATTATTTAAATTTGAAATTTTGTTGAACTCATCGGATGATTTTTGTGGTAAAAAACTGTGCTATTCTTTATCTCCAGTTATTCAAATTTGCTACAAATTCAAGTTTAAATTTTTAACTATTATATTAAATATCTAAAACCGTAGTTTTTGATTTTGAATCTATTAAAAGTCGAATTTGAATTCGTATTTGGATATTCGAATATATATATATATATATAAGGTGTACATGTCCACAGTAAATAATAGTTTTAACACGTGAATCAATCAATTATACAAATCTATAATATATGAATTAACACTATCTACATTATCGTCCCTAAGCTCGCTCCGGCATGACATCGTCAAATCCTCCAAGGCACAAACAGACTTAAGGGTGTAAATGAATTAAGCTTGAACGAATAAGATTACGTTTATGTTTGTTTATTTATTTTTAAAAGTATTTATATTCGGTTGATGTTTGTTTAAAATTTTAATACGTGTTTATGTCAGTTTGTTTATTTTGAAGGTGTGTATGTTTATTTGTTTAACGATCGCAAACATATTCATGTAACATTCACATACATGTTTGTTTAATATATTCGCCAAAATGGTGAAATTATACCATTAGTTCTTAAGCTACTTAAGCTTCACAGCTTTAACTCCAAAGTTCATCATGTGTTCAATTTAGTCCATGTCTTACCAATAGTTAAAGTGAAAAAAAACAAAGGGAAACCGATTGAACAAGTTGATAAACGAACTAATAAACGAGCTTGTCCGTGAACATACACGAACCAAACATACACTATTCATGTTCGTTCATTTATTAAACAAACATAAAAAATTTATTCATACTAATTTATTTAACTTAATAAATGAACGTTATATGAACGATTCACAAACATTTACAGCCCTAAGCACGGTGAACCTTTGTTTAACAAAAAAAAAAGGTTAAGTGGCATCATATAGGTGTCTAAAGTATTTTTCGGGCCAAACATGTGCATAACATTTTCAATATTACTTAAATAGGTGTTCGTTATGATTGTTCGTTAAAAAAATCCTGTTAGCCAATAAAAATATGACATGTGACAGCATTAAAACATTATTTTTTAAAAAATAAATCAAAACTTTTAAAATATCCTAAATTTTTTAAATAATCCTAAAATAGTCTCCAAATTCTTAAACCCTCCAAATCCGGCCACTACCACCGATGTTAGTCGCGTTTCCGGTGACGAACTAAAGCACCATCCTTTCGTCGAACGACCCACACATCGTTCATCGTCCGTTATGTTGCAGTTCGTTGCGAATTTTTCGAATGGCCAATTCAACGATTTCGGCGTTTCGCATGACGTCGGTCAATTTTCGGCAACGAAGTGGTGGGATAAATGGTCGTGATGGTCTGACGATGGATGTGGTGGGCTGCGGCATGGCAATCGGCGACGAAATCAAGTCAAATCGAGATTTGAGTTTCGAAGTGTTAAGGATTTCAAATTTTGAGGCTATTTGTTGAAATAAAGAAAATATTTTATTTTTATTAATTTTATTTATTTTTAAATATAATTTTAGAATTTTAAGAAGCTAACACGTGTCTCTTAATGGTGAAAATTAACTAACAACATACATCTATTTGAATAACATTGGAAATATTATGCATCTGTTTGACTAAAATAATACTTTAAATATTTATCTAAGAAAAAAAATTTAACACTTATTTATCGCTTAAGAAAAAAACGGTGGAACCCACATGACATCAGGAAAAAGTTAATCAAAGCCGTTCACGCATATCTCCACTCGTACAAAAGCTGGTCCAGTGCTGGAAAATAGTCAAATACAGCAAAGCTAAGGCAAAGGCAACAGAAGTCAGAAGGGGCTTATTTAACGATTAAACTTGGAAGGAAACCTGGTTTGTCAACTTTCCTGGTCTGGCTTTGTTTGGCGACTCAGACAAAAAAAAAAAAACTCCCAACACGGTTTCCCGTGGCCCATACATATCCCCCACATGCAGATTTTGGTTCAAATTTCCCCATTCAAGGAAACAAACAATAAAATAAAGAGATTTAACCCAGAAAGGGATGAATTTCATCAACTCGTCTGCACAACTCCAGATTCATGGACTTTGCCCAGGCTTTCATTTCTGCTCTTTTTACGGCTCGTGTCATTTCAATGGATAAAACAATTAATGGTGACGGTGGGAAAGTTTCCACTGTTCTGATAGGCATAGCCAGTCGAACAAGAACAGTACACTGCTAAAGTCTAAACCTAAACAGAGCTGTCATTCATTTCTCGTGAACCGGAATCAATCTCATTAAAAGAAAACCAAGCTTTTACAACTACTTTTCCTTTCGGGAGCAATCCAAATCGGGAAAAGAGTAATTAACCCAGAAAAGGTAAAAGTAACCAAACCAATACAGTATAAACTAGAAACGAAAACACGTGGTGACTGTTCTTTAGTTTCTTTTTGTTTTGTTAAACCCCAAAAACCTTAATGCTCCCCTCCTTTACAGATTTACAGACAGGACAAGAAACGAGCAATGGTTCACAAGATTGGCACGAGCAAAGGTGTCTGCAAGGTAAAACGACAACGCATGAGCTCCCGGAGTTGCAGTGTTTACAGACCATTTTACTGTCTCTTTCTTGTTGTTCTTTGTTGCACGAGCCACAAATAATGGATCCTTCGTCTTCAGCTGAACTCCTTTCCACGACCAGTCGTTTGCTTAAATCCATAGCCATTGATTCATTGGCTTCTGCAAGTCTTCGCCATGACTGGCTTTCCATTTCCACTCTTCTCAAGCATGATTCAAGCTCCATTCGTTTCTTTGTTGCTCGTGCCAAGTCTTCTTCTTTTCGCCGCATCAGAAACACGGCCTTTGTTTCGATATTCTGTAGCAAGATTCCTAGTTGTTGCTGCCTTTGCTCTCGTAATTCATGTCTTAATCTCTCGTTCTGAGTTTTAAGACACGAGAAAATAGGGTTTTCAGTAAAACTATATTGACAATTGACATAAATGATATGATGGATTTCTTACCTGTAACTGAAGAAAGCAATCAAGCTCCTGCCTTTGAATCTCCAGTTGAACATCTAAAGGTTGAGAAACTGCCATGGAAGTCAAGCTCTGTGCGTTTTGTTGAAAAGGAAACTCTGGGGGACTGAAACCAGGTTCAAAAGAAGGAAGAACAGGCAAAGGCAAATCCATAATTTCATAACACGACTGTGCTTGAACAGCCATAATAACTATCGACTGTGCTAAGCAGACAATGGTGAAAGAAACCTATGGATGGTTATAAATAGGGCGGGGAAAACCGACAAAAATCTTACGAGGGAGAGCTTACAAAGACGACGTACGTATTCAGATTTTGTGACAGAAAGCTGAAGAACTATAGGCTGTATAGTATAGGAGATTTTTGACGAAGAGAAAAAAGGTGGGGATATGAAAGAGAAATTCACTGGACTGGGACGTGCAAGAGTCGGACGTTATAGAGACGAAGGAATCAGAAGTTTGGTGAGTTTTGTCAGTTTTTGGTCATTGGAAAAGGCTGAATAATAGTTTCCATTAATTCTCAAAATGGGTTTTAATTATAAATAAAAGTGTGATGATCGACGAAAATACATTAAAAATAGGCTTAACTATTATGTGTTTAAATTATTTTTTTTAGTTAGGTGTTTAAATTATTTTTTGGGTTAAATTGAGACTTAAAGTTTCATTTCGTGACTTATTTAAGGCTCGCCGTTAAATTTTTTTCGTTAAATGACACGTGTCATCTCTAGAAAAATTTAAAATTATATTAAAAATAAATAAAATTAATAAAAGAAAATAAAAATGTCTCAGGAAACTTTCAAACATTCCCAAAATACTCCCCAAATCCTTCAAATCCGACCACTCCCGCCGCCAGCGATCGTGTTACCGGCGACAGAATGAAGCGCCTTCCCCTCGCCAAACAACCCACACGTCTTTTGTCTCCCCTCTTGGCGTCGTTCGTCGGGAATTATTTGAAAGAATCATTCGACAATTTTGTTGATATGCACGACGTCAGTTGATTTCCGACAACGGGGTGATGGGGGAAATGATTGTGATGGTCTGGCGACCGATTTGGTGGGTGGCGGTGTGACAATCGGCGGCGGAATCGGTCCAAATTGGGATTTATATTTTGGGGTTATGGATTTTGGAATTTGGGGTTGTTTTGAAAATCTGGAAAATTTAGAGATTTTTGAAAAATTATTTATTTTATTTATAATTTTAGATTTTTTGGAGGTGGCGCGTGTCTTTTAACGAAAAAAATTAACGGCGAACCTTAAATGAGTCATATAATGAAATTTTAGATCCGAATTTAGTCCAAAAAATAATTTAAGCACTTAACTGAAAAAGAGCATAATTTGAGCACCTATTTGACCGTTAAGTCTTAAAAATACAGTGACTATTAAAATTAATTTACCATGAAAAAAAATAATGATTGTCAATCATTATTTACACTACAAACTAATTTTCTGGTGAATAGGGTTTTTTAAACTAAATCTCTTAATATGAATATGATTCAAGTATCTTATTTTTAACTAAAACTGAAATTTACCATCATTTAAAATTATTTCAGTCTATTAATTCGGTTAGAAATCTAAATATGTACCATATTTACGTGCAAATTCCAAATTGTATGTTGGGCGTGGGGCTAAGGTATGGCACCCTAAAGTGCGGCTAATAAAGGGCCAACAAAAATTCAAATTATTTTAATAAGAATTTAAATTTGATTGAATAATAATTTAGGTATAATCGAAATTTTTATTAATTTGTTAATAATTTAAATAGACACAAAAATTTTACTAACTAGATAAAATATTATATCATAACTTAAACTTTTATCAATTAAGCAAAAATTTAAGTTAAATTTTACCTTAAGTAAAAAATAATGTTCGAGGCTACCTATTTTTAGCCTCACGACATAACCTCCCATGTGTTGAGGGTATGGAGGTTGTATTTTTGTTTTTCAAAGTGGTTTAGATGGACAAAAATCATCTTTCTCTTTTTAGTATTTATTTTTTATATTCAACACTAAAAAATTTAAATTATAAGCTCTAATTTTAAATTTAGATTTTAAACCTTAAACTTTAAAAATACACACTAACCCAAATTTCATAAACTCTAAACTTAATATTTTAATATTAGAGCACCAAAAAGTGACATATGAATATTCAACCTAGATTATGGCTCTGTTTGTTAAAGAGTGATTTGAGCCAAAATTAGATATTTGAGCAGAAATTATAGTTTTGACCGGTCAGATATGCTAATTTGAATGTTTGGTAAATAGTGGATTGAAATAGCGAGGTGGGGTGAAACCTCTAATTTTGAAAAGGCTGCTAATATGAGTTTTTGAGATTAGAAGTTTTGATATAAGAGTTATGAAGACCCTTTTATCTTAACAATTATCAAAAATTTCCAAATAACCTAAATTTAACCATTTCTATTTTAATTATTCAACCTCACATATTTACATTGTGACATTTGTAAACTAATATCTTTTGTTTTTATTCTCATGCATTTCTATTTCTATTTAAATTTAATAATTAATTAAATTGTATTAAAAATAATTATATAAATAATAAAATAATATATAGATCATTCAAATATGCTTAGTAATGTTATATTAAAAATTATTTTTTATAATCTAATTAATTGTAATCGATACAATATATTGATAATTAATAAATTATTTAAATAAGTATCGAATATAATTATGTCATTATATGTTATTTTGCTTGTTTAAATAATCAAACAACTATCAACTATCAGTTATTTTTACTGAATATTTTATACAATCAACAAATACAATCCACTAGTCAAAACAGCTAATGCATTCAACTATCCGCTATTAATTAATATAATTCGTTATCAGCTATCAATTATCCGCTAATGTAATTTTCAGTTTTTTTTTCTATTTGTCATGTGGCCATGTTTAAGCCTCGGATTAATGGGCTTCTTTGGTTGAAAGTAGTTGTCTGGGCCAGAAACGTCACCTCATCTGTCCTCAACCCAGCTGCCAGTTAGCTAGGGCCTAGGGGCACCAAGATCCAGGAGCTAAAAATTTTCTTTTTTTGGTTTAATATGAAAATAACACTTAAATGAAAAACCAACCTCTAAATTTTACCTTTAGTTTGTTTTTAGCTTTTAAATTATTGTTTGGTTAAAATAAGTCTCAAAATTATTATTTTTAGCTATTTTATGTTCGATAGTTATTTAAATAAAAAAATTCAATCAATAAGATATTAACGCATCACAATTTTTTTTGACTAATATATAGTTTAAGGACTAAAAATGATATAATTTAAATACTTATTTTGAGTAGCAAATAACTTAAGGACTTAAAGTGACTAAAAATAATAGTTTATGGACTTATTTTTGACTAACAAATAGTTTAAAGGGCGAAAACAAACAAAAAATATATAATTAAGAGTTGATTTTTCATTTAAGCCCGAGAATAAAATAATAATTTCGTTTTTAATGTTTAAAAATTAAGCATAACGATATAATATTAAAGGAAATGTACAATTTATATATAAAAAATAAAAAATAACGGTTCATGCACACTGTATAATATATGTCAACTTAAACAAAAATTTTAAATAATATAAGTTAAGAGCAAATATATTTGGCTAGTTGATCAAATTGTTCATCTATATTTCTTTATATTCTTCTAGATCAACGATTTTAGACCCATTAAAATTATATTTACATTTTTTAAAGAAAAAATAGAAATCAAAATAATCATTGAACTTTTTTCACAACAAAATTGAACACGATTTAAATTTTAATATATAAAATTCTAAAATTAAGATATTAGTAATCAATATATTACAATCAATTCGATATATATTTTTTGCCATATTTAGTAAATAGCGAGTTGAGTCAAAATTAGAGGTTTGAGTTAATATTAGAGGTTTAACTAGTCAAAATCTTCTATTTTGTATGTTTGGTGAGTAACAAATTATAGTGAAACTTCTAATTTTGAAAAAGTTGCTAATTTGAGATTAGAGGTATTGACATAAGAATTATAAAAGATCATTTTACCTTAATAATTATAAAAAATCTCCAAATAACCTAAATTTTAATCTTTTCTATTTTAATTCTTCACCATCACGTATTTACACCGTGACATGCGTAAATTAGTAGTTTTTTTTATTCTCACACATTTATATTTGTATTTAAATTTAATAATTAATTAAATTGTATTAAAAATTACATAAATAATAAATCAATATATATCCTTCAAATATGCTAGTAATGTTATATTAAAAAATTATTTTTCATAATCAAATTAATTAAACATGTATCGAATATAATCATGTCAATATATGTCATTTTGCTTGTTTAAATAATCAAACAACTAGCAGCTAACATCTATCAGTTAATTGCACCAAATACTTTCATACAATCAGCTAACATAGGCCATGTTTGGTAAAGAGCGATTTGGGTAAAAATTAGAGGTTTGAGGCATAATTAAAGGTTTGACTAGTCAAATCCGCTAATATTGTTGTTTGATGAACATCGGATTGAAAGAGCGGATTGGGGTGAAATTGCTAATTTTGAAAAAGCTCCTAATATGAGCTTTTTGATATTAGATGTTTGATATTAAAGTTGTAAAGACTCTTTTACCCTTACTAATTACCAAAAATCTCCAAATAACCTAAATTAAATATTTTCTCACCCTATATATAAGCTAATTCTATTTATTTTTTCCCTTTTTATTATAGCATATTTGTACGTGTATTTAAATTTATTTATTAATTTAATTATATAAATAATAAATTAATATATAAATTATTCGAATATGTTTAGAAAAATTATATTAAAAATAATTTTTATAAATCTAATTAATATTAATTAGATACAAAATATTGATAACTAATAAACTATTCAAACAAATTTTGAATATAATCATGTCCTTATATGTCATTTTGCTTGTTATAATAATCTAACAGCTATCAGTTAATTTTACCAAACACTTTTATACAATCCGCTAGTCAAATCAAGTAATGTAATCCGCTATCAGTTATCTGCTAATTGCCAAACATGACCATAATCTGCTAGTCAAATTAATTAATGCAATCATCTAATATAATCCGTTATTAGATATTCGTTAATTGCCAAACACAAACTTTGTATTTGTACTTTATTTAGAAATCAAACATTGTTATGTTTACCTCTTAGAACTTAGAGAAAAATATTATTAGTAAAAAATATATATGAATACTTGAAAACAAACTTAAGACCATAGTACAAAAAATATTAAGAATTTTGTGAGGAAATTTATTAAATATCAATTAATAATAGAAAATTAAACTGTAAATAATAAAACTTGACATATCTAAAATATAATGGCAGCAACACATCTAAAATAATGCTAAAAAACTATTTTTTTCGTTCTTTTTTTAAACAAACTGGATTATATTAAAAATGTTAGGATTACAAGGGATCACACACAAACATTGAAAATTTAATGTATAAAGATAAATATAATAAAATCTAAGGGCATGAAAAACATTAAAGAACAAACTTATCACTTTCAGAAGGACTTGAAGCAACTTTTGAAAGAAGTCCAGGAAACTATAGCTTTAACCAGAGTGTTCTATGAAGACAACAAATTATTTTGCCAATTGTTCTTGGCATATCGACACAATCACAATAGGGAATCATAAGCATTTATAGATCAGCCTCTTTCACTGAAAAACGCTCGCTGAAATCTCGTCACTCGAACGATATACTATCAAAAGACAGACTAAAACTGCCATAAAGGAAGATGAAGGAACTGCCATAAAAGCAGACAAAAGAACTGTCGTGAAAGCATATTTGATATAAAACTGGCGAAGCAAGGAAAAACAAGAAACATATAAAAATAAAACATTCATCGCCAAAGATGAAGGTTATTTATATACAAAACCAGCAAAACGTCCAAAGGCCGTTGCCGGTGAAGAAGAAGATCAACGAAGAAGATGAAGAACTTGCAAACTTCATCTTCATCTTCTTCGTTGATCTTCTTCTTCACCGACAACGGCCTTTGGCCATTTTGTATATAAATAACCTTCATCTTTGGTGATGAATGTTTTATTTTTATGTTTTTCTTGTTTTTCCTTGCTTTGCCAGTTTTCTATCAAATATGCTTTCATGGCAGTTCTTTTGCATGCTTTTATGACAGTTCCTTCGTCTGCCTTTATGACAGTTTTAATCTGTCTTTTGATATTATAGCGTTCGAGTGACGAAATTTCAGCGAGCGTTTTTCAGCGAAGGAGGTCGATCTATAAATGCTTATAATTCCATGTTGTGGTTGTGCCGATATGCCAAGAACAAGTATCGAAAGAATTTGATGTCTTCATGGAGCACTCTGGTTAAAGCTATAGTTTCCTAGATTTCTTTTAGAAGTTGCTTCAAGTCCTTCTGAAAGTGATATGTTTGTTCTTTAATGTCTTTCATACCCTTAGGTTTTATTTTATTTTATTTATCTTTATACATTAAATTTTCAATGTTTGGGTGTGATCCTTTGTAATCCTATCGCTTTTAATATAATCCAATTTGTTTCAAAAAAATTGTTGAGTGGATCGAAGAATCGATATAAGCCAAGAGGGGGTGAATTGAATTTTTAGAAATTTTGGTGGTGGAGTGAAAAATTAAAATTTGCTAGACAAGAGAATTTAGAGTTGTTCAAGTTCTAATTGAACTCTATATCTACTTCCTTAGTTACCACTAAGGATTTTCCAACAATCCACTAATTGGTTTTCCCCTTTTCTAGGCTTAGAAGGTAACCTTTACAATAACGATCAAATTTTCTATCCAAAATGTGACTGAATCTTCACTCAAGTAATACAAAGAAGTTTAAGGCTAAGGACTAGTATCTCTCAATACAAATGTAGCCCTTTTTACAAGCACTCAATCCAATTGAACAAATAAGATTGAAAATACAAAGTTCTACAATTGGGGTTTACAAGAAAATATGAGATTTTTGCACAATTGCTTGAATTTGATGTTTGGATAATTTATTTGAGATCAATAGTTGTTGTTGGTTCTTTTAGAGGTCTCTTTTATACCTTCTTATTGAATTCTAGCCGTTGGGGTTGTTGCCTTCATTATTATAGCCATTGAGATGTTATCTTCCCTCCATAAATGCAGTCTGCAACTACCCATTCCGAAACGCCCAATCCTGTTTCGAAACAGACCAAAATAGAAAGAGTCGTTGGGGTGTAATAAATAGGTCGTACCGAAACGGGCACGATTGTTTCGATACACTAAGAGCATGTTCCGAAACCCATTTCGAAACAGTTTGCCACTGTCAAAACCTGTATTGAAACGGCTTAAAAGCGTTTCGATATGCCTTAACAATATTTTTTAAATCAGTTATAAAACTTCAACGGTCATATTTTGGAAACCAAGTTTGAAATTCGTTTCGAAACGTTTGAGGTCGTTTCGATACAGCCGTATCGAAATAGTTCAAATTGTCACGTTGTTCTTCATCCGTTTCGAAATGCAACTAGCTATTTCGATACACCTGTATCGAAATGGGAAAGCTAGTTCCGAAATAGAAGTTAACAGTTTCAAAATGTTTCGAAACGCCCAAAGGCCGTTCCGAAACGGTGACTCGAAAAGCACTATTTTGGCTTGGTAAACACTTAGAAAATATTTGATAAGTTAAGGTTTTGGTTTGTACATTTTTCTTTAAACACATAGAGAGGTTTTGAGGACTTAAAATTTATTTTCTTCTTTTCAATTTAGTCCTTAAATCCTTTGTTATATTAAAATCAATTTATTAGATTTTCTTCTTTTCAATTTAGTCCTTAAATCCTTTGTTATATTAAAATCAATTTATTAGTTTTACAATCTCCCCCTATTTGATATAACAAAACCAAGTTAGAATTTTTAAGAGTTTTGAAATCTTGAAGACATTCTAACTCCCCATCAATGTAAGACAGGTTTTAAAGTTTTGAAAAGATTAAAATTCAAGTGTTTAAAACTCAAGACATTCTAACTCCCCCTCAATGTAAGATGAGTTTTAAAGTTTTGAAGAGATTAAAATTCAAGTGTTTAAAACTCAAAACCTTCTTTAAAAAAATTGACTTTATATTACTTCTCTCCCTTTTTGTTAGATAAAAAAGAATAGTAATCAAGGCTAATCATGAGAAGAAACAAGGTTATAAGCAAATACCAAACAACATAATATAGATAGAATTAAGTTCAAATAACCAAACACAAATACTTAAAGCAGTAGAGTTTAAGCTCAATCCCAAACACAAAATAAACAATGCATAGGTTCTTAAAGCATAAAATGATAGAAAGGTGCAAACTTATTCCTAATATGATAGACTAATATGAGATGCAATAGAGATCCTAAGCATCGTCATCATCGTCACCATCATCATCAAGAGAATCATCATCATTTTTAGCTTGAGCCCGGCGAAAGTTCCTCCAATCACCATAGAATATGGAGAAAGACAAGTACATAGATGATTGTTGATTCTCAAGAGCGGTAAGACAATTCTCGTTTCCAAGAACACTATCCTCCAAGGATTGCAAACGAGTGTTGATAGCACCAAATCTCGAAGCCATGTTCGTATCCATCGAGTTGAACCGCTCGGTAAGAAAAGCCATAAGAGCTTCATTGTTAGGAGCCGAAGCTTGAGGTAGTGGCTCAACTTGAGGAGGCGGAGCTTGCTTATCAACACGAATTCATTGGCCAAGAGTATAGCGGAACCCGAACTTACGGAGAGAAGATTCACCAGTCTTGTTCTTGTGGGGTTCCAGAGAATCATATGAGCAATCTATGTTGAGGGTACCAAAGATATAGCTTAAAACAACCCCATAAGTGAAAGATGTAAGAGCGTCGGTTTCACGAATCTTCACTTTTTGAACCATCTCAACAAATATGATTTTGACAAAATTTGGCTGTTGTCCTCGGCGAAAGCACTCTAACAAAAAATAGTCAACCTGACAAATGTGGGCAAATTTACCTCCGGAAGGGCGGATGAACTAGGAGATTATCAAATAGAAGAACCTGTCATGATCATCCAATAAGAGAACAGATCCGGTGTGAGCACCAAAGTGGTTCTCATCCTCAATGCCTTCATCTTTGAGCCCAAGAACATTCTCTAAAATGGATATACTAATGGTGAACTTCTTACCCAAAAGGTATGACTCAATGCCAATCACCTCAGTATGATCTTCATTGTCAATAAGAACGATATTGGAGTAGAAAAGGAGGACCATATGCTTGTAGACAATATCCGGAATGCTAAAAAAGGCCAAGAAGCTCCATTCTCGCAAGCGAGCTAGATAGCGGAACTCAAAACGCTCGGAGTCAAGGAACGTTATATCCACACCACGCTCTCATCGAATGGCTAAATCCATGATAATTTTGAAACGGTCCTTAGTCTCTTGATTTCGAAGACTCTTTTGAAATAGGAGGGTGAGGTTAGGACGGATGTTCGATTGGGTTGAAGCTTCACCCGTTTGAGTTGTCTTGAGTTTCTTGTTAATGTTTTCCATTTGATTCCTAAAAACATAAAACAAGCAAATAAAAATTTAAATGTATGCATATTAATCCTTAATTCAATCCAATGAAAAATCTCATTTAGGTTTTAAATAAAAAACACTTTAAAAACATATATACATATAACAGAAACTTTTTTGAAGAAGAAAACATCTTTTGAAAAATAGTAAAAAAATCGAATAAAAACAAATATATTCGAATCAAAAACTTTAAGATATTGATTTTTTTACAAATTTTGAAAAACCCAAGTTGCAAAACATATAAACTATACAAATTTGATATTTTCGAACCTAAGATTCAAATAAAATCAAAGGAAAAAGAAAAAGATGAAAAATACCTCAAATAGGGATTTTGGATGAATGAATGGAAGAAATTGCACCAATTTGTTAAAGCTTGCTTAGACTTAAGTTTGTGAGTAAAAACCCTCAAGATTTGATGAAAAACAATAAGGTTTAGAGGGTTTTTATAGGGAAAAATTGGGTTTATAGTTTTTATGAGTTTTAATGAAAAGCAAACTTTGCAATTAAAGCCCTTTAAAAAGTTGTCCAGATACGCGTTTCGGAACATGCATGACCATTCCGGAACGAGCGTACTGAAACATTGATTGGCGTTTCGAACCTTTTTGACCGTTCTGATACGACTTTGACCGTATTGAATCCCACGTGGTAACCCGTATCGAAACGCTTTTGGGCAGTTTCGATACAAATCTTGGTAGATGCAAAACATTTAGAAACCCTTTTAGGCGTTTCGAAACACCCTCGTCACAGACCATTCTATTAAGGCACTGATATCAAAACAGATTGACCCATTTCGATACGCCTAGGCCTGGAGGTGCAGATGAGGCTCTCATATTGTAGAAAATTTGAATTTTATGAAGTCATATATGCATAAATGATATGAATGAGCATGAATAACATGTTAAGACACAAACATACTCCCCCTAACTCTAAGCATGAATGAAATTAGGAATAAAAACACACAAGTATGACATTTTACAAGAAATCAAGCAATTTAAGCACAAAAAGGTCCTAAAAGATCAAGATAGGCTAGTTAGACCTAACTCTCTCCTAATGGACCAAAAACGCTCCTTATCTAGAGGTTTTGTAAAGATGTCAGCTAGTTGATTTAAGGTGTCTACAAACCCTAAAACAACATCTTCCTTAAGGACATGATCTCTAATGAAATGATGTCTTATTTCTATATGTTTGGTTCTAGAGTGTTGGATGGTATTTTTAGTTAGCATATAACACTAGTGTTGTCACACTTAAGGGGTATGGTTTCAACTTTAACACCATAATCTAAGAGTTTTTTCTTCATCCAAAGGACTTGAGCACAACAACTCCCTAAGGATATGTACTCGGTTTCGGTGGTAGAAAGAGCTACATTATTTTGTTTCTTAGAGAACCAATATATGAGCATAATACCTAAGAATTGACAAGTGCCAGAAGTACTTTTCCTATCAATTTTACAACCCCCGTAATCCACATCCGAATAAGCATGAAGGTTAAAGGTTGAGTCTCTAGGGTACCAAAGACCTAGACAAAGAGTATCTCTAAGGTGCCTAAAGATCCTTTTTACGGCTATAAGGCGAGACTCTCTAGGACTAGCTTGAAACCTAGCACACAAGCAAACACTAAACAATATATCCAGTCTACTTATGGTAAGGTAAAACAACGATCCAATCATAGATCGATAAAGCTTAAAGTCAACACACTTACCTCCTTCATCTTTGTCAAGCTTTGTAGATGAGCTCATTGGTGTGGCTTGAGGCTTTGCATTCTCCAAGCCAAACTTCTTGAGCATATCCTTGATGTACTTAGCTTGATTGATGAAGATGTCATCCTTCATTTGTTTGATTTGGAGTCCCAAAAAGAATTAGAGCTCCTCCATCATGCTCATTTCAAATTCACCTTGCATCAACTTAGAAAAATCTTGACAGAGCAATTCATTAGTAGAACCAAATATAATATTATCAACATAAATTTGAAATACTAATATATTTTTGCCATTGTTTTTAATAAAAAGTGTTGTGTTCACCTTTCTTTTCTCAAAACCTTTTCCAACTAGAAAACTCGAAAGTTTTTCATACCAAGCTCTAGGAGCTTGTTTTAAACCATATAAAGCTTTTGACAATTTAAAGACATGGTTTTGAAAAATTAGATCTTCAAAACCCGGTGGTTGTTTCACATACATTTCTTCATTTATAAAGCCATTTAAAAATGCACTATTGACATCCATTTGAAAAAGCTTGAAATCATGATAACATGCATATGCAAGCAACATCATAATATATTCTATTCTAGCTACGGGTGGATAGGTTTCATCAAAATCAATCCCCTCCTTTTGAGTGTAACCTTGAGCAACTAGCCTAGCTTTGTTTCTCACTATGTTACCACTCTCATCTAGTTTATTCCTAAATACCCATTTAGTTCCTATAGTAGATTGATTTCTAGGCCTTTCAACTAATGTCCACACTTTACTTCTCTTAAATTAATTTAATTCATCTTAAATGGCCATAATCCAAAAATCATCTTTTAAAGCTTCTTTAATATTTTTAGGCTCAATGCATGAGATAAATGCAACATGATTAAGCATTTTAAGAGAAGAGCGAGTAGTTACCCCCTTGGATGGATCACCCAAGATTTCATCACCTTTGACATAGTTGTACCCCTTGGGTAGCTCACTTCCTTTTCCTCAAGAGCCAAGTCATTCAAGGCTTCAAGAGGTGAATCTTGTGCATCTTCCTCTTTAGTTGGAATCACATCCTCCTTTGAAGTTTGTCCTCCATCAAAGGCATCAAGGATTCCTACATCATCATCACAAGATTCCTTCCTCTGAAGGAGGTTATCATCGAAAACAACATGAATAGACTCTTCTACTACCAAAGTTCTTTTATTAAATACACGATAGGCTTTAGAGTTTACAAAATACCCTAAGAAAATAGCTTCACCACTTTTAGCATTAAATTTACCTAAGTTGTCTTTTCCATTATTTAAAACAAAACACTTGCAACCAAATGGATGAAAATAACTAATGTTAGGCTTTTTAGATTTTAAAACCTCATATGGTGTTTTCTTTAAAAGTGGCATAATCATTACTCGATTTACAATGTAGCAAGCGGTGTTTGTGGCTTCCGCCCAAAAATATTTAGGTAAATTGTTTTCACAAAGCATGGTTCTAGTCATTTCTTGTAAAATCCTATTTTCCCTCTCAACTACCTAATTTTGTTGAGGAGTTCGAGGAGCCGAAAAATTGTGGCTAATATCATTTTCATTTAAAAACTCGTGAAAACCTAGATTTTAAAACTCAGTTCCATGATCACTTCTAATATGAGAAATCTTAAGTTCAAGACCATTTTGAGTTAATTTTGAAAATGTGATGAATTTTTCTAAAGCCTCATCTTTTTGTACTTAAGAATAGAACCAAAGTAAACCTAGAATAGTCATTAACAAGTACAAAAACATATGATTTACCTCCCAATCTCATAGTTCTAATAGGCCCATAAAGATCTATATGAATCAATTGTAAACATCTACTAGTAGAGACATCATTAATGGATTTAAAGGATGATCTATATTGTTTACCCTTATAGCATGCATCATATATTTTATCATTGGAGAACTTAATCTTGGGTAAACCTCTAACTAGGTTTAGGGAAACTAATTTTTTTAAAACACTAATGCTAGCATGTCCTAGTTTCATATGACATAACCATGCATCATTTTCATCTTGAGCAACAAAACATGCATGAGATGTATGAATGTCATCTAGATGCACCATATAAATGTTACCTATGCGATGACCAATGAGCATTATTTTATTTGATTTAATGTCAACAATTTTACACCCATTTTTATCAAACAGGACATTAAACTCTTTATCACACAATTGACTAATGATCAATAAATTGTGTTTTAGACCATCAACATACAAAACATTTTCAATGAGTATAGTAGATAGATTACCTATGGAGCCAATACCTTTAATGTGGCCTTTGGAGTTGTCACCAAATGTCACCACTCCTCCACTTTTTGGCTTTAAATCCATGAATCGACTCTTGTCTCTGTTCATGTGCCTCGAGCATCCACTATCAAGGTACCATGAGTTTTGACTTTGTGCTTTGGCCTTGTAGCAATGCTCCCCTACAAAAAAAGACATAAGCTTTGATTTTTGGTACCCAAATCATTTTGGGTCCTCAAGTGTTAGCTCCCAAAAGCTTGGTTTCCTTAGGAATCCAAGGTGACATGGCATCAATATTATTAGATTTGACAAGTTCTTTAGGAACTCATACACTTCTAACTCTTTTAGTTCTATTATGCCTATAAGAGCCACTTTGATTGTAGTTATTGTTCTTTCTTTTAGGTTGATTTGTTCTAGATGATTCATCTATCTCATTTTCACATTACCAACACTCTTAAAGAATTCTTTGAGCTTATTAAGCTCACCTAACACCTTTTGGTGTTCAATATTACATTGAGAAATAAGATTGTTTAAGTCTACATTTTCATTTTGAAAGAATTCAAGTTCATCTTGTAAACCTAAGATCTTTTTCTCAAATTTTAAGTTAGCTTGAGAAAGTAAGTCGTTTTTAGCATTTAAATCGGAAATAATCTTTTTATTTTTTAAAACAGACACCTTAAATTTCTCAACTAACTCATCGTATACCTCTTGTAACTCATCATAAGCATCTTAAAGTTCATCAAATGTAAAATCAAAAGTAGATGAGTTAGAGGTTACCATGGAGGAATCCTTCTCAAGGGCCATGTGACAAAGGTTGGCCACTTCATGTTCCTCATCCTCGGATGACTCCTCATCACTCCAAGTAGCAAGCTTGGCTTTGAACTTCTTCTTCTTCTTCTTCTCAAATCTCTTCTTCTTGAGTTGAGGGCAATCGGAACGTATATGACCCAACTTCTTGCACTCAAAGCAAATGATTTGGTCCCTCTCTTCTTTTTTGATTTTGTTCTTGAAGTCCACCTTTCTTTGAAATTTTTTCCCTCGGTTGGACTTCATGAATCATGAGAATCGTTTGGCTATCATGGCTAATTTCTCAAGGTCATCCTTCTCACTAGAAGAGCTCTCCTCATGTAGAGAGGCTTTGAGAGCAACTCCTAGTTTCTTTTTCTTTTCTACCTCATGCTTCTCTATCCTTCTCTCTTCATTCTTCTTCTCTTCCTCTCTTCCTTGCTTCATAATCTCGTGTGTAAAAAGAGACCCAACAAGCTCATCAAGCTTCAAAGTTTTCAAATTCTTTGCTTCAATGATGGTCGTCCTCTTACCATCCCAAGACTCCGGGAGAGAGTATAGAAGCTTCCTCACTAACTTATCTTCGGGAATTACTTCACTGAATCCTTTAAGGCCATTGACAATGATCGAAAACTGATCAAACATCTTTGAGATGCTTTCATCGGGGTCCATCTTAAAATTCTCATAGCTCAAGTTTAGCAACCCAATCTTCGTCTCTTTCACATCACTAGTGCCTTCATAAGTCATCTCCAAAGTGTCTCACACTTCATTTGCACGTTCGATAGAGGAAACCTTGAAGTAGATATTCAGACCAAGTGCACAAAATATGATATGTAGAGCTTTGTCGTTAACTTGCATCTTCCGTCTATCTTCCTCGGTCATCTCTAACTTTACCTTCGTAACTAGTCTTCCTTCATCGGTTCTCTTAACCAAAATGTAGGGACCTTCTTCCACTACATCCCAAACTATGTAATCCGTTGACTTGATGAAGAGACGCATCCGATTCTTTCAATATGGGTAGTTGTCCCCATTGAAGAAGGGTGGTTTAGTGGTTGATTGTGACTCATAGAGGTTGGAGGTTGAAGTAGATGTCATGACTTGTCTTTAGAATATATCACACTCTCCTAGAAACTCCTCTTGTGGTTGTTGATTCTTCAAAGATATAGACTTTGATACCAATTGTTGAGTGGATCGAAGAATCGATATAAGCCGAGAGGGGGTGAATTGGATTTTTAGAAATTTTGGTGGTGGAGTGGAAAATTAAAATTTGCTGGACAAGAGAATTTAGAGTGGTTCAAGTTCTAATTGAACTATACATCCACTACCTTAGCTACCACTAAGGATTTTCCAACAATCCACTAAATGCTCTTCCCCTTTTCTAGGCTTAGGAGGTAACCTTTACAATACCAATCAAATTTTCTACCCAAAATTTGACCCAATCCTCACTCAAGTAATACAAAGAAGTTTAAGACTAAAGACTAGTATCTCTCTGTAACCCCCTCGTCCCGGTCTGGCCGGATGACCGGTCCGAGTGGGCCACACGGGGAAAACCGAGTGAAACCCGTTAAGGTTCCCTTTGGTTAGCAACCCTATATTTTTTTTATATTAATCTTGTCTAGAGAAACATTAAGTCCTAAGTGATCACGTCAGCGGAAACATTCAAAGGAAGTCATATTCGAACCACGGCCATACACAAAACAATCCATTTTTAAACTTACAGGGCAGACCGTATCGGTACCCTAACCAGGGGTATCGATACGCCCTAACCTGGTCAACCCAAGAAGTCAACACCGGGAAGACCGTATCGATACAACCCTTGAGCGTATCGATACATCCTTCTCGGTCAAACCTTCTTGGTCAACGGAGTAGACCCGTATCGATACTCGAGAACCCTGTATCGGTACGCACTACTCGTTCCAACTTCTCCAAATTCCAGTGACATTGGAGGGTATCGATACCCTTAGGGTATCGGTACGCCAGGCCAAAATCGTGGCATTTGGACAAGGCCGTATCGATACGGCCCTGCACTGCAATTCCACAATTGCCAACTCGACGACCCCAAACACGACTCTAGATGCATTTTTTGACTCTCCTAGGCACATACCAACATTTAAGCAATCATACCAAAGCCAAAGGAAGCAATCAACAAATAGTAAGGCATCCATACCTAGCATTCATACAAAAGGGAATTTCATGCATTTATGGACATACAAGCATTTAAGGTTTCATGCCTTAACAACCAAAACATGTAGACATTCAAGGCATGTAACACAAGCAATATTTATAGATCAAACAAGGCATCCAAGATCAAGACCAATATCGACATACATCAAAACTCAAATCACACTACCTATCCCATTGCTTAACTATTACAATCTATTACTTAAAATTCATACATTGAGCTAACCAATAGCATCACTTGGAGACCTTTCCTTGCCTTTGCCACCTTCAAGCTACTTATCTGCATTGTCGAACAAAGAGAGCGTAAGCATAAAAGCTTAGTGAGGGTAAGCTCATAAAACAAACCTTCGACAATGCAGGGTCCAAGCACGAGCAATTTCCAAAATGAAATGCATGATCTTACCTCCGATCCGCAAGGCCAAAATGAACATGATGCATGAACATATAACCGACATATGCCATGCTCAACAACCCATAAGCTCAACGTACAAAGATACATAACACTATGCATTAACCACATCATATATCAATTCATAAAGGCATCACTTTCGTATCATATAAGCATATATGCATAATCTCATATTGGTATACACATACAACCTCATATTGGCACCTAGCTATGACTCGAATACGCGGATAACCCGTTGGAACGCATTTCCAACTACAACATTACCTCGGTGGGATTCCACTCATCACCGGTCCTTGCATGGGCAGGATTCCACTCATCACCACATGCCCTACGGATGGGATTCCACTCATCATCACGTAGAAATATAAAAGCTTCCGGTGGAATATTACATCACCATACTCCTCCTTGGTGCCTTAACGCCACCAAGGCCACGTACGTTTTGACTCAATTTGTGTGCACACTCATCCTAATGATCGATCATTGTACCCAAGCATACTAGTGCCAATATAAATCAAATTCCACAACCTTTCACAACATTAATTTTAATATAATTTCCGTGCTTAGCACGTACTCACCATGATTCTCCAAAATCATGCAATCCACCTCATAACCTCATTTCACAAACCAACATCACATGTATATCATCCAAGCAATTACCACATCATATATCCATATTATATTTGTCATCAACATGCATATAAAATCAATACACTAAGCCATACTTTCACATACATGTATATCACATTATACATAATCATCATGAAGCATAACAATAATTAAATAGTGCATCCAAGGTCTCTAACTAAAGCTTAGGATTAGGCTACCACCGTAATCCTAACTCCAGGTGGGTCTACCAAGCGCAACCTAGTCCTCATGCTTGAACCAACCACTTAAAACCATTTTAAAAACATTAACCACTCACCTCCACCTCCAAGCTCAAATACCAAGCAACCATCACCTTCAAGTTTTCGGATTTCTTCCCGATGCTTCACCGACCCAAATTCTTGCTTCTAAACAACCTCAATACAATTCAAACAACCTCAAATCAGCCCAACATCAAAATACTAATCCGGAACACAATTCAAATACAATTTACAATGTCGCAAGACATGACCAAACCCCAAACTTAGCAATTTCGGACAGCCCCAATACCTCTTCCAAAATCCATGTTTACAATTCCCTTTACACCCAAAAATGGTCCCAAATCAATCCCTAACCATAGTACTACCATTGGGCTATCAATTCCCACCTAAAACAACCCCCAAAACTCACCCAAAACCCTCAAAAACTCCATTTTCGTACTCCTATTTTATCCAGCAGAAAATCATGTTTTTAAACACCCAAATGACATCCAAAAGGTTCCAAAACATCCTCCTAGTATACATAAACCATGAGCCCTCTAATTACAACCTAAAACCCACCAAAAATCAACTTTTTGGCACCTTAAAAATTGTCTCAAAAACCCATTTCGGATTTTCATCCAAAATCCTCCATTTCAACATATAATGTGCATTTTTACATGATTAAACAAAGCTCCAACTCAATTTATCAAAACAAAATGAAAAACCCCTTAAAAATCCAAACTTTGATATAAACCCTAATTTTCAAAAGTTCATGGTTTTAAAATCAATGACCATGGATAGATAGGAAATGGAGAGGAGAGTTCAAATATGTGATTACCTTTAAAAACGCCCTTGAATTGATGAAGAAATCAAATGGGATAGTAACTTGAAAATTTGAGAGAGTTTGAAAGTAGGTGTAGTGTTTTCACGTTGGAAATAATGTGAAAAGGGGAGAAGATGACAACTTTCAAAAGTTGTCATCCTTTTAAAATCTTTTGGGGAAAATTGCAACATAAGTCCTCCCTCTTTAATAAAGCTCAATTGCATCACAATTTAAGTTGAATTTATTTTAATTAATTTTATTGACTCGGACTACAAACCCGACTAACTTCTAGCCCCAAAATACGGGTGTTACAACTCTCCCCCACTTAAGGAAATTTCGTCCCCGAAATTCATCGAACATGAAGAGCCACGGAAACTGCTCCTACACACTTTCTTTTCTCTTCTCACTACAACATACTTACCAACTCGGTAGACTTACCACACCACAATAGATATTTGATGCTAAGATCTCGACTGATTCTTCGTTGCACGCAATTTCAAACTCAACTCAATCTCTTCAACAAACATAGCACGGAACAGATCTGACTCACACTTTCGAATCACAGATACACATGACACATCACAAACCCCTTTCTAACTATGGTGGTAACTGCAACAAACAGACAACAGAACTAGCCCGATTCATAATCTCATACAATACTATTTGAATACTTGACCCATAACTTTCTCTGACTAGTCATCTAACTTCAACAGGTAACCAAACACTATGCAAACGTCTTCAAAAATAATCTAGTTGAAATCTCGAATCTCTATTACTCACTCCCATTATGAACCTTCCACGGATGTAACAAACTAGAAGAAACTGAAGCTCAGTCTTGACACGCTGGCAATTTACATACTTACTCTCATACTGAACCACATTATTCACCCACTCATTCTGGAAGTACTCATCTTCAACCCACAATACGTCTTCATACCACTCAGATGCAATACAAATGAACTACTGTGTGCTTCGGCCAAAACAATACGTCTCAAAACACTATGTCAATCAGTACAACAATTCTATCTCTAACAATACAAACTCTATCATCTCTGAACTGTATTCTGAAGGTCTTCCTTCTACTATGCCTCGCACGTGAGGTGTCAAGAATCTGTCTTGCAACTGTTTCTCTTCAAACATTCTGACTCAAAGTAGTCTCAACTCGAAACTCGGCCAGAAAACTACTATCATTTGATAAACGGAATTCGGCAAATACATCTCGCAACTCAACTACTAATCTATCAACCAAATAACTCGGAACATCGGTTACTACGTAGACTCTCTTCAGATAGTACTCAATCTTGAGATCATAGTCTTCAAGCAATTCTAACTACTCATGTTGTTCAAGTTCCAACCGTTCCTAAGTCTTCAAATATTTCAAGTTCTGATGATATGTACATACACACTGTGCATTTCTTACTACACAAGCTTGTCTCAAAGTCTTCGAAGCAATTACAACTGTAATTAACTCTTCTCACGGTCTTTCAACTATCTTGATGAACAAGCCACAATTTTCTGTCTTGCATAAGCACACAACCTAACTCTACATGTAACACATCACTATGGTTCACAAATTCTTTCTCTGACATTGGCTAGATCAAAGTCGAAGCTTTCATCAAAGTTTCTTTCGGCTTCTCAAGGGTTCATTGTCTCGCATCTAACCACACAACTGAACATTCTTCTGTAGCAATCTATCAATGGAGCAACTATCTTCAAAAGACCATTTACAATTCTCTGAAAGTAACAATGCTAGACCTAGGAACTATAGATATCCGTCACAGTCTTCAATTTCTTCCAACTCACATCTTCTTTTGCCTACTTGGGATTTTTCTCTAACACACTCGGTTGAACTACATGTCCTAAGAGAACATTTTCCTTGACTCAGAGTTCGCGTTGGCTTAGCTTGGCATACAACTGATTCTCTAATAGAATCTACAATACTAACTCTAAAGCTTGTCATGGTCTTCTTCGGTACGTAAATATACTCATGTGTCATCTATGAGAACTACTACAACTGATCAAGAAACTTAGGAAAATATTGTGCTCAACATCTCTATAAAATTAACTAACACACTAGTCAAGCAAAGCGGCATAACTCGAAACTCGAAGCGATCATATCTTGCCCCTAAAGCTATCTTCAGTACATCAACTTCTCTCACTTTCAACTGGTAATAGTCGGATCCCAATTTAATCTTCAAATAGACTGAAGCACACACTAACTGATCAACAAATCACTGACACTCGGAAATGGATGCTGATTATTCATTGTCACTTGTTTCGACTGTCGGAAATCTAAACACATTCTCGTATTGTCTTCTCTCTTCTTTACAAGGTGCATTGTCATACTCTAAGGTGATGTACTAGGCCTAAAGAATCTAAGGTCTAACAAGTCTCGAAGTTGATTCTTCAACACTCTCAATTCTGTCGGAAACCATAAGATACCGAGCAAACTAAAACGGGAGCAATTCAGTGACGCCATTAATAATAAATTCTTCTTCTTTGTCAAGATACAAACCGACAATTCTTCTAAACACTTCTAGGAAAAGAAAACACAAACTATTCTAGCATTATGTGGTTAAATCTTCATTCAAAATCAAATCCATCACAATTGCTAAGCAAGCCTGTTGACTAAACTCAACCAATCCTTGACCTCTAAAGCTGGATCAATCATTCGAGAAAAAAAAAGTTCACATCCTCACCTACTACTACAATCACACAGAAATCTGCAACTTCAAGGCAACTCTCTCTTTGTCTCAACGTATACACTAACTCTTTGCTCTTCAAGCCGAACCTTGTCAAAAGGTACATCATAACCGTAGAAAGACAATCACTTCACATCTACTAGAAACTAGTAACTCTAAACCACCAACAAACATCTTCTGTACATCTTTCTGATCACTACCATCTCCCAAAGGCTAGTCACACGTGTCCCTACATCTAAGGTCTCAACAAGGATATCTAATTTCTTACATGCTCACACAAAAGGACGTATTTGCAGAAATTGCCACTTCACATGTACACAACTGATAGTCTTCGGTCCTCTTGTTTTCAGACTGGTTCTTCGACAAAATTTGACTCTTCTAAACTGTTCTTAGAGCATCTCGTAACTTCAAGACTCAATTCTGATCACACACAACAGTCATGCTGGACTTGTTTTACCCCTACCAAACAACCTGGAGTCAAAGCTCAAGACTCCCTTCTCGGCTCAACTATATCGGAAGTGACTTCATCTCTTCCGCTTGCTGGAAGACAACTCAACGTACCCTGACTCAATCACACAAACCAGCTCCTGCTCACGGACACTGACCGGCTGTCTTGCATTAAAATCATAGGTCGAACCCCAACGGTCACCAATTAACACTTCTGAATTTCAGATTACTCACACGAGACCTCTACCTTGATCTCGCTAAGAGAACCAAGGTACTCGCACCTACCTCTAACACTTCACCAGGCATATTCAAACTTGCATACTCACTATCGATATACTAAAGCACGGGTTTAGAATCAAATGGAGGAAGCAACTTAATACTGTACCAAGGGCTTATTTGTTAAAACATCGACACCACTCTAACTTTCACTCATATGCCTTCACTTCTTCTTACCAACTAATGTCAGAGTTGATCACATCGTCCTTCATCCACAGGAATCAACCCACATACACACTGTCTCAAACAGACAAATTGTACCTCAATTTCGGTACAACAATACCTCTCTAACTAAGGTGATGGACTCCCTCAACATCGTCCACCTTTTCCGAAACTACAACTTCTACTTACCGAAAAGCAATAAATCAACAACAACAATAGTAAATTAACATACAAACTGGGTTAGCAAAGGAAAGGGTCCAAGTGGCTCAAGTATGATTCCCTCACTTAAAAATCTCTTTTTTCGAAGCAATAGTAGCAATGGGACTCTACTAAACATGTTTCAAACAAGTCAACACACATACATGCTCAACCAAGCATTTAACAAGGTTTACTTGCTGAACAAGTAAACATATGCGTACTATCAAACAACATACATTCTCAATCAAACAATCATACATCACAACATTCATGGTTAACAAGCAACATGCTTACATGGCAAGCGAACACCGTGCATATCCATCACAAAACATAACTTACCTCACTTACCTGCCCAAGGTCTCGGAAACCTTAGGCTCTGATACCAACAAATGTAACCCCCTCGTCCCGGTCTGGCCGGATGACCGGTCCGAGTGGGCCACACGGGGAAAACCGAGTGAAACCCGTTAAGGTTCCCTTCGGTTAGCAACCCTATATTTTTTTTTATATTAATCTTGTCTAGAGGAACATTAAGTCCTAAGTGATCACGTCAGCGGAAAGATTCAAAGGAAGTCATATTCGAACCACGGCCATACACAAAACAATCCATTTTTAAACTTACAGGGCAGACCGTATCGGTACCCTAACCAGGGGTATCGATACGCCCTAACCTGGTCAACCCAAGAAGTCAACACCGGGAAGAACGTATCGATACAGCCTTTGAGCGTATCGATACATCCTTCTCGGTCAAACCTTCTTGGTCAATGGAGTATACCCGTATCGATACTCGAGAACCCTGTATCGGTACGCACTACTCGTTCCAACTTCTCCAAATTCCAGTGACATTGGAGGGTATCGATACCCTTAGGGTATCCGTACGCCAGGCCAAAATCGTGGCATTTGGACAAGGCCGTATCGATACAGCCCTGAGGCGTATCGATACGCCCTGCACTGCAATTCCACAATCGCCAACTCGACGACCCCAAACACGACTCTAGATGCATTTTTTGACTCTCCTAGGCACATACCAACATTTAAGCAATCATACCAAAGCCAAAGGAAACAATCAACAAATAGTAAGGCATCCATACCTAGCATTCATACAAAAGGGAATTTCATGCATTTATGGACATACAAGCATTTAAGGTTTCATGCCTTAACAACCAAAACATGTAGACATTCAAGGCATGTAACACAAGCAATATTTATAGATCAAACAAGGCATCCAAGATCAAGACCAATATCGACATACATCAAAACTCAAATCACACTACCTATCCCATTGCTTAACTATTACAATCTATTACTTAAAATTCATACATTGAGCTAACCAATAGCATCACTTGGAGACCTTTCCTTGCCTTTGCCACCTTCAAGCTACTTATCTGCATTGTCGAACAAAGAGAGCGTAAGCATAAAAGCTTAGTGAGGGTAAGCTCATAAAACAAACCTTCGACAATGTAGGGTCCAAGCACGAACAATTTCCAAAATGAAATGCATGATCTTACCTCCGATCCGCAAGGCCAAAATGAACATGATGCATGAACATATAACCGACATATGCCATGCTCAACAACCCATAAGCTCAACGTACAAAGATACATAACTCTATGCATTAACCACATCATATATCAATTCATAAAGGCACCACTTTCATATCATATAAGCATATATGCATAATCTCATATTGGTATACACATACAACCTCATATTGGCACCTAGCTATGACTCGAATACGCGGATAACCCGTTGGAACGCTTTTCCAACTACAACATTACCTCAGTGGGATTCCACTCATCACCGGTCCTTGCATGGGTGGGATTCCACTCATCACCACATGCCCTACGGATGGGATTCCACTCATCATCACGTAGAAATATAAAAGCTTCCGGTGGAATATTACATCACCGTACTCCTCCTTGGTGCCTTAACGCCACCAAGGCCACGTACGTTTTGACTCAATTTGTGTGCACACTCATCCTAATGATCGATCATTGTACCCAAGCATACTAGTGCCAATATAAATCAAATTCCACAACCTTTCACAACATTAATTTTAATATAATTTCCGTGCTTAGCACGTACTCACCATGATTCTCCAAAATCATGCAATCCACCTCATAACCTCATTTCACAAACCAACATCACATGTATATTATCCAAGCAATTACCACATCATATATCCATATTATATTTGTCATCAACATGCATATAAAATTAATACACTAAGCCATACTTTCACATACATGTATATCACATTATACATAATCATCATGAAGCATAACAATAATTAAAGAGTGCATCCAAGGTCTCTAACTAAAGCTTAGGATTAGGCTACCACCCTAATCCTAACTCTAGGTGGGTCTATCAAGCCCAACCTAGTCCTCATGCTTGAACCAACCACTTAAAACCATTTTAAAAACATTAACCACTCACCTCCACCTCCAAGCTCACCAAGCAACCATCACCTTCAAGTTTCCGGATTTCTTCCCGATGCTTCATCGACCCAAATTCTTGCTTCTAAACAACCTCAATACAATTCAAACAACCTCAAATCAGCCCAACATCAAAATACTAATCCGGAACACAATTCAAATACAATTTACAATGTCGCAAGACATGACCAAACCCCAAACTTAGCAATTTCGGACAGCCCCAATACCTCTTCCAAAATCCATGTTTCCAATTCTCTTTACACCCAAAAATGGTCCCAAATCAATCCCTAACCATAGTACTACCATTGGGCTATCAATTCCCACCTAAAACAACCCCCAAAACTCACCCAAAACCCTCAAAAACTCCATTTTCGTACTCCTATTTTATCCAGCAGAAAATCATGTTTTTAAACACCCAAATGACATCCAAAAGGTTCCAAAACATCCTCCTAGTATACATAAACCATCAGCCCTCTAATTACAACCTAAAACCCACCAAAAATCAACTTTTTGGCACCTTAAAAATTGTCTCAAAAACCCATTTCGGATTTTCATCCAAAATCCTCCATTTCAACATATAATGTGCATTTTAACATGATTAAACAAAGCCCAACTCAATTTATCAAAACAAAATGAAAAACCCCTTAAAAATCCAAACTTTGATATAAACCCTAATTTTCAAAAGTTCATGGTTTTAAAATCAATGACCATGGATAGATAGGAAATGGAGAGGAGAATTCAAATATGTGATTACCTTTAAAAATGCCCTTGAATTGATGAAGAAATCAAAGGGGATAGTAACTTGAAAATTTGAGAGAGTTTGAAAGTGGGTGTAGTGTTTCACGTTGGAAATAATGGGAAAAGGGGAGAAGATGACAACTTTCAAAAGTTGTCATACTTTTAAAATCTTTTAGGGAAAATTGCAACATAAGTCCCTCCCTCTTTAATAAAGCTCAATTGCATCACAATTTAAGTTGAATTTATTTTAATTAATTTTATTGACTCAGACTACAAACCCGACTAACTTCTAGCCCCAAAATACGGGTGTTACACTCTCAATACAAATGTAGCCATTTTTACAAGCACTCGACCTAATTGAACAAATAAGATTGGAAATATAAAGTTCTACAATTGGGGTTTATAAGAAAATATGGGATTTTTACACAATTGCTTGGATTTGATGTTTGGATAATTCTTTTGAGATCAATAGTTGTTGCTGGTGCTTTTATTAGTCTCTTTTATACCTTCTCATTGAATTCTAGTCGTTAGGGTTGTTTTTTTTTTTGAAAAGTTAAAGGGCCTCGTTAAAAACCCCCTCTAAACCTAGGTAGGGGGAAAAGAGTGCCCGCTTTATTGATTAAATCCAAGCATACAAAAAGTTCTTAGCCAAGGCTAAATACAAACAAGGAAAGTCCTACAATTGCTTCTCCTGAAAACGAATTGCTAACCAATGCCGGCTTTGGCGAGGGAATCTGCTAGTACATTGCAGCCTCGCGGGATCCACCTAACCATCATTCCCAATTCCCTGATGAGTCGCGTAATGGAATTAACATCATCCGCTAGGTACGCAGGGGATCAAATACTTGATTAATCCATTCCACAATCGACTTACAATCTGACTCTGTAATTAATCTAAATCTCCGACACCACTGGGACTTTATAAACCTATTCAATCCTTCTTTTAGCGCCGGAAATTCCACCACCATTGATGGCCCCATGCAACAAGACTCTGAAAATTGGAATAATACCCGGCTCTGCTCATCTCGAAGAAATCCTCCAATACCGTCGGTCCCACTCTTGAAATTGCAAGCCCCATCCACATTTAATTTAACAAAGCCTGCGGGGGGAGGAGTCCGGTGCACAATCTTTTTCGAAGTAACTTTAACAAGAGAGGCGTTCGTTGCTAATAGAGGATCGGCCATGAGTGCCTCAAAAGACAGATTACACTCGTCGAATTTAGCTTTCAACCATGAAATCAATCTAAGCTTTACCATGAACAACAATTGAACCCAATCCAGTACCTTATTGTTGAAAATAAGATCGTTCCTAAATAGCCATATGGTCCAAATGATAGCAAAAGGGAGGAGGGACCATACCTTGTCCAAAGATGGAGGGCTCAGCGATCTCCATAATTCCAAGAAAGCCACAGGGTCCGACGGCAGTGTTACCTCAATTCCTAACCAACTGCAACAAGATACTCAGATTTTCCAACTAAACCAGCAGGAGAAGAAAAGGTGTTCCACAGTTTCAATATGTTTAAGGCATAATGGGCAGTTTACATTGTTATCCAAGGCGACTCCTCTTTTTAATAATTCTGATCTGACCGGAACTCTTTTTGAGAGTACTAACCATACGAATAGTTCTACCTTCGGGGGAGCCGCTCCAATCCATACAAAATTTTGCCAGAAATTCGAACTAGGAATAGGACCACAAACCAATTTTTTAAGAGACTTAACTGAAAACGATCCGTCTTTAGCACCCATCCAGCACACCCAATCTTGCTCTAAGTTGCTTGAGCGGAAGTTATTCAACTTAGATAAGAACTCTTCCCAACTCTGCCTTTCGCGTTCAAATAATCTTCTTCTTATCGGAATATTCCACTCCCAAGACAATCCATTTCTACAACCAAAATCGGCTATGCATCCAGTTTTGTTCAACGATAGCGCATAGAGCCGAGGGTACGCCACATGAAGGGGGGAGTCACCTAGCCAAATGTCATCCCAAAAGGATATCTGTTTGCCGTCTCCTACTTTGATAGAGAAATTAGCCCGGATACAAAAACTAAAATTATCGTTTCCATGAAACGATTTAAGGATACCATTCCAAATCCATGAGAAATTTCTGCTGTTAGAACAAGTTGGAATCAATCCCAAGGAATCTTTCGAATTCTTGCTCGCGATAACCCTTCTCCACAGTTTGTTGGACTCATTACCATACCTCCAAATCCACTTACCCAATAGAGCTTTATTAACCAAGTTCAGATTAGTGATACCCAATCCTCCTTCATGAAGCGGCTTGCATAGTAGTTCCCAACGAATCCAACGTATTTTCGATTTTTTCGCATCATCTCCCCAAAAGAAGGAAGACATTATCCTATTCAGGCGATTAGACACTGAGATTGGCATTTTAAACAGTGACAGGAAGTATACCGGAAGGCATGAAAGAACTGACTTTATGAGAGTTAACCTGCCGCCGAAGGATAAGAAACGGGGTATCCATCCCTCTAGTTTATCGGTGAACTTTTTTATAACCGGTTCCCAGATTGCAGGGTTATTTCGGTTGGCCCCCAAAGGTAAGCCCAAATAGTTGGTAGGGAATCTATCAATCGAGCACCTGATTGAATTAGCCCATGAAACCAGCATCGGTTCACTGACATTTATGCCTATCAGCTTGCTCTTCTTTATATTAAGCTTTAGGCCCGATGCCAACTCAAACACCCTGAGCACTCGTTTAACATTCCGAACTTGGGTCTCAGATGCGCCACAGAAAATCAAAAGGTCGTCCGCGAATTGAAGATGGGACACAGAAATATCCTCCCCCTTTTGCCAATCGAAAAGCCAGTGAATAGCCCCAATCGAACCGCTTTCAAAAGCATGAGATTTAGGGCTTCACCTACTAGGTTGAATAACGGTGGTGAAAGCGAACGGCCCTGCCGAAGACCTCTAGAGATGGAGAATGCCTCCGTAGGGGAACCGTTGACCAAAACTGAAATATGAGCAGACGAAATACATTTGCGGATCCATTCGCACCACTTCTCGCCGAAACCACATTCTCTCATAGCTCGGATCAGGAAGTCCCAACTGACTGTATCATATGCCTTCTGGAAATCAATTTTGAACACAACACCACTACGCCCAGCCTTGGACACAAAGTCTATCGTCTCGTTCGCGATTTGAGAACAGTCTAATATCCGACGGCCTGCGATGAAAGCGAACTGCGAATCCCCAACAATTTGACCAATGCAAGTTCTCAACCGATTTGTCAGTACCTTAGAGAGGATTTTATATAACCCGCTCACCAAACTGATAGGTCGATAATCATTAAGAGTTTCAGGATTTGGTACCTTTGGTATGAGTGTCAGAAATGAGTAATTCACTCCATTATCCAAGCTATGGCCATAGTAGAAGCTCGGAAAGAATTTCATAATATTTGTCTTAAGGAGAGGCCAAAACTTCTGATAATAGCCTAAATTGAACCCATCCGGGCCCGGAGCACGATTCCCATCCGAAGAAGACAGTGCCGCCCAAACCTCCTCTTCCGAGAAAGGTCTTTCGAGTAATGAGGCCTGACCGATTTCTAAGGATTTAAAATTCAGATTCATATCTAAAACTTCCAATGCCTGATCAGCATTATAAGCGCTGGAGAAGAAATTACGGATGTGATCTTTTATTGCTGCTGGATCGGTAAGAGATCTACCCCCCACTTTCAAGCATCTAATGCTATTCATTCTCTTCCTAGCCGAGGCCGCCAAATGGAAGTATCGGGTGTTTTTATCCCCTTCCTTAAACCAGCGAAGTCTCGATTTCTGCAACCAAGCACTTTCCTCGCTTCGATATAGTTCCCAGAGGCGTTTTCTCAAAGATAGAAGCTGAGTAGAGATGGCTTGGTTCGGCGTGCCCTGTTGTAAAATGCCCTCCAGCCTCGTAATTTCTTTTTCAGTTCCAGCAATCGAATTTTTAAAGTCCCCTTGCTGTTTACTTAGCCATTCTTTTATCGCTCGCTTGGAGCCTTTAATTAGACCCCCTACTTTAATCTTTGGATTACCATCTTTTAACTCCGCAAACGACCTTGAGACTGCTTCAGAAAAGCCTTCCATCTTGAACCAGTAATTGAAACATTTAAAGGGTTTGGCGCCCCAATTTACAGCATGAGTCGACAGATGAACTGCATTATGATCTGATATGGATTTCTCCACTAGGCTTTGACATAATTCTGGAAATTCACATTCAAATTCGGCATTAATTAAGAAGCGATCCAATCTCACGAACGTGGGCGGATCTCGGTTATTACTTCAAGTGAAGCGACCCCCCGAAAGTGGCAAATCTTTAAGACCAGCTTCGAACAAGAAGGCTTGAAACCTTTCCATAGATTGTCGATTAAACGAGAACCCTTTTTTTTCGGAAGGATCTAAAATGAGAACCCTCCAATGCACCATGAAATCCGCCACTGACTTAAAAATTCTAATATCTCTGACAGGAAATCGCCTTTTTCCGCATCAACGGACGGCCCATAGACATTCATAAATCCACATTTCAGATTCTTAGAGGGAATCCTACCAATCACAGCAATAAACCTCGGAAAAATGAAACTATCCGAAACCTGAAACCAACTAGAATCCCACAAGACTAGCAAACCACCCGAAGAGCCTGATGCAGGAGATGCCTTAAAATTGACATACGGATTCTGCCATATACGTTTAATAAGCTTAGACTCCACAACCTCCATTTTAGTTTCTTGGATAAACAACAAGTGCAGACCTAACTTTTTGACCACCCCCTGACTGCCTTAATTTTTTTCCTTCTTCTAATGCCTCTTATGTTCCATGTAGCTATAGACAAATTCATAGAAAAAATAATGGTTTGAAAATACCTGGCTGGACCTCTTCAATATTTACAGACCCCTTTCAAGCTCTCTAACTCGTCTAATGACCTCATTCTCACCCCCGCGAAATGAGAAACCCAGTAAATTGCTGACTTCCAGAACAGCTTCCGCCTCATCTCTTGCAGTCGATTTGTTGTCCGAAATCCCCGAAGCATCTGCCCCGTCGTCCTGGCTAACAGAACCGCCATCGAGCGAATCACTGATCTACCGCCGCATATTTCTACGGAAGCTTGCCCGGAAGAAACCGGTCGATTGAGGGCCTAATTGAAGACGGGGATTAGGGGAAGTATCACCTTGAGGAGCAATTGTATTTTGATTTGGTTGATTTTCGAAGCCCTCAACACTATCTAGAACCACCTCCTGAGATCCATCGCTCGTATTACATAGAATTTTTTCAGCCAACACCTGTGCGGGAAGGCTTTGCGACAAGTGTTGTCCTGACTCATTATCAGATTCCACCTGGCATCCCTCTTGACCCACTGGATTATTATAGACCGGATTTACGGAGGAAAATGACCCAGGCTCGTTTATACCCGGACCCTCTTTAATTGCCTGATCATTTATACCCGCCCTCACGTGGTCTAAATCCACCTCAGCAGCCTCATTATTTTCAAAATTGGCCTGACTTGGATTTAGGGAAATATCGGGAGTGGAGCCCCATTAATACCCTGGTTGCTAGACTCCCAAGCGACGTTTGGAGTATTAAGATCGGCCCTTGGATCTACCGGAGTTGAGAGGCCGGCGCCGTTCAGGGGGGTAGAAGCGTTAGAATTTTCAAATTGGCTGTCACCATCTGTGTTAATGGGGTCGTCCGGCCAGACATCCGCGAAATTCACCCCCACTTCTGCGTCATCTTCGCATGGCAATGCTTCTCTTAACCTCCCCGTGTTGATCTTAACCCAAAAAGAAACTCCCATTGATCTGACAGAGAAACCATCTGAGATATCCAACGAACTGGCAACCCGAATAGTTATGTTGGCTTTGTCGAACCTTTCCTTTTTTAGCGTGTAATCTGCAGAACAAATATAGGTTCCCTAGAGATTTCCGATACTGGAAAAGAAACTCTCGTGCCAGCATGGCAACGGAACACCATACAGATTAACCAAACAATAATAGCTAGGAATGCCATTTAACAGTAGGTTGTCAATCTGATCAAACCAATAACATAATTCTTCGCGGAGATGTTCCCAGATTCTTTTCATTTCAGAAACCGACTCGAACATAATAATGTGTGAATCTTTTTGCCATCTGATTACCTTTACCTGAATCCCATCGTTGAACAAGGCACGTTGCACAAACTCTTGATGGAAAGAGACTTTGATAATACCCACCATACAGCTCTTCATCCAGTCGTTATTCGCTGTTGGAAAACGAACCCCCTTTGGAAGCCCAGTTTTAGAACCTTCGCTTAAGAAGACCATCGGATGATCTAAAATGTTCACACTACCACCACCAGCACCAAGGTTCTTCAAAAGAGCTTCTTTGAATGACGTACCCTCCACTACCAATGATTCGCTGGCTTTTTTTTTTATTTCCCGGCTGAACGGGCCTCGCGTCAACCTGGTTATGCCTTGGTTTATAAGTCAACCCATCATTATCTCTCCCCCTAGTTTGACGACTGCGATCCAAAGTTTTGGGATACTTAACCCAAGAAACCCTAATGAATCTGCCATCAAGCTTTGCATTGTTCAGGTTCTATATTAATCTGTCCCCATCCACGCTTTTTTCCACCGACACAAAAGCAAAAGTGGATTCTCTATATCTGGCTCTGTTGTTCACCCTTGGTGTGAAAACACGACCAATCTTCCCATGATAGCTCAAATAAACCCTAAGTGCTGTTGTTGTTATCCTTTTGCTGAGGTTGTCGATGAAGATACTCTCCCCTCTTGCTTCCGATGCATACTCTGATCTCCGGTTGAAAGATGCCGACGGACACTCTTGCGCTCCTGACCTTTGGGCTCCTGGCATCGCTCCTTTTTTTATATTACAGTAGCCGTTAGGGTTGTTATCTTCATTATTATAGTCGTTGGGATGTTATCTTCCCTCCATAAATACAGTCTGCAACTACTCGTTCTGAAACGCCCGACCCTGTTTCGAAACAGACCAAAATAGAAAAAGCCGTTGGGGTGTAATAAATAGGTTGTACCGAAATGAGCACGATCGTTTCGATACGCTAAGAGTATGGTCCGAAACCTGTTTCAAAACAGTTTGCCACTGTCAAAACCTGTATCTAAACAGCTTAAAAGCGTTTCGATACGCCTTAACGATATTTTTAAAATCAGTTATAAAACTTCAACTGTCATATTTTGGAAGCCAAGTTTGAAATTCGTTTCGAAACGTTTGAGGTCGTTTTGATACAACTGTATCGAAACGATTCAAACCTTTCCGTTGTTCTTCATCCGTTTCAAAATGCAACTAGTTGTTTCGATACACCCGTATCGAAACGAGAAAGCTAGTTCTGAAACAGAGGTTAATAGTTTCAAAATGTTCCAAAACGCCCAAAGGCCGTTCTGAAACGGTGACTCGAAAATCACTGTTTTGGCTTGGTAAACACTTAAAAAATATTCGATAAGTTAAGGTTTTGACTTGTACATTTTTCTTTAAACACATAGAGATATTTTGAGGACTTAAAAATTCATTTTCTCTTTTTGAATTTAATCATTAAATTCTTTGCTTTTACAAAAATATTTACAAAATGTTATTTTTTAATCTATTTTATAAAAATAAACACGACATATAATTCAAGATGAATTATATTACGCTTGTCAAATGTTTAAGATTTCCAAATACACGCATAATATTAAATAAGAATGTTCAATGGTTATTTATTACACTAATTTACAATTTAAAATAATCAAACATTTTTGTAATATAGTAACGCCTAGAATTGAGATATTATATCATAGGCTCGGCTCATTTCGTCATCTATGGTTTCAACTAATAAAAATCATCTATTTCATTAATTTTTTTCATGTCATCTGTGTTTTTTAATTTATTTTACAGTAAATATGAATGAAGATTCACTTGATAAAAAGATGACATGAAAAAAAATTAATGAAATGGATGATATAATTTCTCCCTAGAACTAGATAGGTTTTGTCAAGTTTTAGCAACAATCTCGACATCGGTCATTTTGCGTTCAGATTGCTAACACTCGGGGGGTTGCAAGCCGTGTTTTCAGTTTAACACGTAATAGAACCCATATCACCTGCAATGATAATCTTTTTTCAGAGGATTTCAATCTTTATTTCATGTGGTTGTTGTCGGACTGACCTGTTGAACAACATAAGCCTCTAAGATTGAGTTGGAGTTCATCACAAATCACCGACGAACAATGCCATACCACGTTTTAACCGCGATTGAAATATGTTTTATTCTTTCATGTAACCACGTTCTCCTAGAGGCGAAAGGCTAGAAAAAAACTGCAATTGAGACGGATAACGGGGGTGGCTGCTGTAGATTCGTCGATACAAATTGTGTAACGCTTCAGTTTAGGGCCCGGGAGTTTATCAGTTTTGATATAGGATTAGTCCGGGTTAAATTTAGAATTAAAATGCTGATTTTATAATGAAATGTCATTAATTATAATAACACCATTAATGAATTTGAAAAGATGATTTTCAGATTAAAGAGTCATCTTCATTTTCAAAAAGAGCAAAAACCTAAAAAGCTTTAACTTTCTCCTAAAAGCTCTCCACCACCATCTCTCCTTGGCTCAAAGGTTCTTAGAAGAATTTCAAAGGTAAACATCACTTTTACATTGACTTTTAATTATTGAATCTTACCTTTTCGAAAATCTATCAAAGTATTAATTTTTCAACTTAGGGTTCCAAAGTTTTGATGGAAATGAAAGGGATTTGTGAAATTTTTGTAGGGGTTTTTAATGGGTACTTGATGGGAAGTTTTTAAACTATTTTTGGTTGACAAATAATGTTAATAAGTAGCTTAAACCCATAAAACCCGAAACTAGGGCAGTGGGTGATTTTTGAAGGTGAAGAAGTGGTATTTTTGGCTTAGTTTGGGGGTAAAACGAGGGCTACAGGTATATGGACTTAGGTTGGGTACTTTTAGATGATTTTGGTGTGTTTAATTTGATGGGTAATTGCTGGGCTTTGCTTAAGAACGTGTTTGATGATGTTTTGATGGATTTTGGTTTTGAATCGTTGAAGAATTGTGATAGAAATTGTGAACTGATGTTTGACAGTGCATTTATGGAAGATTAGTGGAGTAATACCTTGTTTTGGTTGGTTAGAAACAGGGGAAATGAGTTCGGGTACTTTGGGCGCGATATCGGGTACTACGGAGGCTTGAGATCGATGTTTCGGCTTTCGTTTGGGCTCAATCGGTGAGTGGTATTGTTTGAAGTTTTAAATAATTTTAAAGTGGGTTCTTGGGGTTTTGGGTGGAGCCTTGAGGGCTAACCTAAACCCAAGTGTAAGTTTGCTAATTCATCTTGTTCGTTAAGTGTTTGTGTGTGTGCGATTGTTTGAGATGTTGTGTGAAATGTTAATTGCCTTTACTCTCCGTTTAATGTTGTCGTGTAGTTGTTGTTGGTGTCGAGCCTCACATGATGGTTGTCATTGCTATGGTGATGTGTAGTCCTACCTGTAGTGACTAGTAGAAGAGTACGGTGATGTGTAGTCCCATCAGAAAACTACTAGTTGTTGTGAACGGTGATGTGTAGTCCCACCGGATTTTGGTTATGCATGTCCATATCATGTATTGTTTATGTTTGTATTTCATTACACCTTTTCCTTAAATGGTTTCGCTCCAAAATCTAAGATTTATGTTTTAAAACTGCATTATTGTTGTGTTTTAGAGCTCCGCTCACTAAGCTTTTAAGCTTACGCTCTTCTTTTCCAACAATACAGATCGTTAGAAGGCTTCGAGAGGCAAGTAAGCAAGGGAGGAGTTATCGGAGTTCTTGGGTAGCTTAAAGTATGATTTTATTAGTTGTAATAACACTTAGACAATGAGATCGCTAGGCTTGTTGTTAAGGAGTTGGTGTTCAAACTCATATGCTTTGGCCTTGTTTATGTTACTAGCATGTTTTAGATGTTGATACTATGATATGTTGAGGTGTGATGTTGCGTGTAAAATAGTCTATCGCAATTGAGTGCAAGTGTACACGTCGCAAGTAATAAAGTGATACTAAGTATCGGATATCGTCTCCACAGGGATTGGGCTAATGACTTCACCTTAATTCACTGCACGAAGTAAAAGAGATAGTTTAGAATTGTCACGAGAATAATAAGATAGAAACGCAAATAAAAGATTGAGTTTATCAAGATAGAGAGAATGGGCTGGTATTGAATTGCTCGGTAGTGCAGGTATTGAATTGCTTAGGATCTCCAGTTCTGTCGTCACTCCCGTCGCCGACAGCACCTGTCGCGACGTCTGTCCGTTGGCAGTCGCGGCAGCAGACACACCAACTCGGTACTTCAAATTTGGCAAGAATCCCAGATCTGCCTTGCCCTATCCCTAGGCACAAGTCTGTCGATGATCACGTCTTTGATGATACCTCCCGGCGTGAATCGAAGGATGAACACCGATGTGTATGAATTCTTCCTTAGCCACTTAACCTCGCCTTATCCCTAAGCACGAGATGGTTCAACTATAAACTAGAGAACGCGCTTTTATCTCTTTCGTATACTTAACTCTCTCGATGCTAATTAAATAGATGACCTCACAATGCTCTCCCGATGCTCTTGCAAGATATTAAAACCAAGATAAAAGAACTTGAAGTTTATTTTATTGAACTTGAAAAATCCTAAAACAAAGCAACCCTTGCAACTACTTTACAAAACAACCCGTGGCCCTAGGGGGAATTTAGAACATGTCGGTGACGGGTGGACGGCAGGGTTTCGGTTTTTGTTATGGGATATCGGTTATGCCCTAGGTTTAATCTATGCCCTTTATATAAGCTTTGGGATCAAGTTATCTAAGGTAACAAGGATTACAACTTTAATTAAAAGTAAGATTCTAATAAAGACTAAATCTCTAAAGTATCCTACTTTCCAGCCGCATCCCTATTTTGTGGGAATTCCTTTCCTTGAGCTTTGGCTTGACATATCTTTTGATCCGGGGCTTGGAAAATTATTTGGCTTCCACACGACAGACGAGCAGATTTTTCTCTATCTATCGAGGTCCACTTGACTTTTCCTCTTCGTAAATCTGCTGTCACCATGCTGTCATGACAGGTCCATGACAGGTTCGTCTTCTTCAGCTGCTTGTCCAGTTCAGCTTTCCTGCTTATCTGCCCTGCGCCTGCCTTCATCGTCAACCATGGCAGCTACCTGCAAAATGCACCATCTTTTAGTAGAATCCGTGCCTTTTATATAATTGTGATGTTTTATTGAAAACTAACCTAAATGCCATGTAATGATGCTTGAATGCAGCAGAAATATGGGTTAAAAAGGGTGTAAATAATAGAACTTTTACACACTCAACACACCCCCAAACTCAAGTTTTTGCTTGTCCTCAAGCAATCAAGACTTAAAAGAAAAATGAAAATTTTTGTGTTGGCCTTCAAACAGTGAACTGTCATATTTTAACCTTCTTAACTCGAATTTTTAAGCCAAAGTTTATTTTTTTAGAAGGCATATTTTCATGCTTCTTTTTCTTCTATTTTCAAGCTAAAATTTTCTAGAGCCAGTTTTGGGCACCTCTAGTTAGCTTCCTAGAGCCGGTTTCGGGCACCTCTAGGTTTTTGATTTTCTTTTACTAAACTTCTTTCCTAGAGCCAGTGTTAGGCACCTCTAGGGGCTATCCAAGTTCTAAGCTTCCTATTCTAGTTTGGCTAAAAGAAATCTAAGCAATATAACCGTCTCAAAAGTGTTTAAGTTTTCAGAACTATAGAAAGGCTCTAAACTTTTCCTTAACCTGTCCTAAAGATGCTGCCACGACAGAGCCGTCATGACAGGTAAGTTAACTTCATAGTTTTAAGCCAACAGTTTTAATTTTCTGATTTTTTTTAAAGAAAAATAAGTAAATAAAAAGACACAACAAATAATCAAAAGATGTGCTAAAGACTCCATTAAATATGGAGGGTTGCCACCCCCAAACTTGAGGGTTGCATTGCCCTCAATGCAAAATGACATAAAAACAAATAAAGAAAAACAAGATAAATAAAAGTACATCACAAATATATAAGGGCAGGCAGCAATAAGAGGAGAAAAAGAAATAAAAACTTAAATTTTATTCGCTGTCCTCGCTGCTGCTGCTGACGCGGATCTGATGTCGGCGTCTGCGTTGTGGAGGTGGCTGGGCAGGTTCCGGAGCAGGTTGATCAACAGGTTCATCAGCCTACAATCGAGAGAGGGCGGTGATGGTGAACGGCAGGCAGAGTCGTGAGTCTGATCGGAAGGCACAATCGAGAATGCTGTCTCGCATGTATCTGCCCACATTGATGGGCCTGTCATGCATGATAGAATGGATGAGGGCCAACCGCTGTCTGTTAACTGTCGTATGGTGGGACGAGGGCAGGATACGCTTTTTGATAAAAGCGTTCCATAGCTTTGCCTCAGGTAGTAGCTGCCCCCTATTGACAGAGTGGGGGTTCTTCTTACTGGTGCTCCATGTCGTGCCTGCCTCTGTCAACTCCCTCATGACAGCATCATGTCCGGCAGCGTCGAGGGTGTCCCAAAATTGTTGATGAGCATCATCATTGGGGCCAAAGAAGAGGCCGAATACATGGTTGATGCTGCTGGCGGTGAAAGGAACTGTCACTCCTCGGACGATGACAGATGTCGCCGTCTTACTTTCGATTGCCGCATAAAATTCCCTGACCAGAGTGTCATTAAGCTCTGCCGGCTGCTCGGCAAAGTCCTCCCAAAGTTGTGCTGTTATGGCCTTCATAATGAATGGCCGGAGTCCCATATGGGGGGCATCTCTGTTATAGATGAAGCTCCGCTCCTCCCATAGTTCCTTTTTAGCGAATGGGGATGCTGCTGCTGAAGAAGAAGCGGCAGCAGCGTTCTGACGGGTTTGTCGTGAAGACATTTTGGTTGCAAGGGGCTGAAAAAGAAGGAAAATAGATAAAACTAGAAGAGAATAACAAGAGAGAAAATCAGAAGTGATGAAAAATGAAAAGGGGAAGGGGTTTATATAGCGGTCGGGTAGCTGCCCATTTAATGCCGCAACGGCAGGCGGGAATAACGGGGCGGCAGATTGAATGTAGCGTGTCTGACGCGTCTGACGTGCATTAATGCGTCTGCTGTGCGTCTGCCGCACGCTTCTTCGTCTGCCGCACGCTTTATAGGGCTGGTGGATGAGCGGTGGGCTTGGGCCACTTCTTCTTTCTCACTTGACTTCTTTATTTCCTAAAAACTGAAATTAAAATAGAAACATTATTTGAATAAAATAAATCTAATTCCTAATAAATAATAATAATAATAAAAATAAAAATAGAAAATTAGGTTAAATTAGGGATGCCTTGTGGGGCATCACCTAAAGTAACCACTTCCTGTATTCCTGGGGCTTCAGTCCCTTGATAGTGCTTGAGGCGTTGTCCATTAACTTTGAATTGGTGCCCGTCCTTTAGTGATTGAATTGTAATGGCACCATGGGGAAAAACTTGAACTACTTGGAACGGTCCAGACCATCTAGATTTGAGCTTCCCTGGAAAGAGTTTTAACCTAGAATTAAACAACAACACAAGCTGCCCTGGGCAGAACTGTCGTGGCAGCAACTTCTTGTCATGCCACTTCTTAGTTTTTTCCTTGTAAATCTTTGCATTGTCGTAGGCCATTGTCCGTATTTCATCGATCTCATTCAAATCTAACAACCTTTTCTGGCCTGCCTTGTCCAAGTCCATGTTTACTGCCTTGATCGCCCAATATGCCTTGTGTTCTATCTCGACAGGCAAGTGACAGGTTTTCCCATAAATCAAACGGTATGGAGACATGCCCAATGGAGTCTTGAAAGCTGTCCTGTATGCCCATAATGCATCATTCAGAAGCAAAGACCAATCTTTCCTAGTTGGTTTAACCATTTTTTCAAGAATGTTCTTCACTTCCCTATTGGATATCTCAGCCTGTCCATTGGTCTGTGGGTGGTATGCTGTCGCGATCCTGTGCTTGACACCATATTTTCTCAAGGCGGCAGCAATTACCCTGTTGTCAAAATGTCTCCCTTCATCACTGATAATCGCCCTAGGGATGCCAAATCTAGAAAAGATGTTTTTGTGCAAAAACTTTTGGACCGTTTTGGCATCATTCTTTTGAGTTGCGATTGCTTCTACCCACTTGGAGACATAATCCACTGCTAGGAGGATGTAAAGATTTCCACACGAAGATGGAAAAGGTCCCATAAAATCAATCCCCCAAACGTCGAAGATCTCGACTTCCAAGATATTCTGCAGTGGCATCTCGTTTCTCCTTGAGATGTTACCTGTCCGCTGGCACCTGTCACAGTTTTTGTAAAATTCCTGTGCGTCCTTATACAGTGTCGGCCAGTAGAACCATGACTGCAGCACCTTGGCAGCAGTTTTATTGCCTCCTAAGTGTCCTCCATATTGTGAAGCATGACAGTGATGGAGAATGTCTTCTTGTTCTTCTTGTGGTATACATCTCCTTATAACCTGATCTGCGCACATTTTGAAAAGAAGAGGTTCGTCCCAATAATAATGTTTAACATCATTTTGAAACCTCTTCCTGGCTTGATAAGTAAGATCAGAAGGTAATATTCCGCTAACTATAAAATTAACGAAATCAGCATACCAAGGAAGGTTAGAAGACTTACCTGCCGCCATGGCTGTCGCGACAGCTATTGCGGCAGCAAAGAGCTGCTCATCTGGGAAGGTCTCCAGTATGTGTGTCTCATCTGGCGGTAGACTCTGTCCCGTCTCCAACCTCGACAAGTGATCTGCCACCTGATTTTCTGTCCCCTTTTTATCTTTTATCTCAAGGTCGAACTCTTGTAATAGTAAGATCCATCGTATCAACCTAGGTTTTGCATCCTTCTTTGCAAATAAGTACTTGAGGGCAGAATGGTCGGTGTGCACTATTACTTTCGTTCCAAGTATGTAAGAACGAAACTTGTCGATGGAAAACACCACAGCTAACAGCTCCTTTTCTGTGGTGGTATAATTCACTTGGGCATCATTCAATGTTTTGCTGGCATAATATATGACATGAAACAGCCTGTCCTTGCGCTGCCCAAGTGCTGCCCCGACAGCATAGTCACTAGCATCATACATAATTTCAAACGGTTGTGTCCAGTCTGGTGGCTGTACTATGGGGGCTGTCACAAGCTTTTCCTTCAGAACCTTGAATGCTTCAGTACATTCTTCATTAAAGTCGAAGGGTCGGTTCTGCTCTAAGAGATGGCATAGGGGCTTTGTGATTTTCGAGAAATTTGCAATGAATCTCCTATAAAAACCAGCATGCCCTAAGAAACTCCTAATGCCCTTGACTGTTGTTGGCGGCGGCAGCTTCTCTATGACCTCTATTTTTGCCCTGTCGACTTCTATCCCACGGCAGCTACTCTTATGGCCTAAAACTATCCCTTCATCCACCATAAAGTGGCATTTTTCCCAATTTAAAACCAAGTTTGCTTTTTCGCATCTTTCGAGCACCTTTTGTAAATTGCCTAGACAACTCTCAAAATCGTCTCCAAAGACAGAAAAATCATCCATAAAAATTTCTAGGAAGTCCTCTACCATGTCCGAGAATATAGCCATCATGCACCTTTGGAAGGTGGCAGGTGCGTTACAGAGTCCAAATGGCATCCTCCTAAATGCGTATGTACCGTAGGGGCATGTGAAAGTCGTTTTCTCTTGATCCTCTGGTGCAATAGCAATTTGGTTGTAACCTGAGTAACCATCAAGAAAACAATAGTAAGGTTTACCCGCTAATCTGTCAAGCATTTGATCAATAAAGGGTAAAGGAAAGTGGTCCTTTCGGGTAGCTTTGTTAAGCTTCCGATAGTCCATACAAACCCTCCAACCGGTCACAGTCCTGGTTGGGATTAACTCGTTGTTTTCGTTGGTTATCACGGTCATGCCTCCTTTCTTGGGAACACATTGCACCGGGCTTACCCATTTGCTGTCGAAGATGGCGTAAATAATACCTGCATCTAACCATTTAATTATTTCTTTACGCACTACCTTCTTCATCGCAAGGTTTAACCGCCTTTGGGCATCAATAGTCGGCTTATGATCTTCCTCTAGGAGGATTTTGTGCATACAGATTGCCGGACTAATGCCCTGAATGTCTGCTATCGTCCATCCTATCGCCCTTTTATGCTGCCTCAGCATGTCGATCAGCTGTCGTTCCTGTTCCTGCGGCAGCTTAGCAGAGATGATTACGGGCAGTGTGTCATCACAGCCAAGATAAGCATATTTAAGCTGCCCTGGCAGGGGCTTAAGTTCTAAGACAGGTGGTTCAACAGTAGAAGGCTTTTGGATTAAATGGTTATCCGAAGTGTAATTCAAAGGTTCGAATAACTTACCTGGACGATGGTCTAACCAGTTTACCTCCTCATGACCTTCAGTATCAGATGTATCGGATTCAGAGGGGTCACTGTCGTCGGTGCTGTCGTCGGTGCTGTCGTCGTCACTGTCGTGACAGGCTTGTAGATGACTGTCGCAGCAGTGACCAAATTTTATATCTCGGCAGTCCGACCTGATGCAGGGTTGATCAAAGGTCACCTCAATGATGGCCTTGCATTCCTCGTCCACATCGGCATGTTTCATTGCTTGGAGAACATTCAACTTAATTTCTTGATCATTCACGCGCATGGTGAGTTCTCCTTTCTCCACATCAATCAATGATCTTCCCGTGGCTAAGAAGGGTCGCCCTAGGATGACTGGTGCGTTCTCATCTGCCTCACAATCTAAAATAAGAAAGTCAGCAGGAAAAATAAGTTTATCCACTCTTACCAAAATATCTTCAATTTTTCCCTCGGGGTGAACGTAAGAGCGGTCGGCTAGCTGTAGGGTAACTGTCGTGGGCCGCGCCTTGCCAATACCTAGTTTCTGAAAAACAGATTTGGGCATTAGATTAACACTAGCACCAAGATCACAAAGTGCCTTACCCACAAATTTATCGCCAATTACGCAAGGTATGAGGAAGCTCCCCGGATCCTTCTTTTTCTGGGGTGGCTGCCGATGAAGAATACTCATGCAACCTTCTTGCATCCTTACCGTTTCAAATTCCCCAAGTTTAGATTTTTTAGACATGACATCCTTGAGAAATTTAGCATAACCGGGCATCTCCCTAACAACATCTAACAACGGAATGTTAATATGAACCTGTTTAAAAATATCATAAATTTTTTTGAGTTGAGATTCATGCTTAACTTGCTGTATCCGTTGAGGGAAGGGTGGTGGGGGGCGATAATCAGCAATGCGTCCTTCCCACTGCATACGAATCTGAGGACGATAATCTTCCTTTTTCTCCTCTGTCGCTTCTGCTGTCGTGACAGGCTCATCGACAGCGATCTGTTTGTCACCTGTCGGGGCAGCTTCCTCGGCAGGTTTATTCAAAGCAGGGTCTTGTTCTGTTTCAACTTCTTTTTCCGGCCCTGGTAACTTTTTCCCACTCCTAGTAGTAATCGCCTTACATTGCTCGTGTGGGGGTGGTCTAGCATTTTCAGTATTGCTAGGGAAACCTCCATTCTGCCTCGGTTTAATATGCTGCGACACCTGACCCATTTGTGTCTCTAGAGATTTCAAGGTGGCCTCATGGTTTGTCATTCTCATCTTAGTTTCATCCATAAAATTTTCTGTCTTCTTGACAAACTGATTAATATTATCCATATACGTGCCAGTCTGAGACATAAAGGTGGCCAGAGTCTGCTCCAATACACTACTCGTGGCAGGTGGTGGCTGCTGTTGTTGCTGAGGCGGCAGGTTCTGCGGCTGCAGTTGCTGTCGCGTCAACAATCTAGGACCCCCCTGATTCTGATTATATGCTTGCGGATTCAGGGCATTGTTAGGATTACTCCAGGAAAATTTGGGATCCTTCCTCCAATTAGGGTTGTAGTTGTTGGAATTGTAGTTCGGCTTGTAATTTCCAACATATTTGCCCTCTTCTATATTTATAGGGCACTCTTCCCTACTATGATTTCCCTCACATGTAGCACAAATTTCCTCGACAGCAAACCCTCGTACTTCCTCTTCACTCAATAAGTGTTTCATTGCTTTAGTAAGGAATGCTACCTGAGATTTCATAGTGATGTCGGCCTCATAGTCCTTGACAGCAAGTACCCGTTTACTCCCTCTTCTAGCTGTCGGAAACTGCTCCTCATTCTTGGCTAGATTTTTCAGAACTTGCAATGCCTCGTCTGGATCTTTATCCAATAATAGTCCATTTGCTGCAGAATCAATGCGAATGCGAGTTTGTAAGTTAGCAGCATTATAGAATTTAGTTACCTGATTCCAGACAGGGAATCCATGCATTGGGCAATTCCGTAGAAGAGTAGTAAATCTGTCCCAGGCCTCGTGCATCGGCTCGTCATCTTCCTGTTGAAAAGTAGCAATTTCATTACGTAATCGCTCAGATAAATGCGAAGGATTAAAACGAGATAAAAATTCACGAGTTAGATCTGCCCAAGTCATGATAGAACCCGGTGTAAGTTTATTCCACCAAGTTTTAGCTCTGTCCCTCAATGAATGGGGGAATAACCGAAGCCTCAGTATCTCCGGACTAACTCCTGGCAGCCTAAACGAACCACAGATCTCCTGGAACGTTTTGAGATGCTCCCTAGCATCTTCTGTCGCAGAACCACTAAACTGTCTGGCGTTGTTGATCATACTAAACATGACAGGTTTAAGCTCAAAGTTATCAACATCAATATCCGGCAGTGTGGTCTCCAGCTCTACATGGTCATTCAGCATGTAGTCACGACATGACCGTCGTCCACCTGCCCCAGGCGGGTCGCCGACAGGCGGTATGTCTCCTCCAGCAGGCTGGTTACGGGCCATCTGCTCTAGCTGTTCTTCAAGGTATTCGTTCCTGTCTAAAAGGTGGCGAATCTGTTTCTTGAGATTGAATGATCGCTCGATTTCCGGATCTAACTTATACTCAGGATCTTCGCCCCTTTTCGATCTGCGCATAAACAAAAGAACCTCGTGAAAAGCAAGAGTTGAAAATAAAAATTAAAGAAAAATTAAAAATAAAAACAAAAATAAAAATAAAAGCAAACAGTGCAATAAAAGAAAGATGTAGTTATGTTGCCAATCCCCGGCAACGGCGCCAAAAACTTGTTGCGTGTAAAATAGTCTATCGCAATTGAGTGCAAGTGTACACGTCGCAAGTAATAAAGTGATACTAAGTATCGGATATCGTCTCCACAGGGATTGGGCTAATGACTTCACCTTAATTCACTGCACGAAGTAAAAGAGATAGTTTAGAATTGTCACGAGAATAATAAGATAGAAACGCAAATAAAAGATTGAGTTTATCAAGATAGAGAGAATGGGCTTGTATTGAATTGCTCGGTAGTGCAGGTATTGAATTGCTTAGGATCTCCAGTTCTGTCGTCACTCCCGTCGCTGACAGCACCTGTCGCGACGTCTGTCCGTTGGCAGTCGCGGCAGCAGACACACCAACTCGGTACTTCAAATTTGGCAAGAATCCCAGATCTGCCTTGCCCTATCCCTAGGCACAAGTCTGTCGATGATCACGTCTTTGATGATACCTCCCGGCGTGAATCGAAGGATGAACACCGATGTGTATGAATTCTTCCTTAGCCACTTAACCTCGCCTTATCCCTAAGCACGAGATGGTTCAACTATAAACTAGAGAACGCGCTTTTATCTCTTTCGTATACTTAACTCTCCCGATGCTAAGTAAATAGATAACCTCACAATGCTCTCCCGATGCTCTTGCAAGATATTAAAACCAAGATAAAAGAACTTGAAGTTATTTTATTGAACTTGAAAAATCCTAAAACAAAGCAACCCTTGCAACTACTTTACAAAACAACCCGTGGCCCTAGGGGGAATTTAGAACATGTCGGTGACGGGTGGACGGCAGGGTTTCGGTTTTTGTTATGGGATATCGGTTATGCCCTAGGTTTAATCTATGCCCTTTATATAAGCTTTGGGATCAAGTTATCTAAGGTAACAAGGATTACAACTTTAATTAAAAGTAAGATTCTAATAAAGACTAAATCTCTAAAGTATCCTACTTTCCAGCCGCATCCCTATTTTGTGGGAATTCCTTTCCTTGAGCTTTGGCTTGACATATCTTTTGATCCGGGGCTTGGAAAATTATTTGGCTTCCACACGACAGACGAGCAGATTTTTCTCTATCTATCGAGGTCCACTTGACTTTTCCTCTTCGTAAATCTGCTGTCACCATGCTGTCATGACAGGTCCATGACAGGTTCGTCTTCTTCAGCTGCTTGTCCAGTTCAGCTTTCCTGCTTATCTGCCCTGCGCCTGCCTTCATCGTCAACCATGGCAGCTACCTGCAAAATGCACCATCTTTTAGTAGAATCCGTGCCTTTTATATAATTGTGATGTTTTATTGAAAACTAACCTAAATGCCATGTAATGATGCTTGAATGCAGCAGAAATATGGGTTAAAAAGGGTGTAAATAATAGAACTTTTACACACTCAACATGTGATGTGGTCATGTATGAATTGCCTTGTGTTTTAACTTGTTAGCATTTTGAAAACCAAGTGTTTTTGTGAGCTTTAGATTTGAAATCCATTTTGTTGCTTGAATGCAAGTATGTTGATGTGATTAGGATGTTTTGCCTCTAGATTGTATGAATGATATGTTGTTATGTGATCTTTGATGTTTCGAGGCGAGTTTGGGAACGTTTGAGGATGTCAAAACATGTTTTCGGGCCATACTGTGTGCAGGCGTTTCGAAACGCCTGATATGGTTTCGAAATGACCGATGCTCCAGGGGTATCCGTATCGGAATGGGAGTAGTGCCGTTTCGGTACGATTTGCCACTAGAGGCTCCCATTTCGGAACTATATGGGGTCGTTTCAGTACGATTTGTCACTGGAGGCTCCCGTTCCGGAACAGGGTGGGACCGTTTCAGAACGGCTTGGTATTACCTTTTGAAATGGAGCTCGCGTTTCGGTTGCACGTTCCGAAACACATGCAACTAAAATGGATATTCGCCATCTTTGAGGGTTTTCAAATGTTGCTCTTTAGTTTCTATGGCTTGTATGTTTCCTAATTGAGATGTATGTGTCTTTTTCCGCTGTTGTTTTCACACCTAGGATTAAATGTGGTATTTAGACAAGATAAATAGAAAAAAAGTTAGAGTTGCTAATTGAAATGAGGCCTTAGCGAGTTTCGCTTCGGTTTTCCCCGTGTAACCCGTTCGGTTTGGCCTGTTGGCTAGACCGGGACAAGGAGGTTAACAACTGCAATCGTTTCGGTGAGTTTCTGCAAAAAATGTGAGAATTTGACGATGAAAAAACCATATATTATACTCATCGTCGCAAATCGAGAAAGCCACGACACATAGGTGCCGCCGGCGCAAGTATAGTTGTGCTAGTGGCTGATCTTAAAATTTAAGAATATGTCTAAATATTTTTCTCAAATGAGTATGCATATTTTCTCTCTTCTGCACACTAAATTAAAATTTTTAAGAAAAAAATTAACACTATAAAAAAATTCCCTAAAAATAAAGGTACAATTGTCCTATGGTGACCATGAGGTCCGCCATTGAGCTATGCTGTCGAGGATCACAAGTTTATATAACATTCATGATTTCTTTGTTCTTGATTAAAATTGGAATGGATATTTTATCAAATTCCGATTGGGTTTCGACTTGAGCTAATTCGTTGGGTTAAACTTTTTTGTAAAAAATGTATTAGATTAGATTTTTAATAAGGGTAAGGTTTGTGTTCGGATTTAGAGTAAAAATATCTCATCCGATCTAGGATTTATGTTAAAATTTCGACATCTCTTTATATTTTTTTACAATTAAGTCTTTAAAATTGAGTTTTTTATAATCTAATCCTTAAAATTAATTTTTAGATCATATTGAGCCGGGTTGAGATGTATAATTTTAAAGTCGAGTCAAATTATTTTAAAGATAAAATCAGGTCGAATTTAAGTTTATAATAATTGTTTTCGGATCGACCACAAACCCGACCCTAATAAAAATTTAAGCTTCATGCACGTGGCAATTTTTACGTCACGAATCGAAACAAAATTCCTCAGATCTCACCCACAAATATAACGCGATTAAAAAGTTATTTCGAGAAGTTCAAAAATTCAAATTGCGCTTATAAACGAATTATTAAAAAACACGGAATACAAGCTGTAGACGCAACTTGACGAGGAAGTTACCAAAAGACCCAGAGAACTTTTAATAAATCGGCAACAAGGGGAGGGTATTATCGGCAAAATAATTTGAAACTTCTGAGAGCCGATGTTGTAAAGTCGGTCTAGACCTAATTTTCTCACGCTATATAAACCCAATATCGCCTCTTAATTTAGAGAGATCTGAGTGGGAAAAAAAAACCCTAGTTTCTAGCCGCCTCGTTAACGCGTTTTCTTCTGAAGGGAAAGATCTTTAGAGAGCTTCTGGATCTATAAGTTTTCTGGGTACTAATCAGTCTTGGCTTTACTGATTCATAGTTTTCTTGAGGAAGTTCTTGGGATTTCAAAAAGAAAAAGTCGATAATGTCGCGCTGTTTTCCTTACCCGCCTCCTCGGCTTTTAAAGCAGGGATCAGTTGAATCGATTAAGGTTCGTTGAGCAAAGTATTTGTGGTTTTCACTTTTCGTGCTCAACTGCTTGCGCTTTTCATACTTGATTATGATTTGTGTTTGTATATTTGTAAAATTCGTGAAGCTCACGGTGTATGTAAAACTTATTCGATTTACTGAATATGCTTTGTAATCATGAATAACAAAGTTATGTACATAGAACTATTGTAGTTGTTCATATAGATTCATTAAGATACTCTGGGTTTAGGATTTTTTTGAGTAACAATGATCTGTACAAGAATCTATTATAGTTTGAATACATTAATGAAACATCTCTTTGGGTTTAGGCCTCTTTTTGCTTTTTTAAAAATCGGAGATTGAATTTGATTTGATTTTATATAACTGGAAATCTGGGTAGTTGTCATTGCCTGAACTATCTTCGTTCCTTGCCCATCTAAATTTTATATTGTGTTGTGTAATAAAGCCCGAGAGAGAAAGGGTTCTTCCAAAAACGGAACAGAAATTACATAAGAGGGAGAAGAAGGAGAAAAGGAAGGATAACTATAAAACTCTTTCTCCTACAAAGAAACTTAAGAAGCTTGATGATGTTCTTAATGGATGTAAAGTTGAAGACCAGTTGGAAAAAAGTGACCTTACTGAAGAGCATGAACCACCGGTTTGCTACATATCTGATGGCAGCCAAAATAGCCACAAGAGGAAAAGGGAAACAGTTTCCTATACCGAATGCAGAGTTGATGGTGAGTTGTGTTTATCAGTATTATCATATACGCTACATATAGCTGCTGCACTTTGTTGAGTAATGTGTATGAAATTATGTGTCTTATCTGATTTGTGTATATTTATTATCTTTGAACAGGGAACAAAATAAAGATAAAATTTTCCTTGAAAAAGCCTCGCCCGTCTGATACATCTATTGTTGATGAACCATCTAGCTCTAATCAGGAGTTGAGTTGTTCGGTTCCTCCTCTGCCCGAACGGAAGCAGTTGCATGATGATGGGAGGAAGGGGCAAGGTTCTTCTTCAGTTCCTAGTTGTTCGGTTCCTTCTGTTCCCGAGCAGAAACTGTTTCATGATGATGGCAGGAATGGACAAGGTCCCTCTTCTGTTCCAAGTTGTTCTGTTGCTCCTGTGCCTTTACAGAATCTATGGCATAATGATGGAAGGAAGGAGCAAGGTCCCTCTTTTAGAACATCGTCCAAAGACAAAAAGATTCTTAAAACTTCATTGCAGTATAAAACCTTGATAGAGGATTGGTTGCCTCCTGTTCTCCAACCTGAGCTGAATGATGATGATAGTGGTGACGACTGGCTTCTTCCTAAAAATCCACTTGTTAAACCGGCGGCCAAGAGTTCCGACAGCAATGATGTTCCAAGTTTTAGTTCGACTTCATGGCCTCGGGCACAGTATCTTCCAGGGGCTGAAATTTATGCATTGCCTTATACAGTTCCATTTTGATTCTCCTTAGTGGAGGGACAAATTGTTTTTGCTCCCTTGCAAAAATGCTGCCTTATTCTTTTTACCAGTCTTCGAAATTGTATTCTTAGGGACTCATGTCCTTGTTGGGATTGAGTTTCAATCCCCGAGTTGTACAACCTTGTTTCGTCGGCCAAGTCTAACATGTACAGTCTGAGGATTTATTAATAGAAACAAGAGGATTTTTCTGCATTTCCTTTCTGATATTTAAAATTGTGTATGTTCTCTATTTTCATTTACATCACTGTTTCTCGATAAGCCTTGGCTCATCCGGACTGCAAACTTGTCATGTTCAGCTTTGTTCTCTTTTAAGGTACTCCTTGAGCTTTAAACGACATTTTTTACCAGATTTGCATTCTGTTGTTGAATCATCATCACTTAATGGAACTGAAAGATAGGTATGTAGTTTGCGAAGGCCATCATTTTCCTGGTTATTTGGCACTTTCATGTATGCGGCGTGGAAATTGTAGCCATCTGTTGGTTCCTTTTCTCCTTGTAATACTTGTAGTATCTGAATTGTAAACAGGGATGAAATCATTAAACTGTTTTAAACAGGCCAAACAGAGCGAACTGAATCGAAAGTACTTGTGTTAGACACAGATGGCAAGAGTGTTTACCTGACTCGCTTTCGGACGACTTATATCTGACTGATTGAGGCAGAGGGTGGCTGCGATAAGCATTCTATGCATTTGAGCGACGTCGAAATCTCCGTCTAATGCTGGATCAACAAATCCTTGGAGATTCCTTCTTTCTAATAAAACTCTGGCCTGTTTTAGATCATGATTTTGTTATTTAACCATTTGTGGACCTGCAGTTTCTCATATCTTCAACTAGTGATAAGTGAGTAAAATGTAGGAACTCTTACCCACTGAATCAAGCTCTCTTGTTTGTACACAGCTTTTGAGCTAATCGGTCTCCTTCCTGATAGCAATTCTAGAAGCACAACACCGAAGGAGTATACATCGATCTTGTCACTAACCCTTCCTTCCATGAAATACTCGGGAGCTATATATCCGAAAGTTCCTACTACACTGCTATCGATCATGTTGGTTGAATCCATTGGTCCCCAGATGGCAAGCCCAAAATCAGATAACTGCAAGGATGAAGTGAATAAAAGCATTATGCTTTGCATTATTTAGAAACCATCTGGTTAGAACAATAATCTGATTTAACTGAACTTTCTAGACCATATTCAAGGTTCCAATATTGTCATTGGCAAAGGAAGAAATGGGGGGAAAAAGGGTACCTGTGGCTGAAAATCATCAGAGAGAAGAATGTTGGATGATTTTACATCTCTGTGTATAACAGGCGGAGAGCATTCATTATGCAGGTAACTTAGAGCCTCTGCAATTGCTATGGCCATTTTATACCTGACCTCCCATGGCAACACATATTTCCTGTTTTGACCTGTTTCGGACATGAAAGTACAATGAAAAACTTGTAACTCCGTATTTTTTATCTTATGAGAGAACACAAAGAAACCTTGAGAGTTATGTTATTACCATGTAGAATTTCGTCTAAACTCCCTCTTGGAAAGAAGTCATAGACAGAGTTGAGATGGTCATTTTCAACACAAACTCCAATTAGGGGCGTTATATGCTTATTTTTCAATGAAGAAACAATATCAACTTCTAAGGAGAAGTCACTCCAAGCTTCTTTGTATGATTTTATAATTTTAACAGCCACTGGCTTGCCACTGGGAAGACACCCTTTGTATACATTGCTGCATCCTCCCTCTCCGATCAAGTTTTCTGTAAGAGAATACAAACCGAGAAAAGACTTCGAAAGTAAGAACAAAAGTATGTGTCTCTAAGCCTTTAAAAGTATATGTATATGCTTAATTCCAAAAGAAGCTTGGGTTGAAAGATAACCTGGAGAGAAACCAGAAGTTGCTTGCTTAAGCTCCCTGAGTGTGAACTGCTTGCAACGAAGTGCCAGGTCGTATGGCATCTTTCTTAGTGCCGGCAAGGAATTTTCTATTTGCACACATTTTTCGTCTTCCTTTGATTCAATAACAGTGTTCATGTCCCTCTCAACCATTGGCAATGGCATCTTTGTAGATTCATATTCTGATAAACAAGAATCTGAAGTAGCAGAAGCTGCAATGCGGAGAAGAGGCCAACCAGGCTTTGGATTTGGTTCTGCATCTTTTGTGCTCGAAGAAACTGAATCTTCTGCACCATATCCAGTCCCGTGATTGTCGATAGAAGAATCATTAGTATATGTTTCCACGTTGAAGCTAGTTTGGTTCGAATGTAAAGCAATCTGGTCAACAACCGAGCTAACTCGATCAGGCAGGCTCATTACCCATTCCACAACAGACGTATCCCTACCTTCATGTTTCTTAAACTCTTGGTTTGCAGGAGATTTTCTTGGAAGTAAAGGCCAGCCAAGACATGGTTCTGGCAGTTCTCTTCGGATTATAGATATCGAATTCAAGAGAACTGCCTTGTCATCACGATTATCATCACTTGCTACATCGGAGATGGTTCGAAACGGAGGAGATTCAGCTTCTTCAGACCCTGATTCCTGATCTGCATGTCTCAATATAGCACTGCTCTTATTGAGATACAACTCAGGTATCAAATTGAACCTGAAACCTACACAAACCAATAGAAATAAGAAAAAGTACTCTTAAGAATCAAAATGAATTCGACACATCCCTTCGGTTCAAACCTTGTAAATGGTGAAATGGAAGCATTTCCAAGATGGTCTTTCCCTTTTCAACACCCAGAGGAGCTGTAATTAGCAGCAATCGATTTACACCATAGCCGGTATTCGATATCCACCTCCTAAAACACACACACAAACAAATTTATTTTGTGCTTTAACATCAAAGGAAAGAACTCCAGGATTAACTTTCATCAATAATAAGTCAACTTACCAGAGAGTCTCCTCTGGATTTCTTCCTACTATGAATACAGCCATGGCTGCGCAACGCTTAGCTATCTTCTTTATAGCCTTTCGCCTTGAACATGTTTGTGAAATTGCATGACTAAGATTATTCTGAAATTCAATCAATAAAACAAATAATTGATTAATTTCTTTGAAGAAAACAGTGTTACAAGGACAAATTAATGATAAAGAAAATACCCTTTTCATTCTATCGAATTCCCTGCGAGTTTTCCTGCATTCTTTCGGCATCCAGGCACCAAGCGAATGATGAAGGTCTAAAAAGCTATTATCAATTAGAAAAAAAGTGGAAGAAGATGACTAAATTTATACAGTTTTTTGGATAAATCAAAGAAATTGAAACAATACAATACCTGTATCTGGAAATACATAGATTGAGACCAAATCAGTTCGAGAAAGCGAAGGTTTTACAAGCCCGCCAATCTGCTTGCTTGCTGTAATTTCCCTTTTAATCGCCATGGTTGTCCAAATTCACTGTTCTTCAAATGTTCTTATTTATTGACTGATTCCTCCTTTCAATTCAAAGAGTCGAGCAAATACTAAGGTTTATATAATCTCAAAGAAATTTCTCAGATATTACCTTATTTCATCGAGAAGAGAAAGTAACACTAAACATGTGAGCTGAAAATTCATTCATAAAAAAATTTAAAAAAATGTAGACAATTTGGAAATGTGGGTAAATAAGCTGATAAAGAAACAATGTGAAACTAAGATCGACACGACACGTATCTATAATTTGAACATTGACCTATTATTTTTCTCGTATAATTCGCTCCGGATACGTATTCGGACATAGTTACAACTTACAAAGATATAATCTTTTAATATTTTTTAATTAAAAATATTTATATTAGATATATTGTCACGACTTAAACGATCTATAGGATGCTTTTGATTTGCCTAATTCACATAGCTTTACTTATAAACTGTGTTGATGAGATGATCGTGGTGAGTTTTTGGACGATTCATTTAAATTGATATTAGTAAAGAGTCACCATTAATAAGGATTATAAAAATAAAGAAAAAAGAGAAAATGAAGTTGACCGACCATTTCTCTCACCATTCTATCGCCAAAAATTAACCGACGTTGTGTGTATCGTCGAAATTGTCGAATGGTTCTTTCGAACAATTTACGACGAACGACGACAGGAGGGGCGACGAACGACGTGTGGGTTGTTCGGTGAGGGAGGGCGCTTCATTTCGTCACTAGAAACGCGACAAACGCTGATGGGAGTGGTCGGATTTGAGGTTTAGGAATTTAAGGACTATTTGAAAATTTCAAGATATATATATATATTGTTATTTTTAATATTTTTTTGGAATTTTCAAGAGGTGACACGTGTTCTTTAACGGTGAGAATTAACGGAAAATCTTAAATGGGTCACGAAATGAAACGTTAAACACTTATTTGACTCAAAAAATAGTTTGAACACTTAACTAAAAAAAACATAATTTAAACACTTATTTACCTATTAAGCAAAAAATATTGTTGATGCAATACGATGGAAGAAAATAAAGAAATATTTTATCAATGAATAGAGTGGTTCATATTTTTCTACTCAAATTCAGGTTTGACCGGTAAGGTTTGTTTTTTTCTTTTTAAGTTTATAATAAATAAAGTGCAGCTAACTTCACCAACCAAGTTTAAGTTTTAACGGTAAGCAATTGCCGCCAACACGATGTGATTAATCAGGATGCGACTTAAATCAAACGTGGAATCATATATTTCTTAATTGCTTCTAGGAAGTCAACAGGCCATCCACTTTGACCCAACTTAGATATTACCTCAGGCTTTAGCAGCCTGGAATCACCCTACTAGCAAGTGGCAAGAAAAATTTTACTCGACTTGAAAAATTAAAATTTTTGATATTTAAGATGAAAAAATTTGACTTATTTTAATTCGTTTAAAAAAAATCAAATAAATTTTGAGTTGTAAAATAGGAATTCGAATAACTCGAAATTTTTAGTAATTAGTGGATTGACTTTTAAATTCAAGTCAAGTTTCTCAATATATATATCGAAAAAAATATGTCAATATGAAAAAATATGATGAAATATATATGCATATTTTATATGATTAGAGAAAGTTGTTTAAATTAGAATCAAACTATACTATAACATGATAAATAATTACAATTAAATTTGTATATGAACTCGAAAACTCAACTCAAAAAATTTCAAATAAAATTTGAGTTGTAAAATATGACGCGTCAACTCGAATAACTCGATTTTTTTAATCAACTCGATCTAACGCTCACCCCTACTACTAGCTATATAATTTGGTATATAATTTTTTGCTTTAATGTAATTATATATAATTTATGCTTATTTATATCATGATCAATGTGATACTGTTATATATAAATCGTTTACAAAAAATTTATTTATTTATTTTCTAAATATATAAAATTAAATTAAAATCAAATTCTAATTGTAAAATTATATTGGCATAACATTTGCTTATTATAAGTAATTTTGATGTTTATTTTAAAAGTCGCTAAAATTTATGATCTAATGATTCTTTAGGTTTTTGTTAGTTTAAATTTAAGTTAAATTGTATATCCTTTAATTTTTGAGATTAAATATATAATGAGTTTCTATTATTTTATTCGATCTTAGTTTTTTCCCAACGTTATAATTTAATCATTAAAAATTATAATTAAATTACTCAATTTTTATGAAGTTATTAATTTAGTTGTCATCGTTAAAAAAGTTATTGATTTCAATCATCATCGTTAAATCTTTTAATGACATGTTACCTCCAATAGTATAATGACTATTAATGTGCTTTAGCCAAAACAAAACAAATAAAATAAGTTCATTTTTTTACTAGACCAAATGTGGATTATTGTTTAACTGGTTAATATTTGGGTTAATTACACTGATAGTCACTGAATTATTGTTTTTTTTTTATTTTCATCGTTATTTTTTTGGATAAAATTGTCACTAACATTTTTTTTTTCTGTTTTGGTCACTAACAGTTAAAAAACTAACGACGATGCTGACCTGGATGTATTATTATTATTATTATTATTATTATTATTATTATTATTATTATTATTATTATTTTCTCTCTCCTTCACATTGTTTTTTTAATTTATTCGACTAGAAAAATGGTGACAAAAAAATATAACATAGCTCAAATGGCCTTGGTGGGATTTGACAAAAAAATAAGTGTTTTAGATTTAGGCTCTAGAGATTTAGTTTAGGTTTATATGTAGCTGTATAGAATCTAGGGGTATGGTTATAATTTGAAGTTTATGTTAGAATTTAGGGTTTATAGGTCAAAACTTAAATCCCTAACGTATTGGCCTAACATCTAAACCATAAATTCTAATGTAAGCCCCAAATTAACCGCAACTCTAGATTCTAAACACATACTCATAAAACCCCTAAACTTTAAATCCTAAACCTTAAAATTAAGGTACTTATGGAAACAAAAAAATTTCACCGTTAGTGACTCCCCTAAAAGGTCGTACCAATAAACATATTCTTTTTCTTTGATATGGGTATATATTTATTTCGATATGTTTCAGTTTATTGTTTTCAGTTTTATCAGTATTTTTTAAAAAATAGTTTGTGTATGTATTATATAATGCAAATATACATCAAATACATACATATAAATATATCTGTACGAAAATATAAATCTAAAATTTATTAGTTATGTCCTATGGTTTAATTAAATGTTTATATATATATTTTTTTGAATATGTTGGTGCGATGCAAGGGTAGTAGCATTTGTTCAACTTTCTTAGTCTTTTCAAAGACGACACACACAGCATGGCATAACTGGTGCTCGAACCCGGGTCCCAAGGGATGATAAACATCTACCTTTGCCACCAGGACACAAAGGGATGAGCTTATATTTTACTTTTTAAATGCAATTATGTAAAATAATAAAAATAGGTCCGATATTTTTTTTTGAAATAATACTATATAATATTAAAATTCGATACGGACTGAAATAGGTCGTAACACGTTGAAATATCTGAAATACATCAAAATTTTCATCGAAACAGAATTTAAATTAGTTGATACTGATTTAAGATTAATACGGCTAATTTTACTGTGACATGACCATACAAGAAAAATATCAAGTAAGGTCATTTCTCTACAAATTTAACGTTTATTGTTTAAACTAATTTGATCCATTTAAAAAACTAATTTAAAATAATATCTATACTTGAGAGACTACCCTAAATCGATCTATTTAATAATATGTGAATTAAATTTATAGTCCTGTGATAGAGGGACAAAGAAGGTACATTCATCACTTTCACATTTTCTTCACTCTCACATTTTCTCTGTAGCAGTTATTTTCTCTTGAAAATTTGTAAATAGTTTTTAAATTTTTTCAAGTCAATGGTGTCGGCTTTGGCCGTCTACCGGCGGTGATTTATTTTATTGTTTGTTTTGTTCTCTTTTGTTTCTTTGTTTTCCTTCTTTGTTTTTTTACCTTTGTCGGCTGTTTGACATGCTCTTCGTCTGCCGCTTGGCACGTTCTTTGTATGCCTCTATGGCATGTTGATATTGAAGACGTCTTCAACCTGGTGAATGCTACAGTTGAATCTTACCGCACGATCTTGCATGGATTGGTTGTTTATGGAGTTAACCAAGACATTTTCCCCTCTTTTTGTTGATTGGAGTAATTCAACGATCTGCGCTCTACCAGTGAGCACTCCAAGATTTCGCTATGGCGATAGATTTAAAAAACACTGATGAAGATCTTATGAGAAGATTTAATTTTGTTGTTTATGTTTGTATACCTTTTGTTCTTCTATGTTTATCTTTTAGGGGTATGTGTGAGAATATGACTGATAGGGAGAAAGAAATCAAGAAGAAACAAGATATGAACGCTTAGGAGAAGAGAGAATGAACAGCAAAACGTATGTTATTATTCCAATCAAAAGATAATGATACAAGGCTTAGGTATTTCTCTTTATATAGGCAGAGAAATCCTTGATACAATTCTGATACAGATCCAAGAATCTGTTGTAACTGATTCTTTACAATGACAGCAAAGTAACAGAGAAATAACAGACTCAAAGCTTTGAGCTCTTAGCTCTAACATTCCTTATACTTTCTCTTTTTCTTTTTCATGAAACCAAGAACACTGACTTCTTCAAACCTTGGTAAGCATACACTGAGGATGAGCTTCTCTTAACCGAAGTTTTTCAGAACAAAACACCTTAAGCTGTTGTCGTAGGTGTAGAAAAAAAAGCAGAGGAGAGTGGCTTAGTTAAAACATCTGCTACTTGACTGGCAGCAGGTACTAGTTAATCAGAACAGAGCCTTCAGTGACTTTCTCTCTTACAAAGCTAAGATCAAGTTCAACATGCTTAAGCTTAGCATGATGAACAGGGTTGGAAGAGTGAGCTATAGCACTGGTGTTGTCACACCAGATTATCGGAGTTGATACTAAAGTAACTTTAAGCTCAGTGAGTAAAGACTTAATCCAAGTAACTTCACAGATAGCATCAGCTAAACTCCTAAATTCTGCTTCAGTGGATGATCTTGAGACAACACTATGTTTTTTAGAACTCCATGCTACTAGATTTCCTCCCAAAAAAACACAATATCCCCCTGTGGACCTTTTATCATCAACACAAGTTCCCCAATCTGAATCTGCATACCCAACCAAGCTCTGAGGGGAAGATCCACTGCTGAAAAATAAGCCATGACTCATAGTTCCTTTGAGATACCTTACAATCCTTTTGACAGCCTTCCAGTGTTTGTCTAAAGGATTTTGCATGAACTGACTGACTTTGTTCACCGAAAACTGTATATCAGGTCTAGTATTACATATATGCTGTAAAGTTCCCACTGCTTGTCTGTACAAAGTACTGTCAGGAAACGGTTCTCCATCAGTAGAAGAAAGCTGAGGTGAAGTGACCATGGGAGTTGAAGTAGGCACATCATCCACCATCTTAAGTTTTTCCAACAATTTCATGATATGTTTCTTTTGATTAAGCACAACTCCATTCTTAACAACTTCTATAGTCATGCCAAGAAAGAATGTCAGTTCCCCTAAATCTTTTAAGGAAAAAGTTCTATTTATTTCCTTGATAACCAAATCAACCTCATCTGGATTATTTCCTGTGGCAACAATATCATCCACATATACCATTATATATACTGTATTGCCTAGCCTTTCCCTGAAGTAAAGAGAGGAATCAGCTAGAGATGCTGTAAAACCAAGGTCATTGACTAAATGATTCCTGAATTTTTCAAACCATGCACGAGGAGCCTGTTTTAATCCATACAGAGATTTTTTTAACCTGCAGACTAAAGGATTCCCATTCTCATCCAACTGCTCAAAGCCTGGAGGTTGTTGCATATAGACCTCTTTTGTTAAATCACCATTCAAGAAGGCATTGTCTATGTCTATTTTCCTGAGTACCCAACCATTTCCTAAAGCTAAACTTAACAGAATTCTGACTGAGACAGCTTTAACAACCGGACTAAACGTTTCTGAATAGTCAAAACCAGCTTTTTGCGAAAAACCCTTTGCCACAAGTCTGGCCTTGTACCTTGCTACAGTGCCATCAGAATTTTTTTTAACTTTGAACAGCCATTTGCAACCAATAGGGATACGATTAGATGGCAAAGAAGTAAGTTCCCACGTTTCCTTACTAACCAAGGCATCTAACTTTTTTTGAACAACTTCTCTCCAATCATTTTGATCCATAGCCTGATGTATATCCTTAGGTAAATCTAGTTCAGCTAAGAATGCTTTAGGCTTAAAGATTCCTGCTTTAGACCTAGTAATCATTGAATGCCTAACAGGAAGTTGAACACTATCTGACTGACTAGATGACAGCTCTTGAGATTGCTGACTAAAGTTAGGAGAAGTACTATGCTGAGCTGAAATTTCTAAAGTACCTTGATTTTCAGAAGCAGCACCAGCACTATTATCACATGAATCTGAACAATGCACATCCAGACGTCCACCATCTTCAGGTTGTTGAATCCCTTCATGCAGTTGAACCTCTTCATGTTGATGACCAGTATCAGCAGGAGCATCACACAGCACTTGTGAATGACCAGGTAAAGGTGCAGTTGATGCACTGTGTAAGCCAGAAACAGCAGCAGACGCAGGTACAAAATTGTGACCACCAACAGATTGTTCTGAATCAGCAGACGACCTTGAAGCACTTGAGTGTGAAGGAAAGACACTAGTAGAACTTGATGATCCTGATGCATTGGATAGCCCAGGTTGTGAAGCAGGCACAGGCCCAATATATTTGAACTTAGGCAAATCCTCAGAACCTCCCTTACTCTTGGAAGCAACCTGCAAAAATGGAAAACAATTTTCATTAAACTGAACGTGACGAGATACATAAACCTTACCATCTTCACTGAGGCATTTATAGCCATGTTGAGCAGAACAGTAGCCAAGAAAAGTGCAAGGTTTGGACCGAAATTGCAGCTTATTTTGATTATAAGCTCTGGTCAGTGGAAAGCACTGACAACCAAAAATTTTAAGAAAGTTATAGTCTGGAAGCTTCTGAAATAGCTTCTGATAAGGAGACAAATCACCTAGAACTTTCGTAGGTAACCTGTTTATGAGATAAGAAGCACAATAAAAGGCATCAGACCAGAATTTGAATGGAACTCCACTTTGAGCTAAAAGAGTCAAGCCTAACTCTACTATATGCCTATGCTTACGCTCTACCCTACCATTTTGCTCAGATGTGTAGGGACATGTCTTTCGAAATTCAATACCATTTTGCAGAAAATATCCTTCTAAAGGTTTGAATTCTGTTCCACAGTCAGCCTGAATACTTTTTAATTTAACACTTAACTGCCGTTCAGCCATCTTATGAAAATTGACAACAATATTCCTAACATCAGATTTACGAGATATAAAAAAGATCCAAGTATAACGAGTTGCAGCATCAAGAAAACTGACATAATAAGAAAAATTGTTGGAAAGCAACGGAGCAGGACCCCACACATCAACATAGACAAGTTGTAAAGGAGTATCATATACAGTAAGAGACTTCTGAAACTGTAACTTGTGACTTTTACCAAGCTTGCAAGCTTCACAGAAAAAGGAATCTTTATTGATATGAGAAATTTTACATGTGGAGGACAACTTGGCTAAAACATCAAGAGAAGGGTGTCCAAGCCTTCTATGCCACAAATCAACAGAAGAAACAAAAAAACAAGAACTATCTTGATCATGAACAGAAGACATATTACAGTATTGATAACTAGATGTACTTATATCAACAGCAGAAGAACTAATATCAGTAGACTTATTTTCAGCATAAATTGCAGCAGAACCAGAATGTAAAGGAACATCATCAGAAGTAACAAACTTGTAAAGGCCATCACTTTGTAAGCCTCGAAGAATCAGCTGATGCGTCTCCAAATCCTTGACAACACAACAGTCAAGAAAAAACTCAATCGAAACATTGTTATCTTTTGTAAATTTAGACACTGACAGAAGATTTTTCTTAATTCAAGGTACATGTAATAAATTGTTTAATAATAAAGGCCTAGAACAAGATGACAGAGTAGAATAACCAACCCTAGATATGGGAACTTTAGAACCATCCGCAACCAAGATATTACCAATACCAGAGTAAGGAATAGAGGACACGATATTACCTGCATCCGGCGTAAGATGAGACGTGGCTCCTGAATCGGGGTACCACGCTGCGTCTCCATAGCTAAAATCCTCAGCAATGGCTGCTACAGTAGCCACCACAGCATCAGATCCAGGGTTTGAAGAAGGATTAGAAAACGCCTGAGAATCCTGAAGTTCTTCAGCAAAACCTTCAGAAAAAGACACTTGGTTGACAAGAGATTGACCACCAATGCCTTCGAAGTTCTGATTATATCGATAAAAGCATCGCCCGGCAAGATGTCCGAGTTTACCGCAGATCTGACACTGCGGACGCGAACGACCGCCGAAAAATCTTCCTCCACGACCTCTGGCCGGCATTCCCCGCGACGACTGATACACAGGAGCAGTTGGCCGTAACCCTGGCCGCTGAGAGTTGGAATTAGAATTATTAGAATTGTGATAGCCAACACTCGTGTTAGGGTTACCGGCCTCAATATACGGGCCTGAATATGGGCCTTGAAAAAATTGAGTTTCTCGAGTCAGGTTGACAACTGAACTTTGACTCAAGAACTCCAACTGCCGTGACTCTGTATCAAGAAGGACGTTCACCACTCCATCAAGCTTGTACGGCTGCTGGCTGGACGTAATAACGGCAACCACCGGTTCGTACTCCGGCGGCAAACCAGAAAGAACGGCTGAAATATGCATTGTTTCCGTAAGAGGATGCCCACAAGCAGCCAGATTATCACAAATCCCTTGGATTTGAGCAAGATAATCTCGCATAGTTTGATCACGTTTCCGCATGTTTCTCAAAGAACAATGAAGATGCATCAATCGCGTGGTAGAGGTAACAGAAAAAACATGTTTAACCTTTTCCCAGATATCCAAGGCATTCTTGCAATTAACAAGAGATGGAAGAATCGAAGAGCCGATTGATGAAAGTAACCAAGAACAGAGAGCACTGTCCTCTTGTTTGTACTTCACAAACTCCGGATTGATCGAACGAGCACTGCCTTCACCAACATATTGAACAGGCACAGAAGAACCATCAATATGATTCACGAGCGCAAGACTCTCAATGGCAAACAGAACCTGCTGCTTCCAAAGCAGATAATTTGTATCATCGAGACGAATTGAAATCGTCTTGTTAGTGAAGGTTTTGGAACTGCTATCAGCCATAGAAGAGACCTCTGATACCATGTGAGAATATGACTGATAGGGAGAAAGAAATCAAGAAGAAACAAAATATGAACGCTTAGGAGAAGAGAGAATGAACAGCGAAACGTATGTTATTATTCCAATCAAAAGATAATGATACAAGGCTTAGGTATTTCTCTTTATATAGGCAGAGAAATCCTTGATACAATTCTGATACAGATCCAAGAATCTGTTGTAACTGATTCTTTACAATGACAGCTAAGTAACAGAAAGTAACAGAGAAATAACAGACTCAAAGCTTTGAGCTCTTAGCTCTAACAGTATGCTTATTTTGTACTTCTTCTCATTATCTTAATAAAATTTAATGTTTATTCAAAAAAAAAAAGGTACATTCACCAATAAAAATATAGGGACTAAATCCCACAAAAACGAATAGTACAAATACGATTGGTTGAATTTAACTGTTATAACATCACATGTAGGGATTAGAGGTGGGAAAAAAATCCGATTATTCAATTTTAGTCTTGAACCTGGTTAAACTCGATAAATCTTTATTCGAAACTAATTTCAATGGGACTAATTCACTTTTTATATAAAGCAAGTTACGAGCTCACACTTCATAAACGTGAGTTTGGTAATGAGTGATGAGTAAGAAAACAATTTAATTTATCATATTTATTTTACACAGAACTAATGTTAGACTGGACGTGATTCATGAAGTCACGCTAGACTGAACACAAATTTATCCTACCTAAACTAGAAGAGATATTTATTGAAAATATTTATTAAAAAAATATTTATTTTCTGGGCTATATTTGAATGATTCAGCCGCATCCCATCGGACCCATCCAAGGTAGACTATAAGGGAAGCACCCTGAGCCTCAGAGCCCCAATTAGCCTCGGGCCCCTAACATTTATTTATCTATATTTTTATTTTTTAAAATTTTTTAATTAATCAAATAAATAAATAATTTAATGATAAAAAATCATTATTTTTCTTAAAAAATATATCTAACAATGAAAATAATGTGTATGAAATATTGAATGAATTGTTTAAAGTAATAAGATGAATAAAAATCCTCTACCCTTTTTGGTTCTCTTTTTATGCTCTAACACTAAAAAAATAAATTCTAAACCATAACCTAAATTCTAAATCCTAAACTCTACATCAATATTTTAAACCCTAACCTTAAGTCATAGCCCTAAACTCTAAACTTAATTTTTTACTGTTAAGACATAAATAGGGACACTTAAAAGGGACAATGAATTTCTATTCATAATGAGATATGCTTTCGTTATATAAAAATTTATTTTTAGTTTTTGCTCATGGCCTCGAAAATCTCCGAGTCGGCTCTATCCTATCCAATGATATATGTCCGACTGGATATAAATTACATATTCAAAAATAATTATTGTTTGGAAAACCTTTAAAGAGTGAGAGACAGAGAAGGATGCTGAACGGAACAGAGGACGAAGAGAAATGGCTGGCGGAAGGAATTACCGGTATTCAACACCACGCTTTTTTTATGCACCGAGCTTTGGTATCTCCAAAACGCCTACCCTCTTCACTTGTTTTTTCAGCACTTAGGGTATGTTTCTCCTTTTCCATATTGTTATGTATCAATTTTCCATCTACTACGGTGAAGTATTTAATGCTTACTAGTCAAAATCTACAAGATTATACATGCAGGCACTAGGGTTTTGAGGTGTAATCATTATTTTCTTATTAGATCCTTTCCCTTCATTCCCCTACCCACTATTATGTAAATTAGTGGCTCTAAGAGTTGAAGCCTTGAAAAGAAAAGGCAAACAGTTCATCCACTAGCCATTCCACCTAAAATTTAACCCTAATTAATCAGAGCAAATAAGGTCATAATTAAGACAGCCAAATCTTAATCTCTATATCAGAAAACGCAGGACATATCAACGGAATGAAATTCTACGACCCATGCCATTAACAATACATATCATTGAAGAAAATGGTTTCAAATTTAAACATATCATGCAGGAAAACAATTAATTTGTAATAACAGCTTCCTTAAGCACGAGTGAGGTACGTAAATCACAAAAAACGGAAACGGAAAAAAACCACCTGATTCTTTTTCCTAAAGGAAGCCCAACAATGTCAGTTTAAACTTGAGAGACTATACATGATGGCTTTGCTACTTCTTTGAATGTCAAGCTGACAGCGATCGAGATACAAGCAGCAAGAAGCTGGCAAGTCCAATCTATATTTGTCAGACTCAAATCTTCGCTCGATCATAATATCGAGCAACCACCACGTGCCTTTTTCTTCTTGTTTTTCTTCGGAGGCTGAAGCACAACCTTAATGGCTGCATCAAACACTGCCTTCACGTTCTGCATTAAAGTTGTACCCCAAGATTCCATCAGAAAAGGACTTCAAAACAAAAAATTCAGTTCAAAAAATACAGATAATATGTATAGAGCACTTAACCTGCTGTGTTTTTGAACTACACTCGATGTAGGCAGGAGACCCTATCTGTTTACTTAATTCCTCTCCCTTCAAAAAGAAGCAATGCATGGCCAATTGTTTAAAAAATAAGTGAAATACATTCTCATTGGAGAAAAAAAAAGAAATAATAATAAGTATGGTACCTGAGCTGTGGAAATGGGCACTGCATTAGGATGGTCTATAAAGTATTGCTGATCATCTCGGAGATCTGTAGCAGCAAAGAGTATAGAACATAAGAGCATTTCATGAAGCAGAAAGAATTTCAGAAACATCAGTATAAAAAGGTACTCTGTTAATCGGAGAAAATTTTCAGTTGCTTAAGGAATCAAACCAATCGCAATTCACAAACATGGCCACGGCAAGCACATGTAAGGATGTCAATACCCCAGGAGTAAGAATCATACCGAGCTTAGTTCCAACAAGAATTATTGGAACACCAGGTGCATAGTGCTTTAGTTCAGGAATCCACTGAAAAGGAAAGTAAGAAAACACATGATCAGTATAAACATGGCATTACAGACATCTCATACTGCACGGAATTATTGTCTCGGAGAATGAAATCCAATCGTTAAACCTTCTTGGCAACGTTTTCGTAACTGGCCTTGCTGATGAGAGAAAATGCAAGAATAAAGACATCTGCCCCACGATAACTCAGTGGTCTTAATCTATTGTAATCTTCCTGACCTGTTAAAAGACAATAATTTCATCAGAAAAAAGCAAGATTGCAGTCAAACTCACTAACAGAACATATATATCTATGTGAATGTATATGGTATGTATTTGGAAGCCATTCCAAATTACCTGCAGTATCCCATAAACCTAAGTTGACAGTGCTGCCATCCACAACAACATTTGCACTGAAATTGTCGAAAACAGTTGGGACATAGTCCTGATACCATAAGAGTTGCAAGAAAATCAGTATCCAAGGTAACATAAACCTAACAGTACATTATTCCCCAATCTTAGTTTATTGTAATGGAATAAAGTTCAAATGAACTGTTGAAGAGATCTTGTTATACTTGATCTGCCTACATTGTACGACATGAATGATGAAACCCTAATCTTGACATCCTTTCTAAAAGACAATTCCAAAGCAATTTCAAAGTTGTAGATAATATAGTAGAACAAAGCACACTAGAACGCTACCAAATTTAGAACATTCTTTTATTTATCTTAAAGTAAAATTACAGAAATAATATTTGGCTCTCTGTTTAGATTCTTTAGCTATCTGAGAAACAAATAGAAAAGATAAGACTTAATCATGCGATCATGCAACAAGATCCGAAAAATTCAGGAAGGCAGTAGAAAGGATCACCGTAGGAAAAGTATTGCTGGTGTAAGAAATCAGCAAGCAGGTTTTGCCGACGGCGCCATCACCAACTGTGACGCACTTTATGAATCTGGAGGCGCTCATTTTCCGCCGCCGCCGAACGAATCGAAATGGAAAAAGAACTAATCGCCTAATAATTCTTTTTTTTCTTAGTACTTTTTGATCAAAATCTTGAATTCTTGTTCCCAAGAATCACAGCTTATCTTTCTTCAGATTAGCTTCAAGCTGCTGTAGATGAACAGAGAGTGAGATCCAAGTGCAGAGGTTAATCTCTAATCTCAACGAAGCAAACCCTAAGGAGAAGGTTGATTGGAGTGGAAAATAGAGTGAAAATGGATAGAAAGAAGGGATAAAAGAAATGAGAAGAGAGGGAGAGGGGAAAACGGGGCGAAGAAAAGAGAAATCACAAATGCATTTTAAACGAAAGCTGACCTAGGCCAGCCTCTCGCCAGCTAAGCTTCTTTAGCAGCTCCCTTATCTTCATTTATCCCTTATATTTTTTATTTTCCCGAAATGTAATAAAATTAAGGAAAACTATATATTTCGTACCCCAATTATGCACATGTTACTGTTTTAGTATTTCAATTATTATTTTTGTAAAATAATATCTAACATTATGTTTTTGTTTTGTTTTGATACTTGGCCGTTACAAACTAATAAAGATAATAATGTAGTTTAATATAATTACAATTTTAGTCTAAAATACTTTTATATATTATTAATTTAGTTCAAAATTCATCAATTTGAAACATCCTCTTAATTTAGGATAAACAATTTTTTTTAATGTGGGGTCTGTACTTTTAAAATGTTCAATCAATCCCCTATACTTTTTTCCGTCATACAAAGTGTCTCTTGCTCCTAATGCCGTTAAAGGTGAGGGGTATTTTGTACGATGAAAAGAAAGTACATGGGTTGATTGAACGTTTACAAAGTACATACACCACATTAGAATATTTTGTATAGTACATGAGCATTTGTATCATTATCTCAGACAAATAATTAAGAAGTTCATGGGCTTCATAGCAATAAATTTATTTTTATTTTTGTCTATATAAAGTTAAATATTTTTTTATTTATCTCTTCTCAACGAGATTTGCGACTCTTCTTTATCTCTACTGTTGTCACGGCCGCCGAAAATAATAATAATTTCTTTTTTTCTTTCTTTCTTTCTTCTCCACCACGAAACTTAGAGTCGTCATCCATTATCGTCGTGTCTAACGACCTTAGAGTTCTAACACGAAATTTAGCATTGATGACATCGGTAAAAATTCTATAGAGATGAAACCTTGGTACCCACATAATTTGTTCAATATACAACCCAGAGAAAACATAAAACATAAACAAGTTTTTCAATGTTTTTTCAATTTGAATTCGGACTAAGAAAAATAAGTAAGAGTCGCAATAACCAAACACTAGACTAATAAGATCCTTGTGTCAGTGGTTCGAATCCACTTCTAAACCTAAAAAAAGACCACCTTGCATTAATAAGAAAAACACAAGAAAATCAAATTAAATATATCATTATTTTAAACCCAAAAAAAGAAGAAATTGAAAGAAATACGAATAATTTTTTTATTTTTACCCATCTCAATTCATTAGGTTTGAGGTTATTCCACTCAATCGAAAAGTGTGAAATGAAAAAACTTGTGGCGAAGAACATTCTCAATTGTGGATCGATCCAACGGTAATGCACAAAGATTTGTCAATTTTTTTTAAAAAAATTTAGATTTGATTTCAAGAGGTTTTCAGATGTTTTAGAGAAAGCTAATACGATAGAACAATAGAGGAAAAAATGCTTCAGATTGGTGGTGGTTATTGATCAAATAATGAGAAGAATCCTTGACGGCGAAGACAACAATGGTGGAAAAGAATAGTTGCAGAGTTGCATGTTTTTTTAAATGAATGAAAAAATATCTTATAATTTAATCTAGAAATAAAAAGGAGAAATTGTTCTTATGCCTTATACTTTATGTTATTTTATTTTTTTACGTGTAAAAAAAAAGTAAAATTGTTTCCAAACCTCTTAATTTTAAGTTTTTTTTTTTGAAAAAAATAACACGTGAAGCATAAGATGGCGCTACATGTCCATGCCATGTCATCAACTAACGACGTTAGGGGCAAGGGGCACTTTGTATGACGAAAGGAAAGTACAGGGGTTGATTGAATAATTTCAAAGTACATATCCTATATTGGCAAATTTTATATAGTATAGGGGGCAAATATGTCATTATCCCTCTTAATTTTGATAGAATGTTGTCTCACCATTCCACCCCTCGTATTCGTATTCTCGTTGGTATCTCGATCGTGGAGTTTTGGGTCCTCCAATAAACCCCGCATTAGCCCTCTTTGATCCGTAAATCTTAAAGTTTTGATTGTCCCTAGCGTGTTTTTTAAACTCCAAAACCTAAAAAAATGTTCGACTAAAAGAAGAAGAAGAAAATGAGAAATTTAGAATTTTGATCCAAAAATTAAAATAATGTTCAAATTGATAGGATTTTAGACTAAAACGATAGGTTATATAAGTTTTGCACTAAAAACGTTATTAACCTAAGCCACGTCACTATTTTCGTTAATTTTAAACGGCGGAGATACAAAAAAACGTAACGTTAGATACTATTTTACCAAAAACAATAGTTGGGGTACCCAAATAGTAACACATACTATGATACTAAATATGTACTTTTCCCTAAAAATTATACTATATTATATAAAAAAGTTAAAATTATATTAACTATTTTTATATAACCACATGTATTCGACTCGTGAGCTGATTAATTTGAATCGAGTCCTATGAATATCGTTATAAATATCGTTCTAAGGGTGATTCTCTAAACCTATTTTTTTCATTTACAACATTATGATTAGTGACGGTCCTACGCAATACGAACCATAAATTACTTTTTACCTTTGTTTTATACAATTTTTTTAAAATAGATTGTAAACTGATGTTTTGATATAATAATTGAAAAATGTTTTGGACTAATTTAAAAAAATTCAAAACTATTTTCAAAGTTCAAATAACTTGAAACTATGTTTAGGATGTTTTCAAAGGGTTTTAAATGTTTTCAAAAGCCAAACTACACAAAACCGTTCAGGTGTTTCGAAACACCCTTAGGTGTTTCGATACTGGGGATTTCAGTAGCAAAAGTGTTTCGATACGGGCCTTCCCTGGATGTGAATTCTGCCCAGCGTTTCGAAACGGGTTATGTCGTTTCGATACGCTTACGTGGCATCGACCACAACAGTCATAAACCCCAACGACTATTTCCCAACTAACTTTTAAATGCAGATCGTTTCGATACGGAGGCAGACATTTCGATACGGGCGTTTCGATACGGGTACTGCATCAGACTGCAACGACTCTTTCTATTTAAAAGGCGTTTCAAAACGGTCACGAGTGTTTCGAAACGGTGAGCAGCAGAACTGCATTTATAGTGGGAAATAAAGTCCTCAACGGCTCCAAATCATCCCCAACGGCTAGTAACGGCTATAAACTCATCAAGGAGTATAAAATGGACCTCAAAACATCAAGATATGATTAATGCTCATATTGTCAATCAACAAATGATTAAATATTGTCTTAGTACTTAAATTGTCAATTCTTGTATAGACAAATACTAGTAATCTAAAATTGTCAAATTTGCTCAATTGTTTTAGGTTTTGGGTGAGTGCTTTAATTGTGCAAACAAACACCTATTAAAGGGATTTATGTTTGCTTTATTTATCTCTTTGTAAAAGAGGGTTTGACCAAGACTTTGGGTAGAAAGCTTGATCGGTGTATAAGAGTTTCCTCCTAAGCCTAGAAAAGGAGACGAATCAATAGTGGATTGATTGGAAATCCTTAGTGGGAAGCTAAGGTAGTGGATGTAGACATTGGTTAAAAGGTTGAACCACTCTAAAATCATTTGTCATTTACATTTAAGCTTCCACACCACATCAACCCAAAATTCCACCTCTCCACCACTTGGTGAGCAACATCGATTGAACGAATCGAGCACCTCACAACTCAACATAGATTAATTATGAATTTGTCCTCACTTTTCAACATTTATATTTTACCTCTCAACTTTTAAACTTACAATATTGTTTAATGAATATAACATTTTATTTTGTTAGTCCAACCGACAGTTAATATCAATATAATTATCCTCAGAATCAATCAACGTAATATACAAATAAAATTACAATCATTATCAATATATTTTTATAACTTCAATCAGGATTGATCATTAAAATACATAAAATAAATATATTAATAATCGTAATAAATACAAACTTAAATGAAGATAAATATGTACATTATTTTTATCATAAAATATGAACATGAATCACACATAAAACTTAAAATATTATAAAAACTTAAATTTAGAATTTACGTCTCAAAATTTCCATTCTACATGCACATTTCCATTGAAAAAGATTTTATTTTTGACAAACAAAATTAGATTCCTAAAAGTTTTATAATATTTTTATATTGAAAAAATAAAAGTATTTAAATTTGAATAAAGCATGGCGCACAAAAAGGCAAATGCAACTATGCAAGGCCGAAGACAAATATAAAAAAATCAAAAGTTAGATTCCAAAATTTGAATAAAGCATTGGCTAAAAAGATCCATTTCCTCATTGCTTGATTTCAATTTTAAATTTAGCAGTCCGCCCAGTCAGTATAGTTTTTTTTTGATCAAAGAGACTTGCTTCATTTCAACTAAACGACAAGCAGGTACAAAAGGGAGGGGAAACAAGGCGGGCCCACCTCAGTTTCCTTCCTCCAACAACCAACGAGCGCCGCTATGAGCCATGCAGGGTCAATGGCGTCGCTTTTACAACTCCCTACAACAGGAACAATTAAAGAAAAAAACCTACAGCAAACCGGCGTAAACACAGGCGCAAACAGATCTCGTACACGACCGAGATCAACAGAACATCCGATAAAAAACAAAGTAAAAGGCCATGTAAGACCTGAAACACCTAAAAACAAACCCACGATCCATAAGATGTCGTGAGAAACATAAACAGCACAAGAGAACCAGCAAACACGAGGTGCTGAAACAAAGATAGCGTCCGCTGGTGTAACCAGGGATAGCTTCAAAACACCGAAACTCGGCAGATACAACAACGATCCATCCACGCTTAGTCGAGGCTTGAGACAACAAGGATACGCTCGCAACTCGCCTGAGAGCTCCATCCGGAGAACGGCTCCTACTCTGTACGAGATAGGCCTTATCAAGGCAAGCTGAACGTAGCCCCTACGTTGTGGCCCCGACACGTTGGGTAGGAACGCATCAACTGGGATAAAACAGTCCTGAAACCAAATCACAACAAGATAAAGATTGTAAACGACCAACATGCGATGCCAAAATACTCGGGCCTTTTTAATAGCGGTAACTCCTCCCGGATCCCATCCAAAGTGACAAACAGAGAACAAATGGAGCCTGTTATGAGACAAAGTCAACCGCCGGGTGGGTCCAACAAATCTGCCGGTAAATCTCCAAGGATCAGTAAACTTCCGAATCTCATAAAATGGAGATATGCTTGACTTTAAAAGGGAAAAGCTGATCCCAGATCCACCAAAACCGGAGAAATGAGTGAGGACTTTTCCAAAACTGGAAAAGTGGGTCCCTTGAGTGACTATGCTTGGCAGGAGGTAACAAGACCATTTTGCCCATGTCACTACTACATTCTCCAAAGGAACCAGACCCAGGTTTGCCAATGAGGAGCCGTACCACGCTCCGGCAGTCCGACGATCGTCGTGGAGCCTAACGCCATGATCGGAAACCTCACCCAACCTTCTTCTTTGCGGAACCAGCACCTTTTGTTTCCGGATACCTTGTTTTCCACCAGCTTGCAACGCCAGGGAGATGGATACACATCGATTTTCGGCTATCAGCACCAAGAAAACGTGAGGCCCCCGAGTAGAAAACCCACGACCAGCATGCCGTCCATTCTTCAACCCGCCTGGATCGAAGCATTCTCTTTCCGGAGAAGAGCTTCGTCCATATCCATAACAGAGGTGATCCTCAAGACAAACAACGGAAAACAGAGCTTCAAGGGGTCTTTTATCGAAAGGGTTGTTGCAATGGAGGGAAGCAGAAAGCCAGGGGCGGGGGCGACATCTTCCGAGGTCAGTGTTCTCCGCGGCGGCCGCAAAGCTCCCTGCAGCGGTAAAACCGTCAACAGTCACCGAAGGAAAACTGAAGAGAATACCAACGCCAGATACATCCCGACCGCGAGCCTCCCTCGTTACTCCACCGCCGAAGCTCCTCTGAGCAAACCACCAGTCACCGTCGTCCCCTAAGATACCGACGATCAGCTGGCCACCCGACGGCGACGAAGGCGCCTGTGTAGCGACCAAGCAAAAGGGCCGGCTCCGGCGAAACAAATCGAATGTCTGAGGCTCGGATAGCTTTGGGGGGAGAGGAGTTTGGCGCGCGTGAGGCGCGTTCCTTTTAGACATCTGATAAAAAGGCAGAGGCTCCTTTTGGTTTGGGGAAGTCGATTATGTCAGTATAGTATTCTTCTTTCATACAAGATTTATGATCATTAAATCTTTTAAAATATATATTTTATAATATTTAAACTCATGCATTTTAAAAATATTATATTTTAATAATGTTAGAGTAATTATAAGTTAATATGTCTTCATACTTTTTCTTAAACATTTAAAAATCATACATACCTTACAAACAAAGTTTCTCAGACTCGAGTCTCATAAGATGAACATCCTTTTTTTTCGTAGGATCACTTGTTGAGTTCTTAAAAATACTAACTAAACCAAAGTTAATTGGCATAATTTAAATACAGTCCTTAGCAATAATATGATTCTAGTTTTGAGTGATTGAATTGATTATATACATTTAGTCGATTGGTCAAGCTGTTCGTTTTTGTTCCCTTATATCCCTTTAGGTAATGGGTTTAAACCTATTAAGATCATTTTTGAGAATTTAATGGTGTGCTTGGTTGAGATGATAAAAAACTAGAAAGAAGTTTCTTTCCTCCCTATTGCTTGGTACAATAGAAAAGTGATAATTTTTTTTGAATTTTATATAATTTAGTCAAATATTTTTAATATGATTATTTTTATTCAATTTAGTCTTTAAAATTTTTATTTCATCTAAAATTGATCTCTATTTGTTTCTAATTTTTATAATTTAATCTAATATTTTTAATATAGTTTTATTTTTGTTCAATTTAATCCCTACATTTTTTTAATTCAAAATTGACCTATATGTATTTTTATTTTTTATAATTGAGTTGAATATTAACAATATAGTTTTATTTTTGTCCAGTTTAGTCCATAAATTTTTTATTTAATTCGAAATTGACCTCTATTAATTTCTATTTTTAATAATTTAGTCTAATATTTTTATAATCTAATCTTGAGAGTTTCACTGTCAATGCAACATATAGTACGCGATACAAACGAACCCAACCCGAATATCAAATGCTACAAATGACCTATTTGTGGCCTAAAAACATATTTTAAAAAAACAAGCATATTCGATTACATGAAAATAAACAACCAACATGAACATAAAGAGTAAACAATTAACTAAAGTCACCCGAGAAAATAAACCTTTAAAAACTTTAAAAAATAAACGATTTAACAAAAATGCATATTGGTAATTTTACAAGATTTAAATCCAAAAAACATCCAAAACTTAAATACAAGTTTAATATAAGTAGAAACATCTTATACCTTTGTTTTGCTAATAAAAAGAACTTCAAATCGAAGTAAATTTAACCGAATCGGGATTTAGGGACTAAAATGTAAATAATTCATAAGTTAGATTTTAAGTTAAAAAATCAATTTTAGGTCCTTTTTAGACTCATTAGTTCTAGTTAGACTTAATGGTAAATTCTTATTGAAATTGAATTTGAAATAGAGAGTTTGTTGTCACTGATTTTTTGACAAAAAAATGTAAGAAAAAAAAGAAAGGAAAGCTGCATTATTCGAATAAAAAAGCAAAGATGGTTTCAAATAAAAGAAGAAGGAAAGAGTAACCTTGATTCACCATATTCCATTCAAAAAGAAAGTATCATCATATTTGGGGGCAAATCTTGGTTAGATTAAAGAAATGGCTATTGGAATCAAATCAAGAAATTTAGGGGCAATATTCTACCCGAATTTTAGGGATTTTAGATGATTTTTCCTTATAATTATGGTGAAAAAATACTATATAAACCCCTTTCCCCTTCACTTGTAAACACACACTTCAAGCATCCGAAATTTACATAAAAAATTTAAGTTTGTATTGGCATTTTCAAGTGAATACAAGAAGAAAATTTTGGTTTTTAGGTATCTTGCTCTTGTTATTTTGTTCTTATTTATTTCTTTTATTTTGAATTTAACTATAATTAGAGCAATTCTATTTTTTTTTAAGTTTTGAAGAACCTTGATCTCTGTTTTCAATCTTTCTACATGAACACTTGATGAACTCTTTAAATAGAGTGTTTGATCTTTGTTTTAAAATAAAAGTGGGTGAATGGTGTTGTTGGGCTTTGTACCCATTTCAAACAAAAGTCGGTCTCTTAGACGCCAGATTAGGGATTCCGCGGATAGTTTGGGTAATGAAATTGTCTCTGGTCCTTCGTCATCTAGCTCCATTCTAGGCTCCATTCACCTAAACTATATAGACGAAGCTTTAGCGGTTTGGGGGGTCAGTATCATGCTTGGAGTATCTTTTGCGGGTGGAAAAAAAGCCCTCTTGGGCAAAGTCAATTTACTGGAGAACAAGGTTGGGGTCTAGATATTCCCATCCTTTGGTAGCTGCTGGTTTTACGGGTTTTTTCAAATTGTTTTAATGCAGAATTTATCTATTCTAAGTTGGAACGTTAGGGGGCTTGGAGGTTGTGAGAGAATCAGAATGGTGAGGAGTTTGATTAAGGAGAAAAAACCAAAGGTGATCTTTCTACAAGAGACAAAGCTTAATAATTTTCCTCCTTCGACTGTCAGACGTTTATGTGTTGGTAATGGCATGGTCTCTATTTTCGCCCCAGCACTCGGATCAGCAGGTGGCTTATTTGTTGCTTGGGATTCTGACTTCATCCTCAATCCTACTCATGTTATTGCTAGCAGATTTATTGCTGTTTTTGGGAATTTGGCTCATCTAAATAGCCCGATTGGCTTCTTAAACATCTACGACCCTTCTTCAGATCCAGAAAAGCACGGTTTCTTTGATGAACTTAAATCTTTCATGGCTGGTTACGATGTTATGTGGTGTCTAGGGGGAGATTTCAATGTCTTCCTCAACATGGAGGAAAAACGTGGGCGTTCGTGGAATTGCAATAATATGGATCTATTCAGAAATTTTATTCAAGATACAACATTGGTGGATTTACCTCTAAATGGTGGCAGATTTACTTGGTCTAGCAACAGGGATCCCCCACCTTGGTAAGATTGGATCGGTTTCTAATTTCGTCAGCTCTCCTCTCGGCTGCCCCAAATTTATCCCAGACTCTCCTCCCAAAATCTCTCTCGGATCATAACAGAATACTCCTAGCAGTTGAGTGCTTGAACTGGGGGCTTAAAACGTTCAAACTATTTAATTATCAGATGGAGGAAAAAGGCTTCGCTGATCTTATTTCAAGGGCAGTAGCTTAATGTAAACTGGGCAGCAACAAGGGTGGTATTGTTTCCATTTTGAGGCTCTGAAAGCGAGCCATAAAGCAGTGGTCCGAAACTAACTCTCGCTGCATTAATTTGAATCTCAAAGAGGTCGAACTGCAAATCTCCATTATTGAGTTGGCAATACAACAAGGCTCAAGCTCCCATATTGATTTCGATATGCTTTCGAAGCTTAGAGCTCAATTACATGTGCTGTTGCGCAAGGAGGAAAGTGTCTGGATCCAAAACTCTCGCCTCAAATGGTTTACAGAAGGTGATCGTAACACCAAGTTCTTTCACTTGGTAGCTTCAAATAGGCGTAGGAATAATCTGATTCAACCTATTAAAATTGGCGAGGAAACAATTTTGAATCCTTTACAGTTGAAGGAGGGTATTTTCAATCATTTCTCGGAGTTGTACAAAAAGGGTGACACTCTGAAGGTTGAAGCTTTCGACGTAGAGTTTTCTTCTTTATCTAATGAGCAATCCAGTTTTTTGGAACGCAAATTCTCTGAAAACGAAGTTTGGGAGGCTATCTTATCGATGGAGAGCTCCCGGGCCCCTGGTCCGGATGGTTTTAATATCGGATTTTACAAGAAGTTCTGGGGAGTGTTAAAGGGAGAGATTATGACCTTTTTTGATAATTTCTACAACGGCTTAAGGTAGGATGCTGAAGTTAATTATGCATTTATAGCCTTAATCCCTAAATGTGCTAGCCCTGAAAGTATCAATGACTTCCGTTCGATAAGCCTCGTCAGTAGTATATACAAAATTCTGGCCAAAGTCCTTTCGAGACGCTTGAAGGGCGTGCTGCATGACATTATCAGTGACACCCAGTTTGCTTTCGTCGCGGGTAGACAAATACTCGATTGCTCATTTCTTGCAAATGAAGCAGTGGATTACATACAAAAGATGGGCCTCAAAGGCTTGGTCTTTAAGACGGATTTTAGATGAGCTTATGACTCGGTCGATTGGGACTTCTTGATCTTCATCTTGAAAAAAATGGGCTGCGAGTCTAGGTGGTGCAATTGGATTTATCAGTGCATATCGACAGCCTCGATGTCCATTCTGGTAAATGGTTCTCCGACTTCTCGTTTTCCTCTAGGGCGTGGCCTCCGCCAAGGGTGCCCTCTATCTCCTATGCTCTTTAATGTGGTAGGCGAAGCTTTGTCTCGTCTTATTCGTAAAGCAATCGACATTGGGTTATTTTCAGGATTTCAAATTGGTAGAGGTACAAATTCTGAATCTACATCTCATTTACAATTCGCTGACGATTTGATTTTCTTCTCGGTGCCTCTTTATCGTATATACTCAATATTAGGAGGGTTCTGAGAATTTTCGAGATCGCAGCAGGTCTTCAACTTAACCTTGGTAAGTGTAGACTGTATGGTATAAACATTGATGACAACACTATTCAATCCTGGGCGTCAAGAATCGGTTGTGTTGTCGGATCCTTTCCTCAAGATTACTTGGGGCTTCCCCTTGGCCCTAAACGGAACGCTAGAATGTTATGGGATCCAGTCGTTAATAAATTCCACTCACATCTAGCTAGTTGGAAGGGGTGCAACCTGTCCTTCTCTGGTAGGTTGATTCTGATTAAATCAGTTTTGTCGTCTCTCCCTACCTATTTTCTATCCCTATTCAGAATGCCAACCAAGGTTTTGAATAAGTTAAATGGCATTATGGCGCGTTTCTTATGGGGTGGCTCGGAGACAACCTCCAAGATGCATTGGGTTAAGTGGCAGTCTATTTGTAGGATACTGGAAATGGGCGGATTGGGAGTATGTGACCTATTTTTGTTTAACCGAGCACTTCTAGGCAAATGGATCTTTAAATTTGCATATGATAAAGACTCTATTTGGAAGAAGGTAATATGTGCAAAGATTAATTCGAATTCTTCCTCCTTCATGCCGGATCCATGTCCGAATAGGCTAGCTTCTTGGTGCTGGAAAGGTATTCTCTCTTCGTTTTTTTCAAACGATAACTTCGGAACTTGCATCCAAGCAAACTCCAAATTTCAGGTTGGTGATGGTACTTCCATTTCTTTTTGGTCGGATCCTTGGTTATGTGATTCGCCTCTTCAATGCATGTTCCCAAGGCTGTTTACTCTTTCTACTAATAAAGTAGGCAAAGTATCTGAGTTCGGCTCGAAAATTGGTCCCAAATAGGTCTGGAACATTCCTCTTCGACGTCGATTATTCGACTGGGAAATCGTACAGTGGTCGGATTTTATGAACCTCCTTGATAACTTCTCTTCAGATGGCTTCAATCAGGACGCTCTGGAATGGAAAGGTTCCGGTAATGGCTTGTTCTCTGTTAAATCTTGTAGAAATATGCTTTGCTCTGGTTCGAACTTCTCCTTTGATTGGAAAAAACATATTTGGTTTGGCGCGGCACCTCCTAAAGTAGAATTCTTTTTGTGGAGAATTTTAAATAATGATATCCCCGTACGAGTTAATCTCGCTCGAAGGGGTGTCAATCCTGGTTTGTCTCGCATTTGCCCTCTGTGCGAATCATGGGACGAATCCACTGAACATTTGTTTCTACACTGCCATTTCTCTTGGATGATTTGGGTCAAGTTAGCAAGTATTTAGGGTCTGAACATTGTGTTTCCATTTTCTATAACTGCGTTGTTACAAACTTGGGCTGATTCCAACCCCTGCAGATTAGCACTGTCTATTTGGAACTCCATTCCTTTAGCGGCAATGTGGACGATTTGATTAATGAGGAACGATGTTATCTTCAATAACGCTAGGCCTGATCATGTCTTAGCCTTCTTCTTATCACGGTTCAGAACTGCTTGCTGGTTTAAAGTAAATAATAAAGCATGCTCATCCCTACTTCAGTTTTGGTCGGTGATCTTTCGCTCGCGGACTCCTTCGTGCCAATGAACAAGCCTTTATCCATTCAGGTATCTTGGTCTCCTCCACCCTTGGGTTTTGCAAAGATAAATGTCGATGGCGCTACTAGTAGAGACGGGACAAAGGTGGGCATTGGCGGTACCATCAGGTTACACGATGGTTCCACTATTTCTTCTTTTTCGGAGTCAAGTCCTGGAGGTCCACCTATAATTGCAGAGGTTTTGGCAATGAAATTTGGCTTGAGTTTGACGCTCTCTTTGGATGCTTGTAAAGGATTAAGACTCATTTTAGAAAGTGACTGCTCCGAAGCTATAAATTGGGTCCGTGATCCCTCGTGCGCACCTGGTTTCATGCGATCCCTGGTTCGGGAAGTTTCAGATTTATGCCTGAAGATTTATGTTTCTGTTCGCTGGATCCCAAGGGTCGTGAACTCCACCGCGGACTCCCTTGTAAAGACAGGCATTGGCTAGGCCAAGGATAGGCAGTTTATCGGCACTATGGTGTAAGTTTAATTGTCTGTTTTCATTTCTCTTTAATCTGTATTGTTGTAAGACCTTTTTTTCAATAAAATCGGCGCTCTTTTCCTCATTCCGCTTCCATTCGATCCTTCCGGATTGGTTGGAATGAAGGGGGTTTTTAACGAGGCCATCATTCATATAAAAAAATAGGTCATTTAAAATTTTATTACAATATTTTCATTTTTGTTATTTTATTTAATTTTGTGAATTGGATTAATGCTATTTTTTATATTTAATTTATTTCTCTATTAAAACCTTTAATTGTTTGTCTTTTCTTTTAATTGTTAGTTTAAGTAAAACCCCTAGATTTAAGTTCTTAAAAGCCTAGTTAGAGCCTTGAAGTTTAATAAAAATCTCTTCACATCAAGTTCATAAAATACACTTAATCATATCTAAACTCCCAATAGGTAAAATTTATTTAGACAATTCTTTAAGCTAATAATCGTTAACCTAGAAAATAAAAGCTTCAACATACCAATTGTTTTTTTATTGTTTAAAAAGTGGAACATAATTAATGTGGTGTTCTACCAAAAGGAGGTAACGGGTTAGAATCAGAAATGTTGGCGGTGATTAGAGTTTACTCTCCGGATGGTGGGGCCGTTAAAATGGAATTATCTTCATAAATGGACAATAAGTTAAATTTTATATGGTGTAGTAAGGTGGTTTGGATTGAGAACTTGACGTTTGAAGTTGCCTCATGGCCGCGACAGTAGCGAGTTGGTTTGTGTGTTGTTGTTTTTTTCATCTTTTTCCATGTTTAAAGCTATTTTTTGGAATACACAAGGCACTCTTGGCCTTGAATATAATCGTTTTTTAGAATGTTTATGAGGTTGTAGGCCCCTGATATTGTTGCGGTGTTGGAGCCTAGGGTGAGTGGTGATAATGCTGATAGGTTCATTTTTCGATCGGGGTTTGCCCATTCTTATCGGGTTGAAGCGACGTGTATGTCTGGTGGGATTTGGTTATTGCGAAAGGATTGTTTTCTTGTGGATGTGGTGGCTGTTTCGGACCAATTTAGTCATGCTTCTTGTCGTGTAGTTGGTTCGGGTAAGTGTTGGTTTATAACGTTCGTTTATGCCAGCCCAAACGCTAGTCGAAGAAGTGGTGTTTAGGGTCAGATTCATGCTCTTGACCCATGTGTCAATGTTTCGTGGCTACTGAGGGTGATTTCAATGCCATTTGCAGTGTTGAGAAGAGGCTTGAGGGCTGATCTCGTCGCTCGGGAGTCTGTCTTAAGTTTTGCGAGTTTCTCTTTTAGACTAGTCTTCTAGATATGGGTTATTCTGGACCTCGTTTTACTTGAGAACATGGTGATTTGAAGCAACGTCTAGACCAATGTTTATGTAGTGGTAAATGGTATGAGGAATTTGTCAACTCTTCTATTACTCACCTTCCGATGTTGGGGTCAGACCATAGACCAAACTTGCTCTAAACAGACTATGTGGTTTAGACCTCGGCTCATAAGCCTTTTCGTTGTCTGGCTACGTGGAATGATCATCCTGATTATCGGAGACTTTTGGAAGATTCATGGCGGTCTAATGGTACTATGTTTGAGAACCTGGTGGAGTTTCAAAATAGTTGTCGTAATTGGAATGTTGAGGTGTTTGGTATCATTGGTTGTCAGAAGGCACGTGTTCTTGCGCGTATCAAAGAGGTTGATCTTGCTTTGGAGCGCACTGAAACCCCGTCCCTTCGCTGCCTTACGTCTAATCTAAAGAATGAACTTAATGATATTCTTAACTAAAAGGAGAGCTTGTGGTACTAGAATTCCCGCTCTACTTGGATTTCGCAGGGGGATAGAAATACTAGATATTATCATGCATCGACTCTCTCTAGACGTCGGAAGAATACTATCCATCGGCTTCACTTGGACAATGGCATGTGGTGCGATGATAAGACGACTTTAAAAGCGAGTGTAGTGGACTTTTTTCAGAACCTTTTTACATCGGAACCATGCTCACCGACAAGAGCAGATTTTCGTGGGGGTTTCCGTCATCTTTCAGAGGGGATAAGCAGTAGATTGTTCGGCCAGTTACTATGAAGGAAGTGCAGTCGGCCTTGTTTAGTATGGACCCAATTGATTCATTGATTGGATTATGTTCTGCGTGAGGTCTATATCGACACTAGTTATTTGGAATGGGGAGCTATCCGATTGTTTCTTGCCTACGAAGGGTCTTCACTAGGGAGACCCGCTCTCACCTTACCTTTTTGTTTTGTGTATGGAACGACTCTCCCACACAATTGGCAGGAAGGTTGAAGATGGTCAGTGGACAACTATTCGTTTGTCGAATGATGGCTCTGGCTTATCACACTTATTTTTCGTTAATGACCTAGTGTTATTTGCTGAGGCTTCTACTGATTAGTTAGAGGTGATTCGAGACATTCTGAAGCATTTATGTAGTTGTTCTGGACATCGGGTGAGTGTTGCAAAAATAGAAATTTTCTTCTCTAAGAATTATCTTTTAGATCTTAAACAGGTCATTGCAACAAGCTTTAGCTTTGAGGTTGTTGAGGATCTTAGAATGTATCTAGGAGTTCCCCTATTGCACAAACGAGTGACACAGAGCACTTATCGCTACCTTCTTTATAGGATTGAGCAACGACTTTCAGGTTGGGCTCCCCGTACTCTTTCGCTAGCAGGGCGCATTACCCTTTCTAAGGTAGTGTTGCAAGCGGTACCTACATATGTTATACAATCTACCTATCTCCCGAAGGGTATCTGTGATGAAATAGAGAAGATGACCTGTCGTTTTGTTTGGGGCTCGTCTAGTGACAATCATGTTTTAGCCCTTATGCGTTGGGACAATGTTAAGTCTTCTTCACTGGAGGGTGGGTTAGGTTTCAGAGATCTTCATCGACAGAATCAAGCTTTGATTATAAAGCTTGGTTTTCATCTTTTATTGAATCTTGAGAAGTTGTGGGTCAGGGTTCTTCGAGCGAAATATAAATTGGAGGGTGATCTCCCAACTATTATTCTGCGACTGAGTTGTTCGCGGCTTTGGAGGGGGATCAATAACGTTTGGGATGATGTTCGCCGTGGAATCTGCTGGCAGGTTAAAGATGGTTGGTGTACTGACTTTTGGTGAGATATTTGGTTAGATGAGGGTGAGCCTTTAGCTGTTCATTGTCTCTACCTGATCTACCAAGACCGACGCTTGTTTTTGCAATGCTCACTATTGATGGAGGCTGGGACTGGAACCGCCTTGAATCTCTTCTACCTTCTGCCTTGCTTCATCGGATTGCTTGCATTATACCTCCTTATGCTTCTCTAGATCGTGACCGACCGGGGTGGTGTTGGGAGGAAACTCGTCTCTTTTCGACGTCTTCGGTGTATAGGGCTTTGAGTAATCCTCCAACTCAGGGTGTCAATCGGATTTGAAAAATTATTTGGAGCGCTAATGTTCTTCAACAGATCCGTGTGTTTCTTTGGCTTCTTGGACATGACAGGTTGTTAACCAATGTTGAGCGTTGTCGCCACCATATTACAACTCTTTCTTTATGCCCGACTTGTGGACAAGGGGATGAATCCAGGAATCATGTGATGCACGAATGCTCTCGTGCCCGACATGTATAGTCATGTTTGATACGTGCAGAACACCTTCATGACTTCATGAATGCACCTTTTGATGTGTGGCTGGGCGAGAATTTGGCTATGATTGGTTATGCACGCTCTAGGGTTGTCGAGTGGGGAAGTTTGTTTGCCGTCACTTGTTGGTCCTTTTGGAAACGTCGCTGCCGCTGAATCTTCACTGGGGAATGTAGTAGCGTCGAGGAGGTGCTGCATTTTTGTCGCAGCTACACATCAGAAATCGTGGCAGCTGGTGATCGCAGGATTGGCGTGCCACAGACTCGTGTGCGGGCGTAGCCTTGGTCAGCACCTAGTGTGGGCTGGGTAAAAGCCAACGTTGATAGAGCTGTATGGGGACGCGGAAGCAGGGCTACCAATGGCGGTGTTATTCGCGACAACAAGGGTGAGTGGCTTTTTGGTTTTGCTCGTAGTATTGGGGTTTGCTCAATTCTTTTGGCGGAGTTATGGGGAACACATGATATGTTATTGCATGTTTGGCGTTTAGGATTCCGTAAGGTGGTTCTTGATATAAATAATAGTACGGTGGTCATGATTTTACAAGGTTTGTCATTAGCTCTTCATCAAGGTAGTCTTGTTGCAAGGATATATCATATTTTAGCTAGACAATAGGATGATCATATTCGGCATATTTCGCGTGAAGCGAATCGTGTGGCCTACGGCCTTGCGGCTATGGCTCGAGGCAAATCTTTAGGAGAATGGTAGTTTGAGGCACCTCCGCCAGAGCTCTCTATTGTGTTCTCTTTCGAAAGGATCCATGTATCTTCGACTGTTTAATGGTTTGACTTTTTGACTCTTTACATTTTATAATCCTTACCACGAGTACTCTTTTCCTCCGTTTAGAATTATAGAGATTTTTAATGAGACTTGTGGTAATGGTAAAGCTTGTTATGAATATTTATCTATGTGGATGTCTATCATGATTAGAACTTTATCAAAGGAGTTTGATTTATTTATTATTAGGAATATTATCTCTATGAATTAGAGTTTAATATATTATGTACTTCTTATGCCTATAAAGAGATGATTCATTGAAGGCATTGTACACGAATTCTATATTTGAGAATAATACAAATCTCCCCCCCTCTCTCTCTCTCTCATCTCTTTGATCTTTTATTCTTGTTCGTTGTTCTTTGTTATTTTATTCACAACACGTTATCAACACGAGACTCTAATCAACTGAGGTCTTCATCGTTATAATTCAAAAGAAGTTACCGAGAAGAATTCGAATAAACCAAAGATAAGTTTTTTTTCTCCTTATTTTTTTAGTTACCGATTGTCTTTCTCTTTATATTTTAACTTTGTTTTAATTTTTGAAAATTTTGGAAGTATGTTTGATTTTATTCGAACATTGGAAAGAGATAAATTTGTGGCTTCTCACAAACCAAAAGACGAATCGATAGAGACGAAGAGGTTGCGTTTGGTGTAAATTATGTGTGCTTTCTCTTGTTCTTAAAAGGGTTAATTAGCGGTATGCTTATTCATACTTTTACTTATATGATTATATTTGATATTTTTCATATTATTATTTATATCATTTTATTTGGTAAAAGTTAATATTTTTAACCGTGTTTTGAGTTTTACATGATATGCTTAAATGGCTTGGAAAGAGATGTGATATAAAGGGACTATGAGAAGCTATCTCGGTTATATGATGTCTCCATTGTCCACGAGAGAAAAATTAATATCGGTAAATTTTGGTTTTATTTTTATTCTTTATATTATTATTTTAAAGTGCGATAAATCATGATGATTTTGAATTTACAAGAAGATTATTATAAAGTCTATATTTGCTCGAAAGCAATATTTCTTCTTCGTTGAAAAACTTGACCATAGACTTCTCCCAATTTCAAGTTACGAAAATTCTTCTTGATCCAAAAAGTTTTATGGGAGGCATTTCTTGAAGTGAATGCAAAGCATGATGTTTATTCCATGCGATTATCAATGATGGGCCATTCTCTGAAGTGAATGCAAACATGATGTTTATTCCATGCAATTATCAATGATGGGGCATTCCCTGAAGTGAATGTAAGCATGATGTTTATTCCATGCGATTATTGGATCTGTTTCATTCCCTGAATTGAATGCAAACATGGTAAATCATTATTCAGTTAGAGACATAATTTCGATATAATCCAAGTATAATTGGCTGGACATCCCGTTCTACGAGGCTACTGGTCTCAAAGGATGTTTTTAAAGGACCTTGTAGACAGGTTTAACAATGTCGCGTACGAGGATTAAATCTTTGTTCTCTGTGATAAGGATATGTGAAAAAGGTTTCAAAGGCACACTGGCTCTACTCCATTCCCTGAAGTGAATGTGAGATTATATTATGGAAGAAATAAAAAATCACATTAAAAGTTGTGGTCGTGGTCGAGGCTATGGATATACACATGAAAAATATAGTCGTTTTAAGAATACTTCTACCCGCTGGTAGCGAAGTTATAAGGATGACAAGAGTGATAAAGAACATTCTACGGATGTGAAATCTTTTTACCAATGTGATGTTATAAACCATTGGTTTCGTACTTGTCAAACACCAAAGTATTATGAACTTTATCCATAATCATAAATGATAAATGAAATAAAATATAAACAAAATTTGTTTATGGAAAAAATAATTATGATGTTATTGGTCCAACTCAATTGGATATTGTTAATTTTTCTCATAACCCTTGAAAGGGAATAATTTACCATTTATTTTATTTCCCTTATAACCTCTAACAGGAATAATTGGTTTTTTATGTTAATTCGTTTTATTTATTATTTATTTATATTAGTTTGTTTTATGTTTATTTATTTCACATATTATTTATTTACGCTTTATGTTAATTTATTATTTGAAGAATATGATGACTTCCGGAATAAAATATACAATGAATTGTGGCTATTTATGCCTAGAATTGTGGCTATTTATGCCTAGCAGATAATGCAAGTACGCATATTGTACTTAAGCATAAGAAATATTTTTCTCATTTAAATGCAAGGGGAAATATGAGTAGTATTTCTCAAAGTACTAAAATATCAATACTTCGGAAGAGCACTTGAAAGTTTATCTCTGATAGATAATCGACTTGATATGATGTGCTATATTTTATATTTTTCATTCCTCGAAGTGAATGATACAAAGTACATATTTTTATTACCTGAAGTAAATGAAACAAAGCACATTTTGAAAGGTGCACAATTATGCATTTCTCGTTTAAAATGCAAGGGAATAATGTGAGTACTATATCCGAAAGTACTAATATCACAAAAGACTCAGGTTGAGCAAATATGTTATTGTCAAATGGAACTTTATTCTATATTCACAGTGCATTATGCTCGTCAAAGTCATAAATAGAGCAATATGAGTTCGCAAACTATCCCTTTGGGAATTATAGATAACATATGTTATCAATTGACATTTGAAATAAGCCAATATGGATATAAGTTTTGGTAGCCCAAAAGCCAGTTGAAAGCTCTAGAAGAGCTATATATTGCTACCAAAAGATGATTTCAATTGAAAGCTCCGAAAGAGCTAAATATATCCCTATTTAAAGGAACAATTTTGATGGTCGTACTAGACATGTACGAGTGAGATTGAATTACATGTTTGGTAAACAAGGAGTTTACAAAGTTAGAGATATATACACACACACACACACACACACACACATATATATATATATAGTTGGCATGACCGGTTAGACCATCCTGATCAATAATGGTGTAGAAATTATTGAGATTTACATGCACGTGTATTAAAAGAACCTGTAGTTCTTGTAGTGCTTATTCTCAAAGGAATGAATTAAATTCCACTTATTAAAGAATGTGAAGTTCTTGTGTTACTTAAAAGAATTGATTAATTCCACTTACTAAAAGAACCTGAAGTTCTTGTGTTGTTTGTTCTCAAAAGATATAGATGATCACACTTACCAAAAGAATTAGAACTTAAAGTTCTTGTACTGAAGTTGAGACTGCATGTCTTGCACATCTGAACGAAATATGGGCTCATATATCCACAAATGTGGAAAGTTTTATATGATTTTAGTAGATGCATCTACATTGTTTTATCGACTTGCAACCAGAAGTCTGTGAGATTGATTCTAAAAGATTCAGATTATGCAGTTAGACTATTCGTCTTGAAAAACTAGTGGGTTTATATTTTAGGCTATATCAGTTGTTACAAAGCCTATTGATTATGAAAAATATAGTTTAGCAAAATTTCAATTAGATGCCTCCTATTTAATAGCTAAACTATGAGAACAAAAGAATTATTATTTATATGGTGTTTCCATATAGCAACACTTATACGCATCAAGCCAACGAGTTATAATAAACTCCCCGTTATGATTGGTTTTTGGGTCAGAAACCATACGTTTCCCATTTTATGATTTTTGAATGTGCGATATGAATTGCTCCACCACAACGCACAAAATGGGTGAATAAAAAGGGTTGAGAATATATATTGATTATGAGTCTCCTTTTATGTTTAAATTCTTAAACATTAATTGGAGAATTATTTATGACATGATTTTTCTCAACATCAGGGGGAGATAATAATCAGTTGGATAGAGGAAAATGAATTATCATTATCTAAATCCTCGTATATGAACTAGAAGTTCATAAGATAATTCATGTTATTACATGTCAACTGCCAGACATATTTACTGACCCAATGCGAGTAATTAAGTCTCATATACCAGCTGAAACGCTCTATGTTTAAATTATATGTTAGAGCGAGAGAATGTAAATCATGCCTGAAGCATGATAGTTGAAATGGTTCCAATGATCAAAATTCTCGTAAATAGAAAGCAATATGAGATGGTCATATATTGGAGGCGGGTGCTCTTGAAGAGACCCAAGACATAACAAATAATAAAACTCTAGAAGAGTTTCAGGTACCTGAAATAAAGGTTGAAATCTTGAAGAGATCTCGATGAGTTATGTCATTACGAGAATGGAACCAGAAAATTAGAAAGTTGTCGACAACGATTTTACAAACAATTTTACATAAAATACTTCTATAGAAGTAAAGAAAGAAATCGAGGATCTTGTATAAAATCTATCCAGAAGTATAGATATTGAATTGGCCAATGTTGAAAGATGCTTTGAACTTCTAAAATAGAAGTATTTGGACCAGCAGTCCAAACACCTAAAGGTGTAATGCAAGTGAGGCACAAATAAGTAGTCGTAAATACGACTTGAACTATGATTTATGAAAAGTTTTAATTACTTCATGGTGGATGCAATTACTTTGGCAGTTTTGAAAATTTTACATGCGTCTAATTATTTGTGGATCCATATTTATCCTTGAAGGAACTAAAATGCTATAAGCATTTGGAAATTTCTGAGGAAATTTATTTAGACATGTCTCATGAATATTTTGGTGCATTTGGTATAATCGCCTTAGTGAATACTAATTGAGAAAATACTATAAGAATGATCAGATTTCCTTATGTATTTTATAAAGGATTTTGGATCAAGATCCATTATGATAATTTTAGAACTCCTAAAGAGCTTCAAATTGGAAACTCATGAAGTACTTTCAATACAAGTACTTGAATCTTGACATCAAGTTTATTTCGACTTGAAGATCGATCATTTTTATATATTTCTTTTGTCTATGAATAGACATAAGCTGAAAGAATCTTAAAGAAGATTCAATATGAATAGAGCATATCTATTGAGTATCCCAATAGTTGTAAGATTGTTGGATGTGAATAAAGATAATTATATCTTTTCTTGGTTTTGAAGAACTATATATTAGTTGGTCAAGAAATATCTATGAATATACAAAGATCATTACATTTAGATCTTCAAGCATTCGTTGATGCCTCCTCAAATGTCGTAGAAATAATTGTTATACACGAGGCAAGCCAAAAAAATGTGTTTGGCTAAGACTATTGACCCAACATATCCAAAAGATATGTGGATTTACTTTTACAAGATATGATAAAAGCTATCTTGTGTGAAGATAACGCAAGATGTATATCTCAGTTTGAAAGTGGATACATCATGGAACATATTACTCCAAAGTTTTCATCCCCACGATCTTTAGAAAAATGATATTCAAGATTAAATTATGAAGATTCAAAGATCTTCTGTGGTGTTTGCATGAGGGGGAGTAAATACGCGTTGCACTCTTTTCCCCTTAACCGAGGTTTTGTCCCAATGAGTTTTACTGGTAAGATTTTTAATGAGGCAACATGTTATGCGTATCAAAGATGTGTGTACTCTTTTTCCTTCACTAAAGAATTTTTTTCCCACTGGATTTTTATCTTAGTAAGGTTTTAACGGGACACATTATCTTTATAGACATCTAAGGGGAAGTGTTATGAATATTTATCTATGTGGATTGTCTATCATGATTAGAACTTTATTAAAGGAGTTTGATTTATTTATTATTAGGAATATTATCTCTATGAATTAGAGTTTAATGTATTATGTACTTCTTATGCCTATAGATAAACGATTCATTAAAGGCATTGCACACGAATTCTATATTTGAGAATAATACAAATCTCTCTCTCATCTCTTTAATCTTTTATTCTTGTTTGTTGTTTTTATTATTTTATTCACAACAAAGCCCTATTTCATAACAAAATTATAGTACACGGTAGAAGCTCAAATATTTCCGTGAACGAAACATTCCCATGGAATTATCTAGAAATCTTAATTCATGCGAATCAACCTAGAAACCAGGACCCAACCATAACGTGCCACGTTTGTGAAAGAAAAACCATTTGATCGTCCACTTCGACCAAGTAAGAGAAGGAGAAGATGTATTCTCCTGTGGGACCGACCAAATCTCCACTCGTCGAACAAACTAAGCATCGCCAATAAAGCTTTGCCACGTTTCAATATATAACCGTCAGATCATCCACGCTGGCACCAAAAACCAATCGAAACAATCCAATTCTAAGCAAAGACCCAAACTCTGACTAGAAATGTTTCGAAATGCTAAAACCTCAACTATTTAAGAACACTCCAAAGCCATTTCACCAATTCAGTATACAGAAAACTTGTGTAACTGATAATTACAATCAAGCGAAGCTTAAAAACCAAACAATGGGGAAGTGGGCGATCCCTTCCGCTTTGATTCTTCTTTGCCTTCTCAGTCTCCTCTCTGATCAAGGTAAGCTTACGCCGTTTTTTCTTTTCATTCTTTTATTGATTTTTTCCTGTAGCGTTCGAATGCTGAACTCGGGGATCTACGGTTGTTTCAGATAGAAAAGTTCAAGCAAATGCCAAGGAAGGAGGCGTAGATTCTCCAAAAGTGGAGGACAATATCGGCGCTGTGCCTCACGGTTCACAAACCGATTCTGATGTAGTTAAAAGGTGGGCATTATATTGTTTAAGAATATACTCGTCGATGATTTTTAATTTCATTTTTTTTGTATTTTGAATTGGATTTTTTTCTCTTTTTTTTGGTAGGGAATCGGAATCGATCTCTCCGAGATCGCTTCGCAATAATGCAGAGAAATTTGAATTCCAAGCAGAGGTGTCTCGGCTTATGGATATTATTGTCAATTCTCTTTATAGCAACAAGGAGATTTTCCTCCGAGAGTTGATCTCCAATGCTTCTGATGTGAGTTTTCCGTCATTCTTTGGTCGTTGTTTTTAGTTATTGTTTTTTGAACTCCAAGTTTTAATGGAAACTTGTTTTGGAATTCAGGCGTTAGACAAGATTAGGTTCCTTTCACTCACGGACAAAGACGTTTTGGGCGAAGGTGACACTACCAAGCTGGAGATCCAGGTTAGTTCAGCGTTAAAACTTTATTTTACAGAAATATAAAATTAGAAAATTCCGGTGGCCGAATACTAGAAAAAATGTGTTATAAATGTAGATATTCTGTTTCAGTATAGATGCATGTATACCTGTCGTTAAGGCTGGGTGTTATGAAATTTGAGTTTTCGAGTCTATGAAATTTTTTCGAGTTCAATCGAGTCGAGTTTATGTATATATATATTTCTTCATATTTTTCACATGTGATATGCATATACCATGCAAAATTGATAGACTCGACTCAGAGTATAGAAACTGATAAACTAATTACTAAAAATTTCGAGTTATTCGAATTTCCATTTCATAACTCAAATTTTATTTGAAATTTTTTCTAGTTGAATTTATGACATTACCGATTTTTCGCCTCTAGTCGAGTTGAATAATTCGATTTTTTTCGAGTCGAGTCGAGTTTTGCCCACCCTACCTATCTTTGTTGAGTGTGAATAAAATTGCAGATCAAGTTGGATAAAGAGAAGAAAATTCTTTCGCTTCGTGACAGAGGTATAGGAATGACAAAAGAAGATTTAGTCAAGAACTTGGGAACAATTGCAAAATCTGGAACTTCTGGTAAGTAATTCTTAGATTCATTTTCAATTGATTTTGTTATACCAAGATTATTTAGTAAAATTTCAAGTATTGTTTTTATTTCCCTGTGCAGCATTTGTTGAGAAAATGCAGAGCAGTGGAGACCTTAATCTGATTGGGCAGTTTGGAGTTGGGTTTTATTCCGTATATCTTGTAGCTGACTACGTCGAAGTCATTAGTAAACACAATGATGATAAACAGTACGATTGCTAAACCTCAATGTAGTTGTTATACAAATGTTTGATTCATTTTTAAATAATCATTTAATGAATATTTTTTTCCCAGGTATGTATGGGAATCAAAGGCTGACGGGGCATTTGCAATTTCTGAGGATACTTGGAATGAACCACTAGGCCGTGGAACCGAGATTAGATTGCATCTTAGGAATGAAGCTCAGGAGTACTTGGAGGAAAGCAAATTGAAGGTTAGTGTAGCTTAAGTCTTGCTTGATTTCATAATTTCATTACTTTAACTGTAGTTATACTGATTGTATTAGGGTTTTATTTGATCTATCATGTCACCATCCTTTGTATTTTGCTTTGGCTTTTGAAAATCTGTTAACAAAGCATGCTGTGGTTGTCATCTGCAGGAATTGGTGAAGAAATATTCCGAATTCATCAATTTCCCCATCTATATCTGGGCAAGTAAAGAGGTTGATGTTGAGGTACCTGCAGATGAAGACGATTCTGGTGATGAGAAGGAAACCGGTATGTGTCGATGAAAGACGCATTTTAATGTTCATTTAAAACTTTCTGATGCCATTTTTATCATTATACTGTAAGAGTGTGCATGCTCTGATCAAAGTATTTGGTCTCATTCTCTTTTATTGCTACAAACAGCTGATAGCACTCCTTCTGAGGAAGGAGAAGATGAAGATGCTGATAAAGCCGAGGATGAAGACACTGAAAAGAAACCAAAGACAAAGACAGTGAAGGAAACTACTTATGAATGGGAGCTTCTGAATGATGTTAAGGCTATATGGTTGCGCAGTCCAAAAGATGTGACAGAAGAGGAATACATAAAATTCTATCACTCTCTAGCAAAGGTAATTTGACATAAATTTCCTAGCTCCAGACATCTGAAAACACTTTCGAGAAGTTACTAACCTTGATTGTTGTTTATTTGTGTTGCTATGCAGGACTTTAATGATGAAAAGCCCATGTCCTGGAGCCACTTCACCGCGGAAGGTGATGTTGAGTTCAAGGCTGTCTTGTATGTGCCTCCTAAAGCTCCTTATAATCTGTACGACAGTTACTATAATGCTAAATCCAACTTGAAGTTGTATGTTAGACGAGTTTTTATCTCTGACGAGTTTGATGAGCTTCTGCCGAAGTTTCTTAGCTTTTTGAAGGTAATCACAGATAATGCCAAGTTACTTTAGATGACTTCATCAAGCACTTTGTTTTCTTGTATCTGATTGTGTTTATTATTGGATAACATATTGAGCAGGCTATTGTTGATTCTGATACTCTTCCACTCAATGTGTCACGAGAGATGCTACAAGCTCACAGTAGTTTGAAAACAATCAAGAAGAAACTCATCAGGAAAGCCCTTGATATGATACGCAAAATTGCCGAGGAGGATCCCGATGAGTCCAGTGGCAAAGACGAGAAAGGTAGACTGAGGCCTTTCAAACCGAAAACTCTTTTATTTGAAGTTATTTATCGGTTAGTGGTTGAAGCTGAATATTGATGTGAATGCAGAAGCTGAAAAATCTGAAGATGATGATGAGAAGAAGGGTCAATATACCAAGTTCTGGAATGAATTCGGAAAGTCCATTAAACTTGGTATCATTGAGGATGCATCCAACAGAAATCGCTTGGCTAAACTCCTTCGGTTCGAGAGGTATTAGTTTTTGAGGCTATCTTTAATTCCTTTGGAAGAGTTCTCCTTTTCTGCCATTAATATGAATCACAACGCAGCACTAAGTCGGATGGCAAATTGACTTCACTGGATAAGTACATATCAAGAATGAAATCGGATCAGAAAGAAATCTTCTACATTACAGGAACGAGCAAGGAACAGTTGGAAGAGTCTCCATTCTTGGAGAGGCTTAAGAAAAAAAATTATGAGGTACTGCAAAAACATTTAGCTATTAACTCCAGTCATTTACTTTGCTTCAAAGCCATCTTTTTAATATCTTACCTTCTACTTATTCTATTCCTTATGATTTATGTTTGTGTTGCTTTATTTTGTTTCTAATGGTCCTTTTCCAGGTTATTTTCTTTACGGATCCTGTTGACGAATACCTGATGCAATACCTGATGGATTATGAAGGAAAACAGTTCCAAAATGTGTCCAAGGAAGGCCTAAAAATTGGGAAGGACAAGAAGAACAAAGAACTCAAGGAGTCATTTAAGGAACTAACCAAATGGTGGAAGGGTGCAATTACCACTGACAAAGTTGATGAGGTGAAAATAAGCAACCGTTTGGACAACACTCCTTGTGTGGTCGTCGCATCAAAGTTCGGTTGGAGCGCTAACATGGAGCGAATCATGCAAGCTCAAACCCTATCAGATGCTAACAAGCAATCTTACATGAAAGGCAAGAGGATCCTTGAAATCAACCCGAGGCACCCAATCATCAAGGAGCTTCGTGATAGAGTTGTTAAGGACTCTAAGGTACGGACATTTAAACCGAAAATATCCATGTTGGGTGACACCACGTTCGATATGCATTAATGATTCTCCTTGGTCATGTTCCATGCATTGTAATGGTTCAGTTAACTGACTTGTCGGAATTATTTACTGGATCTTCAGGATGAGGGTGTGAAGCAAACGGCCCGGCTTATTTACCAGATAGCTTTGATGGAGAGTGGCTTCCCTTTACCCGACCCCAAGGATTTTGCCTCACGCATCTACAGCTCAGTTCAATCTAGCCTAAATATCAGTCCTGATGCGACAGTTGAGGAGGAGGAGGATGTAGAAGAAACCGAGATAGAGTCCGAGACAAAAACAGGTTTGAGCTCTTCGAAGCGCGAATCCGAACCCGATAAGGATGATGCAGATACCGACTCTTCTGATGTCAAGGATGAGTTGTAGATTGTCCAAAGAAACTGCATTATCATGCCATTTCAAGAAAGCATTTAATGATAGAGTTAATGTATAGTCGCCAGGAATTTAGTCTTTAGTTCGAGCTCGACTTGTTCCAGCTCTAATTTGATTAGAGTAGGTATCATTTATTTTTAAATTAAGTATATTAGAATAAAATTTTGAATAAATTCAAATCCGACATTGAAGTATTCAAATTTGACTTGGTCTGTTAAATAATTGGAACATCAACAGGCCTTTGTGGTGTCTTCAAATCAGGCTTTGAATTAAAATCTGCACAATGTATGATACTAACATTGCGGGATGATTACTTTCCTTTTCTTGCCTACTTAATGTATAATTCTGATTTTTTTATTTATCCAAATAAACAATCCCCTGCTTAACCAACTATGATCGAGAGAGGCAAATTTGAATCATTAGAGATTAGATTACTTTTTTGTTTTAACATATACCTCTATTCCTGAAGTCTGATTCGGAACATAAAGATTGAAACACCACATGATTCACCTGAGCAAGAGTGAAAACGAAGCAGCTCGAAAGGAACAGCAAACAGCACCCCTACATAAGGAAGCAAATATATCTTCTCAGCCAATGCCTCTCTTAGCTAGGTGATCTGCCTCAATATTGCACACTCTAGAAATGTGTCAAACAGACAGCCACCCCCAATAATAAGTTGGAAATATAGCGAATCGAACCTGAAAAGCATGCTGGTGACTTGGTAGGATCATGAATCCATTCAACTACCAATTTACTATCACTTTCCAAAATCAGTTTAGATTTGTTATGCCACTCCGATGCAATAAAGGAACGTGATACATGCCTTGCCAAACCAACAATTTCTCCATTGTTAAATTTTGCGCAGATATTCGAATGTGATACATGCTGAAATTCACCGTTTATTACTGAAATTTGCATATAGATATAATTTTCAATGGGTGAGAAATTTGCAGTAGTTTCAAGACAATGCCAACAATATTTAACTCCAGTTTCTCCATGGAGGTAACCATAAGAACAAAGCCCGACTATCAGAAATAAGAGAAAGATGTGCTTGCAACGGTCGTGTCATGTCAAGGCACAAGTATAACCAACATGAGCATTGTGAATAACATTTTACAGAGTTACACTATTTGTCTCCCAAAGAAACACATCAGAGCCTGATGTGCTTGCAACGGTCGTGTACAAGGCCCCAAACCCAGTCACCATGCCTCAAAACCTGTGTGCACTTGAGCGATGAACGATCCCAGACACGAACTGTTGCATCCTCCACAGGACCATATCCCACATTCGTACAAGCGAGTCATTTCCAACCGTAAAAATTAGTTTGGCAGAAGCCAATCGAAAAATGGTTTGAACAACGTCAGTATGACCATGTAAAACATCAATGCTATACCTTCCTAAAAATTTCTTGCTCCTAAACTCCCTCTCCACAAACATTTTCTTCCATGATTTCACATCAGAAACCCCTGAACCTAAACATTCCAATGCAGCCGGAAGCCCCACATCTCGCAATAAAACTTCTTCCAAACGCAACTTGGATGCTATATTATGGAGAGTTTTCGACACACAAGGTACTATTCCAAGCTCTTTGGGGTCAAGACAATTCAAAATTTCAGAAACTAAGGCTGGTGGGAGATCAGTGATTGACTGCAGGGAATTCGGAAAAACATCATTAGGAGGCAACTGTTTTGAACCATAAAAGCTTGAAATTCCCTTCTTAGGATTACAATTCAATAGTACTCAATTTAGTCACCTAATTTAATTTAATCAATAATATTCTTTTTGTAGATATCTTTTGATATTTGCCACAACACATTTGCCAAAATGAAGGGACAATGGCATACATCAAATGCACCTCAGGTGCATTAAAAGGCCAAAGATCATCGGCTTTTCTATACAAAGATCATTGCCTATGAAAATGTAAAATTTTCATATTTCCACCAGGATTATAGCTAGTACCCGCATGCCGAAATGAGCAAAGAATAGGACCTAGCAATAGCTGTCGATGACCTGAGCAAAACAATATTTGTTTCTCTTAAAACTTGTTGTTCTCAATCTCCATATTCAAACAGTAAAAGTTTTCACACCAAAAGTTTGGGCATATTCCAAATTTCGTAGGGCTAAAATGGATTTTGATGAGAGCATTTCGCAGCTAAAACATCCGCTACATCAGTAAAATTTTATATAAAACTTAAAACCCTTCTCCAGTTTCCACCAATTGATGAATCAAACGCTGGCCTACATTGAATTATGTAACAACTAGCTCCAACTAAACCCTCCCACCTATTTACTCTATTTTTAGAAATAAAAATTAAAACTAAAATCAGAAGAAACTAACACTACCTCTTAATGCATAAAAAAATGTGTAGCGGAAAAAACCTGGGATGAGGAGCAAACTATGGACAGCCCAACTGTGATGTAGAGCCTACAAAATAATAATTGTTGTTGTATTCTCATCTCTTCTTTTACAGCAATATAGTTTTCCTCCTTTATCAAGGCAAGTGAGAAAGGTTTGACTAAAAGTAAAAAAAAAAAAAGCATGTAAAAATAGTTCATATCATCACAAGCAAAATAGGAACCCCAAAATTCCTCAGTCTCAGCATGCACCTCAAGTTAGATGCATGTCACTATACCTTGCAATAGAGGATAGACCAGAAAAACTAGTTATATAATGAATATACACACCTAATTTTTAAACAAGGTGCCCTGTTAACCACAACTCTAAATGTGTCACTCATTCAAGTCGAAGAGTTGAACCAAATGTGTTTAATTTGTAATTATTAATGTGTCACTCATTCAGTTGGACAATAGTAAGCTAATTTTAAAATTTGCTTTTCTTAATATGGTGACTTCTTTGAAATAAATTGAAATTAAATGCAAAGCACAGTAAACATCATATGTAAATTATGGAAGCATAAAACTTTAGCAAAAGAAATTTAAGAAAGCAAGAAGCAAGGAAGGTCAGCAACGAAGTACCTCCGAATGAAGCTTCTTCAAAATGAAAGGTTGGGGAAATAACATCATGGAACTGCAGCTAATGCCAAAAGTAGCGAAATGATCTGCACAAGTCGAGAAATAATAGACCATTGTGAATACTTGAAGCAACATATGGCGAAGTAACAGTTTGCAATAGTACCCAGATGGGATATGACCAAACATGAAGTAGTCTTTGGCCCCAGAACAACTTCTATCACCAAGATCATCCGTGGGACTTAAAAACATATAGATCATCATATGAAGCTCCAACGTTAGATCAAAACCACTGCTTTAAGCTAGTAGGTGGAAACTAGCCTAGTCTCCCTTTGTTACTACTAGGATAGATGCACATAACTGAGAAATAGGAGTATAGTGTTAACCAATGCCTTAGAAAGAAGTCAAATAAACTTAACTTATTATAAGGGAAAGAAGAAAAGCTATATGTGAAAGATGATGTTAATCAAACGGTGCAATACCATACATATAAAAGTCATTCTCCTTCAATTGCAATGTAGGGATGACTGCAAATATTATGTGTTCAATATACAATTGCATAAAAGAAAGAAATAGAAAGCAACTAATAAATCTAAACCAATTTTTAGCTTTTTGGTAAACTCTTGGTAGTGAGAAAAAATGTTAAAAGATTAAAAGCAGTGATACAAGCATGCATCAACAATCACCTTATATGCATTTGTGAAATGGGTTGTTCTAAAATATGTAGGAGGTGATTCCACAACATCCATCACATGAGAAATTATACCTACTAGCGAATTGCTGTCAAATGTTGCTCTTTGCAGTGCTTCTTGAATCTGTCGGATAAAACCTATTTCCTGAGAGAAGTTAAAGATACAAAGACAAAGTTCTAACAAAAGATGAAAGAAAAGATAAACAGTTGAGAAATGATAATTACAGAAATCTTAAAATGATGATTCATGATAAAATACCTGAGCTTTTGCAAATATAGGGCACCATCCCTCCCGAACAAGACATTTCTTAGTAACATCTTAATTCAACATATTTAATGTATCATGTATAGCTTTCTGTCTTCGCACCTGGTTTAATGAAGAAAAAAAACAAATCACAATGATTGATAACATCATAGTATTACACATGACTTATTGGATCTTCATACAATATTCTAGATATTTTGTATATTGTGATGTCCATTGCTCCAGCAAAGTCAACAAATATACAAGACGAGATAAAATCACTAGCTGCATCTTCCCATGCTCATCCATTGTGTTGGATGGTATTCAATTGAAGTCGGAGTATTATTTCGATGGTGAATACCAGCATCTGATGTAGTTTCCAATTCAAAAAAACATATGAAAGGATCTGTCACCAAAGCCAGAACCTTAAAACACAAGAATGCATATTTTCATTGCAACGCCAACTAATAACGAATGCAAGACGTATTGATTGACAAGTGAGGGAGATAAAACAGAGTCAAATTGGATCAAAGTTTGTATTTACTCATGTATACTGCACGATAAAAATTTTGAAAATAAAAAAATCTATAACTGTTAGGTCATCTCCTATAAGAATTAAAAGCATGCCACTTTAGGCATGGCTGTGAAGAATAAATGTGCGTTAACTGATTTGTATTTAATTCAAAACATAATTCTAGTTATATAGTCAACACAAATCATATAAAATGGCATTATGCATTTGTGCTTTGAATTTTCAAGTAGAAAAATAAAATGGCTGCACTTACTTCTCTAGTAATTTGCCTTGGTTTATTAGGGTCTTCAGGAACAGGATAACAGCTTGCTCCAAATGCTTCACAAATTTTCAACATTATTGTCCTTGCCCGTTCTCTCTGAGAAAAACACTACTAATATTGTTTTGTCAACCTGCAAAGATTAACAGAAAGAAATGTCAAGATAACAGAATTAAGATTCAATATAAGAATTGATGGTAATAAGTAGAAGAAAAAAAATTCGGCAGATACAAGTTCCATGGTTTCTTCATCAGCTGGACAAAAAATACCATTTCAGCAGATACATGATCCATTTGAAGACTACTCTGTACATACAATCACTAGTACAATGAAAGAATACATAGGGAATTAGCAGATTCGGTAATTTCAACTGACCTTGCAAATTTATTAGTTAGTACTTGATATTTTGATAAAAAAATACATCTAAGATAATTAAGAACTGGGCCACAATCAATAGCACAAACTTAAATTAAGGCTTAAGTAGATACTTGATTAACAAATGATCATTGGAAATGACTTTTCTCACCGTTTAGCTGCCACAGTGTAGAATGGGGAAAAGTGTCTTAGCACCGAAAAAATAAGCATTAGGCAGAATAGGTATTCTGAAAAGTACAAAACCAAAAGTCGCTTGAGACTTTAAAGAGATTCAAAATCATTAAAAAATTGGACAAATTTTGATGAATAGAAGGGAGAAAGGTGTCTTAGCACCGAAAAAATAAGCATCAACAGAATAAGTATTCTGAAAAGTATAAAACCAAAAGCCATTCGAGACTTTAGCATCGAAAAAAATAACCATCAGACGAATAAGTATTCCGAAAAGTACAAAACCAAAAGCCACTCGAGACTTTAGAGAGATTCAAAATCATTAAAAATTTGGACAAAATTTGATGAATAGAAGGGAAAATGTGTCTTAACCCCGAAAAAATAACCATCAGCCGAATAAGTATCCTGAAAAGTACAAATCCAAAAGCCACTCAAGACTTTAGAGAGATTCAAAATCATTAGAAATTCAGACAAATTTTGATGAATAGAAGGGGGAAAGGTGTCTTAGCATCAAAAAATAACCATCAGATGAATAAGTATTTTGAAAAATACAAAATCAAAAGCCACTCGTGACTTTAGAGAGATTCAAAATCATTAAAAATTCGCACAAACTTTGATGAATAGAAGGGGGGAAGGTGTCTTAGCACCGAAAAAATAACCATCATCCGAATAAGTATTCTGAAAAGTACAAAACCAAAAGCCGCTCAAGACTTTAAAGAGATTCAAAATCATTAGAAATTCGAAAAAAAAAATTGATGAATAGAAGAGAGAAAAGGTGTCTTAGCACCGAAAAAATAACCATCAGCAGAATAAGTATTATGAAAAGTACAAAATCAAAAATCAGTCGAAACTTTAGTGAGATTCAAAATCATTAGAAATTCGAACAAATTTTCATTTCAAAAAAATTCAAGGATGTCATATTAACTAGTTTCGCGAGATACTGCCTCTTTTCTTTTTAAGACATGATAGATCACGTAAGAACAAATGTGATACTATTCAAATTCCAAAAAATGTGCTATTGCCAAATTATGGTCTCAATAGAGCAGAAGCTTTTATAGGAAAATCAGTTCCCAATATTTAGCCCCTTTATACCGAATCTCAGCCTCTTATCAGCTATCACCTTTAGAATTCAAGAGTTATCAAAGACTGAAACAAGTTCAACTGCAACAAAGACTTGCCCTATCATGTTTGAAGCATGTGAGTATGCTCAAACAAGAAGAGTGATTCAGTTAGCACAAAGGGACCCAGAATGCATCAAGACATCTGTCATACTCATTCATTCTTACATGAGGGAAACCATAACATATTTCACATCCCATGCCATGTTCATATAAATCAGCATAAAAGAACTCTTTTAAAAAATAGTGTACATTGATGAATATCATTGTATTCATGGTCCCAGCCTCTTAAAAACTGCCTATCATAAACGGTAGAAAAAATCAAGTATATTTAACCACTAACAGTCCAACCCAGAAAATCAGAAAAAATAAAATCATTTAAAAGAAATTTACCCCACATGCATAATGAAACGAAAAAAGTTGAATAAAAATGTGATAGAAAGTTACTTTAATGTTTAAACCCAAATCAAACTTGTATTATGACAAAAATTAAGTTAGTTCAGTACACCCACTGAAAAGCATCTAACCAAAATCCCTAAATATTTTGGTAAAGACTTGTACTATACACTGATCAAAAGCAAATATATTCTCTATTTTCAAAAAGAACAAGCTCGTTGAAAATATTGTCACTTTTCTTTAAAGAGAAACTTAAAGCTGGGTATAAAGTTATTAGAGTAACGAAATCAAAAAGTAAAACCTTCTTTGATAAGCTGAAAGCCAAACTCAAAATATAGACATCAAAATCTTTTCAACCAAACCAGAAACCACATTTATTACTAGTATAACATATTTTCTCTTAGTTTCAAGGGTTAGGTGTCCCAACTAAATCAAGCAATTTCATCAAATCTCAATTCAAACAGGGGACTGATGCACAAAATTAGTTAAGCTAAAATCTTACATTTCCACACAGCCCCCAAAACATCACTTAATCAACATTAATATAGTCACCGACTCCAACAAATTATCCAAATGCAACTAAAAAATGAACGTGAAATTCAGTTCCTAACGAATGTTGAACAAGCAAACAATTAAAATCTTGAATTACCCTTTACAATGATTATATTCAAGAAATATTTAAAACAGAAGCAAAGTGAGTTGATTCAAGTATAGGACGACATACATCACAGAACTTGAGGACACCGAGTTCACCAAGATAAGAAATGGCACGGTAAGCGGACTCCAAGAGAATAATGAGTTGAACAAGGGTCATTTTCTCTGACCACATCAGATCCATCGACGACCAGTTATCTACAAACTTCTGCATTCTTTTCATTTTCTCTCTCTTTCTCAAGAATCAAACAGGAAAAAAAAAAGAAATTCAGATAAGAGTTTTTAGATCTTGAGACATTTCATTTGGGATTATGACAGAAAGACTGCGTTTGATTTTATTTTCTGCGTCCCAATAAATTTGAAATTCGCGCAGAGTTAAAAGATTCGCTTTCTTTTTTATGAGTTCTTTTAATTACTAAGAAAGAACCTTTTGTGCCCCTTTTTTAACGAGATTTGAACCTAAAAAGGGTCAAATTCATTCGATGACGGTGGGAAAAATTCAAAATAGAAGAACTAAAATCCAACAAGTTGGTTTGATCCTAAACGATCCTTTACCATTACATTCAAGAAATATTTAAAATGTAACCGTGCGATGCAGAGGAGTGTTATGACCGTTAGCCTTTTAATTTTCTGTTTTAGATTATGACACGTTAATGATACGCAGCGTTTCATTAATCTATGTAAATACATAATACGGTGTCGTTCGGTTAGGGAGGGTGTTATGTAACCCTAGCCGTTGTTGATTGAGGCTATCGAATATCAGAAACCTTATTCAGTCTCTCTCAACTTCTTCTTTTTCTCTTCTCATCTCAATCCAAATCTATTCTCATCTCTTTTTAATTCTTCAGTTTGATTCAGTGTGTTACAAAGGTATCAGAGCTTCCAGGTTTTAACAATGGTTGACGGAATTCCAATCACGCGCAGTCAGACATGGCAGCAGGAGGCTGCGAAACTTCAGGAAGAGTTTGCTCGTCTGGAAGGCAGTATTGACGCGAAGATGGACACGAAATTTGGGGAATTTCGGACACAAATCGGGGAGGACTTCCGAAAGATGCTCGAAGTGGCTATGGGTAAAAAGATCGAGCCGGGGAATCAGGAGAATCCAGCTCAAGGATGGATCATGGGCCCGGGAATTTTGGGAACGGGACCGTCGTCGTCGGTACAAGATAATCAAGACGAGGTACTGATTACGGGGGGAAAAGAGGCCCCAAAGGCAACCCAGGAATGTCAACACCCAACGAGCAATTTAACCTACAAATTGCCATGTCCCAAATTCGATGGCTCCGACTTCAGAGGGTGGCACTCCAAGCTGGAGCAGTTCTTCGAAGCTGAGGCTGTCCCGGAACAAAGCAAAATCCGTTTGGTGATGATTCATCTGGAGGGAAAGGCTTTGCAGTGGCACCAGTTCCTGATGAACTCGAATGGAGGAGCAGGGGAGATGATTTGGGCAGAATATCTGAAACTCATGAGGGACCGTTTTGCTCCAGGAGGGTTCAGTGACCCTTTCTCCGAATTGTTAGCCTTACGACAGACAGAATCAGTGGAGTCGTACTACGAGGAATTCATAAACTTGGTGAATCAGGTACAGTTGCCTGAGAAATACATTTTAAGCATGTTTATGAACCATCTTCGTTTGGAAATTAGTCAATATCTTACACTGTTGCAACCCAAGTCTTTACTCGAAGCTTTTCACACTGCAAAACAATTAGAAACCATATTCTTTCCTGTGAATGGGAAACCACTGGCTAGAACCACTCCCCCTAGCTTAAGTATGCCCTCTAGGAGTTTTAATCCTAGTTTCAAAGCTTATTCAAATGCGGGCACTTCAGGGCCTCCTTCCACTGTAGTATCTAGAAGTGTTACACCTTCAATATTAAGCCCTAGTAGAACCAGAAACTCGGGTCAGACTATTGTCAAAGGGTCAGGGAAAAATCTATCTACTGCAGAGATAGAGGAAAGAAGGAGGAAAGGTCTCTGTTTCTGGTGTGCAGAGAAGTACACACCTGGGCACAGGTGTACAAAGAGCCAAATCTTTCAGATAGTGGTGGATGGAACTGAGGAAGAGGGAGAGCCTGAAGTATTTCTAGACTGTGAGGAAACAGGGGAAGGGTCTGGAACAGAAGGGCCAGTGTTATCCCTAAACGCCATGTGGGGAGCAACTAACTGGGAAACCATGAAGCTGAAGGTTGAAGTCTCTGGAACAGAATGGATAGCTTTAATTGATTCATGCAGTACTTACAATTTTTTGAGTGCTGCAATGGTGAAGAAAATGGGGTTACTGGTGAACAAGAAGAACAATTTGAAGGTTACAGTGGCCGATGGGAATTCCCTAGAGACATGGGGAGAGTGTAGCAAGTTGACTTGGAAGGTACAAGGAGAAGAATTTGTGTCAAACTTCTTGATTTTGGCTCTGAAATGTTGTGATGTGGTTTTAGGGGTCCAATGGCTAATTACACTAGGGACCATAAGTTGGGACTTCAAAACTATGGAGATGAGCTGGACTAAGCAAAACAAGACTGTAATATTGAAGGGAGTGAGACCTGGGTCACACAGTTGGATAGATTCCAAGAGATGCAATAAACTGCTGAGAGAGAACCACAGTCCCTTAACTACTTCATTATGGGTTATGGAAGGACAAGTGGGATTGAAGAAATCAAACGATCCTATGCCTGAGGAATTGAAGGTAGTACTGGCTGAGTTTGAAGATGTATTCAAGGAACCCTCGGGATTACCACCAGTGAGAGGTCAATAACATAAAGTGACTTTGCTAAATGATCAACAAGTTGTGAAGATGAAACCATATAGATACCCTGTCAGTCAGAAAGAAGAAATTGAGAAACAAGTTAAGGAGATGATGGAGAGTGGGATAATCAGATACAGCAACAGTTCATTCTCTTCCCCAGTGGTGATGGTTAAGAAGAAAGATGGCTCCTGGAGGTTATGTGTTGATTATAGAAGATTGAACCAGTTAACAGTTAAAGACAAATTTCCAATGCCAATTATAGAGGAGTTATTGGATGAATTGGGAGATGCAAGGTTCTTTTCCAAGCTTGACTTGAGAGCTGGTTATCACCAGATCAGGATGTGGGAACCAGATGTGTATAAGACAGCATTCAAGACTCATGAAGGACACTATGAGTTCTTGGTAATGCCCTTTGGCTTAACCAATGCTCCAGCCACCTTCCAGGGCTTGATGAATAGAATTTTCAGAGCTTACTTGAGGAAATTTGTACTTGTGTTTTTTGATGATATACTGATCTACTCTCAGAACTGGGACACACACCTGAAGCATTTACAAGAGGTATTGGGAGTGTTAAGGGAACACAAACTATATGCCAAGATGAAGAAATGTTGTTTTGGGGCACAGGAGATAGATTATCTTGGATATGTAATCACAAATGGAGTTATTGCTATGGATGGTTCCAAGGTTGAATGTATACTGAACTGGCCAAAACCTGAGAGTGTGAAGGAACTTAGAGGCTTTCTGGGATTATCAGGGTACTACAGAAGATTTGTGAAGGACTATGGAACAATAGCCAGGCCTCTGACCAATTTACTCAAGAAGGGAGGATGGAAGTGGGGCCACAGTGAAGACTTGGCATTTGAAAAATTGAAGCAAGCAGCCAGTAGTGCTCTTGTATTAACACTACCTGACTTTAATGAAGAATTCAGTGTGGAGACTGATGCTTCAGAGAAAGGAGTGGGAGCAGTCTTAGTACAAAAAGGGAAGCCTTTGGCATTCTTCAGTAGAGGCTTAGGAGTGAGGCACCAGGGACTTTCAGTCTATGAAAAGGAGATGTTAGCTGCACTGATGGCTGTGAAGAAGTGGTCAGCATATCTGGTGGGAAGGCATTTCAAGATCAAGACTGACCATCAGAGTCTGAGATTCTTAGCAGAGAATCAAGCAATAACCCCTGCACAGCAGAAATGGATGGTGAAAATGTTAGGGTATGACTATGAGGTGGTGTACAAGAAGGGGAGTTCTAATGTAGTTGCAGATTCCTTATCCAGAAAACCAGGAATTGTAGAAGGGGAACTGTTAGCTATCAGTGGTGTTAACACTGACTTAATGGCAAGAATAGCAAAAACCTGGGAAACTGATGAGAAAATTAAGAAGATTCTGGAAGCTATTCAGAAGGGGTCTTCCCATTATACAAAGTATGCTTGGGATGGGAAATGGCTAAAAAGGAAGGGTAAGGTTGTTGTGGGGAACAATGAACAATTGAGGAAGGAATTAATGTCTTATTTTCATGGTAGTCCCATTGGAGAACATTCAGGAGCTGAAGTGACAACCAGAAGGTTGAGTAGCATTTTTTACTGAAAAGGGTTGAGGAAAAATGTGAAAACAATGGTGAGAGAATGTGGGATCTGCCAGAAGAACAAAATTGATTTGTCTCATCCTAGAGGCTTGCTGCAGCCATTACCAATACCTGATACAGTTTGGACTTCTATCAGTATGGATTTTATAGAGGGGTTACCCAATTCTAGGAGGAATGATGTTATTTTAGTGGTGGTTGATAGGCTAACCAAATATGCTCACTTTATTGCTTTGAGCCATCCTTTCACAGCAAGAGACATTGCACAAGTATTTCTGGAGAACATATTTAAACTTCATGGCATGCCCCACACCATTGTCTGTGATAGAGACAGGATTTTCATGAGCCAATTTTGAAAGGAGCTATTTGCTAAACTGGGAACTGCAATTACTCCCTCCACAGCATATCACCCAGAAACGGATGGTCAGACTGAGAGAGTCAACCAGTGTGTTGAAACTTACCTCAGGTGCATGACAGGTGAGAAGCCCAAGGAATGGAATGATTGGTTACACTTGGCGGAGTGGTGGTACAATTCCTCATACCACTCTGCAATTGGGACCTCCCCATTTCAAGCTTTGTATGGTCAGGAACCTAACTCCCATGTACCTTATTTAGCTGGAGAGTCAGTGGTAGCTACAGTAGATAGAGGCTCGCAACAAAGAGAAGCAGCAATCAAAATGTTGAAATTTCATTTGAAAATAGCACAAGAAAGAATGAAACAACAAACAGACAAGAGAAGGGTGGACTGTGACTTTTAGACAGGAGACATGGTGTTCTTAAAATTGCAGCCTTACAGACAGCAGTCAGTTCAGCATAGAGTTTCTCAGAAATTGGCACCAAAATGATTTGGTCCATTTAAAATTGTGGGCAAAATCGGGTCTACTGCATACAAATTGGAGCTGCCAATGGGATCCAAGATTCACCTTGTGTTCCATGTATCCCAGTTGAAGAAACAAATTGGATCTGATGTGTTTTCAACAGAATTACCTTTGATTGGGCCTGATGGTGGGATCAGTAAGGAGCCTGTGAGAATTATTGATCGCAGGATAGGAAGGAAGGGGAATAGAGCTGTAACTGAAGTCCTGGTGGAATGGTCAAATACTTTTCCTGAAGATGCTACATGGGAAGTGCTTTATCAACTACAGTAGCAGTTTCCTGACTTCAATCCTTGAGGTCAAGGATTGTTTGAAGAAGGGGGCATTGTAACCGTGCGATGCAGAGGAGTGTTATGACCGTTAGCCTTTTAATTTTCTGTTTTAGATTATGACACGTTAATGATACGCAGCGTTTCATTAATCTATGTAAATACATAATACGGTGTCGTTCGGTTAGGGAGGGTGTTATGTAACCCTAGCCGTTGTTGATTGAGGCTATCGAATATCAAAAACCTTATTCAGTCTCTCTCAACTTCTTCTTTTTCTCTTCTCATCTCAATCCAAATCTATTCTCATCTCACATATCATTTTTTAAATTACTTTATTTGACCAATACAATCGGGAATGGACCGAGGGGTACAGTCACCCCCCTAAAAAAATTTAAATTACCTTATAGTATAGGTATTTTTCTGTATTTTGTTGTCAATATCTAATTTTGCACCCCTTAAATTTTATTTGAGGTAAGCCGAAGAGAAAAATTATAATTATGATTGTTATTTTGCATTAACTTGTGTTACCATAATTTATATAAAAGTTCGCTCCTCTTAACATAAAATCTTGGGTCCATCACTTAATACAATGGTTAGCACTTAGTACCATTTTATTGGCCAATTAAAACCAAAAGAATTAAAAATAACTTTGGATGCTATCGAGGGAATAGTAATTTTCACTAAATCTATTTTTCAACATATATTATTTTTTTGGGACCAAAATATATTGTTTTTACAACCTTGAAAGTTCCTACAAGATATTTAGTACCGCGTCATCTTTCTATCATTGCATTCAAATATGAACTTGATTTCCAAGAAAAAGAGTTTATTATCTAAACCCCTCTGTATATTTTCAAGAAAATAACTTGATTTACAAGAAAATAAATTTACTGCTTCTTCATCTCACGTGGCAGCTTGAAAGTGTAAGAGTCCGAATTGAATAAACAAAATTAAATGAATTGATGAAAATATAAGAGTTAAATGTGAAAAGAAGCATAATAGCCAAGAGAAGAACCACTATAATATTTTCTATTAATTTCTCAAATAAGGAAGAAAAGAGGAAAACACGTTATTTAACCCTACAGACTTAAACGCAATGTTTTAACAAAACTTAAACACTAACCCTAATAATATTAAGATGTTTAAACTCTCCCCCCTAACATTAAAACAACATATTTTTATTTAACTAAAATTTAAACTCGTTACAAATCTACCTACTCGAAATAATTTTTGTCATCAAAGATTAAAATATGACCCTCCTTTTTCTAGTGATTAGACCAAACGTGTCCCATGCTCTATTAGCCTTGATCAAAAATAAAATATGAACCGCATGTAGTTCTTCCATATCGGCAATGGTTGAAAACTAAATATAAACAAACAATATAGTTTCCATGTCGACGCAGACAAGCTTAATGCCCCCAGGATCAAAAAGCAACCTAAATAGTTCATCAAGTCGATCATGTTCGAAATTAAAACGGCATATTCTGAATCAAATGAAAATTCAACATTCGAACTGGCCTATTATTCAGTTCAATTCAATAGTATTATTGTATTGAACTGGATCACTATACATACCATGGACAGGATTGAAGTAGTTCCCCTGAACCTCGCGGATCAACATGAATTGAAATGTTCTGTTGGAAAATCCCTGAACTAGTTGAAATAGTCTGGTCTGAACTGGTTAAATTTCTTCTACAACACCACAGCGTTGTTCACCACTTAGATATTCCTTAATTGTTTTCACTGATACTTGAGTCTCGCTGATTTTTATTTTTTTTAACCAATGCCGTTTGTTTGCACTAAATATTGTAACTCTAAAATCTATTAATCCTGACACCAACTCTAACAACATTAAGATGTTTAAACTTTTCCCCTAAATATTAAAACGACGTAGTTTTATTTAACTACAATTTAGACTCGTTACATAAAGTTCTTCTGCAAGCTCTCTTTCATTCATTAGTTCTTTGATTTTCTCCATTCTTCAATCTGAAAATGAAACTCCATGCATTAATAACATTCTTTTTGCTAAAATCCTACTAGAATTCTCAAATGGAAACACGAATCAAGAAAAAAAACTGCAACAACCAGTAATTGTTTGTATAAATTATATAGGGGTTTTTATATAGTAAACTTATTTTCTTAATTCAATCAAGTTCTTTTTCTAGAAATCAATACGTGATCTGTCTGTGATCTTATATCCAATTCATACTCATAAAAGATTTAGTAAATTTATTTTATTGGAAATTAATTATAAGGGTTTATATAGAAGACTTCTTTCTTGGAAATAAAGTTCAAATATGTTTGAATGCAACGGTCAGAAAAATGAATCAGCAGTAAATTTCCTGTAGGTTGTAGGGACTTCAAATGTTGTAAAACAATATAATTCTATGGTTATATTTTGATACACAAACTGTGTAAAAAAATTAAAATAATTCTTCATATTTAAGCTATAAAATCTAAATTTCTAGCTCTAATACTCTAAAACTTAAACCTTAAACTATAAACTCTAAATTATAACTATAAACCTTAAATTATACACCCTATAATCTAAACCCCTAAATTCTAAACCATAAAATATGTCTCTAAACCCTAAAGTAACAAAAAAATTACAAGTTTATGTATCAAAGTATTTTCCATACTTTAAATAAACATTTTATAAAATTTATCAAAGACTTATTCTAGTTTAGTTGTTAAGTGACTAGTAGTTACCCAAAGGGTTGTGGGTTTGAATTCCCTCCCTAGTAACCAAGTTATTTGTAACCCACTAGGTTTTAGTTAGCCATTAAAGTAATGACACATGTGACTATTGTATTGGCCATTAAAATATTTTTGACCAAAAATTTAATTTTGTGGTCACCATCTTTAAGGGTAAACTACATTTATGACCACCCAATTATATATGGTTAATCTTATTTTGACCGTCACCCATCTTTAAGGATAAACTACATTCATAACTATCCAATTATATATCTAATCTTATTTCAACCATCGAACTATATAAGCAACCGTTTGAACATCACTCCTTGGTGGTTGTCACATCAAATCCAATATTAAAATATTCGAATTTGACTTGGTCTGTTAAATAATTAGAACATCAACCGGCCTTTGTGGTGTCTCCAAATCAGGATTCGAATTAAAATCTGCACCAACAGTATGACACTAACATTGCTGGATGGTTATTTTTCTTTTTTTTTCTTGCCTATTTAATGTATAATTCTGATTTTATTTATTTATCCAAACAAATAATCCCCTGCTTAATCAACTATGATAAAATTTTAGAAGAAAATAAGTCACACCGAAACAGTTGAACTTTTGACAAAACAAGATTCCAACATTTCAGTATACTAGAATTTTATGACAGCCAAATCTACTCATAAATTGGCTTTGTCTGGGATCCGTCCAAAGAATAAACAAAAGGAGCACTACCAAAATATTTCTTAAAAGAGGCAGATTTTATTCGTTAGAGATTGGATTACTTTTTTTCTTTTAACATATTAAATATATATAAATTAGAGATTAGATTAGCTAAGCATACCATTATTTGATTTATTTTAATCATAAACCTTTGTCTTATAATCAAAAGACTGATTCTGATTCGTTCAATATTGTATCATTCAGCAGATAAAGAGAACCATATTTCTTCTTCCGAAAACGTCCAAAATTTGTGGGTCTCTTTCCACTTGTGAAGAATCAATTTTTTTGGGCCAGAATGAAGAATCAATGTTGTATTAAAGTTTTATACCATTAATATTATAACAGTTCCATAATTGAATTTAATATATTTATAATTTTGATCTAGAATATTGTCAGTCTTCAGTGTACTTTTAACTAATTTTGGTAATGCCTGTCCAAGGGAGAATTTCTCCCTGCCTTTGGGTAAAATGGAGGGTTTGGCTTTTGACTACTCCACTCGAGCTTTTTCTTTTTAACAAATAGGAATTTCATAAATAAAACAAGAGATTATAAGCACACATACGGTATGAAAAGTCGAGAGAAAACGAGACCAAAAGACTCGAACAAAAAAATTAAAACAACAAAGAACCTATAATGAAAATCCGCACAATGAGACTACAGGGCTGGCTAATAGAGGGAGCACCCTGAGCGACCGCTCAAGACACCTAAAAAATAATTATTCTTAGTTTTAAAATTTATTTTTAATTTATTAAATTAATTAATCTAACAATAAAAAATAGTTGCCAACAATCAATTGGTCTAGTGAGATGAGACACTAGATCCCTTAAGCAAAGTCATAGATTCGAATCCTGACGTTGTGAATGGAACAAATTGGGTTGAGAGGGTCACCCTCATAATGGTCTCTACAATACTCGATTTATATTAGTAAAATATTAAATTAATTGTTCAAAGTATTAGAATATACTTTCATTTTATAAAAGTTTATTTTTAAGTTTTCATACATAACCTTGAAAATATTCGGGACGGCATTGCAAGACCGCCAGAACATGAAGGCAGTGATTCTTTTGAAACAAAGGGAAAGGGTAATGCACATTCTTTAGAAATTATAAAGAACCCTAAAGGAAGAGTCACTTTGTTCATTCACTTATTAATGCATAAACTAAGAATTCATTGTTGCTCTTAACTTGTCCCAAAATATACACCAGTTTTTTTTAAGGATTTTGCTATATACACAGATGTGTAACTTTATTAATAATATTAGATATGAATTAATCAATTGGTTAAATACAGACAATACTTATATTTACCGACAACTTTACAAGCAGTCCAAGATAAAGGCAATGGATTCCTCTCTCTTTGTTATCGTCAGAACTTGTACGATAAAAGAGCAGATTTAATTATTAATGCCAAGTTGCTAAGAACTTTGATTTTCTACCAAACATGTTTTCTGAATATCAATAAAAAAGATTAATAACAGTCTTGTATTTCTATACACATGGCCTGGAAAATTGGGTTTTTACAATCTGGATCTCGAACCCTAAATTAATCTTCCATTTTAGCTGTTAATCTAAGAGAGGAATACAAAGGAAATTGCTGAAGCCAACAATGTGATGTGCAAAGCAGCTTCGGAAATTGTCTTGGAAGACTCCCCTGTGAGTAAACCTGGTAACCATGAACCATTGTAGTCTGTTGGAACCTGTCCTGTCCCTGTAATAGATCCATATGTCGTCACCGTTGTGCCCGTCGCCGTCGCCGTCGCCGCGACCGTATTGCTTGCAGATTTTTGACTGTGTAGGAATAAATTGAAAGCTTTTCAGCAATGATCATAAAAGGAGATTCTATTCTGATAGGACAAAGTCGTTTCATTTCAACACCCTTTTTTTTCATGGATTCTCATATCTCAATCAGAAAAGACATCAGATCAGAATAAATTTATAAATTATAAAATATATAATGTATACCTTGTTGATGAAGGGCAGAATGTAATCGTATAATCAGCTCCCGTACATGTAAACGTACTCGTGGCATCATCATACGCGTAGCTATACGCCTTGGGGCAAGCCACTTTGAACATCTCCGAATAGACCGATGGTTTGCATGTGTCGGGTGTGGCGTACGCGCCGCTGCAGCAATACTCCGGCGTCCCGAATGCCTCGCACGCACTCTTACATGCCACACCGGAGCCAACGCTTAACTCGGTCGGGCACTGCCGGTTCAAGTCATTGATGCAACCCGTTGACAAGCACATGCCCGACCCACTGCTAGGCTCCACGATCATCGGTATGTTGTAACCGTCAACTAAACTAACATCGTAGAAATCCTGGTTGCCAGAACCTACGGTGAACTCGGCTAAGGTAGCCGGTGGAGTTGCGCCATTACCTTTGCATTCAACTTGGGTCGAGCCGCAGTCACCGGTTTGGCAAGTGAATTGACCAGTGGTTTGGTCTGATGTGCATCCGGTTCTCCCCCAAAATCGACCAGACCAACCCGGCGGTGCCTGTAGCGATCGCGATCCACCAGACGGTAGCTCGAAACCGGTGCTATCTAGCTCAGTTTTGCCTAGGATACCAGGCCAAACCGTGTAATCACATTTATTTACAATTGTAAATGTAGCCCCTGAAATCCCTGTACATATATATATAAATGCAGGCTATGTTAATAATGTTGATGCTACGTTTTATAAACATTAATATACGGACATCAACAATAAACATTCAACATCGAACGGTTAGAAGAATTCTGGAAAACCTTACCTTGGAAGATGGAGATCAGAGTTAACAAACAAATGGAAAAAATCAGAGTATCCATCTGGAATTCGTTTATGATGATGATGGAAAGGAAGAAGAAGGAAAATAGAAGGTTGTTTCAACGGTGTTGATCTACACTATCCATATTCTCTTTTATATATATATAGGGTGGGCGTTGGAATAAAAAAGAAACCTACTGTTGTATAAAGCCAAAAGAAAGACAACGTAATTTTACTACGGTAGTCAAAAAGTTGCAGAGAAATCCTATAAACCAAAAGCCAGTAATCTTGTCTAGCTCGTAGACATGTCCATGTTGAAAGTACCAAACTAATTTGGTGCATATATATATATATATATATATATCTACTTATATTTTATAAGTGGATAATGTATAATTTTAGTAATATAAAAATAAGAGCAAGCATATTCGGTTGATTGGTTAAATAGTTTATCTTTATTCCCTCGTATCCTTTTTAATTCGTGGGTTCTAGACAAACTGAAAGCACCCTTCTTTCTCCTAAAGTCCTCACTTTCCCTTCTGGTTAAAAATAATGATTAAGATTTGTCAAAAAAAATAATATAAAAATTAATATTTAGATTATTTTTAAATTTTTAATGATGTTTTATTATTATTTATTAATGATATTCTAGTATTATTTTAACTATATACAAATGTTGGTTCAATCACAATTTAGATCTTTATACTATTAAATATTATTCAAATTAAATTTTAGTACAACGAGAAGAGAGAATGATACCAACTGACAGTTTTAATCACTTATTCTAAAAATTGTTAACTTTTCGATATTTTATCTTAATCTTATAGCAATATGTAATTGTTTCTTAAACTGTTTGTAAAATAAATAAAAATATTATTAATGTACAGAATAATTATCCTTTAATATTATACCATTTTAATCGCCTTTAATGGTTATCGTCTTCTTTAATCTTTTATCATCTGGTTGAGGTGGATTTAACTGTAATACATAGTTTCCCCACATGATATATCTCGCTTTTATAAACATGCTTAAAATCCTCTGGGCTACCATTGGGAAAAGAAATCATCTTTTTCTTCACCTTTGTTATCTTCGCTACTCTTTACCTTTTTTTTTTTAGGTTTTTTACTTCAATAATATTTTTAAAATTTTTCAATAAATTAACCCAATAAAAAATTATTCATGAAAAATGACACATTTTTTACTGAAATTCAGAAAAAGATTGGACTGGTCAACTGAGCTTTTGTCTACGTGACACGTTCTTAACAATTATTCGATGATTGTATGTTTAAAAGATGCATGATATTAAACACTCACTACACCAGACTGAGTTTTTAGCGGCGTTTTTAAGAGCCGTTAAAAATATTGATGGCGCTAGTTAAAGCGTCGCAAAAAGTGTCGCTGCAAAAAATAACGGTGTTTATGTTCAAAAAATACCATGAAAAAATATGACATATAGCGGCGTTTGGATAACAAACGCCGAAAATGTAAGGGATTTAGTGGCGTTTTGATTCACAAACGCCGCAATAAATCATGACCTATAGAGGCGCTTATGAAAAAACGCGGCTAATACGAGGATTCTTGCGTCATTTATGAAAAAAACGCCGTTACCACGAGGCTTCTTGCGACGTTTTATCAAAAATACCACTAACACAAACCTATTACGGTGTTTATAAGCAAAAACACCGGAAAAAGGAGGATTATTTGCGGCGTTTTCTTTAAAACGCCACTACTTGTCACTCTATAACGGCGTTTTTTTTATAAAAACTCCGCGAATTTTTCTGTTTTCTGCCGTTTCTCCCTCAAACGCCGTAAGAATTGAAATATTGGTAACGTTTGTTTCTGAAACGCTGCGAAAACTTCTGCCATAGAACAACTCTGGTGTAGTGACTTGAAAAATCAATATTTAATCAATTGAGTCCAGAAGTTTTTATGTGATTAATATTTTAATTACCAAAGTGTTAATATTTGCATGTACAATAATATTAATAAATTTAACCGTTAAATCGTTGAAATATCATTCACATAATAATCTATGGAGGAACGTTAAACTCAATTTTACACTTAATATAAGTCTTTAACTGTCAGAATGTTTGTTGTTCTATTAAGTAGCGATTAAGAATTTAAATTTCAAAATTTTGATTTGTTAAATACATATTTAGTAGGAAAATATTTTATAGATTATTTCTTTTTTATTAAATAGAGAGGTATAAATTTTTATACCCGGATTCGAACCCATACAAGATGGAACAATATGAGCATCTTTAGCCACTAGGCTAATTAGTGATTTTTTTATATAGATTATTTATTAAATCCATGAATTTATTATATACCTATTTAGTAATGAATTCAAATTTGTTATTATTATTTTTGAATAAAAGCCACTAGTCTTTTTAAGAAGATAAAATATCTAGAACTGCAATAAAAGTTTACAACTATCATCGTAAATTAAATATATAATTTGGACATTTTTCTACAATATTAACATAAAAAACTAGTCACTTTAGATCATACATGAAAAAAAATTTTAAAACTCAACTAAATCACTCGAAAAAAATAGATAAAAACAAATTTGTTAATATAAATTTGGATTTGATAAATTTATATATATATTTTATATTTTGAACTAAATATTATATTGAATTTTAACTATCTACCCATAATATATGCTTTTCATTCTTATATCATTTACAAAAATGAATAAAATCCAAAACCAAATTTACAAATTCATATTTCTAAACATAACATCAAATTCCTAAAAGTTTTGAGAACTTAGAACTAAAACTGAATTTATATATTTGTATTTTAAGTTGATACTTTTTTAACATAAAATCAATAACTTTTTTTCTAAGTTGATTTTAAATTTGTATTTTAGTCCATTTGATGTCCTATCGCTATAAGATTGTATTATCACCTAAAAATTTAAATTAAATATAAAGTTTCAAATTCAACAAGTGTTCCTAATAGTAAAGACAATGTGTTTTATTTAGGTGACACGAGTTTGATAAGCTTAATCTATATGTACGCATGATTTAATTTTTAAATTAAATATGAATATTATCTTGTGCTCGAATAGAATGATAAAATTGATAAGATATAAAGTAATGATAAAATTATATTTTAAATTTTTAAAAATCATAAAATACTCATAAGTAAAAAAAAATCGGACTTCAAGTTTTTTTAATAGTGATTACAAAATAATATCAGTTCATAATATTGTATTATTAAAAGTATAAACATCATCCACTTTTTAACTGAGACATTTGTTGAATTTCCGGCTTCAGATTTAGATATGGCACAACCACATAATATTGTATTTTTAAAAGGATTAAAAATTCAAATTTAAGGATAAGTTGAATTTTGTTACTAAATTCCAAAACAAATAGAAACCGATTTAAAAAAGAAATTGACAAATTTAAGGAGTAAATATTATTTAATTTCCTAATTTTTATGATTAATCTGGAAGACTGTAGATATCTTGTTATCGAAACCGCAGCGTTTCATGGATCGAGAAAATGACTCCCTATGGCTATGATCTGTCACGACGGTGGTCGGTGGGAATAATTGCTTTGTCTTTCAAATCATGCCACCGCCGTTTACTCCTTACTAGATTTGTGCCATCAATTAAGCAAATTGCAACTATTGATTTAATCGCTTCAACATTAAATGATATAAAATTCACGAAAATATCATGTTAAATTCATATTTTTAAGGGGCGGAACCTTTAAACAATTTGCCTTGCAATTGGAAAGCATATTTGGTGACTTTGTTAAGTTTTTTATTTTTATTTTTTTATGAGTTCTAAACCTACTAAGAGTAATTTTTTTTATTCTTTAAATTTTTTTATTTTCATCTTCTCTAAATCTGGGTTGCAATTAGCAAACTCTTACTATAAACTCACGGGCGAGTACGTACTTACCTAGTTACCTTACCTCAAGGCAAAACACGTGAATAAGATTGGTCTCTAATATCGATATTCCTTCTCAAATGTTAAAATGAATGCAAACAAAACTTCAAACAAGAAAGTGAATCAAATAAAATTATTTCGTGATTTTAATTATTATATGATTCAATTTCTATGAGTATGTAATAGAATAAGTTTACTGTTCTGATATTCCGAATTTCTTTATATTATGGTTCAGAGTTGTTGTAGCGATTATATTATTATTCAGAGATGATTGAGAGATTTAAAGAGTTGTGTAGAACTTATTAAACTGAGATCTTCAATATTTTATAAGACAACATAATTTTATTAGGACTCAAAATCTATGAAAGACAACATAATTTTACATTCACCATGGCTTTATTACTGATCCAAAAATAATCTTTTGTTTTCCCTCGCAAGTATTTAATTTAACTCATTTTGAACTCAAATACAAAATTTAAAAAAAAAAGAAAAAAAATCTAAATGTGCAATAACAGTCGAAGCTTTCTTTTGAATCTGACGTCTATTATCTATAGTTACTCATGATCGTCAATAGTACTCCTTTGTCTCTATTGAACTAGAGGCTTTAGAGATGATGAAGGAGTGGCGAGCGAACCAAAGCAAACTTACAGGCTGCTTCGCAAAATATATCTGAATATATCGGCAAACAACCACAAAAGAGAATCTAACAATTAAAAGACCACCGAAAAGCACAAATCAGATACGAGTGATGTGAGAATCTCTACACGATTGTAGATCTACCGCAAAGGTAGGCGAACAACGTGCCACAAGAGCATAGTTAAAAGGTACAATAAAGGCAGATGAACATGCACAAAAAATGCGAAAAAAAAATAAATCAAACAAAATAGATTAAAACTAGAATAAAAACCGAATAAAAATAGCAAACCAAGGCGAAATATGAAAAAACAAAGATATAAATATCGACGATCGATGACTAACACCAAAACTAATGCCGCCGATAAAATCAAAAGTAAAATAGGAGCTTGCGGCTGCGGAGAAACAGATGAAAAAATTAAGGTTAATTTCTAAATTCTTTTTGAGTTGAGTATAAAATTTTATTTTTGTGAAAACGAATATATGTTCGAAAAGTATCCACACCAATGTAATGAAAAAAAAGGGACCTTTGGTGTAACTTTCAAATTCAACCATCAATTGCAGCCTCGGGAATTGAAAATAAACAAATTCTTCATGAAGTGTCGGCTAAAATATGTAAACTTTGAGAAATTTTTTTCACTTTAAAACCGCACAAAAAGCTTTGGAATATGCATGGCCATGGCCATGTCTCATAGCACATGCCAATCTTTTAGTAAAGTGAAAAATGTCTACCTTGCGCATGTGGAAAGTTCATACTCTCTTTTTCATGTAAAAGAAATCCCAAACTTTCGTGCCAATGTAGCAACCATTCTCCAAAACCGTAAAATTAGAATATTTTTATCGGATAGAATCGGAATTAAATATCGCAAGGAATCAAATTATTAAAAATAAAAAATATAATAGCTTATTAAGTAGTTAAATTTAAAGTTCGGGAAAAAGATTTAATTTTAAAATTATTATTAGAGTAAAAAATTTGACATAAACATACCTTTCTTTAATTCTGCCACTGCTTGATTGAATACTTAACCAGTTTTTGTCTCTTTGACAAGGGTCAAGTTGTTATAACATCAAAATTTATCAAGTATTTGAGATTCACGATAGTGACCTAGGCCTATTTGAACTCCAAAAACTTTACATCTCCGGTTGTGAGTTTGAATGTGTTTAAACGTAACTATTTTCGATTTTAAAATGTGAGACATTAGGAGTAATTTAAAGACTTAATATTATAGCTAAATAAGTGATCAAATTATATATGTTGTTCACTTTTGAAGCCTAAACTATTTTTCGTTCGAAATAAGTGTCTAAAGTTTCATTTCGGACATTTTAGGTATCTAATCATTAACTACCGTTATTTTTTTTCTAAAAAATAATTTTTATTTCTTTTTTATTTTTAACTTAATTTAAAAAAATCCTAAATTTCCCAAAACTCACAAAATGACCCCCAAATTTAAAATTCCTAACTTCCCTAGCCGATTCTGATGTCGTTGGTCACGCCGCTACCCACCATATCCGCCTTCGAACCACCAAGATCATTTTCGCTAACCACCCATCACCGGTAACTGACGGTAGGTGTGCCGATCAGCTTCATAACGTCGAAGGAAGCCAATTTACTCACCTACCATCGGTTACCAACGATGGGTGGTTAGCGAAAATGGTCGTGATGGTCCGGCAACAATAGTGATGGGCTTCGGCGAAGCAGTCAACGACGACAATGAAAACAATTTGGAATTTTGGGTTAGGGATTTGGGACTATTCTATAAAAATTAAAAACTGTAAAAAAATTGAATTTGAATTTTACTTTAAAACTAAAACATATCATGTGTCACATTTTAATTCGCTAACAATTTTTTTAACGGTTAGACACCTAAAATGACTAAAATAAAACTTTAGACGCCTATTTTGAGCAAAAAACAGTTCAGACACCAAAAGTGAGCAACAAGTATAGTTTGGACAATTATTTAGCTATTAAGCCTAATTTAAACGATTTCATATTGTAATTAAAGATTTGTGGACAAAAAAGTCTTTTACATACAATGCACGCAGACAAGTTTCAAAAGTTAGCAGCTCGACGGGGAAGAACCTTTGCGTATAAAATTATAGCCTACCAAAACGAGCGGTTCACCACGAATGACACACTTTCTTTGCATATATAATTGGAAATATGGTTTATTATAACTCCATCATTATCCTCTAATTAGAATTTATAAACGTAATTAGTGACATGTAAAAGTGGGATGTCTACGTTGCATTCTCAAAGCTTTCTGCAGTTAAATAACTTGCTTTTCATCCGTCCATTACCAGCGGAAAGTGAAGCGATTCCAGCCGGCGCTACCTGCCTTTTGTAGACGATATTATCCAGAGGGAACAGGCACAGTAGCCAACTTTATCATCACCTAACGCACTTATCATACAAATTCGGATATCTGAGTCCACTTTATTTTAGTATTATTGTGATTATGTGAATTTCTAGTAAGTACTGGCACAATATTTTATGTCAGCGATGTAAATTTCTAACAAGTATTGGCACAATATTTTATGTCAGCGATGTAAATTTTTTAAAATTATATTAAAAATTTATGAGGTGTAAATTTCAAGTAAATACTAGCACAAGTTTAGGTGTTTAAATTTTTTTTTGTTCCTTTTAGATTCTTAAACTATTATTTTTTGTCCGTTTTAAGATTAAATTGTGGTACTTACTTTGACAAAAAAACGATAGTGTTGGCACGTATTTTGACAAAAAAATAATAATTTGGACACCTAAAAGATGCAAAAAAAAAGTTTATGCACTTAAAAGGGAAAAATGAGATAGTTTGGGCACCTAAAAGGAGCAAAAATAATTTAGGCGCCTAAAAAAATCATGATAGTTTGAACACTTATTTTGACATTAAGCCTTTTCTAAGAGATGTAATTCATATTGAGGAAATCATTTTTTGGAATCTGTTTTAAGTGTATTAAACGACCCTAAATCTCTAATACTAAGACCGCAAATTCTAAACTCTAAATTCTAACCTTAAATCTTATAATTTATACCTTAAACCCCTAAAATTGACAAACGTGTGCAGTTTACACAAACTAGTATATCAAAAATTTTCTTATAATTTAATTAGTCCATGTTCAAATTTGTATAATAATACTCGGATTTGTTATAAATGAGAAATAGATTCAAATATTAGAATAGGTTTGTAATGCAAACCCAGATGCGAATCTAGAGGGATCTCTCATAAAAATTGTATTTAATTTGTCTGTCATAAAAATTTATAATTCAATTTCGATCAAGAAATCACTGTGAATATCATATGAGCAAGAGGAGAAGTTCGTTCAAGTTTCAACATCTAAGAACGTCATTTGGCATGTTATCCATCGTGTAAAGTTCCATTTGGATAATTCTTAATGTTTATTTTCTCCCATTTCTTCCTTTTTCTTCCCCTCTTTTTGTCTCACCTTTAGTAAAGATTTGCGTCAGACCGACATAAGCCTGTATTTTTCAAGACTCGGATAGAGTCTTGTTTAGCTTTCTTTTCTTTTTTCTGTTTCTTCCCCTTTAGTTTGATCATCTGTTTATGTGAGAGTAGATATCTTTCGTATCATATTCATGATAAGTGCTCAGTAAAGTATATCGGCGACACATGGACGGACACAAAATTTTATATTAAAGTACAAGAATTAGTAGTGAATTAGGTTGACGGGACCACACCAATGTCGCCGTGCATGATGATTATCATGTCATGTTCTGTAGGGAGGGAACCAAGAGACAAGTTTTTATAGGCAAAATCATCAAGGGATCTCCCCCATTGTATCTAAGTTATTGAACCGTATGAACATTTAGAAATATTATAGATTCGAACTCAACGAGTTGTCTTAGTAAAAAAAAATAATGTTTATCTTAGGGGTTTAGGTTCGAGTAGTTTTATTGCAAATTGTATATCTTATCAAATAGTTAAGAAAATATATAAATATATACTACTTTATAATCAACTTAAGACTATTAAAAAATATATAATAGATTCATGTGTTATAAACAGATTGTCTCGGTGAACTTTTGAGTTTAATAAAGCTTTTCTTTTTTCATAGAATTAGGGATGATCCCAATTCAAATATATAATTTCAGTAAAATTCGAATATTTTAATATTTCTTTATTGGGTTTAATGGAAGTTATACCTAATAATTGAAGGCCCAGAATCACGTAATACTCGAGTCCAGTTTTTATTATAGTTTGCATATTTATATTTTAAAAATAAAATTTTAATCTTAAAACCTTAAATCTTAAATCTTAACTATAAAGGCAAGATTATAATCTTACAACTAAATTCATAAACTCTATACCTTAAGCTAAATCTTTAATCCCTGCAACAACAAAGAAATATGTAGTTCAAAAAAACTATACATCATATATATTGAATATTTTTTCATTAATACCTTGGCCCTGTTTGACAATTAGTGGATAGTTGACTGCATTAGTTGATTCGATTATCGAATTGTATTACCTGATTTTATAAAATTGTTTGGTAAAATTAACTGATAGTTCATAGTTGTTTGAATTTTTAAACAAGCAAAATGGCATATAAGGATATGATTATATTCAATACTTGTTTGAATAGTTTATTAGTTATTAATATTTTGTATCTATTAAATTAGATTATGAAAAAAATTAATATAATATTATTAAACATATTTGAAGGGTCTATATATTAATTTATTATTTTTATATTTATTTATTCAATACTTGTTTGAATAGTTTATTAGTTATCAATATTTTGTATCTATTAAATTTAATCAATCATGAGATATTGTGTGGTGGTTGCTCACCTCATCTTTTAACCATGAGGTCAAAAGTTCAATTCCTACCAATGAGAATGTAGCACGTTTCATGACCCTTTAACGAAGGGATTAGTCACTATTATCATCGGTATAAATATATGACATGATAAACATTCAAATTAAAAATTTCAACCTAATCTACTATTCAACAAATATCTAAATTAAAAAATTTTACGTGACAAAACTTTTAATATCAACTCAAACTGCTATTTATCAAACATGACTCCTATTTTTTTCCTTCAATCAAGGATTCAATAATCGATACCTGGCTACGTGCTAATTAGCTAGGCCCAAAATCAGGTAATACAAATCCAAATTTGATGTCCAAAGTCCCAAGTCAGCATTGCATAGCTATAAATGAAGGTTTAATTTCTTTAAAAAAATAAAGTAAAATTATTGCAAGATCGGTTTTTGATTAGGTCAGAGAAGAAAATCGAAAAAGTAAAAATCAGTTCAAATTGCAGTGTTCTGTTTTGTTTAGGTCCAATTTTATTAAGTTATATTTGTTATAGTTTCAGTATTTTTTTTAGTATTTTAATTCAATTACAACGTAGTATATTAGTCCTTTGATAAAAAATGTACTATATTAGTCCGTTTTTAAATTTGGATAAATTACACACATACAAATTATGTTACTCAAATCTGAGTCACATGCAAAAAAAAAATGTGATTAGGTTTGTTTTAATATTTATTTAAATATAGTTGGTTTAGTAAAAAAATGAAATTATTTAAATGGGGTTGAATTATATTTTTATCTAATTTTTAATTTGACTAAACCATCAAATAAGTGTTCAAATTATTTTTGTTCCTGACAGGTTCCTAAAGTACCTGGTTTAATAAAAATGGTATAATTTGAATATTCACTTAATAGTTAAGCCTTATAGTTTTTTTTTATAAGAAAGATATATCGTTATCATGTGTCTCGTTAAAAAACCTTCCTAAACTTAATGGATGAAAAAGAATACACATGATAAAATATACAAAACATATGAGAATTACATCCTATGATGAACTAAGTCCTCGTTTAATAGATCAACAACAAAAGTCGGGACAAAATCTAAAAGAACTAAGTCAAGATTCGAGAAACTTGCACGTTTTGCCAAAATATCTGCAACTTGGTTGCACTTCTTAGGGATAGCACGAATCAAGATCTGACAATCTTTCTGGACCACATCCTGAATAGCACGAGTGATAGCGAGAGCAAAACTATCACGCTTTATCTGATGAATAAGCTTGATAGCTTGAGCATTATCGGATTTTACCTCTAAACTCCGAAAGCCTTATACTTTTTATAATTTAAAAAACAAATATTTTGTATTTGAATAAGTAAAAAAATCTTTTGATTTAGGAAACGTGCTCTTTTATTTTAAAAAATAACTTCGATGAATCCGGCTAATAAATATAAAGTGATGGTAGTTTGACAAAATCCACCTGTCCCATTCTATTAGCATCTCAAATTACATATGTGTATGTATCAATAATGCAGCAATTATTGTAAAGTTATCAACATGTTGCTGCCATTGACAATATGGACCGTTTTGTCATCCATTCAACCAAAAATGTGCCTAGCTAGGCTGCCTGCCCTTTGCCAACATGCAATGGATTAATGGTAACAACCGTATTGGTTGCCGATAAGACGATACTTGTTTGGTTATTATGTGGATCTTTTTTATTTTAAACTCTCGAGTTAAATTTGAATAAACATTCATATTTATTATTTTTTGTTAGCGATTAAATTGTGGTATTGATTATTTAGTCAACATGCTTTTATTGTTATATACTTATTTATGTTTGCGTTGATGTTTTTATCCTTCATCGTTGATTAGTGTTTGTATGATTGTATCTATTTTTGTTTAAGTCTTATGATTTATTTTTGATATTTTTTAATATAATTCTTTTACGATCTTAAATGATTAGTTTCTTGTTTCATAAAAAACAAACCATCTAAAATATATACGAATCACTATCACTTGTTGTACATCAACAACTTTCAAAATAACCTAAACATTAAAATTAAAGCAGAAAAATTCTTAACCATGGATCAATCTAATAACCCTGAAATGGAAGAAAATATTTATTGGAAATACTTTAGCTCATAGTCTAGTAACATCACAAGTGTGGTCAATTGATTAGCCTCTTGTAAATAATAATAATAATAATAATAATAATAATAATTCATATTATCTTCAAATCTATCGTCATCACACAAAAAATGTTGCATGCAGCATGCTGTCGATAAAAAGATATATCAATATTCAATAATGAAATTGATAAAATTTGTTCGTTGGAACATCCTATCAAGTCGACTATGAAATCCAACAAACAGCTGGCCCAATCACAACAAACACTATTAAACACTCTTGTTGTCCTTTTTTAAGGGTAAAGTACAGTAATAGTCACCGAACTTTTAGGACGCATTCATTTTGGTCACTAAACTTTTAATACTTTAATTGAGTTCACCCAATATTTAGTCCGTTTTCATTTTGGTCCATCACATTATCTTCCGTGCCACGTAGAAGAAAATAGAAGAAGAAAGTTAAAGTGCCACGTAGTATTTTACCGGAACTTAACGGAAGAGACCAAAATAAAAGTGGACTAAAAGTTAGGTAACCTTAATGAATGTTTTGAAAGTTTTAGTGACCAAAATGAACACATCCTAAAATTTCAGTGAACATTGGTGTACTTTATCCCTTTTTTAATGAAAAATAATATTACCACGTGACTCGTTTAAAATTCACTTAAACTTAGTCGGAAGCTTGTTGCCATTGTTTTTGTTGGGTATATATTATCAGTGGAGTTTAAAAAAACCACAAATAGAGTTAGATGATTGTTTTTTTTTTTTTTATTTCATTCACGATGCATAGAATATAAATTTATTAAAAATTTAAAATTATTTTTCTAGGAAGTTTGCCCAATGTATTTTATATATTACCGAAAAGTGAAAACCTACAATGAAATGAATCCCAGTCCCAATCACAATCCCATCCCCTCCTATATTTATAAACCTAAAAAAAATAAAAGCTAGAAAATATTTCTTAAAACTAAAAGCCTCTAATTTCATCCGTTAAGTTCTTTTCTTCAACTCAATCGACGTATGAGCCACATCAACGTGGGCCAAGGCCCATGCATGATACGGACATCCACATCCGCAACGGGACAACCTCAGATGAGGCCTACTTTTAGCCAACGGCATAAAGTTAATCAAAAACTTAGAATATCCAACGCACCGCCATTGTGATTCCGACGATCCCAACAATCGCGTGTGACCGGAACACGTGGGCGAGTATAGACGGCGATGCACCGCTTTCCTCGAACGCACCTTCGTACACCATTGTGCTGTTGAACACTAGAGGTGAAGTCGTCGCTGCAGTTGTTTCCGTATCTTGCCCTTGTGATGATTTCTGGCTGCAAATTTACGTACCAAAACTAACCGTTAAAAGCCCCGACAAAAAATAATAATAATAATATCTCTAACGTAACGTAACAGCAAAATATGTCGACAAAAGAAGCTAACATTAACATCTTGATAATATAATAGTTACTTGACGAATTCGGTATCAAAATTCGACTCACATGTTAAATGGAGTCGAATTCTGATACCGAATTGAAGAATTTTGACAACAACTCGATGGTAAGCTGGTTCGGCACGAAAACGTGTGAAACGTTTACGCCAACGTTTATAGCTACGGAACGTTGTTTTCGTGACGATTATTTCCTTTTTAGGACATTAACGTTAGGGGCTGCAAAAAGGTAAGAAAAATTACCTAGTGTTCGGTGAAGGACAGAAAGTAATCGTGTAATCAGCTTTAGCGCATGTGAAGGTGCTGGTTTTATCATCATACGCGTAGCTGTAGGCGCGTGGGCAAGCTCTCTTAAACACCTCCGAGTACGAAGACGGCTTGCAAGTATCGGGTGTTCCATACGCGCCGCTGCAACAGTACTGGGGCTGGCGGAAGGCCTCGCAAGCGCTCTTGCATGCGACGCCGCCAGCTCCGCCGTCTGTGTTCATCACCTTGAGCTCCGAAGGACACGAGTCATTCAGATCCCCTACGCAGCCGGTGTAGGTACAGTTTTGCCCCGTGCCGCCGTTAGGAACCACCAACATAGGGACGTTGTAACCGTCGACCAAACTGACATCGAAGAAATCAAGACCGCCGGCGCCGTCCAAAGTGAATTCGGCCAAAGTGGCAGGCGGAGCAGCGCCGTTCCCCGAACATTCCAGCTTCCCGGAGCCACAATCGCCGGTGAGACATGAAAAATTACCGGCGGAATCTTGGGAACAATGGGTTCTTCCCCAGAAACGACCACCCCATGATGTCGGCGCGTTAAAGGTTTTGGTTTCGCCTCTCTGGAGAGTGAAACCCGTCGTGGGAAGCGTCGGAACGCCGGCGTTCGAGAGAATTCCAGGCCATACCACATAATCGCATTTGTTTACTATGGTAAAGGTTGTTCCTTTCACTCCTGGGTAATCAAAAAGAAAAATGAAACCAAAATCTAATAGTTAAAGATAAAACTGAATGAACATTTTCAATATTTTCCAAAATGAAAATACCTGGTAAAAAGGAATGTGACAGAACAAGAACACAAGCAGCAGCAACAAGTTTAATTTGAGCCATTAAAGTCAATCTTTATGTTTTGTAAGAAGAATCCTATTATAGAAATGAGAAAGAAGAAGAAGAGCAAAATCCAACACTCTTCTCCTTGTTGTTCAGAAATGGGTGTTGGGAAAGTGTGAGATTCTTCAATGGCGATAGAGCATGGGCTTTTTATAAGGGAATTTGAGCTTTTCGGAAACTAACGTCAATGTGGGCCAAACTAGAAGTCGGCAAGTCGCTATAGTGTCTACTCGACCGGATTCTGAGAAAAGTTGCGGTGTTTGGCTGAGATTTTTATTTCCTTCCGCTTGGTTTTTTTTAATCTACTATGCTACTTATATTTCCATTTGATTTTTGCATTAACACTTAAAAACCTATATTTATTTTAGGGTAAGATACACAAAACATAAATGAATTTTTGATTAAAAAAATATAACAAAACTTTTAAAAATTCAATTAAACTTTATGTTTTATAATAAAACTGTAACTAGGCGTTAAATTTCGTTAAGTATATTGTTGAGTGGATCGAAAGATCGATAATTACCAAGAGGGGGTGAATTGGAAATTTAAAGGATTGTGGTGGAAATTGGCAAATTAAAAATTGATGAACAAAGGATTTAGAGTGGTTCAAGTTCCAAATGAACTCTACATCCACTACCTTAGTCTCACTAAGGATTTGCAACAATTTCACTAAATTGATCTTCCCCTTTTCTAGGACAAGGAGGCAACCCTTTACAATTTCGGTTGATTTTTCTACCCAAAAATCAACTCAACCCTCACACAAGAGAACAAAGAAATTTGTAGGCTAATAAGGTATCTCTCAATACAAATGATAGCCCCAATACAAGCACTCAACCTAATTTTACAAAGTATGAATAAAGAACACAAATTGAGATTTTTACACAAAGTGGGATTTTTGCTTAAATGCTTGAATTTGATGTTTGGATGTTTGCTTTAGGATCAATAGTTGTTGCTGATGCTTTTGAATGTCTCTTTTATACCTTCTCATTGATTTCTAGCCGTTTGGGTGGTTGGGAACATAAATAGAGCCGTTGGAACCCTCTCTTGCCACCATAAATGCAGTCTGCACCTAAAATAGAAAGAGTCGTTGGGGTGCATTTAAGAGCCCGTTTCGAAACGCCTTAGGGCCGTTTCGGAACGATATTGCCACTGTCAAGGGTCGTTTCGGAACGGTCTTAGCCCGTTTCGAAACGCCTTAACTACTTTCAGAAAATCGGTTAAAAACTCATAACGGTCATATTTTTGAATTCATCTTAAGACCTGTTTCGAAACGATATGAATCCGTTTCGAAACGAAAATGCTACTGTCAAGGGTCGTTTCGGAACGGCCTTGATCCATTTCGAAACACCCCTTTTATATTTAAAAATTCAGCATATATTTGAACCGTTGAAGCCTTTTTAAAACAAATATGAAGAACAGTTTCGAAACGAGTTATACCGTTTCAAAACGAGTTATACCGTTTCGAAACGAGTGAAAGTGTTTCGATACACGTTTCGGAACGATGGTCGACAGTGATGGAAACGTTTCGAAACGCCTGAAGGCCGTTTCGGAACGGGTGCTTGAAAATCACTGTTTCTGGTTTGAAACACTTAGAAAAAATATTTGAAAGGCAAGTTTTTAACTTAGGCATAATATTAAAAATATGTGGGGATATTTTGAGGACTTAAAATTCGTTTTGACATTTTCAATTTAGTCCTTAGGTTTTTAGTTATATCAAAATTAAAATACTTGTTTCACATATATGTTATAAAATTTGGAATAATAACACATTTAATCCTTCATATTTATATATTCAATCAATTTAGTTCTAATTCAAAACAATTCACTAAATTTAGCCCTTGTTATTTACGCATTCTTTCAATTTGGTCCTTAAATAAAAATTCCAAAGTATGGTAACATGATAAATAATTAAAATTAAATTTTTATAGGAACTCGAAAACTTGACTCGACTGGAATCAAAAAAATTTCAAATAAAGTTTGAGTTGTAAAATATGACGCGTCAACTCAAATAGCTCAAAATTTTTTGACTCGACTCGATCGAACGCTCACCTCTATCTTAAGAAATGACACGTCAACTTGAATAATATTTTAAATTATTTTTTCTTTTTAAATCGAATGTTTTTTAAAATACAATATTTAATATTTTTATATTTAAATCACATCGAATATTTAATGACTACTTTAAATATTCAATATAAATTGAAAATATTCAATTTAAAATATTCGAATATTTAATAACTACTTTAAATATTTTTCTTTTAAAGATTCAAATATTTAATAACTACTTTAAATATTATACTACTTCAAATCAATTTTTTTCTTTTAAATTGAATATTTTTAAATTAAATCGAATATTTAAAGTAGTTATTAAATATTCAATGTGATTTAAAAGAAAAAAAATGATTTAAAATTTTGAATATTTCGAGTTATTCGAGTTGACGAGTCATATTTTACAACTCAAACTTTATTTGAAATTTTTCGATTCAAGTTGAGTCGAGTTTTCGAGTTCCTATAAAAATTTAATTAAATATTGGAATATTTTAAATCAATTTTTTTCTTTTAAATCGAATATTTTTAAATTCGAATAGTTAAAGTAGTTATTAAATATTCAATGTGATTTAAATATGAAAATATTAAATATTCTATTTTTTAAAAAAAATATTTAAAAGAAAAAATGATTTAAAATATTCGAATATTTCGAGTTATTCGAGTTGACGCGTAATATTTCACAACTAAAACTTTATTTGAAATTTTTTTGATTCGATTCGAGTCAAGTCGAGTCGAGTTTTCGAGTTCTTATAAAAATTTATTTATAATTATTTATCATGTTACCATACATTAGAATTTTGCTTTAAGGACCAAATTGAAAGAATGCGTAAATAATGAAGGTTAAGTTTATTGAATTGTTTCGAATTAGGACTAAATTGATTGAATGTATAAATATGAAGGATTAAATGTGTTATTATATCAAATTTTATAACAAACACTTAATGAGATTTAACGTCTAGTTACCATTTTGTTATAAAACATAAAATTTAATTGTCATTTTGTGATTTTTAAAAGTATAGTTACTATTTTATTTTTTTACCAAAGTTCAGTGGCCGTATGTGTACTTTATCCTTTATTTTAATTTGACGCCTTATTTTTTTTGTTATTTTAGTGTTTAATATTTTGTTTCGTAACTTTAATCAGATTTTTTTGTGATAGACATTAAAAAAATTCGATAACCAATAAAAACACAACATGTGTTATATTTTTAATATTTTTTTAATTTTCATTTTTTTAAAAATAAAAAATCTTTAATTTTATTTTTTACCACTGATTCAACTACCTTCGGCCACCATTGTTTTCATCGGCCCCTCACGACTGAAAATTTCGTTATTCCGTTGTTGAAAATTAGTGAATGAATCGTTGATTACTCCATCGACGAACATCCAACAATGAAAAAAAAAATCGGTTGGGCTTCTAACCAACGACTAAAGGGTGAAAATGTTGAACAATGAGATACACGACGCTTGGGTGGTGAACAGTGAACTGTCGACGTTGGGGGATGCCAGATGGCAAGGGTGATATGATTTGAGGGTTTGATGAAAAGAAATTAAAACTTGAGACTTTTTTTTAAAAATCATATTTTAAAGAAATTCAGAAAATAAACAAATAAATAGATAACATGTCACATGTTGAGTTTTTTATTGGATAACGAAAAATTTTAACTACCGTTGACAAAAAAATTTTTAATTAAGTTACGAAATGAAACGTTAGACACCAAAATTGACTATTTTTTTCTATTGAGCTTAAAATTTTTATTACTAGAATTATTCATCAGATTCGAAATACATTTTAATTTTTATTTACTGTTTCAGTCCATACTTAACCTACAATGAAATAATGCTGTGCTCATTTAATTATTTGTGTAATGATAAATTTGACTTTAAATATTTACATGTTTTATTAATTTTATCTATAATTATAAATTATATTTTTATAATTTTCCAATTCGGTCCCGCTGATAAGAAAAATACCTGTCGACATATTTTTTTTCCCTTTCAAATTCTCTATTTAATGCTAGAAATTTCTTAAACATGCTTTAATGGAAGGAGCGAAGCAACATAATAAATGGTACTATGGTATTGAAATTTTAGATCAAAACACAAACTCATTAAGATTACAAACTGGTGCAACCAAGGATAGACTGACTTAGCAGGGTGGTGGAAGGGATGATCACCCTCCTAAAAATTTGAAATTCTCATATGATTTAAAAAATATATTTTTTTATTTTTTCTATTAAAAATCTATTTCGCCCTTTAAAAGATAAACACATCACATCTCACACATTCATGGGAAAACAAACGGGTGTAACAACGAAACCTGAAAATAATAACAATGGATGCAACATTTGACCAAGAAAATTTTTAACTAAAACAACTATTTTTTAAATAAACCAAAAAGGGTTTTATCATGTTTTAACCGTGCTTTATAGATTGGGCAGCAGAACATGCCACATTGCTAAGACTTTAATCGTATGTAATACAGCATGCATAAGAAAAGGGATTTACTTATGGTATAAGATAAAGATATTACAGTTAGAACCAAATAATAATATTATTACAGAACAAATTAATCAAAACTCTCTTCAGTTGGTAACTGCTTGGCAAGGGTACGAAGAAAACGGGTAAGGGACTTTTCGGCACTCTTTACCGCTGCTTCTATTTTTGCCTTGTCTTCTTCAGTCGAATTCCGGCTTTGTTCTTGACTCGTTTGCACTCTTCGAACAAGTTTACGCAATTCCTGTCAAAGCAACAATACTAAATGAAATAATCCATACGGCAATATATCAAGCAACTTTGCCTGACAAACAGAGGAGCAGCTTGGGTGATGAACTGCACTTGGCTGTTGCCAGGCTCAAAAGAAAGGCTCTTATGTAAACTATCCCAAGGAATAGTATAGCTCAGAATTCGATATAAATATCAGACTTGGTTCAGATTAGGCAACAAGTGTAGCATGGCTCGGAATCACCTATATGTATCAGATTTGTGCTCCGAACCAGCAATAAGGGAAGTGGTAGGATAGCTTCCTATCTGTAATCGGCAGCAAGGGAAGCGGTAGGATAGCTTGGAATTTTGCCAATATGTATGGAATTTGGTTATATTGAGGCTGCAGTATAATTATGGCTTGAAGGTCTAAGGAGCATTGCAAATGATTCGAACAAATCCTTCCAATGATTCGACTTTCGAGCAATGCAACAGCCAACAACTCAACGGAGAAATATAAGGGGTTCATGCAGGGCAGTTATTCAAGCATTTAAAGGCAAAGAATTTAGACGAATTTCCTAGCCTAACTATCCTCAAGCCTCCAACGGTACATACTGATCAAACCAGTCCTGTCTAAGAGAACTTTGGCAACAAATGAGCAACCTTTAACTTGGTTTGCTTACCTGACGATCAAAATCGACGCTGCTAACCGAAAACACTTCATTTGTAATTTCAATGTCCTTGCTGATCAACCCATCAAACCATCTATTTGCAATGTTAACGAACTCCTGTGACTGCAGCGCATAAAAAGCTGGTAAGACAACACAATATGCGAGTGTAATCAGCTTAAGCTTATTATAAGTCTTAAAATCAAACTTAAATTACAGTATATTCAAATGGATCATCGTCGTCGTCTTCATAATCTTCTTCTTCTTTAGTGATTTGTGCCTCTGAACCAGCTAAAGCCTGCAATGTTTTCTGGTCACCTACTTTTGTAGCTTGAATCAAAGCTTCCATCAATTCGGGTTCTGCTTCTCGAAGCAGTTTCCCTAACACAAAACACAAGTATAAAGCACCGACTTACAATGCGTATAAGCTAAAGGAATGTAAATCAATTGAAGTCGAATAAACTTCTATTACCAATATAACTGAACTGCCTTCGCTTTCCCTCTCTAACATCAGGGCCTAGTCTCTGCAACCAAAATACAAACACCTTGTGTTCAATAACATATTTTGCAAGGAAACACAAAAGGCGTTTCAAATTACAAAAAAAATGCAATTTCTTAAGTACCTTAACTAACATTAAAGCATCGAAAACATCTTGTTCGAGAGAAGCCGCTCTAAAAATTTTAAAGAACAAAGATGTTAGCTTTCAGTATATACAATTTCAAAAGCTCAGATAAATATATGTTTTTTTATTGAACTGTACCTGAGGATACGTTTGATTTGCGGGTTGGAGAAAGAAGCAAGGTCCATACCCCAACGGACGGCGCGGCGAGCCTCGCGCTTCTTCTGGTTGCGGCTCTTCTTTACATCGGATTCCGAGTCGTCGCTGGTTTCGCTTTCTTGGACATTAGATGGAGATGGGGCATTGGATAATCTGATTCCGCGTGGGCGGTGACGAGCGTTCCCCCGGGAGGAAGTTGAAGTGGCGAAATAGAAACAATGGGAAGGGGGTTTAGTTGATACTATTAGTATCCGAGAGGAGCAGTGGTACTGCCACTGCTGCTGCAGCTGCAATGGCGGCCATTGCCTTATAGACCTTATAAGCCGTGCCATGCTCTGTTCGACCAACGCACGAGCTCACCTCCGGTGACAGTTGACAGGCGGCCCGGTGGAAGACAATTGTATGGTAAAAGCATTGAAGTTCCGACACGCCTCCTATTATCATTCCATACAGATAATTCCTGTCGGCCCAAACTTGAGAATGTGGTATTATTTTACTGGACGGTGTTTATAGTTGGGCTTGGGCATGAATCTAAAGGTAAATTTTGGTGTTAGATTTGGATTAAACAGCGAAGTTGAAAATAGTCCATCTCGTGTGACTTGTGACGAAGATGTTACGAGGTTGAATGGTACAATTTTTTTCTCACATCAGAAAAAAGAAATTAAAAAACAAAAATAATAGTGTTGCACATTTTATCATACTTTTTTGGGAAGAAATTAATGTCTCATGACTATAGGCATACCTGTGTAAATAAGCGGTCTGAATTGCTTGATTTCGAGAATTTAACAAAATTAGGCTTAGAAATCAATTGCAATCTACAAAAATGGGTAATTAACCAAATTAGGCTTAGGATCTAATAAAATACTTATTTTTAGTATTTACAAGCAAAATTAGAAATTCCCAAAACCCAAAAGCCTCAAAAGAATGAAAATTAGCCAAAACCCATCTCTCTGAATTTCACAGTTCATACAAAGTATCACCAACATTGATCAGTTTCCCATGTTCGCTTCGTATAACCAGAAAATCGAGGAGACGTTGAACCGGTCATCGGTTCGACAGAAAGAGAAAAAGACCGCCTTGGTCTGAACAACAACGTTCGGTCATAATCGGCCCGCTTCTCAGGATCCGACAGCGTAGAGTAAGCTTCGTGTACTTTGATGAACTCGTTGGCGGCAGCGTCGTTTCGACCATTAGCCGAGACATCAGGGTGTAGAACCCGCGCCAGTCTCCGGTAAGCAGCCTTGATTTCGTCAGACGTGGCGCCCATCGGAATCCCCAATACCTCGTACAGCGATGACGGACAAGCAATGTGTGAAACCGGCCTCTCGGCCGTCGATGAACAGGCGGCGGAGATGCGAAGTTGCCGGAAATGGACACGTGTCGGCATGGAGCTCTGTTCCTTGATGGAAACTCTGGAGCCCATAAAATGAGCAGAGGAAGAGGTGAAGGAGGCCATTATCGTTGAAATTGATTGTTTGTTTGTTCGGTTCGAGATTTTAAAGTTGGGGGAGCATAGGAAGATGGTTAGGGGTGGGTATTTATAGAGTTGAGTGAACCCGAGTTAGAACGAGTGGGTTAACAAAATTACTAACAGCCAACAGGTAATGAGGTAATAGCTTATCCGTTATATCAAATGCTGCTGACTCAGAGAAACGTCGGCGTTTCAGAATCTTTAAATCCACGGGCTACGAGTGCCTACGACCATGGGTTGTCATTTGTCAAGCTGGCGCCTGGCAGTAACTCACCGGTTCTAACATTTAATAATTTATTAATGAATATCGCAATTACATATGATAAATTATAATTAATTAACATTTTTTCACATTAATCAGCAACTTTATTGATAAATAAAATAAAATTAGAACATAAATATAATAGATGTTTTATAACATCCGAAAAAACAAAAAAAATATAAATTTAAAATGAAAATATAAGTGTTGTACCAGTCACATCAAACGCTTTCTCTTTGTACCAAAGAAAATCTCTGCGGTCCATTGCAAGAAAGATTCATGGGGAGTTGTCAAAACAAGAACTAGAAGAAATCCATAAAACCGACAACAACCTTTCACGCCTATCTCAAAAACAACGATTCACTATAGATTACATTAGCAATCAACCCAAAAGGGGATCAAACTCTACATGGCCATCGACAAACACGAATCAGAGACAAGCGACGTGAGAGTCACCGTACGAACACCGAAAATCTGCAAAAACTAACATTAAAAGCGTGCCCTAAGGTAGAGACATGTCATAAAGGTTAAGAAAATATGTCATAAAGGCAGAGAAAAGCGCACTAAAATGTGTGAAAAAAACAAGACAAATAAACGAAAACAAATGAAATATGAATCATCGGTAGTCGACAACCTATACAAAAATGATGTCGCCACCGATTAAACATAGTACATCGATTAATAACATGATTTAACTTAACAAATTTAATAAATATTATGTCTACAGCTACAATTTGAGCCGTGCTTAATTTTTTTTTGAATATAATCACTGAATTTTTATTATAACCATAGAAGATATCACAATTACAATGCATCCAAAAAATAATAATGGGACTAATCTACCCAAATTTCTTACAACCCAAAAACAAAGAAAAATGAAGCTTTTCTATGGAGATAAGTATACTATCAAAATCTAGAAGCTTTTTGAATCTCCTTGTCTCTATCCAATCGGGACTCATAATTGATGAAAAATGAGTGGTGAGTGATCCAAACTATCAGACAGAATGTTCCGCTACTCAGGCTGATTACATTGGCAAACAACCATCAACCGAGTGGGGATCTAACTTTACGTGACCACCGACAAATCATAATCAGGAACTAGCACTGATTAAAAACTATATGCGAGCAACGATCGACCGCTAGGATATGATGAATCATGCCACAAGGCCAGATGAAACAAACCTACGAAAACAAAGAAAACATGTCACAAAGATAGAAGAAAACACATGTCACAAGGACAGAGAAACTACATGTCATAAAGGCAGAGATTCTTATTAAAAAAATAAGAAAATAATAAATATTGGCGGTCGACAACTAATCACTAAGTGATGGCGAATCACCGGCTAACGCAAAAAAATTAAAAAATAAACTTGCAGGCGGCGCAGAATTATTAGAAAGAAAAAGCTAAGAGTTTTTTTAGAGCAAGCGGCAACTGTATATCCTACTTACTAGTATAATTAGCCATGCTTAATTTTAAAAATTCATATTCTTATTTAGAAAGGGGTGGGAGGACTATTCTAGTGAAATGAAGATGGATGCTTAACGGGTCTAAAACTCATAATTTTAAAAAATAAGAGTGAACAAAGATGAACAATTTGACGAACCAATCAAATGTGCATGCTCAAAATACATAAATTAAAACTAATCGACTTAAAAAACAATGATTAAATCTACAATTTTATATCCATTACAATAATTACTAAAAAATAATTTTTTAGTCGGTAGTGTTGAAAAAAGGTCACGCATATATACTACTATTTAGAAAGAATTTTTAATTAGATATATAGACCGAATTTTAATAATAATTGTGTAAATTAATTACACAAATAATTAAGTTGGCTAACAGCTTTTTCCATTTGCCATTTAGTGGGCATTGGTTACTGATATTCAATTTCCTTACGTAAGCATATATGATAAAAAAAATTGAATCTTTAAAAAGTGAATGTTTGATTAAAGAATTCATTAACAGAAAAGTCTGAATGCTTTGGAATTTGGATCTGTCCGAAAGAGAGAACTTTGTGGATGTTTACTACAACAAGAACACCAACGTCGTAAGTTTATAACGAATAGAAATTTTGTCATTTTCATACTTTTATTTATATCTCGATATTAATTTATTTATGACTAAAGTTTAGATTAAGATATATAAACAAGGTTTAGATAAAAGATATAAAATGTATTTTTTACGGTTTAAGAATTAAAATTTAATATTTTTTAGCGTTGAAAAATAAAAGTGAGCATTAAAAATAATAAAAAATTTGTTCGTTTTAAAAAATATTTTCCAGACAAATATATTATATAAATTTAGTGTTTATTTTCCTTCACCCCGTCCTCTACATTAATCAGTTAGGACTTCTTTATGCGTTGTATAAGTTTTGCTTTTAGAACTGATTGAATAATGAATATAGTTCGATTAGTATTGTCGTTGTACGAAAGAATATGAGATTAAATACACTTAAACGTTCAATGTTTTTCGTTTTATAAATAAAAATAGTTTAAATAGTATATACATTGTAAATTGAATATTTAAAAAGTTTTGATTTTAGAACAATCATTTCTTATTGTCTTAATAAAATAGTAACAATTTATTTTTTGCTTTGCTTCAATTTTTCAATTTATATTTTACAAAAGCTCACACTATATTTTAAAATATGGTAAATAAATAACAATTTTAAAAATATCTAGCCAATTGGCACCAGTTGGTCAACCTTACATGAAATCAATTGGTCATTTGGGTGGAGAAGTTGACATATGGCTACCGAGGCATTTGGCATAGGTTGGAGAGGTAAAATCATGTGAAAAATATAAAGTGTTTATTTCTTTATTTTATGAAAACGAAAAAAAGTTTTTTTATTATTTTAATTGATTAAAATTTGATTATTGTATATTACAAAAATTAAAAATTATATGAGGCTTTGTATCGACTGAGGTTTAACTTAATCTTTAGTCCGGCTCTACGTTTCTTGTAATAGCTTATTGCTCCCTTGGGTAATAACCCATTAATTATAAAAAAGTTATATTGTTAGTAAATATATAAATTTTAATTGTTAATTTTTAATTTATTGTATACAAATCTGAATTGTTAAATTTCAAAATAACAATTTGATGACAATATTTAATGCAATTATTCAATTAGATTAATTTAATTTTTATAAAAGTATGAAATGAAACTAACAATATACCAAATGTAATACATATGTAATTTATTAAAATGAGTTTTTATCCCAAAAAAAAAAACACTTGTTAGTTTGTTGTGTATATAGTAGACTAACTTTCGAATAAAAATAAATCTAATTCAAAATTCATGAAATATAATATTATTTTACTTTTATGTGTGTTTTATCACTAGTCCAAAACTAATTTTTATTGTGTAAGATTACCTTTGGGAATAAGATTCCCGGAACGTAACATTACTTGACATATTACTTGGAATGTTACATTAGCTTGTTTGGTTTATTGTGTAGGAATGTAAGATTATTGTGTTTGGTTGGAAGTATATAAGGTTATCTGGAAGTAAAATTTACTAAATTGTCCATATGTTATATTTTCTTTTTAACATGTTTTTTTGACAAAGATATGGGCCTCATTAAAAACCCTCTCTCTACTAGAGAGAGAAAAGAGTGCCCCACTAATGTGAATTTTATTTCATCCAATAACCAATATTACAACCGTCTTCTGTAAAAAAAAAAAAACATACAATATGTAGAACACCTCATCAATACTGCTAACCTGCTTTATAAATAACCCTCCCCTGAGAATTTAACCAACTCCTTTTTTGGCAAGCCCATTAACTGCCGAATTGCATACCCTGGGAACCCATCTAATGAACCATCCTTTTAAAAGGATGATGGACCTTAGTTATGCAATTTTATCCCTGTACATTACTGGAAAATTCGATGTACCATTTAGCCATTCCACAACCGTTTTGCAGTCCGACTCAATTATTAATCTTGAATTCTCACTCCATATAGACTCCAAAAATAAGTGAACTCCCCTGATGACTACTTCCAATTCCGAAAGCGCTGGAGGACCCGAATCACTGGGTTTAGAAAACTGAAGCAATGTAACACCATTCTCATTCCGAAGGAGCCCGCCTATGCCTGCTGCGTTATTCACCAAGGACGTGGCCTCGTCTACATTCAACTTCAAGAAACCTTTCGGTGGAGGACACCATTTCAACTGGACGCTATCAACTTTATTCTTTTGTATCAAAGCATCCGACAAACTCAGGTCACACAGCAGAGCTTCCATTGATATATCCGGATTGTGAAATTTTGCTTTGAGCCATGCCACTAACCGTAACTTGACCAAAGCCTGTAATTGAATCCAATCCATCATTGCCCCTTTGAAAACGACCTCATTCCTAAACAGCCACACTGACCAAATTATCGCGAAAGGGATAAAACAAATCCACCTTTTTGAAAAGGACCAACATGTTGCATTCCAACTCTCCACAGCCGCCATCGGCTCTTCATGTAGGACCATATCCATACCCAAAAACCTGCAAAAATACATCCAAATTTTCCACACCCCATGACAAGAGAAAAATAAATGACTAACAGACTCAGAATGCCTACAACAGAAGGGGCAAAAGTCTCCAGCGGGTAAATTAATGCCTCTTTTACTCAGTTCCACTCTAACCGGCGCTCTCCCATTCATAACTAACCAGAAGAAGGCTTCCACCTTTGGGGGAGCGAAACCAATCCATACATTTTTCTTCCAAAAGGAATTTCCATTAAGTTGGCAATCGAGAGCCGATCTAAACGACTTCACTGCAAAGCTTCCGTCATTAGACCCTTTCCATCGAACCCAATCGTGGTCTAGACCTTCCATAGGAATCGCATTTATACAGTTAGAAAAGGCGTTCCACTGCTGTCTTTCCCAATCAAAGACGTCCCTTCTTAGTTCTATGTTCCAAAACCATCCTGTCGAGTTTTTACTCCCATTTTCAGCCACTAAACATTGCTTGTTTTTGGCCAAGGCAACTATTCGAGGGAAGCGGACACAGAGAGGGATATCACCACACCATTTATCTTGCCAAAATCTGATGTTCATACCATCCCCAAGTTGGATCTCTAAATTCTTGCGAAGAGTTTCACCAAATTTGTCCTCCTTATTAAAAGTATTCCAAATATCTCTCCATATCCACGAGCCCTTCATAGGTACATTTGGATTTGGCAGCAGACAGTTCATGATATTCGAATTTTTAGCAGCTATAGTTTTCCTCCATAACCCATTGACATCATTGCCGAACCTCCATATCCATTTCCCAATCAGTGCTCTATTCATGACTTCTAAGCTGGCAATACCTAGACCTCCATTTTCAACTGGCTTGCATACTTTCCTCCACTCTAGCCAATGAATCTTCGAAATGTCCTCATTCCCTCCCCATAAAAATTTAGATATCAGTCCATTGAGTTTCTTCAGAATTGCCACTGGTAACTTGAAGAGGGAAATAAAATATATCGGAAGGCTGTTTAACACTGATTTAATTAGTGTAATTCTTCCCCCTAAGGAGAGGAATTTAGATTTCCACCCTCTCAATTTACCTGTGACATTTTTTATCACTGGATCCCAAAGTTGTGCTGAGTTTCGGGAAGCTCCTAAGGGAAGGCCCAAATACTCCGTTGGGAAGTGATCAATTCTGCAACCTATCTTCCTCGCCCAAGAATTCAGATCATTCTCCTGAATATTAATCCCAAACATCCTGCTTTTTCGCAAATTGAGCTTCAAACCCGAACATAGTTCAAAGACTCTGAGTACCCTCTTGACATTTTGAGCTTGCGATTCTTCCCCATTGCAGAAAATGAGAAGGTCATCTGCAAACTGCAGATGAGAGACTTCTAAAATCTGCCCTCGATCTCCCACATTTATCCCTCTGAAGAGACCTTTGTCAACCGCTTTGTGTAACATCAAGTTCAGTGCTCCCCCCACAATATTGAAAAGTAGGGGTGACAGTGAACACCCTTGCCTGAGTCCTCTCGTGATATCGAAGGCTTCCGTAGGAGAACCGTTCACCAAAATAGAAATGGAGGCAGTAGACACACACTTCATTATCCAATTACACCAAGTCTCACTAAAACCACATGCATGTAGGACAAGAATTAAGAAATCCCAGCTTACCGTGTCGTAGGCTTTTTGAAAATCAATTTTGAAAGCAATCACCTTTCTACCCGACTTTCTCGCATGATCTATGACTTCGTTTGCTACAAGAGAACAATCCAGAATCTGTCGGCCCGGTATAAAAGCGAACTGAGACTCCTCAACTACCGTATCCATTACCAATCTCAATCTTTTGGCTAGAACCTTTGACAACAGCTTATAAATTCCCCCAACCAGGCTGATAGGTCTATATTCGTCTAGGCTTTCCGGATTTTTGACTTTAGGGATAAGCGTAATAAAGGAATGATTTACTCCTCTATCCCAGTCCCTGCCTTTATAAAAGTCCTCAAAAAACATCATGATGTCTTCCTTCAACTCGTTCCAGAATTTCTTTATAAAACCCATATTAAAACCGTCTGGCCCGGGAGCTTTGTTACTATTCGATTCGGCCAACGCATTCCACACTTCTTCAACCGAAAATTCCCTTGTCAGAATTGAATTTTGAGCCTGACTAATCTGTTTAAAATTCAGCAAACAGTCCTTGACTTCCAGATGGTTTTTGGTGTTGTAAGCGTTGCGGAAATGTTCCCTGACTTCCTCCTTAACAATGCTGGGATCGAAAACATTGAGACCATCCTTTTTGATGCTTCTGATAGAATTCAGATTCCTCCTTTCTGAAGCTAACAAATGAAAATATCTCGAATTTTTATCACCATCTTTAACCCACCTGGCTCTGGATTTTTGCCTCCAAATACTTTCCTCCCGTCTGTATAGTGCCCAAAGATTGTATCGACTGTTTCGAATTTGTTGATGCACCTCCAAACAGTCATGTCCCCTCTGAAGTTTATTTTCCAGTTCTTCAATCTGTTTTTCAGCACATTCAATCTCGCTTCTGATGTCCATTCGATTCTTCAGAGACCAAGAATTCAGAGTCTTTTTAGTCCCTTTAAGGATGGCCCCAATTTTTAGCTTTCGCCCATTCATCTTTAATCCCCTAATTCTCTGTTTGACTAAATCTTCAAATCCCGGTTCCTCCATCCAATAGTTGAAGACCCGAAAGGGCTTTGGTCCCCAATTGCAGCAGTCAATAGAGAGCAATATCGCGTTGTGGTCGGAGATAGCTTTACCAAGAAGTTTCTGAGACACATCCGGATAAAGAGCAATAAACTCTGCCAATAACAAAAACCTGTCCAGCCTAACGAACGTCGGGGGGTTTCTATTGTTTCCCCATGTATACTTCCTCCTATCAATTGAATATCAATTAAGCCCGCCTCTGAGATGAATTCTCTGAATAATGAAATCAGGTTGTAATTAACGGTAAGACCCATCTTCTCATCCGTATCCAGGTACAAGTTGAAGTCACCCCTACCACCCAAATTACTCTTCTTGACTTCAAGAAAGCCAAAAGTTCTTCTATATAAGCTGGTTTCTCTGAATCCACCGATGCCCCATACACATTAACAAAACCAAACTCCTCCCCTTCAGAAGACAAAAACCCAAACACAGCAATAAATCTTTGTTTAACCACAATATCCGAAACGTTGATCCAATTCGAATCTCATACGCTTAACAATCCCCCTGCTGATCTAACTGCCGGTGAGAGAGAGAACTCAAATTGACTACCATGCCATATGTTTTTAACTTCCCCCATCGATAATTTTTCAACCTTAGTCTATTGTACAAATAGCATTTTCGGTTTGTTCTTGAGTACACAGTGTTTCAGAGCCCTTTTTTTTCAAGTTTTCGAATTCCCCTAATGTTCCAACTGCAGATTGCGTTCATCATCATGATAAAATGTTAATCCCCACCGAAATCAAACCCTAGGAGCTACTTCTCAGCTCCCCTTCAAGATCCCTAACTTTATCTACAACCGCTCGATGGCCCCCTTTAAAAGAAATTTCAAGTAGCTTGCTTACCTCCCACACAGATTCGGCCTCCAAACCTTCCTCCAAAGCTTCCTCCCTTAATCTTGACGGTACCGGAGAAACCCTTCAGAACATCTCCTCCGATTCCAACGAGTCACGCACTATCTGCCTGAGACGTCTCTTGTTGCCTGCTCTGAAGAGACTCAGATGGGGTGGAAGTTTTGAAAGCACAGTGGGATTTTTGGGGAGACAATGAGAGGAAGAATTCCCTAAATTCCAGACTACCATACTGTCGAAAGAATCTGGTACGAACTCCATCACAGCTGAGGAAGAAAAACTTCTCATAATTTGGTTCGAAAAATCTGTTGAAATAATCAGATTATTATTTCCTTCTAGGCCAACCGCTTCGTTAAAATGACCCAGCTGACTATCTTGGGCTAAAGGCACAACGGGTCCCTGAACCTCCCTGTTGGGAGAGTCCACCAAAACTAACCTCTCTGATGGGCCCAAACAGCCCACTCCGCCTGAGTTTATCCCCACGTGGTCATAGGATTCATCCCACGATTCCACATCTGCGTCATCATTGTCCACATGATTAATATCATCATTTAGAGCGGCTCGCAGAGTCCCATGTGAATTGGGACTTAAAATATCCCTCTCAATATTCTCTTGCCTTCCTTGATTCCGAGACGGATCATTAACATCTGCCGGTTCCTCGTTGCAACTCCCAAAGCCATTCTGATCAACCGAACGCCACTCTGACTGTTCATCTGAACCCTCTTCATCGGAAATTTGATCAACCGTCGTCTTTCCTCCGAACACCTCATTCCCAGAACCACTCCCCGATTCAAAGGCCCTATTCCCTTCCTCGCCCCCTGCAACTTTCAGTCGGACACAGTATGAGAAACCCATTGATTTCAAAGTGATTTTCCTTGGGAAATTAAAGGAGTTCACCGCTCTGATAGTGATAGTAGCCTTGTCCAATTGTTCTTTCTTCATTGTTCCTTCATTTACAGAGATAAAACTTCCCCACCTATTTCCCAGCGAACTGAAAAAATCCTTGTGCCAACAATATAGGGGAATGCCCAACAGCTGAATCTTGAAGTAATACTGAGGGACCCCATTCAACAGCAGAGGACTAATATGCTCGAACCAGTAACATAGCTCCTCCTTTTTATTATCCCATGCATCTTCCATGATCGATTTTGCTTTAAACATCACCACCACCGAATCGTTATCAGTTCCCCATTTGGCTATCTGAACTTCAATGTTGTCATTTCCTAGAGCCCTTTGAACGAAATCTGGTTCGAATGAATTCTTCATCAATCCAACCAAACAGTAGTGCAGCTATTCTGTATCCTGAACTGGCAATCGAAAATTCAACAAGTCTTCCTCATTGTTAGTGTTGGTCCCCTGATACTGGGGACAGGCCTCTGTATTATTCCTGTCAGAAGTATCTCCATGTTTGTTTAGGAGTGCTTCATTATATGTTCTGTCGTCTCTTTCTCTGTGGACTGTCTGATTCGTTTTGAAAGTACCCCTTTCCACCTTGTCGCTGTTAACCGGAGTTTTGCCTTGATATCTCCTTCTATTGCCCATCGCCTCTGTCGGTCTGGGATACTTAGCCAATGAAACCTTAATAACAAAACCATCAAGGCGGACCCCATTAGTAATTCCGATGATTCTCTTTGCATCCTCCCTCTCCGCCATCGTGATAAAGGCAAAAGTAGTGTTCTTGTATTTCGCTTTCTGGTTTACTGCTAGAATGAATACCCTTTCAACTACTCCATGGTTGCTGAACCATTCCCATAATGTTCTTCGTGAGATCCTTTTGCTGAGATTGTCGATGAAGAGTGTCTTACCCACTCCCCCACCCTGAGCTTGCTTCTCTCCGCCGTGGACAGTGCCAGGGTTCTGTCGTGACTCTTCAGATCCTCCTGCTCCTGAGCCTCCCTCCATCTTTTATTATTCAATTATGATCTTAATCTTATGTTAAAACAAGCTATTATCTTAAGTTTACAAAGCATACATTTCCAATTAAAAATTTAATTTTATAAAACATACTTCCTGCAAAGCATATGAAAAATGGTGATGATTGAGAGAGAGATCGTATTTAGTCACCAAAGTGAAAACTATTCTTTTTTTTAACATGTTAAACTTTCAATATTAACTAAAAAATACATGCACAAAAATTAATAGAACTATTTTTGTTACACTATCTAAAATTTACAAAAATTATATATTTGATATATTATTAAAATAATTATTATACTAACTAATATTTAAAAAGAACTCAACAAGTGGCCCTAGTGAAAAAATGAACGAGGTTCATTCTAGAACACCCGAGTTCAATCACTTTGTATATACTACATTGTAATCACCTTTAGACTGTTTTAAAAAATTATTTTATATTTACTTACTCTCGTTATCATCTATTAAAATATTTTTAGAAATTTTTAAATGCTAAACGTTTAATATGTTCAAATCTTTAATTTTTTATTACTTGTGACATGTCAAGCAAATTAAAGTAAATAATACAAAATCTAAAAATTATATAATAATAATAATAATAATAATAATAATAATAATAATAATTGTAACCCCCTAGACCCGCCTATGCGTTACAACGGATCCTAGGAAGTCACATTAGGGTCACAAGAGCGACCCACAGTGAAAATACACGTGAAAACATTTTTTTTCCTCTCAAAACGCTTATTAAACTGTAAAATCAACTTCTGTTTAAAATGCAATTTCAGGAAATCATTTAAACACATAACAAAATTTCAGAAAGTATTTTACAGACACTGACATGAAACCATACAAGACATACATGCCCCCTAACTATACAATACTGTACTCCAGAGGCAGCGCCGAGAGAACTCCGAACACTGATGTCAAACATTAGGTCATGATATTTTCTTTTAACCTGCGATGGTAAAAACAACGTGAGCTTGGGAAAGCTCAGTAATACAGAACTACCAAAAGATGCTATAAGCTCATGCAAACATATGGTTGGCATAACATTTTCATGATGTTTCAAGCAGTGATAGTCCTCTATTTCTGTTCTACTATTTCGAGGTTGCATCATACACAAGAATAATGGTATTTGTTCATTAATCAGACCTTGAGAATTAGACGGAAATTATATAGGCTGGTAACATACGAGGTAGGAATCAGAGAGTTTGACGTCTAGTGTGTTCCAATAAGTGCAGATAAACATACATAAATAATTAACATCATATCATATGAGCACATAACAGATTAAATGCAAATGTTCAATGATCATACAGAAGTTTACAAGAACTACCCTCCAACCTTACACCAATATGCAGTCCCCAAGAACTGCATCCATAAGGACTTACCCTAGGCCCGATGGGCATAGGTGCCACCTAAGGGGCTGCCTTAGGTCCATAAGGACTTACCCTAGGCCCGATGGGCGTAGGTGCCACTCAAGGGGAGACCTTGAGTCCATAAGGACTTACCCTAGGCCCGATGGGCGTAGGTGCCACTCAAGGGGAGACCTTGAGTCCATAAGGATTTACCAGCTTGATCAGGGCTGTACCAACAGAAACTTCATAACATAACCCAACAATATACCCCAAATAGTAATCGGTGTTCAGATTCCAGACATGAGTAACATAATACATGTAACAGACATATTTTATTCAGAGTATCAGAAACAGAAGTTCATGCTTTTGACAGATGAATGGGCATACTATCGAGCAGAGCAGACATTTTCAGCATTCATCATGCAAATAGATTGTATCATCATAGGTCAAACTAACATATCATACTAACAAATTCATCAAACAGTCAGACAATACCATCACATATCAAACGATCACATACCAAGTATACAGATTGAGCAGACATATATTAGGTAGGCAGAGAATGTCATCATATATCAAGTTCATCAAACATAATATTATTCATGATCAAATAATTATACAATTCATTCAACAGAATATATCACACATAGAACACACTAGATGGAATATTTTATTTCCTGAAGATACTCGGCATTTACAGGAGGGGACGCATTAAACTTTTGACAATTTAGACGAATTTCCAGAACGAGGTTCCTATTAGAAAGGGGGTTCGTAAAACGATTCATATTATGAATTCAAGAATTGGTACATCAAGATCTTAGAAAGTTTGGATATATCATGAGTACTTTAGTCATTTAAGCTTACAAGGGCATTATGGTCACTTTATCATACATGGGCGTTTTGGTAATTTATACCAACGAGACATAAATAGTCGCTCAGGAAATTCTATTTACTCATCACTTTTCCAGTCATGCATTCAGAGATTTCTATGATAAGATCTTTTGCGATATCAGATACATCCAGGGTTGTTTTGGTCACTATGGCCAACAAGGGCGTTTTGGTCATTTAACTATCAGAGGTGATTTTATAGTTTAGCCCAGAAATGCTAAAATGACGATTTACAATAGTTAATATTTCCAGAAGTTTTTCAAGCCTCCAACTGTTCGAACTAACATATTCCTACCTTGCAGTACTAACCAACTCTTATATTAATATCAGGAGTGATTAACAGACATGAGCGTGCTTCCTAACACTTAGGGGCAGTTTAGCCCTTAAAGTCTCTTTAGAATTCTCAGAGTTTCATCAAATGCATAATTGTATATTTTACTCAAGAGAGCATTTCAGTCATTTTGGAAATTGGGATAAATTCACCGTTTTTGTCAAATCTTACTATTTAGCACCTCTATCGTTTACGTACTCGGTAGAGATTAAGTCATTTTAATTCTTTCGGCCTTTACAGACGATTTACTCATTTTAGAACTTAAGGGTAAAGTTGCTATTCTGATTAATTAAGAATTTTGGTGCTCGAAGGCACTACAGTCTTTTTAGTCAGTACGATCATTTCGATTAATTCATTCCTTACTGTCGCACGGATTAGCTTAAGAATACAACAATAATTCCAGTAATTTTACCTTTAGGCGTTTTACCTTCATGTGTTATACAGAGCTCGGGGGAAATTCAAGTTTCTTTTAGTATCACACACATTTGAATAATGATGCCGAAGTCTTTTCCAAAAGAACATACATCATAGGTAGAGTAATTTGCATAATCAGGTCGAATGCGGATTTTAGGTCATTTCATTTATCAGAGGGATAGTTTAGTCATGCTTATGCTTCAAGGACATTTTCGTAATTTCATAATCAATATCTCTCACTCCGTATCCTGGGCCTCGATTCTTACGCACTGATGATTGAGTTGCGGATTAACTGAATTTAATTATTAGAGCTTTTGATACCGTTAGCCCATTAGTAATCTTATTCAGATAATTTGGTCTTATTAATATCTATACTTATTGCTTGAATCTGATTCAATTTAAGCATAATCTACAGTATACGTCATCATGAGCATGCATGCGTTAACCGAATATCAACATGTACATAAAGCATACAAGGGGTAGTAATGTATTACCTTAACTCCGAGCTACATCAATCAATTCGTGATACGACATTCGAATACCCTCGAACCCGAATTCGACATTCCTCAACATTGCATCCAAGGAACCGAGAATACCTTCAATTACACAAATTCCAATATCAGACCTTACTCACAAGCTCTTAACCAATAATTAAGTACATAAACAAGTTCGGGCTCAAGGTCAGATTCGGAGGCTTTCGGATCAGAATTTTGCAAAACAGGCTTCAAAAATGGACTCAGGACGTCGAAAAACATAAAATAGGGCTTTTCAGAAAAAGTTGACTTTTTGGTCAAAGTCAACGGTCAACGGGCAGGTCAACGGTCAACGGGCAGGTCAGCGGTCAAAGTCAACGCTGACGTCATGCTGACGTTACTGGTCCAAGGCTGACTCGGTGAGTTGACTCACTGGGTTGACTCGGGCGAGTTGACTCGGACGAGTTGACTCGGTCAACGGGTCGAGTCTTGTCCGAGTTGACCGGTTCAACCGGTCCAACCGGTTCAGACCGATTCAGTTTATGCGGATCGGCTCTCACCTTAAGAAACCCGAAGGTTGCCGGACGGTCGCCGGAACTTCGCCGGAAATGTCGATTTCGTCCGATTCACCTGCAAAAATGAATTATTTCAGCTATATACAACGTCACTCGAACCAAAATGTCAAAAACGCATTGGAATTTAGCCGGATCTTACTCCGAAATCCCAAATCTTGCCGGAAAATAGCGCTACTCCGACGAGGGGCAAAACGGCGGCAAAGTTGAGGTGGCTCACATGGTTTTGTAGATCGGGACGCGAGGAGCTCGACTGTGCCCACGGCGAGGCGAGCCGACGTTAGGAACGACTGGAAAATGCAAAAGTTAGTGGCGGCGATGGGTTTGCTACGTCAAACCTTCAAATGAGTTTTCACGGCAACTGACGGCTCGTAACCGCGCGTGAAGGTCAAGGGTCGGACCGGGTTGTGGTGGCGGTTCCGATGGCTGGGGCGGTGGCAGCCACGGACGGACGGTGGCGCAGATCGAGGGTGGCGAAGCCTAACGGTCTTCCACCGTTTTCACATGAACGACGAGCAACAACGGAGGTTAGGTGGTCGGGTTTTAACGGCGAAGAGGCAAGGATGACGGCGATGAGGGCGGTGCACACCACGGCCGGCCAGAGCACGGTGGTCGGAGCATGAACGGCATGAGGAGTTGAAGGGTTTGAAACCCTCTGGATATTTTCTCTCCTAGATCACATATTCGATTGTGTTCAAACAAAAAAAATCCTGGGTAGGTGAAAGGTTCAGATCTTCATTTATTACTAGTATATGAGAAACATAATAGTTTAAAATAAAACCAAAGCAGACTAACACCGAGAGCGTCCTTAGCTCAGATGGTTAACCCTTCTACCTCCCATGCCAAGGGGCACGGGTTCGAGTCCCCTTGGCAGCCACTCTCTTTTTTTTTCTCTTCTTTATATGTATAATATATATATATATATATATATTTTTTTTCCAGAGTGTTACAACTCTCTCCCCCTAAAAGAAATTTCGTCCTCGAAATTTACCAGAGTTGGATCAACACATGATCTGCAATTCTATTTATTCACCTACTAAAACTTGTTCATTAGAATATGCTTATTCCTAGTGTCCCACAGACGGTCACAGATCAATCTCGCAACGTCCTTAGTCACTCAGAATAACCTTAAACCCAATTTCATCCATCATACATCTCAGACTTGTTTATTAGAATACGGTAATTGCACCCTTACAAAACCTTATACGATGTCAAGCAAACACTTATCTCATAACTTTTATTTTAAACAGACTCGGTCGGGGAAGAAAACATTTCCTACTATTACAGAGGTCACTCATACGACTCGTTGCGTATTTTCTAGAATAGACATAACTCATACGGATTAACTAACGATTTGCGGTTGAACGGCTGTAACTGTAGTTTAGACAAGTATTCAAGGCCTCCAATCGGGTCTTCCAGAATCAAGGTATAAACATCATTTTTCAATCAATAGTATGCAAATGATGGTACACTATGCCCCATTTTTTTCTTCAAATGTCTTTCTTCAACCCGGTCAAACATAACCATGGTTTTAAACAGATGTCACCTACCTTCAACATAATATTCAGACAACTTTATTTTTTTTTCCATCGTGCAACAGAGTCACCACGAAATTTACATTTTCGACACATTCACGAACATCTTTCTTTTAAATTCATAATACCTTTATCAAATTTTTCATCAAAATATTCTTAAACACAATCATTATCACCGAGCTATCTTACATGTAGTCTTATATCGGTTATTTCATATGATCAAACATTTATTCTTAACCTGATTCGGATCTTTGATTTCACAAGCATAAACCATCTCAAGTCTCTTATCTAGATTCAAACTCAACCATTTAATTCAAAACACAGACGAACGTTAGAGACATTTTCTGCAAGCAGGGGTTGAGCTATGGAAGGCAGAATACTTAGATTTAGTTATTTTAGGAAAAATGATTCGACATCAGAGTTTCGGCTCGGAGGAGTACGGTATGATCTAGGGGCATGCACAGACCAGACACCCTATGACAGACGATCGGCCGATCTACCCAGAATGACGCAACTCTAAGCTCTGATACCACTAAATGTAACCCCCTAGACCCGCCTATGCGTTACAACGGATCCTAGGAAGTCACATTAGGGTCACAAGAGCGACCCACAGTGAAAATACACGTGAAAACATTTTTTTTCCTCTCAAAACGCTTATTAAACTGTAAAATCAACTTCTATTTAAAATGCAATTTCAGGAAATCATTTAAACACATAACAAAATTTCAGAAAGTATTTTACAGACACTGACATGAAACCATACAAGACATACATGCCCCCTAACTATACAATATCGTACTCCAGAGGCAGCGCCGAGAGAACTCCGAACACTGATGTCAAACATTAGGACATGATATTTTCTTTTAACCTGCGATGGTAAAAACAACGTGAGCTTGGGAAAGCTCAGTGATACAGAACTACCAAAAGATGCTATAAGCTCATGCAGACATATGGTTGGCATAACATTTTCATGATGTTTCAAGCAGTGATAGTCCTCTATTTCTGTTCTACTATTTCGAGGTTGCATCATACACAAGAATAATGGTATTTGTTCATTAATCAGACCTTGAGAATTAGACGGAAATTATATAGGCTGGTAACATACGAGGTAGGAATCAGAGAGTTTGACGTCTAGTGTGTTCCAATAAGTGCAGATAAACATACATAAATACTTAACATCATATCATATGAGCACATAACAGATTAAATGCAAATGTTCAATGATCATACATAAGTTTACAAGAACTACCCTCCAACCTTACACCAATATGCAGTCCCCCAGAACTGCATCCATAAGGACTTACCCTAGGCCCGATGGGCATAGGTGCCACCTAAGGGGCTGCCTTAGGTCCATAAGGACTTACCCTAGGCCCGATGGGCGTAGGTGCCACTCAAGGGGAGACCTTGAGTCCATAAGGATTTACCAGCTTGATCAGGGCTGTACCAACAGAAACTTCATAACATAACCCAACAGTATACCCCAAATAGTAATCGGTGTTCAGATTCCAGACATGAGTAACATAATACATGTAACAGACATATTTTATTCAGAGTATCAGAAACAGAAGTTCATGCTCGAATCTGATTCAATTTAAGCATAATCTATAGTATACGTCATCATGAGCATGCATGCGTTAACCGAATATCAACATGTACATAAAGCATACAAGGGGTAGTAATGTATTACCTTAACTCCGAGCTACATCAGTCAATTCGTGATACGACATTCGAATACCCTCGAACCCGAATTCGACATTCCTCAACATTGCATCCAAGGAACCGAAAATACCTTCAATTACACAAATTCCAATATCAGACCTTACTTACAAGCTCTTAACCAATAATTAAGTACATAAACAAGTTCGGGCTCAAGGTCAGATTCGGAGGCTTTCAGATCAGAATTTTGCAAAACAGGCTTCAAAAATGGACTCAAGTCGTCGAAAAACATAAAATAGGGCTTTTCGGAAAAAGTTGACTTTTTGGTCAAAGTCAACGGTCAACGGGCAATAGGCATGTCAGCGGTCAAAGTCAGCGCTGACGTCATGCTGACGTCACTGGTCCAAGGCTGACTCGGTGAGTTGACTCACCGAGTTGACTCGGACGAGTTGACTCGGTCAACGGGTCGGGTCTTGTCCGAGTTGACCGGTTCAACCGGTCCAACCGGTTCAGATCGGTTCAGTTTATGCGGACCGGCTCTCACCTTAAGAAACCCGAAGGTCGCCGGACGGTCGCCGGAAATGTCGATTTCGTCCGATTCACCTGCAAAAATGAATTATTTCAGCTATATACAACGTCACTCGAACCAAAATGTCAAAAACGCATTGGAATTTAGCCGGATCTTACTCTGAAATCCCAAATCTTGCCGGAAAATAGCGCTACTCCGACGAGGGGCAAAACGGCGGCAAAGTTGAGGTGGCTCACATGGTTTTGTAGATCGGGACGCGAGGAGCTCGACTGTGCCCACGGCGAGGCGAGCCGACGTTAGGAACGGTCGGAAAATGCAAAAGTCAGTGGCGGCGATGGGTTTGCTACGTCGAACCTTCAAACGAGTTTTCACGGCAACTGACGGCTCGTAACCGCGCGTGAAGGTCAAGGGTCGGACCGGGTTGTGGTGGCGGTTCCGATGGCTGGGGCGGTGGCAGCCACGGACGGACGGTGGCGCAGATCGAGGGTGGCGAAGCCTAACGGTCTTCCACCGTTTTCACACGAACGGCGAGCAACAACAGAGGTTGGGTGGTCGGGTTTTAACGGCGAAGAGGCAAGGATGACGGCGCACACCACGGCCGGCCAGAGCACGGTGGTCGGAGCATGAACGGCATGGGGAGTTGAAGGGTTTGAAACCCTCTGGATATTTTCTCTCCCAGATCACATATTCGATTGTGTTCAAACAAAAAAAAAATCCTGGGTAGGTGAAAGGTTCAGATCTTCATTTATTACTAGTATATGAGAAACATAATAGTTTAAAATAAAACCAAAGCAGACTAACACCGAGAGCGTCCTTAGCTCAGATGGTTAACCCTTCTACCTCCCATGCTAAGGGGCACGGGTTCGAGTCCCCTCTGCAGCCACTCTCTTTTTTTTTCTCTTCTTTATATGTATAATATATATATATATATATTTCCAGAGTGTTACAATAATAATAATTTATATCATAAGTTTAACCTACTAAAATATTTTATAAGATCATAAGCATAAGAATAAAATTAAAAGCATCAACCCTTAAGTTATTAGTTTTCAAGCAATATATTATCTCAACATATAACTTATAAACATCATAAATATAAGGGAAAACTACATCACTGATCACCAAACAAATTGGGGATACCTATTTGAACCATCGAACTATAAAAATTGTCAATCAGACCACTGAACTTATAAAATCAACCTATTTTGACCACCGCCGTTAAAAACCTAACGGTGGAGTGACGGAACTGCCACGTGGCTATTGACGGAAAAATTCAAAAATTACATATTTAGTCTCTGTTATTTACACATTCTTTCAATTTAGTCCTAATTTTAAATTAATAAAATAATAAATTATTTAATTAAGTGGTGACACGTGTCAACACCTTATTGGAGGACTTTAATTATTTATATTTGATTTTATTAATTTATTTCCCCCTCCAATCAGGTGGTGACACAATTTAGAGAAGAAAAGTAAAATTCGCTCCACTTGCACTAACCAGGATTCAAACTTGGGTCCATTAGGTATAAAGTCAATGGCTTTGTCACTAGACCAAGCACAACTTCGTGCTATAATTCTCCAGATATAATATATAACTCTTATTAGTTTCTACATTTATAAGCCAAAATCTCAAACCCTAAACACTTATTTCGCATATATAAATCTTAAACCCTAAACTATAATCCTTAATAATTCAAATTAATTTCACACTAAATATTTCAAATTAAACCCTAAACCCTAAACATTTCAAATTAATTCAACGCTAAATATTTTAAATTAAACTCTAAAATTTTCAAATTAATTCCACGCTAAATATTTTAAATTAAACTTTAAACCCCAAACCCTAAATATTTCAAATTAATTTCACGCTAAATATTTCAAATTAAACCCCAAACCCAAACCCAAACTTTAAACCCTAAAAATTTCAAAATAATTACACGCTAAATATTTTAAATTAAACTCTAAACCCTAAATATTTCAAATTAATTTCACACTAAATATTTCAAATTAAACCCTAAAAATTTCAAATTAAACCCTAAAATAGGATTTATTGTTTAATTTAAAATATTTAGCGTGAAATTAATTTGAAATTTTTAGAGTTTAGGGTTTAATTTGATATATTTAGTATGAAAATAATTTGAAATATTTAGGGTTTAGGGTTTAATTTAAAATTTTTAGTGTGAAACTAATTTGAAATTTTAGGGTTTAAGGTTTGGGTTTAGGGTTTAATTTGAAATATTTAGCGTAAAATTAATTTGAAATATTCAGGGTTTGTAATTAATTTGAAATGTTTAGGGTTCGGATTTAATTTGAAATATTTAGCATGAAATTAATTTGAATTATTTAGGGTTATAGTTTAAGGTTTAGGATTTATATATGTGAAATAAGTGTTTAGGGTTTGAGCTTTTGGATTATAAATGTAGAAACTAATAAGAGTTATATATTATATCTGGAGAGTTATACCACAAAGTTGTGCTTGGTCTAGTGGCAAAGCCATGGCTTTATACCTAATGGACCCAGGTTCGAATCTTAGTTAGTGCAGGTGGAGAGAATTTTATTTTTCTCCTCTAAATTGGTGTAACAGCAAAACACCTTAAATGAAAACAGTGAAGACATTAGTACTTACCTAAACCGACAAATACAATTTAGGCTTTTTTTTTTTTTTACTATTAAGCTGATTTACTTCAAACAACCCACACGACATGTTTTAAGTTTGAGGATTAGGTTGGGTCATTGAATTTGGATGGATAAAGCCATAAAGGGAAAGAGATCGTTCCTGTAAGCCTTATCTATATCCACGCCTAACCTATCTTAAATCTATTTCTGGTATTATAAGCAGGCCTCAGGGCTGAGGGCTACACGTCAGTGTAGCGTACCATTTCCTTCCTTTTCTGTTATCTTTATTGATTTGACACTCTGTTTTCGGTTTCGTCTTTTTTTCCTTTTTCCTGTTTATTTTTTTATAGCACCTTACAGTACTTTTATATCATATCGTCAAGTCTTTTACTCTCTCCGGGTTAAATAATCAAAATTCAAAATTTGATGACATCATATTTATATAAATATAAAAGAGTAACTTTCACGGAATTATTATATGAAAAACTTTTTTAATAGTTATTTATGAAAATGACCATCATCTAGTGTTATTTAAAAAAATAACTCATAAATCGTTCACTTAAGGCGAACTCGCGTTCTGAGAAACTCACACACGACCTCGCGTTGTACACGTATCGAGGTTCATCCGACGTGGGTCGCCTTTTATATATTCTTTAATTTAAAATGACTAGATAAGGCATCGCGTTTTCCAACACGCGAGGTCCACGAAATTTTAAAAAGACACATTTATGTATCGCAAGGACCTCGTGCTTTACATATAGTGAGGTCTGCCAAATCCAGGCTGAAATACAATAGTGTATAAGCATGTTCGAGGCATTTTATCGTGCCATTACTCTAATAATTTTGGTAATTTTTAAGCTTAGAGACGTAGTATTGAAACTTATATTCCATTTGATATCGATATTGGCACGTACGAGGCATTGCACATTGTATAAAAAGCACGTTGAAAGTGGCTCGAACACTAGTTTTTGTCCAAGAATAAGAAGTTGAAATGGCTTGTAGACATGTTGGAGGTGTTTTCCCAGGTTATTATTAGAATAATTTTCGTAATATTTTAAATTAGAGGTCATAATGTGTCTATTCCATTAGTTTGTCAACTGTCTAGAAGTGAAGTGATTGTGTCTATCGAGTTATCACATTTGTTGATTATTGAACTGATGGACAATAAAATAGACTGTGGTAAGTGGTCGAAAGGTGTGTCAGGATGGTGTACCATCAAATTTTAAATATGAAGAGTTAAATTTATTGAATTATTTTGAATTACGGCCAAATTAATAGAATGCATAAGTTTTAAGGACTAAAATTATTATTATAACATGCGCTTATTTCAATTTTAATGACAAAGTGCCTTGATTGTCACAAATTTTAATTGAATGACATGTTTGTTCATAAACTTATACTCGTTACGTTTAAAAGAATAATGATCTATTTGTTATTAAATTTATAACTAAATAACCTCTAATGTATTTTATCCGATGTAAAATCAACATCGTCTCCGGTTAGTTACAAAAGAACCTTTGGCCATTAATGTCCTAGAAGAATGACACGGAATTGGATAATGTCAAAGTCGTTTGAATATTTGACCATGGCCACGTGAGGAGCATGTGAAGGTCGGGTGACACTGACACACCGTTTAACGTCGGCGACACGTGTTTAGATATGAGTGAAGGGACGATTGGTCCCCCGCCAAACCAAATTAACGGTTAATTAAACAACGTTTCATGCTTTGTAATTTGCATTGAGAAAATGAAGAAATGGCGTGTGGGTGCGGGAAGATAGACAAATACACTGAACACAGACAATAAGGTGTTGAACACAATGAGTATTCACGTGAGTTTGCCTGGATTTTATTTAATTAATTTTGGTGTTTACCCGTTGGTGTCTTGTGTGTGAAAATTAAGGACGGTTAACTCTTTGTGTGAAATTTGGTGTGGAAATGACCCTTTAAATTCGTATGTATTTTGAACTTGGCACGGCCAAAACATAATTTACTACATAGAATTTGTTGACTTATAAAGTGATGGAAAAAAAAGTTTTGATTATGATGATGATGGTTGAAGTAGTGGTCAAATATGTTTGATCTCGTCTGGTTGAAGGAAAATAATGTGAATCTTGTTTTTATTATATCAATCATTATTTTTAAAGATTTGAACATGTATCGATAGAAAATTAACGTGACGTGTATATTAATTGAATATCTTAGAAAAAAATTATCTAAGTTAAGTTTCACATGTGATTAACTTTTACTAGTGAATAGTAACCGTTGGCATGCTCTATTCACATGAAGACGCATATAGTTATTTTTGTGCCTAAAAGTTTACACTTTGGGCTGTTCGTACAGTAACAGTTCGCAAGTACTAACATAATTCTTTGTTTTTTGATATTGGGCCAAATATATGACTGGGCTCAACAATTCTAAATAGAAACGGTACCCTACAATGAGTTGAGTTCTAAATTAGTTTGTTTTTTCTTTTGCTTTGGATCATTTAGGTATAGCTCAGGATATTTTTGGATAAAGTATATTAGTTGAACTTTGAAAAATCATAGATAAAAAACTAAAAAAATAAATTGTTTTAGTTATAAAACGATCATTAAACCTATCAAAATATTATAAGATGGTTATTAAGTTTTATTAAGTTATTATAAAATAATTATTAAATTTAATCAATTTCTTTTACTATTTAATGATATTTTGTAATAGTTTGATAAATTTAATAGTTATTTTATAATTTTTAAAAAGTTAATAATTAAAATGATCATTTTCGTATTTAGTGACTACTAGTGTATTTTGGCCCTGTTTGGTAAAATAGCGGTTTGAACTAAAATTATAGGTTTGAATTATTATTAGATGTTTGACTGACCAAATCCGCTAATTTGAATGTTTGGTGAATAACGGATTGAAATAGCGAATTGAGGTGAAACCTCTAATTTTGAAAAAACTGCTAATAAGAGCTTTTTGAGATTAGCAGTTTGACATAATTGTTATAAAGACCCTTTTACCCTTAGCAATTATCAAATATTTCCAAATAACTTAAATTTAATTTTTTCTATTTTAATTTTCACCTCACATATTTATATTTTTGACATTTGTAAAGTAATACTTTTTATTTTTTATTTTTATTCTCACACATTTATATTTATATTTAAATTAAACTATTAATTAAATTATATTAAAATGATAATATAATTAATAAATTAATACATAGATCTTTAAATATGCTTAGTATTGTTATATTAAAAAATATTTTTCATAATCTAATTAATATTAATAGATACAAAATATTTTTTTGAACGGTAATAGATACAAAATAATGATACCAATAAACTATTCAAACAAACATCAATTATAATCATGTCCTTATATGTCATCTTGTTTGTTTAAATAATCAAACAACTATCGGCTATCAGTTAATTTTACCAAACAATTTTATACAATCAGCTAATACAATCCGCTAGTCAAATCAGCTAATACAATCAGCTATCAACTAATGTAATCCGCTACCAGTTATCAACTATCCGCTAATTGTCAAAAGAAATATTTTTTTCATAACTCGGAAACATACAAGCTATATAGATAGAATTTTAATATTCTAATTCTTTCCTGGAGTTGATTAGAAGTGAAATGGTTTTTTATTTTTATTTTTTTGAATGGAAATGGATTTTTTATTTGAATTTTAACTTAAACACAAATAGTTAAGTTTAAAGTGTTTAGTATGAGAATAAAATTTACGTTTTACTAAATAAATGATACAAACCAAATAACACAAAACAATTTACTATTATCCTGCGATAACAATCAAACCCACACATAAATTTTAATAAAATGTATAATATGGTGTATGAATTTTGTTTTTGTACAATTTTATTCATAAGTTTTGATTCAATTTTCACAAACCATTAATATTGTAATCAATATAGTATGAATTTATGTTTACGTATTACATACAAACATAATTATATTTATCCAATATAAAAATAAATTAATATATTTATCTTTTAGAATGTATGTAATTAGTTAAGCTGGTTTTAAAAATTTACACTGGACTGATAATCCCACATCGCCTACGGAGAAAAGATAGGAGTTGACATCTCCTATAAAGTAGATGCGCGACAACTTGGAAAATCATGATCCTTCAGGCGGTAAACGGGATATGATGAGTGGTCAATACTCGCAATCTATGTGGGATGAGTGTCCGCTCCAACGCCTGGTTACGACACTTGGGCACTCCCTTTTTTACCACCTGATTCCAATCTTGAAGGAAAACCAAATTAAAATAGTTACAAGTTTTATTTATATTATAAATAAATATTTAGAGTATATTACTTTTTCTTTTAAATATTTATAGTATTTTTGTTTAAATTAATAATTAAAATACATTTTTTTGTTATGTAAATAAAACAACATAAGTAAATTAAACCTCTTCTCCTAAGACAGCTTGGAAATTAGGGTTTAAGATGGGAAGTTGAAACATTTAAAACAAATAAATTAATAGTAAATAAACTAATAATAATTACAAAATTTCATGGAAATCTATACATTTTAATGGATAAATCATATATACATATATATTTAGAAAAAGAATAAAATAATGTTGAACAGAAAACATGCCTGAAAATGAATATAGTTTAGTTTTTTATTAAAAAATATAAGTACTAAATAAATCTTAAAGACAAAATGGTTAAGGTGAAATTCTTTGAATGTCACCCTTTATGTTTGCTTGATATAAACCATCCAAGACATCTAATATATTTGTGTGTGAAACCCTTTATGTCCTTGACTTCTGCTGATCCTCGGCCTCGATCTCCTCGCGGTTGCCTTGTTTAATAAGTTAACTTCTTCTTCCGAGAGTTCGGTCCTTTGAGCTGTTTACTTCCGTTTAGGGACAGAATTCGATGCATCTTGGAGTGAAAAACCAGACCCTTACTCGTGGGAGACCGGAGTGGGCGAGCCTTGACACCTTGATCTCTTTGTTTGATTAATCTGATCAAATGATGAAGCCATGCCACCAATTCGAGGATGCATTCGTCAGTCTTATGTTTATCTGCATGATGAAGTGTTTGAAGCCGAGTGAGGGTAACATTCGGGGCTGCATTTCTTCCGAATTCATCCCTAGAAATGCCAATGCACAAATTGTCATCAATAAGATATTATGGATCAAGAACTAACACATCATCCCTTTGAATAACATTGATATTATGCACAAAGAAAACGTGACTACCAAGTAACCTACCTCGTGTCAGCCGCTGCAATGCTTAGCAACTCGTTCATGTTTGTAGAAACTAGCTTTTGTACTGCTTCAGAAATTAAGACATCATTTTTGAGGAACTGAATGTTTTCTTCTGAAAGTGACAGGAAAAAGTTTGCTCCTTTTGCTATTGTATTAGCCACTTCAAATGACAATATAGATATTTTATTCCCCCTTGAAGCTATGCCGGTGACGAAGCCACTTCCTGAGTTCAAGTTCGACATGCTACTTTCGACTGAATCGAGAACGTTGACTGTGCCCTTTCGAGGCCAACAGTGCCGGCTCTTCCGATTGATATATATGACTTTTTATGTAGTTTGAAATATCGAAACAAGCTATGCGATAAGCAAGAGCAAAAGAACCATCAAAGGGCGCGAAGACATTCAAGCTTTTCTCGGCTAAAATAGGGTACATGAATGATCACCTAATGATTGGAGATGCTCTATTTTGACCACCATACTTTAATTTTTTTAATAATATTATTTAATTATTTAAATGATATCTATTAAATTATTTGTTGCTAAAATCTATCGATAGTGGCAGAACTTGATGAAAGAGTCTGAGAGAGACAACTTAATTTATTTTAAAAATAAGGTTTAAAATCGAAAATTTTAAATTCTTTTTGAAGGAATTAATTTACATTTTTTAAAATTTTGGGGTTAAAGTAAAATTTTTGAAAATTTAAGACTTAATGAAAAATTTTAAAAATTATAGCATAGATTTAATAAAAAAATAAAAAATGAAATTTAATATGACTTTTTAAAAATTTGGAGGGATAAATTATATTTTTTTTAAATTTGAAGGATTAAATGATAAATTTTTCAAATTTTGGGACGTATCCCCCACTAGTCTCTATGTGTCCGTCTCTATCTATCGGAGAAGATTGACCGTTAACAGAAAAGTTGTATAATTACACATTTGATCATTGTTATTTACATATTCTATTAATTTGATCATAATTTATTTTATTTTGAGAAAATCAAATTTTTAATTAGATAAAAATGTGTCATGTGTCACTATACGATTAATTTTATTGTTATTTTATTTTAATAAATTTTTTGAAATGAATATTGTGCAACTTTCGTAGCTTCATCATGTTTTTACCAACAGTCGGGTAATACCGGGTCCGGGTGGCCGGTTATAGTATCGGGTACCCATTGTCATCTTACTCTTCAGTTTACAACTATACCTAACCATTAACGAATTCACTGGTCACTCACTCTTTTTCCGTTCTTGGTCGACCAGTCGATCGCCGGCGAGAAATTCAAAATCCGTCGCCGCAAAATCATCGGCTTTAAGCTCCATCAAAGCAAGAATTCCCTTTGAGCTGGTTAAAGTATCTAGGCATGGCTTCCGATGGCTTCCCCGCATTCATTTCAGCTCAGCTCCATTATCTCATCAATCACTTCCCCGAAAAAGTCAAGGTAATTTCATCTAACCCCATTCCCCCACATTTCCTTCAAATTTCTCTTGGTTTGAACAGCACTACTTCGATTAAGAACTAGGGTTCCATTTTAACAGTAACGGAAATTTCAATTTCCCTTTGTAATTTTGATTTGCAGGTTGAGCAAGTGTTATCTGGTGGCAAAACCTACGCCGGGGGTCTTGATCGATTTACATTGCTTATTCCATATTGTTTACACTATGTTAAATGTCTGTAAGATTTTTAATTGCGAACTGCAAGATTTGTTAGTGAAATTGCTTTCTATTTAGATGATCGTATGTAGATAATTTGTTTACATTGGTCTAGGGGATATTATATATAATGTGAAGTTCCCATTGATTCCGCCGGATATTATATTTGGACCCGAAGATGAGGATTTTCACCCATTACACATGACTGGCAGTGTAGGAGAGGAGGACTTGAAGCTTCGAAACATTTTGTCTGATTGGAACCATAAAGACCCGACAAAGCTGCTAGCTTTAATTCTGGAATTGAGGTTTGGCTTGATGTTTACCGACGCTTGCTATTGTAATGGAAAGCAATTTTTTTTATGGTTTATGGGGCAAAAAAAGGCGTAGAAGTTCATGTTATTTTCTTGTTAAATAGGGACAAATATATGGCCTACCAGAAGAAACGTGTTGGAGAAGTGGATGATGCTAGGTTGAAGTTTGAGATTAGCACTTTTTGTTCACGAGAGGTAATCTCTTGGCATTTAAGTTTGGTTTCTGATGGAGAAAGATTTGAAGATCCTGCTGTGACATGTATATATAATGTATATTCCATCGAGGTTAAGAGTAATGAATGAGGAGATGATGTGCAGATTCAGAGGCATTTTCTATACAATACCCCTTTTCTCAATATTGTTGATCTTGTCACAGGAAGTCTGTCATTGAATTTTGACCATTAACATCACATATTAACCATAATATACTTGTCTTTATTCTTCCCTTCCTTTGCAATTCTTGTGCATGTCTATTGCCATATGTATGAACTGAAAGATAAAAATATGGCCATCACATAATTGCGTATTGAACTTTCTAGCATTTTTAGACTCCGCTAGTCATTGACATCAACATGCAAACTTTTTGATGTAATTATTTGAATCTGAATATATCACCCCCGGTCTTTTCTTCTATCTAGCATTAACTTAGTTTACAGTTTGACACTCTTGAAACTCTTCAATTTTATTAGACGCTTGCATTTGTAAACTGAATTAATTGATTAGAGCCTTAACTCTTTCCTCTTTTTCCCACTCCTTTACCGTGCAGGGAATTGAAATGCAAACTACTCCAGGTGCTGGAAAGGTATTCCTTTGATGGTATGGTCTTTATAAGTAGATTTTGTGTGCTTAAAAAATAATTGGTTTTTAATTAAATCCATGGTCTTATGCCTTTGAATCTTAGCGTAGCCAGAAGAGGTCACATTTGCTGTGCCTCTCATGGATATGAGCATAAACAAAATGGTGCATGGGTGCCCCTGGAGACATCCACAAAAGATATACTTACAGGTTTACCTTTCCTTCTTTTCCCTCCCATTTATGTGTAATTTAATTCTTAAAAGTAACTTGTATGTAGTTGAATTGTTCTTCGACTTCTTTCTTCCCTTCTGTCTATTTCTTCCCCATATCTAATAATGTTTGTAATCTTACAGGTAATATATCCCGTTGGAAAAAAGTATGCTTCTAATCCCTCACCGCCTCGTCTGAAATTGATGTCAACTACTGAGCTGAGAGCTCTGTTTTCTATCGAGGATGTCAAGCTTCCTTCATGGTTGGATGTAATGTGAGTTGTGCATTATTCTACCTTCATGTGTTGCATATTTTAAAAGGTAAAAACAATTTGTGCTGACAATTTCTGTTGGTTTTTGCCTTCTCATTTGAAGGTTCATGGCTGAATATCTTCCTCGTCTAGAAGAATATATTCAGAAACAGGTCAGCTTCTTTTCTTCATCTAGACTCTACGTTGAGTGGCTAGGAGCAGGACTGATCTGTTATCTTCTTTGTTCTCCAGGTCGTGGAAGCTGTTTCATTAATTGATATAAGAAGACGCTTTATAGAGTCATTAGCCCCATTGTTTGGAAGACCTCTGGAAGCTGATCCGGTGTGCACTAATCGTGCCATTTATCTTGATATATTAAGTCTTAAATCCTTTAACATTGATTGTTAGATTGCCATTGCTTTCTTGGCAGGTCTTTTGCCGAAAGGCCACATTTCTTGCTTCTCCTGGATCCTTTGTTTTCCTGGTACCATTAGATAATTACTGATTATATCATTTTCTGTTTTGGTGTTTTTGATTTTTAGGCTTAATTGAGGATTACTTCAGCTAAGCTTGAATGACTTCTAAATCATTTAGGAAATTAGGATGTTATAATCACATTACGTTTGCATTTATTTTAGTGCAATTAGTTTTTGTACCTTACTTTTCGTACATGTATTTTTTTTTACTGAACTTGGCCTCCAAAATTTAACTTTTGATAGTACTATTGTTGTAGGTACATTTTATTATTTCAACTCAGTTTCCTAAGCAGCAGCCAGCTCTGGTGCTCCAAAGTTTTCAGGTAATACCATTTAAAGACAGGTTGATCAAAGGTTTTTGAATTCATCTTGTTGAGGGGTCCGAAATAGCAATATAAATGTGTTAATTATACTTGTGATGATATATGTGAATAAGTTTAATGGACCAACTGTCTTTTATGGTTCCGTACAGTATCAGTTCCTCTACTCGGAGAACGCCGTCGTGTTTATGATTTGCTTGGCTGATTAAATGGTTCTTTTGCAAATTTGATAATTAAATGTGTTATCATTGTGAAATGTTGCAGCATATATCACCGCAAGGAATGCTGATAAAGTCACCCCTTCTAACGGAATATCCATGGAATCCAAGATGGGAAGCATCAGTCATGGCTGAGCGGATCTTGTGAGTTTCTTTTACCGTCTTTGTAGATTCTCAATCAGTTTTTCCATGTGCTTTGCTAATGTGAATCGATTTCTCCAGCGACTTCTTGGCAAACGGGGCTTTGAACTTCAAATGGTGGTTGGCAGACCCTAGAAGGACATGAAGATGCTGAAGTTTCATACGGATTATGGATTATGTTCTATTCATCCAAATTGTGTAAAAAATGCTTAAGGGAATCTTATTTTGTAGTTTTATTTAATACAATTTCGGAAATGGTGTTTAATTTTGTAGAAAGGAAACGCAAAGCTTTTTGTCCTTTTAATGCATACTTCTGCCCGAAGAAAGACTTATGAATTGATATGAACTGAAGTCATATTTAAATTCACAGTATATTAAAAACTACATTGTAACCATTAATGTTATTAATTTACTTCATGATCGTCACTTATATCGTTAACTCTCATTGTGTAAAAAATGATTAATATCTAATTTAACCCTTAAATTAGAACTAAAATATCAGTTTAGTTTTTTTTTTTTTTTTACAATTTTAACCATATTTTAAAAAATCTTTAAAATGCTCTTAAATTTTCAAAACGAAATTGTTTGTTTTAATTACAATGATAGTTAAAAGAATTTGTAAAAGTACCAAAATGATATTTTAGTTATATTTCAGTGGTCAAATTAGATAATAAACATTTATTGTGACACCATATCATTTCATTACACGCTCTTTCCTTAGCTAGAGTTAAGGGTTAAATGGTCCTGATATATTAAAATAGATGACGTGAATGGCCACAACAAAACCCTTTAAAACATTAGTGGTAAATATATAATTATTAAAACATGAGTGACCATTTGTATGATTTACGCTAAACTATTTTATAGATATATTCAACCATTGTTTAGAAAGTTGTAACTTGTAACCGCAACTCAAAAAGAAAAGTTGTAACCGCCCCGTAATTATATACCCACGGTGAGTAGAAAAAATGGTGCGCAAAAAACAATAAGCATAATAGAAAGTGCGAAATATAAGCTTAAATAAAAGGTCAAATTAAATGTACTATCTGATTTATTTTTAGACTATTTTTTTATTGTTCTTTCGGTTTTAGGGCTTCGCCTGATTAATTTGAAACGACTCGCGTTGCACACTTTATTTTATTGGGTGAGTCTTCCAGCATTGAATTTTTTGTATACATAACGTCTTGAATTCGAGACCTACTTAAACGAGATCAAATTGCTTACCATTTGAACCAACCTCGTTACCAGACCCGTTTCTGAGATTTTGGTGGCCCATGGGCAAACTTAAAAAATAGGCCCTTAATTAAGGGTGAGCGTTCGATCAAGTTAAATTGAGTAAAAAAAATTAAGTTATGCGAGTTGACGAGTCCTTACGACTCGAACTTAAAAATTTATCTACTAAATACTAAAATTTTGAGTTATTAGAATTTTTAATTTACAGCTCAAACTTTATTTGAAATTTTTTTTGAGTCGAAAAAATCAATTTTTTCCAGTCGAGTGGAGTTTTGCTCACCCTTTCCCCTAATAACGAGTATTGGAAAAAAATTAAAATTAAACCTTTAGTAACAAGTGATATATAAAAAATGGGTCTCTATTAACAAATTTTGAAAAAAATGAATTTTAAGAGTATTCTTGTAATAACAAATATAGGAAAAAATGGAACCCTAATAACAAGTATTGAAAAATTAAAATTTAAGAGTATGCATGTAATAACAAATATTAGGGAAAATATACCATAAATAACAAGTATTGAAAAAAACTTGGACTCATAATAACAAGTATCGAAAAAAATAAAATTTAAGAGTAGGGCCCTAATAACAAATATTAGAAAAGATAGACCCCTAGTAACAAGTATTGAAAATTGGCCTCATAATAACAAGTATTGAAAAATTTGTACCCTAATAACAAGTATTGAAATAACAATAAATAATAAACAATGGGCCCCTAATTACAAGTATTCAGAAAAATAACCTATAATAACAAGTATTGAAAAAATATATTATACCCCTAATAAAAAATATCGAAAAAATAAGTTTTAAAAATAGAACTCTAATAACAATTATTAAAAAAATTAAAATTAAAATAATAAATATTAAACTTTAAATATAAATATTCAAAAAAAAAGCCACGAACAAGGTAGGGGCTCGGCGGGCGCCCCTGTTGCCCATGCCCCATAGATGCTCTGCTCGTTACTTATTTTATTAGATATATATTTTTCAAAATAAATTGACCTATTCTTTTATGTGATATATTATATATACATATTGAAATTTTTGCACATTTAGACAATTTTTGTTACACAATTGAAAAGTATAAAATTTTATCCAAATGTACAAAAATATCAACCTATATAGCTTATATTATCATATATCATAAAAAAAGACAAAAAATGATTATATTAATAGATAAAAGTTGCCCTCGAGATTAAAGTATACATTTTTTAAAATAGAAAAATTGTAAATAATCAAATTATAGTAAAGAGACTAAATTCTAAAAAATGTACATAGTTTAAGGACCTTATATACTATTTAACCTTAATAAAAACACCAAATTTGGAAAACTGCGCCTTACGTCCCTAAGGAACGCAACGCACCTTTCGTTTGCATGGGCGGGAGCGAGCGGTGTCCGTACTATCCTTCTCTCTCAATAATAATAATAATAATAATAATAATAATAATAAAATAAGGGAAAACTACATCGGTGGTCTCCAAACTATTACCATTTTCCTATTTTGGTCTTTAAACTATATTTTTCGGCAAAACCGTCCCTTCTGTTACATAGTTCTCTTGTTTTAGTCCCCGATGTTAAATAGCTAACGATTTTGCTGATGTGGCATTTTAAAAATATTTTTTAATTATTTCTCTTCCCTCTTAAAAAATGCCACGTCAGAAAAATCATTAGCTATTTAACGTCGGAGACTAAAACAAGAGAACTATGTAACAGAAGGGACGATTTTACCGAAAACATAGTTTGGGGACCAAAATAAGAAAATGGTAATAGTTTGTGGACCACTGGTGTAGTTTTCCCTAAAAATAAAAATGAAAACGCCCCACTCATCGACAGATGTACAATCCTTCAAAAATATCATATCCTCTCCTTATATTACCACCATTTCCTTCTTCCCATTTTCCTCGCCAATTCCTCTCCCAACCCTAATAAAACCTCTCTAATTCTCCTTTTTCTTTTGTGAAAACAATCGGCGATGAGAGAAATCCTTCACGTTCAAGGAGGCCAATGCGGGAACCAAATCGGTTCCAAGTTTTGGGAAGTGATCTGCGACGAGCACGGCATTGATTCTTCTGGTAGGTTCAATGCGGACGGCGAATCATCCGAAAACCAACTGGAGCGGATCAATGTGTATTACAACGAGGCTTCCGGTGGAAGGTACGTCCCTCGCGCGGTTCTCATGGATCTGGAACCGGGTACAATGGATAGTATCAGATCTGGTCCTTACGGCCAGATCTTTAGGCCTGATAATTTCGTGTTTGGGCAATCTGGTGCCGGAAACAACTGGGCCAAAGGTCATTACACTGAAGGTGCTGAGTTGATTGATTCTGTTCTTGATGTTGTTCGTAAAGAGGCTGAGAATTGTGATTGCTTGCAAGGTATATGCATTATTTCCCTTCTTTTACATTATCATAGTAATTGAAATTATTTCTCGTGTTTATTGTCCAAGAAATTTAGGTTTCGGTAAATCTGCGTTGATTTTCTTAGAATCGTTTCTAGGAGTGTTATCTTAATGGCGGTTTACTCTCTCGTTTTCGCCTCGAAGTTTGAAACTCTTATCTCTGTTTGGATTGCAATAGCACTTTCATGACAACGATATAGAACTGCTCTTTCTGTTGATCGTTTGATTTCCTTACTTTCAGCAACGAGCATATCAAGGTGAAATCATCTCATTTTTACCCATCTTACAATCTGTAAACAATAGCTTGATCTTCAGATTTGTAATTGATTATTCACTGCACAAATTACATGGAATGACTGCTGTTTTGTTCAACGATCCACCTTTTCTTTAGTTGGCTAATGGTTTAGACTGCGCTGTTATTAGTAACCTTCTTTTTGTAGGGTGTGGAGGCTAAAGTGGCCACGGGTCTTTATCTACCTTTTGTGAGATATATAAATATATATGGTTAAATAAGCAGATTTATTTTTCTCTCTTTTTTCCCTCTTCATTGTATGATTTTGATTGCCCAACAGCAAGTCATTTTGTTCTTTATTCTATCGACAATACTGATGGACCCTTGATAACCTTTTTTTAATGAATTTGGTGGAGCGTTTGGGACCCATACCATCTCATCGTCATATGGCTGCATCTTTGTACTATTATCATTATTATGGCTTGGCCAATATTTTAACATCTGAATCTTGAAGCAAAAAATGATGCATGGGGAATCATGTCTAACATGCATATATGCATACACCATGTGACTTTGTATCAATCTAAAAACAATAACAATCAAATGGTAAATTGTAACATTGGCATGAGTATCAGATCTTGTTTTATGCAAAATATTAAAACTAGTAAGTACGAAAAAGAAAGAGAGTCATATTTCTGGATCCAGATCTATCTGAAAAAGACAAACACTATACTATTATCATCTTATAATGGTATGACTGCTGTGAAAGATTTGATTTGTTGCTATTATAATTATTGTAACTCTGTGGTATTAAGTACATGTTGGAGCATGTTAATCTTATCTATTGCGTGAATTCTGTTGCTTTTAGAGAAGGGTTAGTTTAAAAACTCACTTATGTTTAATTATTTGCATTTAGTGATGGGGAAATCTTTTGGGTTAAATAATATGGTCATTTTCCTTTGAATTTTATGATGAAGCTCACTTGTTTATGTTATTTCTGGACCAGGCTTCCAGGTATGCCATTCACTTGGAGGAGGCACTGGCTCTGGCATGGGAACTCTCTTGATTTCTAAAATCAGAGAAGAATATCCAGACAGGATGATGATGACATTCTCTGTTTTCCCTTCACCCAAAGTCTCGGACACAGTTGTGGAGCCGTATAATGCGACCCTTTCTGTGCACCAGTTGGTTGAGAATGCTGATGAATGCATGGCTCTTGACAATGAGGCACTTTATGATATTTGCTTCCGGACATTGAAGCTCACTAATCCAAGCTGTGAGTGATGAAATATTAATCTTGATGGCCGTGGTTTGCAATAAACATGAAACTAACTCTGCCTTTTCAATTCTTGCAGTTGGAGATCTGAATCACTTGATTTCCTCAACTATGAGTGGTGTAACATGCTGCCTGAGGTTCCCCGGACAGCTGAACTCTGACCTGCGAAAGTTGGCTGTGAACCTGATCCCATTCCCACGTCTCCACTTCTTTATGGTTGGGTTTGCACCCCTCACATCCCGTGGTTCCCAGCACTACATTTCTCTCACGGTCCCGGAGTTGACTCAGCAGATGTGGGATGCCAAAAACATGATGTGTGCTGCAGACCCTCGCCACGGTCGCTACTTGACGGCTTCAGCTATGTTCCGAGGCAAGATGAGCACCAAAGAGGTTGATGAACAGATGATGAATGTTCAGAACAAGAATTCATCATACTTCGTGGAGTGGATACCGAATAATGTGAAGTCCAGTGTTTGTGATATTCCACCAAGGAGCCTGAAGATGTCGTCAACTTTCGTTGGGAACTCGACATCAGTCCAGGAGATGTTTAGGAGGGTAAGCGAACAATTCACTGCAATGTTCCGTCGCAAGGCCTTTTTGCATTGGTACACTGGTGAAGGGATGGATGAGATGGAGTTCACTGAAGCAGAGAGCAACATGAATGACTTGGTTGCAGAGTATCAGCAATACCAGGATGCAACCGTGGAGGACGATGAGGAGGGCGAGTACGAGGACGAAGGCGCGGAGGAGAACTATGAGAATTGAAAGAAAATGTGACCAACCCGATTGAAGGTTTGAGAATAACAACCTTCCCTGCCCATATACATTACTACTACAAAGTACAAATAATAGTGTGTGTAGTGAACAGTGCTTGTATGAATTTCTGCTCTATTACTGTATTGTCTTTCCTAAGATTAAGATATGTTTTCTTTTTGCCTTTTTTTTTAATCTTTCAAATAAAGAACATTATCCGCTCTTTAGAACATGAGTCCCTTGGCGTTCAATTCGGTTCAGGTCTATTTTGTTTAGTTCGGGTTTATGTTAAGTCGGGTCTGGTTTAAGTAACAAATCAGGTCAAAATCGGATTGTTTGTTTTTAGTTCGGGATAATATTTGATCAGGTACTTTCGGTTCGGGTCGGGTCAAACTTTGAGTTTTCATGTTGATTTGGTTTGATTTGGGTTATGATTCACAGAGATTTTATTGATGTAGAAGATGATTTCATTGATGTAGAAGATTGTATGTCACTGTGTCAATTTGATTTGATTTGAGTATTTCTATTATCTAATGTTTATATTTGAGTTGGTTTATGAAATTAATTATGATTTTTAAGGTTTATAATTATGGTTTAATATTAACAGTTTATGGTTTAGTTTAGTGTTATTGATTTATGAGATTAATTTTGATTTTTTAAGGTTTATAGTTTAGTTTAGGGGTTATGGTTTATGATATTTGTTTTGATTCCTTGGTTTATAGTTTAATTTGGGGTTATTAGTTTATGAGATTAATTATGATTGTTTATGAGATTAATTATGATTTAATTTTTTAATTTATGCATTTGAATTTAATTAAATATTTAAATCACGAACATAATTAAAAAATTAAAATTAAATGTGAAATTTTAATTAAATTAATTTAAATTGAGACTTAATTGAATTAAACTAAAATTTATAAGTAAATTCAAGAATTAAATAAAAAAACATATAAAATATGTAGGGCTAAACAATTGATTGCTCTTAACCTAAAACTAAAAGATAATATATTATTTTAATTAAAAAAAAGAAAAATGGAATTTGTAAAAAGAAAAAAAAGGGAAAACGCATGTTGGTGGGAAACCGCCCATTTTTTTAGGTTAATGATTAATTTATCTTTTAAGTCTTGTTACGTTTAAAATGTTATATTTTAGTTCTAATATTCACTTTTAAGTTTTATTTTAATTCAATTTAGTTACAAGTGTGAAGTATCCCCACGGTTTAAATTTCGAATATAACAATCCCCTCCCTACAGTGACATTTAATCCCTAAAATTTTACATTTAGTTGAAATTGACACTTATTTATTTCTATTTTTTATAATTTAGTCTAATAATTTTAATATATTAGTATTTTTGTTCATTTAAGTTCTTAAGATTTAATTTTTAGCCGAAATTTAACCTCTATTTATTTCTATGGTGAAATTGGTCATTGGGCTCTCAAATTTCTCCACTTTGAAAATTTTAAATTGGTCCATAATTTCGAGTTTAGGCTATATTTTATGGTAAATTGTGAAAATGGGCCCTAATTTCGGTTTAGCCTTAGTGCTAATCGTTTAAGGATTATGTTGTAGTTTAGGGTTATTAGTTTATGAGATTAATTTTTATAGCTTAAGATTTATGGTTTATGATTTTTAAGGCTTAGTTTTAATGGTTTAAGGTTTATGGTGTAGTTTAGAATGAAATTAAGATCAAATATTGGGAGTGAAAAGAGTCTATTAAACTTCTAAATTTAAAAATTAGTTGGGACAAAAGTCTTATTTAACTAATATTTAAACTTAGAATGACATAAAATGTTATTATACTATAATTTTGAGAAAAACAATTGTTTCTCCCATAATATAATACAAAAAGATAATAAAAACATACACCATTATACTATTTATTATATTGTTAAAAATAGATAATATTAAAAATAAATTATTCATTTATTTTACCTTAATTTCCGGGTTAAAATCGAGTCGATATTCGTTCAGCTTTCGATTCGGGTGAAAACCGATTCGAGTCTATTTCGGTTCAACAAAAATTTCGATTTCATTCAGTTTATTTTAGATTTTGGGTTAAAATCGGGTCTCATGTCAACTTTATCAGGACTAGAAATATATAATGATCTATAGATTATGATTTAGGATTACTTCGCGTTATACAAAATTAATTTAGTTTACATCTTATTAGATTGTTGGATTATAATAAATTGATGGTTAGATTATTCCCTTCTTCTCATAGTTATCTATTTACCATCATCTAACAATAAAAAATTATATAATCAATATATTATCTTTTCAGTTCTTTTGGAGGCGATTATTAGTGTCTTTTTCGAACAAATTATTTGTGTCTTTTGATTTATCGAAATATAGATAGGAGTATTTTATATAATAACAATTATTATTTTTAATAACGTATATTTCAATTATACATGTAGAAGTATAATTAGATAGAAATATAAAATTTAAAATTATTAATTAGATTAGAAATGTAATCCAATGATTATATATAATTATAAAAACAAAATATAAAAAAGGGAAAATGTCAAATTTAGTTTAAAAATATATAAATTTGACGTTAAACATAATTTAGGTTCAAAACTCTTAAATATAATTTTATTTTACCATTTTAAAAATATCTTGCATTAATTACGGTTTAATGCTGCAATTATGTTTTCTCATTTCTCAGGTTTGAATCCATTTAAAAAAAAACAGTAATATATATATATATTGTATTGTCGACTACTAATTAAATATTTTTAGGAAAAGATGAATATATGATCCATGTCAAAAAGGACCCTAAAAAGTAAAAACTCTATCTAAAGCCCAGTGATCCATGTCAAATACGGGTGATTAATAATCTTTGTTTTTAGGATAAATTATTTAAATGACCACTTAATCATAGGGTTGGTTTAGATTTGGCCAATATACTTCTAATTGAAGCAATAAAACCACTCAATTATATGAGCGGACTCAATATGATCATCTGCCGTTAAAACCTAATTGAGAAAATGATGTGGCAGTTACTAAAATTTTTTATACGATCGGGTCGGATATTTTTATGAAAAAATCAGGTTCGGGTCGGGTCGGGTTTTTGTGTAGGGTGAGGTCGGGTCGGGTCGGGTTCGGGTTTTAGGGTGAAAAAATCCTACCCGACCAGGACTAATAGTGTAATTTCCCCTAATTTTTTTAGAGATATTTGTAATAATACTCCTTTTTTATATATTTTTTATAATTAGGTCCTTAAAATTGATTTTTTTATTTACAATTTAGTCCTTAAATTTATTATTTTTTACAATTAAGTCTCTTAATTTTTTTTATACAATTTAGTCCCTAAAATTGATTTTTTAATATAGGTCGGGTCGGGTCGGGTCGGAGTCGGGTTTAAGGTATTTATTTTCGGGTCGGGTCGGGTTTTTTAAAGGATATGGTCGGGTCGGGTCGGGTTCGGGTGGGCCAAAAACCCGACCCGACCCGTTCCCATCTCTATATATAATCATTAAATTAATTTTTTAATTTAATTAAAAATTCTCAATTAAATTATTATATATGTTCAATTATATATAATAAATTAAATTTTTTAAATTAATAAAAATTCATTTATCGAATCCAAATCACGAACATAATTCAAATGAACTTATCTTGTGATTTGTGTTATATTAAAAATTCAGTTAGTGAATCTAAACTCACAAACATAATTTAAATTAATATATCTTGTTATTTGTGTTATATTTATATTTATTTTAAAAATAAATGTAGAAAAAAGGACGAGTCTACCACGTGCGACGAACTTTGATGAACACCACTAACGATGAACAACGATGAACACCATTAATTTTTTAATTTTAAAAATCTAAAGGACTAAAATTATAATTAAAATTATGTCTTAAAAAATAAAAATTAAATTTAATAATTACTTTATAATGTTTTTTTAATAGGTTAGAATCAAATATACCCAATTCTCCTAAACCCTAACAAAATAAATCTCTTAAAAATAGAAATCAGATTATAATTTTTTAATAGATTAGAATCAAATATACCCAATTCTCATATTATTGATTCTAATCTATTAAAAAATTATAAACTGGTTTTTATTTTAAAAAAAAATTGATTTTGTTAGGCTTTAGGAGAATTGAGTATATTTGATTCTAACCTATTTAAAAAAAATTATAAAGTAACTATTAAATTTGTTTTTTATTTTTTAAGAGATAATTTTAATTATAATTTTAGTCCTTTAAATTTTTGAAATTAAAAAAAATTAATGGTGTTCATCATTAGTGGTGCTCATCAATGTTCGTCGCCCGTTATATAATTTTCCGTAGAAAAAATATATAATAAATTAAAATTATTAATTCGATGATTATATATGTGAAATTAAAAAATATATAATAATTTTTATTACAATTTAAAAAAATTAATTTATTATATATAATTTATCATATATAATAATTTAATTAAAAAATTAATTCAATATAAAAATTAATTCAATAATTATATATATTGAATTAAAAAAATAAATGTAAAATACAACACAACATATATTAAATTCAGAGCATCATTAATTGTTTACTTTTCCTTTTAGATTTCGAATTTTAGTCTAAAAAACATTCTTTAGATCGCGAGTTCTACACCCAACATAGAATCTCTTGTTAAAAAATATTATAATACATACTAATATGATTTTATTACTAAATAAATATTTAAACTTATTCTTACTTTAATGTTTAATTTTTTTAACCAAAATAGGTGATTAACGTTTTATTTCACTCATTTTATGGCCGGTTTGTTAATTATCTTAAAATTTGATCATCCAACTAATGTATGATAACTTATTCCTTAATTTCATTTACTAGTTTTATAAAAAAAATTAATTTTTTCGAAGATACTCCAAATTTCTCATTTTTTCCCCATAAAATCCCTTCTAAATGTTTAAAACTCTCCTCGTCGATGCATTTCCTACAAGTGTTTTTTGCACACCGTTAACTTCATCCTTCATTGATGAACTGAGAAACTCGGTTCTCATAGATTAAAAGGGGTGTGTGTAATTAAACCAAGCTGAACTCGGTCCAAGTTGTAAGGAGCTCGAGCTCGACTCGGACTCGAGGACTGAGGCTCAATGGAAGCAAGAATGAACAAAGCAGACAACAATAACCTCCATATCTGTTCCTCCTCCACCTCTTTCCATTTTTGGAAACACGTCTTCTTTTATTGGTACGTCGACTACATATGAACTGCGAGAAAGAGAGAAATCATTAAGTAGTTAAAATCGGAATTCCGTGATTCCTTGTGCAATTACAGAGGGAAAAGGAGCATAGAACCGGAACTCACCACCTTGGAGCACGTCAGCACGGTCGTAATGCCATGAACACTAATTCATCAATAATTAGCCTAATATAAATGATAATTGGTAAGAGATACAGAAATACTTACTTTCAGGATATGGAATTAGTATACACAGAAGCAGAACAATACGAGAGACAACGGAATAAAATGTACACGAATGAGTTAACTTACAAGTTACAAGCCAAGAAGATACAAGAGGTTTACTTGTGTTGGGAGAGGAGGCTTTCACTCTGGGAACTTTAAATGTAGAACTGAACAATTTCGGAGTTCTCGAAATGGGTATTTCTTCGTCCTTTTTTCTCTTCAAACTTCTGCTTCCCTAAACAACAATAAGGGAAGTTAAGTTTTGGTTGGTTAATGGATCTTTCACATGAAAAAACAGCTAGTAATTCACTTTGGTATTAAGAAATCAAATTAGGGGATAGATGAAATCAAGCACGGGAACTTTCTCGATGTTGATTATGTAGGGGAACTTTAAGGTCCTAGAGGCCACAAATGAATAACAATACTTTGCAGCCAACAATAATGGTAGCAGTCCCTTCATGGCCACAAAGCATATATTACATAATCAATTGAAAAGGGGACAAAATGCTACTTCGAGTTCGACTTCTGCCTCCTAGAGTGTACTACCGGAAAGGGAGAGCAGTAAATCGTCATACCAGAAAGATGTGAACAACAAAGTGCATCAAACAACTCTTAAACCATCTGCCAATTATTATCAAGAACTAAAAGAATTCATGTCAAAATCAAATAAATCAATGTTTAAGCTAAATTGACTACAAAGTACCTTTCCACTGTCCTTCAGAAGATCCGGAACGTGAGCATATTGTTCTTTCTTCACAATACCGTCGAATCCATCCCTGCCACCATTCTCACCTCTCAGAACAGATGTTCTTCCGCCTTCTGAACAACGTCTTATCACAGGTGTACAAGAAAAATTTCTGGACTTCCTTAACAACTCTACCTCCCTTGATAATTTAGAAACTTCTTCATTTAATCTATTTGCATCAGCCTCTTTTTGAGACACTTCGGATTTTAATCTCTCATTAATTTCATTCTTTTCAGCAATGGATGAGCTCAGGTCCTCTATATTGGAAATAAGTACCTCGATTTTCCTATTAGCCTTTTCAAGTTCAGAATGCTTGCTGTTTAATTTATCCGTATACTGACTTTCAAGAATGTTTAACTGATTCCATGCAAACTTATTCTCTGCCATAAGTGCGGCAATCTGAGAACTCTTTTGTGAAGCGAGATTTTCGTATTCAAGCTTTAGCTTTCGTAAATCGCCTTCTAATGCCGTCGAAGTAATAAACTTTGAGCCACAATCCTTACATCTTGGCATTCCTTTCTCGGTTTCTTCGGGGACATCCTATATATAATAAAATGATTAATACCTTAGAAATTTTAAAATGTGTAAACTATGAAAAGAGAAAAATCATCAAAAACATACTTTCGAGTTTTTACTGAGGATGTCGAAACAGACTCTGAAATCACACAATTCATCATTTGTTTCTTCTGTAATAAAAACAATTAAACAAATATAAACATCACTAATTCTAAATTATAAAAAAAACACTAAATTTCTGGTCAATAAATTCAACTCCACATAAAAGAATTCACTTTTGAAATGTTTTTTTTTTTTTTAATTTAAAAAGGGGGAAGAAGGAGAAAAGCAAATATAATGGGGGAAAACACATACCTAATTTCAATTTACAAAAACCAACTTCTCTGTGCTTCAATCCTACAATCAAATCGGCTTTTGCAGCCTCGAGCACACACGCCATCTCTTTTGATTCCAAATCAGTCTTCATCTAAACAACAAAAATACATCTATAAATAAATAAAATTTTCAAAACCCTAAATTCAAAAACTTATACCTGAGAGATGTGGCCTTCGTAGAGGCGAACATCGGAGGCCCACCGTTCGTACTGCAACTTTATCCGATCTTCAAGAACCTTCCTTTCTTGAGCAAGAGTTTCAAGATGTTGCTGCTGAGATTTAAGCATCTTAACCAAACCTTCAAAGATTTTATCCCACTTTTCGCGCTCTGAGGAGACTGTTACCCGCGTTTTCGTTCCCATTGTTGATTCTTTAATCGCAGAATTTTCAGGGTTCTTATTTTTCAGTGTTTTGAGTAAGAAGCTCTGTAATTCGAAAAATAAAAAAATGTTTTCAACGGTCGATTTTCGGCGTATATAAAGTGAAATGTATAGGATGATACTAACTTGGGCCGATGACGTACAAATGCCGTTTTACTTTTGCTGTTTATAATGTTGTGGATTGGGCTTCGGTAAGATGCCACGTCGACATTATTTAAATGCTGGCCCAAAAGGTTTTTCAATCCAAATTCAGTCGAAATTTTTATCAATTAAAGTTATGAATATATCTTAAAATAAAATAATTAAATGGTTATTTTTATTTCGAATTAAATGATGTATTTACCGGGGGTGTTCGTGTGTTCACTTTAAATTCTCATTACTTTTACTTTCATAGTTATATTAGTATTAATAAATTTATAATTTTCAAAAGTTAAATAAATAGATATATTTAATTATATAATTAATTGTTGGAAGAAAGGTCACTCATTTCGAACATAGATCATAAAATGAACATGTACTTAAAAAATCCGAAAATGCAACGTGTAATCCACATGTTCTGTTGTTTGCATCTACGATTCCATGAACAATGAGTAGTTCTACGGTACGGTAGGCTGCGATGCGGCACCAACTGAAAATGTTATAAAGTTTAGAATACGTAATCGAAAATGTTACAATGTTTAATAACATTTTTTGTTGGTGGTAATTATCAAAATTTTAACTTCAAGTATTGAATCTTTCATCGCTTCTTAATTCTTATAACATTTTAAGTTTTTGTAACTACAAAAAATGTTATCAAATGTAATATTTTCAGTTTTATGTTTTAAATCTTATAACATTTTCAGTTGGTGTCACACTGTAGCCTACCGTATGTTAAACACGCAAACAAACAATAGCTTCTAAAACAGCTAGGTACTGCCAACGCTACTCGTTCGTTTATAACAAAGACAAGTCTTTCATTTTAATCTCGATTTTTCCACATGTAAGACTTGCAGCTTCATCCAACTTTCATCTACAATTTTTTTCAAAAAGAGTTTTAATTAGAAACAAAGATTCTGGAGGGAATATCCCAAGCCTCCATCTGATCTTCCAAGAGACTTGCTTGCTCCAACTTGCCGGTCACCTCCCTCAAAGATACACCAATTCACCCAGTCAACTAGAGTTCATAACCGGCAACTGCAGGTTCTTTCTATTGCATGCCTAGAATTAGAAACCAAAGCTTGTTCTTTTCATTTCGTTGATGCATACGAAGTGGTGTTGATTGGCTTTTTCTTTCTTGTACTTCCGAGGCTTAAACCTTAAGCCTTCGCTTCTATGTTCTTCAATTTAAAGATCCTTGGCTGTTTTTCCTTTTGTTTTCATTTACATTGATCCAAATTCTGTAAGCTTTTTTTGTGATCAAGAATGTGTCCACTAGGCAAAGATGTCTCGCAAAACGGAAATGTCAAGACATTGGAGTCGGCCGGAACCATATTCGAGGCCGAAGATCCCGATATCCTCAGGATTTCGGAAAGACCGAGAGCGATAAATGTAGAGCGGAACCGATCATCGGAGGAACGGATAGACCACTTTGAAGGACTATCTCCACACGGTAGAAGGTCGGGCTTCAACACGCCTAGATCTCATACATGCTTCGAGTCCTCCCACGCGATGGTCGCCGAGGCATGGGAGAATCTGAGACGCTCCACCGTTTACTACCAAAGCCAACCTGTCGGAACTATTGCCGCAATGGACCATTCCGTTGAAGAACTCAATTATGATCAGGTTTTTTATTACCTACCATTTACTAATACCAACATTGTTTCGTGAACTTTGAGGTCAATAAGACAATAACTCTGTTTTGCATTGCAGGTTTTTGTTAGAGATTTTGTTCCAAGTGCTTTGGCCTTTTTGATGAACGGGAAGAAGAGATAGTGAAGAATTTTCTATTGAAAACTCTTCATTTACAGTCATGGGAAAAACGGATAGACCAGTTCAAGCTAGGGGAAGGAGTGATGCCAGCAAGTTTCAAAGTGATCCACAATCCCGAATCCAACTGTGAAATTCTGATTCCGGACTTCGGCGAGAGTGCAATAGGCAGAGTAGCGCCTGTTGATTCCGGATTCTGGTGGATTATTTTGCTCCGAGCTTATACGAAACATACCGGAGACTCTTCGTTGGCCGAAATGCCCGATTGCCAAAGGGGTATGCGACTTATACTCAGTTTATGCCTCTCCGAAGCCTTCGACACATTCCCGACTCTTCTCTGTGCCGATGGATGCTGCATGATCGACCGCAGAATGGTTCGTTTCGCATCCCTCGGTCCATCCCTGCTCATTTACCTCTCATTGTTCGAAATTCGAATATATCGGCTTAATTATTCGTGCTAATGCAGGGTGTATATGGCTATCCGATTGAAATCCAAGCACTGTTCTTCATGGCTCTAAGATGTGCATTGCTTTTACTAAAACAAGACCAAGAGGGCAAAGAATTCATGGAACTTATAGTGAAACGCCTCCATGCCTTAAGCTACCACGTGAGGAAATACTTTTGGCTGGACTTGAAGCGACTGAACGACATATACCGGTATAAAACGGAGGAATACTCTCACGCGGCGGTCAACAAGTTCAACGTCATGCCTGATTCGCTGCCGGATTGGGTGTTCGATTTTATGCCTACACGAGGTGGCTATTTCATCGGCAATGTCAGCCCTTCAAGGAAGGATTTCCATTGGTTTTGTTTAGGCAATTGTGTGGCGATTTTGTCGTCGTTGGCGACGCCGGAGCAGGCTTCGGCGATTATGGATCTTATCGAATCACGGTGGGAAGAATTGATCGGAGAAATGCCGTTGAAGATATGTTATCCGGCTTTTGAAAGCCATGAATGGCGAATTGTGACGGGTTGTGACCCCAAGAATACTAGATGGAGTTATCACAACGGAGGATCCTGGCCGGGTAATTAAGTTTCTTGTTATAATTTATGGTATATTCTAAAGAGTTAATTGCACTAAACATCCCTAAACAATCACCTACAGTCTAAATTAGTCCTTAAATCCTTAAAGTATTAGTAATATATTAAGGATTTATGTCCTTTCATCGTTCTAAACATTAGTTCAGGTGTTAAACGTCAATCCAGATCTAACGTGAAGTATTTTTAAAATATATGGATCAAAGTGTGAATATGTGTATACATAATATAAACAACTTGAGCATTGTTTCTTCTTTTTCCCTTCTAAATTCATAAGATTCAAGTTGTTCATTTACACACACTTCAAATGTGCTCCAAGTCAGATTGAGCATTCATGTAATGCTTAATCTCATGTTCAGCTTGATGAAAAGATATGATTGATAAGATACTTTAAGGATATGTTTTGGTGTTTATAGGGATGGCCATTTAACCAGACCTAACGGGTTCGGACTCGACTCGGTTTTATATGGTCGAGTTTTTTAAAGAAAGTTTCTGGGTTCGGTTTGAATTTTTTTTAGGATAGTGTCGAGTCATATTTAAGTTTAAAGTGAAAAATATCTGACCCGATCCAACCCGACCTGAAATAATAGTTTAATTATATATATTTAATTATCTCCTTATTTTGTCTAATAAAAATGAAATAATTATATATATATATATCAATTTGCATAAATTTTCAATTAACTCCCTATTTTATTGAAACAAATAAAAAAATATTTATGTCGGGTCGGGTTTTTAGTCTGAAATTCGAGTTGGGGCGGGTGGAGGTGCTACATTTTCGGGTCCGGTGTGGATCAACAAAAAACTCACCCATGGCCATCCTTAGATGTTTATGATCAATTTATAATTTATAGCATAATCTGAGGATTACATGTGGAATTAACCCTATTTTGAATTGCATTGTGATTTGCTCAAAAGCTTTGTATTTTGCAGTGCTTCTATGGCTACTCACAGCTGCATGTATCAAAACTGGGAGGCCACAGATAGCGAGACGTGCCATAGAACTCATCGAGAACCGGTTGTCGAAAGACCACTGGCCCGAGTACTACGACGGAAAGGTCGGGCGATATATCGGGAAACAAGCTCGTAAGTATCAGACATGGTCCATTTCTGGATATGTGGTGGCCAAAATGATGCTTGAAGACCCATCTCATCTGAGCATGATTTCATTGGAGGAAGATAAACAGATGAAGCCCCTCATGAAAAGATCCACTTCCTGGACTTGTTGATTCCTTTTACAATCTCCTCATATATATTTGAACAGACGATACAATTTTATATATGATTCAAGAAATTCAAGTTGTCATGTTGGTACGAAATTCAGGTTTGATTTTGGTTTAAGTTGTATTATGTATAGATTTTATTCATATTTTGTTCCACTCATTAGTATATGAATATATTACTTATAATTGTAACTAGCTAGGTCGATCATTTTCAAATATAGGGATCAACAACCTCTAAAGCTGGTTTATAGCTCTCAATTAACACTTTTCCTCTCTTAAGTTGTAGATTATAGACCTAGTATGAATAAATTTTATCTTCCTCATCCCTAAGGAAGAATTGTTTTGATTGAGATAGTGGTGGATCTAGTGGACCGTAAATGAGTTGAGTGTATTTTCTTAGAATTGACCATTAGTTTTTTTTTTAATTTTCATATAATCTGATACTTAAATATTATAATTTATGGATTATTATCTCATACATAAGCGGTGATTTTTTTTTTCTATAAACGCCTTAATTTTATGGTTTAGTATTTACGTTTGAGATTTCGAATTTATGTGTTTTAGTGTAGGGGTTTAAAATTAGGGTTTGGGTTTAAGTTTTAGGGTAACATGATTAGGGGATTAGGTTTTAATCTATATAACCTAAAGTTTAACCCTAAACACGAAATTTTATCAATACCCCATAAATTCAAAACTTTTACACTTAAACTCTAAATGAGATTCTTAAACTCTAAAACTAAGGTGTTTGTATAAACAAAATTTCTACAAACATTTGTATATGAACAATTACCCACAATTTATATCCAATTCAACTATCCATTAAAATATACATTCCAAATCATTTGGTGAAATTAAATTTAAAATTTTTAAATTGGACAACCAGATCGAATTGCTCGAATCAAATATTTTGCACAATCTTAATTACAATACATTTTCTATTGTACTCATTAATTCTTTTTATATTATTAAGGTTTGACCCTAATCTCTAACATTAAGAGTTATATCACGTGATCAGTGTTGGACATGGGAAAGAGGACTAGAGGAGCGTCCACCCATCGCTATTTTTTATTATATTTGATATTAAGAATTAATTTTTTAATATTTATTATTAAGGATATAATTTTAAAATTTATTTATTTAACACTTATTATTTGGATTAAATTTTTCTAACATTTGTTATTAGGGGCTTACTCTTAAAATTTAATTTTTCTCAATATTTATTATAAGGGGTCTAGTTTTTTCAATAATTATTATTAAGGGTCTATTTTTCCCAATATTTATTATTAGTGACATACTCTTAATTTTTTTTCAATACTTGTTATTAGACCCGATTTTTTTAATACTTATAATTAGGGCTCAATTCCCCATATTTGTTATTAGGGACATTCTCTTAAAATTTAATTTTTTAATATTTTCTATTAAGGGTCTAATAGGGACATGATTTTTTTCCAATATTTGTTATGAGGAACATCTTTAATTTTTTTTTCTAATATTTTTTATTAGAAACCTATTTTTTCTAATACTTGTTATTAGAAACCTATTTTTTTTCTAATACTTGTTATTAGGGGCCTACTTTTAAAATTCATTTTTAATATTTATTATTAGGGGCCTAATTCTTTTTTCTAATACTTGTTATTAGGGTCATACTTTTAGAATTCATTTTTTAATATTTATTATTAGGGGCCTAATTTTTTGGTTCACCCTTGGGCCACTAAAATCTCAAAAACGGCTCTACACGTGACAATTAATTTATAAAATTAATTTAAATTATATTTTTTTCTTCCTTCTAGAGTCCTCTTCCTCTCTTCTAAATAAGATTATAATTATAATTATAATTTTTCAAAAAAAAATCTAACATAAAATATTATTACAAATAATATATGGTCCACCATCTCCATCGATCCTTATAAAACAGCAGAGTTATAACTTATAAAGAATTCATAACATTAAGTTTTAATGAAATGAAATACTAATGAAACCTTTTATTTATATTTGAATTATTTTTCAAGATATTTAGAAAACAATCTACGAGTCACGCACCATGCATGACTATTAGACCATTGATAGGGTGTGGGCCGTGTCCCATGCCGAGGAGTAAAAAATCGTATTCAAATCGGTAATCAATCACAAACCCCAACCCACCAAAACCTCTACTTTCCCAGTTCCCTCCGTCTTCTTCCCATTAAATCGCCGAGTCCCACTCTTTTTCTGGTCCCACATCTCGTGACTGACTGTCGGATTTCCTTTCCTTTGGAGGGGGAGGAATCAGGTGGGGAACGAAACACGTGTACCAGGCAACCAATTCCTACGTGGCGGACACGTAGGACAATACTGGCTGTTTGGGGAGAGGTAAAATATCGTACAGCCAAGAAAAAAAAAAAGGCGCGGATTAAATAGAATGACGTGAGAGAGAGAAATGGGAGGATTTGGAGCGTTTTAAAAGCCAGTTGAGAAGACGAGCTTCTTCGGATTTTCCGAGAAGAAAAAAACAAATCGGAGCCAAACAAAGAGAAGTTAATGCGACACTTTTACAGCTAAAAGGTTGCTACGAGACCGCTTTGTTTCATCTTCTTCTTCTTCTTCGTTTTTGAATGCTTGGTTTAATCTTTAATGGAGGTTTTCGTTTTGATCGAGAATAATAAAGGGAAAGTGAAAAGTTTTACGAGTTGATTTCTTTTTTTTTCAATTGTTTAGTTGAGAAAGTAGATTCGTTACATTAACAAGTTTTAGATTTTTCAAAAGGATTTGCTTCTCTTGTGATTTTCTTAACCTTTTTCTTGTCTTACTCTCCCAGTGCTTTTTTACTTCACGAAGAACCTGATTCTCTCAACTCTCAGCTTTCTTTCCCTTTTTTCTTTTCTTCTCCTTTTTAAATTTTCCTCTGTTTTCTCAGCTTAGAGGAAATGGTTTCCTAGGAAACAAACAAAACCTAAACGCTACTTTTTTTTCCGTTTTCTTTCGGCTCATAATTATATCCACCATAATTAAAAAAGCGTTCATTCCTTCATTTATTTATTTTTTTCTTTCCTCTTACATTCAGAAATGCATTAAAGAAAAGAAAGGCTTCACTGACCCTCATCTTTCTCTGTATTTGAAGAGGCTCTGAAATTAAAGAAAAAAACAGAGCCGCCATGGATATAGCTCGAATATCTTAGTACTGTTATAATGAAAACGCCATCTGCGGAAATGGACAAGAGCCGAGACGCGAGGCGTGGATCGAGAAAGCCACAGCAACATTCTTCAGCCAATCTCATCTCTGGTATATTTACTTTCAATCTTAAAAGTTAAAATCTCTCCCCTTTGTTGTTAGTAAATTATATTTCTTTATTTGTTTTGAAGGTTTTAATGGCGGCGCGGTGGACTTTGAGAAAGCCAAGAAAGAGAAAATAAGAAGACTGAGTAGCGTTAATGGCATCCAACACTCTAAAACCGAAAAGGGTAGTTTTTGTTGCTGTGATTTGTCTTCTGATAACAGAGAAAATCAATGTCCTTCGCATTCACAACGCTCTTCTCTCAGAACTAAATCTACCACCAAGAAATTTAAGATTCCCAGAAAGGTAACCAGTCAATCAACTACAATGAAAATTTTTCCTAAATTTGATTTTTTTTTTCATTATTTTTTCCCTGCAGATTTCTGATGAATGTATTGGCGTTGATCATGCCTCTGTTCCACGGAAGCTACGGTCAAGTGAGTAACTTGTGATTTGTCCTTGCTTGTCCTGTCGTTTGCATTTAATGGGGGGAATTTCTTGGAAGATTCTCAAATTTTGTTTTTGAGTTCATTATCAATTTTTAAATTGATCTATTTTTTTAAAATATTCTAATTCGGTTTTCAATTTATTAAAATCCCGAATCCCAAGTTCTAAACTTTAAATCCTTAAACTTCTCAAAGGAGATACTCAAAGCTGGAGTTTTGTTTTGTCAATGAATATAAAACTTTGATCATCTTTTGATGCAAGAGAATAAGAAAAGGAAGTTTGATGGGATTAATGTTTTGGTATATTTGGAATTTCATTTTCAGCCATGAAGAAACGCAGTCCGGAAGCTATATCCCCTCATTCACCAGATTCGAAGAAACCGAAACTGAATTTGGTATGTCAATGTTCCTTGATTTCCAGTGTGTCAAGTTCAATTATCATTCTTTTAGTACTGGACACAAATACTTTAAGAGAAATGAAGAATCATAAAATTACATTATGTTTTTGTAGAAACAAGGAGGATCAGATGGGTCTAGGAAGGCAACTGTTTCGAGTACAATCACGAAAGATGAAGAAGAGGTTGTGGAGACCCTTTATGCTTTGGCGGGAATGTTCCCCGATGATGACTCGATGGAAGTAAGATCCTCGTCTCAGCCAGAGACCGTGGAGGGTCCTGCCACATTTCTTGAAGGTGTTCATCTATTTCTAACAATTTGGAAGAGTTCAGTTTGCTCTTTACTTGCTGTCTAAGTTGTTTGATTCTACAGTTCAAAAAGAAGATACGAGTTCGGTTCAAGCAGCTGAGATTGTTCCTTTGTCCACTGTCAATGAGTTGTCCAACAAAGCTTGTAAACTTGATTCCTTGAATCAGCCTTCTACTCAAGAACAACCGGACTTGCCAGAGAACAAGAAACTGCATTTCGAACCTGATAGTACTATTTCCGAAATGCGGATTAATACCAACATCCCTTCCATTAAGAATGAAACAGATGCTGAGAACACATCTTGTATTCATGGCGATTTTCTTGTTCTTTCTGAACCAAGCTTAGAAGCTGGGTCTGTATTTATCCTTTACTTCCACTCCCTTTCTTTTCTAGTATGTTCCTCTTTTTCACTTTTAATGCTTATGCAGATTGAAACAGCCCAAGCTACAGATGACCAATCTTTTTGAGAGAACACCAGAAATGGCATTTGGGGTAAGTTTGACACAAGTCAAAATTCAAATACTGTTTACTAATATCAAACTAAAACTCATATAATTGCTTTGGGACTTTGTAGGTCACAGATATTGAAAACCAAATAACACAGCGAAATATGACCAGAGAGCCCAGGAAAAATGGTAAATACCAGCTTAGGAGTTTCCGTATTTCCATTTAGCTTGTTTGTTTTGCTTTTTTGGATACTAATATCCTCAAAACCAACACGATTCCGGTTCTGTAGGTCTTGCATTGTGGCCAGGCTTGTCTTCTACAGTGCTTCGTGCACCTCAGAGCCTGAGTTCTTCACAGTATATCTCTTTTATCCTCATAAACATCTGTTTTCATGACCATCTTTATGGGATCCCTCATACTGTGTTACCATTTATCAGATCAGTTGCTAATACAATTCCAACATGGTTGGATGCTGCAAGTTATGGACCCCGGACATGTTCACCGGAAGCTGGTTCTTCAATTGAAAAGGTATTGATGCTCCTTATCTATACATCCATGCATGTCACTTGAGCACTTCAAGCATCTAATAAAGTTTATGGTGAACTATGAGATGAATAGGTTTTGAAAATCACCCGGGACAGGAACTCGAGGAGGTCCACCACTCATGTTTACATCACTCGTCTCATTCATAATTTACAGATGCATGACAACAAGGACAGCATTCTTCAACAGCCTCTTTGGTTGAAACCACGTGAAGGATTAAATCAAACAGTTCTTTTAAGAAATGCAGCTGGTTGCAATTCTGGCAGTACCGCTACTGATAGAAATTCTTATGAAGCTAGAAGTGGTAGTATTATTCCACAGCTGAAAATGCTCCAACAGGTGCCACAGACTGCTTCAGCATCCGGGATGAACACTTCAAAAGGGCAGGTAACATCAGCTGTCGGGAGTTGTTGTGGTTGTTTCTTTCTCACTGTCCTGAACAATCAATCTTTTATTCGCAGAGTTTTGATTTCTTGTCTTTGTCGGCTGGGGGATTTGGTATAGATGCTAACAATAACTCTAGCGAGGTTCGTAATGCACAACTTCAAGTTCCTCACCTTCATTTGCATCCACAACATCAGTCGTCCATGCCTTTCTCAATATCCCCAGTTGATTATTCCTCCTCTGCTTGCATAGACCACCTTTCGACTGCTACAGCAACACAGCAGGTTTCAGTCTTTGTTCTTTCCTGTTTCATTTTTCTTACCTTGCAAAAATAGGTTGGAAGATCGATTTGAGAACTGCAGCAGCCCCCTTAGCCAGATGTAATCATAGTTTTGTAGGATCAATATTCCAAATAATCGCCACTAATAACCGAAAACGAATGTGTGTTGCACTGTTGCTGCAACTTAAGGTACCGGTGCAAGCTAATGTGACCATTGATATGGTACTTTACTGCAGGTCCAGTTACAGCTACCTCAATATCTCAGTAACCCTTTCTGTGGCCCTCCTTACACAAGCCAATCAGGTGTTAAAAAACAACAACAGCGACTTTGGGCAGCTCAATACCGGCCTCATGGAACTTCCCCGGTCATGACCCAATTATCAAGCCGGCAAAATGGAAAGCCCGAGTCATCTACATCGATGCCTTATGCTCAAACATCCATTTCTCCCCATCCAACAGTAGATGCTTTTGGTCCTAAGTACTATTCAGTTTCACAATATCAGCAGCCAAAACTTGCCTGCACTTCATCATTGACCCCTACCGGAGTGAGAAGGACAGACCACCATTTCTCATCTGTTTACGAGGAAAGCAATGGTGGATTTCCGGCTGAGAGGCCATTGCCGTTGCAGTTACTCCGAAATTGTCGACTCAATGCCTCTGAAGTTTGAAGTAGAAGGTTCCTTCCTCTTATGATGCACAGATGGGCATTGTTTATTTCCTTGACATGATTAAAACATGTTGAGGTTTATTTAATTGGCCAATTCCGGATTGAGACATGAAATATAATGAACTTGCTGGTATTTCTCTGTGATTTTGTCATGTTCAGCAAGAAAAATACTGTAGATTTCCACTTTAAAGTCAGTATTTTAATGGAATTTCAAAACTTGCAAACGGTTGAGTTCATCAGCTGGTTAATAAGAAGCCGAATTAGCCAATTGAAATGTTTGGGTTCAGGAAATTCATCAAACTCTTTAGCCTTGGCCCATTGGAAGCCTTAACAAGCCTGGTTTATTTATTTATTCTTGGTAAAAAAACCTTTTAGGTCCTTCCCAATTTTGAGATTAGGTAAATTAGTCTCTCTTATAAAAAGAAGAGTAGTTTAATCACTGTCAATTTTCAAAGTGAATGATTATAAACAATTAATCGTGACTTTAATATTTTCCGACAATTTTACATCATTTTGGTTTATTTATTAATAAAGTTATCCCTCGATTTTTACATATAATGTCAATTCAATTTTGATTCTAAAAAATAATAAATAATTTACACATTCTAAAAATGTTAAGGACTAAATGATTAATACAAGTATTTGCTTTCCCTTAATTATCCTTTAATTCTGCCTTAAAATTCAATCAAGCCAAAAACTTAAAAGTAGTTGAACAACAAACTTCTTCACTTTGCTTTCCTTCTTAATAATATTTCAACCAACGATCATTTTCATTCTTAATATTGTAGTATTCTTGCGAGCTAAGAGATTGCTATAATTTGGAGAAGTATTAGACACAAATATGATTTTATTCGAATATGAAATCATTTTATCTACAAGTTATTCAAATACTACTATGGCCCCGTTTGACAATTAGCTGATAACGAATTACATTAACTGATAGCTTATTGTTGATTGTATTAGTTGGTTTGGCTAGCGGATTGTATTAGCTGATTATATAAAAGTGTTTGGTAAAATTAACTGATAGTCGATAGTTGTTTAATTATTTAAACAAACAAAATAACATGTAAGAACATATTCGATACTTATTTGAATAGTTTATTAGTTATCAATATTTTGTATCTATTAGTATTAATTAAATTATAATAAATGATTTTTAATAGAACATTAATAAGCATATTTAAAAGATCTATATATTAATTTATTGTTTATATAATTATTTTTAATACAATTTAATTAATTATTAAATTTAACTACAAATATAAATGTGTGAGGATAAAAAAACAAAAAAACACAAAGTATTAATTTATAAATGTCACAATGTAAATACGTGAGGTTGAAATATTAATTTATAATTGTTAAAGGTAAAATGGTCTTTATAATTCTTATGTCAAAACCTCTCATTTCAAAAAAGCTCGTGTTAGTAGCCTTTTTAAAATTAGAGATTTTATCCCAATTTGTTATTTCAATCAGCTCTTTACCAAATTTTCAAATTAGCAGTTTTGACTGGTCAAACCTCTAATTTTAGCTCAAACTTTTAATTTTAGCTCAAACTTCTCTTTACCAAATAGAATATATATATATATATATATATATATATATATATATATATTAATATCCTATACATTGGCAGTGGAAACTGAAAGTTTCCACGAGCGCCTTAGTTTTAGGGTATAAGGAGTTAGTTTAGGCTATAGGGTTTAGGGATTAGGTGTAGGGGTTTAGAATTTAAGGATAGTTGTTTCAATTTAAGAGTTAGGGTTGTAATTTAGGGTTTATAGGTTAGGGTTTAGTTTTTAGGGTAATATGGTGAGGGTTTTGGTTTTAACCTATAAACCCTAAATTATAATCCTAAACCTTAAATTGAAACAACTATCCCTAAATTCGAACTCCATACACCTAAACCCCTAAACTATATATCCTAAAACTAATGCGCTTGTGTGAAATTTTAATTTCCACCGTCTGTGTATAAAATTAAATATTATCATCGGTTAAAATCTGAATTCAAAATCTTAAACCAAATTTAAATTCAAAAAAAAAAGAATTTGAATATGCTTAAAATTTGGATTTCCATGATAAATGGTTTGAATCCCTTATAAACAAATATATTCTCAATTTTGTAATTTAAGCTCCGTTTAGCATTACTTTTTTAATTATTTTTTAAAAGTTAAATTATAATAGTAACCTTCATTTATTATTGTGTTTATTTATAATTTATAAATTTATATTTTTTACGAAAATATAATTTATTATTATTTTTTAGTTTAAAAATAATACATATATTTATTTATTTATGTCAAATTTTTAAAATAATTTTTTTATATTTTCATAGAACATGTACAATTTTTAAAAATGCATTTATTAATAAAATATTTTTTATATTTTTATAATAATTTAAGCTGATATATTATAACATTAAAGAATTTAAATATCATTATATATATAACTTACAATATCAAGTTCAAAATTGTCATTTATCTTCTTAAAATTATTTTTTGACAACAATACTAAACACTTAAATTTTAAACTCAAAAATTTAAAAATTCTTTTTTAAACTAACTTTTTCACTGCACCTTTTAAAAGTAATGCTAAATTGGGCCTTAAAATCAGGTTCATGTCTGCATAAAGAATGTAGAATAAAAAAAAACGAACATATTTATCTGTATTCACTCTAACCTACATCGTATGATAATTTTGACAACTAAATTGTCATCCTATATTTTAACGGATTGTACCGAATCATCTTTAAATGACTTTTTTTATTAAATAGAGAGGAATTACATCACGAATATGATTCAAACTCACATAAAATAAGATAATATAAATATTTTTGACAACTCAACTTGGTCAATTAATGAATTTCAACTTTCATTGACAACATTTTTTTGGGGTTGGCCTTCGAATTTTTTAAGGCTTTGTTTCGACTATTTCAAAGAGACATATGTTGCACACCTAATTTTAATGGGTAAATATTTCCGTAATAATTTTTATATATATACAAGTCTACGAACTCAAGATGTGTTCAAACAATACAAACTGGTTGACAACTTTGATTACGACTAACCATGCCCAATCATTAAACTGTCAACGCTCGCTATTCACTGCTCTCTTTTCTTTCTTTATTTTTTAATTAGAAAAGAAATTGATTGCCGTTTAACAAACATGTAATTATTTTAAACTAAATTCACTAAATATCTTTAGATTCGAAATAAATTCGATTTTGACCCTAGAGAATTAAAATATAGTTTAGACGTGCAAATTTTTCAGTAATTAATTAATTAAGTATTTATGGTTTAGGAAACAGTGTAGTTGTTAGAGTTTATGAAGTCCCAACACTTGAAACAAGAAGAAAGCAATGAATGTGCATGTGTCTGCAATTATCAATTGTCCCTCGGGTCAGGCTTCTCGTTTTCTTAATCCCTTTTCATTACATGCCAATCGTCATGCTCTAAACTCCACTTTTGCAATTATTCCGAGATAATCTCACGTGCCTCTTAATTACGCTGCTGTAAAACGTACTTCAAACATTTCAGATTCAAAATCCATTTCAAAATAGCCACTCATTCAACACTTGTTTATAATTATTATTTATAATTAATATACACTAGCCCATACAAAAAGCACAGTGTGTAGGTAAGTGAAATGTGACAATTCAATGGCTACATTTAAATGTATGGTTTGTAGTAACCATCAGAATATTTAATACGGCGCAACAGATGTCAGCTGCCACTAACAAAGATTAAAAAAATCAATTTTAAAACATCAAGATTGGTCAAAATAGTAAATAGCGTGATATTATTTAAATAAGTCTCGAGTTTAAAGAATTGTATATCTAAAAACAATTTATTGATAGACCTACTTAGAAAAGTTAGATTCTTGATACATGTCGATCCGAATTAAAGAAATCAAAACTTTGACAACAATGAGGAAAAAAAATCAATTCCGGAAGAAAATAACATACAGGGTTTGATCTCATGTGGCACAACGTAAGATTAAAATTTATGTACATGGTTAAGGAGCATCGTTTGATTAGACTAATTCTACGAAAATGATGACATTTGACTTTGTTTCAGATCAGTCAAGATTCCAGCGCTTTGTAAATGACTACGAAACAAGGTAGGATAGCCCTCGCATTAAACACAACTAACTCCTCCAGATTGGAGTAAACCCCGGCGTACGCCGCTACAGAATCGTACGGGCCGGTCGACGAAGATACGCCGCCGCTATTATCCTCCTCCTCCAACGACGGTGTGTCGTCCGTCATTTGCTTCACCCTCCCCGCGATCACACGGCAAACCAGCATGGCCCTACGTCCGTCCGTACATTTGATTGAGTCGTGGGCCCTACCGCTACTAGCCGTAGTGCGGACCCCTTTGGATTCTGCGGCTGGCGGGGTCCCTCCTCCACCGCCACCAGTTTTGTTTTGGAACCCTTGTCTGATTACGGTGCAGACGCCGCAACCGGGGATGGAGCCGCACAAGCTGGACGAGCCACGCGCCCCGAGGGAGCACGAAAGGGTCGTGCAGTGGAACCGGAGGAGTTCGTTGCCGTCAGCCGCGCACCGGGGGTTCTTTCTGGTGCTGTTAAAAGCGCGCGTTTTCACCGCGTCACGACAGTCCTCGAACCGTTGGATGGTGCGCTGGGTGTTGTGAACTTTCAGTATTCGTTCGATCTTACAGATCGGATTGTCCTTCTTTTGCCAACTGGATTTGAAAATGATTTCCACTATGTTCCGGCCCGAATCTTCTGGACCCAACTCTGAAACTACACCAACAAAAACGAAAGACTCAGATCAAAATTAAATGGAAATAATAAAAATAAATTATCAAAGAAAATAATAATTTAAGTTTTGCATTAATGGACAATATTAATTTGACTTGTCGGTGGGACACGGTCCTCACAAAAAGCGTCCAAGTTTAGCGTTACATTATGCACTAATAAAAGTACGCCACGTCATATGTTTAGCTTTTTTTTTTTTGCTTTCTCAGTTACTTAGGGTTTCGCTCCGATTAATCCAAACCGACTCTGTCGTACACCTGGCTAAGGCAGGTGAGTTTCACAGCGAAGATTTCTGCATACACAATGCCTCAAACTCGAAACATATTCTCGCTCTAGTCCTTCCTATTATTAATCAATGCGACGGTGATATTTAATTTAGGGTTAATTGTTGTTAACTCAGTGAAAAATGACTGATTAATTAAATTTTTTTAAACAATTTTTACGTAGTGAAATGAAAAAAAGTATATTGTTCCTATTAGAATTAAAACTCAAAATTAGAAGAAGGGATTAAATGTCGATAAGAGTCTTTAATCATTATTTAAAAATTAAAAGTGAAAAAGATTACACATGAAATATTCCTAATTGGTAGAGTAATTTTTTATATAGAAAATAAACTAAATATAGTAATTTTCAGGAAAACAATAATAGTACAGTAAATTTAGAGTACCTGCATGGCGAACAGCTTGATGAAGTTCCAAGCTTTCGATTTTTGGGAATACCTCACCGCACTGTGAGCAGGCACAGATGTTTGATCTTGACGATGGATACCTGAAAATTTTTCACATTTTCACAATATAATTCTGGAAAACAAGAAAAGAAATCAATTTATATTTATATATAGATGGTAATATAATATACCTGCTTGGGTCAACGATCGTATGACATTCGTAACACCCAGAAAGTTTCCTGAATTGTATAGTTCTCGAAGAAGACGACGTCGCCGTGTACTTCGAGCTGCTGTTATTGGATCTCGTCGACCCGGACAACGACCGAGACGACGAGCCATTCGCAGCTTTGCGTCTCACCAGGGCGCCGGTTTCTCGGCCCACCGTGCTACTCTCGGGTGAGTTATCGGCTCGGTGAACGACCCTCGTGTTGCCGTGAACGACGTCACGGAAGCTGCATATAGAGTTACAGGAGGAACTAAGCTTCGAGTACCCTTGTTGATGAGGCGGCGCCGCCTGGTTCTTCGCCGGGTCGTGAACTTTCGAGCCTTCCATCTGTTTGCAAGTGAGCAAGTTCTTGATTTGGTCCCAAGAAGACGTGGTGGGTTGCTTTTGCTTCTTCACTTGTTTCCTCCGCCGCTTCGTCGGTTGTTTCGTTTTCTCCGCCGCCGGCTCCGGCAAGGAAGTGAGCGGAGCCATAATAATAGAACAGAAGAGGAGGTTCAGCTCTCTTTCTCGTATAATATGTTTTGTGGGTGTGGATCTAACTCCAAGAGCCGGTAATAACTAATAAGGAGGGTGGGAGTGGGGCCCGCTGTTTATTTATTACATTAATATTTTCTCTCACTTTTATTTGTTTGATTTTGTTATTTGAACACTTTCCTCATCTTCCTACAAGCGCTTAGGTTATGGTATGGACCAGCTGATATAAATCACGACGCCACGGTTCATCAATCGTCCATTGATTTCGGACTCGGTCAATGGAGAAGTAATTCAATCCAACGGTTCCCCACTGTTTTAGTGAATGGCCGGCTCTTTTTTATGTTTTTCGGACGACTGTGATGAGTAATTGTCGCAGTACCATTTGTTTAATTCATGTAATAATTTCACGTTTGAGTTAATTTTTTTTACCAAAAATATAAGCATTTAGATTTAATTTCATACAAATGTTCCACTAAAAAAGTTTTAAAAAAATATGACAAAGGTTATTGAATGTGAATTCAGTCGGCATCTATAGTAGATTATTGAAAGTAATTAAAAAGAAGTTGAATGTTTAATGTCCTGTTTATACAAATGTAGTTAGTTAGGGGGGTCATGAAAATAAAGTTAGATATTATATTTTTTAATGATCCAAGAGCAAACTGTGTGATTTTAGACCTTTCTTGTCGTTTAGAATTGAGCATGAGTCAAAAAGCAGTTTTGAAATGCAAAAGTTACTTTCAATATCAATGTCAACTAGGTAAATAAAGAAAATTTTCAATACGAAAATAAAAAAATATTTTTTTATAAATGCCACTGGTTTATTAAAAATGTATAAAATTACAATGTTGATTTATAACTGTAGGCATAAAATTAAACATTTAATATAATTTTTTTTTATAATAATTAAAATAAAAATTAGCCACTTTAAATGATATATGGACCTAAAATAATAAATAATAAAAACCTAACAAAAGTACTATAATAAAAGATAGATACGGATAACTCCAACAATCAGCGATTCAAAGATAAAGCTATCAACGTTAACATTAAAAAATGCATATAACCTTTATGACACGTTAACACAACAATAATTGTCATAACTCAATCACGAACAATAAACGGTGATTGTGAACACTTATCAAAATCCAGCCCGTAGGACCAAAGCATGAGAGATTAATATGATAACAAATAAACATCATCTTTATTAGTCTCGACCACGTCAAATTCACCTATAAAAACAAAATAAAAAAAATAACTAAACGGTTGAGAAAAAAGACAAACGTGCCAAAAGGCAGAATAAAACATGCCTCAAATACATGATTATTTTTATTAAAAACTAAAAAAACAACAGAAAAACAATGAAAGGATATAATAAAAAAGAAAAAAGAAAATATATCAACAGTCGGCAATTAATATTAAAACTAACGTGGTCATCGGCTAGGTAAAAAAAAGATAAGCGTTTAATTAGAGAAAAAAAACTATGTGTGGCTAAAATTTTAATGTTTCTTAGTAAACTGTTATAATAAATTAATAGGAAAATAAGAAGGAATTTAATCGTAGTGTAATAGGAATTTTAATGTTTCTTAGTTACATTGTTATTTTACTTATTTAAGTGCAGTACATTTCATACTGTACTATTACGCTCAAAATTAAATTGCGCGATTATTAACATTGCTTTACCTTTTTTTTTGTTCTAAACTTGCTTTTACTTTTATTCCCATTTTTTGTTTTATGTATGTCATTAGGTGGGATTCACAAAGACGGTACATTTATAAATGAGGACTGACTTAAAATTTTATGTTAGGAACAATGACACCTACAGAGGTATATGGGACTAGGGGGCAATTTTTTTCAGCTTTGTCCTTTGTCATTTTATATAAATTTTTTTATAAATTAGTTTATTTTTTAATTTGCTCTTCCTTCGCTTATAAATATTTATATTTTACCTCTCAATTCTAAATTCCGGCCCGTCCCTAATTAAGAGCCGCTCCCCAACTCTTTTCGTCCATCCATGTGGATAAAGATAGGGGAGAAAAGGAATGTGGAGAATTAGGTTATTACTTCGGCGTAGCATAATGATGTAGAAAATAGAGGGTTCAGATTTCAGAAAATAGACAAAAAAGAAAAGAGCACGAGCCAAATAATACATCATATAAGACACGCAGAACCAAAAAAAGGGAAGACTTGCCTTCCATTAGCGCCAATTTGCGTATTCCAATGTCCGTATTGCTCAATGCTAATCGCTATCCAATGTGAGAGTGGATGCACTCAAATTTCCACAAAACCTGCTCCCAATACTCTCCAGTCTCCACTAGGGTGTAATAAGCCTGTTCGGATAGTGATAAACCTTAAGCCTGAACTCAATTCAAAACACGTAAACTACTCGAGTTCAAATCTAATTAAATTTGTTTATTAGATTTTGTACTAAAACTTGAATCCGAACTTGATTAACTTCGTATGTATTCAATAATATACATTGTAAGAGTACAAACACAATTTAGTAATATAAAATTATATACTAAAATTGAAAAGTTTGATCAATAAATCAGATTACTTGAACTCGAGCTCATATCAATAATTATCAAATTAAATTTGATATTTTTTTAAGTTGAACACGAATAATTTACTAAGAATCGTATCTGTTGAATAATAATTTAATATCTATAATCTAACTCACCATTGGCTCGAAAAACAGGAAGCCTTGTTCCCTTGTCTTGAACCACTGTGGGAACCAAATCGCTTCTTATCCGGTCCATTATAGAACCAAACATTAAAAAACTACAGAAAAAAAAAACATAACGAATCCCACACAGGAAATACTTAATAAAAGAAGTAAAGAACGATTCCTTGCAATTACTACTGAAATTTTTTTATTGCATTATTATATGTCTGGAGAAAAACCTAATCATTAAAACAATATAGCTGACAAGCTTCATGTCTGTTATAACTTATAATCAGTAATCGGTCTAATTACGAGTTTTAGTCCCTTGACTATACTAAAATTTGAGATTTAATCTTTATATTTTAAATTTAACATGTCTGATCTCTCTATCTGTATAATATTATTAGTAGACCAAAATTAATTACATCATTAGTCCCTACGATTAATATGATGATGTGAATTCTATTTTGTTTAAAATTGATGTGGGAGGTTTTTGTTCAAACACTATTTGTAAAAGATGAATCTAGAGGTAATTTAAGTGATTGACACTTATTTAACTAATTTCATCACCAGGGACAAATCCTTTGAGGGACTAGTGGGGCCACGCACCCCCTTAATTTTTGAAAATTTTAATTTATGCCCTAAAGATTTTTAAAGATTCATATTAAGTTTTAAAATTTAATTTTTTTCTTAATTTTCTTAATTTTTTTGTTAAATCTCTCAAAATTATTAAAAAGTTTAGGTAAACCCTAATTTTTGTGAAAATTTTCCCGTTTAAACCTTTAAGTTTTTTAAAATTTTAAGTTGACCTCCTCAAATTTTTACGTCAAGTTCCACCACTATTCATCACCGAAATAATTGTGATTTATTGGAAGTTTTCGGAACGTATCGAATTTTGTACCAATCGAACGCTATGACTAGTAGATACAATCATACAAAAACCAGCCATGTGCGAGGTTAGGGATCGCTTGGCTCATATGAGTTGGCCGACCATGTTCATATCTTATCGCCACATTTGGATGTTCATAAATCATAATAACTAGAACTAAAAGGTTCCGATGTTTTGGCGGTTGTCGTGATGTTTTATGGACCGTTTTATATATATTAGAAGCTCACCTAACACCTGATCTTCCATGTGTTTTCTGGCTCTTTCACACCCCTTTTGGGAAAAAATGGAATATTTCAATTAGAAAAAACGATCAAACTTGATCCACGTTTGAGAAAATGTCAAAACCAACCAAAATCAAATTTAATTTAATCTCCTCAGTTCCACTCGGATGTAATCACTCAAATGTCAAATTTGTTTCATATAGATCTAATTGGTTAAATTGTAGTTTCAGTTCCTTTACTACGTTCGAATATGAAATTAATTTCTATACTGAAATTTAGACAAAATTTGATATTTCTACTTCTATAATGTCGTCCAAATAAAAAGCTGATGAGGATTTTTCTTAAAAATATCCTTCCAAACGCTAAAAAAACAATGTTAGCATGATTGGTCGAATGTGGCGCTTTTAAGAAAAAGCTACGTTATTATTTTGGGAAAAATATATGATGGACTGACCGTGCATACGTTTTGTTTCCACGAGTCTCTTAATTTTAAGAGTTAAAAATTATGATATGTGATTAGAATTTAAGGTTTAGGGTTAGGATTTAAAGTTTAGAGGTTAGTGTTTAGGACAACATGTTAGGAATTTAAGTTTTTACTTATAACCCCTACATTTTAACCCTAAACTCTAAATTCAAACTATAGTCCCTAAATTCCAAGCACATAAATCTAAACTTATACATTATAAACCCTAAACTAAATACTTAAACCCTAAAATTAGGGCAATTATGAAAACAAAATATTTTCACCACTAGTGCACGGTATAATTAGCCATTTTATAATCAATTATTTAATAATGTTAATTATTTGGATTAAGTAACAAAATTATAAAAGTAGATTATCGAATTATGGCCATGTTTGGTAAATAGCGGTTTGAGTCAAAATTAGTGGTTTGTCCGGTCAAATTCGCTCATTTGGATATTTGGTAAATAGCGAATTAGGGTGAAACCTCTAATTTTGAAAAATCTTCTAATATGAGTTTTTGAAATTAGAGATTTTGACGTAAGAGTTATAAAGACTCGTGTTCCCTTAACAATTATAAAAAATCTCCAAATAACCTAAATTTAAAATTTTCTATTTTAATTATTCACCATCGCATATTTACATTTTTGACATTCGTAAATTAATATTTTTTCTTTACATTCTCACACATTTATATTTAAATTTAAATTATATAATTGATTAAATTGTATTAAAAATAATTATATAAATAAAAAATTAATATATAGATCCTTCAAATATGCTTAGTAATGTTATGTTAAAAGAATTATTTTCCGTAATCTAATTAATATACAAAATATTGTTAACTAATAAACTATTCAAACAAGTATCGAATATAGTCATATCCTTATATGTCATTTTATTTATTTAAATAATCAAACAACTATCAGCTATTAGTTAATTTTACTATACAATCAGTCAGTCAAATCAACTATTCTAATCCACTATCATTTATCAATTATCCGCTAATTGGGGACTATGTCAAATTAAAGTATAATAAGAGAATCCAAATTTGAACATAATAAAAAGAGCCTAAATCGAATTTGACCAATCTAAAATTAATGCGATATATATTAGGCCCAAGCCAATAAACTAGATGGGTCTTGTTCCATGGTCCGTTATTTTGTTAAGTTGGGCTTGTATGCTGTTGTTTAACGGCTAGAACTTTGAATAATTACTATTAATATTTATCTGTGCTATTCTTTTTAGGAAAGTTATTCAATATTTTTTTTAAGATTAGAGTTTAGGTTCAAAAATTTAAGTTTTAATTTTTAAGAAATAAATATGCCGATTTATATATTAAAAAATTTATTTTTTAACCCGTCAATAGTAAACCCCTTATTTAACAAACGTACACAAAATATTTGAAATAAACCTCAATTTAAACGTATTAAAATTTAAAAAAATAATGATTTTATTCAAAGTTATAAAATTCAAAAATTATCAAAATTATGCACGAACCAACTTGACTCATTGGTTAAAGGAACATATTAAATTTTATAAATATTTTTAAAATATTAAAAAATTTGAACATTTTTATTAGAAAAATCTTCGGTTATTTCTCATCAACTTTACTACTATTCCTCAAACATATTTAAGTGAAATCAATAGTCTATTAAGTAACAACAAAATTTAAATTTTCTTGTAATTTTCTGCACCGACTTGGTGATCATTAATATAATTTTAGATCTCGTTAATTTTATTTTATTAAGAATAAATTTAAATTAGTTTCATATTATTGTATTGATTATGAAACATGCACAGACAATTTTTTTATAAAAAAAACATGCACTGACTTTCATGCGAGCTTCCACATTAACGTTTTTATAATTTTAATGTTACAATTAGTTTTTTCGTAAAATATAGTTTTACTAAATGTAAAATGTCCAATTTTAATGTTCCAATTAGTTTTTTCATATTATTGTATCGATTGTTGTTCGCACAGAGATTCAATCGGTGCTAGTTTTTTATTTATATTTTTGTCGGTGGTCACTTGGAAAGTTATATCCCCACTCGGTTGATGGTTGTTTGCCGATAAAATCAGTCCTGTGTAGCGATACTTTTTGCTTGGCAGCTTGGATCGCGCACCACTCCTTCTTCATTCTTTATGCGTCTCGTTTGGACAGAGACAATGAGATTCAGGAGGCCGCTAAATTTTGTTGGTATGCTTATTTCCATAGAAATTTTCATTTTTCTTCGTTTTTAGGTTGTAAGGTTTTTTTTGGTTGTTTAATCCAAATATTTTTCTTCATAGATGCATTGTAATTGAAATTTTTCTATGGATTTAATAAAAAATTAGTGGCTTTTATAAAAAAAAAACGAAAAGAAAATTACTAAAAAAATATAAACATATATTAGGGATTAAAATTGTTATTATACCTACATCTTATATATACTTTTTTTCAATTTAATTGTAATCCCTCTAAAATATCGGCGCTCCTATGTTTTTCCAAACGCTCCCTCTCTTTTTTCCTTTCTCTTCAGAACGATAAAATAGAGGCTGACGTTAATGGCGAAATCGAGCGGAGATCCGAGCTGCGCATCACAATTTCAGTTCCGGCTGCCCCATTCGCATTCACAGCCTTTCATCACTGAAAGCAATGAAAATCAAAAGCAGCCGTTGTCGCATGGCGAACAAATGTTCCCTGCTTATTTAGGGAGGCCGCCTCTTCTCTTCTCTTCGTTTGATCACACCAATACTCGCCTCGATCACTTCCATTCCGCCTCCGCCACTCCCGCCGTGAGTCTCGTCTCAATTCTTTTTTGTTTTTCATCAACAAATGTATATGTTAAACTTTCATGCTTAACTTATGTGTTTTTCAGCTTAATTTGTGTTTTGAATTGGATTTTTGTAGACTTTGTATATTACATTGTTGAGGAAACTGGATTTTTTTAATGCATTTGCTTCTATGCTTCATAGGAAGTAGCGGAAACAGAGGAATGAGAAAAAATGTGATTATAGGGGGAAGAATATAGTATATAATGTTTTTATATGAAAAAGAAAGTGTTACTGTTCTACTTTTCGTGTATGAACTATAATTAATGTGAAGATTTTGAAATTAAGCCTATGCTTTGAACGACGGACGGAGAAATGTGAGCATATATAGAAAATTTGTTAATCAAATGTTTATTTCATGATCATTTTTCTATTTGTAGCTTAACTATTAGTAAAAAATTCAGTATTGTTGCATTTGGGGTTGAAATTTATACTATCATTTGATAGGTACTTACGAAACATTGTAATGTTTTCGGACAGTTGAAGCACATGGCTGAAAGAGAGAACGGGGAGACTCAGACAAGCGGAAGAGCAGATGTCTCTGAACATGACAAAGTCCTTACCTATCCTTTACTTGAATCCCAGCATCATGAAGGTGTTAAACTTAATAGCAAAGCAAAGAGGAAGAAGAATGCCATTTCCGGAGCTCAGAAGTCAAATTCCGGTATTGTTATTTGATAACCGTGACTGGTACTTAAAGCAGACTTTTGTTTATAAGTTAATTTAATGGGGATGCCTGAGTTTTCCTTGCAGAGTCTCCCAATGCACTGAATGGTGCTGGTGCTAACTGTCGATATGACAGTTCATTAGGTTGGTTTATTTGTTTTTATTTCTTCCTTTAAATGTCTTTGCGTATAATAATGACGGTACTTATGATTGTTGATTGATGGTTCATCTTTGCTGGCAGGCTTGTTGACAAAGAAGTTCGTGAACTTGATCATGGAGGCCAAGGATGGCACCCTTGATTTGAATCGTACTGCTGAAGTCTTAGAGGTATAAAAGTTTGTCTTCTGTAAGATTTTCAGATGCTTAAATTGTACAACTGTGGAAAGATTCAACTTCCAATGTAATAACAGTGATCGATTAATTGAATCATGTCTGTTATCGATGCAAATTTTACCGAATTAACTGACAGTCCATATACTGCCAATTGTAGTGTGATAAACTTGAGTTACTGTTGTCTGATTGCTGACAAATTCTTTGTACCGTCTTTCTGTCTTGCGTGTTCTCTTGCTTTAACAGGTCCAAAAGAGAAGGATATATGATATCACAAATGTTCTCGAAGGAATTGGATTGATAGAGAAAACTTCGAAGAACCATATTAGATGGAAGTAATAATGCATCATCTTTCTTGTGTTTTTTTTGTTGCAAAAGTTATAAATTGATAATAACCTGTTGGTATTGTTAACAGGAGATCTGATGATATGGGATCAAAGCAGCTGGATGATCAAGTTAATAGTTTGAAGGTACATGCTTTCTTTCAGATCTCCTGATTGTTGTTAGATTCTTTTATATTGCTGCATGTCTATGGTGCCCATCTGTTTAACATATATACCTGAATAATTTTATCACCCCGGTTGCTAACATGGAGCTACATAAGTGTGGTTCTATCCGGCCTTTCTAACTGTCTACTGTTAATTGGTTTCATTACAGGCTGAGATTCAAAGCTTATATGCCGAAGAACGTAGGCTTGATGATTACATAAGGTTTTGAAAATTATGGTTGCGATAGTTCTCTTTTTCAACTTTCCAAACCAACCATAATGTTTTTCATATTCAGCGCTTTAAACAGTTGTTATGTTCTTTCTACAGAGAAAAGCAACAGAGTCTTAGTTCTTTGAACGAAGATGCAAACTATCAAAAGTATACTCCCCTCTACTTGACATTGTGATTTAATTTTCGGATATAATTTATTTTATTTCCTGATTATAGCCGTTTTTTGGGACTGAAAGGTATCTTTTCTTAACGGAGGAAGATATAATGAGCCTCCCGTGCTTCCAGGTCAGTTATTCGTACAATCACATTGCTTTGGAACTGAGTCTAATGTGATAGAAATATTCTACGGTTACGATCGTCATATTTGTTATTCCTGCAGAATCAAACAGTTTTTGCAATTAAAGCTCCTCAATATTCTTATATAGAAGTTCCTGATCCCGATGCGGTGAGTTGTCCTGTGAAATGAGTTTTAAACTTCTATACCGCATTAAATCTGATTTGTTAGCTGCATTTGTTTGTAATCAGGATAAATGTTTTTCACAAAGGCAATATAAAATGATCATCAGAAGTCATAACGGACCGATTGATCTGTACCTCCTGAGGTATGTTTATCATGTAACTTCACATGCTTGCGAATATCGGCAAATACTTGAATCCATTGCCCCACTTGGCTTCTTCTTCCGTATGCTTTCGCCTTTTACTGTTTACCATTGTTCCATAACTGTATGCTCCCGATGGTTGTAGCAAATATGGTCAAGTTGAGGATATCACTGTCAAGCAGGCCGGATCGATAGATACATCTTGTAGTCATGGTATGTGTGGAGTGCAACACCCAGAGCCGTCTTCCGAAAACAATAATTCTTCCAAAACAGTCGATTTGCTTTGCCCCAAGAAAAGTGGTATTCCAAAGATAATTCCTATAGTCAGTAATGTAAGTCCATTCGAAGACCTCATGGTGCTTTCTAAATGTGAATGTTCTATGCAGAACCAAAGCATATTCAACTGACTTCTTTCTCTATCCGTTTTTAGGAGATCGATGATGATTACTGGTTCCGATCGGATCCCGAAGTCAGCATCACCCAGTTGTGGGGGGATGCATGAGATCGATGACGACGATCTCACTAACATTGATGCCACCATTAGCATAACATTAATTGCTGGTATTGTTTACCGCATTTACCGGTGTAAATTTAATAGATAAAAGTTTCTCCTTTTAACAAACATTTCCCCCCTTAGAAGTCGAGGTTTAGAAGAGATTGTGAAGGAAAATTTGCAAGTGTTTGACTTTGAATCTTAACCTTGCTAAAAGTGGAACTTTTTAGGGTGTCTTGGAGGGGAAAATAGGATGGAACGACAGTGGGACAATGGGAAAAAATGAGTGTGTTTGGAAGAAAGTAAAAGTATGAAAGAAAATAAGAAAGATGATTGGAAAATATTATAGTTAACTGTGCTTTTTACATGATTATATATATATATATAGAAAACCGAAATATTATTCTTTCATATCATCAAAGGGGCACGTTTATTGTCCAAATATATTCCTATACTTACTTAAAAAAATGTAAATGAAGATTTATGCATGTTTGGCAATTAGTTGATAGCATATAGCAGATTATATTAGGTGATAGTTTGATTAGCGGATTGCATTAGTTGATTGTATAAAAGTGTTTTATAAAATTAATTGATAGTTGTTTGATTATTTGAACAAGTAAAATAACATATAAGAACACGATTATATTCGATATTTGTTTGAATAATTTATTAGTTATTATTATTATTTTGTATCAATTAATATTAATTATATTATAAAAATTAATTTTCTTAATATCATTACTAAATATATATATATATATATATATATGAAGGATGTATATATTATTTTTTATGTGTGAAATTATTTTTTTAATATAATTTTAATAATTACTAATTTTCAATGTATTATATTAATTTTTATTAATAAAATTATATTTTGAATATAATTTTATTAATTATTAAATTTATATGTATATGTTGATTTATTATTTGTAATTTTTTTAATTTTATTAGTTATTCAAATTTATGTTATTTTAAAATTTATAATTATCAATGACAAAAAGTTTTTACAAGTATTTTATCCAAACTTCTAACTCAAAAAAGCTCCTAAAGTGAGTTTTTTCAAAATAAAAGGTTCCACCCCAATCCGCTATTACAATCATCTATTTACCAAATATCTAAGTTAACGGATTTGACTAGTCAAACCTATAAAAATGCTTTAAAGCTCTAATTTTGACTCAAAAAGTTGTTTATCAAACATGACCTTAATCTTCTATTATAACAAGGCTTAATAGGTACTCAAACTATGCCTTTTTTTTCAGTTAGGTGCCTAAACTATTTTTTGGGCCAATAAGTGTCTAACGTTTTATTTTGTGACCCATTTAAGATTTTCCGTGAATTCTCACAGTTAAAGAACACGTGTCATCTCCTAAAAATTCTAAAACTATATTAAAAATAAATAAAATTAATAAAACAAAAACAAAATATATCCTAAAATTTTCAAATAGTCTCTAAATTCCTAAACCTCCAAATCTGATCGCTCCCGTCGGCGTTGGCCGTGTTGCCAGCGACGAAATGAACTGCCCTCCCCTCATCGAAATACTTACATGCGGTTCGCCGTTCGTCCTGCTGTCGTTTGCTGTGAATTGTTCGAAGGAACCATTTGACGATTTTGGCGTTTCGTACATTGTCGATCGATTTTCGGTGACAGGGTGGTGGGGGAAATGGTTGTGATGGTTCGACAACTAATGTCGTGGGCAGTGACGGTGAAATCGGCCCAAATTGAAATTTAGGTTTTGGGAGTTAGAGATTTGAAATTTGGGGTTGTTTTGTGAAATCTGAAAAATTTAGAGATTTTTTAAAAATTAAGTAATTTTATTTATTTTAATATAATTTTAGAAATTATAAGAGACGAGAAATTTTTTTAACGGTAAGAATTAACGAAGAATCTTAAATGAGTCACGAAACAAAACGTTAGGCACATATTAAGTTCAAAAAATAATTTAAGCACTTAATTCAAAAGAAAATATAGTTAAGTATTTGTTTAACGGTTAAACAATTATAACAAAACTTTTTTTTTGAAACGGTCTGGTTCATTATTAAAAGGTAAGAGAAGAAAATTACAAACATATATTATTCTCTAAGACTAAAAGGAGAAGACTAATTAGACAATAAAAGCAGCCCTTAGATCTAGGGTTACTCGGAATGCATCAAAAAACATGCAGATGAAAAAAATATCCGAAAAAACTAAAACAGTTGGCAGTCTGCTGTTGTTGTTTCAGTTAGTATTCAACCAGAAGAGAAGCAGCAAGGTTCTTCGAAATGAATTAGAGCTATTGTTGAAGTTGCTGTCGTTCTCTTTCGACAATGTCAAAGATGATATCTGGCGCCTCTTCCACCCAGAAAACAGGAGAATCATAGTTTTTCCCATATTATGCCAGGGCATGTGCAGCCCTATTCCCTTCACGTTTGACGTGGCAGAAAGCATGCTCACGAATGTTGCGAATGGAAACTTTGATATCCTGGATTAGGACCCTTAACGACGAGTGATCATCGGAAGTGGAGTTTAGTTTCTTGATGATAGTTAAAGAATCTCCCTCAACTATCACCTTGTTGAAACCCATGTCAATGAGAAAGGTCACAACGTCCCTGCAAGCTAAAGCCTCTGCTACAAAAGCGTTGGCTACGTGAAAATGACGCATGGTGCATGCTCCCATTAAGAAACCACCACTGTTTCTGCAAATCACACCCGTGACTGATACATTACTTTGTGCACAGAAGGCATCATCAAAATTTACTTTAGTGTAAACTACATAAATAGTCCCCCGACTATGCTCCAATTATCTTTTGCGTCCTTCGACTATCAGAAGTTACAAACTGGTCCCCCGACTAAAAAAATGTAACAAATTGGTCCAACGCCGTTAAAAATTTAACGGTTGATGATGTGGCAGTTAATTTAAATTGATATAATTACATACTTAGCCCTCAAGTTCTATACTTATTTTAATTTGACCTTAATTCTAAAAAATTAACCCACAAATTTTAATATTCTATCAATTTAGTCTGCAATATTCTATCAATTCGAAGGAGAATAAAATATCAAATAACCAAACCCTTCCACCCTTCTCCTCCGAATTCGGTTCTCTCTCTGCGTTTACGGAGTTGTTTTGCGGTAGTCGGACGACGATGAGGGCCGACACTTCTAAATCTTGCATTCTACCTTTGCCTTTCCTTTTATTTACGATTCTATCATCTTTCTACGCCTTGGTTTCATCTCCCTATCCTAAGGCCGTCTCTGTAAGTTTTTTTTAATTATTTGTTCACATTCATTGGGGGTTTTTTGTGGTGGGGGAGATTCAATATGAATTTGACGGGTTTATTTTTGTGGTTTTTTTAGGATTTGAAAGAAGTAGTTGTTAAGGGATTGGGATTTGAAAGAAGCAGTGGTGGGGGAGATTCAATATGAATTTGACGGGTTTGTTTTTGTGGTTTTTTTAGGATTTGAAAGTAGCAGTTGTTAAGGGATTGGGATTCCAAGCCGACGATTTTCCGGTTTCAAATCGCGGTGGAACACACCCCTCGAGTGACAATATCCGACGGCAGCAATCAACTGCTGGAAATACCGACGGCTGAGATCCTCGCTGAAACGCCCTTTCGCTATCCGCGTGAACAACTCCCCGCCTTTAGCGAATTCCATGACAAAATAAATCTTAGTTTTCGTAGCCAACACCTCGATGAGCTTAACAATGTTGGGGTGGCGCAACCGGCGCATGATAGCAATCTCCCTCTTAACATGCTCCACGAACCCGCATTTCAGAACTTTTTGCTTGCTCACGGCTTTGATGGCAACGCTCTGCCCCGTCCTGACGTTCCGCGCGTGGTAAACCTTGGCAAACGCCCCAGATCCCAACAACTTCCCAGTCTCGTATTTCCCGGACAGGGTGTTCGCCGACGACTCACTGGCTGTGCTGTGACTGCGATTGTCTTCAACCTCGGGCATTGTTACCAAACACAAAGAAATGAAGTTTCAATTGAAAATTCAGCAAAATCCCATGAAAGAGATGTCAATGGGCTATTAGTGCGTTGAGGTTCCTCTCTACTTAAGCTTCTTCTTTAAGCAGGAGTTCCATAGATTCTTAATTTCATTATCGGTTCTCCCTGATAATTGTGCGGAGATTTGGGAGGTTAACAAAATTTGGAGGTTAACATTAACTTATGCTCGAAATTTATCCCTCAAATTTTAATTCGTTATATTTGAGAATTGGATGTATGTGTTTGGTAGAATAAAATGTATTTTGGATGAAAATGAATTGAAGAACTAAAGGAGAAGAGAAATAGAAAAGAAGATGGACTAAATTGATAGAATATTAAAATTTGTGGGTTAATTTTTTAGAATTAAGGTCAAATTAAAATAAGTATAGAACTTGAGGGCTAAGTATGTAATTATATCAATTTAAATTAACTGCCACGTCATCAACCGTTAAATTTTTAACGGCGTTGGACCAATTTGTTACATTTTTTTAGTCGGGGGACCAGTTTGTAACTTCTGATAGTCAGAGGACGCAAAAGATAATTGGAGCATAGTCGGGGGACTATTTATGTAGTTTACCCTTTACTTTAATGGTGTTCCTTTGTGGAGGAGTCCAACGTTGTAGTTGAGGACGTAGCGAAGGACGTACAGCAGTGTGAATAGTTTCTTGTTCCCTGATGTATGCTTTGATGAAGGAACATGCTTCATGAATTGTGGTTGAGTGGTTGTCGTGAGCAGCCTTATTACGAGCATACCATATAGCCCAGCAACACACAAGAAAACTGGTTCGATCATGCTCATTTAGGTTACCGAAAAAGTGGATTAACCATTCCTTCCATGGTAGATGGAAATTTGATGTTGATAATGAGATACCTTGAGCATCGAATATAGCATTGGAGAACCAGCATTCGCGAATCAGATGTTCAATTCCCTCCGTGGCAGATTGACAAAAAAGGCAGCCGTTTTGAACCTGCAGTCTTCTAGTCTGAAGATTGTCGAATGTTGGAAGAAAATTGTTCACAATCCTCCACATTGTAATTTTGATCTTTTCTGGCAATTTCAGACTCCACATAGAATTATAAAATTGCCGCAAATCCAGGTGTGATGGACCTGCTTGTTGTGGTGGAGGCGTGTGCAGGATTTTATATCCACTTTTCACAGTATAATCTCCTGTATGGTCGTGTTTCCAAATCAGGGTGTCACCTTGTTGAGTATTTGCTAGAGGGATAGCACAAATATTTGACACAAGAGAAGGTGGGAAGAGTTGTTGAAGCACATCCAAATTCCAGCAGTTCGATGACTTATCAATGAGATCTGCCACCTTGGTGTAGTGGATATTTATAGCTAGATTTCGGGGTCTGCCATCTTCAGTGTTTGGAATCCATGGATCGTTCCAAATATTTATGGACTCTCCATTTCCAACGTTCCACATGAGACCCTGTTCGATTAATCCCCTTGCACACCACAAACTTCTCCATGTGTAGGAAGGATTTGAGCATAGATTGGCATGAAGGAAGTCCGATGATGGATAGTATCTAGCTTTCAGAACTTTTGCCAGCAAAGAGTTAGGTTGTTGAATTAACCTCCAGCATTGTTTAGCCAACAGTGCCACGTTGAATTGGCTTAAATCCATGAAACCTAAGCCTCCGTCACTCTTCGATAAAGCCAGTTGGAACCATGAAGTCCAATGTATCCCTTTTTTAGTGCCTGCATTTTTCCACCAAAATTTTACCATGGATTGTTCTAATGCATGGCATAACGATGAAGGCAATAGAAAACAATGCATGGCATACACAGGAATGGATTGCAAAACGCTGCGAATGAGCGTAGCTTTACCCCCCATAGACAAGAATTTGTTGTTGTACGAATTGGATTTATTGTTGACCTTGTCCAGATAGAAGCTGAATGCTTCTCTTTTATTTCGACCGACCATGGTGGGCAAACCCAAGTAGCGTTCTGGGTTGGATGCAATGCGAACTGACAGAATTGATCCTATCGCCTGCTGAAGTGGTGCGGGAACATTTGTGCTGAAAAATATGAGTGATTTGTCATAGTTTACCTGTTGTCCAGAAATGCTACCAAATTGTGTGAGGATGTGCTTGAGAGCCGTGGCAGCTTCAACAGTCGCATGAGCAAAGCAGATACTGTCATCTGCAAAGAATAGATGACCAAGTTCCAATCTTTCCCTACCAATTGTTACACCTCAGAGAGATTTATTCAACATTGCAGCATTTAACAATTGTGATAGGCCCTCGGCACACACCAAGAAAAGATAAGGACTTAAAGGGCAACCTTGCCTTAAGCCACGAGATGGGGTGATATTCTCTCCCTTTATTCCATTGAAGCACACAACATAACTTACTGTTGATACACAGTTCATGAGGAGATTTACCCAACGGGAAGCATAACCCAGTTTGAGTATCATATACTTCAAAAATGGCCACTCAACACGATCGTAAGCTTTGCCAAGATCGGCCTTGAGTGCAAAAGAACCAGATTTCCCTTTCCGCTTTGACTTCATGGCATGCAGAATTTCATAGGCGACCAGTACATTATCGGTTATTTGTCGAGAGGGAATGAAAGCTCCCTGACATTCGTCAATGCAACAATCCAAGGTGTGAGAGAAACGATTGGCCAGAACTTTAGCAATGACTTTATAGAGAATGTTACAGAGACTTATTGCGCGGAAATGGGACATGGAAGTAGGATTTTTAATCTTCGGTATTAATACAATCAAAGTCTCATTTAACTCTTGAACACTGCAGGTGCCATTCAGCTTTGATAAACAGAAAGCTGATATGTCGTGGCCAATAATGTGCCAATATTTCTGAAAAAACAAAGCAGGGTAACCATCGACTCCACTTGCTTTTAAAGGGGCCATGCTTGTGAGTGCAGACAGAATCTCTTCAGCTGTAAATGGCCGTAACAGCTGTTCATTTGTTGAGGCGGTGACTTTAGGTTGAATGTGACCAAGTAAGGAGGAAGCTTCAGTAGGAGAAGATGTGTGGAAGATTTCTTCAAAATATGAGGTTGCCAAGATGATCATGTCTTGGTCAGAAGAGGTCCATCGTCCTGTTGCATCATAAAGGCCCTGGACGTGGTTAATCTTTTTACGGTAAGAAGCAAATTTGTGGAAAAAAGAAGTGTTGCTGTCGCCATGGGTTAGCCAATTGGAGTGTGCTCTTTGTTCCCAGAAAAGTTCTTCCTTGTCAGCTTCAATGTTCAGCCCGAGTTTGACTTCGATCAACTCCTGAAGATTGTCATCATCCGGTTCAGCATGCATTAAGTGTTGCAATTTGGATAAGAGGCCTTTTTTGGTTGCTCTTTGATTATATCTGTTCTCATTGTTCCAACTCGAGAGAGTGGAACCCAAACAAGCCAATTTATAGGGTACGGGTCCAGTTTCCCCCCAAGCCACCTTTATTATGTTTTCGACCTCCTCTTCGACTACCCAGTTTGCCTCGAATCTGAATTGGTTGTGCAACATACTTCGACGATTCCTTGCATGACCTAATGTGTCTATTAGGACAGGGCAGTGATCTGATGTGGAATGAAGAAGGTGTTTGACACAATAACTTGGATAAAGTTCCCACCAACCTGGGTTTGCCAATGCCCTATCTAGCCTTTCACGTACATTTGTATGAGGGAAGTTGCCCCTTTCCCAAGTAAACCACACACCAGAAGGTCACAATCGTTCAAGGTGTCACGGAACTGTAACATGTTTCGTTCCGGCCTTGGTCGCCTACCTTTTTTTTTCAAATGAGTACATAATCTCATTGAAGTCTCCCGAAATCAGCCATGGCATGTCGTGGTGTGATTTTAAACAACGCAACAAATGCCAAGAACGATATCTTTCACTCTCTATGGGATTTCCGTAAAAGCCTGTAAATCTCCATGGGGGAGCATCATCATCTTGGATTATAACATCAATGTGATTGGAGGAGTAACTAGATAGAGTAACGTTACAGTCTTGTTTCCAACCTAAAGACAGACCCCCTCTGGAACCAACCGCAGCAACATCAATGCCAAAACGATAACCACAACGATGTCAAATCCTTTCCATACGTCGAACACTCAATTTTGTTTCAATGAGAAACAAAATCTGGAGATTAATGCCTCGTAAACTGTTTTTGAGGCGAGTAACGGACCGTGGATTCCCCAGTCCACGGACGTTCCAGGAAATGAGTTGAAGTATACCTATAGGATGTCATATTTTAATAAGTTTCTTTATAGAATGAACTAAAAGTTATATTATAATCATATATTTTTTCTATAATTATTGTTAATTTTAGGGTTTAGAGTTTTAATTTAGGAATTTTAGTATATTAGTTTAAAATTTAAAGTTTATGATTAAAATTTAAAGTTTATAATTAGGGATTTAAATTTTAACACGTAAACCTTGAATTTTAACCCATATTAGTACTAGTTCAGATCAATACTAATTAAACAGAGTGAATTGAATTTGAAAGCACAAGTGGAATCAGAAGGCAGAAATGTACGCATGAGCCCAGAAAAGATCCATAAAGGCTAAAGCGTTTGGAATAGTCCAATACGATAACAGAAAACAAAATTGAACTATTTATTTCAATTTTCTCAGTTTTCTTCTTTTCCTTTACTGTAGGGTTTATGAAGAACTGCTAACAATCCCTTCCATTCACAATTTCACAGTATTGCTTCATAAATTTTCTCTTGATTTCGTGAAGGTTACCGTTTCAGGTAAGATACCACAGTTTCATACGGACGTGTTCTGATAAAATCAAATTCGGGGTTTTTGCTTGAAGTAATCCCGCTTCATTCTCAAATCCCATTTTTCGTTAGTTGAATTGGTGTTTGATTTAATTTTACAAATAATATTTCTAGTATTAGAATTGTGAACCCGAAGTTTTTAGAAAGTTATAATGCTGAATGGTGGCATTAGCTGGAGATTTATACGTTTACCAATTTGTATTGAAATTCCCATTTGTAGATAGGTGAACGTATAAATCTCACAAGTGTTTATACATATATTATGAATTGTATTGTTTGTAGGTCAAATGTTAATGTACGGTTATAATGTATTAGCATAGATCTGTGAAGTAATGTTATTTATAATTTTGTAATTTGTATGCCATCATTCTGCAAACCTGCTTATCGATGCGAATATGTAAGATTTTGAGATTGTTTCTGTAAGGTACTGACTCTGAATTTAAATTTATGGCTTTTATCAGTAAGGTTTGCTACTTTTCACTCTGATTTAAGCACTATTCGATCTAAATGTGTGTACATTGTTGTTATAGATGCCTAGATGGATACTGAAGCCGGTCAGCCAAAACAGGGGCGGTCAAGAACAAGGTGGACAGCGTCCCTCGATAGGATGTTTGCGGACTTGGTAGTGAAGCAAATTCAATTAGGAAACAGACCAAACAATGTTTTCGACAAGAAAACGTGGAATAACATACGTGATGAGTTCAACAAGCAAACGGATCTTAGCTTCAATAACAATCAGTTGAGGAAGCACCTGGATGTTCTGCAGGCGCGCTTCTATCTATAGCCTCAAATCAGCTTATGATCAAAATGAGTTTGCTGCCATGGAGGACTCTTGTTGCATCGGGTTTGACTTGTGGGAAGAAATCGGGGTACGTTTCCTTTCAACTTGCTGTGTTCGGACACTTCAGATGTATGTTTCTGATAGATGGTGTTTAAAACTTACAGGCACAGCCTAGACCTGAGCCTGTCAAAATCAAGGACTGTCCCATATATGACCATTTTTGCACGATATTCACCGACTCATCAGCTGATGGGAAATATGCCCAATCGAGCCACTTTGAGGGGTTGGACAAAGTTGTTGGCAATGATACCAGTAGCTTAATGTCATGTCCGGATGGAGGATCCACACATACCGATAATCCATCAACCTCAAGATTAGCCCAAAACAATTCGTTGTCTGAAAAGTTGACTAAGGGTATTGCAGAGAGAAAAAGAGAAAGACAGTCAGACTCACAACCTTCTTTGGATCAGAGCATAAAGGAGGAAGAAATGTCGGAGGCCATAGCAGGAGCCATGTTAGATATGGTTGCTGCTTGGAAGTCAAGGAGGACGATTGTCACAAAACGAAGTGAAATCAAATTTAGCATAACTAATTGCATTAAAGCATTGGATGAGATAGAAGACGCTGAAGAGTGGCTCTATTTTGCAGCTGTCGACCTCTTCGAAGACTCCAACTTAAGGGAAACCTTTATCTCTTTAAAAAGCAGCAAGATAAGGTTAACATGGTTGAGAGGGAAGTGCAAGAAATTTCCAACGACCTCCGTCAAAGGTATGGGCTGAATCTTTCGGCTCTTTTGAAAGTGTAAAGATCTTTACTCCAATTGTTTAGTCTTAGGTGGCTAGTTTGTTCATACATTGGCTACATAGTGCATATTGATAGACGAGAATCGAGATGTTCTAGTTACGGGGTTATGAATGCGCAGGGGCATGCATGTGTACATTTATTTTGCAAATAGTGGAATCATGCTTTGGCATCAGTTGGCTGTTAGTACATTCTTGCTATTATGCAGGCTCTTTTAGGGGGCAACCCTTCGTAAAGAAAAGCACGCCGTCGACATTGGCTCTTGAAGCCCCTATTGACGACACGACCTGAATTCGATCATCAACACGGAACAAATGAGCAACTACTAAGATGCAGGGCTTGTTTCGAGTTAGGTTCAGGCTATTGTCACGGTCTGTTTGCGTGATAGGCAAGACCGTGACGAGATGCTTGCTGGCTGTGCTTAAGTCGGGATGCGGGATAGCATTAAGGGTGTAGTACGTGCCGTACAGCCGTTCGGTCCTAGGGACAGGGCGTGCTGGTTAGGCACCACACTGGTCGGAGCTGTCCCCGCTTCCCTGATGAGCCCATGGGAGGGCGAAACCAGTAAGCATCGAATGGAAAAGGCTGAGCCCCGGGCTTATGGGAGCCCTGGGTTGCCGCACGGGGGGAGTTGTCCCTGCGTGAAGACTCTGACCCTGTGACAGATGGTATCAGAGACAGTCGGTGTGCTAGCTGTGAGCTTACCAAGCGCTCCATGTGCTGCGCATAGCGGGTCAAGTGGACGAGCGATGCCTCACACCTGAGTGAAGTGGTGTCCGCGAGTGGGACCTCTAGAAAGAGACTGAGACGAGGTAGGGTAGGCAGGAAGCTACAGTGAAAGTTCGTCAAGCACTCGCAGAACCTCGGTAATGAGGGCGAGCAGGCAGGGAATTGCACACTAGATCTGGGTTAGTTCCCCATTGAGTGGGAACGAGATTTCTCCCCATGCACGAGGGCGTGCATGAATTGAGTGGGGGAGATTGTCACGGTCCGTTTGCGTGATAGGCAAGACCGTGACGAGATGCTTGATGGCTGTGCTTAAGTCGGGATGCGGGATAGCATTAAGGGTGTAGTACGTGCCGTACAGCCGTTCGGTCCTAGGGACAGGGCGTGCTGGTTAGGCACCACACTGGTCGGAGCTGTCCCCGCTTTCCTGATGAGCCCATGGGAGGGCGAAACCAGTAAGCATCGAATGGAAAAGGCTGAGCTCCGGGCTTATGGGAGCCCTGAGTTGCCGCACGGGGGGAGTTGTCCTTGCGTGAAGACTCTGACCCCGTGACACTATGCATCGATTAAGTTAATGCAGCCGTTGAGAAACGTGGAATCCAAGGCTTTCGGGAAATCTTTCCCTCACATGCCTTCCCTTTTCCCAACATATTATCTTATCTTTTGCCCAGCGTCCAACCCTTGGGGCCTTATGCTTTTCGGCTATTGAATTGTTCCTTTTTTACACTTTGGGTCCCCACATTTTTGGTTTGCTTCTAATTTACTCAAAACATGCCAGACTTTTAGATATATCCCTGTCCTTTTCTTGATACACGTCCAAAACATTAGTTCACATCATTATTCATCTTTTAAAAGCTATACTCAATTATATTCTAAATCCCTTACTTGATTCAGTAATAAAGATTGGATTGCCTATATATTATGACATAAAAGTAGCTTGTTTATTGCAACAATTATGACAATTTTTATTATTAATTTTATTTTTTTGAAGCAGTTGAAACTTTTAAATAAAAGAATATATTACAAATGTTGAATTTTCATTTTATCTTATAACTTCTCGTTTTGTTAGTAAGAATGAAAAATTTGTGTTCAAGTGTTCCGTTTCTGGCAGTGGCAGCGGAACTCCTCGAGACTGGTGGAGAACCGGAGGTCCTGACCTCACACAAAAAATAAATTGAGATAATATTTGTTTGTATAAATTTTTAATCTTTTTAATAAGACACATATCTTACAGAAAAACGATTTGAACTCGAATCTCTTTATGAACATTATATTATTTTTCGGTCACTTGTTAGGTTCCAATCATTGTTAAAAAAATAAACAATAAAAAACACTGTTAAAAATTATAAGAAATCATTAAAAACCATTTTTTTTTCTTTTTGCATATAGTAGTGGGGGAAGATTAACATTATGAATATGATTAACACAATGACTTGAAAAATTTTAATCATTATTTTTTAATACTCTTAAGGTGATTAAGATATAATATATGTTCTTTAAATTATTTGACAAAATATATACGTATTGCAGAGAAAGTAATTCGAATTCAAATTTCTTAAGATAAATATTATCTACTTATCTATTTGTTGGGTTCAATTTCTGATATTATTAATTGTCATCTTTGTCGGTTATTACATATACATTTCTAAAATGGATAAATATTTTATACAAAGACGATGGAAACTGAAAGTTTTCACAAGCGCCTTAGTTTTAAGGTATAAGGGGTTAGTTTAGGATATAAAGTTTATAGGTTTAGGTGTAGGGGTTAAAATTTAGGGATAGTTGTTTTAATTTAAGGTTTATGGTTATAATTTAGGGTTTATAGGTTAAAACCTAAATCCTCACCATATTATCCTAAAAACTAAACCCTAACCTATAAACCCTAAATTATAACCCTAAACCTTAAATTGAAACAATTATCCTTAAATTCTAAACCTCTATACCTAAAGTCTTAAACTCTATACCCTAAACGAACTCCTTATACCCTAAAATTAATGCACTTGTGAAAACTTTCAGTTTCATCCGGCCAGTGTATAGCATATTAATCCTTCTAAAATTGCCATAAAATAACAGAAAATATAAATGATTTTTTAAATCAAATTAAATTTCTGGTCAGGTCCGATGGGATAAAATTTGAAAAGTAACGACCGCGACACGAAATGGGCAATTAGGTATTACGCTCTCTTTATTTCATTTTTTTTATATAAAAGTCTTTTCTCTCTCTATCCGCTTCCGCCGACTTCTTAACGGTTAGCCGTCGGCTTCTTGCGGCAGTGATTTTACAGTTCGCCGGTGATCTACTCAAAACCACATTTCTGATGTACTTGAAATCCTCTGCTCTATCGACTATAGCTTCCAGTGCTTTGGATTAACTCCCATTTCCAGATTTTAGTAGAGTTTTGCTTTTGTTTGGCTTCGTTTCCTATTGAAAAATCTCTTAAAAGGTACCGATCTCACTGCCATTTCCCTCTATATGTGGTGATTGATTCTGTAACCACCGAGATCAAGATTTCATCTGGCACTACATTGTTGATAACTATATTGGGGGATTTTCTGCTTAAAATCCTTTTTACTATCATATTCTGGTTTCCTGCATACGGATTCATCATTTTCGTTGTTTAATTTATTTACTGAGCTCAATAACGCTGCATTCCTCTCCTACGATTTCTCCTTGCAATGCTTCTCCGTGCGATACGTTGGATGAATTTTTAACACTTGATTGTCCCGTGCTGTACCTAGATTTAGTGGAGTTGATCAGTTGAATCATTGTGGTTTTTGAACTTTGTAACACTACCTCAGTCTACGCATCCGTTTGGTTGCTCAGAAAACTGAGGGTAATGGACATTACATTTTGTTGTTTTCATTTCTAGTAGCTGAAAATTCTCGCTCATCTAAGTTTTAAGAGTATTTCCTTAAGCAGTTTAGAGGATCTCGACCATTAGCTCGTAGGATTAAAGTTTTAGATCCTTTTAGTATATTTTTTACCCCTTTTTTTAAGTTTCAACTTTGTTTAGGCCTTGTTTGACAAGGATTTATTGCAAATTTGGATTGTGAGAACTGGAATAATCCCTCCCATCTTGGAATTCACGAGGGAAGAACTAAAGAGAAAGAGGTTGAATTTAGGTAGCAAATCTCAGTTATCATTTTGTTAGTTTTGTGTTATGCAAGGTTATGGTGGAAATTTGTGCAATACTTGCTTAATGGACTACATTCCATAGACTGTTCATGTTTTCTGGGATTTATAATGCTTATTTTGTTACTGAATTTTAACTTCAGGAAGTGTTTTCTTTCATCAGGAAGTAAACAAAATGATTGGATCCCTTCTTACCAGAGGACTCGTGTACGTCTTATCTTACAACTGATTATCTTTCTCATTTTAGTTTTAATTTATTCTTTTACTTGAATTGAATCTTTTTTTCACTTTTAAATATTTTTGAAGGATGGTTTTTGGCTATGCTTATCCAGCATATGAATGTTATAAAACTGTTGAATTGAACAAACCTGAGATCGATCAACTGCGGTTTTGGTGCCAGTACTGGTTAGTCTTACCGTTCTATTGTTTTTGTGTGAAGATTGTGCAAATGTTATTCATGTTGTAACTTTTCGTATCCTCTCTTCCTAATCTTTTTTCTGGTTTCAGGATATTGGTGGCTGTTTTAACAGTTTGTGAGCGAATTGGTGATACTTTCATTTCATGGTAAGGTATACTAAAACGATAAGGATGTGTTCATGTCTGTTTTTTGTTTTCTCACCGTGTTCCTGCCTTGCTTTTTGAAGGGTGCCGATGTACAGTGAAGCTAAGTTGGCATTCTATATATATCTGTGGTACCCTAAAACTAGGGTAGGTGTGCTATCTTTAAAGAAATACTAATAACATTTACTCCACCATCTAAGTGTGGATGCTTGTTTTTAATTGTCCCTCTGTTTTCATTTATGTCAGGGAACCACCTATGTGTATGACTCTTTCTTTAGACCATATGTTGCTAAACATGAAAATGAAATCGACCGTAACTTGTTGGAACTAAGGACTAGAGCTGGAGATATGGCAGTTCTTTACTGGCAAAGAGCTGCAAGCTATGGCCAGACTAGAATTTTTGACATCCTGCAGTATGTTGCTTCACAGTCAACCCCAAGACCTCACCATGCTGAGGTATTTATCGATTTAAAACCAACGTATTTAGTTATTTGGAACCAGAAATTGTTTGTTCTGTGAATATGGCCTCCCGTTATCATGCATCATGCATTAAACTGTACGTACAGACGTAATTTATGTATATTAGTTGAATGTCTAGTAGTTGAAAAGTGATTAGTCTTTACCAAACTCTATTTTCGTATCGATTCATTTATCTTGAAGTTTATTTCTCTTTCCTCCATAACTTCAGAATTCTCAGGCACAGGGTGCTAGGGCTTGCCAACCCTCTGGTGTGCCTGTGCCAAACCGTCAAACATCTAGTAAAGCACAATCAGCACAATCCGGGGCTAAACAACCGGCATCACCGGCATCTAGCACATCTTCAAGCCAACACCAAAAAGAAGTAGCTGAAGATGTGGGGCCTTCAAAAGTTCCTTCACAGTTGGCTAAACTACCTACCCGTTCAGTATCCTTAAATAGCAAGAAATCAGATACTGCATCCGAAACGACCAGCCAGCCCGCGGAAACTGAAGCAGAAGCAATGCAAACAGAATCACTGCCACTTTCTCCGGAGAATGAAGGCACGGACCCTCAACCAAAAGAGACTCTCATGGAAGAAAGCATTCGACTCACGCGTGGTAGATTAAGGAAAACCCGATCTGCAGCCCAATGAAACAATGGTATTAGCTCCTGTTCTTTCAGGTCACGAAATTAGCATTTAAATCAGTAGGCAATATAGTAATGGTTTTGAATAATGGTTATTAACATTGATGTAAATTTGTTGTGGTTTATTGAAACGATTTCAGTGGTTGAATTGTTGCTTTATTTGTTGAAACAACTTAATGTCATGGGCCCTTGGGGTCCATTTTGCAGCTGCCGCCTTCGTCTGCTTTATTATACGTAGACGGAAGATTAATTATAAGAAGGGTAAACTACTACGGTGGTCACTTATGTTTTTCCTCAGTACAGAGTTGGTCACCGATTTTAAAAAACGACCAGTAAGGTCACTTACGTTTTTGGGACGTAAACATTTGGTCACCCAACCATTTGATGCCGTTAAATTTTGACGAATTTTGGATCTGGCAGTTAAAAAAATCCCTAAATTTTCAAAATTCACAAAATAACCTCCATATTCGAAATCCCCAACTCACCAAAACTTAAATCATGATTTAAGTCGATTTTGTCGCCGATTGTAACGCCGCCGCCCACCACATCCGTCGCCGGACCACCATGATCGTTTACCCTACCACGCCGCTGCTAAAAATTGATCGGAGTCGTGCAAAATGTCGGACGAAGGTTGAAATATTTGAAAAATTCATTCGATCGATTTGTAACAAGCGACGATCAAACGACGACGATTGGTGCATGAGTGTTTGGGAGAAGGGAGGACGCTCTATTCTGTCGCCGGAATCGTGGCCAACGACGATAGGAGTGACCAGATTGAAGGATTTAGGTATTTAAGGATTTAGGGTTTTATGAATTTGGGGGTTTTCTGAAATTTTAGGAATTTTGGGGCCATTGCAGTAATTTACTCTTAATTTTTTTAATTGCCAGATCAAAAAACCCTTAAAGTTTAACGACACTAAACGGTTGGTGACCAAAAGTTTACGCCCTGAAAACGTAAGTGACCTTACTGGTCATTTTTTAAAATCGGTGACCAACACTGTACTGAAGGGAAGCGACCACCGCAGTAGTTTACCCTTATAAGAATTGAAGTTACATTAAAGCCCACGAAGACGGGCCTTTTAGTTGGACACATTCAATGTCATTAAAAGTAATTCGGGGTTAGATTTGGTAAATTACATTGTTAAATGAAAAATGATTTGGTAAATTACATGTTAATATATTCGTATCATATTTATACTATTTCATGTGTATTTTTCTATATTGTTTTCATGTATTGTATTCCTTTCGTCTCATAAAAAATGTCTCTTATTGACTTTTAAAAGTCAAATTTTTTAAACTTTGATTATTATTATATTAAATATTTTAAATAATTAAATTTTATAAAATATATATTTGAAAACTACTCGATTAGAGATTTTTAAAATATTTGTTTATATTTTTATCGATGATACATTTTAAATAATTATGAGTTAAAATTTAAAAAAAAATAATAAATAAAATTAATAAGAGACAAATTATGGGACGGAAAGGAATATTATTTTGATCGCAATTGTTCATATTACTTTTATTGTTCATATTATTTTTAAGTCGTGAGAAAATTACGCGAAGACAACGACGACAGGGCCCGGAAAGAATCTTTGCCCCAAACGATCCTTTTTTAGGCCCAGATGATGACAAAACACTAACTCTTAGGTTTAAATTCTGCTATCAGCCCCTATAGTATGTCGAAGTTACAAATCTAACCCTTGTACTTTTAAAAATTTTACTCAAAATGGCACTCAATAGTTGTATAAGTCAAATCGAATTCTATTATTAACCATGTATTTTGAATATATCGTCTTTATTTTTTACCCTAATTTTATCAATTTTAGTCTCCTGATTTAATATTTATCAATTAAGTTAAGATTGAAAATTTAAGATTCAAAAGTACATTAGTTAAATACAACTAAATTGGAATATATAAATTTATAAATGATATTTATCTGATTTTATATAATATATATTGATATTAAATTTATTAATTGACTAATCTAAATTGAATATTACATAAATTTATTACAGTAAAAATTATTTCAATCTAATTTATTTTATTCACAACACTAAAATTTAAACTCAAATGAGAAAATAACATGGAATGATCATCTGACATCGGTGCTCACTACATCAACGGCCGAAATTAATCTTCCAATTCTCAAAGCCTTAATTCAACATGGACTCCTAATATGAGTTTTTAGTTCCTTTTAGCGGGAATATAACACCTAAACAGAAAAGCATAACATTTAATTTTAGGTCAATTCTGATTCCGGTCCTTTTATTATACTAAAAGTTTAAACTTTAGTCACTGTACTTTAAATTTATTTAATTTGATTCTCTGGTTGTTATTCTAGTGAAATTTGGTTATCTACTTTTTTTTTCTTCATTTTTATCGGTTACTCCAAATTGTTAATACCGATATCAACGTTATTACTTGTTTTTATTTTAAATACTCTTAAACATTCAACTCACATGTAATTTTTTTAATTTAATTATTTGAATAGAATGTTTTTAAAATTTTCCTTAAACATGTTAATGATAAATACACTTTCTAATATTTTTTGTCAAATAGTTAAGAGTGTTAATAATTTAGACTAACTAATAATATTACATAAACAAGAAAACTAAATCATGTCAAATTTAAATATCTAAACCGATAAACTAGTCAATGGCACAATGACAAATGATTTGTCTAATTATCATTTTTATTTAGTTATCGATATCTAATTCATTAGTCTACTAGTTTAGATAAAGTTTTTTATTCACAAATCACAACCCAGTATTTTTCATTCACAACAACATAATTCGTATTATTGACTTTGTTTAAAGGACCCAATTTTCTCCGTTATCAACTTTTTAATTGACATATAATCTCGAATTTAACCTTGAACAACTTTTACACATAAAAAAGATTACAGAGACTAAATCATGAATTTTACTATGATGGAGGGATCGAACCAGAATTTGACCTATTATTACAATATCATATTCCGCTTGAAACTCCAGTGTCGGTGTTCATGTCACCAATTAAACAAGTTTATGACCAGATCCAGCTACCCTTTTTCGTTAATCAACTTCCTCTTTAACTAATCAACCCTGTTTCTAAACCACATTGCCCTCCCACTAATTTCAGACCCATTTCTGCTCTGCGGATTTTTAGATCTCAAGTTGAAGAATTTGAGTGTTTTGGTGGGATTCTGAAGTGACAAAACAATGGGGGAGAAATCAAAGTCCAGAGGATTCTTGGGGTGGTTTCTGGTGATAGTAATATTGGCTCTGGTTGTGGGAGCTGTTGTTTATACAATAAAGAAGAAAGTGGACAACAAAAAGGATAATAAGCCTGCTCCCGTTCCAGGTCCACCGGGCTCTATCGACAAGAAGTATTCTGATGCTCTCAAAATCGCAATGCAATTCTTTGATGTTCAAAAATGTACCCTTTCTTCACCCTTTTTTCAATCTTATGTATATGTGTGTAAAAGATTGTTGCTTTTTATTGAAATTTGCTTCCTTTAAGGATACCCTTTAACTTATGGACTTAGATTTGGTGTTTTGTACTTAGAACAAGTAGTTTGTTTCATGGAATTATTAGCAATCTGTTGGTATTTGTGTGTAAAAGTTTGGTTCCTTTTTTGGGGTGGAAATTTTTTGTCTTGAGTTGGGATTTGTGTGTTGCTGCAGCTGGTAGGTTAGAGGATAATAAGATATCTTGGAGAGGAAATTCGGCTCTAACCGATGGAAGCGAAGCGAAGTTGGATCTTTCCAAGGGGATGTATGATGCTGGGGATCATATGAAATTTGGTTTTCCAATGGCATTTACTGCTACTGTGTTGTCATGGGCTATTCTTGAGTATGGAGATCAGATGGAGGCAGTGAATCAGCTGGAACCGGCTCGAGAATCTCTCAAGTGGATAACCGATTTCCTTGTTAATGCTCATCCTTCAGAGAATGTGCTCTATATTCAGGTTGTCTTTGTCTTTAACTGTCATCTACTCTTTTGGATCGGTGTAGGCCATATGTAGTACATGAGTGTTCGGTTGATTGCATTGAAATTGTTCTTGTTTGCTTCATTGTGCCTCGTAGATTTATGATTCGAGTTTTGTTGGATTTTATCATGTTTCTTCTGTTGTTGTGATCGGTTGTCATGAAATCGTGAGATGAATTATGTTGCATAATGAGCTTGTTATATCGTTCATGGTCTCATTTTACAAAGCGAGAAGCCTTGTGATAATTCTGCATTTCTATTGCGAACCATAGTTGATAATGGATCTGATTGAACAATATTGTGACAAAAAGCCTCTGAAATATTTCTTACATCCTACTTTTTTTATGTCCAAACCTAAGGCAGGTCGGTGACCCTGAAGCAGACCATAAGTGTTGGGAAAGGCCTGAGGACATGAAAGAGAAGAGGCCTCTCACACAGGTGAATGAATCTGTTCCGGGGACTGAGGTTGCAGCCGAAACTGCTGCAGCTATGGCTTCAGCGTCTCTGGTGTTTAAGACAGCTGACTCAACATATGCAAGCACACTTCTTAGACATGCAAAGCAACTTTTTAGTTTCGCAGACAATAATAGAGGTTCTTACAGTGAGAACATCCCGGAAGTTGCTACGTACTACAATTCAACGGGATACGGAGATGAGCTCTTATGGGCAGCAAGCTGGCTCTATCATGCAACGGGCGATCAATCATATCTTGGATATGTGACCGGTGAGAATGGGAAACTGTTTGCTCAATGGGGAAGTCCAACCTGGTTTAGCTGGGATAATAAACTTGCAGGAACCCAGGTAAGGTTCTTTTTTAGGGACTTTTATAGACATAGACATGTCTCAAGAATCGTAGTGATATAAGAAAGACATTTAGGGAGTTTTGGGAAACTTGAGTTCATTTTCGACACAACTTGTTTGTTGATGTTAATGTGGTACCAAACCATGTTGGCTACATGGTCAGTAGAAATTCATGAATCTTTTCGTTTATGTGTCTCCTTTGTTGTGTTATGATTTGATGACGGCTGTTTCAGTTTTAGTCCTCTTTTCTTAACCATCCTAAGCTAAATTCAACTAATTTAGGATATCTGGCCTTGTTTGCCAGATCGAGCATATTGTGCTTGTTTGATGCCTCGTTTTAATTTTCTCCGAACCAGAAATTTCACATGGTATTATTCTGTTTTTCTTTAAACATAGTGCCTGATTATGATACATCCATGCAGGTTTTGCTTTCCAGGTTAAGCTTGTTCGGTGCCAAAGGTGCCTCTGGGAATTCCGGCCTTGAAAACTATAGGAAGTCTGCCGAGGGTGTTATGTGCGGTCTTCTACCAAAGTCTCCCTCTGCCACATCCAGCAGAACAGACGGTAATGTCTTCTTTAAAGCTACGTCACTTGGATTCATATTTTTGCTATGTAGATATTGAATCCGACAAAAAGAAAAGGCTCGAAAGTTTATTTTCGAACCAACGTTTTTAGACTTAATAAATCAACTTAGTAATTGATGCATACCCTTCAACTCACAAATCTGTATTCTTTAAGCTGCTAGTTGAGACATTTAAGAATGTCATTAAGAGATTAGATAACACGTATATCTAGTTTAACGAACTCGTATCCTTGCTTTCGACACCTTTGTTACCTTACACTCTCAGATCTCTTAAGTCATAGATAAACTGAATTAGCTCGGATTCTTCGGTTATCTTTTGTTTACCAATATGCTCTTTACTATGCAGGTGGTCTTATATGGGTCAGTGAATGGAATTCTCTGCAGCATCCGGTTGCTTCTGCATTTTTAGCTGCTCTTTACAGCGATTATATGCTTACGTCACAGACGGCAAAGCTAACATGCGGCGACAGTTCATTCAAACCATCGGATCTTCGGAAGTTTGCCAAATCGCAGGTACACTCTTTACGTTGATACGCAACCGAAGATTAGAAATATTGGTCATAAAGTGTTAATTCTATAATAATAACAATCTTTGCTTCCAGGCTGATTATGTATTGGGCAGTAATCCCTTGAAGATGAGCTTTCTTGTGGGTTACGGCAATAAATACCCACAATATGTGCATCATAGAGGAGCTTCGATTCCGGTCGATGCAACCACCGGTTGCAGCGACGGCTTCCAGTGGCTAATTTCACCCACACCCAATCCTAATGTTGCTGTTGGAGCTCTTGTGGGAGGGCCTTTCCTAAATGAAACATTCGTCGATTCCCGGAACAACTCGATGCAGGCCGAGCCAACCACGTATAACAGTGCACTCATCGTCGGCCTCCTCTCGAGTTTGGTCACCACATCTTCTGCAGTTAAATCCTTCACTTAAAATGTAAAGTAGCCGTAGACTGTAATCATTATTACATATTTGTTTCCTCCAAATTTGTAGCATTTAAGTAGTTTGTTTCACACGGCTGAACTCAGATTGTCAATTAGATTATGATGTTGGTGTTATACAAAAACTGAATCAAAATTCTAGTATTGTATTACACATTGGATCAAACTTCGCATAATCAACTGAGATTTTGTCAAACTATATGAGGACCCTCGGATATTTTTTTCTTCTTTTAGGATTATCCTAACTTTCAACTGTGTAAAAAATCTGACAAACTGAAATTGAATTCAAAATCCGAAAACTTGATTACCCAAAAAATCAACTTTGGTATGGGTTTTTTTTTTACTTAATAGTTAAAAAGGCCCCAATTTATACTTTTTTTTTTTTTTGCACTTTGGTGTCTAACTTTTTTTTGTCACTTTGGTGTGTTAACATTTTATTTTTGTAATTTAGTTGGGTTTTTCTATCAACGGCCGTTAAAAAATTTCTATTATCCAATAAAAACATGTCACATGGCATATTTTTATCTATTTATTTAATTTCCGAAATTCTTTAAAAATATAAATTTCTTAAAAAACTCAAAATTCTAATTACTTTCAATCAAATCCTCAAATCACATATCTTCGCCGTCCGATATCCTACACTCGCTGGCGTTCACCGTTCACCGCCTCAAGCGTCGGGTACCTCACCGTTTAACATTCCCACCCTCTAGCCGTCGATTAGAAGCTCAATCGGTCACTTTTATTCATTTTTAGATGTTCGTCGACGAAATAATCACCGGTTCATTCGCCTGTTTTTGACGATAGATGATGGAGGTTTCAGTAGTTAGGGGCTGATGAAGGCAAGGGTGGCCGGTGATGGTTGAATCGGTGGTGGAATGGGAGAATTTAGGGATCTAGAGTTTTGAATTGGGGGTTTCAGAGAAATTAAAGATTTTGGGGTTTTTTTATAAAATTATAAATTTTTTGATTTTTAGAAAAATAAAACTTAAAGAAATTACCAAAATATGCCACATGTTGCGTTTTTAATGGATAACGAAAAATTTTAGTGGCTATTGACAAAAAAACTCAAAATGAGTTACAAAATAAAACTTTAGGCCCCAAAAAACGTTAGGCACCAAACTAGACAAACGGGTATAAGTTAAGTTCCTTTTGACTATTAAGCCGTTTTTTAATAATTATTTTAGTTTGTTTAGTTTCACAGTTTTAGACAAAATTGGATAATTAATCTTACCGCTTATCTACATTATTTATAAATTTTATGCATTGAATATCACTTTAACACATTTATTTAGATTTCTCTTAATTTCTCTCGTAACAGTTTGGTCCCGAGTTCGATTACTAAAAAGTAGGAAGTTTCAAATTTTGATTTTTTAAGTTGTTACACTATTACCACAACTGAAATATTATTAAATATATATATATTTAATATATGCAAAATAAATAATCATTACATGTATTTGTTGTCACTAAATTTTTACTTATTTATTATTATTTTATTTTATTATTTGTTTATATATATATATATATAGTATTAGTCTTATTATTAAAACCAAAAAAATAATAAAAGAGTCTATTTGATAAAAAAAGGGTCAATTTTAATTAAATAAAAGGTCTGGGATACAATAATAACCTATTTGGCCCAAATAATAAAACCCTAGCTGACCTTTTTTTTGCGCAACCCGTTTATAGCTGTTGAATCTAATCAAAATTCAACGGCTCAGATTAAGCCTAAAAAAGATCCGGTCAGCGCCTTACTAGCGCGTGTACTACACGCGCCCACCCAGCGTCCGCTTGATGCTGCTTTCCTACGTCTACAGCCACGTGCCTGGGGGTTGGGCACTGCAGGAGACCATCGAGCAGCTCCCATGACTGCTCCAACAACGGCAGCCACGACGCTGTAGAGACTAAACTAGAAAGCATTGAAAGAAAGGAAGAAGATATTGTCACGACTCAAAATTCTTGGTCTGAGACTGTGGCGCGAGCATTCGACGAGGAGGTTTTATTTAGGACATCGGGTTTGCCATGACCACCAGACTTGACCCAACACTTAGAGAATGCTAGAGAGGACATCCACATTTATTCGGTAAACATGGCAGGAGACAACATATAAAAGGGGATTGTGGAAAAATCTTTCCATATTCGGTGTGGAGACCTATCTGAAAAAAAATTCCTACTAATGGATGTAATTAGATAGGATTTTAATTCTCTTTCCATAAATAGGTGATTTTGTAAGGATTTGGGCTAATCCTGGCCATCCATGTAATTTGATCTAGACCATTAATTGGGAGGGTGCTCAACTATAAACAGAGAGCCCCTCCCTCGTTTGTATTCATCCATCATTTGAGTAATACACTTGGCATTTACTCTAAACAATTTGTGGTGCTTTTCACGTTCTTGAGCGTTCTTTCTATTGTTTCTGTTGTCTTTCTCTTTTGATCGCTTCCTCTTATAACGATATTGTGTTTGTGATGCTTGAAAGTTTGATCTTTCGAATAAGATTTTCAGGCTTACTTAGTCATTCGTCTAAAAATATCGACTAAAGCCGCACATTGGGCTAATCAAAACTCTAGCCACATGACAATATGCATTAAAGAGAACGACAAAAAACTCAATTTATTTCAATTTTTTCTAATATTTTTCATATCTACATCACATATCATATTTAACCTAATCATAAAAAAGCCTATTCATTAACCCAAAAACTAGCCCCAAACACACTATTTTATTTATTCTTAAAATAACAGAGGTCGGGCCATCCCGAGACCGTCGGACAAGCACCGATGACTGTTCTTCTTATTGTGACCCGCGTGGCGCAACCCCTTTCTCGGCTGAAAACAACACAAAAAAGAAAAGATTATGTTACATGACTCGAATATAAAAAATAAAAAAATTAGACCCAAATTAGAGCACAATCGGAATTGAGAAAAAAGAAAAGCAAATTGAAATAAATTTAAATAGGGAAGAGATTCAGTTTAAACAAATATGAGAACCAAATCAATAGAAATCGGGGAATGACTCTTGTATTTTAGGCATGAAAAAGGCATGTATATTTTTTGACTTTTTTCGAATCGTTGCATTCGGATTTCAATTGAATAGGTCGCCAGATTCTGAAAATTTATTCTAAAACGTAGGATTCAGATTTAAAAAAAGGATTTGAGTAATTTTTAAAGTAGTTTTAGTGATTTTTTAGGGAAATTAAGAGTTTGGGTTTTTGAAAAAGAAATATAAAAAATGATTTTTTTTTTTAATTTTCGTCATCAGCTGACTGCGGCTGGCGCCGATAGAAAGCGGTTGGCGCGATAGACGATCACCGGTTCTTCAAAAAAAAATGAAGAATTCAGATGAACGATTGAGAAAAAAATGATAAGTGTTTGATCCAAAATTTTAAGAATGAAAATAATGTAAAGTGTTTTTGAAATTGAGTTTTATACTCATGTGTTTTAAAATAAAGTGGGCAAATTACCTCCATTAAATCCCTTCGCCTTTTTTTTTCTTTGCTCCGCGAGATACCATGCTTTCAATTGTTTCAAAATGATCACCGTTTTCCAAAGGTTGTTTCTTTTTTTTCAATTTGTATTTTCTTTTAAACCCGCCTCGTACATCAAAATGTTGACCCAATTTAAGAAATGATACATTTTCCAAAGGTTGTAAATCTTATCTTTATCGGTTTTGAAGGGAATAGAATTAACTTTTGTCAAATTTTTTTAATTTAATTATTTTCAACATATATTAATTTTAAAATTAGTAAAATTAAACCTTAAACCTTTTTTTTAAAGTTATCTCATAGGGACTCGTTAATTTCAAAGATAAGGAACTTCACCCTTCCCGTAACTTCATCCTAATTTCGACCTTCCCATAATCTCATCCTATCTCTACCCCTGAAACTCCATTTCACAAACCCCTACTTTAAACCGCTTTCCAGCAACACAATCAGTTCGCCGACAAAACCGAAGACATAATCTATCCAGACCAAGGGACACCGGACACGACTGAAGCATTCACGTCCCACATAACAATCGGCAGCAGCACAAAGAGGCAATCCAGAGTTGGAATGGCGATTTGGGGTTCCCTCCTTTTGTGTCAAAAGTCGTAAAAAGCCACTTACCAGTTAACACTCGCCAACGCACATCATCATCTCTTACCGACAGGCATCAAAGGCTAACTGTCGCCCAAAATTGTTGGGGAAAAAGAGGTCGGTCCACTCGCTCTCTCCACCATTGCTTTCAACACACGTTGCACATTGTCTTTGGTGACATTGTAGTACGGTCGTGACCATATATCGTTTACCCCTTTTTTATATTTAATCTGCACTCAAAATCAACCCCCAAAAGTGGTCTTGTTTTTGACTCCCCGAGGGACTTAAATCCACACCCCCAATTTTGCTCTTTGAAAACTATGCATCATCAACAATTATTAGCCTAACGTCTTTGCTTTTGCACGCCTCTCCGAGCTATCCCCGAGACCCCTCGTACCTAAAACCAAAACCAGCAAGACAAATGTTTAAATTCGAACTTAAATTATCTAAATTCTAATATAGCATGTTTCTTTAAATTTTATATTGACGATTTAATTTCACATTTTCTGTTGTTTTTAAATTTTCATACACTTTTACTACTCTAACTTAAAATAATTTTTATGTCTGCCACTATTGAGTACTGATTATGGGCGATTCAAAGATTTAAGGGTTTCTGTGTAATTTATTAAAATGAGACCCTTAATTTATAATATAAAAAATATATAATTTTTTAAATAAAGTTTTCTTAATACAAAAAATGTTAGATTACTGTCAACATCTAAAGGTCTAATATTTTTTACTTAAAAAGTGATGTTCTTCTTACATATTTTGAAGGAAAAACATCTACAACACTTTCGATATCAACTTCTTCCAAAAGATCAGTCTCGAGTGCCATCAAAGCAAGTCCGTTTATTTTTTCTTGTGACATAATTGTCCGTAAGTATGACTTCACAAACTTCAATTTTGAAAAGTTTCCTTCTACAGAAGCAACAATAATAAGAATAGTCAATAAAACTCTATATACAATTGTCGCATTTGAGCTCATATTACCTAAGAGCATTTTTTAAAATTATTACATTGAGATTTGAGATTAACGTCGTCCAATAAATGTAATTTATCATAATGAAACAAGAAGCAAAAAATATTCTCATATAATTGATATTGTTCAAACCTCTTACCTAAAGAAATGATTGTTTGATCGACAAAATACAATAATTATTGAATCTAAATGACTTAGGGATAGCAACAGGGCAACCAAAGACTCGCCTCGAAAATTTAAAGTTTCGACCCGACCTTACAATTTTAGTAAAAAATCTAATTAAACTCGACCTGCATCAAAGTAAATTAATATATATATATAAACCAGGTCAGAGTGGGTTGGAAAATTTTCACCCTAAATTCGAACTCGACTCAAACTTCTTAAAAACTCGACCCAAAAATTTAAAAAGAAAATTGATCATCTCGGATCTGTTTGGGTCGAAACCTGCCGAATTTGACTTTTTTTGTCATACCTAAAATAACTCCTCAAGAGACATTAATGTTTCCTCATCATCAATTTAATCAAGTTAACTTTTCTTACGTACTATGTGCTTTTGAGAAAACACAAGATCAATTTTAATTTTATTAGCTATTTTTTAGTTGTGTCAATGACACTAAAAAATCTATTATCTCTATATAACATTTGAAAAAAATAAGCCCCTTTATCTTATCTATAGCAACATCAATTAAAATGGTTTTTGACTGTAAATTTTTATTAGTTAAGTTCACAACAAAACAAAATTTCATACAAAATAATTGTAGATAAAAAAATTCAAAATTACTAAGCTTGTTTATTGTTAAGGATTTAGCTGCACTTTGCATTTTATAATCATTATTTGTATAAGCTATTTAAAATAAAGTTTTTTGTATTTTAACAATTTAAAATCTTATTATCTTAACACTTTGAACACAACTTTCTTATCGTGTGACCGACAATAATTTAAGGGTTAAGTTCCTTGTATTTTCTTTTAATATATGTCACATCTTTGTAGAATTAGCAAATAAAGTATAAATATGTTAGACTATTCTAAAAAAGTATGTTACTTTTATTGAAGTGTTTGTAATGTAACACAAAACTAAGTTAAGATTATAACAACCACATAGAATATAAAAAGCCCCGTTATCATGCCCTTGTGGTCATATATACTAACACACATCTTACCTATTTTATTAATTTCTTAAAATATCTCAGTAATTTTTAACAATAATAATAATAATTTATTTTTGAGCTCTCTTTCTGGATAGCAGATGCCCAAAACCACTCCTGCCACCGCCATGGAAGGTAATTGTTGTATTATATTCAAAGCTTAAACTTATAAACCAAGGAAATGAATGAAAGTTGAGCTCTTTGCTGGTTCTTCCCTGTTTCATTGCTCTGTAACCTTATCAGCCTCTTTTTGCTGAAACTTGAAAGCATTTAGAACAACAAAAAACCCCACAATTTCAAGAAACGAAAAACAACAACAATAATAATTTTAAAATTATAATACATAATTAGCAATCACCGACTTAAGAAAGCTAATATAATCCCTGACACTGTTGTCAGAACTCTACTTAAATTAAACCATGACAACAAACAAAAAAAAGAATTCACAGGTTGAAATCTGGAACTTGTCTTTGGATCTTTGCATCTACAAGGTTGTTGTTTTGTCTGTTGGGGCTTGTAAGAATCTACGGTCATAAAACTGTGGTTGAATCTAATGAATCAACGAGCGATGTCTGATTTTGCAGTGAAACCCAGTTGCTGTTCCATTTCCCAGCGCAACTTGGAGGCCACCCCAGAATGGTTAGGTTCATATTCCTGTGGTCCCCAAAATGGAAAATGGACGGTTCAGATCATTTGAACTATTGATCAACAGTGATGGGTTTGGGAATGTACCTCGAGCTTGCACATGAGATCTTGGGCAGTTTGGGCAGAGACAATTATGTTCCGGGCAGCTGGTGCTATGAAACCCTCATCAACAGCTTTGTCTATGAATGACAAGAGTGCGTTGTAATAGCCATCCACGTTCAACAATCCCACCTGTTTTGTTTTTTTGTTTAAAAACCCCAAAACATTAAACACTCAATCAGGGCTTCCAATCATGCACGTTTATTTCATGTGTGAATTCATAGTATTAAATTACGGTTTTGAAGGTAGCCGCAACATCATAACAGTGTTTAAAATTATAGTTAAGAAAAATAACGATGTAACCGCAATTTAATACTATGATTGAATTCGGGAATAGTTCTTACAGGTTTGTCATGGATTCCTAGCTGAGCCCAGGTGATGACTTCCAGGAGTTCTTCCAGGGTTCCATATCCGCCCGGCAAGGCAATAAAGGCATCAGCTTGGCGAGCCATTTCGGCTTTACGTTGGTGCATGCCGGACACGGCTCTTACTTCTCCCACCGTCTCTCCTGTAATCTGTAATAAAAAAACCCCAAATTTAATAACAAAACAAAGCATACTGGTTTTTTACTTTTTTACAATCAAATGGAAACCCCAAACCCAAGTTTTAAATACCTCTCTTGGCATGAGAGTCTTGGGAATTACCCTGTAAGAAAAGAAAAGGGGTAAGAAAAGTTAGACAAGAGTTGAAACTGTAAAAAAAAAAAAAAACAATAAAAAATGATTTACCCCAACACGTGGCGGCCGCCATCAAAGACAGCTTGAGAGACAAGGCCCATCAAGCCAATGCTTCCTCCTCCGTAAACCAAGTCAATGTTCCTTTCAACCTGCACGTTTACGCGTCTGGTTTAAATTATATTCTCTCCTGCAATTACTCCGTCCCCACACTAATTTTATAACAAGAAGTGTAAAACCCCAAATCCTAATGTTTAGGAGGATATTCATGACTATTTCATTAAATAATTTATTTATATCTGAAAGCAAAACAATTTTGCTTTCAGATATGAAGAAGCCTAAAAAGGCAAGAACCCGGAATTTATTAGTCCGAACTTTATATAAACAAAAAGTTCACAAATACCAGTTGTTGGCCAAGCTGAATAGCAGCAAGCTGGTAGCTAGGATTCTTGCCGGGGCTGCTACCACAAAACACACATACACGTTTGAATCTTGAACTCATCTGACGTTGCTGCTGCTGCTGGAGGTGGTGGTGGTGGTGGCGGTGGTTGTGGTGGTGGTGGTGATTTTCCATAACGGGAAAGGCCCAAAAGTTAAGGAAGAGGAGGGAGGGAGAGGAATGATGGAAAAGAATGGTGTCGTTGTTGTCCTTTTTATATGAAATCAAAAGATGAAAAGGAATGCCCCACAATCCAACACATCACGTACGTCTCTCTCAGTGTATAGTAGGATTAGTTTTGAGAATAAATCATTTTATTCTCTTTGCAATTTGGTCCCTGCCTTTTTCCTTGTTTTGTGGATTCAACCACGCCTTGATTCACGAAACATTCTCTCGGATTTATTACACTCTATTCTAAGATGATCCACTTCACCTACCGTTACACGGAAGAGTTAAATCCCAAAATCCTTTTTGTTCTTCCCCACTTTATAGAATCTATCATTTTACACGACTTCATGCGTTTACATTCAATGTTCTCTAAGGCCAAATCAACTCTTACAAAGATTTAGACATGTCCGAGTGTGAATTGTTTGTTTGAAATATTAGTTCTAAAATTGGGTTTGTGCAAAAAGTAGTGAAACTCTTTTAAAATATAAATTAAGTTTGTACTACTCCAAATCCTCCAATCAAGGGTAACAATATCAATTAAACTAAAACTCAGTCAACAAAAAATATGTTAAGTTAATAAATTGTCTGTGTTTTAAAAAATTAAGGGCGGATGAGGCGCTAGGTTCTTTAAGAAGGGCCAGTGGTTCGAATTATTCTGATGTTGTGAATGGAGAACAATGGGTTGGGAGGGTCATCCTCATATTGAATCTATACAGAACCCGATTCGAATTAGTCAACCAATGAGTCGGACATTGATGATTAAACTAAAAAAATAAGGGTTAATAGTTAATGAAAGCTTGGAAGAGTACATAAAGGCTAAGGTCTTGGGTCTTAGTAGGGATGGGCACGGGTGTAGAAATCCTAGGGTTTTACGATTTGGGGATTTCGAGAATTGAAAGAGGAAGGAAAAGAATAGAGAAGGGGGAGAGAAAAGATTGAAAGAATTTAATATTGTTTATTATTGATAAAAGGATAATAAAATACAAACTGTAATGTTAACTTTATATAAGGTGGTACAGCTCAGCTAACTAACCTATTAACCGCAAACTAAATCTTGGTAACTAACCAAGATTACAAGAAAGTTCTAATAGCCCCCCTCAAGTTGAAGCATATATATCACATATGCCCAACTTGGATGTAGCTTGATCAAACGAGGATGGTGGCAAGGTTTTCGTGAAACAATCTGCCAATTGGTTGTGAGTGGATACAGGAAACAACATGATCAACCCTTGATGAAGCTTCTCACGGATAAGATGACAATCAATCTCTATGTGTTTGGTTCGTTCGTGTTGCACTGGATTTTCTGCAATACGAATAGCAGACAAGTTATCACAGTATAAATTTGCAGGAGGAATATCATTAAGTTGTAAATCAGACAACAAATAAACAAGCCATTGTATTTCACAAGAAACAGAAGCAAGAGCACGATACTCTGCTTCACTTGAAGATCGTGAGATCGTTTGCTGTTTTTTAGAACGCCAGGATACAAGGGTTGGTCCAAGAAAAACACAGAAGCCAGTAACAGATTTCCTTGTATCAGGGCAAAATGCCCAGTCAGAATTACAGAAGGCATTAAGCTTTAAATCAGTATTAGCAGGAAACAAAATACCTTGCCCAGGAGATTTCTTAATGTACCTAAGGATTCTGTGAACAGCTTGCATATGAATATCAGTAGGAGCAGAGAGAAATTGGGAAAGATGATGAACAGCAAAAGAAATATCAGGCCTCGTATTTGTTAAGTATAGCAACTTGCCAATAAGTCTTCTATAAGATGTAATATCTTGTAAGGGAATTCCACCAGATTTAGACAAAGAAGTCTTAGTATGTAAAGGAGTAGAAGCAGCCTTACAATCCAAAAAATCAGTTTCTTTTAAAAGATCTAATGCATATTTTCGTTGAGACAAAAAAATACCTTTTGCTGATCGAGCCACTTCTAATCCTAAGAAGTACTTTAAAGGACCTAAGTCTTTAATTTTAAAACAATCATGCAAAAAATTCTTAACAGAAAAAATTTCATTTTCATTTGGGCTTGTTAACACAATATCATCAACATATACCGCAAGAGCAATAAAATTGGAACCTGAACCTTTAGTAAACAAAGATGTATCAGCATAGGCTTGTTTAAAACCTTGCTGTACAAGAGCAGAAACAAGCCTCTCATTCCACTGCCTGCTGGCTTGTTTAAGGCCATAAAGGCTCTTGGTTAACTTGCACACTAAACCAGGTTTGTCAGTCTTATATCCAAGAGGTAAATCCATGTATATTTCTTCATCTAGAAAACCATGCAAGAATGCATTGTTTATGTCTAATTGATGTAGATGCCACTGTTTAGAAGCAGCAACAGCTAAGAGGGTTCTTATGGTTGTTAACCTAGCAACAGGGCTAAAAGTGTCTAAAAAATCAACCCCGGACTGCTGTGTGTAACCTTTGGCTACGAGCCTAGCTTTGTATCTCTCCAAAGTCCCATCAGATTTAAGTTTGGTTTTAAAAACCCACTTACAGTCTATTGTTCTTTTACCAGGGGGAAGAGGAACTAATTCCCATGTTTTATTCAACTCTAAGGCTCTAATCTCAGCATTCATAGCATCCTTCCAACACTCATGTCTTACAGCCTGACTATAAGTCTTAGGTTCAGCAAGAATATCAACTTGATTTATGTAAGAATTATAAGAGTCAGACAAGGCAGCATATGAAACAACATTATTAATATTATGAGGAGAAGTTCTGGATCCTGGTATACTTACTTGAAAATCTCTAAATTTAGAGGGTAAATAAGCAGTTCTCTTAGGCCTGCAAGGAAGTTGATTAGGTTGAGAATGAACAACCTGAGAAGGAACAGAAGTAGACTGCACAGAAACACTTTTATCTGTTGGAATAGAAGCAGACTGCACAGAAACATTCTTATCTGTTGGTGAAGTTACAAGATTTCCATTTTCTAACAAATCATCAGTAACAAAGTCTTCCACTTCAACAGAAATATCATTTTCATATGTTGGAAGAACTAATTTACTAATTTTATTATCTGTTTTAAAATGGAAATTTGATTCTTCAAAAACTACATCTCTAGATACAAAGACAGATTTTGTATCTACATTATATAACCTGAAACCTTTAATGTTCTTAGGATACCCTATGAAGACACATTTAACAGATCTAGGGTCCATCTTAGTTTTAGGTTTTGGCAATATTGAAGCATAAGCACTACAACCGAAAACCCTTAAATGATCAACTTTAAGAGAAACAGAATATAAAAGATCATAAGGAGTCTTATTATTCAGTAATGATGTAGGTGTAATATTGATCAGATAAGCAGCATGTAAGACACAATCAAGTCAGAAAATCAAAGGTAGGCCAGTTTGTATTCTTAAAGATCTAGCTACTGTTAAAACATGTTGATGTTTCCTCTCAACTATACTATTCTGCTGAGGGGTATAAGTGCATGAGTTTTGATGAACAACACCTTTTTGATTAAAAAAAATATGTTAAATCAAACTCTTTTGCATTATCTGACCTAATACACTTTAATTTCTTTGAAAACTGAGTTTCAACAAAGTTATAAAACTGAATAATTAAACTTCTAACTTCAGACTTACACTTCATTGGAAAAATCCAAACAAATCTACTTCTATCATCCACAAGAGTTAAGAAATATGTGTGACCATAAAGACTCTTAACTGGAAAAGGACCCCAAACATCAGCATGTATTAAATCAAAATTAGACTCTGAACAAGTAACACTAGTGGGAAAAGGCAGCCTTTTCTGTTTTGCAAGATGACACACTTCACAGTTAAAATCAGAAGGCAAAGAAAAACTTTTATTTATACCATAGAACTTCATTCTTTTTACAGAGGGATGACCCAATCTTGAGTGCCAAAGCTTAAAAGACTCAGAGGCATTCATACAGACAGAAGACTCAAAAGAAGAAACATTAAAAGAATGGGAAATGGTATTACTTGAAGCAGAAGCAAGACTATCAAGCTGATACAGACCATTAATGCACCTAGCTAAACCAATCATCTTCCATGTAGACATTACCTGTAAAGAACAAAAATCAGATGAAAAAGAACAAAAAACAGAAAATTTAGTTAGTTGTGAGATAGAAATAATGTTAAAAGTAAAGCTTGAGATGAAGAAAACATTATGTAAAACTAAAGACTCATTAAGTCTAACATTTCCTATATAACTAACTTTAACTAAAACATTATTAGGTAATCTCACAAACTTGTTCTCTACTGAATGATATGACTCAAAAAAACTTAAATTGTGACATATATGGTCTGTAGCCCCAGAATCTAGTATCCAAGATGAATTACTAGCAACAGAAGCAGAAGAACAACAAAAAGACTTTAGAATCTTACCATCATTACCTTCATTACCTTCATTACCAGGAGCAACATCAAAAGTAGCAGAAAGAGCATTAACTTTAGAATCTTGAACAGAAAAATTCTGAGTAGTCCTTTCTTGCAACAAACTCATCAGACTGTCATATTGTTGTTTGGTAAAAGTAATAGGGGAAGAAAGACCAGAACCAGGTTCTTGAACACTCTTGGTATTCTCAAAAGAAGCAGAACCAGAACCATCAACAACATTAAACTGGTTCCCTATTTGATTAACCCTATTAGGTTGAGTCCTGTTCTTATACCCTGGCGGAAAGCCATGTTTCCGATAACACTTCTCTACAGTGTGTCCAAACAATCCACAGAAAGTACAAAGAGGTTTCTTGGAAGAATTATTGTTCGAAAATTTCTTCCTATTATCAACTCTATTACTGAAATCAACAGACTTCCCAGTGTATCTATCAGCAAGCAACACATTCGACTCAAGAATAGGAACAGAACCTAAAGTCCTCTCATGTTGCAAAACTAAAGCAAAAACATCACTTATTTTCGGAACAGGTTTCATCATCAGACACTGAGATTTAGGAATCGTAAAATTGTCATTTAAACCTCGAAGAAACCTAAGCAAGAAATCCTGGTTTCTATACTTCAAAGCATCACAATCACAGGATTTTAAAGGCCTAAAATTAGCAATCTCATCCCAGACAACTTTCAATTGCGTGTAATAAGAGGTAACAGAGGTATTACCTTGTTGCAAAGAGTAGAATTCTTGAATTAAATCGGAAACACGAACCAGATCTCCTTGATTGAAGCGATCAAAAAGATCCTTCCATAAGTCGTACGCCGTATCAAACCAGAGAACACTCTGGGCAATCTCCGGAACTAGGGCTCTCTGTTACCAAGAAAGCACCAAGTTGTTACACTTGAGCCAAGCCTTAAACTTTGGCGCAGAACGGTTTGGCTCTTTAATCGTGCCATCGACGAAGCTCCACTTGTTCTTGGAAATCAAGGACATTTTCATAGAGCGAGACCAACTATGATAGTTGCCGCCGTCAAGAAGAGAAGAGGTGAGAACAAGGGCCGGATTCTCATTCGGGTGAATGTAATATTCACCGGAGGGATCGTCGTTGCGGAAAGAACGACTATCAGCGGAAGAATCATCGACGGACAGTGAATCGACTGATACCATGTAGAAATCCTAGGGTTTTACGATTTGGAGATTTCGGGAATCGAAAGAGGAAGGAAAAGAATAGAGAAGGGGGAGAGAAAAGATTGAAAGAATTTAATATTGTTTATTATTGATAAAAGGATAATAAAATACAAACTGTAATGTTAACTTTATATAAGGTGGTACAGCTCAGCTAACTAACCTATTAACTGCAAACTAAATCTTGGTAACTAACCAAGATTACAAGAAAGTTCTAATAACGGGTCGGGTCGGGTAGGGTTTTTGGCCTACATGAACCTGACCCGAAAATAAATACCCCAAATCTGCACCCGTCCCGAACATTTTTTTAAAAAAAAATCCGACTCGACTAGACCCGAAAATAAATATACTAAACCTGACACGACCCGAACTATAGAAAAATAATAATTTTAGGGGCCTAATTGTAAAAAATAATTTTAGTAGACTTAATTATAAAAAATATAATTTGAAGGACTAAATTGTAAAATAAATCAATTTTAGGGACCTAATTATAAAAAAATATAAAGATGATGTATTATTATAAATATCCCTAAAAAATTTAGGAAGAAATTACGCAATTAGTCTCAGGCCGGTCGAATATTTCCACCCTAAACTTGACCCGACTCGAATTTATTTTTTTTATTAAAAAATCCAATTTGATCAGGTCGGGTCAGGTCGAAACCCGACCGGATCGAGTAAAATGCCAATCCATATGTCTTAGAATATCCAAATTCAACTTATATCTTATATAAATCATGTGTGAATTATCTTCATATTCAAATAATATGTGTAAGTTTAAACAATTTTAAATTAAACATTTATAAATATGGACCGAAAATATACCTTTCAGAGAGGGTCAAACTTCAAATTGTATATATATGTTGTCTTTGTCATACATATACTTAAACTGAACCAAAATATTTTTGAAAGATTCATATTTGCTTGAAATTAGAAAAATGATTAAATATTTTATCAAGAATTAATTTTTTAATTGAATTAAATTTCAGATTATAAAAGACTCATCAAACAAATTACTGAGAAAAGGTTATATGATGAGCTTTTAAAGTTATTTAAATGATTGGATAAGATTAATGGAATATATTAGTCTAAATTGAAATTATTCTCTTTTACATGAAAATATTGACACGACAACACTTTTTATTGAGGAAGACGAAAGTCAAAAATGAGATAAAAAATAATCAATAAAATATTTAGCCGAGGATCATGGCTTAAAACCACATGTTAATCAAACATTATCTTAGAATAAACAGTTTTAATTTTTAGCATTTGGTCTTGCTCGTTGGTGTGGGGTTTGAAACCAATTTGGAACTTAAACCTTGCAAGAAAAAAAAATTATTTAAACATAGAATCGTAAACACAATCTATTTTTCTAAAAAAAAAAATAGATGGTTGAGATTAATGGTATAAAATGATGAGATTTTTAAAAAAAAATGATTTATACTCGATTTAAAAGTTATAATCTCAGTCATTAAACTCAGATGATTCGGTGGCCATAAATCAGTATGAAATTAAATAGTTTTATATTGATTTAGTGGATCCTAACTCTCTCTCACAAAAAATTATTAGATGGATCAACTCATCACGTCATCTATGGTTCATCCAATAATATTCAATCATTTCAGTTAGGGTGGGAATTGTCGGGTACCCGGGTTTCGGGTACTCGGTTCATTCGGGTACCTCAATCTTCGGCCCGTGTCCCGGTCCATATCATCTGGGTACCCGAGTTTCGGGTACCCGAAACACCCAAATAATCAGGTACCGAGTACCCACCTATTTTTTTATTTTTTAATTCTAAAATTAAAAAAAAAATCGCATATTAAACACAAAAATATTTTTAAAAAATTAAAACTTAAAACATAAAAGTATATAATACAAACATAAAAAGAATTTAGGGTTTTAAATTTAGTTTTGGAGTAAAAATATTAAAAAACTTAAAATAAAAATATAATTGAAAATATAAAAAATATATATTAAATGTATCGGGTCGGGTACCCGATAACTTAAAAATCCCGACCCGTGTCACGGGAAAATTCTCGGGTCGGATACCCAACCCGATCGGGTAATTTTTTTTAGAGAATTACCTGGTATTTTTAAGTGCGAGTCGTTGGGTCGGGTCAACCGAGTCGGGTATTTTTGCTCACCCCTAATTTCAGTGTAACTTCCAAGTAACTACTCACTCCTGAGTTACATGTACAAAAGAAGTGAAGTTTCACCTTAAAAAATGACATGAAAAAATATTATTAGATGAACCATAAACGACGTTGTGAGCCAGACTCATCTAATAATTTTCCCTCTCACACACATATATATTAGTGTTTGAATTTGGTTTTAAGCTTTAATTCAGTAACTAAACATTTTTTGGATTCGAATTGGAAATTGAATTTGGATTTTTTTTATATTCAATTTGGTATTTATATCTATGTCCAATTAATTATTCCTTTGTAATAAAAATATTTATATTTTTATAAATTTTCAAAATCACTTAAATTTATGTAAGTCTACTTAACCTAAACCAATCTAAATTTGAAATACTAATATATTTTAAACCATAAAACTAAATTTAGATGTCCATTTGAACTAAGAATCCAAATCCATGTATCTAATTGGAGCACAAAAAAGTTTATGTACTAAATTAAACCACAAAAAATCAAATTCAAACATCAAGACACATATTTGCTCATATATGCAATGAGATCATTGAGATGTGACAATGAAAGAATCAATAATTCTTGATAGATATATAAGATTATCTTTCATGTAACTTTGTCCTTTTATAGTAAATGTCCCACGAGCTCTAGATTATATATACCACATATATATTAATCGATCTGCCCACGTTAATGTGATCTAATGATTTTTCAGACAAAAATTTTATGTGTTCGACAATGAAAACAAGCTGCCAGCTGCAACTATGTGAGATGGGGTTATCTGAGAATTTCGTACAATAAGCCATTGAAATGAAAGAAAAATTGTAATTTTTTTTTTATTATATGCATATATATTTTACGGTTTATGTTCGGTTTGTGAAGCTGTTCTTTTTAATAATATTGTCTCTAAGATTTGAACTTACGACTTCTCTTTAAGAGTAAAAATGAAAATTTGCAATTTGATAATCTAAGATGGGGAAATCTTGGAGATTGAAGAAAAAAATACTTCCATTACAGTTATGTTTGATATTTTGAAGGTTATTTAAGAACAAGTCGAAGGGTGGACACGTGATGCCATGGATTCTAGTCTGTCCCACTTGGGATCAAACTGCCCGAAAGCTATATCAAGGAAGGTTCTATATGTACATGCACATGTATTAACTCGAACAAAAATCTTTTGTCTCTTTTCTGTATTTTTTTGTGCCTTAACACTATAAAATTAAAATTTAATCTTCAATCTTAAACTCTAAAAATAAACCTTATTTCTAATTCTTTAAACCTTAATCTTAAACCTTAAACATAATTTTTTTAGTATTCTACACAAATGTCGACACTAAAAAGAGTAAAAGATTTCTATTCTATATATTTATAGTTGTTTAGTCCGTATCGTTGTTATTACAATAATTAAAAAATATATAAATTAAATCCAAATTCAATTAATTAATATGGTCATTTATTCAGAATACACTCATCCCTATTTTAAGAGGTGACTTCCATCCTGTATTAAAATTGTTCGAAAATTTTGAGATTTACTAATTAATTGAGTAATTAAAATCTCATATTATTTTATTTTATACGAGTTTAAATATTAATATTTATTGTAAAAGTTATAAATATCTCTACTTAATAAAAAAATTATTGGAAGGGACTAAGATCCTTTTTTGTACGACAAAGGGGTATTGGGGAGGTATAGATATGTGTGAAACAGCTGGATTGGTGGTTGCAACTTATGCTGTTGTCTCTGATTGGACACATCTGGGCCTCCTCCTCACTTCTGCTGGATTTTCATCTCTATGTTATCCCCTTTTTTAACATATTCAATTTGATTAGACAAATATCCCAATATAAATCTACAACTTTTAAATATGTAAAATATATTTACATTAAAAACATATTCATATGTAAATTACAATTAAAAACAATACATCAAAATAATTATACTTTTTAATCTAACCATTCAATTTATTTCATTTGTAACATCAGAATTCGAATCTTAAATACATTGTTTGAGGGATATAAGATCTTATCATGTTGGTCCAAATAGTAGTTGATTCACCGACATCTTTTTAAATGTTACTATTAGTATATTGAGAATAATATATATAATTATTTAAATATTTAATTTATTATAATAGTACTACTATAAATATTATATTAACTAATTTATGTAATGGCTAATTGTTTTTTATTTTCTTGTTTTTTCTCACATACCCTCACTGGCATTGAGATAACTTCTTTGTTTAAAATAAATACAATTAAGATTTGGATGCTTTTCTATATTATTTGATTCAATATTTATTACAACTATTTAGGGATGAAGTACAACTATCAATTTGATGGATTTTAATAGATTCATTTATTATAATTATATTAATCATTTTAATAGATAACTATATTAATTAATTAAGTTAACTAAAATTAGTGACGGAGCTAAGATTTAGGGTTGAAGGACAAATTATATATGTTTGAAAGTGAGAAAATTTATAAATAAACTAATTTATAAAAAAATTTAAATAATTAAACAAAGTATAAAAAATTCCTCGAGGTGGGGGCGATTCCCCACTCCATGTAAATCCGTCCCTTACCAAAATGAACTAAATTTGGGTTTTTAAATTATTATTTATAAAATAAAAATAAACAAATTAAGAATAGCATCATACCTTAAATAACTAGAAAACCAGTGACATAATTATAAAACAAAGTCGGCAGCTGTACTTGAAGGCGAAGGATCACAGGGATCCTGTGAGGAAGATTCTCACACAAAATGGGAGGACTCATAAGTGCACTTTGAAACTACATAAAATATTATAATAATTAATTTAATTAATTAATATGTTGTTGCTTTTAAAACTTTAACTTTATAAAGTATTTTTATTAAGTAAAAAAATATTACATGGCCTCGATATAAATATAGGAATTCGAACTTATATACGATAGAATAACATAAATATTCTTGACCGTTTAGTCTATTAATAGATATTTATATTTATAACAGTATTAATTGTTGTTGTTAAAGTGATTATCATATCATAGAAAATAAAATTAAAAATTTTAAAGTAATAGAAGGATTAAAATTATAATCTTATGCATTGAAAAAAGAGAAAAAAATATTATGCTATTGAACCTAATGAGTGGTTCTAGTAAAAAAGATGATGATGTTCATTTTAAGAGGCTCTCATTTAAGATTTTGTGTGTGTAAGGTGTTTGTGCGTTGTCAATGGGTTAAAAAGAATGAACAAATACTATCATATAATCACATGTGAGTTTGGGGTGCAACATGTTTAAGGTGCAGCTAAAAAACAGCAAGTTTCGAAACTTGTGAAAGACTCACTAAAGAACCTAAAATGTTATACTTTATGATAACATTTTAGGTCGATTTTTTCAAGATTTTTGACAAGTTTCAAAACTTGAAAAACAAATTTTGAAACATTGTCCGACAACTTAAAATGTTATAAAAAACAAGTTTCTAAACATGTCAAAAGTCACGAAAAAATCAACATAAAATATTATCAAAAAGTCTAACATTTTAAGTTTTTGAGTGAATTTTTCACAAATTTCAAAGCTTGTCATATTTTGGCGCACTCTTACATAATGTACGTTAAACTCTCATATAATCACACTAGTATAGTGATAAAAAATCATTGTGGCAGTATATTGATGGAATCTTTTTTTTCTTGATCCCAAACCGAGTTTGTGAGCAAAAAGCATGGAAGCCATCGGATTCAACGCGCCTCACGCGCCTAAAGCTTTCTCCCACCCAAAGCTCCCCGGGCCTCAGACAACTATTTTGTTCTACCGGAGCCGGCTTTTTTGTGTGGTCTCTGCATGGAGGACTCCGTCGCCGTCAGAGGGCCATCAGATCGCCGGAATTTTAGGGGTCGAGGTTGACTGTTGGTTTGCTCGGAGGTTTCTTGACGGTGGAGAAGCGAGGGCGAGGAGCAGGCAGGTTGCGAACGTATGTGGCTCCGGTGGCAGGAACCCAACGGCGGTTGCTATCGTTAAATCTGCGGATGCAGACCTATTGGCCGGACTTCCGGCAGCCGTGCATTAGAGGCGATGTCCCCACCTAAGCCCCCTGCGCTTCCGTCTGAACCGTCGCTGGTACGCGTTCCGGCAAAATATGGAGTCAACCTGCGTATGCTTTGACCCTGGTGGACTGATGGTTGAGTGGCCAGCAGGACGGTGGATATCATCCTCGAGTCCTTGCTTTCTTCGGCCTTCTCTTACCGGAAACCGCAAGCCCCCTGCGAGAGCCTCTTTCCTGAACTGTTATTGCTCTCGGCGATAGTTAGGGGAGGGGAGCGCCACCGGAATAAGAAAGTTGCCGGTCCAAAGCCATATCTCCCCGTCCCCGGAAAATGGCACGGTTGCCAACGCATCCGTACCGAGCCTGGGTAAACCTGCAAGCTTGGAGGACACTTCTCCCCTCCTAGAGCCAATCCACGTTGAACAGGATCGACCTGGAGATTTGGCGGGACCCACCCTTTTTACTTGCTGGAATGAAATTGCCATTTTTATGGAAACATCCCTGATGTCCTGGAATGCAAGCTTGGATATGATTTCCTTAATTGCTACGAAAGAGATTTTGCTTTCATCTTTTTCTCTCTATGCAGCAATGCTGAAAGTCAACTTTGGTGGAAATATTGGAGAACCTTGGTCCTCGTGTGACATAAGGATGAAATGGGATCCGGGTGGTTTCCTCTTGAGTTCTAAAATTCGGTGTTTTAAATTTTTCTACCGGATTACAACTGTTCTTTTTTCGGCGGTCGACCAGGGGCCTTATTTGGTTCGGAAATCTCTCGTAGCGTTGCTTGGTCTTAGCGAGCTTGAAGCTCTCACGTGTTTTGCGATTGTTCTCGGTGTCGTTTATGTGCTTTGGAAGGTTTTGGGCTTGTTTACATTCAGTCGTCTTTGTTGGTGGTTTACTGAAGCTTGTGCCTTGACAAGGACCGGTCTTCGCAGATCGGAAGCCTGCCTCTGGATAAAGCTCTCAGGCGCTGCTCTGGTGAGGTTCCCTCCTTTGAAGATGAGGATGTTATTTTCGGGCCTAAGTAATTATTCCTGCCGGCATGTTGTTCTTGCCAATAGAACCTTCTGTATCGACGTTGGTTTTGGCTGTTTCTGCAAACTTTGCTTGGGCGTTGTGGTTTCGGACACGAGCTCCTTAGTGAGGTTTAGCATGTTTTTAGTTTGCGGATGTTATTTTTTGACTGTCTGTTTAGTTTTATTGTCTGTCTTCCGTTGTTTCGTTCGACGATTACATTTGGCGGTTTCTGACTTTGTTGTCAAAGGTGAATCGTTTTCCTTGTATGTTTGCCCCGTTTAATTTATGGAAGTTCTATTTGATCAAAAAATCAAGCATTTATATGGTTAAACTCTTTTGTCGGCTCCATTGAATAACTAACCTGAAACGTTGAATTCCGTGACTAGGTTTAATGTCAAATGCTTTTGATTTAGGACTGCATGAAAACGATAACAACAATTAAACCCGACCATGCACCGAAATTCCCTTTACCATTTTTTCCCTGTTAAAATCGGAACACCGCTATAACATGTTTCATTACATTACTAAACTTGTCTAAGGGTAAAGATTTTTAAGAACCGAACTCTGATTTTACTTAAATGATTTATTATTCTATAGTTAATAAAATTATTATTATTTAAATTAATATTTATTATTTTTTACACCGGCGGTGAAAATTAAAAGTGTTCACAAGCTCTTTAGTTTTAGAGTTTAAGGATTTACTTTAAGGTGTAAGGTTCAGGGGTTTAGGCGTAGAGATTTAGAATTTAGCGGTAGTGGTTAGAATTTAGAGTTTAGGGTTTAGAGGTTAGAGTTTAGTTTTTAATCTATAAACCCTAAATTATAACTCTCAATTATAAATTTCAACTGTTATCCCTGAATTCAAAACTCGTACACCTAAACCCCTGAACCATACACCCTAAATTAAATTCCTAAACTCTAAAACTAAGGCGCTTGTAAAAAAATTTAATTTCTACCGTCAGTGTATCAAACAATTATCTATTAATAATTCTTATTGAATAACAATCTATACTTTGTGGATTTCATAGATAATGATATGGATGAAACATTGGTACTAACATGTTTCACCTTTAGAAAACCATTATTTCTTGTGTCCCAACCAAATTAAAAAGAGATGAAGAGAAAGTAAAAGTGGATGGTTTATGCAAAAGACAAAAGCAAATCCAATAGATTTTCAACACCTTTTATTTTATCCCTTTTTAATTAACAAATATGAAAATGGTTTGAACAAAAGGAAAAGGCTAATATGAAAATCGATTTGAATATTCATTTTTAGTCCACCAAGTAAAGCTATAATTATAGCCACGTGGCCTAGGGTCAACATTTCCAAATTCAATTTTTTTCCTTTTAAGTTGATTATTGCTATTTGACTGTTCATACTACCAACCAAACCCATCCATGTGCAAAGAAATTTCCCCCATTTCTTTTCTTTTCTTTTCTTTTCTCCCAAACATTATTTTATGAGGTTGAATTCGATAGTTCTTATCCAATCAACAGCTTTCCCACAAGACTTATCAACTTTGGTTGGTGGCTGCCTCGTGTTTCATTATGGTCACTTGGCTTACCAAAATTAATATTATATTTTTATTTAAATTTCAAAGAGAAAATGTGGTTATTGATTTTTTTTTATTAAATTATAAATAAATCGAGTTTGAACGAAATTTATGTTTTTATTTGATTATATTTGAAATTTATCTGTACTTGGTTCATCTTTATTTTTGTAAAATTATGTGAGTTTATGTTATCGCTCGTGAATAATATACAAACAAGTTGTATATGAGCATATTTATTTCTTTTTAGATAAAAAAGAATAAAACTTAAATAGTAACAATTATATTAAAAACAAATAAACAAAAATGTTTTTAAGTATTTTTATAGGAAAAATATTAGTTTCAAATAAACAAACTAATAGACGAGTGTTCAAATTTGTGTGTTTAATAAATAAACATGTTTTTTAGTCATAGTCGTTTATTTTATTTAATAAACTAACATAAATGAAAATATTTGAATAATTCATGTGTAATTCGTCAAACATTTTTACGTGTACAATCATACATTTAATGTATTTTCAATTTAAACTTTTATATTGTTACTAAATTATATTCAGATACCTCATCAATAAATTAATAAAATATTTTTTAAAATATTATAAATGGGTATAATTAATAATTATTGTTAACATATGATTTCATGTAATTTGCTCATAGTGGACTTATGTCAATACATCTTATATAAATCATTTTGATATTCATTTCTCTCATGGATTTATATTAAATAAAAAGTTTTCAGAAATGTCTTAATTTTAGATTTTAGAGATTGATTTAGGTTTTAAAATTTAGTGGTTTAGAATTTAGAGTTTAAGATTAGAATTTAGGGTTTACATATTAGCGTTTATATTTTAGGGTAATAAACTTAAATCCCTAAAACCTAAATGCTAACATGTAAACCCTAAATTCTAGCATTAAGCTTTAAATTTTAAACTACCAAACTTTAAACTAATCTCTAAATCCTAAAACTAAGATACTTGTAAAAACTTTTTATTTTCACCGTTAGTATTTTTTTAATTTACCTTCACCATGATTTGAGCTGCGAATAAAGTGACAAGTCTTGACATTAAGATTTTAGTTGACATTATTTCGAATTTAATAACCGAACAACCCTTTCTATTACTAAAAAAAATCCCGCTCACCACCAAAATAAAAAAAATGAGGTCATCCCCATAAAATAAATGGTGCATGTTTTGGGTAAAGATTTTTTTTAATGAATCAAAGAATAAACATTAAACAATAATTATGTTAGTGATTAAGACATGATTATTAGTTTAATAGTAATGTGTAGAAAAAACAATACATCTCCTCCCTTTAAATTGATGCTTGATCTTTTGGAATGTACAATAAGAAATAACCTAACAAGAATGTATACGTCCATCTATCATTCAATGTGATAATGAAATTGTACCCGAATATTTGATTCAATAATAATAGTAAGTATCTTGTTAGTTCTTTTCTATAATTATATGTCACCAAATCAAATCAAACATTGTTGATATTGTTTGAAGTTGACATCCCCCCAAAATTATAAAGAATAAATCAAATATTCTCAATAATTAAAGGATTAGTGCATGTGTGATTGAATCTTTTGTGGGTGGATAAAACAACTTTTTAAGCATGAATTTTACAATTTTTTGTCTACTTGGCTTAATCCTTTGGAAATTTATAAAATTATATTTTAATCCTTTAAAAATTTATAATATTTTTAACCCCAAAATTTTTCGCTTCTCTAGTTTAGTAATGAAAAAAGTAATCAGTTCAAACAGGGGCAGATGCACCATGATGCTTGGTGGGTCACTTGACCCACTATTACAAAATAGGATAAACTAATTTGGTAATCATTAAATTTTTAGGGTGCTTTTATTTTGGTCATTGAAATCGAAATTTTTTTAGTATAGTCACTAAACTTTTATTTTAAATTCATTATGATCACTATTGTAGTGCTTTTAACTCCGTTAAGAAATGTTGATGTGGCACGTCAAAGTCTTATTTCCAAAAAGAATTTTAATTTTTCAAAGTTATAGCTTTTGTCAAGGCCGTAATTTTAATTAACGGAATGGTTGTTGATCAATCTTAACGGTTGGAAAGATTCGTTTTGCCAAAAGTTTAATATAGTTTAGTTTCAAGTTGACCTGATGCTTAACACTGGTGAATCAAAACTATCTCAATTTGAGTATTTTAAAACCTAAAACAATTTTAGTTTTGTAATCTTTTTGAAAAATCCTATAACTCTAAATCGGATTTGAATATAAAATTTATCGGTGTAATATAGTCTTTATTTCTCAAACATATTTACACATATTGATTCTTCAATGTCGATATGTCTCTGGCCATAAATCATGTTTGTTTGTACAACAATTGTCACTATAAAACTTATGCTTGCTTGCACAAAAATTGTCACTATCAATACTTAATGTCATTAGAGTAAGTTTTTCTATTCTCTAAAACACAATTACATCGGTATAATATAGTCCTAATTTCTCAAACATATTTACACATATTAGTTCCTCAATGTCGATATGTCTCTGACTATAAATCATGTTTGTTTATACAACAATTATCACTTATTAATACATTATAACAACGGTGTAAATTGATTTTAAATTATTAGAATGATCAGTGAATCACCAAGTTTAATTTTATAGATCCGTCCCTGAGTTCAAAGACTAATATGAACACACAAAAACAAGTTCAATGACCAATTTAAAATGGTTTCAAATTTAGGCATTAAAAGTTGCTTTATGCCGTTTTTTTCTCTCACGAAAGGGACTCTTTCGAGGAATCCCAACTTGCTATCGTTATCTCTTTCAAATGATGGAAAATTCGAACCAAACAATTACATCTGTTTTGTCTGTAATCAGGCAGCAAACACGAAGTGTAAATTAAATGTGTTTGGATGTATGTTAATTAGACTTTTATGCCATGAACAATTTGCTGTTAAGGTTGGCTTCTCTTTTCCACAATAATTAGTGATAATTAACGCGTCAAATCTTAATTCTAATTGCAATTTTCTCTCATTATTTTGAAATCAAATTTGATTTTAAATCTTTTTAGGGTTTTTTACGTTCATTAGTGTGAACGAAGGAGGCGATAATTCAAGGACAGAGAAGGATTATAAATATTGAAAATAAGGGTAAGAATTCAGAAGTAGTTACTAAAGTATGAAAAATTATCATTTTAGTCATTGACTTTTCAAAAGTCACAAAATGTTTATCAAATCATTACAATATGCTCATTAAGTTTATCAAATTATTACAAAAAAGACCATCAAAATGTATTGGACTGTTAAAAACAGTCTTTAAATTTTAATCAATGATCATTTTGTATCAGTTTGATAAATTTAATGATGCTTTTATAAGTTTTGAAAGGTATGTGAACAAAACGATTTTTTTTCTCATAATTTAATGACTATTAATGAACTTCATCCTAAAAGCAATTGTACAAATTTATTTCTGTCGATATTTTTCTACTTACCGGCTAATACTATTTTACTAATGAATTGATTAGCATTCTGGTTATGACATGTAGGCTGCATAATGCAAATCATGAAGTCATTATCAGACCCAAAAAAGGCTTAATAGTAAAAAAATTGTTTACTTTATATATTTTTTTAATTTGGTGCCTAACGTTTTTCTCGGGCCACTTTAGTGTCTAACATTTCATTCCGTAACTCAAATCAAGTTTTTTCGTCAACGGTCGTTAAAATTTTTTCGTTATCCAATAAAAACACGACACATAGCATGTTATTTATTTATTTATTTATTTATTTTCTGATTAAAAAAATAAACTTCTTTAAAAAACCCAAATTTTTAATTTCTTTCAAGCAAACTTTCAAATCACATCTCTCTCACTGTCCGACATCCCCACACGCCAGCGATTCACCGTTCACCACCCAAACGTCGTGTACTCACCGTTCAACATCCCCCACCCACTAGTCATTGATTTGAAGCCCAATCGGTCTCTTTTTCTTCATTGTTGGATGTTCGTCGACGAAGCTATCGACGATTCATTCGCCATTTTCGACGACGAGATGATGGGGGTTTCAATCGTAGGGGGCGAGAAAGGCAAGGGTGGCCGGTGGTGGGAAGGGAAAAATTTAGGGATTTAGGGTTTGTGTTTGGGGTTTTAGAGAAATTAAAGATTTTGGGTTTTTTATAAAATTAAAGATATTCTGATTTTTAAAAAATAAAAAAAAAATATCAGAAATATGCCACATGTCGTGTTCTTATTCGATAACGGAAAATTTTTAACGTCTGTCACAGAAAAACATGATTTGAGTTACGAAATGAAACGTTAGGCACCAAAGTGGCCCGAAAAAAATATTAGGCACCAATTTGAAAAAAAAAGTTTATAGGTTGAACACCTTTTTGACTGTCAAGACAAAAAAATAAGAAAGGACCAACGAGAGTTTGTCCAAGTGGTAAGTATTTTGATATCATTTAAATGTATGTATGTATTATTATTATTTTAGATGCTATCTTTACATCACACCAGCCTATGTGGAGAGAGAAGCGGGGGTGTGGGAGGTCTGGCAGGATCGACTGGGAAAGGAGTACCTATCAGCCAAATGGAGGAGAAAGAGTCGACCGGAGCTTGGGTTTTTCTGTGTTCGTAGACAATATTAGCAAAAGAATTCACAAGGAAACTTTGAGAGAAAGTCTCAAATCTGCAGGGAAGATACATGACATATATGTGGCGTACAACAACCCTAAGAGAAGATAACAACTGACGACGTTCGCTTTTGTGCGTTTTAGAACGGCGGAAGAAGGGAGAAGAGCTATCAGGGAGAACAATGGGAGGATGATGGATAGGTTCCGGATTAGAATGTTTGAAGCTTTGAAGCCAGGGAAAACCTCAACAAATCCATATGACACAAGACCATCGCGTGTGAGCAATAAGAATCTGAACTCGTTCAAGGATCAAAGAACTTTCAAAGAAGCCCTTCTAGGTCTAGGGAAGGGTACGGTCTTTGAGAATGAAATCAATAGGGCGAATGAGGATTCTGAAGGCAAAAGTAGTAAAGGGAAGATTATCAAGGTGGAGTTCGTGGACGACACCCAAGAACTAAAATCGGGTGTATCGAAAACTAGCAATATCAGAATACAAAACTCGGAGTTGGCGTGGAGAACAAAGTCCCTGATGGGCGTGATAAAAGAGTCATATAACCCTGACTTAGTGCAAGAAGCTCTAAGATCGGAGGGTCTGAACCCGACCGTTTTTCCCTGGTTCGGTCTACTGGTGGTCATACGCTTTAACTCAATAGGTGAAAAATAAGAGTGTTGGGAGAGGAGAAAACAATTGTTAAAATCATGGTTCAGAGAGCTGGAACACCTGGAGGGTTTCGAGGGCAAACGGAAGATAAAGATATGGCTGAATATGTTGGACGTCCCCCTTTCGATTTGGAGCAAGGATTTCTTCGCAGACCTGGGAAGAAGGTGGGGAACAATATTAGAGATTGATGAAGAGACTAGGGAAAAGAAGAGATTTGATGTAGCAAGGATGGTTCTGGAGGTACAGAAGATCTCTGCTATCCTAAGAAGCGTTATGGTCATCGTAAATGGCCAGGTTTATAAAATCCTGTTAGAAGTCAAGGAATACGAAGATGATGTCCGATTCATCGACGGAGGGCGGCCGACGAGAGGCGACAGTCTGAGATCAGATGAGCTGTCCCTTGGTTTCGGGAGGGACGTCCCAATCATGAGTGCATGGGAAAACAACATGATCAATAATTGCGACTCTAGTGTACGAGGAGAAATCTCGTCAGAAAAGGCCTCTCTCTCCGAAGGGGTCCCACCAGAGGAGAAGAGCTACAGTCAAGATCAAACGGCTTCAAGTGATACAAGACTTGTGGATATCCCAATTAGAGCTGAAGGTGGGCCTAGGTTTTCCGGCCTGGGTGAGTGTGGTATCTATGGGCTGAGCCAGTTTGGAGACGCTGAATCGGGTGGCTTGGGGGTCACACACAAATTAACAGATGGGGCCTCTTCATCTGATTCAAAGCTCCAAGAATTCCATGTAGACTTTGAAGTAGGAGATGGTGGATATTCGATGTTTTAGCCAATTGCTATCTTGCCTAGTACTGAGGCCCAACAAACAATATTAGATATCCAAGCAAGCCTACGTTTGAAATCAAGGAGGATGCGGCCTGGGCTCAAAAGAATGAGAGGGAGGTGAAAGGCCCAAAGAGAAAGATCCTAAAGAAAGGTAGTCGAAAGTCCAAAAAAACAAAAAGAAATGTGAGAAGATGGATCCAGTAAACATCAATCTTAGCTCCAGTGTCTCTGAGAAATCCCCAAATACAGTTAACAGGAGGGATGAGCTTTCAAACACGGTTGAAGTGGGTAAATGTATCGGTTATCACTTCCAGGCTTCGGAGGTCGAGATCACAAATCATATGGAGGCCATAGAAGAAGAAGGAGAGCTGTAGGATTGCCGAGTGCAGAGGTCCCTTTAGGTACGTTTTAATTTCTCATGCATAGTATACTTCTATCCTGGAATGTGAGAGGAATGGGTAGATCCGAGAAGGTTCGAGCCGTATGTAGAGTTATTACCAAAACTAGAGCAAAGGTGGTATTCATACAAGAAACTAAATTGAAGGAGGTGAAACCCTGGGTCTCTAAACGGATCCTGGGAAAAGGGCTTGGGGTATAGAAGTAGTGGAATCCTCAGGAGCATCAGAGGGGCTAATAAGTATGTGGGATACAATTTTTTTGTGTGGTGGAGTCAACTAAGGTAATGCCAAGACTGATAGTGCTAATTGGAGTGCTGAAAAATTGGAACCCGAGGTGTGCTCTTATCAACATTTATGGGCCTAATGAAACAACTGAAAGAAGAGAATTTTTCCAGCAAATTTCGAGTATCATAGCTTCGATTGATATACCAGTTGTAGTGGGTGGTGACTTCAATACAGTAAAGATTGTTGCCGAAAGATGGGGTGTGTCAAACAGTGGCGGCAGCCCAAAAATAATGTCGGAGTTTATCCAGGAAAATGGTTTGATAGATCTGCCCTTGCAAGGTGGTCCTTATACGTGGTATCGCGGGGGAATCTCTCCGGCAGCCAGCAGGTTGGATAGAGTTATGGTGTCTCCGGAAGTTCTATCATGCTTTCACAACTGCATACAATGTGCATTGCCGAAAAGCCTCTCAGACCACAAGCCCGTGGTGCTGAAAGAAGAAGGAGGGAAAGTATGCAAAAGACCCTTTAAATGGTTTAACAGTTGGGGTGGTGTAGAAGGCTATAACAAACTTTTTAGGGAGGTCTGCGAAGAATCCAAAGGCGTCGGTGCAGCTTTGTTATTACAGAGGGTTAAGAAAGCTACTATTGCCTGGGCTGATATTGAATCCAGTAATAATAAAAATTCAATCAAGGAAGTCGAAAAGAAAATAGATGAATTAGAGCAGACCATCTTGACAAACTCGGACAGTGGGGCACTTGTACAGGAGGTCTTATCTTTGAGAGCCGATTTGTGGAGCAAATACAGAGAGGAAGAAAGGAATTGATTACAGAAGTCGAGAATCAAGTGGTTTTCCGAGGGTGATAGAAACACGAAGTTCTTTCACACAACGACAACCCTAAGGAGCAGGGTAAACATAATTGAGAAAATTCGTGTGGGCAATTACCTCTTTGAAGGGCAGAAGCAAGTCGCGGACGCGTTTTATAAACATTTCAGTGAAGGTTATAATCGGTCTAGTTCTATCCCAGTGGAGAGGCTGAACCTGGATTTCAAAAAATTAAGCGACAGTTCCGCGGCATCACTGGAAGCTCCTTTCACGGAAAGGGAAGTTTGGGAAGTGGTCCAGAATTCAGATGGACTCGGGCACCTGGCCCGGATGGGTTTAACCTTAATTCCTACAAAAAGTATTGGGGAGTGCTGAAGCATGAAGTCATGCACCTGATGGAATCTTTCTATGAGGGTAAGATGCTGGAAGAATCTGTAAACCACTCCTTTATAGCCTTAATACCAAAGGTTGAGAGCCCGGAAAAGGTTGGCGATTATAGGCCTATTTCCTTAGTAGGAAGTCTTTACAAGATAATAGCCAAAGTTTTGACGAAAAGATTAGCAGCGTGCATCATGGAAGTAATAGGTGATCGGCAATTTGCTTTCATCAAAGGGAAACAAGCAGTGGACTGTGCCTTTATTGCAAACGAAGTTCTCGATGAGGCATCAAGGAAGAAGAAAGAATCGGTTGTGTTTAAGGCGGATTTCCAAAAAGCATACGACTCGGTAGAGTGAGATTTCCTGGATCGTGTCCAACAATGTATGGGGTTCGGTGATAAATGAAGGGGCTGGATCAAGTCGTGTGTCTCAACTGCAGAAATATCAATCTTAATTAATGGGTTTCCTACAAAACGCTTCAAAATTAAGAAGGGGCTGCGGCAAGGCTACCCACTTTCTCCAATGCTATTTAACCTCGTTGGTGAAGCACTAAGTCTTTCTCTGAAAAAGGCAGAGGAGGAGGGGCTCATCAAAGGAATCAGTATCGGCAACAATGGGCTGAGAATTTCTCATCTGCAATTCGCCAATGACCTAGTGATTTTCCTGGAAGCCAAAGAATATTTTGTTAAGAATACTAAGAGAGTATTGAAAGTATTCGAGTTAGCTTTGGGCCTTAGGTTGAATATGAAAAAGACAAAGCTATACGGTGTGGGAGCTGAAACTAGGAAAATCCAAGAGTGGGCTGCATCAGTAAACTGTAGTTTCGATTAGCTACCAACAACCTATCTTGGCCTCCCGTTGGGAAATAAACACAACCTAGTCTGTTTATGGAAACCGATCATTGAAAAATTCCAAAAATTCCTAAGCGGCTGGAAAGGGAAGTTACTATCTTTCGGAGGGAAACTGACTTTGATAAAATCTGTGTTGACAAACTTACCGGTTTATTTCTTATCGATGTTTCAGATGCCAAAAGGAGTTGCTACAGAACTGAACAGTATAATTGCAAGATTCCTTTGGGGATGGCCAAAGAATAAGTCAATACATTGGGTGAAGTGGGAGGATTATTGTAAACCGAAACTTAATGGCGGATTAGGCATCGTTGATATGGGATTAAAAAACTGTTTCATTCTAAATAAGTGGGTTTGGAGGTATAGTGCGGAAGAAGAGCAACTATGGAGGAATATTATTTCAGAGAAATACGGTTACAACAACCTATCCTTATTACCAAAAATCGCCCGTAACAAACCAGTTTCCTGGGTATGGAGAGATATCGTGAGTCCTCTAAATAAGGAGGGGGACATGTTCTCAAAACAGTTCAGGTGGATGCTTGGAGATGAGAGCATAATCAACTTTTGGGAGGACAATTGGGCTGACGAGAGACCATTGAAATAGTAATTCCCAAGGATTTTCAGCCTTGCCATTCGGAAAAATGGGAAAGTAAAGGATTTCGGACAACATACAAATGGCAGATGGGTTTGGAATGTGGAATTGCAAAGGAATGTGTTCGATTGGGAAAAAGAAGTATGGGATCAATTTATAACAGTTTTGAACAAGGCGGGTTCACCATCCCAAACACAGGATATGGTGGTATGGTCTGGATCGACTCAGGGGATTTATAAGCCAAAATTTTTCTGCGATATTGTAAACCCAGTTGAAGAACAAGGCAGTTTCTGGAAACAAATATGGTCCAACTTAGCGCCACCGAAGGTTGAATTCTTCTTATGGAGAGCAGTCAGGGGAGGCTACCTACGTTTAAGGAGCTGTCGAGGAGAGGTATGAATGGACTCAGTTTATGCTTGTGTATGTTCTGCAGGAAATCGGTGGAAACAGTGGATCATCTCTTTTGCCAATGTAAAGGGACGTGGAGTATATGGATTAGGTGGTGGAATATGTGGAATCTTAGGATTACGATGCCGAGAAATTTTCGATCCCTTGTACAGCTTTGGTTCTCCCAACCTATAAGAATAGAAAAAAAACCAATTCGGTTTATGACTTTTTTCGGATTCACTTGGACTATTTGGTTATCCAAAAATGAAAGGGTGTTCAGTAAAAAATTCCTGCCGACTGATCAGATTTTCGATTTGGTCGTGTTAAGAATCGGGCATTGGGCTAAGTGCAAGTGGCCTAACGCGAGATTTTCAATGTCCGACTTCCTACGAATGCCTAATGAAGCCAGTGTGTTACTGACTACTGTAGCGAGACCCTTAGAGGGTTCGTGGGATCCGCCGAACAAAGGTTGGTTAAAATTTAACGTGGACGCCGCGGTAAAAGGGAGTTTTGATAGCGCCGGGATCGACAGGGTGCTGAGGAACCATGAGGGTGTAATCTTAAAAAAATTCTCGAAACACATTGGGAGAAATAATCCCACCATGGCGGAGCTATTAGGCATTGTTGAAGCTTGCGTAAGGTACACAAAGACAAGCTGGGGAGTTGTTTACCCAGTTCTGTTTGAGTCCGATAGCAGTCTAGCGGTTATATGGATAAATAACCCTGAGGTAGCTCCAGCAGAGTTCAAGGAGGTGGCGTCGAAAATCGGTGCAACGTACGTGGAAAATGGATGGAAGGTATGCTTCGCCTTTAGAGAATCGAATGAACTAGCGCATGTACTGGCAAGGAACGACATGCTAGGACAGAATGTTGAATGGGTCAGAAATTGGCCAAGTGCTTAGTATAGTGGTCCAAGAAGTGCTGGTATTTGCTGCAAAGGACATCGTGTGAGCTCCTCTTTGTGGGAGAAGGCATTTCAGAGGGCAAGTAAGGTGTTCGTGGAGGCTCTTCGAAAGGCACTGCGAAAGTGTGCTTTAGGCTCTGTAGAAGTGGTGCAGGTTACAAACGTGGTCTTGAGTTCGAGTACTGTTGATTAAAAATGTACAGCTTGCTTGCGACTCGATGTCCTTTTAAGCAACTGGTGTGTTCTTGAGTGATGTTTATGCTTTGTAGACATGAATTTTTGCACTCTTTTTCCTCCATTAGGTGTAGGGAAGTTTTTTAACGAGGCATGAATCCATGTCGAATTCGTTAGATATAATAAAATCCACCTTTCAAAAAAAGAAATTTCGAGTTTGATGTTTTATATATATATAAATTCTTGCTAGGAGACTCATCCATCACATCCAGATGTCCGACAAGAATTAAAATCGAGATAGATGAAAGTGAATGGAATTTTTATAATTTGTTTCCAAAATTGCAAATGAAGAAATATTGTTTAATGAATTAATAGCGGTGAGTTGTAGCATTGTGGCAATCCAATAATCGAAATGAGAGGGTCTAGTTTGGCCAAGGAGTTGTGTTATCTGACAGTTGTTTGAAAAGTGTCCAACTTAACTACCTCATCCACACGTGTAGATGCAATAAATTCACAACCACATTTCCGAACAAAAATAAATAATTTATCATGTCTTCTTCTTCTTTTCAATTTATTTATTAAAAATGCTTTACAAATATCAATGACTAATTATAGACTTATTTATATAAAAATAATAAATAATTAAATAATATTAAGTAGATGGATATCCTTTACTTTTCATCTCCTTTTACATCATTTTTCTCATTATATAATTATATACGTGATAATTTTAACAAGTATAATCTATACCTTAAAAAAGACGTTATTGGCAGAAAGAACAACGAACGAATCTCGAACATACAAAACATATATTATACATGTCAATACTCAATAATAATACATGATAACACAAGTACAGGTTGGGCACCAATGGTAGAGTGTATTTTATATTTAAACATTAAGAAAACACTAATATCTAACTAAGGTGGGACATGCTTCATTGCTTGACCAAATCTCACATTTGTAAGTTATTAAATTTGTAAGTGCATTATATCAAATAAACATTATATAATATGTAGTTTTTATAATAATTATATCAATTTTTTATATAATTGACGTAAAGAAGCACACCACCTATTGATATATATTTTTATAATTTACATAAAGAAGCATGTCAAATCTTTAGTTTTTTGCTTTTAAAAATAATATCCTTTTTGAAAGAAAAGATTACCTCATATTGATTATATATTAGTTTTTCAAGGGTTTAAATATAATATTTTAAACATATATTCACGGAGAGAATGAAAAGAAAACACATTACTTGGTGTGGTATGTGTTTATATGTATCGTACGTTTTTCTAACAAAATTCATATATTTTTCATTTTTAGCTGGTGATGACTTACTTTGACTAGCTCGTCGTATTCAGGAACAGTCGACATCATTTGCTAGACTGTGCTCATAATTTTTTTATTTCATTCAGTTTAAAACTTTACTTCGAAATTATCAAAATCATCATTATATACCAACGACTTTGCCTTCGCTACAAAAATCGTTACGTAGCTTTAAATAATTTCGAAACAATACAATTTCTCTAAATAAATAAAAAATCACCAATTCCCCTAATTTAGCCGATTGAAGGGCATGTTGAACGAAGTTTACAAGTTTAGGTATGAAAAAAATAATAAAGTGATAAATTTATGTGAGAGACTCAACTGCCGACCAGTCCAAGCTGTGAGTAGAGTGCACACGTGCGGTTTACTAGATTTCTTTCTTTCTATTTATTTATTTATTTATTTATTTATCATTATATTATTATCTGCCTTTTTTCTTTCTATACGAGAGGCTGTTTTCCATTTCTTACCTTTTTTTTTGGTTTAAAGTGCCTTTTTTAGGGCCCAATACCAAAGCAACATCTATTCCTCTCCCTTCTTTTTGGCAATGAATAATATAGGATTTGTTTTTCTCGAATATAAAATTCTAATAAAGTAAATAAAAAAAATTGAATTAGTTTAATTTATGAGTATTATTGTATTATTAAAATTTAATTTGATTTTTTTTGAATTAAATCAAATAGATTGATTCGAGTAAAATTAAAGAATTTTAAAAAGATTATCTGACAAAATTTAAAATCAGAACACATAAATTTAAGAGTATATATGATGTCTTTCAAAGCAAAATAAGAAGAGGCTTTCACGTGTCAAAAATATTATAGTTTTTTATAAAGTTTTTTTTTTATTTTTTTTAAAAAATAAAAACTATTTTTACGGTGATTATAAGATAATATACCTTAAAATTTTTTTTTTAATTCTTTGATAAGACATACACGTTGCAGATAAAGTAGCTTGAACTCGAATTTTACAGGATGAACATCATCCTTTTTTGCTAATAAGATCACTCGTTGAGTTTAATTTAAAGAGTATTTGCTAGTTTTTAAGAGGGCTTAATATTGACAAGAACCATGTGGTATTTACGTTAATTTATTAATTAATTTTTTAAATATTCAAATCGTAAAAATTCAATTTAATTTAAACTCAAAAAATGAATAATTTACTCGGGTTAATTTAAAGAATCAAATAATTCAGTTCAATTAACTCAAAATTTAAATTTAAATTTTTTTGTTGCGTTTCGGTTTTTAAGTCTTTGCCCTGACTAATTCGGACCAACTCGCATTACACACTTGACTTTGGTGGGTGAGTCTCTCAACGTGAATTGTCTACATACACAATATTTTATACTCGATACCTACTTAAGCGATATCAAGCTGCTTACTATTTGAACTAACTCCTTAATTTACATTTAATATAAATTTTTTAACTGAATCGAATTTTATACACTCCTACTGGTATTTACACTAATGGCCAAAAAGGAAAAATATTATAGGAAATTATTTGGGTAGGATTGTCACTAGAAGATTAATAGGCTTGAACGGAACCCAACATGAGTTTTAGGCTATAAAAGATATTATGAGTACAGCTCAACTTCAATAAACCAAATCGGACCCAACCTAAATTAATAGGCCCATTCACAGTTAAAAGTAGATCGGAATGACATGCTATATAGATATTTTTCTTAACTTATTCCTTTATAAAATATATTTTCTTAACTTTAAGTATTGTATTCTGATGTTGTTTCTTCAATATTTTCCATGAATTCGAGGTTGTTACTTAAAACAATACTATCTTAATGATTTATGGTTTTGCGTAATTTATTAAAATAAGCTTTTTATTTAAAATAAATAAATATTTATTAATTTGTTGCATATGTGACTGACCGACTTTTGAATAAAACATAAGTTCAGTGACGGATCCAAATGTAATATAAGGTGGGCCCATACCCACTCTGAACTTTTCAAAATTCACACATTTGCCTTTAATTTTCTTAATTTTTATGAATTAGTTCTTAAATTTCTGTAATATTTATGACTTGTGTCCACTTTGAATTTCTTTTATGTGTTTTCACCCTCAAATATATTTATGGATCCGCCACTGCATGAGTCTAATAGGACTCAAAATCCATGAAGCACAATATTATTTTATTTTTGTATATATTTTATCAGGGATTAATATCCTATACAATGGCAGTGGAAACTGAAAGTTTCCACAAGCGCCTTAGTTTTAGGATATATGGGGTTAGTTTAGGGTATATGATATATGAGTTTAAGTGTAGAGGTTTAGAATTTAGGGATAGTTGTTTCAATTTAAGGTTTATGGTTATAGTTTAGGGTTTATAGGTTAGGGTTTAGTTTTTAGGGTAATATGGTGAGGATTTAGGTTTTAACCTATAAATCCTAAATTATAACCATAAACTTTAAACTGAAACAACTATCCCTAAATTCTAACCCCCTACACCTAAAGCCCTAAACTAACTCCCTATAGCTTAAAACTAAGGCGTTTGTGGAAATTTTCAGTTTCCACCGCCTGTATATAGAATATTTATCATTTTATCAGTAGTTCATAACTAATCAATTGTTTTTTTTCTTATAAATATTTAACTTAATTTTTGAGACATTATACGGTTGTTCTTATTACACATGTTCAGAACCACCTCGAATTGTTACTTACTACTCAGGGGCGGTTCAAAGATTTTGGGGGCCCTGTGCAATATATTAAAATGGGCCCTTAATTTATAATCAGTAAGACATATAAGTTGTTTTTTTAACAAAAAAAAAACCTTAATACAAAAAATTAACTTATATACACACATAATTATATATATAAATCTATAATTTTTTTATAAACATTTAATTTAATTTAAGTTCTCTATTTTGAGGCCCTCTATATTAGGGGCCATGTGCAGTCGCTTCTATCGCGGCTGTGCAGATACCGCTCACCATATTCGGATTTTGTTACATCGACATGGCTCAAATAATTGAAGAAAAAGCAAAGAATCTAAAAAGAAAAGAGTAGCGATACCAAATGCCAAGTTGTGGAGAATTAATGGGCTACAAGTTGCTTTCAACCTTTTACATATTCCTCACTTGGCCCATTTTCATTTCAATTTGTTCGCTCGGCATCCAAAAAAATAAATTCATTACAGCCTTTGGTTTGGTCCCCTCCCCAACGCCACCAACTTCCGTCCACAAACACCAACACAGGCAAACGTGTGGATCTCTTTCCCGGTCCTACGCCAACCTCTCTCCGCCACCAACAGGACACAATGTTCACTAATTTTAAACCCTCATCTTTATTACACTCCCCAGTTTTCCCGGACATCGCTTTGCTTCTCTAACACCAACAACTTCTCCTGTTCTTCCAACAAAACCTCTCCATTTCCACCATGTCTCTCACAATCAAAGTTCAGTTCATTTCCCCAACTCACCTTAATTTCCGCAACAAACCCAGTTGTTTTTTCCCGGCTTACAATTCCCGAATCCGACCCAAACCGATTTACCATTCCAATCCTTTAACAACGACATCGACTTCTCACAAGCCGAGGAGAATGCAGGGTCCGGTGATAAAGAGCTCGTTGATCGAGCCGGACGGTGGGGTCGTCGTCGATCTGGTTGTCCCGGAGAGCGAAAGGGGAGCCAAGACGGTCGAGGCCGAATCATTGCCGAAGGTGAGGCTGACCAAGATCGACGTGGAGTGGGTGCATGTGATTTGTGAAGGATGGGCTAGTCCTTTGAAAGGGTTCATGAGGGAAGATGAGTATTTGCAGAGCCTGCATTTCAATTCTTTGAGAATGAAAGATGGGTCTTTTGTAAATATGTCACTTCCCATTGTTTTGGCCATTGATGATGCCACCAAGGAGAACATTGGGTCGTCTTCAAATGTTGGATTGGTCGGGCCTGATGGAGACTTGATCGCCATTCTCTCAAGGTATCAAGCTTTTTGTTGTATAATTGTCATTTGTATAATTTGCAATGGCTTAAATTAGTGGTACTTTTGGTGAATTTTTTGTTGTAGCATTGAAATCTACAAGCATAACAAAGAAGAAAGGATAGCTAGAACATGGGGGACGACGGCGCCGGGATTGCCGTACGTTGAGGAAGTCATTGCTTCAGCTGGAAACTGGCTCATTGGAGGTGACCTGGAAGTTTTGAAACCTATCAAATACAATGATGGGCTTGATCACTACAGACTTTCACCCAAGCAACTCAGGAAAGAATTCGATAGGCGTAATGCCGATGCGGTTTTCGCTTTTCAGTTAAGGAATCCTGTGCATAATGGACATGCTCTGTTGATGAATGATACTCGGAGACGGCTTTTAGAAATGGGTTTCAAGAATCCGATCCTATTGCTTCATCCTTTGGGAGGTTTCACCAAGGCCGACGATGTGCCCTTGGATGTTCGGATGGAACAACACAGCAAGGTTTTTCACATTGTCTCCTCTGTATAACAACAACTAATATAATATTATCCGCATTAAGGTTAATTGCTATAATGGTACATCCACACTATTTAATGCAGTTGTGTTCTATGATGTTTTTCTTGTTTGAATTTTGATGGGGTAGGATTCAAACAAGTGACTTATTTTGTTCTTGAAACTTAAATTGGACTCGTTTATGTTCAGGTCCTAGAAGACGGAGTCCTTGACCCTGAAACGACTATCGTATCCATATTCCCATCACCTATGCATTATGCAGGTCCAACAGAGGTACAGTGGCATGCCAAGGCGAGGATCAATGCCGGGGCTAATTTCTATATCGTTGGTCGTGATCCTGCTGGTATGGGTCACCCAACAGAGAAGAGGGATTTGTATGATCCTGATCATGGGAAAAAAGTGCTAAGTATGGCTCCTGGCTTGGAAAAGCTTAACATTTTGCCTTTCCGGGTAGGTAACGTATATTAAATATTGCATTTTGCTAAAGTAGTGCCTTGTATTTCCTTTGCACTCATTTCTTTGAATTATGATCTGTAGGTGGCAGCTTATGACACAGTGGCAAAGAAGATGGCATTTTTCGACCCTTCACGTGCCAAAGATTTCCTATTTATCTCTGGAACCAAGGTAAGTGTTGGATTTCTGGATTTCAGTGACGTTTTTATTAGCTATTGACCCGAATTCTAATTGGCGGTATTTAATTATGGCTTGGTTTTATTGGCTAGAGTTTACTTGATAGTTAAGTTTGTTGATGAGTAGATATAATTTATAGTTATGTCTTGGCAATCAAGTGACGTTTTTATTAGATATTGACCCAAATTCTAATTTGCGGTATTTAATTTATTGGCTAGAGATTACTTGACAGTTAAGTTTATTGATGAGTAGATATAATCAATAGTTAAGTCTTGTTATCAAGTGATAGCCCTTATATTTGGAAGGTTTTGTAGTTTTGTCTGTACATACAAATTGCAAGAATTTTATTAGTGGAGACTGTGGAGTGATCTTTATCCTTTTTGATTCATGGACTTGGGCCAAATGGGTTGAACTGCGTTCGAATATGTCTCTTTTTTAGTATGGTTAATTTTCTTTTGATCTCATGTTGATCGCATTCGAGCTCAGAAATTTCCAATAGTTTCAGGCTTCGTTTTATGACAATCAAAACTCTTGTCCACAAGTAGATATTAGGCCTGAATCTGATTCTTCTTGTTCTTGGTGTTTCAATTAGTCTTGCTTCTCACTCGGTGCTCAAAGCTACCTCCACGTTTTACTTTTCGAGGTTATGCAGTGGAATGTTAACTAGGGAAACAGGGTTGATACAAACACTTGAGTGATTTAACTTTGCTTAGTTAAATTTTATTAGGAATCATAAAGGGCTATCACGAACTGGTTGCGGACCGTTCATTACATTTTCAGTCATAAAATTAAATTAGTGCAGTTCATGGAATGTAAGGCTACTAGGAAAGCTTCCCCATAATATTATTCTTGGATCTGAAATATTGTTGGACTTACTTTCACTGGCGTTATCGACTTATCGGGTTGTATATTATTCTGAAGTCTCTGATTCTAAACTATATGTTGCTGCAGATGCGAACTTATGCAAGAACCGGTGAGAACCCTCCTGATGGTTTTATGTGCCCTGGAGGATGGGAAGTCCTCGTAAAATATTACGAGAGTTTGCAAGCGGAGGAGGCAACAAAGCAAGTGGCTGTCGTATCTTCTTAGATACATAATTTGACAGTTACATTTTGCAGCAAGTTTGTTATAGAAAATTAGGGAAGAGTCTCCTATGGTTTGAAGTCGAATTCCAGCAGTTCCATTAATGAATTCAACCTCTCCTAGTCTACCTTTTTTCGCCTTTGCTCAACTCTCGGTTATCGGATTAGTTATTGTATTCGGATAACATTTATATTGAATTGTTAACGATTCATTCTTTTAGTGGAATCTGAATGTGTTGAACTGCCTTTTGTCACTTTCTGGTTCAATCTAAAAGCTTATCTTCCCCTCAAATCCTCAACCTTTATCTTCTTCATGTCATAAATTATCCATCTTTTATCTTGTCAGTGACCTTAAGGCTTCAACTCAAGTCATCCACGTCGATGAGATTCAATTCCGGGGACCAGCCTACTCATCTCGGGCTCGCCCATCTCAACAATAACTCCAACCGACGGCCAAAGGCAAAGGATGGCGAGCCTTCATCCGAGGTACTCGTGCATGATAAAACATGTCAGTAGCGAACAAGATGCCATGTGGTTATAAATTTTAACTGTCTTCCCATGGACCATGGTGCAAAAATCTAACAAAAAACTCCTCGAAACTTCAAGGCTCGTGGTTAGAACGTCCCCATAACAAACCAGCTGGCTTGGACCACTTCCTATATAAATATTGTACCCTAAAATAGGCTGCAAAAGCTCCAAAAAGATGTGTAATAATACAGAGTCGTGTAGCAGACCATCAACCGGAGCATGCCATTTTATCATTTATTGTTTCCTTTCTCCTTACACACCCCATGTGCTGCACCTCTCTGTTTTAATTCGAAGGTACCGTCCGTAAAGTCCTTGCCGTTCCATGTTCACAGGCCGCGGCTAAGCTGTTACGATGGGGCCAGCCATTTTCTGATGTACTCTCCATTTCTTTCTATTTATTCGGCTTCGAGATTAGATTTTCGGAAAGTTAGTGTTTCCTTTTCCCTCAGTTAACTTAAATGTGTGGCTCTGATTGAGTTACTGCTGCATTTGAAACTCCAGGCAATGGCCACATCCTCTTGATTTCCTTAATTATAATAGATCATAGGTAAGCTATTTGTCTCTGGTTTAGTAAATATTCCCTTCATATATATATGTGTGTGTGTGAAGTTATCCCATCTTTGATTACTCGGGATTTAAATTACGGCTGCGGTTGCATTTTCCGATGTATCATGAGGTTGATTTCGACGAAAATCGGAAAATGTCGGCTATAACAGTGGTTATTTCTTGAGGAGAAGTTTGGTAGAACTTAGAAGGAAAGGTAACATGGGCGTCATGTGGGACGACCCTTTTAATGTGAAGTCTTTTTCTTTCACGCTAGAATTTATCTATCTTCGGCTCTTTGTCTTAGCTCTCAAAATCTGCCTTTCGGCTAGGGATGGGCACGGTCGGATTGGATTTTTGGTCAACTTGAAAATAATTATGCTAAAATCGATTTGATCACATCTTTTAAAATCTAAACCCGGTTTAAAAATATATAACTTAACTCGAACTCGATCTGACCTGGCTTGACCTAATTTTTTATTAAAAAATTCCACCCGATCGGCCCGGATCAGTAGACTCTTGTCAATAAAGGAGAACGTGCTTTTATTGATGAAAAATAACCTAAAAATACCTGTTTATAAAGGGAAATGTACTGCCTTCAAATTATTGTAATATTGATAGTGTCAATCGAATTAAAATTCAATATATATATAATTGAAATGATGGATCTCATAAAGGGGTGAACTTTTAGTTTGTATCTGAAATATAGAATGGTAAAAGGGAGGGGAAGATGTGCAAAAAGGATAGAAAAAGACACCCTAAGAAAGCATAAAAAGTAAAACAATGATTTTGGGTAGAAACTAAGACAGGCTCTGCCTCTGCTCTTTTGTGGACCTTAGAACATGCAAATATATATATTAAAAAAAATAAACAAAAAGCTCATCCCTTGGGTCCTGGTGGTAAAGTTGGATGTTTATCATCCTTTAGACCTCGAATTTGAGCATCAGTAATGCTTGTTGTGTGTGGTATTTTTGAAAAGACTAAAAAAATTAAACAAATGTTATATTTACATCACACCTGCATATTCAAGAAAAACCGAAAAGAAAAAGAGAACATAAGTTGGTGTCATTTAATTTGGAAATATATTTGTTTGATGATGAACATGCCCACATTTGGTAGTTGGATTTATTACCTTAGCTTCTAAGGACCACCATACCCAAACCCATAAATATTCACATACCATTACATCCTCAAATCAATCATGTGAATCACTATATTTGTTAGATCCAATTGAACTCAATTGGTATATTTTTTTTTTTTAAAAATTGTTTAAAGTTTAATATGGTCTATAAACCCTAAAGGTCAATTACTTTTAAATACTAGCTTTTTTAGGGAAATATTATATAAATATAAAAAATAGATTTTAGGTCATTTATGGAAATATACAAAAAATGTTATACAAAGAAATATAAAATGTGAATCGTTTGTTTTATTTTTAAATACTAGTTGGATTTATTTTTAATGTGATGTTTCGTTTATATCACATTTTGTAAAGATAAAATCTTTTGATTTATTTTGATTATTTTTTTAGTTTATTCAATTCTTACTCTAGTTTAGTTACTATGTATCCTCAAAGTCGTAGTAATTGTCCACAATTTTTAAATTCAAACCAATATATGGCGACTTTGCATAACAATATTATATTTGGTCTATTTTCCTAAATAATTCTTAAATATAATCTCAATTTTTAAAACTATTACACAAAATGTTAGGGGCATAATGCCAAAGAAAAAATACTCTAACATTTAACTGGATAGTTGGATCCTATTTTTTTTAAAACATTTTAACCTCTAATGTTTCATTATAAGCTAAAATGACTCGTTCGTGAATGAAAATTGTTAGTTAAGTAACTGTAAATGACTTGAAATGATGTGATAAGCTTACGTGGAATGCACACTGACATAGCAATGCTATTATTCTGTTGACATAATGACACAATCAGTCAAAAAACAATGTTATAAATAATATAAATTTATTATTCTGTTGACATGACATTTTGTCAAGTAATTTTAAGTTATTTATCGTTAGTTGACTAATAATTTTTATTTAAAATAATAATATTTTTGCCCAAAAAGAAACATTGAGCTTTAAAGTACTACAAACAAACTAATAAAAACTAAATAACCATCGAATTAAATATTATGAACATTTTTTTTGACATTGTGACAATTTTATAACAAAAAAAAGTTTGGAGAATTTTGGGTTAAGTTATCCTTTGTAAATCAATTTACATAGCTAGTAGTTTACCGATTTCTATTTAATAAGGATAAATATTCTATACATAAGCGGTGAGAATTAAAAGTTTTTATAAACGACTTAATTTTGGGTGTAGGGAATTAGTTTAGGGTATAGAGTTTATGAGTTTAGGTGTAAGGGTTAGAATTTAGGGATAATTGTTTCAATTTTATGTTTAGGGTTATAATTTAGGGTTATAGGTTAAAACCTAAATCCTCACCATATTACCTTAACCTATAAACCCTAAATTATAACCTTAAATTAAAATAACTATCCCTAAATTCTAAACCCCTACACATAAACCCATAAACTATATACCCTAAACTAACTCACTATACCCTAAAATTAAGGTGTTTGTAGAAACTTTCAATTTTTATTGTCAGTGTATATGATATTAATCCATTTAATAAATGGTAGAAAGAAAATTGTGGGTCGAATTGTCACTTTTTAATGTCTGCAGAGACAAACAAAACAGTAACTTCACTTTATAGGGCAGTTGATGGTTGCATGTGGCTGCTAGAAACATGTGAAAAATACATTTCCCCTAACATAATGTATTGCTCCAAAATTATTGATATGTCATTTGCTCATTTTATAAGCAGTTTTAATATAAGGTTAGGGTCATGGTGTCGGATTTAAAATTTTAAAAATATAGTTTAATTAATTTTTTTTAGAAAAACAACATTAAATTAAATTTATTTTTTTATAAATTAAAAAATAGGATGCAAATGCACCTCACTAGGCATAGGTGCATGTCAGTGGCGGATGCACCCAACCCTAGTGGGGTGCATCCGCATCCCAATTTTTTTTCTTTAAAAGAAATAGGATTAATTTAGTATTATATTTTTGAAATAAAAAAATATTTTTATTTTGTATGTAGAGAAAAAAATTATTTTTGTATACCTGTTTGAGAAAAAAATTGAACCCTCATTTTTAAAATTTTAGATTCACCACGGGTGCATGTGCACCCACCCCATAGTCACTTACACAATGTAAAATTCATTTAATTTTACACATTTTAGATTGTTGAAGGAGGGTAAATAGGTGACTGAGTTTATTTATTTATTTTTCTTTCAAAATATTACCATTTCTTATTGTTATACCTAGTCATCCATTTATCATTAGTCAACAGTCGCAGAGCAACATATGTCCTTCTAAATTTTTTAAAGTTTATGTATTTTATTTTAATTTTTATGAATTAGTCCTTAATTTTTATAATTTATGTCAACCCTGAACTTTTGAGTTTTTTTATGACTTATAACCACCTTCAATTTTTTTTAACTTGTGCCTACCCTAAAAAACATTCTGGATCCGCCACTATAAGTCAACGGTCCAAAAAACTAAAACATAAAAATTGTATATATTGTAAGAGAATCCTACCTCATAACATATGTTGAATTGTGTGGGGCTCGATTCTATCAACCAATTTAGCTCACCAAGTGGTGGAGAGATGGATTTTTGGGTGAAAGGGTTGAGGAAGCTAAAATGTAAATAGACACAATGATTTATAGTGGTTCGGCCTTCTAACAAGCACCTATATCCACTACCTTAGCTCCCCACTAAGGATTTCTCAATCAATCCACTAATTGATTCGTCCCCTTTTTTTAGGATTAGGAGGAAACCCTTACAACCGATCAAGCTTCTACCCAAAGCCTTGATCAAAACCCTCTTTTACAAAGAGATAATGAAAGCAAACTTAAACCCTCTAATAGGTGTTTGTTTGCACAATGAAGCACTCACCCAAAACCTAAAACACTTGAGCAAATTTGACAATTTTGGCTCACTAGTGTTTATCTAGACAAGAAATGACAATTTAAGCTCTAAGACAATCTTTGATCATTTGATGTTTGACAATATGAGCATTAGCCTTCTCTTGATGCTTGGAGGTCCCTTTTATATTCCCAAGTGAGTTTGTAGCCGTTGGGATCATATTGGAGCCGTTGAGGACTTTAATTCCCACCATAAATGCAGTTCTGCAGCTACCCGTTTCGAAACGCTCGAAGCTGTTTCGAAACACTCTCAATGTAGAAAGAGTCGTTGCAGTCTGTCAGGGTACCCGTTTCGGAACACCCCCTTGCCATTTCGAAACGCGAATCAAAACGCTATAAGCCCGTATCGAAACGCCTGCATTTGAAAGTTGGTTGGGAAAGAGCCGTTGGGTTTTATGACCGTTATGGTCAATGCCATGTAGGCGTATCGAAACGGCCTAGCCCGTTTCAAAACGCTGGAAAAAAATCCTGTCCAATGAAGGCTCGTTTCGATACTCGTATCGAAACAATTTTGCCACTGGAATCCCCTGTTTCGAAACGCCCTAAGGTGTTTCGAAACACCTGGACAGTTTTGTTAGATTGGCTTTGAAAATCATGAAAACCCCTTTTAAAAAATTCCGTAAACATAATTTCAAGTTGTTTGGACTTTGTAAATGTTTTAAATACTTTTTAAATCAGTCCAAAACATTTTTCAATTATTATATCAAAACATTAGTTCTACAATCTCCCCCCTTTTTGATATAATAAAACTCACTTGAAAAATTGTTTGGAATTCTCCCCCTTTAACTTTAAAAATGTGAATAAGAGATTAAAAATTTTAATTCAAATAAAGTTCCCCTTATTCATTTGAAAATTCAATTTTTCAAACCATTTCTCCCCTTTTTGTTATATAAAAAAGAATTTAAAACATTAAGTTCAAAAATAACAACAGAGGTAAAAATTTGACAAAAATGATAATTTGGTTTTAAAATTGGCTCCCCCTTACTCATATCATCATTAAAAAAGTTAGTCCAACATTTATGATCATCTAGTTGAATAAACTAAAAATAAAACAAATAAGTGCTAAAACAACTAGATTTTTACCAACACTTGAACTCAAGGTAGGATGTGAAGCCTTCCTTCTTCAAGTGTTCTTCCTTGTGTGCATGGAGCTCCCCTCAATGTTTGACTTGTTGAACATCTCCATCACACCTAGCAATAGACAATTAAGTAATTTTTGGTATCCAAATTGCTTTGGATCCATGAATATTAGTAGCACATATTTTAGTCCCCTTAGGAATCCATTTTTCAATGTTATCCTTTTTAATTGAAGTGATTAGTCCTTTTGGGATCCAAACACTTCTAAAACATTTTCCTTTAATAAATCTAGGGGCACTAGATTGTCTAACATAAAAATTTGATTTTCCAAAATTGTTTTTTCTTTTCAAGCTCTTTGGAAATCAAATCTTTTTCTTCTTGAACTTTTTGAAGCAATTTTTGTAAATCAAAACATTTTAATTCGAACTCTTCAAGTTTTGCTTCAAGTTCAAGTTTGGTTTTAGAAAGCAAATCATTTTGAGTTTTTAACTTTGAAATCAATTTATTGTTTTTCAAAATGTGGCTTTTAAAATCTAAAACCAAATCATCATAGGCATCTTGTAATTCATCAAATGAATAAGAACATGAAGTAGATGAATTAGAAGTTACCCTTGAATCTTCTTCGATGGCCATAAGGCAAAGGTTGGCTTGTTCATCGTCGGTGGAGTCTTCATCACTCCAAGTAGCCATATATGCCTTCTTCTTATGGCTAGAAGTGCTTGCCCTCTCCTTTCTTTTAGGTTCTCGTCCAAGCTCTCTCAAGACTTTCTTCATGAACGGGGCACACTTCTTGAAGAGATGAACTATCTCTTCATCTTCATCTTCCTCTTCACTTGAGTGGACATGATGGCAAGTGGAGGATTTGAGAGCCATGACACTTGCATTGATGCCAAGCCCTTTGATTTTCTTCTCTCCCATAGCTCTAATTTCTTTCCTCTTCTTCTCATCCTCTTTGTTCTTCTTCACGATTTGATGAGTAAGGAGTGACCCCATGAGTTCATCAAGCTTCAACGTCTTCAAATTTTTGGCTTCGATGATGGCGGTCCTCTTTGAGTCCCATGACTCGGGAAGTGAGTAGATGAGCTTTCGGACAAGCTTTTCTTCCGGGATGGCTTCTCCATATCCTTTGAGACCATTGGCGATGGTGGAGAACCTATCAAACATCTTCTCGATGTTCTCTTCCGGATCCATTTTGAAGTTTTCATACTCTAAGGTTAGGAGCTCAATCTTGGTCTCCTTGACTTCATCGGTTCCCTCGTATGTGACTTCAAGCTTGTCCCATACCTCCTTGGCACTCTCACAAGAAGACATATTCTCATAGATGAATGGACCAAATGTACAAAATAGAATGTGCAAGGCTTTGAAATTTAGCTCCATCTTCTTGCGATCGTCGGCACTCCACTCCGCTTTACTTCTTTGAGGCACGAACGGACCATCTTCAACTACATCCCATATCTTGTAATCTTTTGATTTGATGAAGAACTTCATCTTTGTCTTCCAATGGGCATAGTGAGTTCCGTCAAAGAAAGGCGGTTTGTCGATTGATTGTGTCATTTGAGCCGGTTGATGAAATAGTGATCGAGCTTGCCAGATCTTCTCAATAGGATGTGAATCCCCTTCGATTGAGCCAAGCTCTAATACCAATTGTTGAATTGTGTGGGGCTCAATTCGATCAACCAATTTAGCTCACCAAGTGGTGGAGAGATGGATTTTTGGGTGAAAGGGTTGAGGAAGCTAAAATGTAAATAGACACAATGATTTATAGTGGTTCGGCCTTCTAACAAGCACCTACATCCACTACCTTAGCTCCCCACTAAGGATTTCTCAATCAATCCACTAATTGATTCATCCCCTTTTTTTAGGATTAGGAGGAAACCCTTACAACCGATCAAGCTTCTATCTAAAGCCTTGATCAAAACCCTCTTTTACAAAGAGATAATGAAAGCAAACTTAAACCCTCTAATAGGTGTTTGTTTGCACAATGAAGCACTCACCCAAAACCTAAAACACTTGAGCAAATTTGACAATTTTGGCTCACTAGTGTTTATCTAGACAAGAAATGACAATTTAAGCTCTAAGACAATCTTTGATCATTTGATGTTTGACAATATGAGCATTAGCCTTCTCTTGATGCTTGGAGGTCCCTTTTATATTCCCAAGTGAGTTTGTAGCCGTTACTAGCCGTTGGGATCATATTGGAGTCGTTGAGGACTTTAATTCCCACCATAAATGCAGTTCTGCAGCTACCCGATTCGAAACGCTCGAAGCCGTTTCAAAACACTCTCAATGTAGAAAGAGCCGTTGCAGTCTGTCAGGGTACCCGTTTTGGAACACCCCTTGCCGTTTCGAAACGCGTATCGAAACGCTATAAGCCCGTATCGAAACGCCTGCATTTGAAAGTTGGTTGGGAAAGAGCCGTTGGGTTTTATGACTGTTATGGTCAATGCCATGTAGGTGTATCGAAACGGCCTAGCCCGTTTCGAAACGCTGGAAAAAAATCCTGTCCAATGAAGGCTCGTTTCGATACTCGTATTGAAACGATTTTGCCACTGGAATCCCCTGTTTCGAAACGCCCTAAGGTGTTTCGAAACACCTGGACAGTTTTATTTAGATTGGCTTTGAAAATCATGAAAACCCCTTTTAAAAAATTCCGTAAACATAATTTCAAGTTGTTTGGACTTTGTAAATATTTTAAATACTTTTTAAATCAGTCCAAAATAATTTTCAATTATTATATCAAAACATTAGTTCTACAACATATCATTATAAATATTAAATAATTATTTAAAATTGATAATATTCCAATAGAATTTTATGCTAGCTCATTTTTTTGAGGAGCGTACAACTAAAAACTATAATTCTGAATTATTAAAAATAGAATAAGATATTACAAAATATTATCAAATTTAATGAAGGTATTCAAAAACTGTATGTTTGGTTGTAAGGAATAGATGTGGTTTTCATTTCCTTGAAAATTAGAAAATTCAGAAGAAAACATGTTTTTGTTATAAAATTAAAAAAGTAATTTCTGAAAAATAAATGAAAAATTAAAAATATAAAAAAGATGTTTTTACTATTTTCATTAAAAATGTTTTAGATTAGTGGAAACAATGAGCACAATGTTATGAATATTTATCTATGTGGATGTTTATCATGATTAGAACTTTATCTAATGAGTTTGATTTATTTATTATTAAGAATATTATCTTTATTAATTAAAGTTTAATGTATTATGTACTTCTTATGCCTATAAATAGATGAAGGCATTGTACACAATTCTAGTTTTTGAGAACAATATGAATCTCACTCTTTCCCTCTTCTCTTTATTTTTCTTGTTCTTCGTTATTATTCTTGTTCTTTTTTATTTTATTTACAACACGTTATCAGTACGATCTCGCTCAATTACCGTGATTCTTGTCAAGCGATGTCCATTCCAAAGATTACACCAATCATAAGAAATTTTGCTTCTAAGGTGGTGGTTATATACCACGACACAAGCCCTTAATAATTACCAAGAGTAAATTGTTCATGTTGACGATTACAAAAGAGATGATTTTGATGAGTTCAAACTTTACAGTTTAAAGGAAAGAGGAAAAAAGGTAAACTTCAAGCAGTGTAAGATTATATTTAAACCATATGCTTTTTCTTACTTTTATTTGTAAGATTATATTATTAATTTTTCAAGATCAACATTAATTTGTTTTATTCTATTGATAAGAGTTGATATTTTAATCGTGCTTTGAGTTTTACATGTCTTTAAATGAGTTGGAAAGAAGTATGGCATAAAAAAGATTATGAGAAGATTCTTTGGTTCATTTGCTACGTCCCCATTGTCTTTAAGGCGAAAATCAATATCGATAAACTCTATTTTTATCCTTTAAAATACAATTTTAAAGTGCGATAAATTATAATGATTTTGAATCTACAAGAATGTTGTTATAAAGTCTATATTTGCTCAAAAGCAATCATTCTTCCTTGTCGAAAAATCGACTATAAACTTCTCCCAAATTCAAGTTACGAAAAAATCGTCTTGATCCAAAAACAATTTGTGGGAGGCATTCCTTGAAGTGAATGCAAGCATGATGTTTATTTCATGCGATTATCAATGATGAGACATTCTCTGAAGTGAATGTAAGCATGATGTTTATTCCATGCAATTATTGGATCCGTTTTATTCCCTGAAGAGAATGCAAACATGGTAAATTACTATTTAATTGGTAACATAACTTCGATATAATCCAAGTATATTGGTTGGACAACCCGTTCTGCGAGGCTATTGGTCTCAAAGGAGGTTTTTAAAGGATCTTGTGGATTGATTTAACAACGTCGCGTACGATGATTAAATTTTTGTTCTCTGTGATAAGGATATGTGAAAATGTTTCAAATGGCCACTGGTTCAACTTCATTCCCTGAAGTGAATGTGAGATTATATTATGAAAAGAATAAAAGCCACATTAGAAGTTGTGGTCGTGATTGAAACCATGAATATAGACATGGAAAATATGGTCATTTTAAGGATACTTGTACCCACCGGTAGTGAGGTTATAATGACCACAAGAGTGATAAAGATCATTCTAATGAAGTAAAATCATTTTTATTAGGCTAAAAGAGTACTTTTGCCCTTGAGTTCGACCCAAAAATGCAATTTCGCCCCTCGTCGAAAAGTACACTCAATGTGGCCCTCTAGTCCATGAAATCGATCAAATTGACCCTTTGATCGACGTTTTCTGTTACGGTGCTGACATGACAGTTAACGGTGATAACGCGACAATCTATGATGCTATTGTGGCAGTACACATGTGATGATGACGTGGCAGGAGGGACTAAATTAATTATTTTAACCGAATTCGAGGGCATAATTGATTTTTTCCTAAGTTTAGGGGCATAAGTGACTTTAATTAAAAGTTCGATAACTTATTTAATATTTAAGTTGAAAAATAAGAATTTATGAAATTATTAAAATTTTAATATATTAAAACTAGATAAATAATTTTCTTAAGTGAGAATAATTAAAAAAAATAAAGTGAAGATTCTCACATAAGATTAAAATATTCTTCAATTTATTTTGTAAAGATCCATAAAATTAATAAATATAAATAAAATATTCTAAAAGTTACTGAAAATAAAATTTATATAAACAATTAAAATATATTATAAATTAAAAAATATAAAATTTAATGTAAAAAGTTAATAATTTTGTTTTATAAAATATTAAAAAATTAAACGCTTTTATAGAAAAAATTCGACTTCGTCACTTTGAGTATTACTATTCGTAAAAAAATTAGTGGAATCAACATTTTACTAGAGTAACAATAAAATCCATTTTCTTCGTTTTTTACGTCAAATTGATGCTCATTAATATTTGATGTAGAGAAATGAAAGAGAATTTTAGCTTTATTAATACTTTAATACAAGGATGTCTCAATTGAAAATATGTTCAAGGAACATTAATACGCGTAGCATAACGAGAAACTATCGAAAGATTCTCCAATAGTTTATAAATATTTTTTTTAATTTTTTTTATATTTATAACTTTAATATTTTTACTTATATTTAATTCATTATGTTGTTTTATATTTTTTTAATATTTTATAAATATTTAAATATTAATAATTTTTATTTTTTTAGCTTAAAGATTAAATAAGTTATTGAACTTTTAATTATGCCCCTAAACTTGGGGGGAAATCAATTATGCCCTCGAATTCGGTTAAAATAATCAATTCAACCCCTCATGCCACGTCATCATCCCACGTGTACTGCTACGTTAGCACCGTTGACCACCACATTAGCATCATGAACTGCCACGTCAACACCGTTAACTGTCACGTCAGCACCGTAACGGTCAACGTCGGTCAAAGGGTCAATTTGATTGATTTCATGGACTAGAGGGCTACATTGAGTGCACTTTTTCGACGATGGGCGAAATTGCATTTTTGGGTCAAACTCTGGGGCAAAAGTACCTTTTTAGCCTTTTTATTACCAATGTGGTATTATAAATCATTGGTCTCGTACTTGTTGTACGTTGAAAATCAACAATCATTGAATGATAAAAGGAATAAAATAGAAGTAAATTTTGTTTGAAAAAAATGATGAAGATGATATTGGTCCAACTTTATTTAGACATTGTTGGTCCAACTCATTTGGACGTTGTTGATTTTCTTATAACCCTCGAAAGGAATAAATCATCTTCTAATTATTCTCATAACTGTGAAGAAATTATTTCTTTTTTATTTATTTTTCTTTATGTTTATTTACTTTACACACATTAATTATTTATATTTTATATTTATATAATATGATATTTATTTATTTTGTTTAACATGATTATTTGTCAAATACAATTTATGGTGACGATTTATGCTCAACATAAGCATAAGATATATTTCTCCATTTAAATACAAAAGAATAATAGCAATAAATTCTTGAGAGAAAGCACATTATGAAAAGTGTAGAATTGCGAATATTGCAATAATTATCGTTGATGGTAATAATATCGTCACCACTATAATTGAAAATTTTAAGAGAGTAATATGAGTTCGCAAACTATCCCTTTGGGAATTATAGATAACATATGTTATCAATTAGCATTTAAAATAAGTCAATGTGGATATAAGTTCTGGTAGCCAAAAAGTCAGTTGAAAGCTCTAAAAAAGTTATATATTGCTACCAAAAGATAATTTCCATTGAAAGCTCTGAAAGAGCTAAATATATTCCTATTCAAAGAAACAATTTTGATGATCGTACTAGACATGTACGAGTGAGATTGAATCACATGTTATAGTAAACTAGAAGTTTACGAAATTCAGAAATGTATATACACACTTGTATATAGTTGGTATTATCGGTTAGATCATCCTGATCAATAATGATGCGAAAGCTAATGAGATTTATATGCACATTTATTAAAAGAACCTAAAGTTCTTGTGGTGCTTGTTCTCAAAGAAATTGATTAAATTTCACTTATTGAAAGAACACAAAGTTTTTGTGTTGCTTTTTCTCAAAGAAAATGATTAAGATCCCATTTACCAAAAGAACTTGAAGTTTTTGTACTAAATGTGAGACTACATGTCTTGCATATCTAAATGAAATATGTGCCCTTATATCCGTAAATGTGGAAAGTTTTATATGATTTTAGTAGATGCATCTACATTGCTTTATCAACTTACGACCAGAAGTTTCTGAGATCGATTATAAAAAGATTCAGATTATGCAGTTAGACTATTCGTCTTGCAAAAGCTAGTGTGTTTATATTTTAGGCTATATTAGTTGATACGAAGCCTATTGATTATGAAAAATATAGTTTAGCAAAATTTTAATTGGATGCATCCTCTTTAATAGTTAAACTATGAGAACAAAAGATTTATTATTTATATGGTGTTTCCATCTAGCAACATTTATACGCATCAAGCCAACGGGTTATAATAAACCCCTCGTTATGATTAGTTTTTGGTCAGAAGCTATACATTTCCCATTTTATATTTTTTGAATGTGCAATATGAATTGCTCCACCTCAACGTATAAAAATTGGTAAATAAAAAAGGGTTGAGAATGTATATTGAGTATGAGTCTCCTTTTATGTTTAAACTCTTAAACATTATTTGGAGAATCATTTATGAAAATTTTTTTTTCAACATCAGAGAGAGAGAATAATCAGCTGGATAAAGAAGGAAAATGAATTATCATTATATAGATACTCGAACATGAACTAAAAGTTCATAAGATAATTCAAGTTATTGTATGTCAACGGCTAGACATATTTACTGACCTATTGAGAGTAATCAAGTCTCATATACTCGCTAAAAATGCTCTAAGTTTAAATTACGTGTTAGAGCGAATGGATGTAAATCATGCCTGAAGCATGATAGTTGAAATTGGTTACAATGATCAAAATTCTCGTAAATAGAAAGTAGTATGAGATGATCATATATTGGAGGCGAGTGCTCCTGAAGAGACCCAAGACATAACTAATTATAGAACTCTTGAAGAGTTTCAGGTACCTGAAATAAAGATTGAAATCTTGAAGAGACCTTGATGAGTTATGTCACTACGAGAATGGAACCAGAAATTAAACAAAACGTTGTCGACAACGATTTTTCAAATTTTTTTACATAGAATACTTTTATAGAAGTAAAGAAATAAAACGAGGATCTTGTATAAGAACCTATAGATGTTGAAATAATTGACCAATATAGAAAGACGCTTTGAACTTTCAAAAGTGAATTATTTGGACTAGCAGTCCAAACACCTAAAGGTGTAATACAAGTGAGGCACAAATAAGTAGTCGTAAATATGATTTGACTTATGATTTATGAAGAGTTTTAATTACTTCATGGTGGATACAATTAATTTGGCAGTTGTGAAATATATTACTTACGTCTAATTATTTATGGATCCCTATTTATCCTTAAAGGATTTAAAATGCTAAAAGTCTTTAGAAATTTTTGAGAAAATTTATTTAGACATATCACATTAAATATTTTGTCGCATTTTTTATAATCGCCTTAGTTAGTACTAATTGAGGAAATATTGCAAGAATGATCAGATTTCCTTATGTATTTTATAAAGAAGTTTTGGATCAAGATTTATTATAATAATTTGAATTTCATTAAAACTCCTAAAGAGCTTCAAATTGGAAACTCATGAAGAACTTTCAAAGCATTTGATGAAAGTATTTGAGTAAAAGAATCTTGAGATGTGATTTTGTCTCGACCTAAAGATTGAGCACTTAAATATGTATTTTTGTCTATGAATGGACATAAGTTGAAAGAATCTTAAAGAAGATTCAATATGGATAAATCATATCTATTGTAAGATTTTTTGATGTGGATAAAGATAATTATATATTTTCTTGGTCTTGAGACACCATATATTAGTTGGTCAAGAAATATTCATAGATATACAAAGATCAATATTTAGATCTTCAAACATTCGTTGATGCCTCCTCAAATGTCGTAGAAATAACTGTTATGCACGAGGCAAGCCAAAAAAAGTGTTTGGCTAAGATCATTGACCCAGCATATCCAAAAGATATGTTGATTTACTTTCACAAGATATGATACAAAGATATCTTGTGTGAAGATAATGCAAGATGTATATCTCAGTTTGAAAGGTGGATACATCATGGAACATATTACTCCAAAGTTTTATCTCTCACGATCTTTAGAAAAATAATATTCAAGATTGAATTATGAAGATTCAAAGATCTTCTGTGATATTTTCATGAGGGAGAGTAAATACGCGTTGCACTCTTTTTCCCTTAACCGAGGTTTTGTCCCAGTGAGTTTTCTTGGTAAGATTTTTAATGAGACAACATGTTATGCGTATCAAAAATGTGTGTACTCTTTTTCCTTCACTAAAGATTTTTTTCCCACTAGATTTTTATCTTAGTAAGGTTTTAACGAGGCACATTATCTTCATAGACATCTAAGGGGAGTGTTATGAATATTTATCTATGTGGATGTCTATCATGATTAGAACTTTATCTAAGGAGTTTGATTTATTTATTATTAGGAATATTATCTCTATTAATTAGAGTTTATTGTATTATGTATTTCTTAGGCCTATAAATAGATGAAGACACTGTATACAATTCTAGTTTTTGAGAACAATATGAATCTCACCCTTTCCCTCATCTCTTTATTCTTCTTGTTCTTATTTATTTTATTTACAACACACAAGTGTTTTTTTAGTTTTAGTTTTATTTAACCTCGAAACATTTTTAAAACTTTAATTTATTAAATCATGTTTTATTTATTATTATTAAAACATTTTTCTAATAATTACATTTTAATTATTTAAGAATTATTTGTTCATTTCTATTTTGAGAAGTTAGATATCAAACACATTTTTCACTATTTTCATCTTTGAAAACTATTTTTCATCCTTATTAAACAAACATGTTTCCTAATTTTTAGAAAATTAAAATAAATAAAAAGTATTTTTTAAAACCAAACGAACAGCAACTATACCGGAACTCGTTGACACCAGCGCATCGAATTGTAGATGTGAACCTAATTCTTATGACCAAATTTCTTTCCTTTTTCTCTATTGATTAATGGGGTTGGAATATCGTACGTGGAAATATGGTATCGTTTTATGGATATGCATCTTTTATCTTTATGTTCTGTCGATAATCATGCAATTTAGTGTTAATGGTCGGAATTCAGAAGCATCTAACAGAATTAATTGGAAAATAATGAAAGAGAAATTATGGAGCAACAAAAATTAAAATAAATAAAAATTATGGACCAATGAGGTTGGTCTAAACGGTAAGCAGCTTGATATCGTTTAAATAGGTTTTGAGTTCGAGGTCTTGTGCATGCAAAAAAAATTGTGCCGAAAAATTCACCCAAAAAACTAGATGTATGGCACATGTCATTTCGAATTAGTCAAAAAAAACTCTCGGAAAAAAAAAAGAGAGAAACCGAAAAATTAATAAGATATAATTGTAAATCAAATTAAAAGGAACAGTGTCATGTGCAACTGGAAATTGCAGTTGAAGTGAGCATGGGATCATGTTTCCACGTCTCCCTTGATGATAAAAAGTATCGTAGCAGTCCCCATATTATATCTCATATTACACTTTGGTCCATTTATTAAAAAAGCTGTTAAATTGATCTTTGCACATTTTAAAAAGAGTACATGATTAATTCGTCAAAAAAAATAAAAAAAAAATATTAAATGATTTTAAATTTTGATTTTTCAAGAAGATTTTTTAACCTCCTAGCCTATAAAATATATATTCTCAATGCATTTCAAAATTTTCCAACTTTAAACCCGTGTTCAATTCAAATTTCGATAAAAATGGATCTGACTCTTTAATTTTTTATGTAATTTTCATGATTAAGGGATAAATTGACAAAACTATATATGTTGAGGACTAAAAATGTTATTTTACATTATAATTGACTTGTCAACATTTAACAACAAAATGGATGATTTTTTTAATGGAAAGTCCATTTTTCTCTTTTTGAAATATATAGGGACCAAATTGCCCATTTTTTCAGTATGGGAGCCAATGCAATCCGAGATATAATACAGGGATTGCTATGATACTTTTACCCTCCCTTGATATGCCTAATTTTCAAGTATGTGTGGTCCAATACTGGTACATATCACTTCTAGTACAGAGGAAAGCAAAATATGAAGTTAGAGGGAAAATCATATTTTAATATCAAATTTTAGAACTTTATTTTTAAAAAGTAATTGTAGAAATCAATTTATCTTGAATTTTTCGATTGAATTTAATTCAATTGATATCGTTAACGGTGCAACATATAAAAAGACGTGAGATTAAACATGTTTAAACATTCAATATCTTTCGATTTAAGAGTGGAGAGGAGTATAATAATCTATGGATTAATATCCTATACACTGGTGGTGGAAACTGAAAGTTTCCACAAACGCCTTAGTTTTAGGGTATATAGAGTTAGTTTAGGGTATAGAGTTTAGGGGTTTATGTGTAGGGGTTTAGAATTTAGGGATAGTCGTTTCAATTTAAGGTTTAGGGTTATAATTTAGGGTTTATAGGTTAAGGTTTAGTTTTAGGGTAATATGGTCAAGATTTAGGTTTTAACCTAAAAACCCAAAATTATAACTCTAAACCTTAAATTGAAACAACTATCTTTAAATTCTAACCACTTACGCCTAAACCCCTAATCTTTATACCCTAAACTAACTCTATATACTCTAAAACTAGAGCATCTTATCCCGAATTTTAAAGTTAGAAACCCGAGTTATATTCAAATGGCAGAAACCAACATTGTTTTCAAAATTGAAACGATGAAATGATTTGAATCGACTAGGGCTTAAAAAAATACGATTAACGGATCGGTTCAAGTGGTAAGCAGCTTAGTTCTGCTTAAGTAAGTTTTAAGTTCGAAGTATTATATATGTAAAAAATTCTTGTCAGGAGACTCACCCACCAAAATTAAAATTGCGATGTGGGTCGATCCGAATTAATCATAACAAAGCCCTAAAATTTCGAAAGTACAATAACAAAAGAAAGGTACGAAAGGCAGCACGTACATGCATGTGAATAACTGATATTTCATCTGCCAATCGACTCTGGGAATCACAAGCTCAAATATAAAGATGGTCACAACTGGTGCTATTCACCATACATGCCCATTACAATTATTTTTTTTTGAAAATTATAGCCTTTCTTTATTAAGAAAAAACACTATTTCAAGCCTCGTTAAAAAACCTCCCTAAACCTAAAATGGAAGAAAAAGAGTGCTCGAAAATAATGTTAGACCCACAACAAACAACTTGTTCGATATGTTCTCATACCCATCATAACACTAACAACCAGCATACATCAAAAGGTAGAAAAACAAACACTACCCCCAAAGATACAAACCCGAGATACCCCAGCAACTAAAACTACCCAAAGTTGGGGCGCATTTACCACCTTCAGCAGTAAGGTTTCCCAGATCCCTCTTTGAAAAAAACAAAAGGGGCTTTCCTAGAAATTCCACCTTTAGCCAACCTATCGGCAATGCAGTTCCACTCCCTGGGGATAGCTTGAATTGTCCACCCAAAATCAGAACAATACATTGAACAAGCGGCCACTAGATCTTTAAAAATATCAGGGGCAAGGATTGGTTTATTAATCCAATCGACCACCATGGAGCAATCAGACTCGACAATCAGCTTTACATGGGGAAACCAGAAGGATGAGCGAAACAACGAACATGCCTCTAAGATAGCCAGGAGTTCCGTTGTGGTTGCATCAAAAGTACCCACAAATTTTGAAAATTGAATTAGAATGGACTTACAGTGATTATAACAAACTCCACCAATTCCCGCCTTGCCGAAACCTCCCGAAACAGCACCATCAACTTGGAATTTTAACGAATCAATCGAAGGAGGTGACCATCTCACGCATACGGACTGTTCTTTGAACGTCGCGAGAGAGCTGAACTTTTCAGGATTTCGAAGAAGGTCTGAAATTGACGATGAGGACAATGGCCACTTAGCCTTACACCAAACACTGAACCTAGTTAAGCAGCACTCAAACAGCCCCTTCACCGAACCATTAGTGCCTTTAAAAAGGATTTCGTTGCGGAGTAACCATATTGACCACACGATACACTGAAAAGTCATAAGCCAAACATCCTTACATCGAAAATAAAAGGACATAGCGACCCAATTTTCCATCAAACCTCTAAAATTACCAGGACAAATGAAAGCAATGCCCCAAATATTACACCAGAGTTGCCAAACCTGCCAAGATACACCACACTTGCAGAAAAGATGATTAACAGTTTCAAGCTCCAGATGACATAAAGGACAGGACAAATCCGAAATTTCCCCCACCCCTCTTTTTGCAAGCTGATCTCTAGTGGGAATCCTTCCATGAATCGCTTTCTAAATAAAGGTTTCCACTTTGGGAGGACCCAACTTCATCCACACCTTTTTCCAAATATCTTCACACGGTGCTGAGCTGATCACTACTTGCTCGCAGAAAGATTTTGAGTTGTACATGCCGTTCGAAGAAGCAGACCACCGCAAGCAATCAGATTGCAGTTGTCCGATGCGCGCAGAGTTGATAGCACTTAAGAAGCTTTGCCATACCTCAACTTCCCAACTAAACAATCTTCGACGAAGAACAATGTTCCAAACCCAATCTCCATTTTGCAATTTTCCAAAATCAGCAATACACCCAGATTTTAACACAGCAAGCGAAAATATTCTCGGAAAAGAAGTTTTCAAAGGACCAGAACCAGCCCAATTATCGTGCCAAAAGGAAATATTTTTACCATCTCCTATCACCAGTTTGATATTGTTCAGAAAGATGTTATCCGGTTCCGAGAGAGGTGAGATAATACCCCTCCAGATCCAGGATTTGTTGGAAGGCCTAACGTTGGTAGGCATCAGGGAAAAGGAACCATTTTCATACTTGGCTGCTACAATTTTCCGCCACAGGCTATCTCTTTCCGAACCATAGCGCCATAACCACTTGTTTAACAACGCCCTATTTTTGGTACTGAAATTGCATAGACCGAGCCCTCCATAGTCTTTTGGGAGACACATAGTTTCCCAGCTAACCCAGTGAATCTTTTTCTTGTCAGACTGATTCCAAATAAAGTTCACCACCAGTTTAGTAAGCGACGAGCTAATAGCTTTGGGCATTGGAAACAAAGAAATAAAGTATATAGGCAGGTTGGAAAGAACCGCCTTAACTAATGTAATTCTGCCCGCGAAGGATAGCAGCTTGGAAGACCAGCACGATAGTTTAGACCGAACTTTTGCTAAAATTGGTTCCCACATTTGAGGAGAGTTCTTGCTAGCACCCAGAGGAAGTCCCAAGTAGTTGCAAGGAAGGCTGCCCCTCCCACAGTTTATCAATGACGCCCAACCATCGGTAATAGAATCGGAAATATTAACCCCGAATAAGGCTGACTTCTTTAGGTTCAGCTTCAGACCTGAGGCTAACTCAAATCCTTTTAAAATGCGCACCACATTCCTGATTTGAGTTTCACTTGCTCCACAGAAGATGATCAAATCATCGGCAAACTGCAGATGCAAAATTTCGATCGCATCCTGTCCGATCTTAACTCCACTGAAGAAACCCCGATTGACAGCTTTAGATAATAAGGCACTGAGTGCTTCCGCAACAATGTTAAAGAGAAGCGGAGACAGGGGACAGCCCTGTCTAAGGCCTCGACTTATATTAAACGGATGCGAAGGAGAACCGTTGATCAACACAGAGATAGATGCTGAGGATATACATGAAGAGATCCAGTTGCAAAATACATCTCCGAACCCCATCAGCTTCATAACAAACAAGAGAAAATTCCAATCTACAGAGTCATAGGCCTTGCGGAAGTCAGCTTTAAACACCACTCCTTCCAATCCTTGTCTTCTCAAGTGGTCTATCACTTCATTAGCTATTAGAGAACAATCGAGAATTTGCCGACCAGCACAAAAGGCAAATTGATTCTCCCCGATCAGATTAGGCAATACGGCTTTGAGTCTAACTGCTAGTGTCTTTGCAAGTAGCTTGTAAATAGACCCCACTAAACTAATTGGACGGAAGTCATTGACAGTAGAAGGATCTCTAATCTTAGGAATTAACTGAATGTATGACCTATTGAAGGAAAAATCTGTTAACTTCCCTTTAACGAAAAGGTCAAAGAAATTCTGGATATCACCTTTTAACTCCGGCCAGAATTGTCTAATGAAATTCATGTTGAAGCCGTCAGGTCCGGGAGCTCTAGAACCGTCCATTAGAGATAGCGCTTCCCATATTTCTTTCAACGTAAACGGTTTTTCGAGCACAGCTGCATCATCCGCACAAATTCTTTTCAAATCACAGTCCAGATCTCTTATTGGAAGTGTACAACAGTGATTAAAGCCTTCCTTGAAGTGATCTGTAATTACTCGTTTGATCGCTATAGGATCATCAATCACCAAACTATCGATCTCGATCTTGTGGATAAAATTTGTCCTCCTTCGAGCTGAAGCTGTGGCGTGGAAAAATTTTGTGTTTTTATCTCCCTCTTCGAACCATTTAAGACGTGATTTCTGCAGCCAATCTCTTTCTCTTATACGGATGGCCTTCCACAACTGAGATCTAGCTTCCTTAAGATCGTCCACCAAATGGACATTACCCACTGAAATAGCAGAATCTAATGCTTCACACTTTTTCTCCAGAAATGCAATGCCTCCATCGTCGATCCTTCTGTTTACATTTGCCCAGTTTTTAGATAAATTTTTGCATCTGCCAAGAACAGTCATAATACCAGCATTCTCACTATTTCTGCACATCGATCTAATGCTTTCCACATACTCCTTATCGAAGGTTAGTGATTCAAACCATTTAAATGGGAAGGGACCCCTAGGCACGTCCATGAAGGAGAGACTGACAGGGTTGTGGTCTGATAGATTTTTCGGATGCACAACTTGATATAAATTCGGCCATTGTTCAAGAAATTCAGCCGAGACCAGGAACCTGTCTAACCTGCTGTAAGAGGGGAACTCCCTAAAATTAGACCACGTGTAAAATCCACCATGGGAAGGAAGATCAATCAAGCCCAGAGAATCAATAAAATCAACAAACTCTTTTGAAGCACCCTTATTAAAGCTGAGACCAATCCTTTCATTGACCGACTTTACTATGTTAAAATCTCCACCCAGTAGGATGGGGCAATTCAATCGATGCACCTTTTCGCGAATTTCTGAAAATAAAGCTGATCTCTCGTCTGCTGAACAAGGAGCATATATGTTGATTATAACACAATTCATACTGCATGTAACAAAAGATCCAACCAACCCAATATATGATCTTTCAATCCACACCGAAGCACAATCAAAAGCTGAAGAATCCCACATCGAAATTAATCCACCAGCAGACCCACTAGAAGGAGAGAAAGCAAATTTGTAATCTAAACACTTACCGCCAATAAGTCTGAAAAAACTTTCAGACACTATTTGCGTTTTGGTTTCCTGCAGGAATACAACAGATGGTTTTTGCTTCCAAATCAAAGATCTTACCGACGCCTTCTTCTCAAATTTTCTGAGACCCCGGATATTCCAAGATATAGCGAAGCTTTTCTTCATTGATCAACAATTGGGCAACAAACTACCTCACCGGAACAAAACTCCATATCCAGACCCATCACTAATGTTACTCATTCTCCTCGCCGAGGTCCAAAAGGCGATGAATGACGACATCTTTCTTAGCGGCAAAGGATAGACCACTGGACTCACATACCTCGACAGTAGCCATAGCTTCCAGACGAGCTATATCACCGTGACTAACCTTGGGAGGGTTGGGTAGGCAGTCATTACAATTCCCAGGATCAGTTTCGTCCTGACTCCGATCTTGCCGGGCCTTCAAGATATTTCTCTCCTTGCTACTACGTGAATTTCTCAAGGATGGGTTTAATTTAGGGCTCAAAAATGCCCAATTGTGAGGTTTTTCCAGTGGGGACCGACGACAAAGGGGGTTGGGGTTATTATCCTTGAATTTAATTAATTTTGGTTTAATATGAAATAAACCTGATTCCTTATCCAAAGTGGGCTCACACGATGAGCTGAGATCTGAGGATAGACTCGGCCCATTCTCTAGGATAACGGGCACATCTATTAGGTTAGACGAACCCGGATTAACCCCCACCTGATCAACCCCAGCCTTGGTGGTTCCTTCCTGGGGCCCAGATACAACATTGCAAAAATTATCTGGAACGACTTCAGCAGAGCTGGGACCACCGACCCGCCCAGCCGCCGCAAAATCAGACTTTCCTGGAACTGTATCGACATTCCTTCTGCTATAGGAATTTAAAATAATATCAGAATCTGACACCTTGGGACTCAACCCCGCCGACATCTCATTATTCCCCGAACTGGTTTCGTCGTTTTGGAAAAAAATGTTTCCTGCAGCTGGATTGTTCACCTGCTCATCGTCAATCCAGCATCGTTCGTCCTCAAACGCCGATGAGGATAGCCTTATTCTGAAGCTGACCCCAAAGGCGGACACCATAACGGAAGTTGGAATTTCAGATAAGCAGCCCACGGCGATCAGGACTCGAGCAACATCCAGTTTAGATTTCTTCGAAGTTTCTTCATCTATCTTGACGACAGTACCTATCCGACTGCCAATCGACTGAAACACTTGATCCTCCCATAGATGCAACGGAATTCCTTCCATGCACACCCACACTTTAAGCTTTTTTGCCTTCTTAAAATTAACCAGGGAGTCAAAATCCGTAAACCATGTACTGAGTAAAGACTCACGCAAATCCCAGAAAATGGAAATCTGCTCCACCTCAGCAAACCTTATGATTACGAAAAACCCAGACCAGGAGCAGACATCAACCTTAAAGCCATCTGCACGAAGTGCTTGTTGAACACATTCTGGATTGTACATGCTTTTGACTTGACCTACTAAGCAAAGTTCCAACCAGTTCGACGCGGGGGTTATTTCTAGGTTAAAGGGTTTGGCATGCTCACCCGTCACAGCTATCGTTGGGCCATGGTTTCTCTGACCAGATTTAGGTCCGAGGGGGACTTCTGGTGTAGCCTGGACATTACCAGATCTAGCAGGCTGGATATTGGCCATCAGCACAGACTTATAAGACCTACCATCCCTGAGGCCAATAGCACTAAGATCTTTGATCTGCTTTGAGCCAGAATCGGCTCTGCTAACCTTTGCAGCTTTATTCCTCATATCATCCAAGAAAACCCTAATACAAAAGCCATCCAGACGTCGATTATTACCCTGATGCACTGCTTTCATAGCCTCCATCTTATCAGAGAAGTGGACGAACGCGAAGGTACTTTGCGCATTGCGTCTCTTATGACTGTGATAGGCGATAAACACTCTTAGGACTTTCCCATACACCGAAAAAGCTTCTCGAAGGGCTTTAGGCCTAATGCGCTTGCTAACGTTGAGCACGAAAACTGCAAAGCCAACCCTCGGATAATGCCTAGCTGGGCGGCCCCTAGCAGGGGGACGACTAGCAGACCTCCGCCGGCCAGAGAAGTCCGACCGAGACCTCACATCCACACCCACTCTCTCTCTCTCACTCTCACTCTCTCTCTCTCTCTCTCTCTCTCTCTCTCTCTCTCTCTCTCTCTCTCTCTCTCTCTCTCTCTCTCTCTCTCTCTCTCTCTCTCTCTCTCTCATCCTAAACTGTTCACCCATTACAATTATTATTACGGAATAATATTTGATGTACCGATAATGTATAATTTTATATTATATGTTCATCGCAATTTAATTTTAATAGTCAGATATTCTCGATACTCGATAGTCACATCTAATTCTAAATTTAAAATCAAATCAATTGCGCTCTAAACCGAATACAAAGTTTTTAAAATGTTGGTACCTGAGAAGTGAATTAGTTTGGTTGAAAGGCTTAAAAAGTTTGATTGAAGAAGGCAAGAGATGGAGCAACATCCTTCAGGGATGTCTTGTGAGCTTCATTTTCAGTCCCTCTATAAGATAATACCCAAAATCTCTCTACTTTGTCCCCACAACACCACATGATTTTGTCTCTCCTTCTCTTTGAAGAAAAAAACATGTAGCTTAATTAACTCTCACATCGAAAGGATCGAGACGCGTATTGAGTCGATCGTATTTTTTGATTGATGATATAATTTAACATCTTAATTTTTAATATAACTTTTTAAAAATTTGCACATCCCATATAAAATTTTGGATAAATTTACGAAGGAATAGACTATGAGTGTTTAAGGGGCAACCACATCCTTAAAATTTTTAAATTCTCATATATTTTAAAAATTTTCTTTGTATTTTATAATGGATTAATATCTTATACACTGACGGTGGAAACTGAAAGTTTCCACAAACGCCTTCGTTTTAGGTATAGGGAGTTAGTTTAGAGTATAGGGTTTATGGGTTTAGGTGTAGGGGGTTAGAATTTAGGGATAGTTGTTTCAATTTAAGGTTTATGATTATAATTTAGGATTTGTAGGTTAGGGTTTAGTTTTAAAATTTGCACATCCCATATAAAATCTTGGATAAATCTACGAAGGGATAAACTATGAGTGCTTAAAAGGCAACCACATCCTTAAAACTTTTAAATTCTCTTATATTTTAAAAAATTTCTTTGTATTTTATAATGGATAAATATTTTATACACATGCGGTGTAAACTGAAAATTTCTACAAATGCCTTAATTTTAGGGTATAAAGAGTTAATTTAGGGTTTATGGTTTAGTGGTTTAGGTGTAGTGGGTTAGAATTTAGGGATGTTTGTTTCAATTTTGGGTTTATGATTATAATTTAAGGTTTATAGGTTAAAATCTAAATTTTCACCATATTACCCTAAAAACTAACCATAACCTATAAACCCTAAATTATAACCCTAAACATTAAATTGAAACAATTATCCCTAAATTCTAAACCCCTACACCTAAATACCTAAACCTTATAACTTAAACTAACTCTCTATACTCTAAAACTAAGACGCTTGTGGAAACTTTCAATTTTCACCACCTGTGTATAGAATATTAATCCATTTATAATTATAGTGATAATATAATTTTGCACCAATATTTTTCTTCAAATTCTCTATAAAAATCCGTACTTCTAACATAAAATCGTGCCTCCGTCCCTGGATCTCTGTCTCTCGCCATATATACCCCATTTTAGCCTTTTCAAAATCCACCACCAGCTCTCTCTCCCTCTCGAAACCCTCTCATTTCCCTCGGCTACAGCACTACAATGGCGATCAGCAGGAAACCGAACAAACTGGCGCAAACGGCGGTGATAAAGCAAATCCTGAAACGATGTTCGAGCTTAGGAAAGAAACAACAAGGCGGAGGCTGCGGTGAAGAACAGCAACGACTCCCTTCGGACGTGCCGAGAGGCCACTTCGTTGTATACGTGGGCGAAAACAGAAGCAGGTACATTGTCCCCATATCGTTCTTGACCCGACCCGAGTTCCAGAGCTTGCTCCAGCAAGCAGAGGAAGAGTTCGGGTTCGATCACGACATGGGACTCACCATCCCTTGTGAAGAAGTTGTTTTCCAGTCTTTAACTTCCATGCTCACTTAAACTTGGTTTTCCTGGGAAAATATTGAATCCAGATGAAGCTGCTTCATTTGCTTCTCTGTTTAAACTGATCTGACAGAAAAAAGAAAGAAAAAAGCCCATGGAAATTGTTTGATTTTTATGTGGGTTTTTAGATTTGTAAATCTGAGAGAGAAAAAAGAAAGATTGAAAATGTTTTCCTCACTGAGGTCTTCTGGGTTGTATATCAACTGCCAATGTACCCTTTGAGAGCTTGGATATAATTAGTACATGATTATGTTTGCATAATCAAATTTTTTAGTTCGAGTCTTTGAGGATGCAGTAGCGTTATCAACTCGATGACCCCTTTATTATGCTCTAATTTAAGGTAACACAATTCGATTATCTACTTTTATAATCTTATTGTGATGTTGTGAATCTGCTTTATATTGGAAGGGAATTTGAGTTAACTATTGAGCTAACTAATGACTCAACAAGTGGTTCCAGTAAAAAAGAAAACGATGTTTATCTTAAGAGACACGGGTTTAAATTACAAATATTATATTGTAATCACCTTTAGACTATTAAAAAAAATAAAGGGTCGTGTTAAATAAATAACGAGGATCAAATAATGTCAAAATTAAAGTATAGAGACTAAATTATTAAACTTAAACATAGTAGAGGGACTAAATCATAATTTGACCATTAATATAATGTTTTTATTTTCTGGTTTATTAAACAGTGAAACCGTTGACTACTATTATAAACAGCTAACATTATTGTAAATGTGAGCAAAAAAGCTTTGTTTCCATTGGTCATTTCCATATTGAACGGTACATGCATATATATCAAAATCAATCGGCACAATTGTATAATTATTTCAATAACTACTTTAATTAAAACTAACTAAAAAAGCTACACATATTTTATATGAGATGAAACTTGAATCTAAACGCCAGTCGCATCTCTATCAAATTTCACATAAAGTTCGAGTTATTAGACTCAAATAATTATAATTTTTTAATAATTAACGGTTTAATTTTTATGTTTGAGTCAAAAATCTTTTAACTTTGCTCCATATGTTATTTCTTATATGAAGAATTATATATATATATATATATATATATATATATATATATATATATATATATATATATTGTATATGATTAAAAAATTGTTTAAATTGGAATGAAGTATTATAATAATATTATAAAGATTTATAATTGAATTTGAACAAAAATTCGAACAACTCAATTCAACTCGATCGAATACTCACTTTTATTTACCGCGATAATAAATCTACAAAATAATATACTGATAAAAATAATAAATATATGGGCTAATTTATTTATATAGTACATTCATATATTCATTTCATTTCAAAGATAAAGGAGTTGTCCAAATTTAAATTCGACTATGCACCAATGAAGATTTAATTAATATAAGTCAGTTGGTTTAGTGAGATAGGGTATTAAATTCTTTAAGTAAAGTTAAATGTTTGAGTCTTGACATTGTGAATGAAATAATACCTACTACTTAATCAAATTAGTCAGTTAATAAATTTGATGTCGGTGGTTATAAAAATTATTTATATTCAATACAAATGCGGTGGAAAAAAAAATTCTATAAGTGCCTTACTTTTAGGGTTTATAGTTAGAATTTAGGGTTTAGAGTTATAATTTAGAGTTTAAGGTTATTTAGTTAGAGATTTAAGTTTTAATATATAAAGCTTAAATTCTAACTACACCCCAAAAATTTAAACTATTAAACGTAAACATTAATATTGAACCATAAATTCTAACTCTAAACATTTATTAAATTTTTTATATACACGAGATTAGTAAAATAATTGTCTAATTGTTCAAAAGTGTGCAGCTGTCATCCATTTATTTCAAGGACATAATGGAAGTGATTAGTCGAAAAATAACTCAAAAATGCTTTTTAAAACCCAAACTGCTAAACAGCAAAGATCAACAAAGTACTGTGATCAAGGAAATAATTAGTACTATAAACATCAAAATTAAAAACTGCATGTGCTTATATCAAATCAAGTGGTTATAATGTCACATTTTATATATGCTTTTAAATATATTTCTAATTTATACTACATGCATGATTGAAGCCATTATTTACTCATAAATCCTATTAACAACTCCATTGTTTTTAATTAATCTAGAGCTAATCTCTGCTTTAATAATCATGGAGTAGTGCGCCCTTGAATCTTGGATTATGGTAAAACATTATCGTTAAGACAAACAATCACGAAACTATGAATATAGATCATAAAATAAACATAAAAATAAAAAATTTATATTCTATACATTAGCGGTGGAAACTGAAATTTTTTACAAGTGCCTTAGTTTTAGGGTTTATGGTTTAGGTGTAGGGGTTTAGAATTTAGGGGTAGTTGTTTCAATTTAAGATTTATGTTTACAATTTAGGGTTTATATGTTAGGGTTTAGTTTTTAGGATAATATAGTAAGGATTTAGGTTTTAACATATAAACCTTAAATTATAACCCTAAACCTTAAATTAAAACAAATATCCCTAAATTCTAACCCCTACACCTAAATCCCTAAACACTATACTCTAAACTAACTTTTTATACCTTAAAACTAATGCGCTTGAGAAAACATTCAGTTTCCACCGCCTATGTATAGAATATTTATCCAAAATAAAATTCAAAATTTTAATTACATACGTTAAATTTTAGAGGATAATAAACCTCCATTACGGCATGACATATAATATTCTTAATTTTCTTCATTTATTTATTTGGGGAAAAAGTAAATATCAAAGTTTGGTGATAAAGAATTAAATGAAGTTTGCATGTTTGATATTTGTTCCTCTCTGTCACATTGTTTGATGTTGGCTGCTCCCAGCATCTCCACCCAGTGTTGTTGTTTCACTTTCTTCACTTTTTTTATAGTATTATTTTTCATTTTGCCTTTCCAAAAAATATTTTCTAATTTCAAGTCAGAATTATTTCATTAGGACAAGGATAGGCACTCATGCTGGGAGGTGGGCTGCTCTGTAGGGTTTGCATGTTTTAGGGTAAATTTGTTTGTTTTAGTATTTATATATTCTATTTAGAGTTTAGAGTTTAAGTTGTAAGATTTATAATATAGAGTTAAGTGCATCACACGTCTTTAAACTATCATGCTCATTCTAAATTGATCCTAAACTTTTAAATGTTTCAATTTCATCCTTAAACTGTAGCTCTCATTCTAAATTAGTCCTCAAACTTTTTTTCATTTTCATCCTTAAACTATGATCTTCATTTTAAATTAATCCCCAAACTTTCTGAATATTCCAATTTCATCCTCCAATTACCATTTATACATCATATTATTACATAATATACACAAGTGTTTCATGAAAATTAACAAGTTTATAATGGGTTTATTAACATAAGATATGATTAGCATATATTGATAATTTAGAGATGAAATTAGAACGTTCAAAAAGTATGAGGACTAATTTAGAATGAGATTCATAATTTGATGATGAAACTGGAATGCTCAAAAGTTTGAGGGACCAAATTAGAATGAAGCTCGTATTTTTTAGGATGAAATTAAAATATTTACTAAAAGTTTATGGACCAATTTAGAATGAGTGTCATAGTTTGGGATGCTTGTTGCAATAAACTCTAAAATATAGGGTTCAAACTTTAAGATTTTAGTTTATATTTTTAGGGTTATGAATTTAAATATTATAATTTATACTTAAAATAATCACACTATTTAACTTGAGCATCAAAATATTACTTATATTAAAATTTAGGTTTAGAAGTTGACGTTTAAGGTTACGGTTTATGGTTAGTTGGAGTGTGGTGTATTTTTAGGGTGTAGAGTTTAAAATTTAGAGTTATAGCTTAGAATTTAATTTTTAGTATTTTTTAGTGTTGAGGCATTGAAAAGTCGCCAAAATGTGCTGATATATATTAATGTTTGTTAGTTATTTTTCATACCTCTTGGTATGTTTTACTTGTTTGTGTATTTTATGGTGGGATAATTGTTTTTAAAGTATTTATAAATTTAAAGAAGTTTGATTCCTTAATATTTTGTATTGGAAACATTGAGGCATTTATGTATTCATATTATGTCATGTTACTTTTTTTCCGTATTGTATTTGTATAATCTTGTCTTGTTTATTATTAATTTATTATTTATATGGAACAAAAATCCTTTGTTTTTTTGTCCTTTTCTATTCTAAATCTTGACCATAAACCTTACACTTAATATTTTTAGCGTGAGAGATAAATAAGAGTACCGAAAAGGCAAAGAATTTCTACTGTATGTATGAAAATCCAAAATGTTTAAACTAATTCATAAGTTAAAAGGTGTAAATGGACGGTTTATTAAGCTCTTAGTCCCTGTATTCTTTGAACTTTTGAAATTTAGTCCATTTGCTTTTAATTCCAAAATCTAGTGTCCTTACTTTTCTAAGTTGATAATTATAGTCTAATTGATAGCATGTTAAGATTTTCGTTAAATTTTAATATATGACATCATAATATTTCAAAACTATGTCACATTCACTTAGGCAAATTACAAGGGGGGACAGACCAAAAGATAGCATATACAGTCATTAGTTACAAAATTCCAAGCTTTGGTCCTTCGAATTATTTCCAAGTGGCTTACTCAATGGTCCAGTTTTTATGTCCATGAACTGCTGTCTTAAACACTATTCTTTCCTTTGGAGGAAAAGAATCGGCTAAAGCCTCTCCCATGTTTCTCCGGAGTTGTTGTGGCAGAAGCCGGAGATTGAGTGCTTGACATGGTAGATCCGTGTTTCGAACTCACTGGTGATCTCAAAAGGTTTGCTTCGGTATCAGAAGGGCTGCACGGTGTGTTAAAGGACTCCGTAGGGGATTCTGCGCCGGTTCTGATTCCGTTGCCTGATGCAGCAGTGTCTATCTCTGTCCGGTCGTCTTGCAAGTTCACGCCGCTGGTAGTGGTTTCATATTCCCAGAGACCTTCACCCTTCTGACTCCTCTCATTGTAGGGTGATCCCATCTTATCGGTTTGAGGACGGAGAGCTTTAAGTTGCTTGCCAAGAAGGAATATGGTTTCTTGACATTCCGCTAGCTTCTCCGCCGCAGCAGCTAATTCTTTGTCCTGTGGTCAACACAAACAATCTTAAAGTCGGATTCCGAACTGATCATATCACGACCATATCCGACACTAATGCGCCTAGTTGGTATTTGTTAATATTAATAATAGGGTTCATGGTTTTAAGACAAGATGAAATATAATCTTACCTGCTTGTTCTTGGGGTCATTTTCGTCTGCCGAACAAACAGAACATTTCTCATTCCTATAAGTGATGGAAAACAATGATGTTATATGTAAATACGCGGACATAAAGAATCAAATGACAAAGAGTTGGTAGTAACTTTAAATTGTATGAGAAGAGTGCAATGCTTACCTTTGCAATTGCTCTTCTAGTTCCTTACATCGGGCCGAAGCATCATGGTGACTTCTCTTTTCATCTTGAAGCTCATTTTCCAGAGTTTCGATTTTTCCCCTGAGATGATTCACCTCGGTCTCTAACTCCTCTGCGCGTGTTTCAAGTGATCTGTATGACTCTGCCATGCACTTGAGTTGTGTCTCGGTCAAGCTGTTCGATTTTTGAGCTGAAGCCAATTGAGATTTTGCTTCTGCTAGAAGCTGCTCAGTTTCATGCAATTCAGACTTGGTCATCTCCAGATTTTCAGTACATCGAGAAAGATTCATTGCCAAGTTTTCTTTCTCCAACTTCAGTTCCTTGAACTCTTCCAAAGAGACATTGCTCGTTTGTTTTGATTCGTATTCTGAGACCATGTTTCCGTCATCAGGACCCTCGGGATTTGAAATGTGGGCACAGCCATTTTGGTATCTTCCTTCTGATGAATCATTTTGATTTACCTTATTCTCTGGTAAAACAACCTTATCTATGCAATCAGAACTATTGATCTCGGCATCACTGCTGTTGTAGCCGAGCACATTGAATCTTAGTTCACTGGCTATGGCTAAAACAGTAGAAAAATCGAAAATGAAATCATCCAAACTCATATTGTTGCATAAGACCTTATTGTAGGTGACAGAGAACTTATCAATTTTGTGGCTTAATCTGTTGCCATCAGAAGAGATGTCGTCAACCGCCCTTGCTTCTTTTCCCAGGGAAAGTACAAAGTCGTGAATCCGAGAAATCGCAGCAGCTAATTCTCGACTTATAGTTTGCACAGCTTCTGAAGTCACCTTATTACCTTGGGGCATAGCAATGTCCTCTACAGTTAAGCTGCCATTTCCATCATGATCATGTCCATTGCATGTGCCATTCGATTCATGCACCTCCTTGGAGACACCATTGACCGAGTGCTGGCTCAGTGTGTCATGTGCATCCTGGACGGCGCATTTGACGTCCCCGAGAATTTTCCGCACATCAGCATCCTTGGACATTAATTCAAGCACCGTAGAGAGCTTTGTTCGAAGCTTCATAACAAGCAATTTGTCTGCATCAGATTCATTATAGACTTCTGACAATTCCATATTCGTAGACCTGTGATTTGCTGATGGTGATAGATCATGCCGCTTTTCAGAAATCTCTCCCGATGCATCACAATTAACAGCTTCCGATGTCTTATTGTTGGTACAATCTGAAGAACAAGCCAACTTCTCCATCTCAAGAAAATCGTCCATAAGATCAAGGTGCTTTGCATTTTCAGTTCTATTCGACTTTTCAATGCTCTTTTCCTTCTTGAATGGAGAGAGCTCGGAGAACGCACCTGTTGCCCATGAGTCGGCACAACTTTTTTGATCATCATTTCCATCTTCAGACAAAGAAGTCACACTTGGTGAATTGCTAGCATTTCGACTCGAGTAAACTTCAGGAATCTGAATAGCTTTCGAGGGGATGATTTGTTGGTTGCTGACGGCGAGTTGCGCTTCTAAAGTTTGAAGCTTGCTAGATGTCTGAGCACACAGATTCCTAGAATCAAGTAGTTCACTGTTACGCTTTGCCAAAGCTTCTTTCAGCATCTTTGTTTCTTCTTCCATTGCTAATAATCGTTCCGTGAGAAACTCGTTGTCTTTCTGGAATTTATGTGCATTGTCAAGGGAGAAGTCAGTCACAGCAGGCATGTGTGGACTGGAAGGCCGGACCGGAGACCGCTTTATTCGAGTATCTCCGTAGTCCCTTCCTAAACTCTCAACCTCTAGCTTCATTTGGGCAAGTGCAGCAGGCCCGGGCAACTTTTTCCGCACAAGACCACGCAGTCTCTGGCACTCTGATTCTAGCTTTGCTATCTTTTTGACACCCTCCATATGCTGCTTGTTAGCTGCTTCTGCAGTTCTCATGCTCATATTCCTTTCTTCATTACGAATCTCTAGCTCTTTGGAAGCAACATGAAGCTCATACTTCAGTGAATTTATTTCCCTTTCGCACGATTCTATGTTACCCTTCAAAAGCTCAATCTCGGCCTCAGCTCGTGACTTTTCTTCAGTAATCCTGACCAGCACGTTAGAACGTTCTTGCAAAGACTTAGAGATTGTAGCATTGTCAGCTTCGGACATAAGGAGCTCTTGTTCTAAATTAGCTATCTTTGCTTCAAGCTCAAGCTTAATCTTTTCATATTGCTTGTTTTTGCTAGCAGCCAAATCTTGCAACTTCTGTTCATGTTCTTCCTTCAGATTTCGGATTTGTCGCATGCACTCCTTAAGAGCACCATCCAAATGCGCTGCCCTATCTTCAGCAGTGAGCTTCAAAAGGGTAACAGATTCGAGATGATTTTTCAACGCCAAGGCCTCAGCTTCAGCTTTTTCCCAACCTACAGTAAAATCAACAGCAAAGATTGAGAAAAAAATCAGGCCTAACCGGAAAACTTTTGTTTTACATTAGACACTGAACATTTGAGCAAAGACTAACCCGAGACTGCTTCTTCTGCAACTTTAGTGTGCTGTTTCACCAGGTCTTCCTTGGTAGTAATCTCTGCATTAGCAGCAGAAAGCTTTTCATTCATGTCCTTAATCTCATCTTCCAATGTCTGAACTTGTTCCTCGTATGTTTTCACTTGGTTCTCCAAACCGGTGAGGTGCGAATATGATTCCATCGAAATTTGAACATACTTAGGTTTTTTGTAGGCATCCTATTCAACAAAAAATCACAGAATCAGTATCTGATAAAACAGCTCAACAATATAGATGATAAGCAGACCCGAATCTCTGCTCCAGCTGAGATAATGTACTACGAATTAAAATCGAGAATGAAAAGGAAGCCTAAGCAAGTATATTTTCTGTGCATTTTAGTTAAGTATAAAAGATGTACCTGATCGGTTTGAGCTGCAGCTGAAGCCAATGTAGCAGCGGCAGCATCCGCTTCAGCGGCGGCCGCAGCAGCAACTTTATCAGCTTTATCGGATGATTTTTTCTTCCAAGGCCACCGGCGGTCCATTACTTGAAACACTTGTGTAGCCTATGTCAAGAAGACCATATAATTTGTCACGAAAAATCAAACATCATACCCTCCATCGGACCCGAAAACAAATTGTATGACTAAGAATACACATTGCAGCCACCCGATTCGACTCGGATACTTTATTTTCTGATAGAAAAGGAAACAATTTCGAACCAAATTCAATTTCCTAAAAAAAACACATTCAAAGACTATAAACAGAAACATGTTTGATGACACTGACAGCTAAATTGCCTCACATATTCGGTCTGGGAAACACACAGCAAAACATAGAAATTCACTGAGAAAATAACAGCAAACAAACAAAGAAACAAAACTGGGAATAATCAGATTAGGTAGCATTTCTTTAACATTGCATGATGGAATAATGTTTATGTTAGAATTTCACCAAACTATTAATTCTTTTTAATTAATTGTCACCAAGAATCCTAAGAACAAAGTTCATTTTTTTACTAGAATATACTTTGACCAAATCAAATCATTACACAGCTGTCAGAAAATCAAAGTTTCTCTTCTCTTTCATCCCACATTTTCTCAGCTACCAAACAGAAAGTGAAAGTGAAAGTGAAGAGAGGGGAGAAAAAGCTGCAAGCTTGAAAATCTACAAAGCAGATTGTACTACTAGAATGAAGAAGAACAAAAAGGAGTTTGGTTTGGTAGATTTGGGACTGAAAAAAACGTGTTGGAAAAAGACAAGCCGTCAATTTAGAAACTCATGAAATCGAATCAGATGAGATTGAAATCTCAAGCAAAACCGAGTTCATCAATGGCTTCCAGGTGAAATCTAAAAGATCTAATAAAAATCCGAACACATGAAACCTCACCGACAAAAAAATTAACAAAAATCTCAAAAGGAAACGCTTTACCGTGCATGAAACCGAACATCTCTCTTGTAATTAAAAGAAACCAAACCGAATGCAGACATAAAAACAACTTTTTTTTCAGTTTTACTCACTATACAGTATACACAGTTCAACCGTGCTCGGACCACCAACCGTTTATAGTTAAACAAAAACTACAGCAATCAAGGAAATGATTATGTTTTAGAACTGGCATTATTTCATAAACTGGACTTACCTTTGAGAAATGTAGCTTTGTAGAGTGAGTTCAGTATGAAGAAAAGAGTGTTGTTTGAGATTTAAAGATTGAATCTTTTTTCCTTTTGGTGGTTTCTTGTTATTCGGATTTCGAGAAACTGAAAGAAGTGGTGGCGATGGCGGCGGAGAAGAGCAGGGAAAGTGGTGGTGGTGGTGAAGTTGGGCTAAGCAAAGATTGCAGACGTTCCAAAACCAATCACCTTTAAAAAGTAATAGTTTTTCTGCAAATATGACAGATGAAAAAAAAAATAAAGACAGCCGTTGGTTATATACATACATACATATATATATATATATATATGTATGTACATATATGGTAAGAAAGGTAAATTCCTTCAAGTAAAACTAGATTCTTTACCTCAATTATGTACATATAAGTGAATAAAACTCGAATCAACTTCGTTTATAATTTTTTTAAAGATAATATATGTTTATATATATTTTCTTTAACCTTTTAACACTGTATATTTTGTAGATAAAATAATTTAAATCGAATTTTTTAAGATAAACATCATTTGTTTTTCTACTAAAATCACTTGTTGAATTCATTGGACTATAATTTTTAGGATAAGTCTACCACGTGCGACGAACATTAATGGACATCACTAAAGATGAACACCATTAATTTTTTTTAATTTTAAAAATCTAAAAGACTAAAATTATAATTATAATTATATCTTAAAAATAAAAATCAAATTTAATAGTTACTTTATAATATTTTTAATAGGTTAGAATCAATTATACCCAATTCTCCTAAACCCTAACAAAATCAATCTCTAAAAAAATAGAAATCAGTTTATAATTTTTTAATAGATTTAGAATCAATAATATTAGAATTGAGTATATTTGATTCTAATCTATTAAAAATTATAAACTGATTTCTATTTTTTTAAGAGTTTAATTTTGTTATGGTTTAGGAGAATTTGGTATATTTGATTCTAACATATTAAAAAATATTATAAAGTAACTATTAAATTTAATTTTTATTTTTTAAGAGATAATTTTAATTATAGTTTTAGTCCTTTAGATTTTTAAAATTTTAAAAAAAAATTAATGATATTCATCGTTAGTAGTATTCATCAATGTTCGTCCCACGTTATAGAATTTTGCTAATTTTTATACCTTGTTGATGTTGTATCTTGTGGTAGAAGCAAAGGCTGAGCTGTAAGAGATATTAGGGAAAGAATTGGTGTTTAGTGAGAGTTACGACTTTGGACCACCGTCACCACTGATTACAGCTAATAATGAGGAATTTTTTTTAACCAAAGTCGCCTGCATCTGTTGGAATGCATCTCCACCGTTGAAATTTACATGGGCATTCGGGACATCTAATTTAATGTTGCTGATCTTCGACCCCACTTGCATTTAATGCCGCTGTCTAATCTGTTTTGCTTTGGATGCAACATTAATTTTGGGTTAACCTTGTCTTAACAATTTAGACACATTTTATTGTAGGAATCTTAATTTAATATTAGATGTATATAATTTATCTAAAAATATGTGTTGACTTGGAATCTGTCATTGGCCCATCAAAATATGGTGACATTAAGTGACACATATACAATCTGATTGATTGATGAAATATTGCATTAAATATTAAGTATCAATTTGATAATTTTTTGAGTTTAAGTACTAATACGATAATTCTTTTTCAAGTTCATATTCAATCACCAATTTAAAGAAACTTGTCAAATTCAAGTACCAATTCATTTACTAACCCTAAAATTAAAATGAAATCCATGCATATAAAATCTACGAGTGAGCAAAAGGTCAATTGCATTGAATTAATAAACCAGATTAAACCAAATTTTTTAAATCTATTTGGTTTAGGGGTTAATTTTGGTTATAAAGGGGTGTGTATTGTTAATATGTATAAACAGATATTAAACGGTAATTTTCTTAAAATAAAATAGATTAATTTAATTAATTTATATATATATATATATTGAATTGACTAAATACATACTTTTAATAACAGGAACGAAACTTTGTAACAGCCCCTCCCAAACCCAAAATATTTTAGTATGATAATATTTGAGGTCTTTTTAAGTTTAAATATTAGTCAAATAAAGACTTTACCTTTTTTATTTTTTAGTTTTAACGATTTAATAAAATATTGTTTCTTTTAATGTTTGATCTTAACTCCGTAACCGACTAGAATTATCTTTGTCACTAAAAAGCGAACTCATTTAACCTACCAAAATAATGTTTTGGCATGTGGAGAATGGTAATGATTAGTTAATTTGCGGTTTAATAGCTCACTTGAAGTAACATATTTGCATGCAAACAAAATAAAAACCTCAAGCTTAAGGGTAAGTCATTGATTGTGCTTATTCTTAATAAGCAGGTTCTCCTGTTTTTTGGATAAATAAAATCAATTTATTTGAAAAATAATTAAAATTTTGTTTCTTTGAAAACATTTGTCATATTTTTTTTCTCTTCCGATCATATAGAACAATAACTTAAAAAAAATCTACAACGGGCGACGAACATTAATAAACACCACTAACAATGAACACCGATGAACATCATTAATTTTTTTAAAATTTTAAAAATATAAAAGACTAAAATTATATTTAAAATTATCTCTTAAAAAATAAAAATCAAATTTAATAATTACTTTATAATATTTTTTTTAATAAGTTAGAATCAAATATGTCCAATTCTTCTAAACCCTAACAAAATCAATCTCTTAAAAAAATAGAAATAAGTTTATAATTTTTTTAATAGATTAAAATCAAATATACCCACATGTTCACATGGTTGTCACGTCTATTAAATTTGGGTTTAAATTGATTTCTATCAAATAGATTTAAAAAAAATTATTTCTATTTTTAAGAGATTAATTTTGTTAGGGTTTAGGAAAATTTGGTATATTTGATTCTAACCTATTAAAAATATTATAAAATAACTATTATATTTGATTTTTATTTTTAAAAGATAATTTTAATTATAATTTTAGTCATTTAGATTTTTAAAATTAAAAAAATAATATTAATCAGTATTTATCGTTAATGGTATTTATCAATGTTCGTCGCACATGGTATACTCATCCTAAAAAAATTATAAACTATTAACAGTTACAAGATGCACTAAAGCATCTACTTAGTAAAACCATTCTGTTCCTAATTTTTTTCAACGTACATGTGAAAAGTTTTTAAATATAATTATATTAAAAAACAAATTGAAACTGATTTTAGCCTTTAGATTGAGTTACTTCAGATTTTAAAAATCTTTTGTCATTTCGAAGTGTATCACTTTACTTCTGAGACGGAAATACATTTAGACATAATTCTAATTATATTTAAATACATTTAAACTCGCGGTTTTTAAAATATTAAAATAACAACAATACCGATCGAACTAATGTCTAGTCTATTGATAAAAAATTAGCGAAAAATTTTAACTGAATTTCATTAATTAGAAAGAAAAATTACAGAGTATAACATACTCTAAATCATAAATATCCATAGAGATAAAAACATCACAAAATCAAAGAGCGTGAAAGATAAAATTAAACACAATACTTAAGAAAATTTGTTTCGTCTTTCGAATGAAATTTCAGCAAAGACAAAACCTTAACCAGAAAATTTCATGTATCAAGCATTATGTTCATTGTAAGTTCTTGGCACATCAACAAACTACCACAAGGGAATTCGAAAAATAACATACCGTCAATTATCTTGTGACTTGAAACGCTTGATAATATTTGTTATCTGAATGTTAAATTGCCCTAACATCAGATAATACTATCACAAAGACAGATAAATCTTGGAAAAAAAACAAACAAACTACCATAGAAATAGACAAAAAATAGCTAAAAAACATATGTAAAATGACTTATGACAAAATAAAACAAAAAAAAAATAAAACAAAAAAGAAACAAATGATTATTCATCAAAAGTGAAAAATCTTAATGTACAACTAGCGTAAACACTAGAAATTAGTTGACGATATAAAGATTGTCGTTCGAAAAAAATTTAATAAAAAAATTAATACGGCAAGTTGGTGCTCAAACTTATAGCCTCTAAAAACAATAACGGTTACTTTAACCAATGAGTCAAGATAGTTCATAAGTGAAAAAAAACAGTTAAAAGAGGAGCAGAAGTGAAAAAGAGAAGTGGCCCCACATCCCACCTATATATAAAGGGGGTGGGACCAACGAGGGAAATAGGGAAGAGGTTTGGACACACGTGTCAATGGAAAGGATCCACGTTTCATGTAAGCCGGGTGAACCCAGACACGGACAGCGTCGGCAGAGAGAAAGTGAAGTCGAAAATCTCTCTTAATCTTCCGCATCACGACAAATTATAATGGGATTCCCACTCACCATGCAAAATAATTAAACAAACATTTATCTTTTTACTTTTTAAAAAAATCAAAGGAATTTCTTCAGAATTCCATTCAAGTCCTTGGTAGACTTCGGATTTGGGAGAATCTAATAAGTATAGGTAGGACACCCCCAAAACTTTTTTAAAATGACTAAATTGATAATTTCATTATACTATGAGGACAAAACAGATATTAAGCTTTTTTCCCCTTAATTGATATTAGAAATATAAAATTTATTCAAATTTTTTTATGTACACGATGTGCTCAATTTACAATGAATATGTCAAATATAAAACTATAAACTAAAGTGCTTTTAATTAATTAATAATCCATGGCAAAAGGAATGTTACGGAATATATTCACTCTCGCCATAAGATTTATCAATAAAATATAAATTTACGACATTTTGATTAATATTTAATCTAATTATGAACTTTTTAATATTCTTTTGAAACATTATTAAGGTCTTTTAACACTTTGTAATTCTGAGATAATAAAGCCACCCAACAGCAACTATGTGTTTCAATTATTAATTAAAGCAATAAAGATCCCAAAACAGGGTAAATTCTGAATTTCAGTCCCTCAACTTTCTTTTCGTTTCTATTTTGGTCATAAAGATTTAATTTTTAACTTTATTCACTAAAATTTTGATTTTCTTCTATTTTGATCACTCGCCCATTAAATACTTAACGACGTTATGATTTGACGTCTATATTTTAAAAAATTATGAAATTGCCTCAAAACATTCTTAATTTTTGTGAAAAATTTCTGGTCTCATACTTCTTTTGATTTGTCGTTGATGGAGAATCTTCTTCCAAACATTAAAAATGTGGAGGTGGAGAAAGAAGAAGCAAGATGTATATCTTGATTCCACACTGATAAGAAGGTGAATTTTGTAGATTAGAGTGATTTTCGGGTTTTGTGAGTCTTGGGTTGAGTTTCGTCATTTTTAAAGTAGTTTTTGAGAAATTTAAACTGATAGAGGGATTGGAGATGATGAGGTGAGTTTGTTGGTGTCTCTAGTGGTCGGAGAAGACACTGAAGAATAGTGAATTCAACCGACGGCATTAAAAAAGGAAAATGATGTTGATAACATGTGACTGTCATATCATTAAAAAAAAATCTACATCAACACACATGGTTGCCATGTTACCGTTCTATTTTTATTTAACGTCTGAGTGGCTAATATAAAAATAAATCAAAAGTTTAATAATTAAATTAAAAAAAATTAAACTTTAATGAACGAAATATAAATTAAAAAAAGTTGAGTGATTAAATTTATAATTTAGCTTTAAAATATTGATGAGAAAAGAAAATTCATTGTTTTTAGATAATCCGATGATTATCTGAAAATGTTTCTATTCCATGAAAAGAATGGCACAACCATATAACTATCATGTCTGCCAAACATTTGAACACAATCAATCTTGTCATGTCTCCATTTAGATTGATTAGTATGTTGTATGTGTATTTGGACACTATCAAATAGTTATTAATGTGTATTTGAATCCATTTGAATTTCCTTCCATTTCAAGTATTCAGGTTGTTTCGAATTAATAACGATTTAAATTTGAATTATTTTTTTGGTAGTCCTCCAGTTATCTAAGGTAAATAATTATTCCGAAACGTTATACATTTAGTTTTGGTGAGTGAGTCTCTCAACGAAGATTTTCTGTATACATAAGGTCTCAAACTTACTATCTGCTTAAACAATATCAAACTGTTTATCACTTGAATGAACCTCGTTGGTTCGAATAGTTGGCTTCTTATAATCCAAAGGAAAAGCTTAATTGTGATTAATCAGACCCACCGTAGTTAGGCCTAAGTCGTTTTCTTTTTTTATGGAATTAATCAACTTAGTTGTCGATGGTATATAATAAATGTTAGGGTAAAGTATGCCAAGTACCACCGAACAATAGGGTGTGACCTGTTTTTACCATCAACCTTTTAATTGGTCCAAACTTACCACCAAACTTTATTTTTCGACTCGTTTATACCACTCTGCCGTTAAATCGTTAACCCCGTGATGACATGGACGCTGCACCAAAACGACGTCGTTTTGGTGCCGCTATTTTGATAATAAATGACCCAAAAAGATATCGTTTTGCTAGCGAAAATATGTAAAATTATGCACTCAATGGGATTTGAACCTAAGACCTTAAGCATCAAAGACAACCTTTTAACCACCAAGCCAACCTAATATCTACGAATTAGTTTTAGCACAAATAATATATATTCCCAATTGTAGTTTGTCATATAAATATATTATTTCTAATATAAAAATATTCAAATATTGGTATACATATATTAATACATAAATAATAAATTAAATGAAAATATATAAATATTTTTATATTATTAATAATATTAAATATATAAATAGATAAATATATTATTATAAAAACTAAAAGACTAATTTTCAAAACAAAATTTGTTTAAAAAATCTAAAATTTGACAAAATCTTAATCCCTAAAACCCTAAACCCTAACCCTAAAATTTTATTCATAAACAAATAATATTAAAATATATAAACAAATAATATATTATTATAAAAACTAAAAAACTAATTTAAAAAATATAAATTTTTTAAAATTTACGAAAATCACAAAAAAATTCACCAAAATATGAATCTCAAAATTTCGAGACCTCCAATTTTATTTTATAAAATTCTTCGAAAAATGTTCAGTAAGATTTAAACCTTAACCGTAAAAAAACATTAATGAGTATATTTATAATATAATTTTAATCTTAAATCTTTGGGGTTTAGGGTTTAGGATTTAGGGTTTAAAATTTTGGTGAATTTTTGGTGATTTTCGTAAATTTTGAAAATTTTATATTTTTTACATCAGTTTTTTAGTTTTTATAATAATATATTATTTGTTTATATATTTTAATATTATTTGTTTATGAATAAAATTTTAGGGTTTAAAGTTTATAGTTTAGGGTTAGAGTTTATGGGTTTAGGGATTAAGATTTTGTCGAATTTTAGATTTTTTAAACAAATTTTGTTTTGAAAATTAGTCTTTTAATTTTTATAATAATATATTTATCTATTTATATATTTAATATTATTAATAATATAAAAATATTTATATATTTTCATTTAATTTATTATTTATGTATTAATATATGTATACCAATATTTGAATATTTTTATATTAAAAATAATATATTTATATGACAAACTACAGTTGGGAATATATATTATTTGTGCTAAAACTAATTCAAAGATATTAGGTTGACTTGGTGGTTAAGAGGTTGTCTTTGATGCTTAGGGTCTTAGGTTCGAATCCTATTGAGTACATTGTTTTACATATTTTCGCTAGCAAAACGACGTCGTTTTGGGTCATTTATTATCAAAATAGCGGCACCAAAACGACGTCGTTTTGGTGCAGCGTCCATGTCATCACGAAGTTAACGATTTAACGGCGGAGTGGTATAAACGAGTCGAAAAATAAAATTTGATGGTAAGTTTGGACCAATTGAAAGGTTGATGGTAAAAACAGGTCACACCCTATTGTTCGGTGGTACCTGGCATACTTTACCCTAAATGCTAAGGAATTGAACATTAAATTGCCTATTAAATTAAGCGAAGGAAAAGATTGATTCATACTCATAAAAATCAACCATCACATATTAAATAAATAATCTCAAATTAAACAAAAAGTTGATTTCAAATAATTTGGCGGTGATTGTGTTCTTTAATGTCCTATGTTACTTGCATCTCTTTTTCATCCCTATAAATAACGTTGTTCGAATACATGTCATCTCATGATTATAATCCACGCTATGTTAGCTCGAATGACTGCATGTATCTCTTAATAAACAAAAATAAACAAATAAGTAACAATGGTAGATTGAACAAGTGCACAGTTGGAGAATTTATCTGAATAAAAATTATCTGCCTCTTAAATATGTCTCCTTCTATGTCTCACACTAACAAATATTAAAAATTTAAATTTTAAATCTTAACCTTAAACCCTAAAAATACACCACATCTATAATTCCTTAAATCCTAACTTTAAACCCTAAACTTACCATTTTAAAGTGGGACACCAAAAGAAACATAATTAGAGGTAGACAATTTTTATCTGAATTTATCTAAAAATACAATTGAAGATAGTTTTACAATATTATTTATTTAAGTCGCCATCTTGTCACTAAGTATTGGTATCCTATACATAATTTGAGTCGTTGTTGTTAATATTATCCTCTAATTGGGGTTGGGTAACCCAAAGAGTCTTTGTCGTTCTTTTAGGATTCGTCCTTGATAACAGTGAGATTCAATCAAAACTAATTGTATTGATTTTTTTTATTGAAAATGAACGCATCAATTTTATTTATAAAAAGAAAAAATTAAAATAAAAGTTTACAACTTGACCCAAACTAATTCTTAAAATAAATTTTTTTGAAAGGTAAATGTATGATTAAAAGAAGTTTTTATACAAAGTAGCACAACTATGGGCCTCGTTAAAAAACCTCCCTAAACCTAGTTGGAGGAAAAAGAGTGCACCATAGCTGGCCTTATACAGTGGTACCGAAACAAAAACAAAATCGGAAGAGAGCCCCACCAACATCCAAAGATCACAATATCGGAAACAAAAAAGAAAGAAACAACGTCACTGCCGATCAAATCACTACTAGACTCCACCTCTTCTGCCGGGCCCCCGAAATAAAACCTCGATCCTGGTGCATCAGCAAAACCGGGCTCGCCAAAAAAGCTGGATGGTCACCTACCAGCAAATCTTCTCCTGCAGGCCTGAAAAGCACATACTAACGGGCAACACAGTAATCAGATCCGACAAATATAGAAAACGAATCACATCCCGACTGACGCTACAAGCCCTAAACTAGAAAAAAAAAAGAATCAAAGTCTATTACCCGATCCCCTATTTTGCTAGCTTATCCGCCTCGATGTTACATACTCTGGGAATCCAACGAAAACTCATACCTATAGACCTAGATAGAGCCACCAATTCCGACACCCTCCTACGAATATGTACGAGTGGGACTGCTTTCTCGAGGCACCACTCTACTACCAAAGAACAGTCTGATTCCACAATAAGTCTGGAGTTCGAAGCCCATCCTGAGTCCAGGAATATCCTCACGCCTCTCGCCAAGGCTTCGAACTCTAGAAGAGCAGGGGGCAATATTGGTGGTTTCCGAAAAGGTGAGAAGGACCTCACCTTTGTTGTCCCTAACCAAACCACCAATTCCACCCAACGAAACTGATAAGAAAGCCGCGTCAGTATTCAGTTTTACGAATCCAAGCAGAGGAAGGCACCAACGGGCAGGTGGATCCGGAGGTAAAACACTGGACGAAAAGGATCCTGCCAGAGAAAAATCTAGAATCAGGTCATCCAAAGACAACCGACACTCCTGATTCCTTGTAACACCCGGGTTCGGGGGTCGGGAGGAAATAATAGTTTAAAAATGGTTCGGGTTTCGGTTCCAAATTTTAAATATTAAAATAAAGGTTTGGGCCCCGGGTTTTAAGACAACAAAATTTAATTGGACCATTTTCTAAACGAGCCCAATTGGGCATGGATGTCATCCATTGTAATTCTCCAAATTCATTAAGGGCATTTGGGTCTTTAGTCTTTTATTTTTCAAATAAACCTAAAATAATGTTTTGAAAGCCATCTTCTTCCCTACCTATTTCTTCTCCAACGTGAAAAGAACCCATCTCCCCCTTGGATACTATTCCATTCAATAGCTTGCTTATTTTTGAAGGTTTTGCAAAGGTAATTTCGTTTTCGACTTACCCTCATCATCCTCTACAAGTTAATGTCTTTTATTTTCATTTCTACACATGTTTTGAAATTTGGAGTTGGAGGGTTTTGAATTAAAAATGTTGTCTTTGAGGTCTTTGATTCTAGTTTTTGATTTGTTGAGGTTCAATGAGTAATCTACAACCAAAAAGGGCCAACCAAAATGATTTTACAAGGTTTTGGGTATTTTCCCGAAATGGGGTTTTGGGAGGTTTAGGATTGAAATATGGGGGTGTTCTATATGGAAATGAGAGGGCCAATGGTTAGGGTATATGCAAGCTTTGTTTTGGAAGCTTTAGGGAGTAGTTTGGAGGTTGAAATCAATGGTTTTAAGGGGTGCTTGAGGGCTGCTCGGATTTTGGAATTTTGGGCTTGTTCTCAATGTGAAAATTGATATCTTGTAATTGGTTTGTAATCCGGGTTGAGTATTTTAGAACATGGACTGACTTGAGATTATTTGCTTGGTGTTGGATTGGCTAGAGGCGAGAATTTTGGTTGAAGAAGCTTCGGGGACAAATCCGGGGATTTCGGAGTCTTGAGCTTGGTCTTCGATCTTCTCTTGGGTAGCAACAGTGAGTAGAATCATTGGTTTTTACATTGTGCTTGATATGGACTCCTTTGGGGTTTGGGTAGAACCTTGAGAGGTCACCTAAACCCGTGTGTAAGCCTCTCTACTCTTAAGTTGTTGTGACATGTTGATTGTATATACGATGTGATCATTGAATGCATTTTAAGTTGTTAATGTTGTAGTCGGGTTGAGTTCGTGCCTCACGTGATGGTGGTCTAAACTACGGTGATGTGTAGTCCCATCGATAGTGACTAGTAGGGTAGTACTTTGATGTGTAGTCCCATTGGAAATCCACTAGTCGAAACGGTGATGTGTAGTCCCACCGTAAGTGTATGTTGGTTGTGCTTGTGCAAACTAAGTGTTGTGGTTGAGATAGACCCTTGTGCATCCATTGCTTTCTTGCATACAAATTGTATTTTGGAAAATTGCATGTTGTAAATTGTAGAGCCTCTCTCACTAAGCTAGATTGCTTATGCTCTTTGTTTCCAACGTGCAGATCGTTAGAGTTCGGGAGGCGAGCGGGCGAGGGAGGAGCTTTTGGAGTTCTCAAGCAAGTTTAAGTATGGTTTGCTTTTGTAATAATGCCTAGACAATGGGGTATAGAGTGTTAGGAGTTGGGGTCAAACTCCTTAGGAGGTTATGTTTGAAATTGCTAAATTCATGTCGTGTGTTATGTTTTTGCATCTTGGATCATGACCTATGTCTCATATGTGGTTTATTTGCATGCCTAAGCTTGTGTGATGTTGGCCTATGCATGCCTTAAGCTTGACCACCGTGTGCGTGTGCCTATGCTTGTAAGTGTGCTTCTTGTGAAATTGCATGAAGTCTAGATAGGGATGCTCCTTGTTATATGCAATGCTTGTAAGCTAAAATCCAATTGTGGCTGTTGTGTGTATGATTGTGTGTGCTTAGGAATGCATCTAGGCCTTTCATGTCTTTGCCAAATTGTGAAATGAAGAGTTGCAGAGCAGGGGTATCGATACGGCTAGACCCGTATCGATACGGCCTTCTTATTCCAGGCCTTTTGTTTCGATACGCGGGGAGGCGTATCGATACCATTTTGGTCACTGGAGCCACTGTCCAACTTGGTATCGATACCGGCCTCAGGCGTATCGGTACGGTCAACTAGCGTTGACCGTGGGAAGTCAACCTTTGAAGAGGGTATCGATACACTCCCAAGGTGTATCGATACGGTCTCCACGGATTGACTCTGACCTTTTGACTTAGTCAAGGTGTATCGATACCTACTGCAGATAAACTTGAAAATTCGTCTTTTGGTTGTGGTTTTAGTTTCGTTAGATTGTTTTGGTTATGTTATTCCGCTGTATGATCACATAGGAGTAAATACTCATCTAGACGAGATTTAAAATGAAAAAAATTATAGGGTTGCTAACCGAAGGGGAGCCTTAACGGGTTTCACTTCGGTTTTCCCCGTGTAGCCCTTTTGAACCGGTCATCCGGCCAGACCGGGACGAGGGGGTTACATTCCTGGCCTTAAACCACGACGCTAACCTGAACTTAATTAAGAACTCTAGCTGTAGCCAATCAACCACCTTATTATTGAACACCATGTCATTTCGGATAGCCAAATTGACCAGATTATCACAAAGGGAACTAGGTTTAACCAGGCTCCTTGGCGACCAGCCCCCAAACCGTACCAAGCCTCAAAAAAACAGGTAATGTCCTCTGGGAGTACCGCCATAATACCGGCCAGTCTACAGAACCCCATCCACACGCGCCATACTCCCGCACACGAGAAGAAGAGGTGAACACAAGATTCAGGGAATGACTTGCAAAGCGGGCATAGCAGGCAATCCAGGTTCCTTACGCCCCGCTTAGCGAGTTCGACTTTCACGGGAATACGACTCCGAATGAGTCTCCAAACAATGGGTAAAAATATTCAAAGACTCGAAATAAAATAGATACAAAACAATAAAACATCACCAAAGCTCGACGATAAAGGTAAAAAAACCATCAACAACGACATTAAAAAATGCATATCGCAGAATTGGAGTACATTGACAACACTTTTATTATCACAACTCAGTTGCGAACAAGAACGTCGACTAACTTGCATCTAGATTCAGTTCGAATGTCCAAAGCAGGGAAATCAACAGAATAACCAAAAGAGCGTCATCTTGATCAGTCGTGGCGACGTCCAATCCACCCCTGAAGCAAAACAAAAAAAAACGTACCAATAGGCTGAAAAGCGTGCCAAGAGGGAAAAAATAAGTACCAAAAGATGGAGGAAAGCGTGTCATAAAGATAAATTTATTAAAAAAATTAAAATAAAAAGCAAAGCAAAAGAAATAAAACAGGGTGATCGGCGGTTGATAACCAGTTTTAAGGCTGGTACTGTCGCCGGCCTTACAACGTAGATGAAACGGCTAGAAAAAAAAGCGGCAAAACTAATTGTATTAATTACTTAAACTATATTTTCCATAATTAATATGACAATTCTTTTATCATATTTTATGTTAGACAATAAGATGTTGAGTCGAGCCCACCAGGCAGCAACAATCAATTGTTCTAGTAAGACGAAATACTTTTATTTTCTTAAACAAGGTCAGGAGGTTAAATTTTAACGTCATGAATGAAACAAATTCAATTGAAATATCGCTCTATGATGAACCTATACAATATTTGATTCGAATTAATTAAGTAATTGATTGTACATATGTGATTATAAAAAATGTTGAGCATATAACAACAATTTACATGAAAACAAAATTGAAATGGGTAAAGTTATCATAGAGATTAACAACTCAAGTTTTATTACCATAAACTAAAAAAATGGTAGGTAACCAAACCCTACCCTTGTCCCTAAAATCTAGACAAATGCAACACCGCCACAGACAATAGATTGGATGCATCAATTCGAAGAGTTGGTGGCTAATTGTCCTATAATATGACTTGTTATATTTTTTGGGTGATGTCTGCAATCTCATTGTCATCCTTTTGTTGTTGTACTACATTTTAAAAATCAAGTGTTTTCTTGGTACGATTTGATCCTTGCTCAAACGGCCATACAACTTGAAATGACGATATAAGTCTACATAGTAGTACACGCCGCGATATTAGTGTTATATAAATAAATATATTGACTTTAATTACATAACGACACACCAGTTAAAAATATTTTTATAAAATTGTATAAAATATAAAATATTTTTTCTTCTGACGCGTCATTTTGTCAAGACATTTCAAGTTGTTTATCGTCAGTTGACTGACCATTTTTATCTGTGGATGAGGCTATTTTGACCCAAAATGAAACGTTGGGGTTAAATTGGTTAAAAAAAAATAGAGCTAAAATGATATTCAGTCAAACGTTAGGGGCATTTATTGGCTTTATGTAAAATATGCTTAGTTGAAGGTTTTGTTCATGTGTATCAAAATCATTTTAATCTATGATATATGATTCATTGGTTGACTAATTTAGATCGTTTTTTTTTACAGAAACCTATTATGTGGAAGACCCTCCCAACAGAGTTTTCTTCATTCACAACACTAAAATTCGAACTTTTAATTTTGCTTAAGGAATCTAGCGTCTCATCTCGCTAGACCTACTGATTGTTGGTAAAGTATTATTTCTTTTTTTTTTGTTGCCTATCTGATTTCTAGGGCTTCACCCTGACTAATTTAGACCGACCTGCGTCGCACACCTGGCTTTGGTGGGTGAGTATCTTAGCGTGGATTTTCTGCATATACAACATCTCGAACTTGAGATTTTGCTTAAGCGATATCAAGCTGCTTATCACTTAGACCAACTCAATTGATAAAGTATTATTACTTTGATGGTAAAGATTGCATATAAATGAAATATCATTTTTTTTTGAAAAATTAATAATAATTAAAAGAGAAAGGGAGAAGTCATTTGATACAATGATGGAAAAAGCTCTTGCAAGCAAAGTGAGATCTCCATGTTTCGCTAGTTCACTTAATGGTGAGAAAATAAGGACAGTGGTATTATTAGGCTCACCAGGGCACTAAGGGATATGATATAAATACATAAAAATAATTTTAAATAATAAAATAAGTTTTTATTTCTTAAATAATAATTCGGGATTTTCAGATCCGGCTTGATTTATCAAACTCATTTCATATTATTGGTAAAATGGAAATATTCAACATTTTAGTCAAAAGCACCAAGTTTTTTCACATACAATTAATAAGTGGCCTACATAAACTTTGTTTTCTTAATACACTTAAGCACGTTCGAATCAATTTTTTCTGGTTTGTTGCAATAATTAGGGACGGAGTCATGAATTTATTTAAAGAGTGTTATTTTTAAATGATATTTAAAATAAGTTAATGATTTATAAAAATGTATCATTTTATTTATAAAAGGATGTTAATTATATATTTTTAAATTTTTTTCATATACAAATTATATAAAAAAATACTATTTCCAAAAAAAAACCACGACAATAATAATGACACTAAATAAACTACGACCCATATAATTACAGATAATCATTTTTTAGGGACAACATCAAGATGAAATTTCAAAATGACAAACATAACTAATAATAAAACATGAGTTAGTCTAACTGATAAGCTATCAATTTAAATTTTAAATATCATACGTTGGAGGTCTAGTTTGTTTAATTTTAAAATTAATATAGATTTAAGACTGAAAACATGACAGATTAGGGCTCAATTTGCCTAATTTCAAAACCAAGAGAACCTAAAAATAATTTGACCCAAAATTTTGAGAGTCAAGGTTTAACTTGCCTAGTTTCAAAATTACGAGGACCTAGAAAATGGTCATTGTCAACAAGTCATCCACATGAACTACCAAGTTGTTGACATCATCATTTATGAACTGTGACGCCATCAAACTTAATGGTCATCATTAATTAAAGGGCATATTTGATTAAGTTTTACAATTGGAGGACTCAATTGTGTGCAGATGGTCGCAATGGGTTTAATTGATTTTTTTTTCAACTCATAACTTGGTTAACTAAAATAATTGGCCGAAGTTATACCGGTTCAATTAGGTCGATTTTTGTGGAGAAAAAGTTGCTTGATTTGAATTTCTAACTAAAATAATTTGATTTGAAAAAATTATACCGATTTAGAATTTTAGGTTGTATGGTATAGGATTTAGTGTTTATGAATGTACGATTTAAGATTGACATAAACAATGTTGTTTACTCTAAATTTTACATAGTTTGTACATCATATAATTTTTATTTAAAAATTTTAAAGTAAGATTAATTGAAAGAAAAAAAACTAACGAAGCCGACTGAAAAAACGACTGCTCACCCCTATAATCAACCAAGAACGATACATTTTTAATATCAATAAGTGTTTAGTATTTAATTTTGCCATATACATTTTTTTATAATTCTCAAAATAAACAATAATTTTGATATAAAATCAATTTAATTTAATTATACACATTATCTGACTCAGATACAATTATTGAAAAACAATAATAAATTGTTCCAATATTTTAATGGCTGTGGGAATTTTCTAACACATTGCTTTGTTGGTACGAAAGAATTGGAAACCAAATGATACCACTTGGGATTGGGACCCCCCAAAGTCATTCAACATATTATCATACCTTAAGGCTTTACCCCCATAACTCTTTATTGGAGTGCTTCAAACTAATATGATTTCCCCAAATATTATTGCCTTTGCGTAATTATTTGAGAAATCTACACTTCTTTTAATGAAATGAAATTACTTACTTTCTGTTTTTCACACAACAAATCGATGTCCATTTGAGTTAAATAAATTATAATTTATGTCAAATTAGAGAAAGGGTTACATATATCGATTAAATTAAATTTCAAGCTTATTACTTTAAAAACAAATTATGAACGTTAATAACTCATAATCATGGTTTGAAAAAAGTGTTGCATGAAGTAATCCTTGTGCTTTGGATTTCCAAGACGCCAAAGAAAAAGACAGAAACAAGGATTGGAATGGATGCAAATGTTGAAGCAAAAGTACAAAGTTTGGAGATTTGGTTTGTCGTTGGAGATTTTATAGTAAAATTCGATTTAAGTACACATCACCTTTCATTTATAAAAAACTATTTTTGATTTTTTTTCCTTCAGATTTTTTGGACTTTACCCTAATTAATTCAGATCGACTTACATTCCACATTTGTTTTTTATGGACGAGTCCTCTAGTGAAAATTTTCTGCATACACAACGCCTCAAACCGAGACCTACTTAAGCGATATTAAACTGTTTATCACTTGGACCAACTTCGTGTAATGTCCCTTTTAACTCTTTAATTTGTTGTACTGTATGGGGAGATTGTTTCAAGTTTAAAGTGGGTTTGGGTCGATTAAAAGGGCCAGGCCTACATAATCGTTTAGCCGACTTTAGGGTCACTATTTCACCACAATAGGATCAGGCTATAGCCTGGTTTTGGGTCTAGTTATAGGGAATTTGTCCTTGGGTTCTTTATTTTTTTTCTCAGAAAAATGATAGTGCTCTCCACTCCTTCGGGTACATTGGTAATTAACAAAGCGTTTTACGAATTGATTATGAATTGTTATTAAGTAAATAAATGAGTATAAATGAAGGAACACGAATAAATATGTGTTCGATTGGTTTGTGTTCATAAACAAGCTCATTTGAAAGCTTGTTTATTGACTTATTTATAAACATGTTTACCCGGTTCTCTTTTCTTTTGTTTTTTTTTATATTTTAAATATTAGTAAATGTAGAGACTAAATTGATCACATAGTGAACTTTGGAGTTCGAATTGTGAAACTTGAGTAGCTTAATGACTAGTGGTATAATTTCACCATGTCCGTGAACGTTAAACAAATATGTTAACAAATATATAAACGAACCGAACACGAACACCTTAAAAAATAAACGAACCAACACTGACATAATCTTAAAAGTTTAAACTAATATAAATCGAACACGAACACGACCTTATTTGTTCAAACCTGAATCATTTACACCGAAGCTCCAATTCCTTTTTGATTAATATAGGGGTCTTTAACAAGCAATGTTGATTAAGACGTGCACTTTCCTTCTTCCATGCGCAGCCTGGGCAAAAACACACGAGTCAAAATCATCACATGTGGCTGTGTTTTCAAAATGATTTCGGCAACTTTTGTGTTTTTAACAAAGATTGTGGGCGGTGCCGGTGGGTCGATTTTAAGCAACATTTTATGTGACGCTGCTCTCAGCACCGGCAAACTTCTGCAGACCATCGATAAAACTGGCCAAATGGGATGATGACCAAATGGTGAATCCACATCAATGTGGTGGGCTCATTTTCAGCTATTATTAACTATGCTTACCAGAGTTGTTTCAGATATTTTTAGCTACTTTAAATACAACTAAAACAATCAGGTACAATCACTAACTTATAAGATTATCACTTGAAATCTATTGAAGTTGTAAATATAAAAAATAGAAGCCTTGAGCGAGTGTTCTTGTTGCTCCCCTTCTAAGGCGATATTAATGGCCACTTTTCGCCAATACATGACAATGAGAATTCTATCAAAATTTTAAGTTTTATTGAGATGTTCTAGTTCTACCATTTGAATGGCGGTCTTTAAGAATATTAATTTATCTATCGACTATAACAACAACAATAATAATAAGGATTAATATCCTATACACTGGCGGTGGAAAGTTTTTATTTCCACAAACGCCTCAATTATAGGGTTTAGGGTTAGTGTTTAGGGTTTAGAGTTTAGGGGTTTTAGTGTAAAGGTTTAGAATTTAGGGTTCATGTTTAGAATTTAGGAATTAGGGTTAGAATTTAGGGTTTAGGGTTAGGGTTTAGTTTTAGGGTAATATGGGTGGGGATTTAGGTTTTAACCTATAAACCCTAAATTTTAACCCTAAACCAAAAATTCTATCAACAATCCCTAAATTCAAAACTACTACACTTATACCCCTAAATTTTAAACCCTAAACAAAGTCCCTAACCCCTAAAACTAAGGCGCTTGTGTAAAAAAGTTTCCACAAGCGCTTGTGTATAGAACAATTACCCTAATAATAATATCTTTTTCGTTATTATAAGTATTATTTCATAACGGGATCATTTAAAAATTATGTTTAGAGAAATAAATAATGAATTTTATCTATTTTATGAAAGGGGTTAAAAAATATTTTACTATTGTCCCAAAAAGGTTCCACCTCTACTCAAAATGACTATCTTAATAAATTGAATTGTTAGATTTTGTTATACCTATAATATAAAAAAGTGAAAGTATTTTATTTGAAAATATATGTCAATAGGAGCAAAATTTTCCCATCCTATCTTAGACAAAAATTATTCAAAAAAACAAAAAATATATATTTATAAAATAATTCGACAAATAATAATAGATAAAAGGTCAAAGATTTATATAGGCCCTGTTTGGTAAATAGCGGTTTGGACAAAAATTAGAGGTTTGAGGTATAATTAACGGTTTGACTAGTCAAATCCGCTAATATTGATGTTTGGTAAATAGCGGATTGAAAGAGCGGATTGGGGTGAAAAAGCTAATTTTGAAAAAGCTCTTAATATGAGCTTTTTGAGATTAGAGGTTTGATATTAGAGTTGTAATGACTCTTTTACCCTTAACAATTACCAAAAATCTCCAAATAACCTAAATTAAATAATAATATTTTTAATATAAATAATAATATATTAAATATTGGACTTATTTGTTGTTACTACTAATTTATATGATGACATTTGTAAGTTAATTCTATTTTTTTATTATCACATATTTATATGTGCATATAAATTTTTTAATAATTATATAAATAATAAATTAATATATAAATCTTTCAAATATGTTTAGGAAATTTATATTAAAAAATAATTTTTACAAATCTAATTAATATTTATTAGATGCAAAATATTAATAACTGATAAATTATTCAAACAAGTATTAAATATAATCATGTCCTTATATGTCATTTTGTTTGTTTAAATAATCAAACAGCTATCAGCTATCAGTTAATTTACCAAACACTTTTATACAATCAGCTAATACAATCCGCTAGTCAAATCAGCTAATGCAATAAGCTATCAGCTATCAGCTAATGTAATCCGCTATCAGCTATCAGCTATCCGCTAATTGCCAAACAGGGCCATAATATTTGATGATTTTCAAATAATTGATCACCTAATATTTTATTATTAAATAGAGATATATTATATTCCTGTGTCAGAATTTGAACTCATACAAAATAGGGAGAAATTATATCATAAATTCAGCTCACCACTCATTCGTGGTCCCAACCAATAAAAAGCATCTATTTGATTAATTTTTTTCATGTCATTTTTTTACTGAATGAATCTTCACCTAGATTTAATAAAATGAATATAATACACCTATGATATAAAAAAATTAATGAAATGAATATTTTTTATTGGTTGAGACAATGAATGATGTGGCGAGTCAGACCTATGATATAATTTTTTCAAAAGATGACAAGATAAACATCTTTAGCTATTAAGCCAATTAATGAATCTCAATTAATCACGTAGCATTAAAATTTAATAATATGGTTTTCACAATTAAAAAAAAAAACTTGAAAAATAAATATTCAAATTAAACGTCCAATAATGAATATGATTGCTGGAATAATATCTGTACATTTCCCCCCTTTCCAATCAAATAAATCATAGAATTTACAGAAGTGATTTTTAATTAAAAGCCACTTGTTATTTTCTTCTTCACGAGTTAAATAGTCTCAAAAGTCTAGACCTCTTTTGCTTTGCCTCCATTCCGATTCGAACCCGGGACGACTCGGTGGATAACTCACCCACCTTTCTCTGCCATCTCCAGGCATTCTCCGAGCTAACATATAATTGACTCTGTTCATTATGCCCCGGCCCCCAAACCAATTGCAAACAAATAAAAAAGAGAGTAAAAACCCAACTATGAATTAGTAACCACCTCCTCAACTCGGCCAACCCACTCGTTTCAACAATGCGTGCTGAATTGTTTACTCCAGCTAACTCAGAACTGAGTTAAAAAAAACCCGGGGATAATCGGAGCTCTTTCCTTTCTGTTTTTTTTTTCTGAATTACCAGATTGCTTTTTCAGCGAACCCATGAAGTAACGGTCGAGATTCGGTCCACAAATGGCAGTACCCTTTGAAGTCGTCGATGTTTACGAACTTACCGGAGTGACCCGAATCCGAACGGGAAATAAACCGGATCACTTCTTCGAAAATGGACTCGTCGCACGGGATCGACAATGGGCCTGTGTTAGTGAAGCCGTACTCTTCCTCGGCTTCAATAAGGAGCTTCTTGAAGACGGGATGGTTCAGGTACGTCAAGCGCACAACGAATCTCCGGCAACTCGTCCCCACATAGACAGCCACGTGTCCCGCCGGCACATCAGACGGGATGCGACCGGCCGACATGCGGGCCTTGTTCCTCCACCGCCGCAGCATTTGGCGAAGCCTCACAATGTGGCGGATTTTGCAGCATTTTCCCAATCCCGCCGACATTTTTCGGGGAAAATTAAGAAATCGGAGAGAGAAAAATGGAGTCTTCGATTTGTTTGGGTTCCGATTTGATTTGAGTAAGCAATTAGAGCTTTTCGAAGGGAGGAAGAGAGTTTAGGAGGGAGGAAGGTTTTATAAAAAGAAGGGTGGGAAAGTACCCCTAAAGTTTGAGATAATTACAAGGCTTATCTGTTGCGCTGTTGATGACAAATTAAAAAAAATCCTCAAAATGTCTTTTTGGCAATTAGCACACCAAAAGGCCCTCTTCAATGGATAAATAATAAATAAATCTACAAAAAAATTCTATTTTTTTAAAGGGTTAATATCCTATACACTACGGTGGAAATTGAAAGTTTCTACAAGAGCATTAGTTTTAGGGTATAGAGAATTAGTTAGGGTATAAGGTTTATGGGTTTAGGTGTAGGGGTTTAGAATTTAGGGATGATTGTTTCAATTTAAGGTTTAGGGTTATAATTTAGTGTTTATAGGTTAGGGTTTAGTTTTAGGGTAATATGGTGAAGATTTAGATTTTAACCTATAAACCCTAAATTATAACCCTAAACCTTAAATTGAAACAACTGTCCCTAAATTCTAACCACCTATACCTAAACCCCTAAATTCTATATCCTAAACTAACTCTATATACCTTAAATTTAAGGCGCTTGGGGAAAATTTCAGTTTCCACCGCTTGTGTATAGAATATTTATCCTTTTTTAAATTATAAAATTTAATTGGACTAAAATTCACAATTTTTAAATATTATAATAGTAACGATATCAACAAAGTTAAGACTTCAATGAAAAGTTTAGAATTTAATGTAAGATGAGATAGAGACGAAGTCCCTCTTTGATTGAGAGGGATTGTCTGCTTCAATTTTTTTTGGGTATAATATTATTTTTAATTTAAATATTAATCAAATAAAATTTTTGTCCATCCAATTTTTAAATTTTTATATATAATTGATCTGTATTTACTCTCAATGTTTTATCCTAGTTCTATCCATAGATTGAGACCTTGAGTGATTAAATACGCAAACTTATATTATTTTGTTTTAATTTTGAATAAATTTTTATTACTAGTAGACTTAATGTCAAATAAAATTATTTATTTATGTATCTCTTAATTAGATATAATGAAATTCTAGTTTAATTCGTTAAAGAGCAAGCACATTTAGCTCGTTGGTCAAGCTGTTCATCTTTGTTTCCTCATATTTTTTTAGATTATGAGTTTTAGACCTATTAAGAACACTCTCTTCCTTCTCCTAAAATTCTCTTTTCCATCCATTCTAGTAGAATTAAGATTTACCAAAAGAAAAGAAAAAATAATTCGTTGAAAGTTGTAAATTCTTTGGTTGACGTTTATAATCTAAATTAGAAAATACTAAACAAAAATCATAAGACTATTTGCAAATGGTAAGCCAAATTTGACCCTCCAAATAATTAAACCGGTAATCAATGATTAGCTTCCATAATTTCTTAATAATTCATTGGTTGAATTGATTATATATTCCCAATATAGTGGTCAAATGAAGTAACATTTGGACCCCAAAAATGAGGTAACATTGCAATTCAAAGAAGTTCGACAACTCTATTTTTTTTGCATAATATCAAAAATGTCCCTAACATTTGATTGAATAGTTATTTTGGCCTTTATTCTTTTTTGAACCAATTTAACCCCTAATATTTCATTTTGGGTCAAAATGGCCCTTCTGAAGATGAAAATAGTTAGTCAACTGACGATAAACAGCTTGAAATGACATGACTTGACAAACCTACATGGCAGTACATGCTGCGAATTGCGATAACAATGTTATATAGACAAATATGTTGACTTTACATAATGACACACAAGTCAAAAAAACATTTTTATAAAATTGTATGAAATATAAAATAGTTTTCTTCTAACGCGACATTCTATCAAGACACTTCAAGTTGTTTATCGTCAGTTGACTAACAGTTTTCATCCGCAGAGGGGTCATTTTGACCCCAAAATGAAATGTTGAGGTTAAATTGGTTCAAAAAATAATATGGGCCAAAATGACTATTTAGTCAAACGTTAGGGGCAATTTTTGGTATTATGCAAAAAAAAAAAACAGAATTGTCGAACTTCTTTGAATTGCATTGTTACCTTAGTTTTGGGATTCAAATGTTACTTCATTTAAGGATAAAATTGAAATGTTTAAAAATTTGGAGATCAATTTAAATGAGAGTCATAGTTTGAGGGTGAAATTGAAAAATTAGAATGTCTAAAAGTTTAGGGACAAATGTAGAGTGAGGGTCATTTTTTAGGATGAAATTGGAATGTATAAAAGTTTGGGTATCGATTTAAAATGAGGATCATAATTTGGGACCGTGTGGTGCAATTAACTCTTAAAAAATTAAAAATATTTCCTAATTGATATTTGACTAAGACTACATCGGATACCATTATACATTGGACAGAAATCTTTTGCCTCTTTTCGTTGCCTCTATTTATACACTCATACTTAAAAAATAAGTTTAGGGTTGAGGTTTAAGATTTATGGTTTAGGGAATTGTGGGTTTGATGTATTTTTAGGGGTTAGGATTTAATATTTATGGTTATAGATTATAATTTAAATTTTTAGTGTTGAGACATAAAAAATCACCGAAAAGGAGCATATGATTTTTGTCCTTAAACATTAGGCGCATTGAACTTTCAATTGCTTTAGTTATAGCACTAAACTTTGGTTTTCACTTCAATTATACCATTGAGCAATTAACATCTAAAACAACGTAAAATTTAGTGTTATAATTGAAGTAATTAAAAATTCAATAGTATAAATGATACAACACCTAAAGTTTCCGATGTTGTTTATTCTTTGATTAACGACACCAACTTATTAAAGAAGTCTTGAAATAAACTACATTACAACTTTAGACGTTAAAAAAATGGATGAGCACACCATAAATCCAATTAGTCGCTTATGATTTTTCATTTAACACACCATAAAATTGAATTTTGTATAAATCATCAAAATATAGATCAATTAATTCGAATCAAATATTATAAAAAATTTATTATAAATAAATTGAAAAAACCCACCACATGCAAAAGTAGAGAGGGGAAAGAAAGTAGATGTGTTTACAAGTGGTGTGGAATCAACTGGAATATGCTTTTGCTTCCTAAAGCATATAAAAACGATTTTGCAAGCTCTATACCTGACTTTTCCCCCATGTGCGGGGATGCCCCATCTCATTCTTTATTTTCCAAAAAAAAAAACGGTTTTTTCTTTTTGTTCTATTCAAATTTTTTATGAACATTTTATGACCTCGGAACTTAATTAGTAGTCTTATACTCTGAAAAAAATGACGTTCATTTTAATAGATTCGAGTTTGAATATTTTTGTCTACAAGCATGGTTGTATTTACATAGTTACTCGGTGGGTCACATGACCCACCACTAAAAATGAAAAAAAAAAATCCATTTATTCTTTTGGGGTAGTTTTCATATTGGTCCTTCATTTTTTGTTTGTAATTTATTTTAATGTAATTTCACATAATTATATATTATTTTGACCCTTTCAAATTTTATATTCTTTTAGTTTGATCCCCAAATGCATGTGTTTATTTTATTTTCATTATTAATTTATTATTTTATTGCATTGTATATTTATTTTTATTATATTTTTATAAAACACCACTATTATTTTTCGCTAGTTAATATATTTTTTATAATTATAATTATTGTGTAATATATATTTACCCTCTATTTTATTATATTTATTATTATTATTATTATTATTATTATTATTATTATTATTATTATTATCGCTTTCATTATTTTTATTACCATATATATTATTTTTTCTATTACTACTAATGTGTTATTATTATTATTATTATTAGTATGTCACAGGGGAACTTTTTGCGACCGAGCTAGCCGCACCCATAGGTGCGGACCCTTGCGCACCAAGCCTTCCACCCGACCGAGGGGCCCAAAACATTGCCGATGCCACGCACCAAGGGGCCATGCACAACGCCCTTGGTGGTGTCCGCGCCCAAGAGAACCGGAGTGGGCATGTTTCTCCGCACCATGGGGCCTTGTCTAGCACCCCATGTGCTGCCCACAAGACTTGCACCCGAGGGGGCCCAACACACGCACCCGAGGGGCCTTTGCCATGCACCCTCCATGCCGGCCAAGGCATGGAGCCCGAGCCCGCACCCGACGTGCGCATCAAGGCCGAGTCCACACACGAGGGGCCTTGCCTTGCCCCGTCCATGCCGCCCAAGGCATGGAGCCCGAGCCCGCACCTGACGTGCACACTAAGGAGGACAAGCCCACAACCGAGAGGGCCTTGCCTTGCACCATCCATGTCGGCCAAGCCATGGATCCCGAGCCTGCACCCGATGTGCTCACCAAAGAGGTCGAGCTTGCACCCTCCATGCGCACCATAAGGCCTAGGGATGCCCATCCGAATTGCCCACACCCTTAGGGCCCGACTTAGCACCTAGCATGCTACCAAGGGGGTTTTGGACACAAGAACCGGGTCATGCCAAGCACAATCCGCCCAAGCATCCAAGACCCAAGCTATGTTCTCATCCTTTGACTATCACACAAGGAAAGGGATCTTCCATGGGGGCCTATCCGAGGAAAGTATTCTATGACAACAATTATATGATGTCATATCTTTGTAATGAGGGCAATTTTGTTCATATGAAAGTGTTGCCATGTTTAGGAGGGAGGATTCATCCTTAGCCATCGGATTGAATCACTCATAGCCGTTAGATCGAGGGGGCTTAGGCTATAAATAGAGCCCTCCTCCATCCTTTGTATTCATTCCTCATTCTCCACATTTTCATTCTTCTTTGAGTATTTTAATAAGAGCAAGCACTTGAGTACTCTTTTCTCCCCGTCTAGGCTTAGGGGGAGTTTTTAACGAGGCTCATTGCTTTGATAAGCACTTGTCTTGCCTATCTTCTTTGCCAAGCCATCGCACCTATCTTCCAACGCTTCCGCAACCCAACTAAGCCTTCCAAGCTTAGTTTCCAAGGCTGAACTTGGTCATCTTTTTTCCTCTTTCAACCAAGTGTTGCACGGTGCTAGCCCTTCCGACCTAGCCCCGTGACAAGTTAGTATCACTAATTAAGTTTATTTGTAGTCATTATTATGTCCTAATAATTTGTAATTTAAATTTTTATGATTTTTAAATATATTTTTTATTAACTTATTTAATTTACTCTTGATTAACATGTGATTGTACATATTGTTGGTCAGTGAACCACCAAATTCAAATTCTTGGATCTGCCTCTATCTACAAGGTCTGTGTGCCTTATCAAAAAGTTAAACAAATATGAAAAAAATACTATCTTGTAATCACGTTAAGACTATTTAAAAATATTTATTTTATATATCAGACGTTATAAGTTCGAATTCATCCATATAAAAAGCTCTTCAACAACTATAGTTCCATCTATTTAAGCATCAAGAGGTATTTTAGTACTCCCTTTTTGGAGCTTAAAGATAAAACAATAAGAGTTTATTGTCAATGAACATTCTTAACCGCTATGACATTAAAATAAAACAATCTCTTATTTGTGTTATGTTTTACATATCAACAAAAATAATATAAAAATACTTTAATACAGACAGTTAATATACATTACAATTTCATACATTTAATAATTTAAGTTTTTTTTATATATAATTACACATGATGAAACAAATGACACATACACAACAATCTAAATATGTAGAAACAGATCCGTAGCCACTAATTTATCCGAATCAAACTGAAGAGGTTTTAAAATAATCATGTGTAATACAATCTAAGCATCTGATGAAGGTGATTGGGTCCACGTGCATGTTATGGGAAGATAGGGTGCATCCCCCCAAACGCCATGGTATGTGCACGTTAAAGGTAAAGAAACAACCCCACTTGCTGCCATTTCAGGATCATATCATTTAGTTTGTTCCTTTTGCAATCTTCTTCCTATGTCACCCTCCACATAGATTATATATATATATATTGATACACGAGCTGTGTAAAAAAATTTACATAATTTTTTTATAAAATTTAAAACTTAAATCTTAAACTCTAGCATCCTAAACTTTAAACCCTAAACTATAAATTCTAATCATAAACACTAAATTTTACACCCTGCCCACTAAAACCCTACACCCGAACTTAAAACCCTAAAAATTAAAATTAAAAGGCTTGTAAAATTTACACAAATTTGTGTATCAAAATATTTTTCATATATAATCATTGATCCTTTTATTACGTTATTTATGGTCTAAATCCATGCAAGAGTTTAAAGAGATATTGATGTTGAGTTTTTTATTTTAGAAATAGAGATGTTTTTAGATTATTTCGTGAACTAGAAATGTTGTGTAGAAGTGTCATGAAATGTAGGCAACTTTCAAAATTCGTCGGAAAATGCTGGCGACTTTAAACAAAGAAACGAACCAAAAATACATTTTATGCATAAGAATTTTTCGGCAACTTCTAAAACATCTCTACTTCACGAAATAGAAACAAACTCACCATATATTGTGAATTGTCTATTCCAACATCACTACATGGGTAAAATACCTGAATATTTGTCCTTATAATTGATGTATGTAAAAAAAATTATAAAATAAATAATTTTTATTCGCCAGAACTAGTATGACATGGTGTGACATATTGATATAACATTTTTTTAAGAAACGTCTAATATAATGTTTATCCACGCCAAGTGTCAAAAGGATGACATATTTTAATGTCAACGAACAACAAGTTTATTACTCCAAAACATCTTTAGTAATAACAAAAAATACATTATTAGCCATGTTATCATACTAAAATAACTAATAATAGTATAAATATAAAAAACGATAGAAATGAAACTTATTTAAAATCTTGAAATATATATTATTATAGTAGAATTTAAATGTGTTTGTCAAGTAGAACCCTCTCTTGTTACAAATGGGCCAATACAATTATTTTTTTATGTGGCAAGAGGGGTGAGACTTGAGAGAAGGAAAACCGTTGAGGAGTTGGAGTCTACTTTATAGAAGGAAAAAATATAATTATAATCTAATAATTTAATATGTTTTAGTTTCTTATCGTGTATAGTTAATATTCATCTTGTATTTGAGATTATTAATTGTTCGAGTGGTCAAAGATGATCATGTTATTTTATTTTGTATAGGTTTAAATCTTAATTTTTATGTTGGGAATATAAGAGTCTGTTTAGTTTTAGAAAATAATTTTTATTTTCATTTTCTATTTTTATTTTTAAAAAATAATTTTCATTTTCAGTTTTCTAAAAATTAGAAAACATGTTTGGTTAATAGGTTGGAAACTTGTTTTGAAAAATGAAAATAATGAAAATGTGTTTAGTATCTAGTTTTTTTAAATAGAAATAAAAAAATAAGTATTAAATAATTAAAATAAAATATAGTTAGAAAAATATTGTTGTTATAATAATAAATAAAATACGAGTAAATAAACTAATTTTTTTAAAAATGACATTAGAAAAATTTGAATCCATGTTAAAATTAAGAAACTTTTGTTTTTCATATTTTCCACCTTCCTAAAATATTTTCAATGAAAACATCTTTTTTATGTTTTTAATTTTTCAATTATTTTTGTTTTCAGTTTATAATTTTAGAACCAAACACATTTTATTCACCGTTTTTATTTTTAATAAAATAAAAATAGAAGCAGACTTCATTTTATAAAATCAAACGAACCATATTATTTAATATTTAATAAAAAAATCTATTTTATGATTCACATTCATATTTTATAATTATTCATTCTAATACCATCTTTTTCAAAATTTGAATATATTTTTCCTTTAAAAATGTAATATGTTTTATCAACTATAATAATGTGTGTATATATATATATATATATATATAAAAAAGTTTTTGATAAAAATATATGTGTTTATAACTGTATACTAATATATATATATATATATATATATATATATTATAAAGAAAAATAATAGATGATGTCTAGGTTCTTAGTTGCTTAGTTGTACTGAAACGTGTCACGGAGCTCACGGTGCGGACCACCTCACGCCCGCGGCTTATTTATTTAGGGTTTGGATCCCACAACCCCTAATTCTATTTTATTCTCACTTAATCAAAAACTGTATTTTTAAGTGCATGAAATTTTTTTGATAAAAATATATAAGTGTATTTTATTCTCACGGTGCGGAGCACCAAACGGAGCTCGATTCAAGTTTGAACTCTAACCTTAATTTTAAGTGCATGAAAATTTTATACTGTATTAAAAAAACGTATAATTTTTTTTTCACTTTAATCAACCAACAACAAAACATAATAATACAAATGTATGAGCCATTAAAAATTCCAAAAAAAAAATTGAAAGCCCACTCTAAAATTTTAATATGTTATTTCCTCGATTTGCTTGCAACTTTTTTGAGTTGAGTATAAAATAATTTATCTCGTTAAGAACTCGAGTCAAGTTTAAGATCAAGTTAAATTTTCATCATTAATTATACTAATATCTGTCAATCTAGGAATATGGAATCTCATCCACATATAATAAGTATCCATATTTTATCTCATTTCTTAATTAGGGGGTACTTACTAATTAGCTGGATTAAGGCCCACAATTTTTGGGGTTTCGATAAATTAATTAAAGCTGGCATGGTATTGGTGCTTGCTTGCTTGGTAGTTGCTAGCTAGAGAGCTTCTACTTCAGGAATTTAATGACAACCATAATTTTTAAATTATAAGGACTTTGAATTTGTTTATACTTAATTATATGTTTTTGATATTATTGACTAATTAAATTTTAATTTGATTGGCGTTATTACAGTTGTAATATATAAAAAGACGTAAATTTAAATGTGTTTAAGTATGTAACATCCTCTAAAATTAATATTTTTAAAGTTATTAAGGGTCATGGCCTAAACTTTCCGTTTAAATAATTTTTAAGTCCTCATCAAATTAGTCAAATTGATATTTCTGTTTAAATATTTTAGGTCCCTATTAAATTTGAAATTTAATAATTTAAACCTATAATGTTTCATCCTAATTACATCCCCTCTCTCTATAAATATGCATTATTGTTATTAAATTATGAATAAAATGTATTTTAAATTATGAATAAATAATATGTTCATTAATAATGCAAACGTGGGGATGTCTTGCTTACTTCCACAATCGACCAAAGACAATCTTATTGACCTAGGTTACAACTTCGAACAATTCCACATTTCAGTGTCGGAATTCGGATTAATTAATATTTTAAAATTTGTAGTATTTCAATATAATGCTTTTTTAAACAAATTTCTATATATAATACTTGTATTTGAAGTTTGTTGAAATTGGTTCATTTATCGACTCAAATGATCAAAAAGTTAATTTGTTTAAAACATGATAAAAGTAAATTAGTTATATTCTGGGTAAAATATTGAACTTTTAGAATGTACTTGATAGAATTAAATAGTGAAAATATTGAAAATTATATGGAGAGAAATGATAGAATAATGCAGTTGTTTTTTTATAGAGTAAACTATATCGGATACTACTAAACTTTAAGTTTAATATTGATTATATAACTGACCTAAAAATAGATACTATTAACGAGCCGAGCTCAGCATACTCAAGCTCGAACTTGACTCGAATTCTTAATGAGTCACACCGAGCTTAGCACTACTCGAGCTCGACTCGGTGGGCCATTAAAAATGATGACATGGATGGATCTTAACGTATGCATGCAAACGTGGATGAATTTTAATGACTTCGTAGTATAACTGAAACCTAAACTAAAATTCAATGCTAAAATAATATTGATTTTTAGTTCAATAGTATAATTAATACTAAAATTAAAGCCTAGTGGTATATGGTGTACTTTACCCTTTTACATATAATATGTTATTAGAATTACCCATTTTATTATAAATATTGTAACTGTTTGAGTAATTATTCCCCAAAAAATGAAAATTATACATTTTTATGAGTATTGAAAGTTTTTGAGTAATTATTCAAAATATTATAAAATGACTCGTTTTCCGTACGAACATGTAATATTTTGAGATGTTAAAAAATATTTAAGTTTAGATATTTGACAAATTTCTGTAACATTATGGGCAATTACTCAAAAAGTTAAAAATTTTGTAACAAAATATGTAATTATGATAATTCTTTAAGTAATTACTCAAAAAAATACATATCCATAAGAAAAATAGCAGCTTTTTCAACATTGTGATTAATTACTCAAAAAGTCGCTGAAAATTTGAAGTTGGAAATTTGTGAAATTTTTGTAACATTATCATTAATTAGTAAAAAGTTGCAATATGCGTAGCAAAATGTGTATTTGTAACTTTTTTAATTACTCAAATCGTAGGAAAGATGAGTAATTTTGTAACTTTTGAGTAATTACTCAAAATGTTATAAATTTTTTATGTTTTGGTATTTTAGAAATTTCTGTACGATATGAGTAATTATTCAAAAAGTTAAAATATTTATAACAATGTGTAATTCTTGTAATTTTTTACATAGTTACTCAACATATTACATGTGCATAATGAAAAAAAACCCTAATATTTGGCTGGATAGTCATTTTAGCCCCTATATTTTTAATCAATTTAACCCCTTAACGTTTCATTTTGGGTCAAGATGACCCCTCTACGGATGAAAACTGTTAGTCAACTGATGATAAATAGCTTGAAATGATGTGACAAGCCTATGTGGCAGTGCACGCCACAATAGCAGTGTCATATAGACAAATACGTTGACTTTACATAACGACGCATCAGTCAAAAAATATTTTTATAATATTGTATAAAATATATTTTTTTTCCTTCTGACGCGTCATTCTGTCAAGTCATTTCAAGTTGTTTATCCTCAGCTGACTAACAGTTTTCATCCGCAAAAGGACCATTTTGACCTAAAATGAAATGTTGGGCGTTAAATTGGATCAAAAAAAGAATGTGGGCCAAAATGACTATTCAGTTAAACATTAGGGGCGTTTTTTTTGGCTTTAAGCCTATTACATGTTAGTATGTAAAGAGTAATTTTGTAACACATTTAACGCACTCGTTGCAAGTGCTCTCACTAAAAGATAAACGACTGACCATAAAATATACTCTATTTCTATTGGTAAGAAAGTATTCATAAAGCTTCTTGATTTGCAAGAAAGTATATGTGGTGATCACATTAATAACTATGCGTTTTTAGAGCTGCCCAACAAGAAACCAACATTAATTATCATTTTGGATGGATGAATGAAGCTTGTGAAATGTGATTCACCTCCACTTGCTTGTATAGAACAAGAATTTTTAAACTATTTCAACTTGCATTTCCAAGCTTTTTACTATGAAACAATTAAATTTTAGATAATTATAGTCATGTTTGGTATGGATGTTTAAAAATATCCGATTCAATTATCTGTTGATTCGATCTAAAAATTCAGATATTCGATCTGATTTTTATTTTCGGATCGGATATTCGATCCGATTATAGATTTTTCGGATCGGATACAAATCACAATATTTCAAGTTTCAGATTATCTGAAAACCTGAAAATCCGAAAATCTATATTTTTTTAAATATTAATCTTGTTATATTTAACAATTTGATGCTTGTTATATCCGAAAATTTAAAAAATCGAATTTATTATAAATGTGAATCTTGTTATATTTAGCACTTTGTTGTTTGTTATATTCGAAATTTCGAAATTTTTATAAATACGACCTTCAAATTCGAAAAAATAGTTGAATCAAATTATATTTTTGGATAATCGAATATCCAAATATCCGATCCGATTATCCGGTATCCAAAAAACCGGATAACCAATTTTTTCCGGATTAGATGCGGATCACTATATTATCAATCCGAAAAATCGAATATCCAAAAAAAAACGGATCGGATCGGATCCGATATCCGACAATGAACACCTTTAATGTTTGATAAACATTTTTTGAGCTAAGATTAGTGGTTTGAAACATTTTTAGAGGTTTGACCAGTCAAATTCAATAATTTAGATGTTTGATAAATATATGATTATAATAGCGCATTGAGGTGAAACCTCTCATTTTGAAAAAGATCCTTTTAAGAGCTTTTTGAGTTAGAGGTTTGGATAGGAGACTTGTAAAGACTATTTTGTCCTTGATAATTATAAAAAAATTCTTTAAATAACATAAATTTGATTAACTAATAAAATTTAAAAAATAATTTCATAAATAAGAAATTAATATATATAAATTAATAAATTCATATAAATTTAATAATTAATAAAATTGTATTCAAAATATAATTTTATAGATAAAAAATAATATATATATCTAAATTTAAGAATTATTAAAATTATATTAAAAATATAATATCACAAATAAAAAAATTAACATGTGCATCCTCATATATGCTCAGTAATGATATTAAAAAAATAATTTTTTATAATTTAATTAATATTAATAGATACAAAATATTAATAACTAATAAATTATTCAAACAAATATCAAATATAAGCATGTCCTTATATGTCATTTTGCTTGTTCAAATAATCAAACAGCTATCAGTTATCAGTTAATTTTACCAAACACTTTTATACAATCAACTAATATAATTCGTTAGTCAAATCAGCTAATACAATCATCTATCCGCTATCAACTAATGTAATCCGCTATCCACTATCAGTTATCTGCTAATTGCCAAACATGGCCTATATATATTTTTTTTAAAAATCAAATATTGGACATATATTGGGACTTGATAAATAACCTAATTGTTGAACAAATCATGAAGATTTATTAATTAAATTTGGGAGCACTAAAGCACTAATTGATTTCATAGTTTGGTGGCAACTGATAAACAAGTTATAATATAAGCAACTATGTAGCTTCCTTGCTAAGATGTGTGGGAACCAAAAGACTAATTTATAATAGGATAAAATACACTAATAGTCACTAAACTATGAAAAAACCATCATTTTGGTCACTGATTTCTCAAAAATTATAAAATAACCATTAAATTTATCGAGACTGTTACAAGTTGAGCACTAGATATTATAAAATAATGTAACAATTCGATTAATTTAATGATCGTTTGTAACATTTTGATAAAATTTATAGACCGTTTTGATAAAATAATGTAACAGTTTGATAGATTCAATGACCATTTCGTAACCTTTAAAAGGTCCTTAAAATTATAGGGATATTTGTAATAATACCCCTTTTAAATATTTTTTTTATAATTAGGTCCTTAAAATTGATTTTTTATTTACAATTCAGTCCTTAAATTTATTATTTTTTACAATTAAGTCTCTTAAAATTATTTTTTTACAATTTAATCCCTAAAATTGATTTTTTTTATATAGGTCGGGTCGGAGTCAGAGTCAGGTTTAAGGTATTTATTTTCGGGTCGGGTCGAGTCGGATTTTTTAAAAGATATGGTCAGGTCGAGTCGGGTTTGGGTGAGCCAAAAACCCGGCCCGACCCGACCCGTGCCCATCCCTAGTTCTAACACTCTATTTTCAACCTTTTAAAAATGGATAAATATAAAACTAAGCTCAATTGATCTTCCGTTTAATAAAAAAATGAAATGGAGTAATATCTCAAAATATTAATTGACCAATAATAATAATAATAATTCATTCTTAAAAATAATAACATCTTTGTCAATGTTTGATCCATGACTCCTGTCACCATCAAAACAGCAATTCCTCGTTTGCAAAATACCTTTTTTTTTTTTTAAATAAACTCTGAAACTTTATTATATGGCAACCTGAAATGAAGATTCCTATAGATTAATTATAAAATTTAGCTTTATAATACTCAAATAAACACAAACTTTCCCAAGAGTCATTTTCATTAAGATTCATATATTCTCTGTCAGGAACGGACTCGAAATTTTATGTAAAGAGATGTAAATTATTAGAAAGCTATATTAAAAACATATGTCGTAAAACTATAAAAAATTAGGGGTAAAAAATTAGATAGTTAATAAAAAATTTAAAAAATATATTTAAATTATAAAAATTTAAAATTTTTAAAGGCTACGGTTGCCCCTGCAACACTCTTCGGTCCATCTCTTTTTCCAGTGCTATTTGGTAGCTGCCTAAGCATTTTCTACTCTGTAGCTGTCTTTTTCTTCTGATCTCCTTCAAATGAAAACGAAAGAAAAAGTACAATATTTTAATGGAAACCAACTAACAAGTAATTAATTCTCCACTAAAACTCTAATGATGGATTTTTGTGTGAACTTTTGACGTGATTAAGGGACAAAATTATGTTAATATTTTTAGGACAATTTGTGGTGGGTCGACTGTTATGTTAGGTGTCAAAATATTACTTGAAACCACTAATAATTTTCCATAATTTATATCTTAATCATTTCATCAAATGATTGGAAATGATTGGAAATATGCCTCCAATTAGGTCAAAAGATTGCAATAAGATATAGCATTGGATTTAGCTTATGCTTTTCTACCTCGTTATTTTCAGAAATTTTCCAAGCAAACAATGTTTGAGATTGCTATAATAATGAAAGAAACTATCAACCATAATAATTCTTATTTAATTTTAATTAACTCGTTTAAGACGGACATTATGTGTTTTAAGTTCAATTTTGTACACAAATCTTCATAATGCTATATGTTTGATTTTTGTAAGTGATTAAGATTATTGTGTTATTCTAACAAAGAGAGGAAACCCTAAACCAAAAAGAATCAAATTAGTTGTTGACAAGATTGTATGATTATAGTCGGAGCAAAAATCATGTCTCTTTCTAGTGTTCATACGTATGTTTCAAAAATTAAAAAATTAAACTCTACATTCTAAATACTAAATTTTAAAAACTAAACTGTATATCTTAAACTCTAAATATTAAATTCGAATTCTTAGTGTTAGAATATTATACATAAAAACGTCGAAAAAAGACAGAATTTTTTTATTTTTGCAGCTCTGAAATCTATAGTAGATTTTCCCAATCAATTCACAATACGAAGGGGATAGAGACATCGAGAGATGTCAGGTTTGAATAAGACAATGGGGAAGTAAACCAAACAAAGATTCCCCAAGTTATGACAAATGTTTTTGATGTGCCATGAATTATATTTTATGTATTTAACAGCCGCAGGAGATATTGTATTTAGCATTGCATTTGAGGTTGACGGTTCCAATACACTTTTTATATAGGCTTGATTAATTTGAATTAAATATTGTATTAATTCTTTATAATAATTAAATTTTATAATTTTTCTTAAAGAACTTAATACCTCATTCTATTATATCGAATGACAGTGGATGTTCTAAAATACTTTTTGATAAAAAAAATATCATTAAAAATTTACTCCTAATGTTATTGAACCCACAACATCAGAAATAAAAAAGTGTTAACTGAAAGCTTTTAACTACATGCTTTATAAATGATCGACTTTAAAATGTATTTTTCTGAAAATAATTTCCAACTACAATAAATAATAGGGTAAAGGCATAATTAAGCTACAATTAGCTTGTTTAGGACAAAGCATGGAGCATGTTAGAAGCCCGGAGTATACGGGGGGAAGGTTGTCTTAATGTTTAATTCTTTGTGGTTAAGATAATGCGCATATCACATGGGATTTTGATGGAAAAGTGAGAACCCTATACCAAGTCGAAAACCCAGTCTTCTCCCACTCATGCCTCCTCTTTTCATCCCATAGAAACGGGTTGTATATATTTAGGACTGATATAGAGTTTTATATTGAAACAAAATCTCGAATTTAAGTATTGTGGATGAAAAATATTATATAGATTGTTTAAGTCTCTCTCAAAATTTAGATTTAAAAATTTAATGAATTTTTATCCCTCCTAACCTTTGATCCTAGCTCCGTCTCTAGATTGTTTCAGGTCCAAACTCAATTTAAACTGAAATGGTATAATAGCATTTTAAATTCTTTTTAGTTTGAATATTAATTAAATAAGACATATGTTCCTCTTAATTTTTAAATTTAATGAATTTTTGTTTTTTTCAACTTTTTATCCTAGCTCCGTCCCTGATTGTTCCAGGTCAACTTAACTCAATCCAAACTGAAATGGAACAAAAATGGAACCTACTTTGGTGTTCATACCCTGAGAATCTCGAAATCGACCGTAGATGATAATGATTGGCTAACTAACCCAGCACATGCACATATGTTCTCCACTTCCTTTCCTTTCAAATCTGTGGGAGCGTGATGCCTTCCTACGTTGACATGTGTCCCAAAGTTTGGCTATATCTTTTGGCTAAAGTGGTGAAATCCAAGACTTGAGAATCAAGGTTTGTTTTTTAGAATATCTTCCCATTTGGTTTATTAACGAAATTACTGCTGTAAATGTGAGGCTTACTGTTGAGTTAGATCGGAAGAGATTGATTCCGATAAGAATTTAGAGTTTAGATTGGCAATGACATTGATTTAGATTGACCGACTCGCTCTATTGTCATCCCTAGTGAACCCACCTTCCTACATATTACGTGACTTTGGTATTGGACTTCACAAAATGGGTACTATCAGATCGGTGAATCCAATAATAGACCTCGGGGTGACATTCCAACTTTCCTCCTTTCACGACCTATAGGGAAGAGAATCCAATACAAAAGTATGTAATTTTCTCTCTTAAAATCAGCAATCAAGATTAAACTTTTGAGATCATCAAATACTAGAAAAACGCTTTCTTAAATGGAGAAATGAGATGAATATATGGGCAAGAACAAGCTCACGGTTGTATAGTGTAACCCCTAAACCCGGCTATGCGTTACAACGGATCCTAGGAAGTCACATTAGGGTCACAAAAGCGACCTACATTGAAAATTACACATGAAAACATTTTTTTTCTCAAAACACTTATTAAACTGTAAAATCAACTTCTGTTTAAAATACAATTTCCGGAAATCATTTAAACACATAACAAAATTTCAGAAAGCACTTTACAAACACTGACATGAAACAATACATGACATACATGCCACTAACTATACAGTACCGTACTCTAGAGGCAACGCCGAGGGAACTCCGAATACTGATGTCAAACATTATACCATGATATATTCTTTTAACCTGCAATGGTAAAAACAGCGTGAGCTTGAAAAAGCTCAGTAATACAGAACTACCAAAAGATGCTATAAGCTCATGCAAATATATGGTAGGCATAACATTTTCATGATGTTCCACGTAGTAACGGTTTCCAATTCTATTATACTATTTCGAGGTTGCATCATACTCGAGAATAACGATATTTGTTCTTTAATCAAACATCAAGAACTAGACGGGAATTATATAGGCTGGTAAAATACGGAGGTGGAAACAGAAAGTTTAGTGTCTAGTGTGTTCCAATAAGTGCAGATCAAGCATGCATAAATGCCATAAGAACATGTAACAATTCAATGCAAATGCTCAAGTACATACAAGAGTTTACTGGTAACTACCCTCCAACCTTACACCAATATGTAGTCCCCAGAACTGCATTCATAAGGACTTACCCTAGGCCCGATGGGCATAGGTGCCACCTAAGGGGCTGCCTTAGGTCCATAAGGACTTACCCTAGGCCTGATGGGCATAGGTGCCACCTAAGGGGATGCCTTAGGTCCATAAGGACTTACCTAGGCCCGATGGGCATAGGTGCCACTCAAGGGGAGACCTTGAGTCCATAAGAATTTACCAGCTTGATCAGGGCTGTACCAACAGAGACTTCATAACATAACTCAACAGTATACCCCAGATAGTAATCGGTATTCAGATTTCCAGACATGAGTAACATAATACATGTAACAAACATATTCTATTCAGAGTATCAGAAACAGAAGTTCATGCTTTTGACAGATAAATGGGCATACTATTGAGCAGAGCAGACATTTTCAGCATTCATCATGCAAACAGATTGTACCATCATAGATCAAACGATCACATACCAAGTATACAGATTGAGCAGACATATATTAGGTAGGCAGAGAATGTTATCATATATCAAGTTCATCATTTTATCTCATTTTCTAACATAGTGATGCAATCTCAATAACAATTGAAATGTTCATCAACATAATATTATTCATGATTAAATAATTATACATTCCATTCAACATAATATATCACACATGGAACACACTAGGTGGGACAGATCATTTCTTGGAGGTACTTGGCATTTACGGAATGAGACATATTAAACTTTTGACGATTTGAACGGATTTCTGAAACGTGGCCCCTATTAAAAGGGGTTCATACTAACAGTTTAACCCAAATATTAAGGAGGTGATACATCTATAGAGAAACAGAAAAATCTTTTATTCTGTAATTTTTATTCACACATAATTCATCGTTACAAAACTGATTTAAAGACTCTAAGTGTAGGACTTTTAGTTACATTAGGAGTCCTAGTTACATTTAACTACTAACTCTAATCCCTTAAGTAGGAGACATTAATATAACTACTAAAATAGAATTTATTTACAAAACAAACTTGTAACACCCGTGTCTTAGGCCTAGGAGTTAACCGGGTTTTAGTTCGAGTTAAATAAAAATTTAATTAAGACAATTCAACTATAAATAATGACCTTTTTGAACCTTAATAAAGAGGGAGGGACCTATATCGTGATTTTACCCAAAACTTTTAAAAGTGAGACCACTTTATTGTAAAGTGTCTTCTCTTTCCCCCTTTCTTCTAAACTTGACGTGAAAACCCCCCACCCATGCTCAAACTCTCCCAACTACACTAGTTACTATTCCATTCATCCCCTTCTTCAATCCAAGGTCTTTTTCAAAGGTAATTACATTTTCCTAACCTCCTCTTTATCCTCTATCCAACCATTGTCTTAAATTTCAAAAACATTGAGTTTTGGGAATTAGGGTTCATGTTGAAAATTTGGGTTTTAATGGGGTTTTTCAATTTGTTTTGAGAAATTGTTTTGGGGTTATGTTTAATCATAATGGAATATACAACATATCTTAATTTGGTTGAGTTTGGATGAATTTTCGTAGTGGGTCTTTAGGGCAAATTTTAAGGTATGAAAAATTGGGTTTTTAAGAGGTTTAGTGTTGAAATTGAAGGGCTGATGGGTTACCTATGTTAGGAAGGTGATTTGGGATATTTTGGAGGTCATTTGGGTGCTTGGAATTGAGTATTTCAGTCCTTGGTTGTGGGAGTCCGAAAATTTGGTTTTTGGAGATGCTATGTGGTTTGGAAATTTGAGGAAATTGGGTTGTGTTTTGCAAAGTAGATTGATGGTTGAATTAGCATTGAATTGAGAAGTAATGTATGGGTTTTGTTTGACTAGAAGCAAGAGGAAACGTGGAAGAGGCTTTGGGACCGAATCCGGGAAGTTGAAGGTGATTGCTTGCTTGGTCGTTGAGCTCGGAAGCTTAGGTGAGTGGTTAATTGTTTTAAACGGTTTTAAATTGGTTGGTTCGAGTGTATGGACTAGGTTGGGCTTGGTAGACCCACCTAGAGTTAGGATTAGGGTGGTAGCCTAATCCTAAACTTGATCTAGAGCCTTTGGTTGAACTCATTATATGGTTGTGTATGTCTCGTATAAATTGTGGTATGAATGTCTATGTATATTGCTTTATACATGTGAAATGAGATTGGACTTATGATGCTTGAGACATGCATGATGATGGTTGTTGGTGAGTATGTGCTAAGCACAAGGTTAAAGAAATGAGTAATGTGAAGTGAGTAAATATTGGCACTAGTAAACTTGGATACAAATGATCGATCATTAGGATGTTAGTGTGTACACATGAGTCTAAAGTCGCGCGTGGCCTTGGTGGCGTTGAGTCACCAAGGAGGAGTACGGGTTCGCCCGGAATTGTATTTAAATATAGTCGGTGATGAGTGGAATCCCATCGACGGGGCGTGAGGATGAGTGGAATCCCCTCCGCGAGACCGGTGATGAGTGAAATCCCACCGTGAGGTAATGTGGTTGTTGGATATGAGTTTCCAACATGTCTATCCGCGTATTCGGGTCTTAACTAGGTGCCAATGTTGTTTGATGTGTTTATCAATGTGTTGAGGTTTATGGTTCTTATTGGGATACTTGTTTGTGGTTACATGTATCATGGTAATTGAGCTTATGATCATGGCATTAATATTGTCTATTGCTCATGCATTTTATCTTGTGGACCTTTGGTATGATTGTGTTTTACCTTGGCTAGATCGTGCTCGGACCCTGCAATGTTGAGGTTTGTTTTTAGAGCTTACCCTCACTAAGCATCATTGCTTACGCTCTCTTTGTTCAACATTGCAGATCCTTAGTTCGTGGGTTGCTCGGGCAAGTGGAGGGCCTCCAAGTGTGGTTTTTGGACTTGAGTTCATCAAGTATGGATTTTAATGTTAGACTTGTAATAGTTTGAGCAATGGGACATGTATGTTTTGTTGGTTGTTGTTGGTTATTAGGAGCATGTTTAGACTCCTTAGTATCTTGCTTTTGCATGGTTGTGTTGCCATGTTGAATGTTAACTCATGCCTAATTGCTTACTTTAAATGTTAGCCTTATGCCTTAAGAGTTTACATATGTGTTTGAATGATGTTTGAATGAATGCATGTTTGTGGGATGTTGCCTTAGTATTAGACATGTTTAAATCTTGTTAAAGCATGATAATATTGTTGGTATAACTTGGGTTTAATTGTTTTGCTGTTGTATGGTGTTTTGGGGCACCCTTGTGCCTCAAAACAGCCCAGACGAGTCTGCAGATAGGGGGTGTTTCGGAACGGGTCCCCCTATTCCGGAACGGTCCCTGTGTAAATGGCCTGCCGTTTCGAAACGAATGAGGATCGTTTCAGAACATTTTGGCTACTGGAATTTTGAGAAATTGGCGAGATGAAGCCGTTCCGAAACGGGCCTTTGATGTTTCGAAACGGTCAAATCTCGTTGACCACGAGATATTGACCGTCAAGGTCGTTCCGATACGGGTCTCCCCTGTTTCGGAACGGTCACCTCATGGTTGACCCTGGCCTGTTGACTAAGTCAAGGCGTTTCGGAACACCCTATGGGCGTTTCGAAACGGCCTGCTGCAGAATGTTAAAATGGACTGTTTGATTGTTGGGTTGGTCGATGTTCGATGCTATGATTGTATCTTCTGCTGCTGTGCCACACATAAGTCTTAATTATGTATGTAGACAAGATAAGATAAAAAGAAATTTTCGGGTCGTTAACCGAGGGGAAGCCTTAACGGGTTTCGCTTCGGTTTTCCCTGTGTGGCTCACTCGGACCGGTCATCCGACCAGACCGGGACGAGGGGGTTACACTTGTTGGTATCAGAGCCTAAGGTTACCGAGACCTTGGGCAGGTAAGTGAGGTAAGTTTAAGTTTTTAAATTGAATTGCACGGTGTTTGCTTGTTTTGCAAGAATGGTTGCTTGTGTGACAAGTATGTTGATTGTTTTATTTTAACGCATGTGTGTGTGGGTCCCATTGCTACTATTACATTGGAAAAATGATTTTTAAGTGAGGGAACATACTTGAACACTTGGAAGCCTTGCCTTGCTAACCCAACTTGTGTGTTGTTGTTGTGGTTGTAGTTAATATCTGAGAGAGCAATGTCTAGACCGAGAGGTAGACCGAGGTTGGTTCGTCAGGAACCACGAGTTGCGGCTCCTGTTGAGCCGGTAGTTGGTGCGGGAGCTCACATAGAGGGACCGGGGGTCGCGGGAGTTGGCGCTCCTCCACCACCTCCACCACCACCACCTCCTCCACCTGGAGCTGGGGGCGAGGATGGAGCTGGAGGAGAGGGACCTCAAGGTGGCCAAGGTGGCCAAGGTCCAGCTGGAATTGATATGACTCCGCTAGTACAAGCGATAGCGGGAGCATTCCAGGCCGCAGTTGCGGGAGCTCAGGCTGCAGCTCAGCCCAGGTGTGATGATGCTAGTTTACCGTTGGAGAGGCTCCGTAGCTTAGGGGCCGAGGAGTTTAGAGGATCTACTCCGGAGAGGTCGGAGTTATGGTTGGAGAAGACAGTTCGTATCTTGGCTCAGATGGGTTGTGCGGGCGCACGTAGATTGGGTTGTGTGATCTCGTTGCTTCAGGGTGATGCCTACATCTGGTGGGTCACCATTACTGCCGGGGTTCCAGAGGCCGAGATAGATTGGGATTTCTTTGAGTTTGCTTTCAGAAAGAGGTACTTGGGACCGAGGTACTTGGATGAGAAGAAGCGAGAGTTTATGGCTCTTACTCAAGGGGATGCTCTTGTGACTGATTATGAGATCCGCTTTGTTCGCTTGAGTCAGTATGCCCCAGAGTTGGTTCCTACTGAAGTGGAACACTGCAACCGATTCCGATACGGATTGAATGAAGAGGTTAAGAGGTACACGTTGGCTTCTGACTACTCAGACTTTGATGTGTTGGTCGCGAGGGCCAAGGATTTGGAGCATAGTTTGGGTTCAGCCAAACGAGCTGGTGGTTCTAGTTCTGGCAAGAGGCAAAATCACTTTGATGGTAGAGATTCTAAGAGGCACAGAGGTGGCGGACATCAGTTTGATCAGAGACGTGGCGGTGGCCACCATGGTAGGGGCCATCAGGGCCATAGAGGAGGAGGGCGCTTGCCCGAGTGTGCACAGTGTGGGAGATAGCACACTGGAGAGTGCTGGGGTAACTTTCATGCTTGTTGGAACTGTGGTTCGAGGGACCACTTTAGGAGGGACTGTCCGCGTTAAGCAGCTCAGGCACCGAACATTGCTCAGGCTCCTGCGAGAGGTAATGATTTTCAGAGAGGCCGTGGGCGCGGTCATGGCTACTTCCAGCCTAGGGCTGATGCACCTAGGGTAGATGCTCAGAGGAACCTTGCTCATGTTGTGGCTGTGCAGCCAGAGGCGGGAGGACCAGCGAGGGTCTATGCTCAGAGAGAGGCCGGGAACGACACCGATGTGATAGCAGGTAATTTCGAGTTACAGTCTATGTCCTTGCTTTCTTTGGTTGATTCGGGTTCTACGCATTCCTACATTTTGAGTAAGCATGCACAGAAGTTAGATATTCCTGTTGAGATCTTAGATGTAGGTATGCATGTTACTAGTTCTTTTGGTGAGACAGTTGTGGTTAGACGTATGTATAGGAGGTGTCCACTGAAGATTCAGGGCCATGTGTTCTCAGTTGATATGATGGAACTTCCTTTCTACGGCTTTGATATTATTTTGGGTATGGACTGGTTGGTTGAGCATCGGGCTAGTGTGGATTTTGAGACAAAGAGAATTTCCTTGAAACTTTCTGATGACTATGAGGTAGTGGTAGTGGGCGAGAACATTAAGTTCTTGTCTAATGTGGTGTCAGCTTTAGAGGCTCATAGGTTGATGGACTCTGGATGTGGGGCCTATTTAGCTTATGTTATGAATCCGGATATGAGTGAAGCTAGACCGAAAGATATCAGGACAGTGTGTGACTTTCCAGATGTGTTTCCTGAAGAGTTGCCTGGTTTGCCTCCTGACAGAGATGTTGAGTTTGTGATTGAGACAGTTTCGGGGTCTAGTCCAGTTTCGATAGCTCCGTATCGCATGGCTCCGAAAGAGTTGAAAGAATTGAAGAGTCAGCTGCAAGAATTATTAGACCGTGGTTTCATTAGGCCTAGTAGTTCCCCATGGGGTGCTCCAGTGTTGTTTGTGAAAAAGAAAGATGGTAGCATGCGCATGTGTATTGACTATAGACAGCTGAATCAGTTGACTGTGAAGAACAAGTATTCGTTGCCTCGTATAGATGATTTGTTTGATCAGTTGAGGGGTGCTTCAGTATTCTCGAAGATAGATTTGAGATCCGGGTACTATCAGTTGAAAGTGAAAGAGTGTGATGTTCCGAAGACAGCTTTTAGGACTAGATATGGTCACTATGAGTTTCTCGTGATGCCATTTGGGCTCACGAATGCACCAGCAGCATTCATGGACATGATGAACAGAATTTTCAGAGACTCTTTAGACCGATTTGTGGTTGTCTTCATTGATGATATACTTGTGTACTCGAAGACAGAAGAAGAGCGTGATGAGCACTTGAGATTTGTTTTACAGAGAATGTTGAGCAATCAGTTGTATGCGAAGCTTAGTAAGTGTGAGTTCTGGATTCGAGAGGTTGTATTTCTTGGCCATGTTGTTTCGGCCGAAGGCATCCGAGTTGATCCATCGAAGATTGAGGCTATTGTTGAGTGGAAACAACCTAAGTCCGTGACCGAGATTAGGAGTTTCCTAGGATTAGCTGGTTACTATAGGAGGTTTGTTGATGGCTTCTCTAGAGTAGCTGCTCCCTTGACTAAGTTGTTGCAAAAGGGAGTCAAGTTTGAATGGTCAGATGCAAGACAAAAGGCCTTTGAGAAATTGAAAGAAGCGTTGACAAATGCTCCAGTGTTAGTGCAGCCTGTTTCAGGTAAGGAGTTTGTGATTTACAGTGATGCTTCCTACGTAGGCTTATGATGTGTTTTGATGCAAGATAGGAGAGTTGTTGCTTATGCTTCTAGACAGTTGAAGATTCATGAGAAGAACTATCCTACTCATGACATAGAGCTAGCCGCAGTTGTATTTGCGTTGAAAATTTGGCGTCACTATTTGTATGGTGAGAAGTGTATAGTTTACACCGATCACAAGAGCTTGAAGTACTTGATGACACAGAAAGAGCTGAACTTGAGACAGAGGAGATGGCTAGAGTTGTTAAAAGATTATGATTTGACCATTGAGTACCATCCGGGTAAAGCAAACGTAGTAGCCGATGCTTTGAGTAGAAAAGTGGCCGTTGAGCTGAGAGCTATGTTTGCTAGATTGAGTGTGTCCGATGATGGTGGTTTGATCACCGAGTTGCAAGTGAAGCCTTCCTTGATTCAGTTGATTAGAGAGAAGCAGTTGCAAGATGCGAGCCTAGTTCCTCATGTTCAAGACATAGCCGAAGGAAGACCGACTGAGTATAGTTTCAGTGGTGAGAGCTTGTTGTGCTTTAGGGATAGAATTGTTGTACCGGAAGATGTTGAGCTGAGACGTTAGATTTTGAGCGAAGCGCATTCGATTCCCTTTTCTATGCATCCGGGTAGTACCAAGATGTACCGAGATCTGAAGAATGATTACTACTGGGTTGGTTTGAAGAGAGATGTAGCCGAGTATGTGAGCCGTTGCATGGTTTGTCAGAGAGTGAAGGCCGAACATCAGGTTCCTTCAGGTTTGCTACAGCCTTTGAAGATTCCGGAATGGAAATGGGAGAGGATCACCATGGATTTTGTATCGGGGTTGCCTTTGTCTCCTTCGAAGAAGAATTCAGTTTGGGTGATTGTTGATAGATTCACTAAGTGTGCTCACTTCTTAGCAGTGAACACTACGGATTCCTTAGACAAGTTGGCAAACTTGTACATTCGTGAGATTGTGAGACTTCATGGAGTTCCGAAGTCCATTGTTTCAGATAGGGATCCTAGATTCACTTTGAGGTTCTGGAGTTGTTTGCATAGTGCTTTGGGTAGTCGTCTGCATTTCAGCACATCTTATCATCCGCAGTCTGATGGGCAGTCAGAGCGAGTGATACAGATTCTAGAGGATATGCTTCGTTGTTGTGTGATTGATTTCCAGGGTTCTTGGGAGAAGCACCTACCGTTGGTTGAGTTTGCTTACAACAACAGTTATCAGTCTAGTATTCAGATGGCACCCTATGAGGCTTTGTATGGTAGACGATGTAGGACTCCGATTTGTTGGGCTGAGACAGGTCAGAGGTTGCTACCCATGCCAGACTTGCTTAAAGGAACCACAGACAAAGTGAAGTTGATTTGTGACCGTTTGAAAGCAGCTTCCGATCGTCAGAAGTCCTATGCAGATTTGAAGAGGAAAGAGGTTGAGTACTCAGTGGGTGAGAAAGTGTTTCTGAAGGTATCTCCGTGGAAGAAGGTAATGAGATTTGGCCGAAAGGGCAAGTTGAGTCCGAGGTTCATTGGTCCGTATGAGATAGTTGAGCGGATTGGACCTGTAGCTTATCGTTTGAGGTTACCTTCTGAGTTAGAGAAGATTCATGATGTCTTCCATGTATCTATGCTTAGGAGATATAGATCGGATCCTTCTCATGTAATGCCCGTTGAGGAAATAGAGTTGAATCCGGATTTGTCTTATAATGAAGAGCCCGTTGAGATACTTGCTTCTGATAGCAAGGTGTTGCGTGGCAAGACCATAGAGTTGGTCAAGGTGTTGTGGAGACATAGAGGTGTGGAAGAGGCCACGTGGGAGAGAAAAGCTGATATGGTTGAGCAGTTTCCGTATCTGTTTCCACCAGGTAATTTCGGGGACGAAATTCCTTAAGAGGGAGAGAGTTGTAACACCCGTGTCTTAGGCCTAGGAGTTAACCGGGTTTTAGTTCGAGTTAAATAAAAATTTAATTAAGACAATTCAACTATAAATAATGACCTTTTTGAACCTTAATAAAAAGGGAGGGACCTATATCGTGATTTTACCCAAAACTTTTAAAAGTGAGACCACTTTATTGTAAAGTGTCTTCTCTTTCCCCCTTTCTTCTAAACTTGACGTGAAAATCCCCCCTCCCATGCTCAAACTCTCCCAACTACACTAGTTACTATTCCATTCATCCCCTTCTTCAATCCAAGGTCTTTTTCAAAGGTAATTACATTTTCCTAACCTCCTCTTTATCCTCTATCCAACCATTGTCTTAAATTTCAAAAACATTGAGTTTTGGGAATTAGGGTTCATGTTGAAAATTTGGGTTTTAATGGGGGTTTTCAATTTGTTTTGAGAAATTGTTTTGGGGTTATGTTTAATCATAATGAAATATACAACATATCTTAATTTGGTTGAGTTTGGATGAATTTTCGTAGTGGGTCTTTAGGGCAAATTTTAAGGGATGAAAAATTGGGTTTTTAAGAGGTTTAGTGTTGAAATTGAAGGGCTGATGGGTTACCTATGTTAGGAAGGTGATTTGGGATATTTTGGAGGTCATTTGGGTGCTTGGAATTGAGTATTTCAGTCCTTGGTTGTGGGAGTCCGAAAATTTGGTTTTTGGAGATGCTATGTGGTTTGGAAATTTGAGGAAATTGGGTTGTGTTTTGCAAAGTAGATTGATGGTTGAATTAGCATTAAATTGAGAAGTAATGTATGGGTTTTGTTTGACTAGAAGCAAGAGGAAACGTGGAAGAGGCTTTGGGACCGAATCCGGGAAGTTGAAGGTGATTGCTTGCTTGGTCGTTGAGCTCGGAAGCTTAGGTGAGTGGTTAATTGTTTTAAACGGTTTTAAATTGGTTGGTTCGAGTGTATGGACTAGGTTGGGCTTGGTAGACCCACCTAGAGTTAGGATTAGGGTGGTAGCCTAATCCTAAACTTGATCTAGAGCCTTTGGTTGAACTCATTATATGGTTGTGTATGTCTCGTATAAATTGTGGTATGAATGTCTATGTATATTGCTTTATACTTGTGAAATGAGATTGGACTTATGATGCTTGAGACATGCATGATGATGGTTGTTGGTGAGTATGTGCTAAGCACAAGGTTAAAGAAATGAGTAATGTGAAGTGAGTAAATATTGACACTAGTAAACTTGGATACAAATGATCGATCATTAGGATGTTAGTGTGTACACATGAGTCTAAAGTCGCGCGTGGCCTTGGTGGCGTTGAGTCACCAAGGAGGAGTACGGGTTCGCCCGGAATTGTATTTAAATATGGTCGGTGATGAGTGGAATCCCATCGACGGGGCGCGAGGATGAGTGGAATCCCCTCCGCGAGACCGGTGATGAGTGAAATCCCACCGTGAGGTAATGTGGTTGTTGGATATGAGTTTCCAACATGTCTATCCGCGTATTCGGGTCTTAACTAGGTGCCAATGTTGTTTGATGTGTTTATCAATGTGTTGAGGTTTATGGTTCTTATTGGGATACTTGTTTGTGGTTACATGTATCATGGTAATTGAGCTTATGATCATGGCATTAATATTGTCTATTGCTCATGCATTTTATCTTGTGGACCTTTGGTATGATTGTGTTTTACCTTGGCTAGATCGTGCTCGGACCCTGCAATGTTGAGGTTTGTTTTTAGAGCTTACCCTCATTAAGCATCATTGCTTACGCTCTCTTTGTTCAACATTGCAGATCCTTAGTTCGTGGGTTGCTCGGGCAAGTGGAGGGCCTCCAAGGGTGGTTTTTGGACTTGAGTTCATCAAGTATGGATTTTAATGTTAGACTTGTAATAGTTTGAGCAATGAGACATGTATGTTTTGTTGGTTGTTGTTGGTTATTAGGAGCATGTTTAGACTCCTTAGTATCTTGCTTTTGCATGGTTGTGTTGCCATGTCGAATGTTAACTCATGCCTAATTGCTTACTTTGAATGTTTGCCTTATGCCTTAAGAGTTTACATATGTGTTTGAATGATGTTTGAATGAATGCATGTTTGTGGGATGTTGCCTTAGTATTAGACATGTTTAAATCTTGTTAAATCATGATAATATTGTTGGTATAACTTGGGTTTAATTGTTTTGATGTTGTATGGTGTTTTGGTGGTGTTTTGGGGCACCCTTGTGCCTCAAAACAGCCCAGACGAGTCTGCAGAAATGGGGTGTTTCGGAACGGGTCCCCCTGTTCCGGAACGGTCCCTGTGTAAATGGCCTGCCGTTTTGAAACGGATGAGGATCGTTTTGGAACATTTTGGCTACTGGAATTTTGAGAAATTGGTGAGATGAAGCCTTTCCGAAATGGGCCTTTGATGTTTCGAAACGGTCAAATCTCGTTGACCACGAGATATTGACCGTCAAGGTCGTTCCGATACGGGTCTCCCCTGTTTCGGAACGGTCACCTCATGGTTGACCCTGGCATGTTGACTAAGTCAAGGCGTTTCGGAACACCTTATGGGCGTTTCGAAACGGCCTGCTGCAGAATGTTAAAATGGACTGTTTGATTGTTGGGTTGGTCGATGTTCGATGCTATGATTGTATCTTATGCTGCTGTGCCACACATAAGTCTTAATTATGTATGTAGACAAGATAAGATAAAAAGAAATTTTCTGGGTCGTTAACCGAGGGGAAGCCTTAACGGGTTTCGCTTCGTTAACAAGAGTATACACTGTATAATCCCAGCTTGAACATAAACTTATCGAATAGGATCTTTGGCAGAGCCTTTGTAAGGATGTCTGCCACTTGTTCCTCTGTTGGAACATAGGATAAAGATGCAACTCCAGTAGTGAGTTTTTCTGCTATGAAGTGTCGATCTATCTCAACATGTTTAGTTCGATCATGTTGAATAGGATTCTTTGCAATCTGAATTGCAGATTTGTTGTCACACAAAATCTCAAACTTTTTGTCATGATTCATTCCAAGTTCTTCAAGTAGCTTGAGTAGCCAAATTCCTTCGCACATCCCTAAAGCTAGTGGTCTATACTCAGCTTCAGCACTGCTTCTTGAAACCACCGTTTGCTTTTTACTCTTCCAAGTGACTAAGTTACCCCAAACAAAGGTACAGTAACCACTGGTAGATCTTCTATCTGTGAGTTCACTGGCCCAACTCGAATCTGAAAACACCTTGATACTTCTGTCTAAACTCTTTCTAAAAAACAGACCATGACCAGGTGTCCCTTTTAAATACCTCAATATTCTTTTTGCAGCTTCCATGTGTTCCTGTCTAGGATCAGTCATATGCTGGCTGATAATGTTTACAGGGAATGATATATCTGGTCGAGTTAGAGATAAATATATCAATTTCCCTACCAGTCTTTGATATAACCCTTTGTCTGCTTTTGGCCCTAAATCTGTTTTATTAAATTTCATACCAGCATCCATTGGAGTGTCTACTGGTTTACAGCCCAATAACCCAGTTTCTTCTAGTAAATCCAGCACATACCTTCTCTGATTTATGACCAGCCCCTTGCTCGATCTAGCCACTTCCATGCCTAGGAAATATCTGAGTTTTCCTAGGTCTTTAATCTCAAACTCCTTGCTCAACTTTTTCTTTAACAAACATATCTCTTCTTCATCATCTCCTGTCAAGATTATATCATCCACATACACTATAAGGATAACTCTTTTGTTGTTTTTAGTTACCTTAGAAAACAGTGTGTGGTCAGACAAAAACTGTTTGTAGCCCATCTCCAAAATGGCTCTGGTAAATCTCTCAAACCAAGCCCTTGGTGACTGCTTCAAGACATAAAGTGATTTATTGAGTTTGCACACTTTTTGGCAGTTTTCATCTTCCTCGAGTCCCGGTGGTATCTGCATATAAACCTCTTCCTCCAAGTTTCCATTCAAAAAAGCATTTTTAATATCAAGTTGATACAAATTTCAGTCACAATTCACAGCTAAGCTTAATAAGACCTGAACAGAATTAAGTTTAGCTACTGGGGCAAAAGTTTCCTTGTAGTCAATTCCATAGGTTTGTGTAAAACCTTTAGCAACCAGCCTTTCTTTATGTCTCGAAATACTACCATCTGAATTGAATTTAATAGCAAATACCCACTTACAGCCCACTGTTTTTTTACCTTGAGGAAGGTTAGTAACAACCCAAGTGTTGTTCTTCTTTAAGGCCTCAACTTCTTCTTCAACTGCCCTCTTCCACTTAGGACACTGTAAAGCCTCTTCAATCGATTTTGGAATCTGTTCTTCATCTAAACAAGTTGTAAATGCTCTAAAAGAAGGCATCAATTTTCCATAAGCTGCATACCTCTAAATAGGGTACTTAGTGCACTGTCTAACCCCTTTTCTCTTAGCAATAGGCAAATATTCAAATTCCAGCAAGTGAAAAGGAATTTCAGTCGAGTCATTACCTCCATTGTCTTCACTGGCAGCTGGACTCAAGTCCAATTCTCGACAAATACCAGATTGCAAAATGGTCTCTGGTATTATCCTTCTTTTCCTGGCATAAACTTGTAAAGGTTTAGTAGGCTGTAAAGGTGATTTAAGCTGACTTTGTGAAGTAACTGGAGTTGTTATGGAGGAATGATTGTTTGGGAATGAAGGTGAAGATCTAGGAGGTTCAACAGAAACTTGGGAATCAAGTAAAGGAGGACATCTAGAAGGTAAAAAATCAGAGGATATAAGAGGAAGAACCTAACTGTGAATAGGCTGAAAATCAGTGTAATTCTCCCCCTGAGTTGCAGTCTTGGAGAAATAAGGTTCCTGTTCAAAAAAGGTAATGTGTAAAGTCGTAAAAAATTTACAAGTAGGAGGGTGAAAACATTTGTAGCCCTTCTTTAGTGAAGAATAACCAACCAGAACACACTTTAGAGATTTTGGATCTAATTTGGTCCTAAAGGGATCTAAATTATGAACAAAAACAATGCACCCAAACACTCTCAAAGGAAGAACTGAGGACATGGGTTTAAAATGAGGAAAACTCTTTAAGAAAACATCCCTAGGAGACTGATAATGTAAGACTTTACTAGGCATCCTATTTATAAGGTATGTAGCTGTTAACAATGCCTCACCCCACAAAAACTTTGGGACATGGTTTGTAAAAAGTAAGGCTCTAGTGACTTCCAATAAGTGTCTATTTTTCTTTTCTGCCACTCCATTTTGCTGTGGAGTGTTAACACAAGAGCTTATATGAACTATACATTTTTCAAGAAAGAATTGACCTAAAGAATGTGTAAAAAACTCACCCCCATTATCAGATTTAAAAATTTAAATTTTACATTGAAACTGTGTTTCTACCATATTGTAGAACTTTTGAAAAACAGTAGACACTTCTGACTTTTCTTTTAATAAATAAGCCCAACTAGTTCGACTATGATCATCAATAAAAGTGACTAACCACCGACACCCATTAGTATTCTTCACCTTTGAAGGACCCCAAACATCACTGTGAATTAATGAGAAAGAGTGTGAGGGTTTATGAGAGGATGGTAAATAAGTTGCTCTGGTTTGTTTAGCAATTGGACAAATATGGCATTTAAAAGAAGACATTTTTTATTAATAAATAAATATGGAAAGATTTTTACAAGATAATAAAAATTGGGATGGCCTAACCTAAAATGCCATAACATAACAAGATCAAACTGTCCTAAGGAATTAAAACAATGTGGTAAAGGTGTATGGGCAGAATTGTTGGTGTTGGAAAGGACATAAAGACCACCTTGCAATCTAGCATTGCCAATCCTCTTCCTCGAAGTCAGTGCCTGTATAAAACAACCTTTATCAGTAAAACTAAATGAACAATTTAGATCCTTAAAAAGCTTGCTTACTGATAACAGATTACAATCCAAACTAGGCACAAAAAGAACATCTTCAATAAGAAGGTTACTGTTAATAAAAACAGAACATGTTCCTTTAATTGATGCAAGGGAACCATTGGCAGTTCTAATAGAATTCTTTGAGCAAGAAGAAGTAAAAGTAGAGAATAAATCTCTGTTACCAGTCATGTGATCAGAAGCACCAGAGTCAACTATCCAAGTCAGGACATTTGTAGTAGAAAGAAGAGCAGTGGAGGAGGATTGATTCTGGTTACTTTCATCCTCTACCAAGGCCAGATGCCCATCACTAGCACCATTAAATTTGCTGAACAGCTTCTGCAACTCTAACATTTGCTGTTTAGTGAAACCACTAGTTGAATTAGTGGTGACTGCATTGGAGTAAGATTCCCTAGGAACCCTTTGGGCTGATGGTTTCCAATCAGTTGGCTTGCCATGCAACTTCCAAGAAGTCTCCTTCAAATGACCTGGTTTCTTACAATACTCGCACACCATTATTCCCTTCCTTTTTGGAGCAGAGGAAGTTTGAGTAACCAAGGCAGAACTCTCAGAAATAGGGGCATCTTGAATCATGTAGGATCTTTTACTTTCTTCTCGCCTGACCTCATAAAATACTTCCTTAAGAGAGGGTAAAGGATTGCAGCTTAGAATTCTGGATTTGACCGGGTCCCAATCTTTGTTAAGACCATTTAGAAACTGAAAAATCCTCTTTTGTGTAGTGATTTTCCTGTATAATGAAGCATCATTGGCAGTTTCCCATTCATTTGCCTCAAACAAATCTATTTGCTGCCATAGATTTGTTAAAGCAGTATAAAACTGTGTAACATTCATCCCTTCTTGCTTGAAATTTGAAGCCTTGCTCTCAATACCAAACAACTCAGAATTGTTGTTGGTACTCGAGTAGGTATCTTGAACAGCATTCCAAACTTCACTTGCTGTTTCATAGAGAAGAAATTGAGATCCAACTTCTGGAGACATTGTGTTGAGCAGCCACGACATGACTCGGCCATTCTCTTGAGCCCACTTCTCAAAACCCTGATCATCATCAGAGGGTTTCTTAACTTTGCCAGTGATGTACCCTAGAGTTCTTCGACCGACAAGGAAAATCTTAACAGATTGGGACCATTCAAGATAATTGGTGCCTACAAATCTGTGACAAGTAACATTCGCACCTGTTACTTCTGAAAAATCTGCCATACTGACAGTAGAGGTTGAGGAGGATTGCAGCTCACTCGACTTTGATTGATTCTGATTGACCATCAGAGAAAAAGAAAAAGAAAAATTCTCGAGAGGATCGAAATTAGACTGATACCATATAGAGAAACAGAATAATCTTTTATTCTGTAATTTTTATTCACACATAATTCATCGTTACAAAACTGATTTAAAGACTCTAAGTGTAGGACTTTTAGTTACATTAGGAGTCCTAGTTACATTTAACTACTAACTCTAATCCCTTAAGTAGGAGACATTAATATAACTACTAAACTAGAGTTTATTTACAAAACAAACTCTTTTATTAGGATAAACTAACAACATCAAGAACTTTGAGAGTTTAGACGCATCATGAGTTATTTAGTCGTTTAAGCCTACAATGGCATTATGGTCATTTCAACATTCATGGACATTCTGGTAATTATACCAACATTTAATAAGCAATGGTTCACATAACTCAGATATCCTATTTGCTCGTTAATTTTCTAACCGGACATTCAAGAATTTTTAAATCAAAGTCTTTTAAGTTATCATATATTTTCAGTGATGTTCCGATTATTTAGGCTATCATGCCCTTTTAGTTATTTGACTATCATGACAAATTTTATACTATGGCACAATCATATCAGAACGAAAATTATAATTCTCAGGGGCTCTAACAATTTATCATACCTCCAGAATTTGTTTAACCCAACTTGACAATACTTACCAACGCTCAGATGTGAGTAATTAGCGTGCATCAGAACTTAACGCTGACTGTATTGTATGTCAGAACAGTCGCCCTCATACTTTACTATACGATTTAACTTTGAGTAATCGAACATACAATCTATGCGGATCTTCCTACCTTACATCGATATGGTGAGCGATGGGCATACACGTGTCGTATTTCTCAACACTTAAGGGAACCTTAGCTATTTAAGTCTTATTAACAAATCCAGAATTTCGTCAAATACATAGTTACCGATTAACTCAGGAGGGTATTTCGGTTATTTTAAACTAAGATAAACCTACCATTTGGTACCTCCATCATTCACGTACTCAAACGAGATTAAGTCGTCCTAAATCTCCGGCCCTTTACAGACGATTCATTCATTACAGAACTTGAAGGTATAACGTCATTCAAATTAATCAGACATTTCGGTGCTCGAGGGCATTACCGTTTTTTTGGTCATTACGATTATTCTCATTTAATTCACGCATTACTGTCATAAGGATCGACTTAGGATTGCAACAATATTTCCAGAGAATTCTCATTCATGTGTTATACAGAGTTTGAGGGATTATCCAAGTTGTATCACACGTATTGCATAATGATGTCGAAGTCTTTCCATTAAAACATACATCTTGGGTAGTGTAAATTGCATAATCAGGTCGAATGTAGATTTTAGGTCATTTCCTTTATCAGAGGGGTAGTTTAGTCATACTTATGCTCCAAGGGCATTTTCGTAATTTCATAATTAATATCTCTCACTCTGTATCTTGGGCCTCGATTCTTACACACTGTTAATTGAGTTGCAGATTAAAAGAATTTAACTATTAGGACTTCTGATACTGTTAGCTCATTAATAATCTTATTCGGATAATTTGGTCTTATTAATATCCATACTTATTGCTCGAATCTGATTCAATTTAAGCAGAATTTACAGTATACGTCATCATAAGCATACATGCGTTAACCAAATATCAACATGTTCATAAAGCATACAAGGGGTAGTAGTGTATTACCTTAACTCCGAGCTACGTCAGTCGATTCAAGATATGACATTCGAATACCCTCGAACTCGGATTCAACATCCCACAACCCCGCAGATATGAAGATACGTGGATGCCTTCAATTAAACAAAATCCATAGTTAATCCTTAATCACACTGCCTTTAAACTGAACAAGAAACGCATAAACATTTTTGGGTTCAAGATCAGATTCAGAGGCTTTCGGATCGGAATTTTGTGAAACGAGCTTAAAAAACGAACTCAGGACGTCGAAAAACAAAAAATAAGAATTTTCGAAAAATCTGACTTTTTGGTCAACGGTCAAAGTCAACGCTGACGCCAGCAGGTCAACAGTCAACAGGGTCAGAGTCAACTGGTCAAAGTCAATGCTGACGTCAGCATGACGTCAGCAGTCAATATGGGTCAACTGATTTGACTCGGCAGGTTAACTCACTGAGTTGACTCGGCTGACTCATTGAGCTGACTCGAACTGAGTTGACTCGGTAGACGGGTTGACTCGAACTGGGTCAACGGGTCGGACATGCGGGTCGGGTCAACGAGTCAGACGGGCGGGTCAGAGACGGGTGGGGTCGGACGATGGGCTCGGGTTGACTGGGTTTGGGCTTTAGACCAAACCGGTTCGGGTTTGGCTGATGGGCCGACCGGTCCAGCCGGTTCAGACCGGGTTGAGCCGGTTCACTTACCCAAAAATTTCTAGTGGCCGGAATGGTCGCCGGAGGCCCAAAATGCACCATTTCTATTAGAAACACACAGATCAGAACATGGGCTTAAATCTAAACACCCGATTATTCACAAAATCGTCAGAATCTTACCGGAAATGTCGAAATCAGAGGCGAACCGGCGAAAATCCACGTAGTTCCGATGGAGGCTTCGCGGGCGTCGATCGGACAAGGAACTTTAGGGGTCTTGCTCTACTCGGTGTAGGGAGCTCGGCCGCGCCCACGGTGAAGTGAGCCGACGCCGGGATCGGCCGGAAATGTGAGAGACGAAGGCAACCAACCCTACGTCCTAGATCGGGTTTTTCGCCGCGAATGACCAGCTAGAGACGCGCGTGGGTGACGGGAAGCGGTTCAGGGGCTGACAGGGCTCACACCGACGGCGGCGGTGGAGTGCACGGAGCGGCAGTGAAGGAGATCGGAGGTGGCGACAGGATGGGTTAGGTGAGAGAGGCTTTGAAGAAGACATACCATTCTCAGATTCGAATGGTCATTTTGGTAGGTGGAGAGTCGGATCGAATTTTTATTATCTTCGGTAAATCCGTACTAAATGTTTAAGGTTAAGTTGTGGTAAAACATAACCAAATTATCACCTTAGCCCAAATGGTTAAAACACTACTCCTTTAACAGCCAAGGTCCCGGGTTAAAACCTCCTTGGCTGCAAATTCCTCTTATTCCCTTTTTTTTGCCAAAACTTAGAGTGTTACATATAGAGCATAAGATCTTGTGCCTCAGCCGCCACCGGAGAGGAGGGCTCACTATGGCAACGGAGTTATATACTTCCTTCTATATGGACCTTCTACTTCAACGCACTCCGCTACCTGCACCAGCAACAAATTATGAACTCGAGGTCGAAATCAAGTTTCAGAAATAGATGTATTGAACTACTGCATTGGAAAACCTCACTAGCAGTGCAATTCCAAATTGCAAGCATTTGAATTTAGAGTACAAAGAAGGTACAATACCAGGACTTTCACCGACACATCAAAAAAGTTCCAAAACAAAGCTAGAAAAGGAAATGCATATAACAGATTATGCTCGTTCAATGCTGGTACTCAAAAGAGCTTTTTAGAACATTCGATTTTCTGTCGGGAAAGCATCATGCAGATGATCCCTGTCATCTACCAAACACTCATGTGTGCAGATATATGGTTCAATGTATTATCTGAGAACAAGAGATCTTCAACAAATAGTATGCCAGCAATCTTCATTAAACTTATGTGATTCTACGTTTCTTCGACTTATCAATGAGATTGTTGTAGCCCGAGGGAGTTTCACCCTCATCGACAGTTTTATCCTCCCGCCATTCTCTGTCTCTACTCTTCGTAGCACTCCTGTAAAATTAGACAGCAGCATTTACATTAAAACCTTAGCAAGTTAACATACATAAGGTTTACCATTTCAGAACGTAAAGTTTCTTAAAAGACCTATCAAATTCTGAATTTTCCTCCGAATTTCTATCTAACCAAGAAATGCTTCCAGTGTGAACTGGCATCAATGACCCGATGATGTGAAGTATTTCGTCGTCAAAACTGCAAACAAGGACCAATGTCAAAATTGTGATCATTCCGTCTTTGACCACCTAACTTTCACTTTCGCCAACGCAAAAAAAGTAGAATGAAACAGAAACTTAGAATATCAAAGATGTAAATTTGAAAGAAATATCGAAATCTGACTTCCTGAACTACATTAGTGAGCAAAAAAATCATGCATAAGCGATAAGACCATAAAATCCATTGGTTTGTAATGTATACATATGATTGTTACATTTGAACTAACACTGAATGATCGACAAACAAAACATAGACGATAACCAAAACAGTAAAAGGATCGTTTTCTTGTAAACCGAAACGTTCACCTCTTGACTAAAAAACGGATCATGGTTCCAACCTTTATGACATGGCGCTTGTGAGATCTGCTGGCAAATATTCCCTCTTCGACATTCTTTAACAACGATAAACAAGCAACTAACAGGGGTTAATCAAATCCGTAATGTCGTCCCTAGCCAACGACATGTACACAACACAAAATTCGAACTTCAGAACAAGGTAGCAAGCAAACTATTACTCACAGTTCTATATTTAAACTCTGCACGGACGCTTTCAGCTGTTATTATAGCAGATGAAAAACCAAGAACAATGACATGAATTGATTCCTGAGAAAGTTTCACTACTTTCCCCTCTGTACACGGTATAAAGAAAATTAGCAATTTAGCATAGACAATATCCTAACTGTGCACATTCATAGAAAATAAATAACCTAACATATCATGGAAAAGCTTTACCTAAGAGCATATCCGGCTTCGGCGAAAAAACTAGGAGATTTGCTTTCAAATTGAAACCGAAATAAGGTTGAACACCGGGAAGAATTTTTGGCAGATTATCAACAACATTAACATCGTAAGCCAATAAAACGCCATCAAATGCTTCGTTAAACCTGCAAATTACAGCAAATTAAATTAAAATCAATATATCAACACAAACAACAGCTTTTGATTAAAAAAAGTAAAGAGCGAACTTGAAGAGTAAAGAGCTAAGCTCGCGAAGGATCGCCTGGGAAATCTTCCTACTCTTCGATGGGTGTAAATAAACGACCAATTCAGCATCCACTACGTTTAATCCCTCCATTTTTAACTGCAACAGATTCCCAAAACTGGGACCTGAACAGTACAGCAAAAATATTCTGATTTCTCCTTAGGGTTTAAGGGTTTTAGTGACTTCCTAACCTGGGTTTGGGCTTAAAAGATGAAATTGGAGAAAACGAAGATAAAAATAATGAATTGTTACAGTTTTATGGCCCGATTACTCTTGGACAACCTAGATTTTGAAGCCTTTAAAAATTCGAGATAAAAATAAACAGACATAAACGAACTTCCCATCAAACAGTTCATAAACGGTTCGCTGAATACTTAGTTCGTTTACAGTCTTAACCGTAATCAGTCTATATATACATTTAGTTATTTGTATAAAATGTAAACCAACTTTAATATTTGATTTAAATTCATAAATTACTGAAATTACTACTGACGTAATATCATTTTACATGTGAATTTCTATCAAGTATATAATACATAAAGTTCTTTTATTTCAATTTAAAAAATTATTAAAATTGTTATTGACATAACATCATTTTATATTTACTCATTGTATATGCAAATATTACATTTATTCAATATATATATAAGTAAATTTATATAAGATAAATATCCTATACACAGACGGTGGAAATTGAAAGTTTCCACAAGCGTCTTAGTTTTAGGGTATAAGAAATTAGTTTAGGGTATAAAGTTTAGGGGTTTAGGTGTATAGGGTTAGAATTTAGGGATAGTTGATTCAATTTAAGGTTTAGGGTTATAATTTAGGTTTTATAGGTTAAAACTTAAATTCTCACCATATTACCCTAAAAACTAAACCCTAACCTATAAACCTTAAATTATAAACTTAAACTTTAAATTGAAACAACAATCCCTAAATTCTAAACCTATACACCTAAACCCCTAAACCCTATACCCTAAACTAACTCCCTATACCCTAAAACTAAGGCGCTTGTGGAAACTTTTAGTTTCCACCGCCTGTGTATAAGATATTAATCCATTTATATATTTACTTTTAAAATTAAATAAAAAAATCAAACTTTCATTTGTATAATTGTACAAAATCAACCAACCAAAATTACATCCGAAATACATATATTTAATAGGGAGAACTTACTTGTCCATAATCAACCTAACAATTATGTATGTCAACATTATGGTGTATGTGTTGGAACTTTTATAATAATTAAATTATGAATCATGAAGTCGTATCTAGTTGATCAACTATGTTATTACTAATTTCAAATTGCAATTTAATTAAGTCAAATTTTGAAACAATTTCGTTCTCAATTCAATATCATATATAAGTTTATATTGTAAAAAATAAGTGTTCATGGATTAGATAAGTTCATATAATCATGAACAATATTAATATCATACATAATTGTTAAATTTTATTCAACTCAATGTATAAACATCATATTTTAATCAAATCTTAAATGGTTAACAAAAATCCATTTATATTGGTCCATACTATAAAATTATTTTTTTAAAAGAAATAGGCCTCGTTAAAAATCCTTTAATAACCAATTAAAGTGGTGTCAAGAAACTTTCGCTTGTTGTGGTCTTTTAAGTTTGATCCCTGAGGTTTCAGTTGATAGTTGTAGAAGTTGGCTTGAGCTTTGTGTTGAGGTACTGGACAAGGAGCAGTTAACTTTTTTTATTGTGTTGATTTGGAACTTATGAAATAGGAGAAACCATCTTGTTCATAAGTCTATTTTGTTGTCTGCTAGAGTTGTCATAAATTATGCTCAGTTACTTGTGAATGACTATGTTGCAGTTTTTGATCATTATGTCCATAATGTTACTTGCAACAGGTCCATTAAATGGAAGTGCCCTCCAGAGTTTGTGTACAAGATTAATGTTGATGGGGCGTTCATCCCAAAAATTGGTGCAACGGCCTTTGAAATTGTGGCCCGTGATGAGTATGGTCTTATGGTCGATGGTCATGCCCAAATCATTCTAGGAATCCTCATAACCGAACTTGCCGAGGCTTGGGCATTCTCAAAAGGCATCAAGCTAGCGGCTTCAAACGGAAGGAGCAAGGTGATCATTGAAGGTGATTCCATAGGAGCGGTCAACAGGTTGCTTTCTACTGGCCTTGGTCTCTCCCTAGCCGCCATTGTTCTCGAGGAGGCTAAGCACATTCTTAGAACTCATCTTTGTTTTACAGTTGCACATGTTAGCCGTGAGGCAAATAGAGTAGCACATTCTCTTGCTCATTGGAGTCTTACTTGTATTGAGCTTTTTTTTATTTTTCTGTTAATGTGTCAGACCGTTTAGTTTTAGATCTTGTAGACGATATTATTTATGGTTATTAATGAATTTTATATCTTTCCCTAAAAAAAGTGGTGTCAAACAGGAAAAGATAACTTTTTGTTAATTTTTGTACAAACAATTTTTTTGGCAATTTTTTTATATAAACTTTTTGGGCTAATTTTATTTATACTCTATTAAATATATAAACATTTTAACTTTCACAGGGCAAGACAACTTTTGGACAAGTCTACTTGTACTCACACACATACAATCTGTAAAGTATAAACTTAATTCATCTTAAATATCTAAATTAGATGTTAATTCGAACTAATCACACACATAATGATATATATCTGAAGTCTTTTGCAACTCTTTCTCTATTAACATTCTTCTATTCCAAACTCTATGAATACAAATTCGTGAAGCTTTCAAAAGATTTATGACGTAACTTTATCAGAAAATCATAATACTATCAACATGAAAAATATCAAATCTATTTAAACTTGTCAACTGACTCTACTCCCTGATAGTCAGGACTATATTATCAAACTATCATAACCTAACTACCATAAACTCGAGACCCGTAAGAAGAAAACTTATATAATTACAAGAGAAGACACTAAACGAGTACCGAACTTGAATTCTCTCCTTCTTCCTCAACCAAACTTCATCTCCTCTAAACAATTATTGCATATCTACATAGTCTGCGAACCAAAAGGGAAAAGAAAAAGCCCAAGATGTAGCCATGAGTGTCGGGCCATCCTTCACAAACATCGATGAGCAGGACCAGCCAGGCAAACTGCCAAAGGGAAATCTAATAGTAATAATAAAAGAAGAAGAAGGAGGGTGGAGACAAAACGAGGGTTCTAATATCTGAACCCCATGTCCCCTTACACCCCTACATCCCCCACTCTGCTCCTATGTTCCCTTTATACCACGCCTTCCCTTCACGCCTGGGGGTCCCTCCTCTTCCATCATCTCTCATTTTCACTCCTCCATGCATAAACAATTCCATGCTGTTTCTCTTTTGCTGGGAATAATAATCTCATTCCTCAATTCTCAATCATTTGTTTGCTATCTAAACTCCTTTTTGTTTTGGTATACACCTCAACCAAAAACAACTAATCCCTTTACTTGGATACGTAATCAGAAAAAAGGGTTTTTAATCATTTGCATTTTGCACTATCCCACATCCAAAATGAATGCATATATATCTAATTATATAATTAGCTTGAGAAGCTATTCCTTCACGTTTTCGTTTGCCAACGGAACCCCATTTTTTTTGGCCATCTTTGCACTTTGTGTAATTGCTTAGGACTCTTTGAAATTGAATCATTTTGGTTGGCAAAAAGGGTCCCGTCGAATTACACTTTATGATAAAAGCAAAAGCAATTTTTTTAAAAAAAATTGTGTAATTATTTAATGCACCGTTAATATATTTTATTTTCTTATTTAAATGTTGACATATTAAGTTTGATCCTTATTGAATATGTAATATATTTTAGGATAAGTCTACCACGTGAGCATCGTTGAACACTATTAACGATGGGCATCATTGATCGAGCACCATAAAATTAATTAATAAAGATTAAAAAATTTAAGGACTAAACATATAATTATAAAATATTTAAAACAAAATATTAATTAAATTATTTTCATATATATAATTTTTGTTAATTTTTTTAAAAAATAATTGGATCAAATACCAACCACTAAACCCTAAACACAAAACTCTAAAACTTAAAACCAAACCCTAAACAATAAACATAAAATCATAAGCTCTAAATCATAAACTCTAAACCACAGATAATAAACCATAAACCTTAAACCATAAACTCAAAACATGAAAACATAAACTATAAATCATAAACTCTAAACCACAAATAATAAACCATAAACCATAATCCATGAACCATAAACCATAAATCCAATATTTGAATTTAGGGTTTAGGGTTTTTATTTTTAAATTGGCGAGGTTGATATTTGATTTAATTAATTTTTTAAAAAAAAATTAAAAATATTGTATATATATATAAATAATTTAATTAATATTTTATTTTAAATAATTTATAATTATACGTTAAGTCATTTAAATTTTTAATTTTATAAATTAATTTAATGATGATCAATGGTGGTCATCGTTAGTGGTGCTCATCGAGCGTTTTGGAATTTTTTTATATTTTAATTTAATTACTTAAGGGTTTAATAATACTTATATAATTATATTAAATCGTTTTTTTTTGTATTTTTCAAATTAAAGTATTTTACTTGACTCATAATATCAAATCAATTTTTAATTTTTATAAATAGTATGAACAGAACTATTTTGTATAAGATTGTAAACGTTCATATATTAAAAACATGGGTTAGTCCATGTGATAGACGGCTAGGTATCGTTTAAGCAAGTCTCGAATTCGATACTTTGTGTACGTAAGAAATTCTCGTTGAAAGACACCCCACCATAACTAAGTATAAAATATGTGTTAATTTAGATTAGTCCAGACAAAACTCTAAAAATTGAAGAGAAGAAAAAAACAACAACAAAAAAGGAATGTTCACATATTACTATTATGTTTATGACATTTTCTACCAACGAAGTTAGGTAATATCCTGACTTTTATAAATAGAAGCTTAAAGCCTGATGTGGTTTAAAGTTAGTGGGTGGGTCCAAAAAGTATTGATCAATATCGGATTTGGTTGATCTTAATGTCAAAAAGGGTGGTCGAGATTTGGGTTGCTGCTATAATTCACCCAAGGGTCAACTTAACACATCTAATGTCGTATACCACGGTTTATGTCAAAATATGTGATTCTTTGTAAATTTGCTACACCGATTTCATAAAAAAATAATAACTTATTGTATGTATAATTAGGGGTGTTTACTTAGTTTAGCAGCTCGCAAATAATTCAAGCTTAACTCGGTTAAAATTCGATTAATGCTCAACTTAAGTTGACAGTTTTAAATTTTTACAAAACAGTTCCAAAATCTAAAATCTCCAAATTATCGTCGTTGTTGCGGTTTACTGTCTCACCAGAGACCACCACTACTGCCGTCGGACCACAACAACCGTTTCCCCCAACCACTCATCGCCGATAACCAACGGTAGGTGTGTCAATAACTTTTTTTGCGATTTTGGCTTCTTTCGACGTTAGGAAGCCAATCAACACACCTCTCGTCGGTTACCGGTGATAGGTTGTTGGGGGAAACGGTCGTGGTGGTCCGGCGGCGTGACCATCGGCGGCGGAATCAACTGGGGAAGTTAGAGATTTTGAATTTGAGAGCTATTTTGTGAGTTTTAAGAAATTTAAGGTTTTTTTTAAATCAAGTTAAAAATAAATTAAACTAAAAAATATTTTTTAATTAAAAAACTATAGTTAACGGTTATAAATTTAAATGATCAAAATTGAAACTTTAAACACCTATATTTTAGTTAAAAATAATTTAGCCATTAAAAATGATTCACAATTATAATTCGAGCAACTATTTGGGTATTAAGCCTTAAAAAAATAACATTTTTGAAAGTATAAATAATAAATCCGAAAGAGAAGTTGATTGGTGAGTGGCATGATTGACATGGAACAAAGAAAAGAGCTAAGAATGCGGCGAGTTTAAGTTCCAAAGCCCATTGAACACAGTGCTTAAGACTTAAGTCTTCAAGTGTACGCGTGATTCCAGCGTCACATCTGCACCGTCCGATCATATTCCTCATCCGCATTGATTTCCTACCCTTCCATGTGATCACATGATCATCACGTGTCTCATGGGAAGGTTCAATGACATATATTCCGCAATATATAATTATATGATTATTTTTTGATTGGAATAATAGAATATTACTACAAGCTTCGTTAAAAAATTTCCCTAGATATAGCTAGAGGAAAAAGAGTGTCCCTGGTAATATTTACAGAAACTTAAGAGATAAAACTCAACAAAATAACAAAAACTCCACTAATCAAGACAATTTAACTGAACAAAGTTCAGGACTGACGCAGGTGAATCAACAAATTCATGCATCCCAAAAGGAAGTTTCCAAACTAGTTGTGCTAAACTATCTGCAACCTCGTTGCTCTCGCATGAGACCGACACTAACTCAACCTCCTACTGCCTTACAAGAAGCTCCCAAATATGGTGAATAAGGGACAAACTATTACTTGAGCAGGATCTATCATTTAGAGCTATAATGGCATTGGCACAATCCGGTTCAACCTACAAGCAACTAATACCAAGTTTTTAGGCAAGGCATAGGCCCTTGTAAACGCCCCATAATTCGGCTTCAATTATCGAGCACATACCAAGGCTTTTTGCAAAGCCAACGATTCAAACCTCATTGTGATTTCGCAAAACGCTACCACAGGTGGATTCGCCCGTCTCAGATTTAAAAGATCCATCCGTATTACACTTCACCCAACCTACACGATGGGGAGACCAACATCGAGAATAAAAGGGACCATGACGAAGCGTGCTAGTGCAGATCTCCGGTGAGGCATTCCTTCATCTAGTCGACACAGCTTCCAGTGTTAATTTGTTGCATCAGCTCAGCAACGACTCATTGTGCACACGTTCCGGATCAAAGATTGTGGCGTTCCATTGCAACCATAGGTGCCAAAGCACGTATCCAAACATAGTGCTCCATTGGTTTGCATTCCTTGGAAATTTGCATGGACTCGTAAGGTTCAACGTGATCCACTCCCGCCTCCTTAAATCACAAAATTCAGCCATCAGGTTAGGCTTTATAAGAGTATCCCAAGTCGTCATTGCCATCGGATAGTCTCGTAAGACGTGTACGGTGGATTCCAATATCGCACCGCAATTTGTAAGAATGTGGTCCTAATAAACAAGCCATAAAAAATTTTAACACGAAAAGAACCTATATAACCTGATATCAATGCCCATCTTGTATCTTCAATTTTCGTCGGAGTTAGCACTAGGTTCTTGTACGCCGAGCGAACCGAGAAGGATCGTAAGGGATCCCATCTCCATCCTAGAACGACATTTACCGTCGAGCTTTGGGGGGTTTAATGGCCATGATAATAAGAAGCACATTAGTCGGCAACACATCACGAAACACAGTCCAACACCACTCACCCTCAAATGCTACCATATCTGTGACAAAAGCTGGTATATCCGACACAAGCAGTGGGTTGCTTGCAAACTCAATTAGAGCGCCAACATTCTTTGCCCACGAGTCAAGCCAAAACCTTATAGTTGAACCATTTCCTAGACACCATGCAACACCCCTCCTCACGTCACCCTAAAATTTTGCTAATCCATTCAACAAGTGCGAACTGCCCTGAATAGCGATTGGAACAGGTACCCCATGTGTCGCATTATGTTTACTTCGCAAAATTTGAGCCCAAAGTTGATCCGGTCTATTCAGAAAACTAAAGGGTACTTTCATAAGGAAGGTCGTATTTTGGGCATACGTCTGACGAATTCCAAGGCCACCTGCCCTAGGAAAATTACAAACATCCTCCCATTTAACCAGTGGTATGCCCCTTTTATCACTTGATTTGCCCCCACAAGAATCGCCGGATAATGCTTTCAATATCCGCACAAATCCTTTTAGAAAGCAACAATGTTTTCATAGTATAAGACGGAATATCTGAGAGAACGAATTTAACCAGAGTAATACGGCCAGCTAAGGAGAGATGCTTAGCCCTCCACCCAGTTAACTTTCCGCGAACTCTGTCCACTAAGTAACCATGTGTAGATCTTGTGACTCGACCATGAAGAGTATGGACTCCAAGATAAACACCCAAATCACTAGTCTCCCTAAATCCAGTGTGCAGCAAATATTCACACGTAAACTACTCTAGACATTATCAGAGAAAAAAAATTTAGTTTTAGAGGGATTGACCTTGTGCCAAAGCTATCACAGAAAGTAGTAAGCACCTTTTGAATAATTGTCATTTGATCGAACGTAGCTTCAACAAAAATTACCAAATCATCCGCAAAGAAAAGGTGAGACAAACCAAGACCATGACGAGATAACTGAATCAGTCGCCACACACCTACTTCAAGTTCACCCTGAATTGCGTAGGCAAGACGTTCCATACATAATACGAATAGATACGAGGATAGTGGGTCACCTTGTCGAATTCTATGAGTGGAATGAAAGGGGGATGAAGCAGTCCTATTCCATAAAACTTGCATTGTAACCGATGATACACAATTCATTATAAGATTGATCAGCTCTCTAGCGATGCCAATATCCTGTAGAGTATCAAGAATAAAACTCCACTCAAGTCTATCATATGCCTTCTTCAAATATATTTTCAAAGCCATCCAGCCCATCCGACCCCTTTTTTACGCATCGATTGAACTACCACCTGAGCAATAATAATATTATCGGTAATAAGTCTGCCCGGAACAAAGCTTGTTTGGTTACCATATATCCAAGATGGTAAGAACGACTTCAATCTATCTACAATAACCTTTGTTACCATATTGTACAAGACATTACAGAGACTGGTAGGCCAAAATTGAGATAAAGAATATAGAGTCTCAACTTTAGGAATCAGAACGAGCAAGGTACTATTTAGATATGCATCGACAATACCAAATGAAAAGATTTGTTGCACCTTTAAGAAAATAGATTCACCCACAATATGTCAGTTCTTCTGATAGAACGCAACATGCAAGCCATCAATCCCGGGAGCCTTAAGGGGGCTCATGGAGAAAACAATAGATGAAAGCTTCTGAAATATAATTGGTCGTGCCATCCAAGCCCTCTCCTGAAGCATAAGAGGGCGAAAACAACTAGCAATAGGGTAATTAGGTAAATCGTCTCCCAAAGAAGTGAACAACTCACGAAAAAACAACAACTGCTAGTCTTCGCAACTCATCTTGTTTCGTGCTCCAAGTTCCATTGGGAAGTTGTAGTGTGGATATGAAATTTCTACGGCGTCTACTCATCGTGAAAGCATGAAAGAATTTATATTCCTATTGCCCTGAGAGTCTCACTGTGTACATGCTCGCTAAAACCATAGAGCCTCCTCTTGTTCAAGAACCAAATCTAATCGCGAAACTAGTTTCTCACGGAGCTTGTGAAGTGACTGCAAATTACAAGATTTCAATTTCTGATCTATCCCCTTAATGTGAGCCATAAGATTTCTTTTCTTCGTTTTAATATGGCCAAAAACATTTTTGTTCCATTCCCTAACTTTAAAGGTAAACTCCAAAATATTGTCATCAACAGTGTGTGCTACATCCCAACAAAACTCCAAGTTGGCGTTAAACTCTGGGTGATCCTGCCAGCTAATCAAATAATGGAAAGTTCGCTGCTGGGGTGGGAGGAGATGAGGCCCCGGTCTCATCAAAATTTGGTGATGGTTGGACCCCAGCTGATTTAGGTGGACCACTGAAGATACCGAAATCAGCGAGCACCATGCTTCATTCATTAGATTCCTATCTAGTCTTTTATAAAGATTACCTCCACCCCACGTAAACTTCGGACCCCGAGAACCTTGTATCCATTAAGCCCATATTAAAGAGAAACTCAGAGAACAAGTTATTCACCCTCGAGCCTATGGCGACATTATCATTTCGGTCAGCAAAACTTAGAGTAAAGTTAAAATCTCCTCCTAATATCCAAGGAACATCATTCCCAGGATTAAAAGACTCCAACATAGCCCAGAGATGTTTACGGATAGACACCTTCAGGCTTGCATACACAATTGTGATATAGAACCACTTTGAAGAGTTCAGAACATCGACAAGACAACGAATAAATTGATTCATAATTCTCTCAATTTGAATCGAGACCAAATCTCTCCACATAAGCCAAACACCTCCACTAAAGCCATGAGCCTCAGAGCGGTATGAATTTGGGACACCAAACTTAGTCACCACCTTATCAGCATGTACCCTACTAATTCGGGGCTCAAACAAAGTTGTTACCTTAGGATCATGTAAATTGAAAAAAATTCAAAAATGTCTATGAAAAGGAGGGCTCGCCACACCCTACGCATTCCAACACATTATATTAATCTTTAAAATAGATAAGAAAAAAACTTACGCCAATTGCATTGCACTCTCATGTTCAGAAAAGTCAAGCAACACCCTTTCAACTAACGACAGTACAGACGACTGTTGTGGCAAACCCAGTTGCTGCCCTACGTCTATTACATCTAGCAGGTGGTTCTTTAGAGTCGCAACTGGCTTTTGTTGAATCTTATTAACATTAGCCGCATGATTATTATCAGACTTAGGCAATGCAATGTTGACTCATTCAGCAATCGATGGTTTGGACAAGATTTTAAAATTTGCTTTCTTGTGGACACTCAAACTCTTTAAAGATTGATCCTTTTTACGCTTAGCTTTTCCATCCTCAATTGTTCTCATGATCCTTCCAGATTGTTTCTGCGTATTTTAGCCTTTCTCCACTATAAAAGTTGTCATGTTATTACCCTATTGTATTTCCAAATGGAAAGAAATCTCTTGTATTGCCCTCCCATCAACCTTCGGAGTAGATCGTGTCGATACAAGTTTTGCATGTATATCCCTGCTCGAACAAGCTCCATGTGTAGGAAAAGAGCCCGGACGTGAGGTTATAGACTGTGAAGTCGATGGTGATCCCATGTGTACAACTGATTTTCCCAGCACTCGAACCCTTAGTAACCATCCCAACAACCTTGGGTGGGTTAGTCCCAGTCTCTTCCTTTCCTGGTTCCGCATCCAAATCCTCTAGAACCTGAAATCGAGAAGTATTAACCACCCTTGAACCCTCCACCCAATTTTTCTAAACAACAGCTTCCTTACGTAGCTTGCGACCCCGTTGAGGAGCCATCATTCAGGGCCTAAACATTTCCGACTCGTCAATCGGGGTATCAACAGACTTAGCTTGGTCTCCTTTATCTGCTTGGGGTTCAAATACACCACACCATTCCTTGGAATGGCCATAAATTCCACATTTGTAGCATATCAAATTCATCCCTTCATATCCGATCTTTTGGTTAAAGCCATCAATCTTAAGGTACGATATTAAAGGTTTATTAAGATCAACAATTATCGCAAGCCGAGCAAACTTGCCTCTCTCCCCAGCCTTCGCATTATAATATATCTTAATAACTTGTCCAAGTAGCTCTCCAATCCACCGAAAAGTGCTTTCCTATAGTAACGAAATGGTAAGCTCGGGAGACGAACCCATGCAATAACATGCGAAGGGTGTTTTTCTGATGTAGAAAATGCCCTACTCCAAGGCTGCACTATTAGGTAGTATCCGAAGATAGTCCATGGTCCAGCCGTTAACACCTTCGTGTAATATTCCTTTTGTGCAAATTTCACCAAAAAATAATTGTTATCAAGATCAATTAGTTGGAAATTGCGTACTGGAGCCCTTAAAGACAAAATCCTTGCATGTAGCACTTTATAGCCAATTGTTTTACCAAGAAGACGCACAACAACATTAGTTTTCATTCTTGCGTCAATGAGATCATGAACCCTATCTGAGAAACGAATAGATGGAACTGAACCATTACGATCAATTTTCACATCTTCAGCGTTCACCACGATCTCATCATCGGCTATACCCATAGCTCTAGCTAAAGGAGGATTATTACTACCTTTCACCGCCCCCATAAAAAAGGGATTCGATATAGGGGGAGCTTATGCCATATCAGTCTTCCCAGAAGTGGCCAACACCTCATGTTCATTAGTTTTCATTAGTGCTTGAATATTTTTCAGGGTCTGGTTCCTTGCACCAGTATGTAGAGAGTTCTTTTTCAATACCGTGCTGGTTAAGACAACGTAATTTTTACACTTCTTAGGATCACATGAGTCAAGCGCCAAACCAGGGGATCTCATCCGTTCAAGGGCAGACGAAAACTCAAACCGAGGCGATGGACAAGAACTCACACCCATTGTGTCATCTCTCGTTTCCTCCATAATTATCATTGCTTCTTCTCCATTAGGGTTGACAGACGAAATATACTTCCTCTCTCGCGATACCCTAGGGTCAGTATGCGACGATGGCGGAAGTTGGTGCTTCTGAGAAACATCCTCCGGCGGGCGTCCGACTGGGTTCGCGTAGTGCAGTTTAAGCAACTGAACACTAAGGTTAAGGTTAGGGTTTTCAGCCATCTATGTTTAAAATGAATGTAATTTTAATTGAATTTATTTGATCTTTTAAAAATAGAGAAATATGCAATATATATGATTATTAATACTCCGTATATAGGAATATACTCCCCTGCCCCATTAAATTTGTCCCTTATTAACTTTTTCTTGATTAATTTTTTTATATTTTAGCTCATTTTTATTTAAAATTTATTATTGATAAAAATATAAAAATAATATTTTAAAAATTTCAGTGGTGCATTTTATAAAATTTAATTATTTAAAATGATTATAGTCAAAGTTTAAAATTTAACTTTTTAAAAGTCGATAAAGGATAACTTTAGTGGGATGAAGAGAGTAGAAGGTAATATCATTTTTTTCATTTTTAAGTAACATTTTTTTAGAAAATAACATATGTTATATCAATCTTGTCCAAAAAGTTCTTTATCAGTTTAACCCTTTTATATAAAACATAAAAAATTTAATGTATTTGCATTTCTGTTTATTTAGTTTGTCTAAGATAACTTGTCCACAATAATAATTGTTTTGTACTATACATAAAGAAAGAGACATAACAATATAATATGACATGAAAAAGGTATATATATATATTGTATTAATAATATGTATGCTTATTTTTTAAAATAATATATCAATATTTACCAGTTTAATATTATGTAGAACTAAGTGTTTTGATATAATATTTAAAAAATATTTTGGACTAAATTGAAAAAATTTAAAATATGTTTTTTAGTTAAAACAACTTGAAAATATGTTTAAGGGTTTTACAAGGCTTTGGAATGATTTAAAGTACATTTAAAGTAGTCAAAACCAAGCTTTTCAAGTGACAGTACCGATACGGTCTGGTACCGTACCGATACGCTTTAGGGTTTCAACTACATGATTTTTCCAGTAGCCAAAACCTGTACCGATACGCTTAGCCGTATCGATACGGTGTGTTTTGAAACAGCCCAACGGCTAGTCGCGTACCGATACGGTTGTATCGCGTATCGATACGCCTAACAACCCTAATAGTCATATTTTCCAACGGTCTTTTAAACTGCAGGACCGTACTGATACGCTAGGTAAGCGTATCGATACGCATCAGCTGAAGTGCACAACGGCTACTTCCTTATCGGGACCGTATCGATAGGGGTGAGAGAAAATACCCGACCCGAAAACCCGACTACCCGAAACAAAAATACCGGGTAATTCCCGAAAAAAAATTACCCGACCCGGTAAATTTCCCGGGACACGGGCCGAGACTTTTCCCTTACCGGGTACCCGACCCGACCCGATAAAATTTAATATATATATATATATATTTATATTTAAAATTATATTTTTATTTTATGTTTCTTAATATTTTCACTATAAAATTAAGTTTAAATCCCTATATGTTTTCTATGTTTGTATTATATTCTTTTAAGTTTTAAGTTTAATTTTTTTAAAATATTTTTGTGTTTAACATATGAATTTTTTTAATTCTAAAATAAAAAAAATAAAAAAATATGAACCGGGTACCCGATACCCGATTACCCGGGTACCCGAATTTTACGGGTACCCGAATCCCGGGTACCCGAATTTAATGGGCCGGGACACGGGCCGTTTAAAGAGGTACCCAGACGAACCGGGTACCCGGTTTTCCGGGTACCCGAATCCCGGGTACCCGACAATTCCCACCCCTACGTATCGATACGATTTAAAGGGTGTCGATACGCCAAGCTACAAAACTACATTTATGGTGGGAAATAAATGCTCCAACTACTAGTGACGGCTACAAACTCAAAGAGAAATATAAAAGGGACCTCCAAGCATCTAGTAATAGTTAATGCTTCAATTGTAATACAACATATGATCAAAATATGTCTTAGTGCTTAAGTGTTAATTCTTTGTATAGACAAACACTGGTGAGCCAAAATTGTTAGATTTGTTCAAGTGTTTTAGGATTAGGTTAGAGCTTAATTGTGCAAACAAATACCTATTAGAATGATTTGAGTTTGCTTACCTTTATCTCTTTGTAAAGAGGGTTTGATCAAGGCTTTGGGTAGAAAGCTTGTTCGGTTTGTAAGGGTTGCCTCTTAAGCCTAGAAAAGGGGACGAATCAATAGTGGATTGATTGAAAATCCTTAGTGGGAAGCTAAGGTAGTGGATGTAGACCTTGGTTAGAAGGTTAAACCACTATAAATCATCTTGTTTTTATCAATTTTAGCTTCCACACCTCTATTACTCCAAATTTCACTTTTTCACCACGTAACGAGCAAGAACGGTTGAAGGAATCGAGCACTTTAAAACCCAACGTATTAAAATGTCAAATTTCTTTACACAGATATATAACAGAAACAATTTAAAAGAATGTACTACTTTTAGGTTAATCTTACAACATGTCAATTAAGTACCATAATCTCATATTTTAATCAAATGAATCAAGCAAGACAATATAGCGTTTATAATAATATACCAAATAATTTTATTCGGGTTTTGTTATACACAACCTTAGTAGTTGCATACAAAAACTACTATATTCTTATTATTAATGTTAATTTTACTTTTCGATAGAATCTACTAGAGTGTAATTAATTACATTCTTAAAAGTTAAACATCACTAATTTGTTATGTTTAATGTAATTAATAATCATGTTAAAACGATTTATGTTTTTAGGTTAGTAGGGTTTAAGGGTTTATGATGTTAGTATTTATGTTGTAGGGTTTAGAGTTTTATTGTTAAGGTTTAATGGTTTAGTGGTTATAGTTTAGATGTAGTTGTTATATTTTAGGGTTTAAGATTTAAGGTTTAGGGCTTTAAAGTTTAGGGTTTAATTACATCAACCACTCTAAATTAATAATTTTTAAAATTTAAGAATGTAATTAATTTCATTCTAATAAATTTCATTAAATAGTAAAACAAAAATTAATAATATGAATTTAGTAGTTCGTATATGCCACCCTTAAGGCTGTGTATAACAAATTCCTTGTTCAATAATTTTTTTCTCATATATAATCTTTTATATTAACTAAACAACCCTCTCATATTAAAAAAACTTAAAATGTTTGTTAAGAATTTATAAAAGTTAGTAAATAATTATTGTTTCAGATCAACTAGACCTATATAAAAAAAGTAGGTAATAAAATTACGTATGGTTAGCACATAATTAAGTGTATCAAAGAGATTGCTAAACAAGATCATGATCTAGGGTTCTCCTTTTCATTATTATATGAAATTAGTGAAGGATAAACAAAATCAATATATACTTCCAAAAAGGTACAAGTATTTCTTTACATATTTGATATTTCATTGTTTTTTTTTTCCGGCGTAGCACACATGCAAGAAGGATCATCACGAGTTCAAATCGCTTTGTCTATAAAATATATTTGTCAAAAGATTAAAAATATATATAAACAGATACTACATTATAATCACCTTTAGATTATTCAAAAAAATTATCCTATTGTCGGCCCTTTCGGGGGCAACACTTTGAATAATATAACCTATGGTTTTATTACTATTTAATGCTACATTTCAAAATTATGTCCTCTTTTATTTATCATAAAGTTTTGTGATATGATCATACATTTATGCCATTGTTCTTTATTTATATTTAATGTTGTCAGATTTATGACGATGGCTATGGTAATACGCGTATTCAACCCATGCTACACTTCAAAATTATGTCCTCCTTTATTTATCATAAAGTTTCGGTACTTGATTTTCTAAAAGAAGTATTTTTTATTTGATTGCGATTCACAATTTTATGTAAAATTAGTTACTGTTTCAATTGATTATTCATAATATTTATAAATTTTTACGTATTAAAATATTTTATTTTCTAGTGGTTTCGATATTTTCTAATTTTTTGAACACTTTTTTGCCTTGTGTTCGATTATTATAATGTGTGTGCTATTTTTTACTTGATTTTACTTTTTACAGTATCCGAACAATTTTTAATTTTATCGTATTATTTAAATTTAGTATTTTAATATTTGAACCAAACCATATATTTTGACTAATCTATCAATCGATTATTCAACTTAATTGTTATGATTTAAGATCAATAATTAAATAATTCAAATTTACCGATCAACTAAAATATTTCACTAACACTTAACTGCTTTGTACACTCCTGATCAGTGACACAACTTATAATGAGCAAGGAAAAGAATGCATGTACTGGATGGCTTTGGTTTCTTTTTAAATTTTTGGTAATTTTGTTAGTTTTAAATTAAGTTGGATTATAGTCCTATCCTTTTTAATTTTTTGTGATTAAATATTTATTGAGTTTCTATTATTTTGAACTATAAAAATCAGTCTTTCGAAATATTTAATATATATATATATATATATAAAAGTTCCCTCAAGAAAATGAAAATCAATTCTATCGTTATTTTTTTATGAAGAATGTGTATGATTACAAAATAACGAACAATACATAAAATTATTTCATGTGTCACGTTAAAAATTCTCTAATTCTAATTAGAAACTACATATGATAGTAATAATAAAAGAATACCTACAGGTTAACCCTTGAAAACCAAACAAGTTACAGTAAAAATTTACATAGCCAAATACTCATTATAATCAATTCTTCTTCTTCTTCTTCTTCTTCTTCTTCTTCTTCTTCTTCTTCTTCTTCTTCTTCTTCTTCTTCTTCTTCTTTTTCTTCTTCTTCTTCTTCTTCTTCTTCTTCTTCTTCTTCTTCTTCTTCTTCTTCTTCTTCTTACAAATTTAAAAGTTTATTACACTTAGAAACTATTTTTAGGGAAATAAAAAATATTTAAAAATTTACGACAAAAACTACAGTAACCTGCAAAGTCGCTACCTCTCAGAGTCGATTTTAAATAAAAATAATATTTTTTACATCCTCTTTGTACAATAGTGAACAGTTGAATCAAAAAATAATAATATTTTAACAATTTTCCTGAATATTGGGGGGTGTTCAGTTCCTTTGGCTCTTCTTACCATCGGCCCTCAGTACAAACTTGATAGAATAAATCTAGTTCAAGTAGAAAAAATAGATATTAATTTGTAAAGATGCAACTAATTCAAATACAATATATTCAAACTTTTATTACTTTAGCCGAAAAGAAAAAGAGAGAAACTAGACCATCGGCTAGTGACGCTGGATTGTGTTAATGTCAACTCTCAACGGCAAACCATGCAAGTAAACGAAAGTTTTATTTAAATCTTATTTATTGGATGTACAAAAGCAATATATGTATATTTATTGAGACCCTAATGAAGAGTAAATTAAATTCCGACATTGAAGCACCAACGATAAGTTTGATTTAATAAGATGCAACGTTAGATTTTTTAAATAAAATTTGGTGCACAGACCAATTTGTCTTAATAGGTAAGAGAACGATTATTGTTGTTAAAAGTTACGGGTTCGAACACCAACAACTGTAGCAGAGTGATTGAACATGCATTGTCAAATGGTTGAGAATATATTCAGAATAGATACTACTTGTAATCACCTTAGCTTTCAAAAAAAATCTAGTGTTTTAATTATGATATTATGAATGAAGAAAAATTAGATTGGAAAGATCGCTCCATATTAAACCTCTACAAAATCATATCCGCTTTAATCATTCAATTAAAGGTGAGCAAAACTCGTCATGACTCAACACGACTCAATTTTTTTTTAAATAAAGTTTGAGTTGTAAAATAGAAATTTGAATAAGTCAAAAATTTTAATAATTAGTGGATTGATTTTTAAGTTCGACTCGAGTCCCATAATTTTTCATGATATATATATATATATCTATATATTATGAAGAAATATATAAATGCATATCTTATATTATTAGAGAAAGTTGTTTAAATTGAAATCAAATGTACTATAACATGATAAATAATTACAATTAAATTTGTATAAGAACTCGAAAATTCGACTCAACTCAAACTTCATAAACTTGACTTAAATTGAGAAAATTTCAAATAAAGTTTGAGTTGTAAAATATGACGCGTCAACTCGAATAACTCAAAATTTTTTGACTCGACTCGATCGAACGCTTACCTCTACATTCAATGAATCGAATACTAATAATTAAACCTAAAAATAATTGCATTGAAATGATATTGCACACGAAGAGGAAACAAAAGTGATATCAAGACATAGATTGGAGGCACATAAATGTGGTAGATTCGTAGATATAAATAAGGAAGCAAAGGAATTATTTGGCAGCCCACATTTATATTTCATCTTAAATGTTGTTGTATGAGTTTGGACAAAACTTTATTTACTACATAAATCAAACGAGTGTCCTAACAATACTATTTAAAGTTATTTAATATACCTCTTAAAAAGTTATTTATTATGTTATTTTATAATAATATTATGAAAATGTATATAAGAACTGATGATAACTAATAATGTAGGTAGGATATTTGTGTAAGATGGTAATTAAGTTATCAGTAATCAGGGACGAACACATAATTTTATATTAAGGGATGAACTTATAAAACTTTAAGGGGGGAAATATATTTTTAATATATTTTTAAAAGGTAAAAATATATTCTAAATTTTTAGAGAATCAACTGTCTCTCCCAGTTCTTCGGTCTATCCTGACGGTAATAGATGTTGTCAAGTCTATCACCGTTTTATGAGTAGAAAATATAATTTAATTATTTTTTAGAATTATATTCAAAATTAATCAACTTATCCCCTCATAGTTTAATCATGTTTTTTCATTGATCGGACAACTTGGATTTTCATCCCTTTATTTGCAAATATCTAATTTGTTTTTGCGGTTTTATATATCGTAGATTTGATTAATATTTTGATAGATATCTTAATTGCTATTTTCGTACTTTTGATATTCAATAAATTTAATTATTTTTGTAAAGAACGGATTAGAACTTGAGTAATGATATTTACTTTTGCGGGTAACATATTCGAATAATTCGGATGCCAAATCTATCACCATTTAACTTTTAAGTTTGTTATTTAATGATATTTTTGTACTTTGATATTTAATAAATTTAATTATTTTGAACAATAATACTTGAATTTAATATAATGGTAAATAATCTCGACTTTTAAGATAAAATTGAGAATTCAAATTCAATTTTTTATATATAAAAATTGTACGCGGCTAATTATTTTTAATAAGCTTTTAATATAATCTTACACAAAAAGGAAAATATTTGTAAAACAAAGAAGAAGAAAGAATAAAAAACAGGCAACCACACACACACATATATATATAATGCTTAAACCAAAAATAGATTCTTAAAGTATAGTATTTGCGAACTTTACGTGCTTAAAGTATTATTTTGTAAAAATAGGTCCTCGAACTATTAAAAGTTACAATTTTAAGTGTCTAACCGTTAATGGGGTTAAAAAAATATTAACCAATCGATGCTTGAAACATATACTAATTTAATGGGGTTAAAAAAATATTAACCAATCGATGCTTGAGACATATACTAATTTAATTTGTTTTAAATTTTTAAAAGAAAAGCACCCAAAATTTTTAGTATTTTTTTTATAAATTCCTAAAAGCTTACAATTTTTACAAAACAATCCATAAATTCCTAAAATATCCTAAACTCAACCCCCAATTGTCATCGCTTTCGCCGCCGATCGCCGCCCCAAAGCCTACTACTTTGATCGTCAGGTCTACTAGTCGTTTCCCCCGTAACGTCGTTTCCGAAAAATGACGAACGACGTGGCAGCCGAACGTCGGTTTCACGTTAGATGTTCGACGTTCGGCTGCCACGTCGTTCATCGTTTTCGGCGGCGGAGTTATGGGAGAAACGACCAGCTAGGTTCGGCAACTAAAGTGGTAGGCTTAGGGGCGACGACCGACGACAACTGGAGGGTTTGAGTTTGGGAGATTTTAGAGATTTAGGGGTTGTTTTGTAAAAATTACAAACTCTTTGGAATTTATGAAAATTAAAAAAATGTTTTAAATTTTTAACTTTGAAAAAAATATAACATGTGTCGAGCATTAGCTGGTTAACAATTTTTTAAGGGTAAACTACTGCAGTGACCACCCAACTAAACAAATTTAAAATTCGACCACCTGCCTTAAAAGCTAACGGAAAGGTGACGTGGCCGTTAAAGTCAAATGTGTATAATTACACATTTTGACCTTTGTTAGTTACCTATTATATTATTTTAGTCCTAATTTTATAATAAATAAAATTAATAGTTTACCCTTTTTTCAACACCCATTAACAACTTTTTTTTAAATATGGTAGTGTGATGCAAGAGTAATATATGTTTAATTTTCTTAGTATTTTTAAAAACGACACATACAACATACATTACTGGTGCTCGAACTTAGGTCCTAAAGGATAATGAACATGTAACTTTACTACCAAAACACAAGGGAATAAGCACACCCATTAATAACTAAACACTTAAAATTATAAGTTTTGAAAGTTAGATTATCCATTTTTACAAAATACAATGGCAAGTTGCAAAAACTATTAGAGTAATAGTATGTGTGACGTGAAAAGAAGAAACGGCGCCGTGACAGAGGAGGCAGAAAAATAAGGCAACACGTGTCAGCTCCAAAATGCCATACTTTGGTTTTGTCGTGAACCGCACGCGTGACGACGATCGGTCAAATTATCATATCGCAAAATAGGAAAAAAACTATATACTTTGTTTATTATAAATTTGTAGTAATAAAAAAAATAGAGCACTCGAAACAACCAATCCTCGTTGTCCACGTGCTCTAATACGCCACGTAGGTCTTGTTCATCATCCTACGCACTCTTCTCAGTTCTCCCCCTCTTTTTTTAAAAAACTTTTTTATTTTTTTTATTTTACGCTCTTACACTGTACTGCTTTCGTGTTCTGTTAGTTTTCCTCTGTTTTTCGACATTTATTATATTATATTATTATATATATATATATATATATATATATATTAAAATGCATTGGTTTGAAGTTTAAAGCTGCAACGGAATCACACCTATATAGAAAGTGTGTGCGCAGGATAAGAGCATGCACACTCTTCCTAGTTTCAAGCAACTTACACATTCCTTTCATTTTATTTGTTTTGGTATTATAAAAACCGAGTGGCAAGAATCGAAAAATCTACAAGTTTTTTTTTAAGCTTTGGGTTTTGTTTTTATTTCTTTTGATGGAGGAGTAGATAGAGAGGGGAAAGAATCAAAGTGAATGATGAGAGGATAGTGGGGTTTTCATTGAAAGGTCTTTATCTTTTTTGAGAGAGAGAGAAGCTAATATACTCAAATGCTATGGTCGGCGTGCTTTGGTTCCTGCTAACTCAAGGGGAAGAGAACGGAAGGTGTTTGCTTTTTGGTCATATCAAAAAGCCCCACACACAAAAAAGAGATCTTTTCTTTGTTCTTCCCTTTTCTTTGCAGGTTTTTGTTCCTTGGTTTTGGACTTTGATTCTGCTGCTGCTGCTCTTGTTGTTTGTTTGTGTTGTTGTAGTCTGTAGAGGGGCTAAAAGGTTTCTCCTTTCTGGACCAATGGGGATTTGAATTTCTTTCTTCTCTTATGGAACTTCAGGGTCTTTTGTTTTCCTTTAGTGAAGATGTAAAGGTGGGGTCTTTGGTTTAAGTTCTTATGCTTGGTGGTTTGTAAAGGAAGAATTCTTTTAGGAAAGATGGGTTCTGTTGTTGAAGAGAAGATCAAACCAGGAGCTTTGGTTAATGGAGGGACACACTCGACTCTGCTCGAGGAAATGAAGCTATTGAAAGAAATGCAAGACCAATCTGGTTTGTTTTCTTTTATGTTTTTGTCAAATTCAAACATGATCTGTTTCACTTTTAATCCAATATGAAACAACCATTGACGTTCTTGTCTTCAACATAGAAGCTTACAAATGAAAGATGTTAAAGTTATTTATTGCTTGGTTTTAATGGCGACGCCTTAAAGTCTTCCAAAAGTGTTAATAAGGCAATCTCTGTCGAAAGCATGTGTGTGATGGATTTGTTTTCCTGACCGATCTCAGGGGCCCGTAAGGCTATAAATTCCGAGCTATGGCATGCCTGTGCTGGTCCACTTGTTTCTTTGCCTCAGGTGGGAAGTCTTGTGTTTTACTTCCCTCAAGGACATAGCGAACAGGTTTGCATTTATGTTCCACACTTGATTATCAGTTGTCTTCTTTCTGTTCCATTGTTTTGATGGGGTTTTTTTTTGTGTGTTTTGAGCAGGTAGCTGTGTCCACGAAAAGAATGGCGACCTCTCAAATTCCCAACTATCCAAACCTTCCATCTCAGTTAATGTGCCAAGTTCATAATGTCACATTACATGTATGTAACTTTTAGGCACAATGGGACTTCAATAGCAGTTAGGCTTAATAAACACTGATGTTTCTTTCTTTGTTTTCTGCAATCTTCGACAGGCCGACAAAGATACCGATGAAATATATGCTCAAATGAGTCTTCAACCGGTGAACTCTGTAAGCTTCTGTAGTTGGATAACTATACTTCTCAAACTCTTGTGAATTTACTATGTATTTGGACTTGATGAAAAGAAAGAACCCTTTTTGACATTATGACCCAGTCCACTGTTCTCATTTATAAAGATTTGAGTTTGATTAGGAAAAAGATGTGTTCCATATACCGGACTTCGGATTGAAGCTGAGCAAGCATCCAACTGAATTTTTCTGCAAAACCTTGACTGCCAGTGATACAAGTACACATGGTGGTTTTTCAGTGCCACGTAGAGCGGCCGAGAAGCTCTTTCCTCAATTGGTGAGGTTCTTGTAGGTTGATCTAAGCGCTGCCGGCATGTGTGATCATGCAGGACATTATGTGAATTTGCATGACCCTTTTTATGTGCTTTTCAGGATTATACCATGCAACCCCCAACTCAGGAGCTTGTTGTGAGAGATTTGCATGATAATACCTGGACATTTCGCCATATATACCGCGGTGAGTTTTATTTTGATTATTTATCATCTGTTTGAGCAAGTAATCTTATTCAATGGCTAGAATTGGGCAATATGTGTATATCTGTAAAAGATATAGTTTTGGCAGTGAATCTTGAGTATAATATATGATGTTTTTTTATGCAGGGCAGCCAAAGAGACACCTTCTTACGACCGGGTGGAGTTTGTTTGTCGGATCAAAAAGGCTTAGGGCCGGTGATTCCGTTCTCTTTATCAGGTATGCTGTAGTCACATACTAGCATGTGTTTGGTCCAAGATATTTTAACTGCTATATTCATGATTATGTCTTATGTTGCAGGGATGAGAAATCACAGTTGATGGTGGGTGTAAGGCGTGCAAATCGTCAACAAACAACATTGCCATCATCGGTGCTATCCGCTGATAGTATGCACATCGGGGTTCTTGCTGCCGCTGCTCATGCTGCTGCCAATAGAAGTCCATTCACAATTTTCTACAATCCGAGGTATGTTTGATAGCATTCATACCCAACCGTGTTTTTTTCTCCCTTCTTTCTCTACTTTGCTCTTCTCTTCTTGCTCTTTATCTATTTGTTGGTGTTTTTGCAGAGCCTGCCCTTCGGAATTTGTCATCCCTTTGCCTAAATACCGTAAATCGGTATACGGGTCTCAAGTCTCAGTTGGTATGAGGTTTGGTATGATGTTCGAAACAGAAGAGTCCGGGAAACGCAGGTAAGTTAGTTAATAGTTTTTCAGTCTCTAACCATATTGTTTCCAACCTTAGTGTTAAAGAAATTATGTTCATAATGATCATATGATGTAAGTACTTGAGAAAACAACAATATATCTACATATTTCTTCTAATGTTTCTCGAATTTCTGCAGATATATGGGTACTATTGTTGGTATCAGTGACTTGGATCCTCTGAGATGGCCTGGCTCGAAGTGGCGAAACCTTCAGGTTTGCTTTCGTCGAACTCAACAGTGTTTAAGCAGTAGAGCTTTACTTGCTGGTTGGTTTAAACATGGAAGGTCTTGCATTCATTCTTGAAACAGGTTGAATGGGACGAACCCGGATGTAATGATAAACAGAATAGGGTGAGCGCATGGGAAGTCGAAACTCCGGAAAGCCTCTTTATTTTTCCTTCATTAACTTCAGGTCTCAAGCGACCATTATATCCTGGATTTTCAGGTTAGCTTCTGTTTGTGTAATATTGAGTGGTGGACAACATTTTTAGATGCTGATATGTGTTTGTTTCCTTTTTATGCTCACAGGAGCAGAATCCGAATGGGGAAGCTTGATGAAAAGGCCCCTCCTCCAGTTTCCTGAAAATGGAAATGGCAATATTCCCTATTCGATCTCGAATTTATGTTCCGAACAAGTGATGAAGATGATGTTGAAGCCCCAGCTTGTTAACCATCCCGGAATTTTCACATCTACTTTACAACAATTCACTGATGTTAAGCCATCTCCATTAGAAGAAATGAAGAACTTGCAGTCTGGAAACAACCAAAAACCCCAGCTTATCCAATCGGAAAATATGTCTATGGAGGACCAAAATCTTCCCAACTTGGTCCCTGACCAATCCAATCCAATCAACTCAAATATGTCCAAAATCAATGCTAATGTGAATCCACATCCTGCAAACAAGTTTGAAAGCCTAACACAAGCTGGGACTGGGATCAATGATGAAAAGATAAAGTCAGAATCAAAGCATTCAGCCGAGCAGTTGACTTCGTCATCCGAATGCAATGAGGAAAAATTGGTGGTGAATGCTGCAAGTCCGACTATGTCGAATCAACATTCTTTCCCAAACCAGAACCATGTTCCACTCCAAGTGCAAAATAATCCATGGCAGATGCAATCACCATTGGATTCATCAGTCCTCCAAGCTCATCAAATGCTAGTATCCCAAGCTGATCTTAGTACTTTAAACAGCTTTCTTCCTTTTTCAGACACCGATGAGTGGACGTCAAACCTTTCTTCTTGCCAACCTTTCGCTGGGGCATATAAATCACCTGGTCTGATACCAATGGTTGGGTTACAGGACTCTTCAGCTGTCTTTCCTGTTGAAACCGATGCCTCGTTAACTATAGTAGGTCAGGATATGTGGGATCAAAAGCTGAATAATTGCAGGCTTTCATCCCAAGCAGACCAGTTGACTTCATTCACTCAGCACGATCCCTGCAGTCTTAATTCCAGTGGGGTGAGGGATTTGTCTGATGACAGCAATAATCAAAGTGGGATATATAGCTGTCTTAATGTTGATGTTAGTAATGGTGGCAGTACTGTGATTGATCCTTTCGTGTCCACTGCCATTCTAGATGAGTTTTGCTCATTGAAGGATGCTGGATTTCAAAACCCTTCAGATTGTTTGGTTGGGAACTTCAGTTCTTGTCAGGATGTTCAATCTCAGATTACCTCAACTAGCCTTGCAGATTCTCAAGCTTTTTCACGACAAGACTTGCCCGACAGCTCCGGTGGCACGTCTCGTAGCAACATTGATTTCGACGAGAGTGGCCTTCTGCAAAACAGTTCCTGGAAGCAAACGGCTCCACGTGTTAGAACATACACAAAGGTATGATAGTCTAGATTCTGGATATGTAAATTCTCGAGTCATCGAAGTAATGTGCAGACTGCATAGTTTCACCAGTTTATAATTATAACTCTTCTTGGTCCGTTTCTGACAGGTTCAGAAGGCAGGATCTGTAGGAAGGTCGATCGATGTCACGAGTTTTAAGAACTATGATGAACTAATCTCTGCAATTGAATGCATGTTTGGACTCAAAGGTCTGCTGGATGATCCCAAAGGTTCAGGCTGGAAATTGGTATATGTGGATTACGAGAACGATGTTCTTCTCGTCGGGGATGACCCTTGGGAGTAAGTTTATCTGCAACCTTTTTATCTTTCTCAGTCCGAGCATTAGCATCCATCTTCTAATGGCTATGGTTTGGTATCTGTGTAGGGAGTTTGTCGGGTGTGTTCGCTGCATCCGAATTCTATCACCTACAGAAGTACAACAGATGAGTGAAGAGGGGATGAAGCTGCTCAACAGTGCTGCAACAGTGCAAGGCATCAATGGCTCTGATTCAGAGGGTTGTAATGCAATGATGAAGGTTCCACCTAGCTGAGTAATCGCTGCGATATGGAATCGACTCGGATCGCCGAATCCAGGTGTATTCAACTAGCATGTCTGTAGTAGAAAATGTAATGTACGAATTCTAAATTTACATATTTCAGCAGGAAAATGAACTTTCAGCAAATAGTTGTACTAATCAAAACATAATCTATGCTGATGAGTAATGAGATTATATATATTTCTAAGATCAATTACATCCTTAAGATTACAATAACAAGAACAACATTGTTGTTGTACTATATATGCTTCACAGACATCAACTGAAATCATGAAATTCAAGCAAAATGCCACATTGAGGTACAATTAAATATAAACGAAGAACTTGAAGCAACTTACAAGAATTACACTATGAAAATTCCATTTCCTTCACCATTTTGCAGCATTTATTCCACCTTAGAAATTTGATGAATTTGCACAAATTTTGTGTGGATAAAGATAGAAACTTGAAACAATTGTTTCTTAACATCCATCAGTTTCCTGGAAAATGTTTGATAATCAGATTCTCACCGGCTTTTGTAAAACAGCAGATAGATAAATTTCCGGTTTTCCGGATCCGGCTGCATCAGTTTTCTCTCCTACAACCCATTTCAGCTTCCTGTACCCGAATCTTTCAATCAAACGAGTTAAAGCTCTCTTCTTTTCATCACCAGAACAGTAAAAATTATCTAACCAGAACAAGCCGCCGGCCCTTAAGACGCGGTCTATATCGAACATCAAGAACTCCAATTTCTCCGGTTTATCTCCGACATCTAATCCACTCGTGGCATGAACCAAATCGAACACATTATCATAGAAAGGGAACCTATGGTCCAAGCTCAAAAACAAAGGGAAAAGTCCCCTTGCAGCAATGAATTCGCTATACGGTGCATCAACATTCAAGGTATTGGTGATGACAGTGACATTCCTCTCGGCCATTCTAGCAGCAAAAGTCCCAGACCCGCCACCGATATCGAATCCGATTCGAATCCCACCATTCCCCATAGCCAACACATCATCCATGAGAAACTCAATCTTGCTTCTAGCCTTAACATATTTTTGAGTCTCGTATCCATTAACCAAATCAAAGCAACCAACACAATCTCTACTCAATATCTTACTATTCAAACAGTTGAAATTCTTGCAACCTAAGCCAGACCAAGTGACAGCCTTGTCATTAACAGGCTTCCAAAGTGAAACAGGTAAAGAAGTGAGACCTGGTTTGGGAACAGTCTTGGCAAAGCATCTCCTTCTGGGCAAAGGCTCACACCCTTTCAAGATTAGCTTCTGAGCAAGGCTCCAGTCACCGGGACAAGGACCGGAAACCTTGTAACTCATGTACTGGGACAACAAATCAGCGGATTTCTCGCAAGAATGTCCGACGGAAGCCACCATCTCGGTGATCCCGGTCCGGGAATCCTTCCCCAGGGGGAGCTGGTGGTGTTGCAAGAACAGCTTGAGCTCGGTAGCAAGATTGGGTCTTGAGAGGTCGAGAGTGTCGTAACCAAGGAGCTGTTTTTCCATCTGGGCGAGCTTCCGCTGAGAAGAATCGATCTCTTTTATGATCAGTGAAACTTGTTCGGAGATCAAGGAGATGTTTTTGTTACGGTGGTGGAATGGGTTGTTCAAGCGGTGGTTTGGGGAGGAATTGAAGGCGTATAAAGCGAAGAGATTGGTGGTGACGACGGAGAAAAGCATGAGAATGTTAATGGCTGAAGAACAAAGTGTTGATCTCTTGAATCTTGCTGTTCCATCTCCAATTTTCAGTGAAACCGAGCCCATACCTTTTGGCTTGGCTTCTCAGCTAGAGAATGAAGCCTAAGAAAGAGATGGAGAATATTAAAAAAAGAGAGGTCTTTTTAAATCTTTTTGCGATCAGATTTGTGAACTAAATATAATTTTTTATGAGTAATTATTCGATATACAAGCGTATGTGACTTTTAATTTTAAAATTTTAAGATGCTCTCAATGTTTGCATATTTTGTTATTTCGCTCCCTATTCTTTTTTGTCCAAATACGCTATCAATGTTTGTTTGTTTTATCATTTGGCCTCCTTATTCTTTTTTTTCAAATATGCCCCTAACATTTTATTCATAGTTCAAATATGCCCCCAACGTTTTATTTTGGTCCAAATATACCCCGTTAGATGGAAACTGTCAGTCAATAGACATTCAACAACTGATGCTGACTGGACTTGCCACGTATTAAGATCTGCTGACGCCGCGTCAAATTTTTTTATAAATCGTTGACTGTCAGTTGATTGACAGTTCACATCCAGCATGGGCATATTTGGACTATGAATGAAACGTTGGGTGTATTTTTGGACCAAAAGAAAGATTAGGGAGACAAATGACAAAACAAGCAAACATTGGAGGGCATATTTGGACCCAAAAAAATAGGGGGCCAAATGACAAAACATGCAAACATTGGGGGTTCTTTTGTCATTTTGCCTATTTAGACTTTAAAGGTTTGAGTGCATTAGTTTTGAATTTATAGATTATGGATGAAATTTAGGGTTTATGGTTAAAATTTAGGGTTTATAGGTTAAAACTTAAATTTCTAACTATATTATCCTAAAATTTAAATTCTAACCTTAAATCTTAAACTCTAAATTTTAATCATAAATCTTAAATTTTAAATTCTTACACTAAAATTCTTAAACCTTAAACTAAAATTATAAATCTTAAAATTAATATGCTGGTGGAAATAAAAATGTTTTCACCGTCGGGAAGTAAAATATGGATTTAGGACACTGTTGAACTCTGAGGAAGGTGAGTGTGTCGGTTGGGTTGGGACTTACTATAAAGACCAGATACATTTAAAGTAAGCAAGATCAACTGCTCCAAATTCGTTCAGGACATTTGTCATCTGCTAATTGGATATATGGATTTGAGTGATGATATAGTTGTGCTAATTTTGATTAACCATCACAATTTGTAAAATTTATCAAATTAAATATTATTTTTAGATTTTAATGACATCCTTCTATTTTTGTTCAAAATGAATATGTATTTATTGTTGTGAATAAAATAAAGATGAACAAAAATAAGAACAAGAAGAACAAAGAGATGAGAGAAAGAGAGAGATTTGTATTATTCACAAATATAGACTTGTATACAATGCCTTCAATGAATCATCTATTTATAGGCATAAGAAGTACATAATACATTAAACTCTAATTCATAGAGATAATATTCCTAATAATAAATAAATCAAACTCCTTTGATAAAATTCTAATCATGATAGACATCCACATAGATAAATATTCATAACACTCCCCCTTGGATGTCTATGAAGATAATGTGCCTCGTTAAAACCTTACTAAGATAAAAACCCAGTGGGAAAAAAATTCTTTAGTGAAGGAAAAAGAGTACACACATCTTTGATACGCATAACATGTTGCCTCATTAAAAACCTTACCAGGAAAACCCATTGGGACAAAACCTCGGTTAAGGGAAAAAGAGTGCAACGCGTATTTACTCCCCCTCATGCAAACATCACAGAAGATCTTTGAATCTTCATAATTTAATCTTGAATATTATTTTTCTAAAGATCGTGAGGGATGAAACTTTGGAGTAATATGTTCCATGATGTATCCACTTTCAAACTGAGATATACATCTTGCGTTATCTTCACACAAGATAGCTTTTATAATATCTTGTAAAAGTAAATCCACATATCTTTTGGATATGTTGGGTCAATAGTCTTAGCCAAACACATTTTTTTTGGCTTGCCTCGTGCATAATAATTATTTCTACGACATTTGAGGAAGCATCAACGAATGTTTGAAGATCTAAATGTAATGATCTTTGTATATTCATAGATATTTCTTGACCAACTAATATATAGTGCTTCAAGACCAAGAAAAGATATAATCATCTTTATTCACATCCAACAATCTTACAACTATTGGGATACTCAATAGATATGCTCTATTTATATTGAATCTTCTTTAAGATTCTTTCAGCTTATGTCTATTCATAGACAAAAGAAAATATATAAAAATGCTCGATCTTCAGGTCGAGATAAACTTGATGTCAAGATTCAAGTACTTGTATTAAAAGTACTTCATGAGTTTCCAATTTGAAGCTCTTTACGAGTTCGAAAATTATCATAATGGATCTTGATCCAAACTCCTTTATAAAATACATAAGGAAATCTGATCATTCTTATATTATTTTCTCAATTAGTATTCACTAAGGCGATTATACCAAATGCGCAGAAATATTCATGAGACATGTCTAAATAAATTTCCTCAGAAATTTCCAAATGCTTATAGCATTTTAGATCCTTCAAGGATAAATATGGATCCACAAATAATTAGACGCATGTAAAATTTTCAAAACTGCCAAAGTAATTGCATCCACCATGAAGTAATTAAAACTTTTCATAAATCATAGTTCAAGTCGTATTTACGACTATTTATTTGTGCCTCACTTGCATTACACCTTTAGGTGTTTGGACTGCTGGTCCAAATACTTCTATTTTAGAAGTTCAAAGCGTCTTTCAACATTGGCCAATTCAATATCTATACTTCTGGATAGATTTTATACAAGATCCTCGATTTCTTTCTTTACTTCTATATGTAAAATTGTTTGTAAAATCGTTGTCGACAACTTTCCAATTTTCTAGTTCCATTCTCGTAATGACATAACTCATCGAGATCTCTTCAATATTTCAATCTTTATTTCAGGTACCTGAAACTCTTATAGAGTTTTATTATTTGTTATGTCTTAGGTCTCTTCAGGAGCACCCGCCTCCAATATATGACCATCTCATATTACTTTCTATTTACGAGAATTTTGATCATTTGAACCATTTCAACTATCATGCTTCAGGCATGATTTACATTCTCTCGCTCTAACATGTAATTTAAACTTAGAGAATTTCAGCTGGTATATGAGACTTAATTACTCTCATTGGGTCAGTAAATATGTCTGGCAGTTGACATGTAATAATATGAATTATCTTATGAACTTCTAGTTCATATACGAGGATCTAGATAATGATAATTCATTTTCCTCTATCCAGTTGATTATTATCTCCCCCGATGTTGAGAAAAATCATGTCATAAATGATTCTCCAATTAATGTTTAAGAATTTAAACATAAAAGGAGACTCGTACTCAATATATATTCTCAACCCTTTTTACTTGCCCATTTTGTGTGTTATGGTGGAGCAATTCAACCATATATCGCACATTCAAAGATTCAAAAAATGGGAAATATGACTTCTGACCAAAAGTCAAATCATAATGAGGAGTTTATTATAACTCGTTGGCTTGATGCGTATAAGTGTTGCTATATGGAAATACCATATAAATATTAAATGTTTTGTTCTCACGGTTTAGCTATTAAATAGGAGGCGTCCAATTAAAAATTTGCTAAACCGTATTTTTCATAATCAATAGGCTTTGTAACAACCGATATAGCCTAAAATATAAACCCACTAGCTTTTCAAGACGAATAGTCTAATTCATAATCTGAATCTTTTTAGAATCAATCTCACAAACTTCTGGTTGTAAGTCGATAAAACAATGTAGATGCATCTACTAAAATCATATAAAACTTTCCACATTTGTGGATATATGGGCCCATATTTCGTTCAGATATGCAAGACATACAGTCTCGACTTCAGTACAAGAACTTTAAGTTCTAATTCTTTTGGTAAGTGGGATCATTTATGTCCTTTGAGAACAAACAACACAAGAACTTCAGGTTCTTTTAGTAAGTGGAATTTAATCAATTCCTTTAAGCAACACAAGAACTTCACATTCTTTAATAAGTGGAATTTAATCCATTCCTTTGAGAATAAGCACTACAAGAACTACAGGTTCTTTTAATACACGTGCATGTAAATCTCAATAATTTCTGCCCCATTATTGATCAGGATAGTCTAACTGATCATGTCAACTATATATATATATATATATATATATATATATATATATATATATATATATATATATATATATATATATATATATATATATATATATATATATATGTGTGTGTGTGTGTGTGTGTGTGTGTGTATCTCTGAATTTGTAAACTCATTGTTTACCATAACATGTAATTCAATCTCACTCGTACATGTCTAGTACGACCATCAAAATTGTTCCTTTAAATAGGAATATATTTAGCTCTTTCGAAGCTTTCAATTGAAATTATCTTTTGGTAGCAATATATAGCTCTTCTAGAGCTTTCAACTGACTTTTGGCTACCAAAATTTATATCCATATTGGCTTATTTCAAATGTCAATTGATAACATATGTTATCTATAATTTCCAAAGGGATAGTTTGCGAACTCATATTGCTCTCTTTATAACTTTGACGAGTATAACGCAATGTGAATATGGAATAAAGTTCCATTTGACAATAACATATTTGCTCAACCAGAGCCTTTTGTGATATTAGTACTTCCAGATATAGTACTCACATTATTCTCTTGCATTTTAATCGATAAATGCATAATTGTGCACCTTTCAAAATGTGCTTTGTTTCATTTACTTCAGGTAATGAAAATATGTACTTTGTATCATTCACTTCGAGGAATGAAAAATATAAAATATAGCACATCATATCAAGTCGATTATCTATCAGAGATAAACTTTCAAGTGCTCTTCCGAAGTATTGATATTTTAGTACTTTGAGAAATACTACTCATATTTCCCCTTGCATTTAAATGGGAAAAATATTTCTTATGCTTAAGTACAATATGAGTACTTGCATTATCTGCTAGGCATAAATAGCCACAATTCATTGTATATTTTATTCCGGAAGTAATCATATTCTTCAAATAATAAATTAACATAAAACGTAAATAAATAATATGTGAAATAAATAAACATAAAGCAAACTAACATAAATAAATAATAAATAAAACGAATTAACATAAAAAAAATAAAAAACCAATTATTTCTGTTAGAGGTTATAAGGGAAATAAAATAAATGGTAAATTATTCCCTTCAAGGGTTATGAGAAAATTAACAATATCCAATTGAGTTGGACCAATAACACCATAATTATTTTCGCCATAAACAAACTTTGTTTATATTTTATTTCATTTATCATTTATGATTATGGATAAAGTCCATAATACTTTGGCGTTTGACAAGTACGAAACCAATGGTTTATAACATCACATTGGTAAAATGATTTCACTTCCTTAGAATGATCTTTATCACTCTTGTCATCCTTATAACTTCGCTACCAGCGGGTAGAAGTATTCTTAAAACGACTACATTTTTCATGTGTATATTTATAGCCTCGACCACGACCACAACTTTTAATGTGATTTTTTGTTCCTTCCATAATATAATCTCACATTCACTTCAGGGAATGGAGTAGAGCCAGTGGGCCTTTAAAACCTTTTTCACATATCCTTATCACAGAGAACAAATATTTAATCCTCGTACGCGACATTGTTAAACCTGTCCACAAGGTTCTTTAAAAACCTCTTTTGAGACCAGTAGCCTCGCAGAACGGGATGTCCAGGCAATTATACTTGGATTATATCGAAATTATGTCTCTAATTGAATAATGATTTACCATGTTTGCATTCACTTCAGGGAATGAAACAAATCCAATAATCGCATGGAATAAACATCATGCTTGCATTCACTTCAGGGAATGCCCCATCATTGATAATCGCATGGAATAAACAACATGCTTGCATTCACTTCAGGGAATGCCCCATCATTGATAATCGCATGGAATAAACAGCATGCTTGCATTTACTTCAAGGAATGCCTCCCATAAAACTTTTTGGATCAAGAAGAATTTTCGTAACTTGAAATTGGGAGAAGTCTATGGTCAAATTTTTCAACGAAGAAGAAATATTGCTTTCGAGCAAATATAGACTTTATAATAATCTTCTTGTAAATTCAAAATCATCATGATTTATCGTACTTTAAAATAATAATATAAAGAATAAAAATAAAACCAAAATTTACCGATATTGATTTTTCTCTCGTGGACAATGGAGACATAGCATATGACCGAGATAGCTTCTCATAGTCCCTTTATATCACATCTCTTTCCAAGCCATTTAAGCATATCATGTAAAACTCAAAACACGATTAAAAATATTAACTTTTACCAAATAAAATGACATAAATAATAATATGAAAAATATCAAATATAATCATATAAGTAAAAGTATGGATAAGCATACCGCTAATTAACCCTTTTAGAAACAAGAGAAAACACACGTAATTTACACCAAATGCAACCTCTTCGTCTATGTCGATTCGTTTTTTGGTTTGTGAGAAGCCACAAATTTATCTCTTTCCAATGTTCGAATAAAATCAAACATACTTCCAAATTTTTCAAAAATTAAAACAAAGTTAAAATATAAAGAGAAAGACAATCGGTAACTAAAAAAAATAAGGAGAAAAAAAAACTTATCTCTGGTTTATTCTATAATCGAATTCTTCCCGGTAACTTCTTTTGAATTATAATGATGAAGACCTCAGTTGATTAGAGTCTCGTGCTGATAACGTGTTGTGAATAAAATAAAGAAGAACAAAAATAAGAACAAGAAGAACAAAGAGATGAGAGAAAGAGAGAGATTTGTATTATTCACAAATATAGACTTGTATACAATGCCTTCAATGAATCATCTATTTATAGGCATAAGAAGTACATAATACATTAAACTCTAATTCATAGAGATAATATTCCTAATAATAAATAAATCAAACTCCTTTGATAAAGTTCTAATCATGATAGACATCCCCACATAGATAAATATTCATAACACTTATACGATAATTGTATTATTTCATTTCATAATTAGTATCTTTTTAAAATTTAAACACATGTAAATGTATATTTACAATATCATGAGTATTTTTTTTCCTCCACCTAAATTAAGAAAGTTTTTAATGAGGCTTGTGATAACACCCGTGTATGGTTCCACATTAATGAAACCATACCCTTTACTAATAAAAAAATATAAACACATGTAAATGTGTATTTACAATATTGTACTATTAAATATAATATGAAAAAATTGGGATGTAATTATACTTTATCACTTATACATGTCTAAAAAATTAGAATTTCTTGGTAATTACATTTTTATGCAAATACACCATGTTGTTCATACGAGAAACTGAAAATAATATAAAATTTTACATTTTTATTGTTTTTTATAAGCACGTGCGATTTTATTAAAGGAAAAATCATATAAAATATTAATACGTGCCTCATTAAAAACTCCCTAATCCTAAATTATAAAAAAAGAGTACACATGATAATATCTAAGAAACAAGAAACAACATCAACACAAGAAAGCAAAGAACCAAACATTGTCCAGAGACATTTGAAACAAACAACATGTAGAACTAATGTTTTGATATAATAATTGAAAAATATTTTAGACTAATTTAAAAAATATTTAAAACAATTTCCAAAGTCCAAATAACTTGAAACTATGTTTAGGGACATTTTCAAAGGATTTTACATGTTTTCAAAGGCCAAACTACTCAAAACCGTCCAGGCGTTTCGAAACACCTTAGGGCGTTTCGATACGGGGGATTCCAGTAGCAAAAACGTTTCGATACTCGTATCGAAACGGGCTTTCCCTAGATGAGATTTTTGAGTAGCGTTTCGAAACATGCTATGCCGTTTCGATACGCCTACGTGGCTTTGACCATAACGGTCATAAACCCCAACGGCTATTTCCCAACGAACATTTAAATGCATGTTGTTTCGATACGGGACTAAGCGTTTCGATACGTGTTCCGAAACGGCCAAGGGCGTTCCGATACGGGTGCCTCATCAGATTGCAACGACTCTTTCTACTTAAAGGGTGTTTCGAAACGGGTTCAATTTTTTCGAAACGGGGAGCTGCAGAACTGCATTTATGGTGGGAATTAAAGTCCTCAAGGGCTCAAATTCATCCCCAACGGCTATAAACTCATCAAGGAGTATAAAAGGGACCTCCAAGCATCAAGATATGGTTAATGCTCATATTGTCAATCAACAAATGATCAAGAATTGTCTTAGAGCTTAAATTGTCACATATTGTATAGACAAACACTAGTGAGCCAAAATTGTCAAATTTGCTCAAGTGTTTTAGGTTTTGGGTGAGTGCTTTAATTGTGCAAACAAACACCTATTAGAGGAATTTGTGTTTGCTTTTATTATCTCTTTGTAAGAGAGGGTTTGATCAAAGCTTTGGGTAGAAAGCTTGATCGGTGTAAAGGGTTTCCTCCTAAGCCTAGAAAATGAGACGAATCAATAGTGGATTGATTGGAAATCCTTAGTGGAGAGCTAAGGTAGTGGATGTAGACCTTGGTTAGAAGGTTGAACCACTATAAATTATTGTGTCAATTATCTTTTTAGCTTCCACAACCTATCCACCCAAAAATCCACCTCTCTACCACTTGGTGAGCCATATCGGTTGAACGAATCGAGCTCCTCACAGCTAAACACAACAACACCACACTAATCAAATGACACCCAAACCAAGTCAAACGGCAAACACCACGCACCTACGATACCACACTAACCAAATAATATCAAACCCATCACGACTTTGCATAATCATAACCGAATAAAGTATAGAATCTAACAAACAAGTTAGACAAGCCTCCAAGCACCTCAACATCATGTCGCGATTATAGCAGCCAAATTACTAAAATAGCTAACGCTTGGAGTCCCTGAAAAGCACACTACTAAACTCCTATTTTATCTTGTAAGGCACCTACAGAAACTCATACGATCCCCAACATACCAACATCAAAGAATCATCGAACCAATTTCAAATAACCGAAAATTCGACTTACCAAACTCCATCACCACCATGCTTTCAATTATGTCTTCAACATTATCGTCTTTTTCTTAGTTACACTACCTAAACCGCTCATAACCCCAAGTAAAATCTCAGGTACTATTACATACGCCCCTCCCGCTTTTCAATAAACCTTGCAATTTCCTGTATTAAATTATCCTCATTACACAACGATGCTTATCGCTTTTTGCGATTCTTTTTGATCCCCTTATCTAATAAACACGCAATTTTCTTAACAATCACTTCTTCGTTACCAATTGTTGAGACTCCTAACAATTTTTCTGACTCTATTGTTGCTCTTGCCTCCTTCAATAAAGCTTGTTGTTGCACATCAAACTTAGATTCAGTGAACGAACCTCCCTTCACCCCACGCGCCCGCGCTGCCAATGATTTGTCCCGCTCTCTCCCTTTTTTACACGAATGAACATTCTCACTTGGCAATACTACATCCAACTCGTTTCTTTCCCCTTACTAAACGACCTATGTCTTACCCTGAGAAATATCAGATCAGGGCTCCGCTGATAACATTTTCATTGTTATTACAACATTTTTTTTCTTAAACTTGATTACATACCTAGTTGGTTCTTGAACTTAAACTTAGACAACTAATTAATCCGTAAACTTTTTCACTAATTAGACCCCTAAACTTGATTTTATATACCTAATGGGTACTTGAAATTTGAACCAAACGTATAAATTAAACTAAAAAAATTAACTCTATTAAAAATTTACCTCTAGACAATCAATAGATCCTGTGTGTGTTTTTTGTGGACCGCTGAACTTAGTTTTATGTAGCTATTTGATTCTTTATACTTTGTTTACTATTCTAGAACTTAATTTTTTTAATAGGGCATAAATCCCAACCCTAAATCTTAAAATATATTCTACTCTAATTCTTTAAATTTCAACCCTAAATCTTAACATAGACCTTTAATCTATTTTTTTAGCGTAAAACATAAATAGAGTACCGAAAAATAATATGGAATTTCTATTCAATTAAGTATCTAAAATTATGTTTTTTTAATATACTGATGTGATGTAAAAGTAGCATCTGTTCAACTTTCTTAATCTTTTTAAAGACGGCACACACATCATGCATTACTGGTGCTCAAACCTGGGTCTCAAAAAATGATGAATATCTACTTTTGACACTAAAACATAAAGGGATGAGCAAGTATCTAAAACTATGTTTCGATGCTAAATGAGTTCAAAAAATGTAAGCGTCAATTAAGTACTTAGAGTTAAGTTTAGATATCAAATAAGTATTTAAAATCAAATCAAAAAATTAAAAGAATAGAAAATTTAAGAGTATGGCCAATTAAGCACATAAAATTAAATTTAGGAAGTAAAATATACATTAATCCTTCTCGTAGCAAGTACACGTGGCAGGATCAAGGTGTGAAAGCAGACCAAAATAATCGGGGCATGTGTCATTTATTTATTCTAAATTTCTAATAAGATATCTGTCATCACCATCTTAGGATAGTTTAAATAAAACACGTGTCATTACCAAAATAATCAAGACATATCATTTTTAACCATTAATACGATCCATCAACGGATTAATTTAGATCGAATTTTATAAAAATTAATATAAAGAAAAATATTTTTAATTTAGTTTTCTCTATTCACAACGATAAAATTAATATCTTTAATCTTGTTAGACCAACCTATTATTTATTTATTTATTAATGATATCAATGGTTTTAAAAAAAAGATTGAGTTAAAAAAAGTTTATATATAATTACACAAAATTAATATTCTTTTATTTCGTAAGGAAAGGAAACGAAACGATGCGTTTCTTATCACGGTAGGATCGAACGAACAGGGATTGGCTTTTCAGAGTGACGAAAAGCCACTCCAAATTATCCTGAAATTTCCAGAAATCAAAGAACGAAAATAATCTCAATCCCGAAAACTGAAACACGGAATTTTTGTTTTTGCAATAATGGGAGCATCATCTTCGACGGAACAGCCGGTATCGGCGGAGCAAAGAGAGTTGGAAAGCCTCGCCGCTTCCACCGGAGCTCTTCCATTGCTTCAAAAATCCTTCTCAAAACTCTCCGATCCTCAAACAAACGCAATATCCATCCAAACCCTTCAGGTATTGTTAATTTACAAAACCAATCATTCTTAATTTCATTCAATCACTTCATTTTTACGATACCCTTTTTTTACAGCAATGTTTTCATACAAGTTACGAGGACCCAGTTTCCGAATCACAACAAAAGCCAGAGTCTTTTCCCAGGTTGTTGGATCACTTAGGATCATCAATAGTAGACTTATTTTTCATGTCTGAAAAAGGTGGCTTAAACTGGATAGGGTTTCTAAGAGGTTATGTGAAATGCTGTGGGAGAATGTCTACATCAATGTCTCTTAACATTTTGTTGAGGATATTTGCTATGGCAGTGAAAAAATCGGGTCTTTCTTCGAATTTGGAGTTCGAATCGGACGGCGCTGATTGCAAGATCAATGGGTCTTTTCTGCCCTCTGATCTGCTTCTGCTTCTTTGGATGTGTTGGGCTATGTTGTGGAATGTCAGGACTTTGAAATCTTCCGAAATGAAAGGGAAACTGTTGTTGCCTGATATTGGTCATTTGGTGTTGTCTGCTGTTGTTTCATGTGGTGAAGTCAATAGCAGTTTCGATGTGTGGGATTGTGATATACTTACCTTGGATGTTCAGCTTCCTGTCGGAAAGTTCCTTAGTTGGGCGTTATCGACGGCCCCGACACTTTCGGATTGCTTAACACAATTCGTTACCGGAAGACTTCAAATCTCAGTTATTGCAGAGGTGCTTTATTGTTGGCTTTAGATTTGTCTATCACTGAATTCCCTTATTTTATCCCGGTTTCTGCTTGCATATGTACTTGACATCCGGTCTATATTTTCGTTTGCAACTTTGATGCAATATTAGTATGCGAATATCAATTGATCTGGTTGTATGGTTCACTAGTTAGATACCTATTTCTTGATGAATTGCAGGATGAAGCAGGATCTTCAGAATCAATTTCAGGAGATATTTCTTCAAAGGCATCTCAAGCATTACTTTTAACACGCGGAAGGGCATGGGCGGTTTCCCTGGGATCTAGAAGCACTGTTAGTGAAGAAATTTTGAAGTTATGTTTCTCGGCTGATATTGATGGAACATATGAAAATCTTCTGTACCGGTTTGTTGTTTCCCCTTTAATGTTATGATGCGTGAAGTCTTTACCAATGCTCTTAGTAAATCCTTTCGAGATACGTTTCATCTTTTCTGTGTGTTTTGTTTGACCTATGTTTTTATCCTTTTATATATTTGGCTGGTTGTTTTCGACTTTGTAGGTCATCTGCTCATGGAAAAGGCTTGAACAGATTCTGGTCAAATGTCGAAGGTTATCATGGTCCATTACTTATTCTGATTTCTGCTAATTCGGAAGATGCCGATCAGGATAATAGCCAAACCAGGAAATGGATCGTAGGAGCACTTACACAGCAGGGTTTTGAGAATAAGGATACATTCTATGGCAGCTCTGGGAACCTATATGCTATAAGTCCAATCTTCGGCGTATTTTCACCTTCAGGTATGTGATTAAACAAGAGGAAATATGTCATTGGACGATTTTGTCAGTCTTTTATTCCCCTTTTGGTTGATGACTTGGTGAATATAATTACTTGTACAGGGAAAGAGAAGAACTTTGTATACAGCCATTTGCATCCTACAGGAAGAGTTTATGATGCACATCCAAAGCCTGTGGGAATTGCATTTGGAGGAACTACTACAAATGAGAGGATATTTATCGATGAAGATTTTGCCAAGCTGATTGTCCGTCATCATGCAATGGACAAAACTTACCAACACGGTTCCCTTATCCCGAATCAGGTACATTGAACTGTAATATATAGTCTCATAATAATTAATAAATGCCTAATCCTGTAAAGATGTTAGTTCATACCATCAAGGTCTTTTGTCTCATAGAGTCCTAACCCTCGGGATAATTGTTTCTGTTACGAACTGCTATATTTTTTTCGACATGGAAAGAAACTGATTTGGGTTCCTTCGACTGCCTTGAGTGCCTGAAAGGCAGATGCTGAACTATGAGATGGTTTGTTGCAGGGATTCCTGCCAGTGGAAGCTTCGATATCAGAAGTCGAAGTTTGGGGACTTGGTGGTAAGCATGCAAAGGAAGTCCAGAATTCTTACAAGAAGAGAGAAGAACTCTTCACTGAGCAAAGACGGAAGGTAACCGAAACCCTTTAAGATTTAAGTCGATTGCAAACCCTTCCATATGGAAAATTAGCAGCTAGGCCTAAGCATGAATCTGCCCTTCTGCAGGTTGACTTGAAAACGTTTGCCAGTTGGGAAGATTCACCTGAGAAGATGATGATGGATATGATGGGTGATCCCAACCAAGTACGGCGAGAAGATCGCTGAGAAAATGAACTCAAAAGGAAACCATCATCTTACACTATAGTATTCTTGTTTTAAATAATATAGTGCAGGTCATTATTCATGTAGATTATCTGTAACTATTTTACAGATGAGATGAGTTTTATTGAGAAAAACAGTTTCTTTGTTCTATTGTACATTGGCTGTATAATTTTTAAGAACTTAAGCTTTAATTTAAATGACTTAATCACATGTATTATTCTTTTCCTCCTTCTGTTGTCCAACCGTGCTTCGCAATTTAATGTTGGTTAGAAAGGTAGCTTTTAATAAGGTCTCACATAAAAAGAAAATGTCATTCATTGAGTTTTTTGTAGAGATAGTTATCTGTATTTTTTATTTTATAAACTAGGAATGTTTTAGGATTGTAAAGTAGACTTTTTTTTTTTTACAGTAAAGTTGGAAGTCGTAATGCAGGTGACTTTGAAGATGTTGAGAAGTGATGACGATCTTAAGCAAAATAATGATAATTATGAAGTGCAAGTGTGGAAAAAATATACTAAAGTCGTCGGGACCTGACGAATTCTAAATAATCTAATTAGGGGTGTAAACGAGAAGAGTCGAGCTCAAGTATGTTAAGCTCGATTCAAACTCGAAATGCTCAAGGTTAAGCTCGACTCGGCTCGAAAATTTGCAAACTTAAAATTATCAAGTTCGATTGAAACTCGAGCTCGACTCGAAAGCTCGTGAGCTCAAAGTTATCAAGCTCGAATAGAACTTGAAAACAAAAATTGAAGTTCACACTCGAACTAAACCCTAATTTTTAACATTTATTCCCAAAACCTATCATCCATTGTTAACTTAATATAACCATAAATCCCAAACAATACTATAAACCTTAAATTAACCCCTAAACCCTGAAATTAAATCATAATTAACCAATATAATATAATATATTATATTTTTTAGTAGTTTGTGAGCTTTTCGAGTCGGGTATCGAGTAGCTCGTCTCGTCTCATTAATAATTCGAGTTGAGATCGAGTTCGAATTCAAGCTCGAATAGAGTTCAATCGAATTAAATTTTGATCAAATCAAACTCGAGTAGCTCGAGATCTGTCTCGTATCATCTACACCCCATAATCTGTACTACGCAATATATAAACAAAGCCATCCGAAATTAGAAAATCTTTATTCCAATATCAGAGTAAAATACCCATCATTCATGTTATTGGGCTCTTTAAATTTAAAATAAAAAAAGTTCGTAATGTTCAACCCAACCCAGAAATATGCGCTCTTTAATTTTTGGTATTGGGCTCTCGTTTTACCTATGTAGTTTCTCTTCTCTATTTTTCTTATAAATTTCGGGGGGACAATCAGCCTAAGAATGGTTTCAGGCTCAGCAATCTTTTTTACTTTTCTGTAAGTGGGATTATGTTGATTTCAAGTTTCCCCAGTTTGTTTGATATGATTAGTTATCTTCGGGGTTTTAAGGTTTTCTTGAACAGAGTATGCCAAATTATTTCGTAATCTGGGCTACCAATTTTTGAGTGAATTTTCCAAGAAAGATATATTTGGTTTGAGCTTTTCTTGCTTTGCTTTGAGAATCAATGACTAGTTATTTTTGGGGTTTTAAGGTTTTCTTGAACAGAGTATGCTATTTTTTTCCCGTAATCTGGACTACCAAGTACCAACTGTTGATTTCTGAGAAGTTATTTTTGGGTGAATTTGCCAAGAAAGATATATTTGGTTTGGGCTTTTCTTGCTTTGTTTTGGGAATCAATGATTAGTTATCTTCGGGGATTTAAGGTTTTCTTGAACAAAATATGCCAAAATTTTCTTTTTGTAATTTGGACTACAATTGCTGAATTTCGAGAACTTATTTTTGGGTGAATTTGCCAGAAATATAAATTTGGTTTGAACTCATCTTGATACGAACTGTAATTATGAGAATGCTGCATATTTTACTAATAAGCAGGCTTTTCGCTGCGGAATGTTGCCATCAAAATCCAGTTTTGCTATATGAAACTTGGATTGAGGACAACAAGTTTTAAGAGATACAAACATTGCTATATGAAACTTGTTTATTTTGGCATGCTGATACTAGCTATAAGTCGGGTGGAAATATGAAAATTTTGCAATTTCATCAGCTGATACTTAAAGTACAGTCCGAATCCCATTCATTTGGAGCGAGAAATCCAAGATTTTTGGCATTCCAATGCTCCTGAGGTGCCTATGATTTATTTCGTTTTACTGTTGAAATGGTTTATTTCCCACTCATCACCTTCAATTATGATGTTGAATCCTAATTCTTTTATCTTTAGTTTCGGAAATTGTAACTGTTGTAGTCTAGCTTTTGCCTGTCTACATCCAAATATGATGGTGTTACTTTCCGATAATTAGAGTGTTGCGGTATTGAAAGCAGAATTACTAATTTCTTTTTTGTTAACCTTTGCAGGTTGAGAAAACGATATTTGTAGTTTTTTTTCTCAGGGGAACAGGCAAGGAAAATGATTTTGAAAATTTGTGAAGCATTTGGAGTAAGTTGTGAAACATTGATAAACAAAGGCAAATTATTAGAGAAGTAAGAGCAACCATTTTATTTATCTACTTGAAAATTCGAAGCACAAATGCATAATGCCATTTTATATGATTTGTGTTGATTAGACAACTCGAATTATGTTTTCACATTCTTCTTTATAGTGGACAAAGTCTAGTAGTCATAATACCTTGCAATAGAAGAAAGACCAAAGAAACCAGTTATATGTAGATTATACACTATGAAACAATTATTGGCTTTAGATGTTACAACTCCAATTGTACCACTCATCCAAGTAAGTCGAAGAGTTCGACCAGATGTGTTTAATTTTTAATATTAATGTTTGACCAGATGCTTGCGCAAGCTGGAAAGGATCATTGCAATCCAGATGCTTGGCACTAAAAAATTATGAGTTGGAGTAGCAAAAACATTATTATCAAGTGGAATGGAAATGTTCCACATATATATGAATGTTCATACTCATTTTGAAAAAAGAAAAAAATTATAACTGTTAGATCATCTCCTTTAAGAATTAAAAAGTGTGCCACTTTAGGCATAGTTGTGAAGAATAAATGGACATTAATAGATTTGTATTTAAGTAGCCAGCGACCCATATTCTTGTTTGATCTCTAATGCTCTTCTATGAGAATTATGGTGTTATTCCACTGACTTTGAAGAGCTAAGCATTTAAGTACCTGAGAAGCTTGTTTAGAAGTTTTTGTTATGATATTTATCTGAAATTTTCATCACTTGGTTACCCTTTGGAATATGAAAATCTTGCTAGTTATTTCATCTTTTTTCCTTCAGTATGTTATAGAGATTTCAAGGTGGAACATAGTTCTGAACAGAAACATGATGTGTAGTTCAATTTTAGTGAGTTTTTGTGCACCGAATGATACATTCAATTGAGTTTGTTTTAGGTACTGTCTCAAACATTGCATCATGTCTTTACCTTTGGCTTTAAGGTATAGCTATGGTTTTCTCAAGTTGAAAGTTTTTCACTCTTAAATATGTGTTTAGTCGTTATCTGCTTTTCTCATACATTACAGCTTGGCACAGTCTGAACTGTCGACTGTTTTTCACGAGAAAGTCCTACTACTTGTTTGGGGGTGAGGTTTTCTATTTTTTTATTCTTTTAGTTGTTCTACACAGTGCATGTTAATCTTTTTTGTACATTTTACTAATGAAGCAGATGTTTTCTCTGCGGAATGCTCCCATGCTATACGAAACTTGGAATATACCCAAAGTTTTATGAAGTGCGAGACTTTTATTGTTTTAATATGGGAATTTAGGACAACAAGCTTTAAGAGGAACAAACATTGTTTGTTCAGGTCATCCCCCCATCAAAGGGTCTGATGCAGACCTTTTTATTTAAGTTTAAAACGCAGTCGTTCTTTTTATTATTTTATTTTTCCTAAACGTTATCGTTTGTGCTGTTTTAAATAGGAGAGTCCTTCCCAGATTAGGGCATGTCTGGATTTGAGAATTCTTTCTTTTGTCTTATCCCCTTTTCTCTAAAATATACAGCCGTTCTTCGTTCTTATCATATTTTTCTTGCTTTCGATTTTGACTTTCTTATCTATTTGAGATTTGATTGTATCAAAGGCATCAGAGCCATCTTTCCTAGCCATGGTTGACGGTATACAGACCCGTTTGCAACAAGAGCAAGTTAAGCTGCAATCAGATTTTAAAGAACTGGAAAAAAGATTGGAAGATAAAATCGAGAAGACCCTAGCTGATAAGGTCCAAGATTTCAAATTGGAGGTCAGTGGTGTTCGCTCTGAGATGCGGGAGGTGAAAGCGTTACTTGAAACCTTGCTGGGTCGGACTGGATCTTCAAAAGGTATTGTGGGTGAAATTCCGATTGAAGGTACTGAGTTGGACTTGGTTCAACCCAAGGATGATGAGGTGGTTATTCGGGGTGACTCACATCCTCGTTCGTACAAGTTGAAATGCCCAATCTTCGATGGATCCAACTTCAGAGATTGGTGGTCTAAATTGGAGCAATTCTTTGCTGCCGAGAACATATATGAGTGCACCAAGGTGAAGCTGGTAATGCTCCATCTAGAAGGAGATGCCCTGCAATGGCACCATTTTATAGCCCGAAGCAATGTGGGGCTCGCTTGATTGTGAAACTATGAAAATTTTAGTGAGAATTCAGAATCAACAATGGGTGGCTCTTGTGGATTCGGGGAGTACTCATAATTTTATGGGTTTAGGAGTGGTCAAAGCATGTGGACTTACAGTGGAGAAAAGACATCAAATGAAAGTTACCATAGCTGATGGTGGCTCCTTACAAACTCAAGGCCTATGTAAGGAAGTTTCTTGGGAGTCTCAGGGACATGTTTTCACTTCTGAATTTTTGGTTCTGTCGCTTAAAGGGTGTGATCTGGTTTTAGGAGTTCAATGGCTAGCTTCAATTGGGCCTATACAATGGGATTTCTCCAGATTGACTATGCAGTTTTAGTACCTTGGGAAAGTTGTTAAATGGAAGGGATTATCTCCGGGGCCTATTCAACTATTTGAAGATGAACAGGGAGCAAAATTGTTAAAAAGCTCTAGAGTAACTCCAGGGATTTCCTTACTCACAGTAAAGGGTGTGATCTGGTTTTAGGAGTTCAATGGCTAGCTTCAATTGGGCCTATACAATGGGATTTCTCCAGATTGACTATGCAGTTTTAGTACCTTGGGAAAGTTGTTAAATGGAAGGGATTATCTCCAGGGCCTATTCAACTATTTGAAGATGAACAGGGAGCAAAATTGTTAAAAAGCTCTAGAGTAACTCCAGGGATTTCCTTACTCACAGTGAATACTCATGTTGAAGTTCAGCTCAAGAACCAAGAACTATCAAAAGAACTGCAGCAACTGTTAAATGAGTTTACCATGATTTTTCAAGAAACAAAAGGGCTGCCACCTCTTCGGGGACGTGAGCACAAAATTTTGTTGCAGGATGAATAAGCAGTGGTGAAAATAAGGCCTTATAGATACCCCACTGTGCAAAAAATGAAATTGAGAGGTTGATACAAGAAATGTTGCAAGCTGGGATTATTATGGACAGTGTTAGTCACTTCGCATCTCCCATCGTCATGGTTAAAAAAAAAGATGGTACATGGAGACTTTGTATCGACTACATACAACTTAATAAAATGACATTGAAAGATAGGTTTCCCATTCCCATTATTGAAGAATTATTGGATGAATTAGGGGCTGCCAATTTTTTTTCCAAGTTGGATCTTCGCTCAGGCTATCATCAGATACAAATGTGGGAACCAGACGTCCACAAGACTGCTTTCAAGACTCACGAAGGGCATTACGAATTCCTGGTTATGCCATTCGGCTTAACAAACGCCCTGCAACATTTCAAAGCCTTATGAACTCTGTCTTTAAGTTGTTGAGGAAGACTGTCTTAGTTTTTTTTGACGATATATTGGTTTACTCGGAAACTTGGTCCGACCATTTGAAGCACCTTAGGGAGGTTCTGGAACTCTTGCAGCATCACCAACTCTTTGCTAAATGGAACAAGTGCACCTTTGGGGCCACCGAGATGGAATACTTGGGTTACATAATTTCTGACGAGTTTATGTCAATGGACAAGAGTAAGGTTCAGTGTATCATGGATTTGGGATACACCTTCCAATCTTAAAGAGCTTTGAGGATTTTTGGGCCTTTCCGGGTATTATCGTCGATTCATCAAGGGGTATGGAGGCATTGTTAAACCCTTAACAGAACTGTTGAAGAAGGATGCTTAGAAATGGACATTTGAGGCAGAGGCTGCAATGTTTCAGTTGAAAACAGCCATGGTTACAGCCCCAGTGTTGGCTCTTCCTAATTTTAACAAACAATTTGTGCTCGAGACAGACGCATCTGCATATGGTGTGGGAGCTGTGCTACTTCAAGAGGGCAGACCTCTTGCATATTTCAGCAAGGGACTTGGAGTAAAGCATCAAGCTCTCTCTATTTATGAAAAAGAGATGTTGGCTGTCCTTTTAGCTGTCAAGAAGTGGGCACCCTATTTGGCGGGGAGGCGATTCCAAATTTGTACAGATCATCAGAGTCTTAGATTCTTGACTAGCAACCAAGCCACAACTCCCGCTCAACAACTTTGGGTTGCCAAAATGATGGGATTTGATTTCGAAATTTGCTACCGAAAAGGAGCCACTAATACCGTAGTTGATGCTCTATCGAGAGATCCTAAGTTTTCACAAGAAAAATTCATGGCAATCAACAGTCTTACCAATAGTGAGTGGGTGGACCAAATTTATTTATCTTGGGCCAGTGATGAAAAGCTCAAGACAGTCATATCTGAGTTACTCTAGGATCCGGCTTTTTATCCTAAGTATTCTTGGGATGGTAAACTTCTTAAGAGGAACGGCAAGTTAGTTGTTGGTGAAGATGGGGAACTTCGAACAAAATTGATTCAGATGTTTCATCAATCTACCTTTGGAGGTCATTCGGGAGCAGATGTCACTAGCAAAAGGATGTCCACATGCTTATATTGGAAGGGAATGAAGAAATCCGTACGGAGGTTGATCCGTGAATGCGCAATATGCCAACAGAATAAATATGACAATCATTTGAAGGCAGGACTGTTACAGCCATTACCGATCCCAAATAAGGTTTGGTCCTCAATTAGTATGGATTTTATTGAAGGTCTACCTATGTCAAAGGCTCGTGATACAATTTTTGTGGTAGCGGATAGATTGACCAAATATGCGCATTTTATGGCCCTATCTCATCCTTTTACAGCCTTGAATGTTGCTCAAGTATTCATGGATAATGTGTTTAAATTACATGGGTTGCCTGAGTCTATTGTGTGTATTTTTTGGAAGGAACTGTTCGGAAAATTGGGTGTAACAATTACTCCATCAACAGCTTATCACCCCGAGACAGATGGACAAACTAAAGTAGTTAATCGATGTCTTGAAGCGTATTTGAGATGTATGACGGGTGAGACACCTAAGGATTGGAGCAGCTGGTTATCATTGGCAGAATGGTGGTATAATACCTCTCACCATTCGGCTATAAACACCACTCCGTATCAGGCCTTGTATGGACAGGCACCTGCTGCCCATCTCCCTTACCTAGCTGGTGATTCCTTGGTAGCTTCAGTTGATAGAAGTTTACAAGCTTGGGAGGCTGCAATCAAGATGCTTAAGTTTTATCTTCAACGTGCACAAGAGAATGAAAAAGCAAGCAGATAAGAGGATTGAAAGACAATTTTTAGTTGGGGAGTGGGTGTATTTAAAACTTCAACCTTGTCGTCAACAATCTGTGCACACTAGGAGGAATCAGAAGCTTGCTCCTCGTTGGTTCGGACCCTTCCTCATTATTGAAAAGGTGGGAAAAGTTGCATATAAGTTGAAGCTTCTTGATGGGTCAAGAGTACACCCAACTTTTCATGTTTCTCAGCTTAAGAAGTATGTTGGATCAACCCCAGTTCAAACTGACTTACCTGTAGTGGGAATCGATGGGACTATGGTGAAGGAACCCTTAAGAATTGTGGATCGAAGAATGGTTAAGAGAGGAAATAGGGTCGTTACTGAAGTGCTGGTGGAATGGACAAATTGCTTTCCGGAAGACGCTACTTGGGAATTATTTTACAAGTTACAACAAGAATTTCTTCACTTTAATCCTTGAGGACAAGAATTCTGTGGGGAAGAGAGTATTGATGCAGGCTTTTTTATTTAAGTTTAAAATGCAGTCGTTCTTTTTATTATTTTATTTTTCCTAAACGTTGTCGTTTGTGTTGTATTAAATAGGAGAGTCTTTCCCAAATTAGGGCATGTCTGGATTTGAGAATTCTTTCTTTTGTCTTATCCCCTTTTCTCTGAAATATACAGTCGTTCTTATCATATTTTTCTTGCTTTTCGATTTTGACTTTTTTATCTATTTGAGATTTGATTGTATCAGGATCACTCCCATATTTTCATTTTTACTTTTGAAACTTAAAGTTTAATTCGAATCCCATCTCATTTGGAGCGAGGAAATCCAAGAATTTTTGCCTTTTAATGCACCTGAGGTGCGTTTGATGTATGCTATTGTCCCTTCATTTTGGCAAATGTGTTGCAGTAATCTATACAGTCAAATCGATTGTGCTGTATAATTTCCAAGCATGAATCTCTTAAGAAAAGAGATTTACTAAATCTCATCAAAATTTGTCTGAACTTCTAATGATCTTGAATATCTCTAAAGTCTCGAGTGAATTTTGGTTTTGTACTTTCCAAAATACCTATTCTGCATGATGCTTATTTTTTTGGTGCTATTCATCAAGGGTGGGGTATCTGCTAATTGCTAAATAAGTTAAGGACATTGCTTTCATAACCATCAATTGAAAAGGCTAATAGTTATACATTTTTATCTACACTGTGGCAGCTAAACAGTGAGAAAAGTTCTTTCCAATGATCATTTGTTAATCAGGTATCTACTTAAGCCTTAATTTAAGTTTGTGCTATGGATTGTGGCATAATTCTCAATTACTTTAGATGTATTTTTATCGGAATATCAAGTACTAACTAATAACTTTGTAAGGTCAGTTGAAATTATCGAATCTGCTCATTCCCTACATATTTTTTCACTGTGCAAGTGATTGTATGTACATATTAGTCTTCAAATGGATCATGTATCTACAAATTCAAAACAACTTTATCAGATGAAGAAAATATCATGGTACTATTTACACGTAAACCGAAATATGAAAAGCAAACAGTAATAAATATATACGTTGATGAGAAGCAACCAATTGGTAATGTCATTGTGGATCTCAGAAAGAAGGTGAAGGAGATAGAGGTGGTCGGAATCACCGCCCACCAAAAAAAGTCGCTGGAGCAACTATATTGTAGAATAAAAATAAAGTTGAGAGAGTTTAGGAGTCAATTTAATATTTTGTTTAAAATTCAAGGGCTAAATTAAAAATTAACCATTTTAGCTAACGTGCCATGTCATCAAACTAACGGGTGTTAACAACAAAGTGATCAAAATAAAACATATCGAAAACGTAAGTGACAAGAATATTTTTTTTAAAATAGAACACGACCCAACGAAAGAAACCTCCGATGATACCCTTAATTTTTTTAATTTAATCATTAAATTTTTAATTTGCTTTCATTTTAGGACGCTACATCATAAATAGAAAGGTGATATGACAGCCACATATGACATAAATTGATTTTTTCTAATATAACAACCACATGTCATCCACGTTATTTCTTTTTTTTTTTTATCTTATTCGAACTGAATGCAAAGGAAGTCCATGATTCATACAAGAAGAGAGAAGTCTTCACTGAGCAAAGACGGGTAACCAAAACCCTTCAAGATTACAAACCTTTTCATGTGTAAAATTAGCAGTTAGGCTTCATTGCTGAACAACCAAGTAAAGTTTCTTTGTTCGGTTGTACATTGGCTGTATAAATTTTATGAACTTAAGTTTTAACTGCATTGGGGATCCTGTTGCTACCGTTACACCATACCAAAAAGAAAAGGAAACAGCAACAAAAATTCAGAACCAAGAAAGCATACCCCCCATTGATTCATCAAGGCACCCTTGCCCAAAGTTTAAAATCTTTATGCTTGGCGCAACACCAAAAATGAAAATGGTGAAACATATAGTTAAGCTTGTGCAAAAACAAGGCATCCTAATATGCTTTTAACTGCTTATGTCTCCATCCGTTTTCATTCTCTTTGCATTATGGGTGTACGCAACGTTCTTACCCCTGTTCTGGGACGACGTATCATGCTGGAATGCACAACTGGCTCCATTCCTGCATCCCTTGGAACTGTTAAAGTACATACACGGCTTCATTATCCTCGGTTTTGAATCTCTTGACTTGGGGTTATTTATTAGTTCTTGGTTGGGTCTTAGCTGTTGATTATATCGGCTATTGAACTTCTGAGCTGGTCCTTGCTCTTGTTTTTCTCCTCCATGCTGCTGAATCAAGTTCTTGTAGTAGTTTACATCCTTCTCCTGAGAAACTCCCATTGTGGGTGAAGGCACAACTGGACGGACAGCAGGAACTGAACCCTGTTTATTTGAGAGTCCAACTCCAACCCCATTCGACTCGGCATAAAACATCCCGCCAGAGGCAGCTGCTAGGGATGCTGCACCATTTTCTGTTCTGCTGATGTGGGCAGGGGATGGATCGGATAAATTTGCTGATGGAGGTGGATCAAAAGATGGTACCAAGGGGGGTGTTGGTATTGGTAAGTTTTGACCAACACTTGAAGCTGCTCCATAATCCGTAACTAATTGCTCAATCAATTTGGGGTTGCTGAGAATTTTGACAAGCAAGTTGGGATCGATCATGTTTCCAGGATCATTGCTTTGGTTAATAGCTGTAAAGGCAGCAGATGCTACAACAGGTTCACCATTACGGAACATTCCAGGTGCTGGTTTCTCATTGGTCGAAGCACTTGGCATACTGCAATGCAGATGAGGTGAAGTACCAGGAGGCAACAACTGGGGATGTGAACTAATGGAGGCACCGAACGGGGCTAATACATCACATAGTGTTTCAGTTGCTGCATCCTCATCTTCAATGGGAGTGACGGGTACTTGTGGAGTCTCTTGATCATCATAGTGACAGTTTTCTATGTCTGCTGAGACAGAAGGACTGCATAATAGAAAGTGGACAGTGATGCTCATGGTAAATTAAAGCTATAAGAGAATCGGTTCTTAGAAAACCCATCCCCCTCAAAAAAGAAAAAGAAAAGTATCAAACTTCGTAGGAATTGCAGATGGGCGTGGATAAACAGCTTCAAGCACTCTTGGTTCTCTTTGGTTTTGAACCACTGCCTCTTTACTTTCCTCTCCGGCAACAACTTGCCAGTTCAGGTCCAATACAAACTGTGGAAATGCAAAATCAGCGTTGAAGGAAATGCCGAGAGCAATAATTATAAATCAAACAAAAACAGAAATAGCCAAAAAATAAGTCTTTAGAACTGTTACTCTGAGAGGACATCTCCATTTCATGACAGGGATATCCGACAAGTTAATCTGCAAATGGTTTTTAGAATGTGGTCCTTCAAAGCCAGGAGGCAGAAAGTCATCCACAGCTTCCCCGTTTATATGGGGTGCGGAAGAGGTTTTTGCTTGGAGGTGATCTTGAGCGCCCAACCCAACTTGTATCGGTGATTCGTCCGATAGAAAGAGCCTTATCTGTTAAGAGAAACATTTATATTTTCTGTTTACCATCTCTAGAAACAGGGTTGAAGAATGCTAAATCATCATTTTTATTGGAGCAACAGCCTCTAGCAACTGAAATGAAGAGAGCTTGTACAATGAGACAGAAGAAAGCATTTGCTTTGCTCCTTCACGTTCTAATAGATGAGTTAAGGTACAATCAGGTTTGTCGTGAATCAGATACTACGCATCCAAGCATCTAACTGATTCTAGAATTAGATACACGTCCCAAACCAACATAAAACAGGGTCCTTTTTCTGTGTGTGATCTCAGCCTATCTATTGAGGAAAAACTTTATTCGCCCCCACTACTCGTTAGAGAGAAAATTTGAACCCCCTTTCTTACTTGCTCAACTAAATTGACTTACAGGATTGCCTCTTTTTAAGTTACAGAGACCTTAAGCAAAAGGACATTTCTGAAATCTCATATCAAACAAGAGTAAAATTCATTTCAAATTTCAGACTTTGAATTGAAGATCATAGGATGAGACAAAAAAAAAACGTCTTTATTACCCTGTGGTGGCTATATAGATACATTCCCTTTCAATTGTCATTAGTCTCATACATCTATGAAATAAAAAATTGGGAACTTCTCCAAAGCAAACTGTATGTGCTTTTGAATTAATCAAGAATTGGTACAAAAAGGAAACACTTTGGAGAGAATTAACTATCCTACACGGAATAGGGAAGACGGCAAGTTACAAGCTTTTCTAATAACTAAAGGCAACAATCTAAAATCCATGGTTCAAAACTAAAGCAATATAACTAGCACTCAATAACTTAACATACGTCCTAACCAACTCCATGAACTAGCACTCCATGAATTGTTCTATATATATATATATATATATATATTGCAGTATATGAAAGGATGCAAAACCTAAAAGTACAACCGAAAAGGCATAAAGCATAGAATTCCATCATTTCGTACCCGAAATCTAAAATGCTTCATACAACAATACCCGCACCAGAATGATAAAACGCATTGGCAATCAAGCTTTGCAAGAATACTAAAAAAACGAGCTAAATTAGCTACCGGAGAGGTTCAGCTACAATTCAAACACAGTAATTTGAGTTAAAGATTTTCCAGCCTCGTTTTCATTTCTCTATTTCAGCTCAAAATTCAGGGATTTCGAAAGTTAAAAAAAGGTGCAATTTTAACCTGGCAAAGGTTAACATCCGGTGCCCAAACAACCCTTTTCGATTTTGGCAGTCCTCGCATGTTTACAGATCGGGAAAACACAATAAAAATGATTAATTAAAGAGAAAATCTCTCAGAAAAGTCCTGCTTTTGACATGGGTATGGACGAAAGAATTGGGGAATTTGGGAATTGGAATGATGAATTAGGGGTTGAGAGCAAAAGGGGAGACTGCGAAGCAGAGAAAAGGCTTAATTCTTGAGCTCGAAATGAAATGATGACGCAATGGTCATTAGAAGGAACGACGACGTTTCGGTGAAGAATGGACTTTTTGGACTTAATGGGAGCAGGCCTGCTGTTGGGCCAACAAACCAATGGGCTGCGTTAAGTGAAGAAATTAGGGTTTCAAAAACCCTAATTTACATTATAAACAAAGAACTAATCGAATTAGAAGAACTCTTATATAATATAATATGCAATTTAGTAATCCTTTGAAACAGAGAGATCCAAGGTAATTTTAGGTTCTTTGTGTAATAAACGTTCCAACAATACCGATAATAACAGTAAAAGAAATAGAGAAAAAAGAAAGATAAAATAGAAAGAGATATTAATAAAAAAACATTAAACATAGGAAGACAAATAACTGCAACTAAATGTTTTACAAATATCATGTCATTTTTGTTCTGGTCTCCTAATTTATTTATACTAGCAATACTGACATATAATTAATAAAAAGTTATAACTAATTCCGGTAGTCTCCTTCCAAGTATTTTATAGCATTTGTTTGATTCTCGGTTCATAACACTCTGCCTAGCCGTTTTCCTATAATTTAAAAAAAAAAATCTCCTTATTTTAAAATAGGGTAGACGACAATGGATGTCAATTAATTATAAGTAAGATTATATTTAAATCACCTAATTATTATAAGTTATATTTAGGCCACTCAATTATGAATAATGTTACATTTGGGTCACCTAATTATTAAATGTTACACTCGAGTCACTCAATTATGGGTAAGGTTACAATTGGGTCACCCTTTATATTTAAAGAATACATATCAATTTGTGTATTCGATTAATTAATGATTTCAAGTGAATTACTCTAGTGTTAACGATGGTATACAAGTGATTTGAAAGAAAAAAATGACTAAATTAATGTATTTTTTTAATACGAAAGGTGACCCAAAAGTAGCTTTACTCATAATTGAATGACATAAGTGTAACTTCACTCATAATTGAGTGATCAAATGTAATTTTATTCATAATTGGGTGACCTTCGTTGCAGTTTACCCTTTAAAATATATTTCCTCATAAAATGAGCGGTGGCACGCGCACTATTTGACGCGCGGAAGTAGAAGGGTATTTGGGATTGTGAAGTTGTATTGTACGCGCCTAATGTGCAGGTGCGGCAGAAGCCTTCAAGGTTTGGTATCTTAATTTGAAGAAATTATATGTTAGGCTTAAGCACAACTTACACGTTTATCTAGAGTCCCAACTAATAAAAATTATTTATTTATTATATTATTTTTTATCAAGTAATTTTTTACTTATATTTACGATAAATTAAATTAAAAAACAATTTTTACTAGGTAAAGATTCATTTAATAAAACGATAACATAAAAAAATTATTAGTTTAGACTATAAATAACGTAACGAGTTGAGCTTGTGATATCATTTCTCTATTTGCCTATTTGCCAGATGAACATACTTTCTAAATATACAATTGTATATTTGAAATATACAATTTGCGTACAGCCGAGCTGAGCAACAAAGAGCAGTAAAATGGGAATTAATTTATAGAATTAATCAATGGAACTGAAAATAGAAAATAAAAAACAATCCTGGAAATGGTGTCCAATGAAACGGCCGAGTTATTACAGGAAAGAGTGATCAAAAGACCTTTCTAAAAGCTCTCGACTGTCTTAAAACTCAGAACAGACAACCTAAAACATGTCGTGGCAAACCTGAATAAATATCACACCAAACACCGTTCAACATAAAAATACACAAACCATACATCCCATACCCGGGCTCAAAGTTTCAGGAAAATAATGATAAATTTTCAATGGTTTTGGTACTGCTAATATACAAGATTTTTTTTACTTCATTCTATAAATAATATTATATCAACTGATGTGGCGAAATTCTTTGGCATGAAACTAGATGGTAAGAACAACAATCAGCTCCGCTTCTCGATCTGAGGGGTCGACTGCCATGGTACCATGGCCTACGGTTGCTCCGAATAAGCCTTCACCTTTGCCATCTTCTCTCTGAAACAGATAGCGTTCAAGTATGTCGTTTAAGGCAGTATATGTCAAGCTTCGGTTTAAGATAACATTATAATAATACAGTTTGTAACATACCAGGAATAGGATTGGTGCCATTTCCTTTCGCAGCCTGCGGGGCTTGAGACAACGATCGCTGGATTCTTGGAGAACCCTGCCTCCCGTTAGCAGCGGGTAAGGAATGTCTCTTCTTGATAGAAATGTCTCTATCTTGCACATCCGGGCTTGATCTCGGTGAGTTATTCGCACTAAGCTTAGCTCTTGCAGATTCCGTGGCTTGCATGAAACGAGGAACAGAATTGCTACTGTTACTATCCCTTGGCTCCTCATCAATGTTTTCAGGTCTAGTTGAACTAAAAGAATTGCGTCTCTTCCCATTTTTCTGATCTTTGGGCAACTGTTCTATGCTACTTGCAGCTGGAGTTGATGGAGAACCCTTGGCTGCAGACAAGGACTTGCGCTTTTGACTGCTCTTGTCGGTTTTTTTCTTTTTAGCATTCACTGATACCTCGCTAGAAGGTGTTCCTTGGGATTCCGGAACAGTCATATGGCTCCGAGGCGAGGCTTCAGGGGATGACCTGTATGCTGGATTTTTCATAGAATCCTGTTCTCTCTGCAGAGATGCTGTGCTTTTGAGTGGATCCTGCTCGACTCGAGGGGAATCTACAATTAAATTTGCTGATACCCCTTTTGAACCATCAAGTTTCTCAGGCTGACCAGCAACGGACAGAGAAGAATCAGGCACTGGTATCACAGCTGCATCAGTAACATCCAAATCTTTAGGACTGTTAGAACTGCAGTTTTCTTGCTCCGAAACCCTGGCTCCATTTTCATATTCTAAGGTTCCAACTTCAGATATATCAGGTGAATCGAGAGTGGAAGTAATAGAAAGTTCAGTGCCACATTCAGAGCCACCATGTTGAACCCTCCAATTATTGAGGACTGGATTTTCTGCAAAGCTAGGCTCCTTTGATCTGCTTATCATATCTGTTCCAGATGACACAGAATCCACATTCGATTCCACTCTAACATCTTGGTGGGATGAATCAATTGATCTACTTGCATTGCCTGTTGAACTCAACTCCTCAAATTTGGTTTGTGCAGCAATAAATGCAGGATTACCTGCCTTTCTTGATCCAAATACAGATTTCTTTGCCTCTTTTTCCAGTTGCTCAGGAGCAAATCTCTTCATAGAATGTTTGGGTTGTTCACTCTCGATCTCAGGCTTGTTAGAAAGACAACTGACCTCTATTGGAGAATGCACATCAATTTGCATTGTTTTCCCTTGTAAGTTCACCTCGTGAGAGGGCTCTTTCAGGTCAGATGTACTCACATTGTCAATCTGGTGTTGCTTCAAGTCATCCGTCACAGAAGAGGAAGCCGGCTGGCATGCCTCAAACTTAAAGTTGGCTGCGTCATAGGTGATCAGATTTTCATCGCTCTCTGATGAAACCAATGTCTCCCCCACAACAGGTTCAAGTGACACAGAAATATCTTCAGATGGAACTGCAGCAGTAAGCAGAGAGTCACAATCATCGATTTTCGTTTGTTCAGGTTGTTCAACGGTTAACTCTGCTTTCGATGCCTTTTCAGGTGAAGACACAGACATCCACCTCTCCAACCAGCTCCAAGCAGAATTAGGTTTTGATGCATCACACTTGATGTGGATGGGTTTGGTCTTGGGAGTCGAATCCATTAGCTGCAATCAACGCAAACTCTGAGTATAGATGGGGTGCACATAATTCGAGAGACAGATGCCAACAAATAGTTAAAAACAAGTAGATAATGAATATCAATTTTACATACCTGACGAGCAAACCTATTGCTAAGCAGCTTCTCCACGGAATTGTAAGTTGAGTTCTTTGTTGCTGAGCTACTCTGCTTCAGAAAATTAAAGAAAGAATAATGGGTAAAACTATTGTGCCAAAACTTGGGAAACATATAGTGCCAAATCTTTCTCCATCTAAACCACCGTAAACCTCTCTCAAACAGAAACTGAACAGTAAGAACATGCAAGTTGCGGATAGAATTCTCTCTCCACCCGTGCTTAAAATTAGATCTGTGCCAGGTGAGATGAAGTGAATAATTTTAAAGGTCTTGATGGATCACTTTGAACTTTCATGCTTGAAAATAAAACGTGCTCATAGAATGTAATCAAAATATGTAAGTCTATCTAGGCTGCTGCACTACACTACACGCTTTAACTTAACTAGGAACGCGCTGTATAAAGTAAACGAATCATGCCTAAATCCAAGTTACACCAAAGACACAAAACATAGGTCAATAAGTGAACATTATATGTTCAAAGTGCAAAGCCACAAGGTAAATTCTAATAACAAAGAAAGGTTGCTTAAGCGGAAGCTATCATGCCAGCCATCAATAATGAGCCAGAACATACAAGGAAAACAGCCTTGTAACTCCTAATTATCGACTTTAGTTGTAAGAATTACCAATTTTTGATTGCCTTCTTGGTTCTTGCCATCCAGCTTCTTTTCGGCATAAGACCCTTCTTGAGATAGACGAGCACGAACGAGAAGTTGCATTTTGACAATGGCTTGGACACAGCGTAAGGTCCCAACAGCATGCCTTCGGACCAAGTGCCCGCGTACAGCAGCCTGCAACTTTACTAAATTCTTAAGCTTTCCTAGCTCTTTTTGTGCCTGCAAACGAGTAAATAAGATAAGAAAGTAAGAAACTTTACCAACTCATAAGTTTTAGATTCTCATTGAGAAAGAAATTATACCAAGAACCCTCTGATTGCTGTCTGGATGATAACAACAAGAGATTCATCCAGGGTGGAATCATCTTCAGCCTCAAATGTGGTGGCAGCGACAGGTTCAGTTACTTTTGGTTCCTCTGGAGTCAACGGCTGAGATTTTTCTTCAGAGCATTTATCCTGTGTCAGCAGCTGAGATTTTTCTTCAGCAACTTCTATCGGCATCAACAGCTGAGGTTTTTCTTCAGTGTACTCTTTTGGTGCCGCTAACTCAGATTTTTCTTCAATGTACTCTTTAGGTGTGATCAGCTGAGGTTTCTCTTCGGCAAACCGAACAGTGGCGGTTTTCTCAGTTTTCTCAGGAGCAACCGAGACATCTGGATGCTGAAACTCAAAACCAGCAGATTCTTGACTTTCCTTAAGTCCTCCAGAAGTAGCTTCTTGTATTACAGTGTTGCTAAGCACCCGATGCCGTTCAGATCTCTTCCGAAAACTCCATCCCTTTTTGTCACTTGAACTTTTACTCTGAAATGAAATTTAAACAGCCAAATTCCGCTCAGAGGCAGATTGAAAAAAGAAAGAGAGATAACAAAGAACAATTGCTCAGCTCTAAATGAATTAAAATGCTCTTAGCTCTTAACTCCAAACTCTAGCCCGATCGTATTGCTTTTTTGATCGAACATAAATGAATTAAAATGCCCTTAACTCTAAATTATAGCCAAAACGGATTGCTTTTTGATTGAAATCTAACAATGGAGTCTCAACAAAGGCATATCAAATATCAATACTATTGAACTGTCAATCTGTCATCTATCCAAGAGACAAAAGATAAAGAAAACAGTAAATAAATCTCGTATCATGACACATTATAATCTTAACTTTTCCTTTTCAAAAGAAGAACAAAACCAGCTAAAAGAAGAAAAAAAATAAAAACCTTCCGAGATTTGAAACTTGTATACCAAAAAACAATCTGCATTTCATACATTCTGGAAACAATCAGATTTAGAAAGACAGCTTCGACATTGCTAATAAAATTTCAAAGCAAGGATTCCTCAGATCTTAACTTTGCGGAGCTCGGCAAGTTTCAAAACTCCGATTCATCGGTCAACTCCACAAATTAAACAAATTATCACAAACACACATACGGAACCAACTGTTTGGAAGCTAAAAGATCAAGAATGCACTTCGAAATAGAACATGAAATCCTAATTCAACAAAAAGAGGGAAAAGGAAAGGAAAATGCAGGCGGCGATATACCTCGGGAACATCAACGGCGTCGTCTTTTTCAGCAGAATCGCCGCCGCAAGTGATGAGTTTGAAACAGGAAGTGGATTTTCCCATTTTTTCCCCTTTGATTTTCTCTTTTCCTGCTTCTGCTATCCTTTACTGTTTTAGAAAGTATTTCCAAACTCTTAGCGAGTGTGTGAGGGACACGACAGTCTAATATTTTGATGTGTGGATTAGTATTGGAAATTGCAGTAAAGTTTAAAATAACAAACACGGACCTCAAACACCGTCCTTAAAATCTATTTACTTTTTATATTGGAATCCGCCACTCATTAACGGTTCTGTTCCATATGTTCGTTTGAGAGAAGCGAATATAAAAAGCCGTCAGATCTCCCTACTTTCCTTTATCTCACTATGGGTTAATTACACTAAGAATCCTCAGACTATAATTCATATTTTAAATTGATCCCGAGCTTTAAAATGTTTTAATTGAGAGACCTCAAATACATAGATTCAAACTACTCATGCAACAAGTACATAGATGTTTACATTTGATTAGCGTGAGTTAAATATGCTCCATGCCATGTAGGGATTAACATTTAACGTCTAAATTAAAGTGCAAGCTTATCGAATGACTTGGTTTGTACAATACTAATACTTTGAGGATACAAATAGAAAGTTGTGAAGTTTAGATATTAATTTATGATTTAAGGTACAATTTGAATGCATTTGATGCAATTAACCCTCTAGTGTTAATACAAATGGAAATAGTTTTTTTTCTCATAATTATTTATTGTTACATTATTAATAAATTATCAAGTCCAAAAATATTAACTTTCATTTAAAAAATTAGAATATTCTACCAACAAATGTCGGTTGCATTGGTAAGGCACATTGCACTCTTAATGAGAAGACGTGAATTCAAACCTTAGATATAACATTATTGGGAGGGCAGCCTCGCACCCCGAACATGAATAGTAAAACATACATGCATATAACTAAAAAAAATCTATATTCTAGGTTAAAAATTAAGTTCTATTAAAAATGTAATTGAATTGACCCACACAAACTAAAAAAGTTGTTTGAGATTATGGGAAAAGATCCAATATCAGCAAGTGCATATATACTATTGTGGAGCCATGTGATCTTACATCAAATAAGTTGTTGTCTCACAATCATGACAAATACCCCCAATAATAGCTATCCCATCTTCCTATAATAATTCACTAAAAACTCTCAATATAATTTTTTTCAATTAATTTATTATAAAAATGACACTCTTAATTTAATATATTTTATTCACGACGTTGAAATTTAGTTTTAATTTTATTTAAGAAACTTAACGCATCATCTTATCGTACTAATTCAGTGTTAACCCAGAACGGGATCAACACAAGCACTCGCTTGCTCATGACATCTATTTTCTACATTTACATCTTCAATAATTTTTCAAGTGATAATCTTGTAAATTCGTGACTACCTTATTGTTTTAGTTCTATTTAAGATGTTTTTTTAACAAAACAATGAAAAAAATACGATTGACAAAGTTGGATCGTGTTTCTATAGTATATTAATGAAATGTCAAATTAATTGTTTAAAATAATAACATATATTTTTATTATATATGTGCATTTTTGAGTTTTCGTTTAAGGCCCCAAAAACATTCAAAACGACTCTTTGCCAATTCAAATGTTTTTAATGTTATCTCAACTCTCAGATTCTTCATGATTACCAATTTAAATTACAATGTATGTATTATTTTTTGTACGGAATTTATTTATTTATTGTTTGAGAACGTTAATTTCAGATTAAATTATTACAAAATTAAATAATTTCACATTTGTCTTTAACTTGATATCTAAATCTCCTGCGGTGTAATATTAGTGTCGTGATGATGTTTATGTTTATCTAACCAATAACCAAACCGTTGACAACTTTCTTGTCGTTGAATGCCAGGTGGCAAAAGCATGTTGCGTGATGTGAAGGAGCACATGATCCAGTCTGACTGGGGCTGTCCGCACCTGATCAAGGCATATGCCATGTTTGGCTGCTGCAGGTGGCATGCCATTACTTACAACCAACATTGACACATAGAGTGGGACACCACCGAAAAGTTTAATTAATAATTAATAATTAATGATAACAGTAATGATCTTCTTTAGTTAGTTAGTTTAGCCTTTTAGGCACCTAAGCTCAACTTAATCAACTCTTGTTAATTAGTCTAACAATTATTCTTCACTTTTTAATATACTGATGTAGTTATATTATAGTATATGTTTTTAATTTTTTTTTAATTATTTGACAATGTACACACCTTCCACGCACAAATATTCAAATTTAAGTCTTTTAAGATTAACACCCTCATTTATTTTCTTAATAACTATTTTGATAGATATTACCTTAATTGATCTACCTAAACATTAATCAAATCGAATAATATAGATATTTGTTTAAAATTATATCATGAGCTCTCCTCACCACGTTATTCATAGTCCGAAGATATAATTTCTCCTCGTATCTTTTTTCTCTTTTCTTTTTTATCATCTTTATTTAAACCAAGCTGTAAAAGTGCATATTCTCTCATATATATTAAACTTAGAGAATTTATCTTTTGATCCTTTGTTTTCTTGTGGAATGTTTCTTTACATCACATCATGATTTATACCAACATAAATCAAATCATAAATCATTGGTTTCAGCTCCTAATGCCCAATATACAAAATTATCTTAAATTTGTATCTATGTATATCATTTAAATTTTTATTTGATTTTTAATGCATTACATCATTTTAATTATACCAAGAATTTACATATCTTTGCTTAAAAACATTTTAATTTAATATAATTTGTATTTCTCCTATTATTATATTATATTTTAATCTAAATCATTAACACTGATTTTTTGTTATTTAACTAATGGAAATTAAGAAAAGTCTAAAACATGAGGATGAGTTAATTTTTTAAAGATAAACTAATAGGAAAAATCATTTTTATAACCATAATTTCGAATTTTAAATGGCACATAGAAAAAAATAAGTTTCATTTTTAAAAATTACACTAGGTAGCTGACATTTTTTTTTCCGAATGAGTCTTAATTCAATTGACATTGTTGTTGTTATAATACATATGAGATGTGGATTTGATCATATATATTTTTTATGAATAGATTTGAACATATTTAAACACATATTATATCATCCGATTAATGGGTAGAGAGGGATTTGTATAATTTAGACATTGTATTAAAAAACTAATATAATTTTTAAACAATATTACTTCTTTGGATTAAGGCACAATATTGGTAATAGTAAGAGTATCAATTATGCTGAAATAAAAATCCCTTAAATGGTGCAAGAATGAAAACAACAAATAAGCTGAGCAAAACTCGTTTTGACTCAAAAAATTGATTCTTTTAATTCGAATTGTAATTTTATTAACTCGATTAAAAAAAATTAAACAAAAATTGATTAATGAAATGAAACTTTGAATAACTCAACTTTTTCTAATAATTAGTATATTAAATTTTAAGTTCGAGTCGTGTCTCTCGACTCTGCTTGATATATGTATATCACATATGAAAAAAAACTATGAAGAAATATATATATATGTGTGTGTATGAAGAATTATGTGTGTCGTTTATAGTGATAAAAAAAAGTCGTTTAAATTGAAACTTTCTTAGTACCATAACATGTCAAATGTTTACAATTAAATTTGAGCAGAAACTCGAATAACTCGACTCAATTTTCATAAACTTGGCTTGAATAAAAAAACAAATAAAATTTAAACTCGATTTTTATTCGATTCAATCGAATGCTCACCCCTAAATACAAAATAACCTTATTTTTTAATTTTAGTACTCAACTTTTGTTTTGAAAGTGATTTCAGGGTGGTTGATGTGCTATTACATCTTCAAAGAATGTATTTTTTTCAAAGGTGTGAAGGTCACCAATCCTTCTCATTAGGTTCTAGCATTAGAGACATAAATAAATTACACCAACCCCTATAACAATCATATAATTTTTTAGTAGTAAAGAATCATTTTCATCATTTCTTTTTCCCTTTTGATCCAAGTTTTTGGTAGTATGATTGATGGGTCCTCGAGGAGGACTTGTTCAAAAATTAAAATCTTATGCTTCATTTAAATGGTCAAATTAATTTTTTTTCTGAATATTTTAACGTGATTACATGATAATATTTATTTTTTATTTTTAAAATTTTAAAAATACACACCGTACAAACAGCTACTCGACCCTAAATTTTCTAAAAAAACAACGCATTTCACTAAAAATCTGAGACTACTCAATAAATTCTGAACGGTTCAATTAATTAGTGTCGAATAATAACACATATAAATACGAGCAATGAAGTCTTCCACATAGTTCACAAATACTGAAATTTTCAGTCATTAACAATTAAGGCTTGCTTTTCACGTTGTATAAATTATGTACGAGTGTTCTTTAAATTTTGTTTTGATTTAAATTTTCAGATATATTCTGATTTAATTTATATATATATATATATATATATATATATATATATATATATATTATTAATCTGTTTTACTCCGTGAGAATTATTTTTATCAAAGTCTAATAAGTTTTAGAATAATTAAATAAATGAGAGAAAATTATGGCAAATTCGACTAATGCCTTTTATTTTTACCATCAATGGGCAAGGGCTAAGCCAAGGTGGAAAATTATTTCACCGATCTATTTATATTCTTATTTTATATAATATTTAAATTATCTAAATTTTTTATTTTTAAATTAAAGAATATAACAGTAATTTTAACCGATACCAATTAAATATTATTACTATTATTATTGATTAATGTATAATAATATTTATTTATTTTTTTAAAATGTACAACGGCTTATTAACTGGACACCATTTTATTTTCTCGGGGTCCGCTTTTGAGGTAACGTGGTGGAGCCCTTCTCACATGGGATAGGAAGAATGCAATGCAATCACCATTATTTTATTTATGAATAAATGTTTGTTCTACTTACTCTATTTTGATCTATAAAATTATTACTTTATTTTTTTATCAGCTAGTATAATTTTATAATAGTACAATGAAATGTAAATAATAAAAATACTGAGGTGTTAGGGTATGGAACAAAATGGATTGCTTTTGAATAAAATCAACGCCCCATAGACATATTTTTGTATAATATTACTATGTCAAATTTTCAATCCATATAATGCGATATATATATTTACATGAATAAATATTAAAACTACACACGAACTTAAATATGTAATGTAGTATATGAATTTTGGTTATATATATATATAATTTTGATTATGGTTTAAGTGTAAACAGAAAATTTTGGTTTTGATTCAATTTTACACATTTTAATATATATTCATTTATTTTTATATTGAATAAATATAACTATTTGGGCATATAATGCTAAGTCGACAACAATTGCACAAAACTATTGTTAATGCATATTTTGCCCTCTAAACTTGGCCTCTTATGTACTAGTTGGTAGTTAAACTTGGCCTTTAAGTACCTAATTGGCTCGAAATTTTTTTAGACTCATTTAGCCCCTAAACTTAGCTTTAAGTATCTAATTCATACTTAAACTTAGAAATTGTCACACACTAATAAAAAACTTGTTCAATAAAATTGTTAATGTGTAATATTTAACTAGTCAATTGATTTTAAAAATACACACATGCATTAAATTGATAAATTTTTAACGGAGTTATGTTTTTAGATTAATGTATGTGACGGCTTTCAAGTTTAAGTACTAACTATGTTAGAGAAAGTCCAAGTGCCAAATAAAGTATAAAAAATAGGTGTCAACTAGGTATTTAATGTCACGATCAGGGGTCAATTTTCAAAGACACGCGATATTTGTTGATTGACTAGATATGATACATCGATAAGATTTTAACAGTGTTAAAATTTAAATTAATGAATGTGATTGTTTCTTATTTCAAGGGCGGACTAGATATCTAAAGTCAAGTTCAGAGGTCAAATAAGTAAAATAAAATTAAGAGGTAAGTATCTAAAACCAAGTTTAGGAACCAAATAGGTAAAAAAAATTCAAAGACCAACTATATACCTAAAACCAAATTTAGTGGACAAAATATACATTAATAATTTTGATACTTACCAATAAGGGTTTGGTGCATTGGTAAAGCACGTTCATTCTCAAGAAAAAGACGTGAATTCAAACTTTAGAGACGACATTGTTGGTAAACGCAGCCACGCACCCTAAATATAGACGGTAAGACAGACATGTATATTACTATTTTTTTTATAGTTGTCTCTATTTTATGTGCCATTCACTCTTTTGCATCGATGAGAGACAACCCTTACCTAGAATCAAGTAGGGGTGTGGCCTCCATTCTCGTTGGATATTCTTCAATTATTAGTGGGTTGCCAACTAACCATAGTTGAAATCACAAATAAAATTATTTGATCGGTTACTAAACAAGTATAGTTTACACACCTAATAATCTTTTAATCACAACTTATTATACTTAATGTGTATTATCAATCTAACTAAGGATTAAAGAAAGATTCACAATGACTCACGTCAATGGACTATCACAAAGTTCTTTTAATCTCGTCATCAACTACATATCATAGTATGATTTAATCTTATTTAAAAAAAATTATCAACAAATCTCACGTTCAACTCGCCGTCTATATATGACATTTTTATTAGTAAGGCTTAATTTGGAGTTGAGGATGAAAATGAGTTTTGGGAGTCAAACGCCCGTTCTGAAAAAGCTAAAAAAATCAACTTTCATAAATATCCGTTTGGAAACAAGTTACTGGTAAAAAATATAGCTGCAACCGTCAGGTGAAAATTAAATCAGGCATTATTTAGGGTTGTTGTTGGGAGCAAACGGACGTTTGCCACCGCAACTGCATCCAAAAACAGGCCCTAAACCTTGTATCATCACAACTTTAAATCCATGCTACTATAATTATATATATAGATCCTTTCGACACTTTACTAAAGTGAACTTATCAAGTGGTTTAGTAAAAAAAGAATGTTGTTATCTTTAAGTGACCCGAGTTCAAACAAGCTTATTTGTACGTTATATTATTAAAAAGTATCTATGGCTTGAAATGGATAACAAAATCGAGTAGTAAACTAGGGTCCCTTAAGACATAGATAAATAATTAGGGGTGTGGCACAAGGACCTAGTCAGCTTAGGTCCACAATGTGAAGTAATAATCCCATGAATTGTGTCTCTAAATGGGGTCTCCAACCGTTTAACCTTATTCCCCCAACACACAGAGTGAGTAATGCAATTGAAAGCCATTGATGCTTCCTCCTCACAGCTTTGCTTTGCTTTGCTGCCTTTTCAATTGCTTGACTTTAGAGCCAAAAATTGGATTGGTCCCTCCTCTTTTAACCCACAAATGTGAGCCACAACATTTATTACAAGATATCTTTAAAAAGGGCTGCTTCATGCGACAACGTTTTTGTTCTGCTCCCCCTTTGCATCAATTGTCCCTCTTCGACTTGTTCCATTTGTCTGCTTCGGGTATGAAGATCCCATAACAAAAAAGATAGACCAAGGTGTGATGCCTTAGTTCAATGATAAGGTTTAATGTCTATGAATTTTGAGTTCGAATATTAGCATTGTGAATACAAAAAACTAGCTTAAAAATATCGCCTCTATAATAAGCTTTTTATAGTATCCGATCTTGATAAGTCACCTAATAAATCAGATACTGATGATTATACCAAAAAAGGTGTGTATCTTTAGGGTCTAGCTTCGAGTCTTACCTTGCATAAATCATGTATAGATTTCTAATTCTAGTTAGTTATTGCATAAAGTTTTTGAGACTCGGGTACAGCCGAAATCATATATGGGTATAGAATCATTACTTAAGAAAATATAAGGGAAGAAAGATGAGTAACTTGACTAACTATCTAAACGCGCTTGCTCAAAGATTCAGGAATTTTAAATATACAAATTTGAATTATATCATATGTGAATTTATATTTTTGACTCTTCTTCTTCTCCCTATGAATCAAACTTTTCTTTGCCACAATAGTTCAGTTCTTATTATTATCAATGATACAAGTCGAATTCTAGATGTAGAAATAGAAGGGGGCATAACCCCTTCTCCATCGAAAGAGATGATATTATCGCAGATACAACGCATAACATAAGGAATTAACCAAATTTGCCCGATGTAGAGGCAATCAAGAAAGCCGAGAATCATGGCAAAAGTATCAACTTGTCATCCTGCTTACCAGAGAAGAAAATTTGGTGGATTAAGCTAATAAACTGAAACTTCATTAAAGCACAACAAGACGTTTCAGGTACAATACTTTTACAATTAAGTTGACAACCCCATCATTTCCCCAAAGATTGGACGAGTCCATATGATTTACCCTTTATACTCTCTTCAAATACTAGCCTGCTACTGGAGGATCGAACGAGGCCGTATTGCGAATGAGAGATATCAGAGGGGACGTTTCGAAGTAAACCCGAAATTAAGTTGGCATTACCCACCTACTATTCCTCAGTCTCACTACGGTTATTTCTGGATCATTTATTTTTCCTACATTGCTAGAATGCTAAGGATGGAAACATGAGCGACGAACAACCGTTTGCTAGTTCTCCATAACTTCCGATTCGCATTTGGTATTTTAAACAACTTACTTGATGGTGATGTAGCGGTTTGTCCCGTGCTTGGCCCAATGGTGCTTAAGATCAACAGGATTGGACAGATCATAACCTTCAGCTGCGAGCCAAGTAAGCAGCTTGTTGAAAGCACTTCCACTCATCTTTCTACCACCGATCCGGGCATGTCTTTTGTTTGGAACTGCAGGCAAAGGGTACATCGACAAGGCGGTTGTGCAACATGAAGATTGCCATCCGCCGTTTCCCCATTTGTAGCACTGTCTTAGGGCTCCGGTGCAGGAACAAACAGGCGGTACCATGGTTGTCTCATCGAATACAACTTGATTCAACCCTAGATCTTTACCTTTCCAATCGGGTTTTGTTGCAACTAACTGTTTGTTGAGATCGTCACCGGCACCACCCTCATCTTGTGCACCCTTCCACTCGTGCGACTTGCCAGGCATAATCTTGTTCGAATCCCCATTCTCTTGCTTTACCTTTTTAGGAGGCTTTGAAGCCTTCTTGTTAGGTGAAATTACCTTGGCCTCTTTTGCTCGTTTACCTTGTCTCGACTTCGCAGCTTTGGAGGTACCTGGCGTCACTGGAAGGGCGTCAGTTGAATGCATTTCTCTCGAGTTATAAGGAACTTCAGTAATGTGGGGCAGATGGTGAATGTTCTGATGTGGAAGTTGCATGTGCTTCACCCCACGTGACATATGGAACCCTGGCGGGCAAGATGACATATTACCAGATGTCAAGGAGTTCTCTCGATACTGCAGATTCGCTATGGCATTGTCACGCTCCACTATAGCATTATTTCGTTCAGCAATTGCCGCATCTCGCTGCAGGAATGCCATATCTCTCTCGGCAATAGCTGCTTTCTTCTCGGAAAAAGCTAAATTCCTTTCTTGAATGGCTGCATCTCGTTCAGCCATAAGGGCCATTATCTGCTTCATCGATGGCTGATGCATCAGCCACTGCAACAACAATCGTCATAAAAATTATCATCATCGACAGAAGTTTACAAAAAATGCTGAAATTGAACACATTAATCGCAGAGGGGAAGTTAATTTATTTATATCATTTTACATCAGTCCAAGTATCTATAATTTGAAAAAATAAACAGACTTCAGATACCTGGCCCTGAGCTGCTCTATACTGATCCGTTTTAAGCCTTCCATTTTCACGATGCCCACCATCATCCATCGGAGACTCCAGGAAATTGTTGAGATCGACAAATAAAATCTCAAAACTCCGTAGGGTGGTATTCGGTCAAGTAAGCATCACATCACTTCGGGACAGAAAATCCTGTATAGCAGAAAAGGTAAAATGGGAACTATTCAGATTATGTTATTAATAGCAGAGGATTACTCCATTACTAACAAGAAAAAGGCTTATCTTATCCCACGAAAAACGTTAACACCTTCCTATCGGAAATGCTGTATGTAGTAACAAAACCACATCCTTCAGCAGTCAATTTTACCCGAATAAGAACTGATGCATAAAAAGTTTAATAACCGACTATTCTTTACTTAGTAGAACAAACTTTATCAGTTTTCTATAATATAAAACCCCGAATACCCGTCAACAAATCAACATTACCGATCAATCGGAAGGGTTCAAAAGTAGAACCATGTCCCATATCTAGAGGTCACTTTTCTATAATGTCAATTCATACAAAGAACTCCAGGCGTTAATTAACGATTAAAAGTCGAATATCGATTTCAAATTCAATGCAAGTAAGCTCAACACCTCAAACATCAGTTTTAACAGTTAGAATTTCGACAATATTTTAAGCATACTACTTTACTACATTGAAATTGTTTAAAAGTGAGACAATGAAAGCTAAACTTTCGGGCAAGACTTGAATAAATGTACAATATACTATATGAAGAGCTAAAAGACCTGATTCTTCCACAAGCCATATATATATATTTATAATCTCTAGTCCTAAACTAAAAAAAAAAAAAACCCAGAATCATACAACTCTTAGTTGAAGAGCTAATATATCGAAAGACTTTTAAGTTCACTCCCATAGCTATTTTAAAGAGCTCAATTCACAGAAAACCCTTAAAACCCTAGAAATGAAAGATACGAACTTGCGAAAGCACTTTTCCCTGGCTCCATCAAAGCACCAAGCACCAAAAATAAACCAAAACCAGCTGAGAAAAAGCAGTAAACAACTAAAACTAAGCATAATTAAGATGGGTTTAAAGCCAAATCGACGATTAAAAGAGAAAAAAAACTGGGCGTAGAAGAGAAGAAGAAGCTCACCAGTGGAAGATTTTTCAAAGGAAATATATGGTAATCAAAGACATGAAAATCTGTGGAAAGAAAGAGTTGAAGAAGGAAAGACAGGAATTTTTCCTTACGTTTTGTGTCCTAAAGACCGTGATTTTCCACTGTTGTCTCTTCAGGTTCCACGGGTGGTCTAAAAACCTAAGCTCTGAATCAGAATTACAGTGGCGATCGGCTAAGGCTAATCCATTTTGTTACACATTACAATATATATATATATATATATAGGGAAAATATTTACAATATTTATAAATATATTTTTTATTCCACTAAAAAAATATGGTTGCCTAAATTTAAATTCGAAAATTAATTTCAGTAAGAATTTAAGCAAGATAACTTATGTTTTTACTGTAGCACAGACTAAATAGACAAATATTTTTTTTTAAAAAGGGGTGAAATTGATTTCCACAGCTCGCATTAAAATTAGTATTTGAGAAATATTTAATATGATCAATTACGCGCGAATGATTAGTTATTGAACTCGATCGAATGAATATCCTAAAAAATAAAATAATATATATATAGAAAAAATCATCAAATGAGAAAAAAACTGGACTTCAATAGTTAATTCGAATCATCACAAATCCTTTTTATCAAAAATACTAACAGACTGCAATGGAAACAAAAGCAACCGAATCTGTGATTACCACAAATCTTTTAACTTTGTTCATATGTCTGTAACTGAATTATATACTCATACAAATACAAAAGAATAGGGTGAAACCGTGAATCCGACTGATTCGGATTAGTGCTGAAACTGAAAAACATCGCTATAGTTGTCGAAAAACATGTAGCCGAGACGAGAAAGGTAATTCGTGGCACCAACAATTTGGTGGTTAATGACCGGAAGAGAGATTCTTTAAAACAATTTTCTTGAATGCTTTTCCGTTCCAAAAGAACCCGGAAGTTATATCGGTTGAAATGCAGCACCATTAATGTAGAAACTCTAATCAGTCTTCTCCCTCGTCTCTGAGCTAGATTTGCTGAGGATTAGTACACCGATTACAATGAACATAGCACCTGCAAACCACTGGAAAAACTCTAGTAATCAGTATATGCATTTTACGGAGTTAATTACTCGTAACCAACGAGTGTTAGTTTGGTTTCCATGCATATGGAATCAACACTTAGTTTTCGTATCCGAAAAAAGTCACCGAAGCAAAGGTCCATAAAGTATATATCTAGTAACTTCAATCCAACTCCTCTCTTGGCTTCTTAGATACCATAATACAAGGGACTGCTACACAATACAAATAAAATCTTAACAGACAAGTCATAAGAAAATTCTTCTAGAACGATTTACGACATCCATCACCGAACTTCCATACCAACAAAAATAGCAGACAAGTCATAAGAAAACTAATCAAAGTTAAGGTGTTCGAAACAATGTACTCGGAAATCTTCTATTCTTCTAGAATGATTTACGACATCCATCGCGAAACTTCCATACCAACAAAAATAACAGACAAGCAAAAGCCTAATTGAAATTCTTTCCCATTTCCAAGCTTCAGTTTTTGCCAAGTGAATCCAATTATTACACAAATGGTGACAAGTTAATGTTTCAAGCTAATCAATCCCTCCGACAGTTAAATGACATAAACATTAAACTAATCCTTAAAAGTCTGAAACATCAGTCCAAGGGTTATAAACCTTGTTTTTGTTACTGGTTGGTAATTGTTAAGATATTCAAATACTATGAATTCATAATTGGGTTACCTTAATCGACAAGAGTTCATCGAACAAGAAGAAGCCGGCAAGGCCAGAAGTGAGGAAATTAGTAGCGAAATTCGTAACTGTTGCTTGAAGAGATGAAAGAGCTTTCAAGCTGTGAACATAACAACCCCACATCATGACGTTGAAAATTGCGACCAGACCGTATCTAATTATCTGGGGAAATTTTTTTAAAGAAAAATTCGAGTAAAGATCAATTATCATTTCAAAATTACAATTAAACAATGGGTAATTTACGAAGAGATGTAAGATTTAGGATAGTAAACGAAACAACGAGAACACGAATAGCAAACGAAATTAAGATCGGTGATCGGAGTATAAGGAAGTTGGGTGATTAAAAAGTTACCGGAGGGAACAAGAGTTTAGCTGATACGGCAGCGCATGCGGCGTTGAAACCGGCTGAAATTGCCCAGGCGTAGCCTTTCCCACTGCTACCTTCCATCTTCTTCTTCACGCCAAAATGCAGAGTGGAGTGTTTTCTCTACGGACTTTTTGCCCTCTTGAGATCTCAAATGGCCCAAAATTTATCTATGTAGTCGATTGACCCAAAATTTATGGGTTTATATGTTCTTCGCTCTTTAACAATACACATACCTCGTTCTACTATAATTATTTGGTTCGCAATTAATTTATGTGTAAAGTTTATAAATAGTCAATAAATTTTGTTTAATTATTTGATTTAGTAATTAAATTTTCAATTGCTTCAATTAGGACTGAACGTTCGATTGAGTCGAGTTAAAATTTTTTGAGTTATTCGAGTTTGCAAGTCTTATTTTATAATTCAAACTTTATTTGAATTTTTTTTGAATCGAGTCGAGTTTATAAAATTCGAGTCGAGTTTTCAAGTTTATATATCTTCATATATATTTCTATATACGTATGTGTAACGATGCACATATATATGTCTATATGCATATACTTAGTGTTGGGCGGTACACATATTTATTCCAAATTTAATGGTTTTCTATATGCATAAACGATATACATATATATCTCTTTATATTTTCACATATGATATACATATACCATGCAGAATTGATAGACTACTCGAATATGGAAATTGATAAACTAATTACTAAAAATTTCAAGTTATTTGAATTTCTATTTTATAACTCAGACTTTATTTGAATTTTTTTCGATTCGAGCCTATAACATTATGAGTCGAGTTAAAACAAGTCGATTTTTTTCGCCTCGAGTCGAGTTTTTCCCACCCCTAGATTTAATGTTATAATTAAACTATTAGTTTTGCTCCAATTTGGTCATTGTACCATTAACCAACGTTAAAAAGGTGACATGTCTGTTAACAAAATTCGTATAATAACACATTTAGTAATATATATTTTATATATTCAATCAATTTAATCTTAATTAAAAAAAATTAAACAATTAAGTTTCATTATTTACACATTCTATTAATTTTATCATATTTTAAATTAAAATAATTTAATATTCATGGACATTGGTGAGTACTTTGCTTCTTCCCAAACAAACCTGCAACCAGATTACCAAAAATCAACTTGAATCAAAACTCATAATAATAATAATAATAAATCAAGAACGCCTCTTAATTTCATATATTTTGTTCTAGAGGAAATGAACCAATCTAGAAAAAAAATAGAATTTGGTGAATAAAAAGTAGGAAGACAACAGATAGATAATGGGTTATTGAAGTAAAAACGAGGAAAATTACTTTCAAGTGATCATCTTTGAGAGCATATAAAGAATCGAGAGGCTAAAACCCATTCAATTCTTAGTCACGGTTTTAGAGGATAAATACTCGATAGATAGGAATTTTTTTTAACGATTGGATAATGTCAAGGGAATTATCTCCAATGGCAGCTTAGTGCATCCGGAGAGTGAGGTGAGGGGTTCTGAAATCGAAATAGTTGTTTGGAAAATATGAATATAAATAATAAGGATTAAATTTATTAATTTATTTTGAATTAAGATTAAATTAATTGAATATATAAATATAAAGGACTAAATGTGTTATTATACGAATTTTATTAACGGACACGTCACCGTTTTAATGTTCATTAATAGTTCAGTGACCAAATTGGAGCAAAACTAATAGTTTAATGGTAATATTGAAGCAATTGAAAGTTTAGTTACCAAATTTAATAGTTCAACAAAGTTCAGTGATCATTTGTGAACTTTGCCCTTAATTTATTTTAAAATATATATATATATAGGGTAAACTACGTTATGTACCACCAACTTTTTCAGTTAGTCAAATTTTACCACTAAATTTATTTTCTGACTCGTTTATGCCACCACATCATTAGCTTTTAACAAGACGATAACATGGCGATTGGCGCACGACGATATCGGATCAAAACAACGTCATTTTGATGCCGCTATTTTAATGCTAAATGGCCCCAAACGACGTCATTTTGCTAAAAGAAATATGGAGAAACATACACTCAATGGGATTTGAACCTAGAACCTTTAAAATGAAATGCACACTCCTTCTAACCACTAAGCCAACTTAACATCTTTATTTTCTTTCTAACACAAATAATATATATTCTAAACTGCAGTTGAGATTAATTCAATTTATTTTATTATATAAATAACATTACTCTATATAAATAATATAAATATAGTAAAAATAATATATATATATAATATATATATATACATGTATATAACTAATAAATAAAATATTTATATTAAAACATTAAAATTATAAACCCTAATCCACTAAAATCCACCGAAACATTAAATTATAACCAATAAACCCTAAATCATAAATCATAAACCCTAAAACTATAAATTTATTAACAACGACATTGGATGGATTTGAGGTTTTACTGAATTTTGGAAATTTTAGATTTTTTTTGAAAATCATTTTTTAGTTTTTATAATAATATATTATTTGTTTATATATTTTAATATTATTTGTTTATAAATAAAAAATTATGTTTTAACCTTTATAGTTTAGGGTTAGGATTTATGGTTTAAATTTTTGGTGGATTTTGTGACTTTTTGTAAATTTTGGAAATTTCGAGGGTTTAGAAAATTAATCTTTTAGTTTTATAATAATATACTTTTTATTTATATATCTAATATTATTTATAATATATATTTTATTTATATATAAATATTTTAATTATTATTTATATATTAATATATGTATATAAATATTTTATTTATTATTTATATATTAATATATACATACTAATATTATTTATATGATAAACTGCAATTTGACATATTTATTATTTGTGTTGGAAACAAATAAAGGTGTTAAGTTGGCTTAGTGTTTAAGAGTTTGTTTTTGATTTTGAAGGTTTTAGGTTCAAATCCCATTGCGTGTCATATTTTCTCACAATTTCCTCTAACAAAACGAATCGTATTGTTAACCAACAAGTGTTGGGTGCCTTGGTAAGACACATTGCACTTCCAAGGAGATGATATTATTGGGAGGGGCAGCTGCACTTCCAAGGAGATGACATTATAGTTAACAAAACGAATCGTACTGTTAAGGAGTTAACGACACGGTAGCATAAACAAGCTAAAAAATAAAATTTAGTGATAAAATTTAAACCAATTAAAAAGTTAATGATAAAAACGAATTAGTGACTATAGTTTGGTGATATTTGACGTAGTTTACCCATATAAATAAAAGAATTGTGCATAGAGTAATAGCCCCAACAAATTAATACGTGATTCTGTCCCTGATAATTACCACAATATTTTGAAAAGGTTGTGATTTTAGACGTATTTATATTTATAATAAAATTTTGAAAGTGATAAAACTTTAAGCGTTTTAATACAATTGATATAATATGATCCAATAATTGAAGTTATAGTAATTAAAAAAATTATAATGTCAAAAAAATTTCTAATGTTTGACTGAAGTGTCATTTTGACTTTATTTTTTTGAAGTAATTTAGCTCTTAACGTTTTATTTTGGGTTAAAATGACCTATCCGTGAATGAAAATTGTTAGTCAACTGACGCTAAATAACTTGAAATAACTTGACAGAATAACACGTCATAAGAAAAAAATATTTTATAAAATTATTTTTGACTAATGTGTCATTATGTAAAGTCAACATATTTGCTTATATGACACTGCTATCGCAACGTGCACTGTCATGTAGGTTTGTCACGCCATTTAAAATCATTTAGTGTTAGTTGACTAATAATTTTCATTCGTAGATGGGCCATTTTAACCCAAAATAAAATATTAATGGTTAAAATACTTCAAAAAAAAGGGCTAAAATAACTATTTAGTCAAACATTAAAAATATTAGTCAACTAACTACAAAAATATTAATACATTATGGGTCTAAGTACACTTAAATTCATAATTTATAAAAAAATTAAATTTAGCTTTCTAATATTAATATTAAAAAATATTTACATTCTTTTATTAAAATGGCGTAGATGACCAGTTGATCAAAGCTGCTCATTATTTCATTCTCTTTTCATTTAAATTTTGGGTTCAAAATTTATTAAGAATATTTTTTTCCCTAGAGGTGTCTTCTCCCCTTTAGATAAAAATCAATAGTCTTTGTAAAAAAACAAAAGCCTAAACATATAAGGTGACAGTTTGCAATAAATTACCATCTATAAGAAATAAACAAGGATAAATTATAAAATTCACTACTAAACATTTGTTCTAAATCCTATTTTAGTCAAACATGTGCTAAAGTGACTGTTTTCTTTTCTTATATGGCAGTCACATGTCATCCAAATTTTAAATTATTTTTTCTATTTTTTTTAAAGATGAAACTATTACTTCATATTTGTATTATGCGGTCATTGAAACCATCATTCTTCAAAAAAAAATTAAAACCAACTAGTAAAACTTTAAATTACTCTAATCTATAATTTTTGCAGTAAAATATAAAATCTGATACAAATAACTCCTCTTTATTGATGGAAACGTTACATTGACATTTGTCTGTTTGTAGAGGACAATAAGTACAACATTAATCAAATTAAACACGATAATAAAAATGAATTACACTACTATATTACTTCGGATGTCTGAATGAATTACCTTGGTTTTATTGCAACTTCACCCAAATCCCTTGGCTAGGTACGTCTCCATGAACCACGAACAAAAGATAATAGCCGGCCGGCGCAAGGTTACCGGAACTAGGAGTCGTCACTTCAATGCTATACCTTGTTTTCCCCAACGCCGTCATCTCCTTGTTGTGGAGTACAAGCAACCTTTGATTCATGGAGAACGAATGTGTGTTGAAAGCCGGTGCCACCATGGTCACCGACACCAAGTTTTTAGCTAATGTCCCTGTAATAACCACTTGAACTGTCAATTTCTTACAGTATCCGATCGTCGACATCGACTTCGGAGCAACAATGGTGGGTCGGAAATTGTTGAATTTGCCGTCCAAATACCCCGGAGAAAATGCTTCCAAGCTTAGTTCAGTAGGGAAAAGTACACCCGTAAAGTTGTAAAACGCATGAGGATTACTTCCGCCCACCAAAACCCTGCCATCCCGAAGCAATGCCGCCGTCGAGTGGTACATCCGAGGAATCTTCGTCGGGTTTTCCGTCTCGAACCGTGACCCGATTATGTTATCAGGCTTGTATAGAACCGGATTCAATACCGGATTCCTCCCCAGTTCCCATCCTGCTGCCCCGGAACCGGCTCCGTTGATGAGCAGAACATTGCCGTTCGGAAGCAATATCATGTCACCCATGACTCTAGCCATAGGCATAGTTTCGAGGACCCATTTTGGTTTCCGGTCGTTTATTGAGATTCTGGCGCAAGTGTCCAACGCTGTAACGAAATCACCTTTTAATGCTTGGATATATGATCCTTTTGGAGCGCCGCCGCAGACCAAAACTTCAGCCTGAATAGCCGGCGCTGTCAGGTTCTTCAACGGCAGCAAAACAGCCGAGCCTGTGCTCGGATAGCTTCTAGGCTGGCCACCTGGTATCTTCGGATAAGTTTTCACCACTTTGTTGTTCACATAATCGAGCAAAATAGCACGGTTGTTTGCGAAAATGAATAAGTTCCCGTCGACGTTGAGGAAAACATAAGGGTAGAGATTGTTCTCCACTCCTCGTTCATTGGTTTTCGACAAGAAAGACAACTTGAACGTGTCGGCGGCATTGTTTTTAGGAACAAACTCGTAATTAAACTGTCCCCGACCACCGACAACGATTTGTCTTCCATCTGGCAAGATATGGTTGGAGGCATACCACCTTATCGCCGCCAATCCATTCGGTGTTTCTTGCCAGTCGCAACTCCCGCACGGGGTGAAGACCCTAACACGACGTTCGCCGTCGTTGAAACCGCCGGTTTGGACCAAATTACCGTTAGCCATGACGGCGCCCGAAGAACACCAGACGTTGGTTTGGACGGTGAGAGCTCTGAACTTATTGGTCAACACATCGTACTCCACAGAATGAGCGGTGCAATCCACATTGAGAGCAGTGTCGGTCGGGTCGTTGCGGCATTTCCCATTGGGCAACCGCAGAGTCGATGGCCCGAAATCAGTTCTATCGTACATAACAACACGGTCGTTTCTGAGCAGCTGCATGTGCATGGCGGAGATGCCAATGCTTTTCTGCAGAAGCTGCCACCGGCCGCCGGCAGCGGAGGTGAGCACAAGGTGACATGGCTGTGACGCAAACAGGAGTAGGAATGAGAGAAGAAAAGTATAAGGGTCTGACATTTTCGGCATATGTTTTTGATGGGAGTTGTAAGATGATATTAAGGCTTGTCAGCTTAGGTACTGTTCTTTATAGAGAAAGACCGGAGAGGAGAGGAGCAGTGTTGGCTTTGTGAATCCCACCCGCATGTGGTGTCGCGTGGGATGCATGTTCTTGTTAATGAAAACGATGGTTTAATTTCTTCAGGTTTTAAAAAGGGAAAACTGTACCGGTGGTCCCCAAACTATTATCATTTTACTATTTTGGTCTCTAAATTATATTTTTCGACAAAATTGTCCCTTCTGTTACATAGTTCTCCTGTTTTGGTCCCCGACATTAAATAGCTAACGGTTTTGCTGACGTGGCATTTTTTAAATATTTAACGCCGGGGACCAAAACAGGAGAACTATGTATCAGAAGGGACGATTTTGCCGAAAAACATAGTTTGGGGACCAAAATAGGAAAATAGTAATAGTTTGGGGACCACCGGTGTAGTTTTCCCTTTTAAAAATTAGGATAATTTTTAGGGAAAACTACACCTGTGGTCCCTAAACTATTACTGTTTTCCTATTTTGCTCCATAAACTATGTTTTTCGGCAAAATCGTCATTTCTGTTACATAGTTCTCCTGTTTTGGTCCCCCGACGTTAAATAGCTAACGGTTTTGCTGACGTGACATTTTTAAATATTTTTTAATCATTTCTCTCTCCTCTTAAAAAAATGCCACATCAGCAAAATCGTTAGCTATTTAACGCCGGGGGACTAAAACAGGAGAACTATGTAACAAAAGGGACAATTTTACCGAAAAACATAATTTGGGGACCAAAATAAGAAAATAGTAATAGTTTGAGAACCATCGGTGTAGTTTTCCCTAATTTTTATATAAATTTCTAAGGTTTTGAAATTTGGCTCTTGGTTTGAAGTGGGATATGTAGGTATTCAAAATTATCCGATTCGGTTGATCGGACTAGCCACCCGACAATCTGATACAAATTAACCGAATAATTATATATATATATATATATATATATATTCGGGTCAAATATCCGACTCAATAAATTTTTCAGGTCTACAAGTCAAGCTTGAACTATAAATATAGCTTTAGTCGGATACTCGATTACCCGATTATTTTCATACTCTTTTGTAAGATTTCATTGAATGTTTGAAGCATGAATGCTGTCGTATGTGTACTGTTTTTTTTTCTTCAATTTCTTTTGGTCCTCTGATTTTCTTTTATTATTTTCATTAAAGAGATGTGATATGTAATTAATTTCTTGTCAGGTAAGAACTTAGCCGATAGGAGGCCGCTAACGGTGATTGACTTTTTTTTTCCATTTGAAATGTTTCTTCAGAGAAAGCAGGCAAACTGAGGTAAAAAGCTTAGGGTTATTTACTGCTGAGTTTTCAATCGTAGTTATTGTGAACAATGGCACTGCTGGGCTTTCAATTTTTAGACGTAATTTCAATCGATTTATGTTATTTACTGCATTAGATCGAATCTTAAATTTTATGATGAGATTATATAATACGAATTTTTATTACGTTTGTGTTTTAATTATAAAATTAAATAATTAAAAAAAAAGTGGGTATCCATTATCCAATTTCTCGAGTTTTACGAGTATTCGAGTTGCAAGTACGTAAAGCAGGCCAGAACATGTGTCTACGTATGTAATAAATACTCTGGATAATTTAATTTCAAAGTTAATGTTATTTAATGTACCTGTTGGATTTAGACGAGTTTGACCTAAACAAATTTAATTTTTTTAAAAAAAGTTTTTTTTTTATAATTTTAAAACATATATGTTCATACATTTTCTTAACTCTTTTGGATTATGCGCATATATTTTGTAGACAAAACAATTTGAATTCATGTATCTTAAGATGAGTATTATCCGCTTTTTTACTGATACACTAGTTGAGTTCGTATTATTTTGTGTTTAGATTTGTTGGCAATTTTGGGTGAAAAACCCCTTTTAAAATATTATTTTTAATAATGGCTCCCAAAAACATTTATTTGGCAAAATGACCCCCTTTCTTGCCAGGTCGGCAGACCTCGCGTTTTGTAGAACGCGAGGTACGATATCGCGTTGTACAGGACGCGAGGTCTGTCGACGTGGCGTTGCAGTTAGTTTTAACGGTTTAACAGTACCTCACGTTCTGCAGAACGCGAGGTCCACGAGAAATTGAAAAGCCGGCTTAGAATATATCGGACGGACCTCGCGTTCTGTAGGACGCGAGGTCTGCCCAATTCCAGCCTAAACCGCAAGCAAAAACATGCTAAGTAGGCCTGTTCGAACCCAATTTCGAGCGTGTAAATAGTATATTTTTAGCGATCATCGAGTTTGGAGTCGTAGTACTGAAAATTGTCTATCGTATGACACGAACATAATTAATTTCCGTCCATTCTACAATGGTTTAAAATGGCTTCGAAAACCCTATGCTAGCATACTTTTTTCGATTGAAGTTGTATTTCAACTAATGTCGATTTTCTGTTTTTTAATCCTATTAAATTTATTAAAACAAAAATTAAATAAATATTATAAAGTTTAATTATAATATGCAAACAAATTTATAATTCATAAATAAAATTAGAATACGACATTATAAAATTTTAAAGTGTTTTACATAAATATTAAAAACATAAATAGAAAACAACAAAAAAAACTAAAAATGCCTATGTCCACCGGTTCCGCAGTCGGGTGGATGACGCTCACGATCCGGATACCTCCTCTGTCCATCGTGTGGTGGTCCCTGGTCCCTATCATCCTGACCATCGTGCGCGATCTGCGGATCTGTGCTGGGCCTAGGCGGGGAGTAAAACAAACTACCCATCGGCGTATTATCCACCATATGAAACTCATACTGAGGTGGATAATCGATAAGTAGAAGGTCAGTCGTGGGCGTCTGGGGGCGATAGGCATCAGTGGAGCCGAACTGGGGTGGAGGCATCGTCTGCTGGAAAGTCGATGGACCGCTATGCAATGGTGGGGCAGAAGATGATGCCCCTGGAGTGTCATATCGTGGTCTCCGACCGCGCTGCGTCGACTGCCTCTAGGTCTGCCTCTGGGGCTGGGACTGGCTCTGGCTCGCTCGCCCGCTCCCGCGTGGGCGGTTTTGGGGTCGCTGGGAAGCCCGGCTTGCAGCTCCTCCGGAGTAAGGATATGTCGCATCCCATTGTCCCTATACCACTGGCCATAATTGAAAGTGACCGAAGGACCCCCTTCTATAATTGGTTGGAGAAAATGTGGGCGTCTGTGAAATCGTTGACCCCAAAGCGCTATCCAGACAGCGTGGTGCTCGGCCCAGTCAGTCTCCGTCTTCCCCTGACGCGTAAGATGGTGGAACTCGTCCATATTTTGCGGAGGGCGTGGAACATCTTGGATGTACCCGAACTGTCGGAGTACCCGATCCGCAGAATGCCACACGCAAACTTCGTAGTTCAGGAGCGGAACTACGGAAATCCAGAGGTCTCGATGTCGCTGTTCCACAATAGCTGCTGGAGTAATGTTGCGAATCTCCTCTGAATCGTAGGGCGTCCACACGAACTAAAAAGAATGAAAAAAGTTAGTAAAAATTTCTATATGAAATATTATTGGAAAAAATAGTATGGAAAAAACCAAAATAATTGTTGAATTACCTCGTCCTCCGTCAAGCCATCGAATGCATATCTGTATTCTTTCTGGGAGTCCGGTAGGCCGACGTGGGATAGGTTGGCGGACCACCTTTAAATAATGAAAAAGACCGTTAAATAAAATAATTGAATAAAAAAATATAGTAGATTATGTAGTACCTCCGTATAAGCGGAAATGACAGAGGACTGGGAATCCGAAGCTGTGGTGCCAAAGTAGGGATCCGAAGCCAAACCCAAGCCTGGAGGAATAAACAGCATCCTCCCATCGATGCTTTGGAGGCGTCAACGTTTCTGCAGAGGTCTCTGATAAGAAACGCCAAGACAGCCGACCCCCAAGATTTTTGTCCAGACTCGGCTAAATTTGTTAGATGATGAAGCCACATAACGTGCACTTTGTTGCGAGTTTTGTCGGGCATTAATATCCCGCCAATAATGCGCAAGATGTGGGCTCGCGCATACCGCTGTGAAAATATAAATTAATAAAGGCATCCTAATTAAAAAAATTGTAAGTTCATCCTAAATAATAAAATTGTAAGTATCCTAAATCCCTAAACCCTAAACCTAAATATTTAATAAAGTACCCTAAATAATTACTGAATTCATCCTAAAAATTTATCATAAAAAATTGTAAGTATCCTAAATATTTAATGTAGGCAACCTAAATATTTAATAAAGTATCCTAAGTATCCTATTCCTCATAAAAAATTCCCTAAACGCTAATATGCAAATAAAAAATTTTAATTTAATAATAAATGTAATAAAAGCATACTAAATATAATAAAAAAATACCTCAAGTGTAACATCATCCGCATCGGGGGGAGGGGTTCCAAAGTTCTCCTCCAAGTACAGTAGAGAAATTTTCCCTCCGTCCCACGCTCTATCAAGGGGCATCACCCCAATTTGTTCAGCAAATAGGAGTGGCCAATGTCCCATCGCCACACCAGTAATAACGCTGCCATCTATAGGCAACCCGAGAATGTAGGCAACATCCTGCAACGTAATTGTTGCCTCGCCAAATGGAAGATGAAATGTGTGCGTCTCGGGTCTCCACCGTTCTATCAGCGCGCTGATCAACGACGGTCTAACCTTCACCCCCCTATATAGCGAGCTATGTGCCCAAAACCAGCCCGCTCAATCAATTGGGCAACAGCAGGAATGGGTGCGACGGTGATACGGTGAACGTAACATTGTAAGTTACGTTCGTATCCCTGAAAAAAATAAAATTAAATAGTTAGTAAAAATAAAAGAATAAAATTTAATAAAGTAAATTTTTTTAGAAATGAAAAGGGAAAAAAATAATACCTCTTCATTGTTGCGCCAATATTCACTGCAGTGTCTCGCTCGGTTGCGTAGCAAGGGCTCCATGTGATCAAACGATATATAAAAAATGCTGACAAATTTTTGTGAAATTTCTATGGAAATCGCGTTCTGTGGAGGTTTTTAGGAAAAAAAACCTCCAATTTATAGAGGACCTCGCGGCGCTTGGGAAGCGAGGTTAATGAACCTCGCGTTCTATAGAACGCGATTTTCATGTACCTCGCGTCCTATAGAACGCGAGGTTCACTGAAAAGGCGCGTCAGTGATCAGACGCGTTATCTGAACGGTCAGAAAGGAACCTCGGCAATTTCAGTGATCAGAACGCGAGGTTCTAAAGACATCGCGTTCTGTAGAACGCGAGGTCGTGGGGTTTTTAAATTTGAGTTTTTAAAGCGGGAAACTCATTTAATATACAATAATAACAAAATTTATTTATTTACAATTACAATAAAAATAATAACAATAAAAATAAAAAGAAAAAATATAATAATAATAATAATAATAATAATAACAATAATAATAATAAATGATACTAACAATAAAAATTATTAGTATGATAGTAATTATAATAACAATAATGATAAGAACAATAATAATAATAACAACAATGAATCATACCTTATACGCGTTATATTTTCAGTAGTAACTAAAAATAACGACATAGCGCAATATTTTGGAAGTTAAATTAAAACAAAACTTCCAAAATATGCGCTATGTTGTCATTAGTAGCTTCAAGCGAAAACTGACTGCGTACGTGAATATGATGAAAAATTTATCTCGGTGCTCCTTGCCACTCCAATTTGCTATTTATAGAGGTGAATGACGTGGCAACCTCGCGTTCTGTAGAACGCGAGGTCAGCCTTACCTCGCGTTGTACAGAACGCGAGGTCTATGTGTATATATATATATATATGCAGGGAGATGGATTTTTGTAAGCAGTTAAGTTTAGTTTAGGTCAGTTGAATATGAGTTCGTGTAATGCTGAGTTTTTTTCCGTTGCAATTTTTATGTCCGAAATATTGTTCCTTTATGATAGTTGGAGTTCACTTAAAGATTTGTGTTCATCGGGGGTACATACCTTAATATTTACCGACATATCGCAATATTTTGGAGGTTGTATGCTGTAGTAGTGGCTTCGATGGCTGCTTCTGTAGCCGCCGTCGAGAGGATCCTCGGCTACAGTTTTGAAAAGAAATGACTTTTAGGAAGCGGGGGCGGATTCAGATCGACATTTTCAGATGCGGCGGGTGCCGATTACATTTGTTAATGTGAATCAAAGCTGCTACCATTTACTCATTTCAGATGTGGCGTGGCAGTCAACATTTACATCTGGATTTCGCTCTCTGCTTCTTTTAGTCGGGACCTCCGATCAAATTTGCCCGCCGGAGCTACTGAATTTATTGTTTCGAATTTTATAGATAATTTATGTAGTTGTCTCAATTTACTTATTAAAGAATACATGTTGAAAGTTTTGTAAAATGAAATTCGACTTAAATTTATTTATGTGGTGTTTTTCCTTTCCTATAAATACCCACGAATTCCACCATCATTTACTCATTCCAAATTCTCTCTAAACACCCAATCCTTGCTCAGCTTATGGCAAAATTTAAGGCAACATTTTATTTTCTCGATACTTATTTTGAGTCAACAATCACCGGGAAAATGTCACTGAAAGATTTAATACAGTTGACAACAATCGAGGTTAGTAAACACACCGACAAACAAATTGCGGCCATGGAATGTCAAATCCCATCACCGTCAGCTAATGAAACGCACTACGTTATGAAGCTTACGAACGAAACAGACGTTCGTAACATGTATGACCGGCTCAATGCCGTCGGAGCTAGAGACGTCGATTTCAATGTTAAGTTTGTCAACGCCGGCGAAGGTAGTACGTCTGCACCCGTAGAACCTGCTCCGAACACTGAACACGCACCGTCTTCACCGGATGTTGATGCGGCTGTGGAGGAGCTGCAACTTTTTATGTACAGGCGTAGACAAAGAAAACAACAGATGATCGAAGAACTAAACCTAAGTTCAGACGTGTCCACTGACTACGATGATTCAGATTAACCATTAACTTATGAAATGATCTTCCAATTATGTTATATGACGTCTTATTTCATCCTTTATGAATGTTAAACGGACTTCAAATAATGTAAAATTACTAGTACTAAATTACATTATAGGCACTAGTATCAATTACAATACTACAATTGTCTAAAATTCTCGAACATGTTCTCAATTACAGAAACAAACAAATAGTGAATAGTACGCTTATTATAACTTCTGACGGAATGTCTGAAACAAAGTAACACTGAAGTGACCTCGCGTTCTATAGAACGCGATATCTATAGTACATCGCGTTCTATAGAACGCGAGGTATTAATATCGCGTTCTATAGAACGCGAGGTACGAATATCGCGTTCTATAGAACGCGAGGTACTGGTGTTCCCTGCCTCCCATCAAATCTATCCCTTACTTGTCGAAAGTAAGGGGACTGCCTCCCAGGCACACACACGCCATTCCTGCCTCCCATCAAATCTATCCCTTACCTGCTTATCGGTTTTAGGTAATGGACAAGCAAAGTCTTTTAAATTTTGCCTATATATGAACCCTAACCATAAAACGAAAATATAAGTTTCAATTGGCAATCAATTCCTAAAATTTCAAATAGTATCAAAATTTCAAAAGTCTTTCAAAATATTCAAATGGCCGGACGAGGCGTTACTACGAAAGTTTACTACGATGGCCAGATATTCGAGGGTACTGAACAGGGGGTCCTTTTTTACTGCGAAGATCCGGTAACGATAAAGCTTCCGAGGAGATTATCGTTCAAGAAGTTGGTCAAGGAACTGGAGGCAAAAGTTCCTCATTTCAATAATCATCGTTTGTCCGACGTGAAGTATCGGGTGCCAATATCTATAGACCCTTTACGGTACACTGTATTCCAAGTGGCGGCAAATGCTGATGTGCAAATGATGATGGAAGCCCACTTCGAGTATTCAATCGGGGGGCCCCTCGAGCTGTATGTATCGTTCTCCGAGTCTCATCCAGTTGTCGACATACCAAGCTGGGGCCGGGCGAATTTCGACTTCGATCCGAATGCCAACGTTGATAGCCCGACCGCAGGTCTACGACGTGATTTTGGCCTACTCTGTCGAGACAACGAAGTTGGTGCATCGTCATCTGCTCCTCCAAGGCAGTCCTGCGTAGCTAGTCTCGGGTTCGACCTCAACCAACCCCCAAACGATGAATTCGATGCACCGACAAATGCATCGTACAGTCCATACGATCCATACAATCCATACAATCCTTATAGTTTTGGGGGGGAAGGAACGTCGGCTCCTTACGTTACGCACGACCATGAAGCATCATATGGCCGGCACTCAATGTATGTCTCTGGCACCGACTACGGTCAACCATCTATGGGGAGACATTCTTCTTTTGGGGGTGAGAGAGCGTCGTCTTCTTACGCTATGCACGACCATGATTCATCATATGGACGACACTCAACGTATGTCCCTAGCACAGAGTACGTTCAACCATCAATGGGAATACATTCTTCTTATGGTGATCTTGATTTTGGTCTTGGAAATGAGGTTCCTGAGCGATCTCGTGAGAGGTCTCCCGCTCCTCGACCCCAATCGTCGCCTCAAAGGGTAGTGATTCCAGAAGCTCTACTATTCCAGCTCCCGGAGGATGCTGCTGACGAAGAACCGATTAGAGAACCCGGGCCAGACGGAGACGAGCTGGGGCCATTCTATCCGGAACCAGAAGACTTGACAGAGTTACCAGAAGACCCAGAAGACACTGCCGTTCCACCACCAGATTTGGACGAAGAACCGACTGCCACCAACTTTCCTGTACACGCAAGACCAATTTCTATGTTCCAGCCACCATCCCACTTCACAACGGTTGATATGGATGCAATGGACGTCCCTGATTTTCCCCATGACGACACAATAGATGGCCGACTCCACCGTTCTGATGGTGAACTAAGAATTGGTATGGCGTTCGCGAACAAGGAAATTGCGGTGGCGGCAGTTAAGCAGTACAACCTTCGTCATAATGTTGAGACGACGGTGAAGAAAACCCAAGCAAAATACTACAAGGCTCAGTGCGTCCAAAAGGGTCAAGGCTGTAAATGGAAAATTCGTATATCAGACTTGAAGAGGGCAGACAACCGTTGGAAAATAACAAAACTTGAGGGGCCCCATACATGCACCGTTGGTAGCCTCAACCAGGATCACAAGAACCTGGATGCAAAGTACCTCGCCGACATCTTTTCCACAATGGTGAAAACAAATCCCACTGTGTCGGTCCCCACATGTCAGGCTGCAGCTCTAGCTGTCACCGGCTTCCATCCAGGTTATTCGAAAGCATGGTATGCAAGGAAAAAGGCCAAAGAGGAATTGTATGGCCGATGGGAGGAATCTTACATAGAGTTGCGCCCGTGGCTTAATCTCCTGCAGAAACATATCCCCAGAATGGTTGTGAAACTTGATACGGTTTTGGCATACGAAAATGATCGTGTCGTCCGAGGTGTTTGTCAATTCCACCGGTTATTTTGGACTTTCCCCCAGTGCATCCACGCATTCAAGCACTGCAAACCGATGGTCCAAATCGACGGCACATAGTTGTACGGAAAATATACACAGATCCTACTTCTAGCTATAGCACAGGACGGCAATCGCAAATGCGTTCCTGTTGCATTCGCAATCGTCCCGAAGGAGGATTTGGAGTCTTGGACGTTCTTCCTTACGAACCTACGAAAATATGTCCTTGATCCTGTAATACGAAGAAGAAGTGATGAAGGGGTGTGTGTTATTTCTGACAGAGGCACAGCGCTGCTGTGGGCGATACAAAATTTGGGTGATTATTGGAAGCCTCCATACATTCACCACCGTTTTTGCTTGCGGCACATAGCCGCAAACTACCTGCTGAAATACAAGAATCGTGATGAACGTCAAATGGTGCTCGATATGGGTACGTCATTTATGACATTTTCATTTACTATATTACTTGTCACTCGCTTCAATTTACGACCTTTTTTCATGTGTTTTTCGACCATAACTATTCAACTGTCATCTCGTAGGCAACTCGCACTACAAACAAGAGGTGGCTGAAATGCTCGAGGAACTGAGAGCGAGAAACAAAGAGGGAGCTGAATACCTTGAAAAAATCCCAAAAGAAAAATGGCTTCGATCGTATGACGAAGGTAAACGTTATGGTCACATGACAACGAACTTGGCTGAGGCAGTGAACTCATCACTGAAGGGAGTTCGGCAGTTGCCTATCACTTCCATTGTCAATGCGACCTATTATCGTTTAGCTACCCTTTTTGCAACCTTGGGCAAGCAAGCAACTGAGTACATGGCCGGTGGACACAAAGTTCATCCAGATTTCCGCGACAGACTGCATATTCAAGTGGCCCAATCAAGACAGGTGCAAGCAACCCTCTTCTCGCGACAAGGACACTTGTTTCGTGTTGCGGAATTTTCCAGGCGGTTAGAAGGCATTCAGCACAACGCTTACGTTGTAGATCTGAGGGTAAAAACCTGCGAGTGCGGAATATTCCAAACTTTCAAATACCCGTGCGCACACGCCATTGCTGCTTGCACTAACCAACGAATAGAATACATTCGTATGGTTGATCCGATATACTTACTCAAAACGGTGCTCAAAATGAGGTTGATCCAAATGCTGTGGACACTGAACCGATCATACGCCCAGATCCAGCACTACTACGAGCCAAAGGACGTCCACCTTCTACAAGAATATATTGTGCCGAGGATTTGGTCGAACATCGAGAGAAAACCGGACAAAAGAAGCATTGTTCTATATGTCGAAATACTGGGCACACAGCTCCTAAGTGTCCTAATCGCTCAGCCCCTCGTATTAATTAATTATTTTTAATTTGTATATGCGAGTTCGCACATGACAATCTAATCAATAAAGTCAGTTTACTTCTATTTATACAGTACGCCATCTTATATTTTCAATCATTCAAAAAAATATTTTATGATAGTGTTTTCGAAGCAACGATAAGTCAATGTACAATTGACGAAAATTGACCGTGTTAGTGTCATACGATAGAGAATTTCCAGTACTACAACCCCATACTCGATGTTACCTAAAAATTTAAAATTTATACGTATGAAATTCTGCTCGAACATGCCTATCGACATTAGTTGAAATACAACTTCAATCGAAAAAAGTATGCTAGCATAGGGTTTTCGAAGCCATTTTAAACCATTGTAGAATGGACGGAAATTAATTATGTTCGTGTCATACGATAGACAATTTTCAGTACTACGACTCCAAACTCGATGATCGCTAAAAATATACCATTTACACGCTCGAAATTGGGTTCGAACAGGCCTACTTAGCATGTTTTTGCTTGCGGTTTAGGCTGGAATTGGGCAGACCTCGCGTCCTACAGAACGCGAGGTCCGTCCGATATATTCTAAGCCGGCTTTTCAATTTCTCGTGGACCTCGCGTTCTGCAGAACGCGAGGTACTGTTAAACCGTTAAAACGGACTGGAACGCCAACTCGACAGACCTCGCGTTCTGTACAACGCGATAACGTACCTCGCGTTCTACAAAACGCGAGGTCTGCCGACCTGGCAAGAAAGGGGGTCATTTTGCCAAATAAATATTTTTGGGAGCCATTATTAAAAATAATATTTAAAAAGGGGTTTTTCACCCAAAATTGCCAGATTTGTTAGTTGAATTTTTTGAATTGGTTTATATAGTTTCGTATCATTTTTAAATGACAACTTTTATGAATTCGAGTCATCAACCTTTTTTATTAAATCAAATTAAAAATAATAGAATTACTCAAGTTGAAACTTTAATTTCGGAATGAGTGGAATAAACCTTTTTACTTGTTGTCTAAATGAATCTGATAAAAAATATTTTTTTCTCTGCTTTTTCTTCATTTCATCTACTTAGTGATTGGTCAATAGGATAATACATTTAGCTTAAAAAATATACATTTCATCTTTTTACTTGTCGTTTTTTATTTTATTTGTTGGGTTGTTTATTTTAACTGTAAATGAATATTTTTTAAAAGTACAAATATGTTTTAACACCATCATATGATTGGATTCTTTTCATATAAAGTATTTATTAAACTTTTAATCAATCTTAAAAATATAATCTAGTTAACATTTCCTTCATCCGATCTCAAATTAAATAACTAAATTTATTATTTTGTCGAATTTTGTTAACTAATACGTCAAACTGCCATTAAAATTTTAAAGGCAACGAATTAAGTTGTTATTTTTTGTAAGTCATATAACTATTTTGTAATTTTACATAATTGACGATTCAACAAAAAACGTAATATTATTAAAGGACTATTTTGATATTTTATCTAATTAAATATTAATAATGTATATCAATATAGGACATTGATTATGGAATTTTTCTTTATAAACTCACATGAAGAGAACAAAAGTAAAATGAAGCAAATTTAAATAGATTTCCATATTTTTAAGAAATAAAGTATAAATTAATGAAAACTCACATTTCTTTTTTAAATAATCCAAAAATCCTTTCATATCCTTGACATAACCCATGCATATGTAAAGTATTTAAAAAAACAAAATAAGCTAATGAGATTTTGACTAAAATAGTAATTTTAACGTCAATTAAGTAATCATGTTCGAGACTAACCCTATGTAAATTATATGTGAATTTTATATGTTTTTCGGACTTATCTGATCATGTGAATCATGTTGAGAATAATTTTGGTCTAAGATCTATATCTGTTGTGACTTACCGTGATCAATTGTTTGTAGGGTAACTACAACGTAGGTCACTCAATTATAAGTAATGTTACATTTTGATCATCCAATTATTAAAAGTTATACATGGGTCACTCAACTATGGGTAAGGTTATATTTGGGTCACCCAATTATTAAAGGTTACATTTGGGTCACCCAATTATTAAAGGTTACATTTGGGTCACTCAATTATAGGCAAAGTCACATTTGGGTCACTCTTTATATTTAAAAAATATATCAATTTAGTCATTTTTTCTTTCAAATTACTTGTATACCCTCGTTAACACTAAAACACTTCATTTGAAATCATTAATTAATTTAATACACAAATCGATATATATATATATATATATATATATATTATGAAAGGTGACTCATATGTAACCTTACTCATAATTAAGTGACCAAAGTGTAACTTTTAATAATTAAGTGACTCAAATATAACTTTTAATAATTATCGATCAATGTAATTATATTTGTATTAAAAAAGTAACATATGTAATAAACAAGGATTTGAAAAGAATAAAAAAGTCTTAGTAATTTTTATTTTAGGGCTTGAGTTTCCCCCTAACTTGTCTATGAAGAAATTGATGGGGTTTTTTTTGGGCGGGGGGGTGTAGGAAATATATTCTTTCTTAGTTGTACGTAACTAAAAAAAGAATGATTCTTGATTTCATTTAAGACCAAAACCAAAAGTTGACACTTAGGAACTTTGCAGGGTTTTTTTTCTTCCTTTTCTGCTTTTACTTTCTTTTTATTTGCCTTGTAACGACCAACTGTAAAGACAAGTTTTCCAGGATTTGCTTTTTAGCCCTAATTTCTATATATATAGCTTCAAAGACAAGTCCCAAAACTGAAAATAAAACATTTAAATATAAAAATTCGAACAAATAAAATTAAATGAACCAATTCAACTAAACTCGACTCAGGAATCTTGAGGAAAGATTGAGAATTGGGGCATAGACAGCGACATACCTTGTCATGATAATTGAATGGCTAAACTACACAAGATGTCACATAGTTATAAGTTTAGTAACAAACAAATTATTCTTCTTCTAAAAGTAACAATTGAGTCACTCAACTATAGGTTTAGGAACAAACAATTCAATCTTATTCTTAACGTAACAATTCAGTCACTCAATTATAGGTTTAGGAAAAAATCCGTGACAAACAAGTCACTATGTCATTAAAATTGAAACAATAGCCTGGTATAATAGCAATTTTAGTCCCCAAAACTTATGCATTTTATTAATTTGGTCTACTAATAAGTGATATTAAGGTCATAATGCGTCTATTTCATTAGTATGTCAATTGTCCAACAGTGAAGTGGTTGTGTCTGTCGAGCTATCACATCTATTGATTATGGGACTGATTGACAATAACATAGAGTGTGACAAGTGGTCGAATGATGTGTTAGGATGACGCAATGTAGAATTTTTTAAATATAAGGGGTTAAGTTTATTGAATTATTTTGAATTAGGACCAAATTAATAGAATGCATAAGTTTCAAGGACTAAAATTATTATTATTATTATACCAAATTAATAGAATGCATTAGAGATTACCCAGCCCTTGTTTCAATTAGAATTAATCATTATACTAAAATTGTTATGGAATAATAACAAGAGATTTAAGGCCTCTATCTTTGTCAATTAAAATATTTAAGTATACCAAAGAGATAATATTGTTTCAATCTTTGTCAATCTCTATTGTTTTTGTTTGCATTTGACATTCCCAATCGATTAGGTCAAATTGTTTACAATAATAGTTATTAAGTCAAATTTGTGATGAATTGAGGAATTAATAGAGATGATCAAAATAATTGAAATGAGGAAATGGTATAAAATAATTGACGTTAACCATAATTGGAGATTTCCGTTGCCATTTGAGCAATTTCTAGATATGTGCATTGCGATGCCATTGCCTTTGTGGGATATTAAGTGGGCATAAGATTAGCTTAGTGATTTAATTAATTGAAATGTCCATCATCATGATACTAAATAGGTAGTTTATCTTAATATTTTTGGAAACGGAGGAATGGAATAGTTTAGGAGCACTTATGTAAAAAAGAAAAGGAATAATTATTAATTAAGAGAGTAATTTGTCAATAAAACCTTAACAAAACTAATGTAGGTTTCCATCCCATCGTATTAAATAGCCCAAGCCCAACACCAAGCATGGTTCAGAAGTTGTCTATGGAATAGAAGAAACATGCTTCAATGTCTTACAATTTGTATTTGGCATGAGCTAACTTATAATAGTAGAGATTAAAAAATATTTATGTTTTCATATTTTATATAATTGTATCAATTTAATTTTTAATATTTTTAGGAAAATTGTAGATATCTCTCCACTGAATTAAGAAAAAAATTATAATAGTAAGTTTCGTTGAAAGTTGAGTGATTTCTAAATAAATAAAATCTGATTTTGTTAAAAAAATTGCCATATCCTTCCAGTCGTCTTGCTATCTTGTTAATTTTTAACCGAAATTGAGTTATCAATGCCCAATTCAACCAGGCGAGCAGTGACGAAGTTACAGTTTCAATGGGAGGGGCTGTGGCCCCCCTACCGGAGGAAAAAATTTTTTATCTTTTGATTTCTTATATTTTTAATGGGATAATTGTAAATTTGATCCTCCCACCTTTCAAAATTTATGTTTTGCCCCCTAACTTTAAATCATGGTTCCGTCCCTGTCAATGAGTAATTTCAAAAAAATTTAAATTTAAATAATTGTATTTATAAAATATGTATACGTTATTAAAAAGTTAAGAATAAATAAACTCCTAACGCTGACCTCTACATCCCGCTGAATTATGATAGGAATGAGCCCCACAAATAAAGAAATAATTAAGCTGTTTTCATGTGATAATTTTAAATATTGATTTAGATTTCATGTTGGTCGTATATTCACATGTTGTAAAAATGACTCGTGAAGAAGAGGTTGAATGACAAATTTTCATTGGATCCCTCACAAAAGCTATATGATTGCCGATACTTCCTATTTTACTACTATTACTTTTTTGAACAAAGATAAACTGCCATTCAAACACAACACAACAAAGCAATACAACATTACAAGAACAATTACTATAATGACAAATTGAGCAAAACTGATTTTTTAATCGTTGTTCAAGCAATAAGAATTACGATTCATGACAAATTGAGCAAAACAAGCAGGTGAAATACTAAGATTTTCAATCCAATTCGCAGCAAGTAAACTATCCAATTCAATGAACAATTTATTCTTTTTAAACCAATGAAATATAATAATAATTTTTAATTTTTTTGAAGGGGCCAAATTAAAAAGATTAAAACTTTCAAAGAGCTAAAACTAATTTGCCAGATTTTGAGGGGCCAAGGCCACCTATTGGACGAGACAACTGTCATTTTTTTCTTCTTTCTATTCTATTGTCATTCCTACTATAAATGAAATAAGAAAAATAATTTTGTAAAAAAAAAATACTTGTTGTATCCTTCCGGTCGAGTTATTATTTTATTTTAGATCTTTGTTTTTGTTAATTTTCAACTGAATTGTGTTATCAATTCCCAACTCAGCCGGAAAATATTTTTTTAATAAAAAAACAGCTTTGTAATAGAATCTTGTGTTGACTCATATTACATATCTTTTTCCTTTTGATTTTATGTGAAATGTGTGACTTAGACGTCGGCTTACTCGCATAATTACAATTTTACACTTTTTTATTATGTAATTGTAAACATAAAATTGTAAACATAAAAACAATGAATTATTAACCGAAAATACAATAAATTTTAAGGTTTGAGGTTTAAAGTTTCAAGTTAGGGTTTAGGGGTTAGACTGTAGGGTGTAAAATTTAAAATTTTTGTTTAGAATTTAAAGTTTAAGGTTTAGCAGTGGCGGAGCCGGGATTTAAAGTTTAAGGTTTAGGGTGGCCCTTTAATTTTAGGGTTTAGGGTTTTAGGTTAGGGTTTAGGGGTTTAGTATGTAGGGTATATAATTTAAGGTTTATGGGTATAATTTAGAATTTAGAGTTTAGGATTTAGGGCTTAGGTTTTAGGTTGCTAGGGTTTGTGATTTAGATTTTAAATTTTATAAAAGGAATGTGTAAAAAAAATTTACACAGCTTGTGCATCAAAATAAAACCCTTATACCTTTATGTATTTTTAAATTAAAAATATATAAATAGATACTACTTGTAATCAGGGAAATTAGCTGGATATTGTTGTGAAAAAATATATTTTTAATTTATTGTACACCTTAAAATGTTTTTCCAATTTATTACATTTTGAACAGTGCATTTTAAGGTTGGGATTCTTGCAATGGCGGATGTACATATAACATAGTGTGGGCCCGTGCCAATCCTGAACATCTTAAAATTCACACATTTGCCTTCAATTTTTTTTTTAAAATTTTTTTGAATTAATCCTTAATTTTTTTAATATTTGTGATTTGTGCTCACCCTAAAATTTTGAGATTTTATATGTGTTCACCCTAAAATTTTAAAATTCTATATGTGCCCACCCTAAAATTTTAAAATTTTATATGTGTCCACCCTCAAATATATTTCTAGATCCGTCACTGGATTCTTGTATTCCGCCTTGCTACAAGTAATATTTTTTTATTAAAAAAAATGAAGAAAAGTGAAGCAGGGTTCCTTACCTATTGCCACATGGCGTCATCACTCTTTGAAGACGGTAAAAAAGTAATTCGTCTTAATTTTTTTAATAAAAAATTCAAACACTGTTTGAAGGCGGAAGGAAACAATCCAACAATGCAATATATTTGAAAATAATATGATGAATGCAATGCATTCAAAAAATTTTTCCCCAACAACAATATTCACCCAAGGAGGCCATTTGTAATCACCTTTAATTTATTTAAAAAATAAAAAATGTAAATATTATTCGAACGAATATTTTTTTAGTTGCCTTTCGGTTTCCAGGGCTTTACTATGATTAATTCAGACCAACCGACCTATATCACAGACTTGATTTTGGTGGGTGAGTCTCCCAACGAAATTTTCTACATACACAACGCCTCGAACTCGAGACCTGCTTAAGCGATACCAAATTGTTTATCACTTGGATCAATCCTATTAATTTATTCAAACGAATAATCAATATACTTTTATGAATAAATTTGCAATAATAGAAAAAGTTGATTTAGAAGTTTAACTCTATCGTTATAACGTTTTAACACAATGTCATACTCATAAACGAAATTCACCTTTTTGCAAAGAAAGGTAGGGGGATAATGGCAGACAATTGTCCGCAATTACTTTTTTTTACAATCTACTGTAATTATTAATGAGTTAACTATTCTATACAAACTCTACGCAAGTACTTTAGTTTTAAAGGTTGAGATTTTGTTTAAAGTTTACGGCTTAGTGATTTAAGAATAATAATTTTGAATTTTAAATTTATAGTTAAAATTTATGATTTATAGGTTAAAACTTAAAACCTTAATCATATTACCCTAAAACTTTAACTCATCCCTAAACCCTAAATTCTAACTATAAACCTCAAATTCTAATCATAAATTCTGAACTCTTATACTAAAAACTCTAAACCTTAAAGTTGATACGCCTAGCCATTACTAATTAGTGCAGTTTTCCGCCTTAAAATAAGCCCATTTTGTTTTGCAGAGCCAAATGCCAACCAGCCATTTTTTTTCTCTTTAAACAAATATTTAAATTTCATCCTAAAAACAACATTAAACAATCCACTAAACAAGATCAAAACTATTCCTCAAACAGCTGAAAATAAAATTAAAAAAACTTTGCTTTTTGTGGGGTTTCCTTTGTTGTTGCCCCCACAACCTCATCATCTTCATCTGAACCAGAAAAAAGAAAAAAGAAATCATCTTCATCATCAGTTCTTCCCTTTACCTAGTTTCCTCACTTACCAGATCTAATGAAAGTTTGAAACTTTAAAATTAAACCAAACTTAAACAGATCCTCTTATGAACAATTATTACTATTATTCATTCCTCCATCTTTTCTAATTTATATAAAGAAAAAATCCCACCTTTTCCCCCTTTTTCTTTGGTCCCTCATTTCGAATTTTTAGCTTTGGGTGGTTGGCTTTGGCTGGCACTTTGCATTTTCAGAGAAAAGAGAGGAAAAAAATTAAGGGTTGGAGGAAATGGCGACGCGAGGGAGTAGATCGGAGAAGGTGAAGAGGATTTTTCAGCAATTCGACAACAACCGTGATGGGGGTCTTAACAGGGACGAAATGGCAGCGTTGGTCGTCGCCGTTAATCCCAGGGTCAAATTCAGCGACGAGCAAATCAACGCTATCCTCGACGAAGTCTTCCGGACCTACGGGGAGTTCATCGACGGTGAAAGGGGGTTAACTTACGATGGGTTGTTGAGAACTTACGACGACGGAGCCGGTGACGTCGACCGTGACTTCGACGCGCTGGGTCTCGATCTCAATCCCGACGAGACCAAAGGCGCCTCGATCGTTTCTGAGGCGTCTTCGTCGTCGATTGCGGACGAGAGAGTAACGGAGTCGCAGAGGAAGCAACGGACGGCGGCATGGGCGGTGTCGCCGCACCACGACATAGTTTTCGACGACACGTGGAAGCTCGTGGACGAGTTGGATATTCTGTTGAAGAGATTGAAATCAAAGCAAGCAAAAGATGGGAAATTTAAAAACGACAACTTTGATGCGTATTCGGATGCCGGGTGGTCAAGGGAATTAGGACCCTCTGCAGAGCTTTCAGAGAAAAGGGTATATTGGGAGGAATCAGGGCCTGATTTCGCCATTTTTGTCAAAGAATTGGGAGCTTTAAGAAGCAGAGCCGATGGAGCAAGGTCAAGAGAAGAAGCATTTGATGGACAAATGGCCATTGGAAGGGTATTATATGAACATCAATTGTTTAAAGAAGCTTTGGTTAGTTTCAAAAGGTCTTGTGAATTGCAGCCAACTGATGTGAGGCCTCATTTTAGAGCTGGGAATTGTTTGCATGTGTTGGGGAAGTGTAAAGAAGCTAAAGATGAGTTTTTGTTGGCATTGGAATCAGCTGAGGCAGGTGGGAATCAATGGGGTTATTTGCTTCCCCAAATTTATGTCAATCTTGGGATTGCTCTTGAAGGAGAAGGTATGGTTTTAAGTGCTTGTGAGTACTATAGAGAGGCTGCTATTCTTTGTCCTACACATTTTAGAGCTTTGAAACTTTTGGGTAGTGCTCTTTTTGGGGTTGGGGAATATAGGGCAGCTGCTAAGGCTTTAGAAGAGGCTATTTTCATGAAACCGGATTATGCCGATGCACATTGTGATTTGGCATCGGCTTTGCATGCTCTCGGTGAGGATGAGAGGGCGATTGAGGTTTTCCAGAAAGCTATTGATTTGAATCCAGGTCATGTTGATGCTTTGTACAATCTTGGTGGCCTTTATATGGACTTGGGTAGGTTTCAGAGAGCTTCCGAGATGTACACTAGGGTTTTAGCGGTGTGGCCGAATCATTGGCGGGCGCAGCTCAACAAGGCTGTTTCTTTGTTGGGGGCTGGAGAAACGGAAGAAGCTAAGAAAGCTTTGAAGGAGGCTTTGAAAATGACGAATAGGGTTGAGTTGCATGATGCCATTTACCATATGAAACAGTTGCAGAAGAAGAAGAAGAAGGTAAAGAGTAATGGTGGTGCCAATGGAGAAGGGGCTTTTGTTGTAGTGGAGCCGTCGAAATTCAAGACGGTGGGTGAGAAGACTACGTTGAGGCAGGATTTAGGAAATGCTATTCAGATTAGGGCTTTCCAGAGAATTACTAGATTGAGCCGGTGCGATGTAGATCTTTTGAAGAAGGAAATGAGTGAAACTGATGTACCAGTCTCCTACTCTGGTGGTGGAGCTCCTCAGAAATCCATTCGCAAGCCTAATTTGGAAGAAATTTTACGCAGATTACTTCATTTTCTAAAACCTGAAACCTTCCAAGGTGCTGTCAAAGCTATAAATGAGAAAATCCTCTCTGTCTTGGATGAAACAGGATCAGGCAGGGTGGACTTGGGCATGTTCTATGCTGTTCTTGCCCCCATCTGTAATGGGCCTCCAGATAAACGAAAAAGGATTGCCTTTGATGCGCTCTTATGGCGGCCAGTAAACGAAGGTGGTTCCCAGATTAGAAAGGTGGATGCTGTACAGTACATCAAACTTTTGAGGGCTATTTATGTTCCTTCTCATGGAATTAGTGAAATGCTGGAAGTTCATGGAGAAACAGATTCCTCGATGGTATCTTTCAGTGAATTTCTTGCCATGTTCGATGATCCCGATTGGGGATTTGGTATTATGTCCACTCTGTTGAAGTTAGAAACAGGAGATAGGAACCGTCATGGACGCCAGGTTTGCTCAGTTTGCCGTTACCCAGTCATCGGTTCTCGGTTTAAGGAAGTGAAGTCTCATTTCAGTCTATGTAATCAATGCTACAGTGAGGGCAAAGTTCCCCCTAGTTTTAAACAGGATGAATATAAATTCAAAGAGTACGGAAGCGAAGCCGAAGCCATGAAAGATAAGTGCATCTGCTTTACTTTGCAATCCCACAAAGCTCCATAACTAGTTGGTTTAAACTCTTTTCTGCTAATCATGTACCATTCCATTGTGTTATTTTAGTCACCCAGTGTGCATTGTGCAATATATATAGTTCATCAAACTTGTTCAATGAGAGCATCGTGCTTGTGTACAATAGACCGTTTTCAAGTGATGACTGATATATCCCGGTTTCTTAACAGTTGGTGTAGAGATCATTCGAGATGGTGTATATATTCACTGTATCATCATCTTTTGCTTTTGTTTCTGGAAATGTTGAATTTGTTTGGAGATATGTTCACTGTTGAATGAAAAAACAAATGGTTATTCTTTCCTGTTACAGTTATTGCCTACTTGATGAGTCTTGGCAGGTGATTGCAGGCCTAGCAATTAAAAACAATGCTTTACCTTTAAGAAAGAGAGAAACCATATACTTTAATAACTTCAATCATACATAAGAACTTGCACATGTCGAAATTCGAGTTCCGGAACTGCTAGATGTCCTTTTTAGAAGCTGACTGCATAGATCAACTGTGACAAACCTTAGATTCTCATTGTTGGTATTATAAGTTGCTGGTGAGTACCAAAACGAAGAATAACAATAATTGCAGAGTGCTCCCAAGTATTCTGTAAGATTTTCTGGGCCATAATCTCTGTTGGTACTTACAGTTGTCTTTTTTTTTTGTCCTCCCGGTTCTTCAAGGCTTTACTCTGACTAATTTAGATCGACTCGCGTCGCATGTCTAATTTTAGTGGGTGAGCCTTCCGGCAGAGATTTTTTGTATACACAAGGTCTCGAATTGAGACATGCTTAAGCGAGATACCAAGCTGTTTACCACTTGAACCAACCCACGTTGGTTGTCTGTAACAAAGAATAGTGGGGACTCTCCAGGTTGTGAAAGTTGGGACCATGTGCCACAGCTGGTTGGTTGACACCATTATTAGCTGGTACTTGCTGGATTACAGGTTACTTAGTTGGCCTAACTATATTTACAGGTTATTTGGATTTTTTCTAATATTTCCGGTATATTTAAAGGATCATATCTTCATATCTAATTGTCGGACATAAGTTCCTTTGTGTATTTTATTGGATAATGAGGTGAAGTACTGAGGTTTCTATGATTGAATGCAAAGGTCAAACCAGCCACTTGCATATTTCTTGGAAAGTAAATTGTGATTTTGTTTGCTTCAGGTTTTTTCTTGGCATCCAAATGCATAATTCCAAAACACATGTACAAATCCTACGTGTGAATTTTATTCATATTTATTTTGATGAGTTGTTTATTCGATTTTTTTCTTCTTACCAATGAATCTTTGTATTTTATTTTCAAAACACATGTACAAATATTCTGATACAGCACAAAATTTCAAACCAGAAACTCCTACTGTGCTTGAAATAGCTAAGAAGAGACAAACTAATACCTCAAATTAGCCACTCAGGTTTACACATGGGGGAGCCGAAACATCTGTCAATATTGCAGTGTAAAAGAGATTAACTGAGACTCTTACTGAATTTCAACTGATTACAACTTTTTTTCCTTCTCAAACTTGTTTTAATTACAAGGGTTTGTAGGGATTTCATTGGGAGAAGCCAATGTCCCCCATTGTCGATCCATCGCTAACATCAACTGCTACTCTAACACGACGTTTTCAACATGGGGCTCCCGAGTTCGTCAACTTACCATTCAAATACTGCTCCACGCAAGTTTGGTTTGTCTCGAAGATGAATGGCATTCCCCTTATCTGCAAAATCGACATTTCCAGCAGGTCAAGATGATGCATGTAATATATCCAAGCATGTTATAGCTTTAAACTTTCTCTTGATGTTCATATCCGAACCCGGATATGAGGAGGACAAACGTGTACTGCATGTAAGTATGCATGTCACGATGTTTAATCCCATTTACCATATATTCATGAAAAAGAAATCAAAACAGCACCTCAATCAAACAACTGGAACTAAGGCCCAGGCTCTGTCCTGGAAGTACTTCCTTGCTATTTATCGATACCGAACACTTGCCAAGATTTTTGAGATGAAATGATCCATCTTCTTCCATGTTGATAATTGCCTAACATACATGAGAGGAACCGTAGAATTAGTAATGACGGGTTATTAGACGATACTTTTAAGGGTTATAACTTGTTCTGGCAATACTGCTTCGATATATATCATGGCATATCGTACCTGCCGCCTCGACACTTTATTAGCGCACCCTTCACGTCCCAAGTCGATGTCAACAACAAAATCTTCCGTTGTTCTACCAAGTAGAATCTACACGATCATAATTGTAAAGTACAGAATCAAATTTAATTTACTTACCTAGGAAGAAAAAAAACTAAAACCGCCACTAGCTTCAGAGAGTAGAATCTTCGATAAGCAATTCACAAAGCAAAGCTTTCTTATTGGAATTAGTTTTACTTTAGCAACATATCATTCGAATCATAATGGCAACAGTGAGAACGGTAAAAGGTAGGCGTATGGTAGAAAAGCTTAATAAATACTTCTTAATCATAGAATACCTCAGGTTTCTTGATATAATGTTTGGAATGCCGGCCATATAATATGGCAAAAGCACCATGGGATGCAATTGCCCTTTGCATGTAAGAATGAGAAGCCTGCTCCAGCCTTATAATTGCTCTTTTCATATCCTCGTGCTGATATCTTGCAACTGCACAAAAAGTAAAAATTAAATCAGTAACTGCAGATGTTTCCAAACTACAAGCAGATGAACAACGATACAAGTTAGCAATTTAAAATTCATTCGATCGACATACTACCTTCCCAATCACACAAATCTTGGTCATCTGGATCCAAGTCCATATCAAGGATCTGTTCATAAAGCATAAAACAAAATGAATAAATGCAGTCAATAATGATGACTATAATGAGAGTGACAACCAGTCGTAGTTTAAGACATACCATTGCCTCAATATCTGAGAAATAAGGAACATCGTCATCACTTTCAATCACTAACTCTTCTAGATCTAAAGGTGGATGATCAACAACTGGTTCTGGAGAAATATCCATAGGCCCCACCTCTGCACTTGAAGCTTGGTGATCTTTAGCCATTTCATGAGCATCCACTTCTTGTTTAAGGGCAAAAGAATTTACCAGTGAATAACTATTGTGGTTATCAGAACAAAGACCTGGTTTCTCTCGTAAAGAATCAGTAAAACATTGACTCGAATGCTTTCCTGATATAATATTTTCACTCTTTTCCTTCGGCAGTGTCGGGTGGAGAGGGCCTTCACTAATATTTTTGGAATGAACTTGAGCTGAATCATTGGCCAGAAAACCATTGGTATTAGGAGCTACACACGAGGAATCCTCACGTTTAACTCTGCAGTCGCCAACTGGGTGGAGTTGTCCCATTTCTGGTATCATCTGTGATTCTTTCATTTGAGAAGATCCATGAGATTTTCCTGGATCCCTTTGATCTCTCTGAAGCAGGAGGGGACCTCCACCACTAGTTTTCTGACCCCCAGAAAAATCTTTTGCACATGCAGGTAATGGATTGCCAGCTTCTTTGAAAATGTGTCGTGTTGAGGATATGACTGATGGGCACAGCTGTTTGGAGAAGACGGCACCTTCATTGCATGGGATTTCTGGGTCTTCAGTATTTAAGGTGCAACAAATGGCACCATTAGTCAGCTCAGGGAACTGACTATTTGATGTTAACACAGAAGAAAGCATTGGTACCTCTGAATCAAAGGGCACAGGCCCATCTACCACGCAAGATCCTGCAACGCCATTCAATTCTCCAAGATGTGAACAAGATACATTTGCAAGATTATCTTGTGTTTCTGATGTCATAGCTTCAGTTACATCCGGCATTTGATCTTGATCACAGTTATTAGGTGAACTTGCCAAAAACGAGCTCAGACCATCAAAGTAAGACTTATCAATCACATCTTTCGCGTCAACATCCATGAAAAAGGGTTCATCATTCATAAGGGTGTTGGTTATTTCCACCAAATAACCTTCTGTATCAGCCATTTGATTTTGCACTTCCTCACTAGGTATGTCAGGTTCCAAATTGGAATCTGTAGTAACATCATGTCCCGATGCATGATCACTCTTAGCAACGATGTCAGTAGGAAGTGCATATATATCTCCTCCCTGAAGGTCTTTTTCCCCATGACCATCAGCGGGAATTGCAGATGCAGACAAGCCTTCATCAGTTCCCCAGATTGACAACCCACAATCCATTGGTGAGTTGAAGACCTGGTTGCCTTCAAACTCAGAGCAGATATTCTCTGGATCATTGTTAATTTGATCAAATGTAGATGAAGGTTTTACCATTAAATCATTAGCGTCAAACAAGACATTCACAGGCAATTCCTTGGATTCATGCAATTCCTCAATGCCAGATTCACTCTCTAGAAAAAACTGATTCTCTCCGAGCATATGGGGAATGTCCTTGTGTATATTAACTTGATCTACAGGAAAACCACCATCATCGTGATTACAATTAGTAATCTGAAAGTCATCTGTTGTGCATGCACCCCTCGCTGCAGCTCCATCATCAGCTAATATTTGTGGAAAAGAACAATCCATAATATTCATATTTGTTTCCTGAACTACAAAATGATCTGAAATTGGATTGCCAAGCACGCAGTTTCCGGGCAGAGGCTCATCTTCAATCCCAACATAGTTTCCATCATTAGGCGCGACAAGGAAACTCAGATCCATTGAGTTAAACGGCTCATTTCGAATTCTTTTGCGCAATGCATAGTAACAGCTACGCACACTCTCAGACTTTCTCTTTCCAAACAAATTTTTGCTATCGTTTGAATTTCCAATTCTGCCAAATTTTGAAGGCAGGGAAGGAGCAGAACGTTCAAACTCAATTATGCGAGAAGACGCCTCCTCGGAAACAACTGGATCATAAAGGAGAGAATGCCATCGATCTTGCAGTTCTCTGATGGTGAATTTTCTTGAGAACTGCACAGCACCCTTAGCAAGAGATTCCAAAGAAGCTCCGGCCTGAAAATAGATACAAAAAAATATATATAACAAAACAAGGATTTTATAAAACGAAACACAATTCAAAAGGATCATTAACAACAAAACAGACACTGAATTAAACCGATGAAATAACTTCATGCTAACTGCACAACTTGGATCCATTTTCCTGTCGATACACCATCTATGCAAAGCAAATAACGGCACTACCTAGCTATATCTATGAAAACAAGCAGTATTTCCAAATTAACACTTTGGCACAGCACAAACTATTAAAAGGTTTCGGCTTTTTGCAATAATATTAATCCGAAACAACAACAGGGTAATCTTATGAATATCTGCAACCCTTTATTAACTTAAAACTCTTTTAGTGACAACCGCCTGATATTGCAACACGATAATCCCAGAATTTCAAAACAAGAAAGAATGAACAGCATTATTCAGCTACTAGACAAGAAAAAAAAAAAGAAACTTGAATTTGGGCGCGAGTATATAGTTACTTCCAAGTTAACAACAAGTACAAAAAGAAGAAAACTTGAAATTGAGGTCACAAGGAAAACCAACTCCAGAAACAATAATGGAAAATACCCAGTTTTTTCCCTTCAAAATCAAACAAGGAAGAAAGAACCGTGTACCTCAATGGCGTTCTTCAACAAAAGGTCATCTTCAGGTATCCAAGTGGAAATGATTGGAGCCAAAGCCCCCATCTTTTCTTAGGAGCAGAACCAGCCAACAGCCGCCTTTCAAATCCCCCCGCCGCCCTTTTCTTTACTACTTTCTCTTCCCGCGATTTCTCTCCCGGAGCGTCGCTTTGGGTTTCTCCGGGTTTGAAACATTAAAACGAAAAGCAAAGAACGGAAAAAGGTGGGGATGGGGGTGGCGGTTTTAAGAGGAAACCTAAAACTGAAACACCACAGTGTATGAAATCTGAAGGCAGAATTCTTTATTTGGTCCCTCATACCTTTTAGAAGATTTCATTTTAGTCCTTTAACTTCTTTTGACCCTCGCTATCTTGTAAATTCTTTACCTTTCTACCGCTTTTCTTATGGTAAATTCTTCAGCTGACTGTATTGACTGTTGGTTGCGGCGCGTCGTAGTTAGTATCACCTGTACCTATCATTATCAATCATGAATTGTATTATAGTTATAGATGGAATAACTCGAATTTTTAAAATATTTTAAAAAATTAATTAGTTTAATTCTGTTGGTAAATTATTAACATAAAATATACGAGGATATGTGTTCGAGAATGTTTAAATGTTCAATATCCTTGAATTATGAGTTGAGAAAGGTTTGAATAATATATTAAAGTCTGCTCTGTGTTAAATGTTGAACTTTGGAGAGCGTATATTAGTATGTTATATGTTTGGGATTACTCTGGTTGTGGCGGAAATTGATTGTATGGATGCTATATGGTTATTGCAGGACAAACAGTTCTGCTGTGGGGCGGTTAATATAAGATTAATATACGGTGTGATCAGTTATATAGGTGACTGGTTAAACATAACAAAATAAGTAAAATTATCTATTTTGTTAATAAGAGTATCAACATATCCAGTAAATTAGGCTTTAATAATAAATTAGGCGCTACTGAATATGTTGATACTCTTATCAACAAAATAAGTAATTTTACCGATTTTGTTATCGTGAGATTTTCAAGGCCCCATCAGCTTAAACTTTAATAACATAATAGACGCTACCTAATATGTTGATACTCTTATCAACAAAATAAGTAATTTTACCGATTTTGTTATCGTCGGATTTCCAAGGTCCCATCAGCTAAACTTTAATAACAAATTAGGCGCTACTGAATATGTTGATACTCCTATCAACAAAATAAGTAATTTTACCAATTTTGTTATCGTGAGATTTCCAATGCCTCATCAGCTTAAACTTTAATAACATAATAGACGCTACCTAATATGTTGATACTCTTATCAACAAAATAAGTAATTTTACCTATTTTGATATGTTTGTGTCGATACCTACCGATAACTTAAGTTTGTCGGTTACCAATTTTTTTAAATATTTTTTCATGTTTTCTACCGGATACATTATATTATATCAACATATCCGGTAGCGCTTTACCTATTTTATTATTTATCTTATAATGTTTCCGGTAACGCCGTTTCTTAACCGTATATTAGTCCACATTTTCTTAAAATTTCCCTGCAGGGACATACAACTCGTCAAGGGCGCTGATCATTCTTCTTCATATTCGTTAGTTGGCGAATCGAAATTGGACTGTTCATTTTCAGCATATTCCTCGAGCCATGAATCGTGTGGCCTATTTGTTGGCAAAACTCGCAACCCAATTTTTTTTACTTTTGTTTGGTAAATTTTTAAAAATTAATTTATTTATAAATTTACCCCATCGTAAATTTTAGTTATGTCCCTGACTGAACTACAGTAAGTGGCAATTACTTTTATTGGTCTTAATGGTCCTTTGCTGATAGTATCCCGTGTCTAGCCCACTGTGCATCTAATTGAGTATTATCACATGCATTTTTTCTTCGACTAGTTTTAGAGATTTTTAATAATAATAATAATAATAATAATAATAATTCTCGTGTATGATTATTTTATTAATGAAATCATACCCAATTCATAAAAAACTAGAAATTAATTTAAAAGAGTTAATTGTATTGTAAGTCCTCAGGCTATGAATTTCATTCTAAATTTTTCCTTACCCTATGACGATTATAGTTTAGGGACGTATAGTGCAATAAACTCATTTTAAATTTTGATTTTTAGGTTTAAAGTTATTTTTGTGTTCACGACATTTTGAATTGGAGTTATTTTTAGATTTATTCATTCAAGTTTGATAATTATTTAAATTCAGGTCATTTTAAATTTAAGTTATTTATTTAGATTATTCTGGTTTGACCATTAAAGTCTTTGGTCAAATTTGTTTTTTAAATCAAACTATTTATTTAATCAAGTTAAATTTATTACAAATTTAATTATAATCAGGAAAAATTAAAATAAATATCAAATATTTAATAGATAATATAAAAAATCTTTTGAAATAAGGAAAACAACATTATTCAATATATGTTTAAATTGTTGTTATGAACATTTTATTAATAATTAAAATACCACTCAGAGTATCAGTCGCAACAACGCTTTTTTGATGAAAGTTGGGTTTCACAACAATGCTCAGTAACACCTGCTTTTTCACAACAACGCTCTTTTGATGAAAGTTGGGTTTCAATAGATTCGTGATGAGGGAAAGTTGTGAGTTCGTGTGCTTAAGGCGTAATACAAATGGGATGGTGTAGTCCTTCAGAGTATCAGTCGCTCTAATTATTCTCGTTTATGGAAGGGGCTCAACAATATATGTGATATGGTAGAGGCTAGCGTATGGGTGGGTGAAAGTGAATGTCAGTGGAACTGTTGGTGGAGGATGTGATATGGCTGCTACATGGGGTGTCTTTCATGATAGTAGGAGAGTTTGGTTATTTGGTTTTGCCTGAAGTTTAGGCTTGTGTTCGATAATTGTTGCAGAATTATGGGCAGCTCATGATGCTCTTGTTCATGCATGACAGTTAGGTTTTCGGCATTTAGAGTTAGAAGTGGATTACACAACTGTGGTTCATATTCTGAGTGGTGCATCCATGGCTTGGGCTGACAATGCTCTTGTGGTAAGGATGAAAGAGTTCTTGATTAGGGATTGGGATGTTCGGATTTTTCATGTGTGTCGTGCTGCGAATATGGTTGCAGATGGTTTGGCTGGGATGGCTAAAAGGCGCTCTACGCTTAACTACCACCAGAGGTGTTATCTTTGTTTAACATTGATCAAACTTTATCATGAGGGTTTTTGCATGGGACTAGGTGCTTTTAATGTAGTTGTACTTGTATAGCTTGCTCTAATGTAATTATTACAATGAGTACTCTTTTCTTCTGTAATCCCTTAAACCCGTCTATACGTTACATCGAATTCTAGGAGGTCACAAGAGCGATCAACAGTAAAAATCTACATAAAAACATTTTTTTAACCATATTAAAATCGAAAAATAAACTTCTAGTTAAAATATCATTTCAAAAAATCATCTAAACATATAATAGAATCTTAGAAAATATATTACAGACTTTGATATAAAACAATACACGACATGCATACCCACTAATTGTACCAGTACCATACCAAGAGAACTCCAACACTGATGTTAGTCATTATACCATGATAGATTTCTTCTAATCTGGGATAATAAAAACAATGTGAGCTTGAAAAAGCTCAGTAACACACAACTACCAAGAGATGTTATAGGCAACTTGCAAGTTTAAGGTAAAGCATAGAATGGACATAAGGATCATGGCATCAATAGGTTCTCATTACGGTATAGAATCTCGTATTACGTCATACTTAGAGGCAGCATGGTTGTTCAATACTTGAATTTCTGAAAATCAATCGGGCATTTTACAATCTAGAAAAATCAGAAAGTAAAGATATTTTACATGAAGGGGTTTGGTGTGTCCCAACAATCGTAGATAGAGAAATATAGACAGAAAGTTTCAGACAATTGAGGATTTTTGACAGAGACAAGAGAGGATGCCAGAAAATTTTGGTACCAGCCTAACTACCCTCCAAATTAACTCAAGTATGCAGTTCCTTAGAGTTGCATCTATGCAAGCGTTAACCTAGGCTCAATGGGCGTAGGTACTGACCTAAGGGGTTACCTTAGGTCCCAGGAGGCGTAAGAGCCTACCATAAGTCGTAAGAACCCAACATAATGCGTAAAAGTCTAATAAAAGGTATGTACGAACATGTGCTTATCATAAACTTCTCATGTTATCTCAGAAGTACCTAGTAAAATAGTCTTGAACGATAACCGTCATATCATAAATTAGTAGTAGTATAACAAGAACCAAAGTACAAGTCGATATTTAATCAGTGGAACCAGAGTACCATGACCCATGAATCAGGTATACTTGTATCAGGAATCAGAGGTCATGTTTTTACTTCAGATGACAGGACCACTTGGGATCAAAGTGGATAGACTTGATTTCTGATCATGGAGGTTAGTCATGTATACATGGTACACACTAGATGGTCCAAATTATCACTCAGAGGTCCTTTGTAATCACAGAAAGGAGATACTAAACTATAGTCCATTCTAGACTGATTTCAGCATCAAGAACTTTATTCGAAGGAATTCGATAAATATCGACTTCATACAAGTATTCAGAAATTATACATAAAGATCATTCAGAATTTTCGGCATATCATGATTATGTAGGAATTCAAATATATCATGATAGATTTTAAGAATTTGAGTAGATCGTGTTCATTTTAACTTTTGAAGGTAATTTCGTAATTTAGCCCAATGATGGTAGCATAATTACTTGCAGTATCCAAGGCTTCTAGCGGCTTATCCATTCTCCAAGTCCACTAGAACTAAACAATTCTTATTATCGCAATACTTACCAAGTATTCAGACATGTGCATTTCACCTGAACTCAATCCTTAACACCAAATGTACCCTTTTTTAGAGGAACATGATACTATTACAAATAAAATTGAACTTTCCCCAAGTAAAATAGAACATGCCTTCATATAATAATATTCTTCCAATATTACATTAGCATCTGAAACGACCAAAAGTCATAAGTCGTGTATTACAATTTTTAGAGTCATTACACTCGTTTGGCTTTATTGATATTTTTTATTCTATGTCTTAGAGGTATTTTCTGCCATTTTAGTATTTGAGAGTATTTCAGACACTTCAGTGCCTGAAGGTGTTTTAGTTATTCCAATAATTTCGATCCTTCCAACTATTCATTCATTTCAGATATCGAAAATATATCCATCTGTGAGAAAGGAGCCATGGTGGTCGGAGATACAATGAATAATGATGGTTTGTGTTTGATCTTGCGGTTAGTGATTTGTTGTTTGAAGAAGATGAACATGATATTTTCCAGAGAGAACAATGTGTTTCTCTGTATTTTCTTATTACTCTTAATTATCAAATGTATACAGAGTAAGCCTTTAAATAGGCTGATATAGAGTTTTAATATAACTAAAACTATACTTTTATCTTTAATTTAAATAATACTTATTCCTAATTTAAATAAGACTTCTAGTAAATCTAAACTACTGATTAGGAATAAACTATAATTACACATTAAATAAAAACTCTAACACTCCTCGTCAACTTACACCATCATTCAGTTAATTTAAAAATTTGGTGTCTGGGGATATTTTAGTCATTTCAATCAGTTTAGTATTTTCTATCATTTAGATTAATTTAGGAATACGAAGAACTTACAGTAAATTTATCCTCAGGTATTTATCCAGAGTTCGGGAAAAATCCAATTGTTGTGTTATCACACATGTTTGCATCTTGATACCAAAACCTTTACAATAGGTCAGAGATTTTAGATGAAGTCATTTTAGTCATCCTTATGTCTTAAGGGTATTATCGTTATTTCATATCCAAATATTTTTTACATTGAATCCTTTAACACTATTAATCGGGTTTGGAGGTTAACTGCCTTCTTAATTATTTATTGAACTCCAGATTAATTCAATTTATTAACATTACACTTCGTCATAGCTATGCATGAATTAACCGAATATCAATATGTTCATAAAACATATAAGAGGTAGTAATGTATTACCTCAAATCCGAGCGATATCGACTGACCCATGATACTTCATTCGATCATTCTCGACTTTGAATTCAACGTCCCAGAGCCTTCTAGATTCAAAGATATGTGAATGCTAAAGCTTTTAATGGCTAAAGACGGCTGAAAACGGTCGAAAACCGTTCGAATCCCAACCGGAGAGTAAGGCTTCTCCTGGACGAAACTTTAGAACGATTTCCACGGCAAACAATCTGACGGTCCGACGAGTGACTCATCGGGATGCAACCGCAGAACGACGGGGACACGAGGGAGCGAGCGGTGTTGGCCACGGACGGTGGCGGATCGACTCAAAAAATAGAGAGCAAATCATTGGTTCTCAACGAAACTTCAGACGATATTTAGCGGTAACCGACAATGCTATTGCACGAGTGGCTGACGGGGTTGTGTCTAGTGTACGACGGCGAGCACACCTATAGTGGTAGTGCACACCATAGATTGGAGGTGGTCGAAATTAAGGCGGCGAACGATGGTGAGGAGATAAAGAGTTCAAAACTCTCTGGAACTCCCTCAATCTCGATCAGAACAAAATGGGTGCATTAATTGCCAAGGGGATAGCTTGAGATTATTTGTTTTTGTGTTAAAGCACTTGAAGCGAAACATAAAATAATATCCGGTTAGAACAATACACTAAAGGTTGTCTAGCCTAGCAGTTAAGATAGAGATTTGGGGTGTTGAGGTCACGGGTTTGAAACCCTTCAGCCGTTAAAGGTTAATGGATGGGTGACGTGGTAGTTAAAAAAATAAGGGTATAATTACACATTTAGTCCTCGTTACTTATAAACTCTATCAATTTAGTCCTAATTTTAATTTAATAAAATAAATTAATTATTTAATAAGATGTTGACACGTGTGGCTGACGGGGTTGTCGACGAAACTTCAGACGATATTTAGCGGTAACTGACAATGCTATTGCACGAGTGGCTGACGGGGTTGTGTCTGGTGTACGACGACGAGCACACCTATAGTGGTAGTGCACACCATAGACTGAAGGTGGTCGAAATTGAGGCGGCGAACGATGGTGAGGAGATAAAGTGTTCAGAACTCTCTGGAACTCCCTCAATCTCGATCAGAACCAAATGGGTGCATTAATTGCCAAGGGGATAGCTTGAGATTATTTGTTTTTGTGTTAAAGCACTTGAAGCGAAACATAAAATAATATCTGGTTAGAACAAGACACTAAAGGTTGTCTAACCTAGCAGTTAAGATAGAGATTTGGGATGTTGAGGTCACGGGTTTGAAACCCTTCAGCCGTTAAAGGTTAACGGAAGAGTGACGTGGTAGTTAAAAAAATAAGGGTATAATTACACATTTAGTCCTCGTTACTTATAAACTCTATCAATTTAGTCCTAATTTTAATTTAATAAAATAAATTAATTATTTAATAAGATGTTGACACGTGTGGCTGACGGGGTTGTCGACGAAACTTCAGACGATATTTAGCGGTAACTGACAATGCTATTGCACGAGTGGCTGACGGGGTTGTGTCTGGTGTACGACGACGAGCACACCTATAGTGGTAGTGCACACCATAGACTGAAGGTGGTCGAAATTGAGGCGGCGAACGATGGTGAGGAGATAAAGTGTTCAGAACTCTCTGGAACTCCCTCAATCTCGATCAGAACCAAATGGGTGCATTAATTGCCAAGGGGATAGCTTGAGATTATTTGTTTTTGTGTTAAAGCACTTGAAGCGAAACATAAAATAATATCTGGTTAGAACAAGACACTAAAGGTTGTCTAACCTAGCAGTTAAGATAGAGATTTGGGATGTTGAGGTCACGGGTTTGAAACCCTTCAGCCGTTAAAGGTTAACGGAAGAGTGACGTGGTAGTTAAAAAAATAAGAGTATAATTACACATTTAGTCCTCGTTACTTATAAACTCTATCAATTTAGTCCTAATTTTAATTTAATAAAATAAATTAATTATTTAATAAGGTGTTGACACCTTATTGGAGGAATTTAATTATTTTATTTTTTCTCCTCCAATCAGGAGGTGACACATGTCACCACCATTTAGAGGAGAAAAATTCAATTTGCACAAACATGCCAATGGTTGGAATTGAACCCGCATATGAGTGATTTAGAAGCAATGGCTTAGCCACTGCACCAAACATATACTTATGCTAAAAATAACCCTTTTAAATATATGTTCTATACGAATTCTGTTGGAAATGTTGTACGCCGACACTATCCTTTTTTCCTGCGTTTGATGCTGATGTAGGAGGTGATGGTAAACCCCCCACAAAATGTGCAGTGCTATAAAAAAAAGTTCAGCAATTTATCAACTAATTTTACTGGAGCCAACCCCTACAAAAGAAAGCCTAATTTGAACAAAGAAAATATTGACGAGAAAGCATAAACTGAGAAGCTAAAACTTACATTCTGATGAAATCTTATCCTCTCCTCCAAAGATAAAACTAAATATTTCCAAGTTTCAACCTCAGGCACTCGACTAGTTTTCAGAGATTTTAATACAGCTTGACAGTACCTGAATTAGCCTTGTTATGTTAACAAATTAAAAGAAAAATACTTCAGAAATCAAATACAAACAACTTAAATATGCTTACTTCAATGAATCTGAAACTTTTCCAACTTCAGCCAGCATGTATGCATAAATAAGTTTGTATGGCTGAAAAGGTAGCAAGACAAACTGAGAGTTCCCCATCACCTTTGAATATTCATATAACTCAGTCCTCTGTGAAAGAATAACAACATAAAATCTGAAAGACATAAATGATGGGTTGATGTCTTAAAAGCTACACACCGAAAACAAAAGAATCTTGCCCATCCATGAACAGCTGGATTTGGCATTGTATGCAACCAGTTACAAATGCAATTGATGGCTTTATTAATGAAATAACAAATTATACAAATTTCATGAAGGCGATCAGATGTAAGTGCATATGCATGCAAGTGTCTGTAGCATATGTGTTATATATATAATATAGGGGAGATGATAGAATGCACACTGTATTTAGGTTTCAGTTCAATCAATTTTGCTTGAAGATTGATTTTTCATTTACATTCCCCCCAATTGAGAAAAAAACATTTACAACTAAATACTGTAAATCAATCATAAAGCGGACAAACAAAAGAAAAAACATTCTTTGAAACTTTGTTGACGAACCTGCATCAAACGCAGAAAAAGAAGATAGCGTCGACGAACAACATTCCCAACAGAACTTGAATAGAACATATATTTAAAAGGGTTAGTTTTAACATAAATACATGCTTGGTGCAGTGGCTAAGCCATTGCTTTTGAATCATTTATATGCGGGTTCGATTACCACTATTGGCATGTTTGTGCAAATTGAATTTTTCTCCTCTAAATGGTGGTGACACGTGTCACCTCCGGATTGGAGGAGAAAAATAAAATAATTTAAATAATTAAATTCCTCCAATAAAATAATTTAAATAATTAAATAATTAAACTTTAACGGCTGGTGGTAACATTGATACCATTTAAACTAAACGAGGCTTATAATAATAAGCTCTTTCATAAAAAATACCACTAAGAGTGGTTTACAAGGACCTCAAGGTCCATCCACATTTTTATTGTTATTTGTATAATTTACAAAATTTAATTAGCTTAAACTAAACGTAAGAAGTGAAATTATTATCTAATAGGAAATAAGAAACAAAAGACACAAACATTTTGGAAATAAATTCAAAATCAATTCTTGTGCGTTAGGAAAGTCTGTAATTAAATTTTGATATAATTATTTGCAATTACATTAATGTAGTATGTTATTATAAGTTATGAATTTTAATTTTTTTGTTTAATTGCTGATTTGACTAATCCAAATTGAATTTTGTAGAAATCATAATATGAAGCGACATTTTTAATTTAATTTTCTCTATTTACAACGTTAAGATTCGAACCTGAGTGACTTGCTAGTGTGGTGTTATTTGGATTAACAATAAATTTCAACTGACATTGGACTTGGTGGATGTTCTTGATGGAGATTGATAATCTGGCAAGGAAAATTGAGAAAGTGAATTTTGATTTCGTGCCCAGAGATGCATATTTTCTTGCTGATTGTCTGTAAAAAAATAGAATGCAAAGATTGTCAACTTTTCAAAGTTTGGTGGTAGTCGACAGTAAAGATCAAAGTTGTAATTTCATTTTCTGGTCCTTTATTTGATAGATCTAATCAATGTAAGGAGATATTTGTTTGTGTTTTTTGTTTTTTTTCTTTTCAAAATGTGTATTTTTTTTACTTAGGCTTATGGAGATTTTTAACAAGGCAACTTTACAGGTTTATCTTAATAAAATTATATTTTTACCGAGTAAAAAAAAAGATTCGAACCTCATACTTTATTAAAGGATTTAACGCATCATCCACTAAATCAACATATTGTTGGTTAAGTTATGAATTTTATTGAATTGAGTTTTAAATTCTTGAAGGATGAGTGAAAGTTAGTGCAATTATACACGTAATTTCATTAATACTAAACATTTTAAACTAAACAATTTGAGCAAGCACATTTGGCCGGTTGATCAAACTGTTTATCTTTATTTGTCATATTCTCGTAAGTTATGGGTTCTAAACCCATTAAGAGCACTTCCCTTCGTTCCCCTAAAATTCTTCCCCTTCCCCTTCCCTCTAGGTAGGATTAAGAATAAATTTAAGATTTGTCAAAAAAAATATTTTAAAAAATTAATGCTAAAGTAACCCATAATTTTTTCAATAATAACCAATAATCTTTATTGAACGAAGATGTTATGCTAAATTAGTAGCCCAATACTATAAGTTTGTTTATAGCAAAGTATACAATAAAGGTTAAATATGCGGTCAATAGTCGATTGAGTTTACTTTGATAGACATGTTACTATATAACATACAAATGAATACAGAATATTAGATCGAATACGTTTAAACGTGCAATATTCTTTTTTTGTTGAGTGGGAAAATATTTAAATAGTATAAACATTATATCAAATTGTATGTTAAAAAATATGCAATCAATCCCTATACTGGAATGAAGTTTGACATTTAGTCCTTGATAAAGCAAAACATAGATAGTTTTTAAAAACTTAGTCCACTTGTTAGTATTTTTCGTCTAAGTTTATCATCAATACACCCATACAATCATACCAATTTTAAAAGCAAAACATTAAGAACTTGATAAACATAAAAGTAAACAGGGTTAGGGAGTGAACCTATAGAATACTAAGGGGCGAATTTATAAAACTTTAAGGGGAGAGAAAATAAATTTTCAATAGGAAATACATAGATAATTTTAAAAAAATTTAAATCATATAGGAATTTCAAAATTTTAGGGGGCGGCCGCCCTTATATCCCCGCTCTAGGTCCATGCCGGAAAGTAAGCAAAATTTAACAAAATGATCATTTAAAAATATAGCTTGAAAAATAACAAATATATATAGAAATTTGCATAAAATTAAAACTAATTTTTTTAAGAATGAAAAATAACAAAACAACACCCAAGAATTTTTTTTTAAAAAGTAAAGACTAAAAATATTTCTTTTTAAAAAAATAAAAACTACCTTAGTGATTATAAGTTGTTTTCATCTCGATTTCACTTATTTTAGTTATCTTTATTATATATTTTTTATATTCATGTTAATTTTATGTTCAGTTTTTTGCCCGAACATAGTTCTGAATTTTTTCGAAACATTCTTATAATTTTCTTGAATACTATATATTTCAACTTTTATGATTCTTATTTTCAATTCATGAACATAGTGTTATATTTTTAATTTTTGGAAGACTTTTGTAATTTTTGTAATTTTAGATTTTTGAATTCTAAATAATATTTTGATTTTATTAGTTTTACTTTTTTATAGTTTATTAATATTTTTCTTCAAAAAAATAACCTTTAAAATAGACATCAAAACTAATAGTTTTAGTTTTGGTAGGGTAATTGAAAAAAATCAGTTATTTAGCTATATTCTAAATAAACACACAAAGATTACTAGATGAATAAGTTTATCAATTAATTTGAATATAGCAATAGAAATTAAATTACAGGCAGATCAAGTCCTCCCAAGTTTCTCTCTTAGTTTATCTAAAGAACAAAATGATTTCAAAGAATATATGTTATTTGTCCTCATCGAGCCCAGAGTTGTATGTAAGCATAAAATTTGGTGATCCTTTTACACTCATGGCTAAAGGCCTACGGCCTATAATTGTGTTAGTTATTGGATTTATATGAAAGCTGATGGTACATAGGGTTTTTACTTTTTTTTAATCTTTAATTTTAATCATTTTATTGCGTCTGCATGAGTTAACAGACGCATCCCTAAAATATCGATGAACAAAAAATATCTGACTCTTAATACTTTAGATGAAAAAAGGGCAATAATTCAAGAGATACATCAGTAATTCTTGGCTTACATGTGCCTGTGGAATCCCGTGCCAAAAAAGAGAGGGAAGGGATTAATAGAGAATGATGAAGGCTCACATGGACGCACTACTACAGCAAAATAGTTCTTTAGCGGCGTTTTTCTAACCCTATAGCGGCGTTTTTTAGCGCCACTAAAAACTTTCCCGGCGCTTAAGAAAGCGCCGCAAGAAATGCCGCTTAAAGTTGCGCCGCAATAGTTCGCGGCGTTTTTCGGTAAAAAACGCCGCAAAAAGTCAAGATCTATAGCGGCGTTTGTATTTAAAAACGCCGCAAATAAGTGTTCTTTAGTGGCGTTTATTTTTGAAAACGCCGCAAAAAGTCAAATTTTATAACGGCGTTTGTAGATAAAAACGTCGCTAATAACTGTTCTTTATTGGCATTTTATGTTGCAAACGCCACAAAAGCCTGACTTTTAGTGGCGTTTTATGTTGCAAACGCCGCAATAACCTGACTTATAGTGACGTTTTTTTTCAAACGCCGCTAAGCTTGATTGTATAGGAAATAAATTAATAATAAAAATTAATTTTTCCTATTTCTATTTCGTAAAAAATATAAATTACTTATTCAAAATATTTGTTAAATAAAATATTTATTTCATCTCAAAAATATTGGTTAAACAAAATATTTATTTCATTACAAAAAGTACATTGTTCACAATTTAATCCTTCTACATATTTCGTTTCTATGCCTCTCTTTCCCGATCCACTAGCTCTTGGTCAACACAACTACCAAACACCATCTCGAGTCCATACATGTTCAGGTTTTGATTCCCTACAATACAACAAAGCTGATGCAACCTCATGCATGATGCAACCTCAAATTTGTTAGCAGCCATCAACACATCTAACAAGGCAGTAGGTGTGGTTGTTGATAGGGTGTTGTTATACATAAAATTAAGCAGGTCTAGGAGAGTTGTTTCTTCTGCTCAAGAAAAAAAAACCAAACACACATTAGGTCATATAACCTTGACACATGACCAAACAAAGAATATAATAACCTTTAAGTTTAAACCACAAAGAAATGCATAAATGAACCCTCAAAAGTTCAAATCAAAACTAAATCTAGACAGCACAAAGAGGAACAACAAAAACAACAACAATGGTCTACAAAAAGTTGAAAATATTTCTATTAATAGAGTAACCATACGTATAGCAAGGGGGCAAATCTAGCTAAAAGGCAATTTTACTAAACCATCAGGAAATCTTTCAACCGTTGTGAAACATATATTGTATTCCTGTGGGACCAAATTAGTAGCTCATACTAATTAGAAATCTATACCGTAGTAGAAATGACCACAACCTTGCACAAGAGGGAGAACACTCAGATGAAACATTAGTTCCATAGATAACCATGCATCAGTCTCACCGTATTCAATCTGAACACATCGCAAGATATAATTAGAAAGATGATATGATATCTCAGAACATAAACAAATTTCCTGTTACAGTTGACTAGATTGTCTTGCTGCACATATTACAACATATATTTAACACTTAAAAAAAACATAAATAATCATCATGCAACTATGCAAGTTGGGCCCATAATATCAAATTACAGCTAAGATTTATATTTTCTTCAACTAAAACAAATTGCACTGCAATTATTAAGTGGAAAGAAAATGCACCCATACCCTGATCCCTGCCACAAATTGACTTTGCCAGCCATCGCATAACTGAAATTCAAACCCAATAAAGCAGGAAAAATAACATGAGAGTGATGAAAAATATATCAAAACCAACTATGAAACAGATGTTTAATATCATTTCTCATAGAGTTCATCACCTCGAACAATGAGCAGTAGCTGTTAGCATGCTTATCAGCAAATATCCACTGATGCTTTCCAGAAACAGCAACTTGACCAACAATCCTGTAAAATAAGAGATGAATACTAACCAGTGTTGTTGCATAAGCAACATGTATTCATTAATTACCCACTTCTTTTCCAATTTTGAAACTTGATTCTTATCATAATTAAAAGATACGGAATAAAGTGAAATAAAATCCAAATTGAAAACATGAATTTTTGTACGAGTTAATATGAAATAAAATCCAAATTGAAAACATGAATTTTGGTACGGAATAACCTAGTACCAAATCTAATCCAACTTTTAAAGGAAATTCAGAGTACGGATAATATAAACCCTAAATGAAAATGGAAGATATGAGGGAAAATAAAGTGAAAGGGGAAATGTTACTCGTCGTCCTTGTGAAGTTGTCTCAGAAGTTTTACCTGCAACTCATATGCATCGTCTCCTCTAAGCATATCGCGGATACAGGTGACTTTTGTCTTCATCGCCACCATCTCCAGTGCTCCTCTTATGACTCCGCTTAAAATGTTGCAGTAGTGGAGGCCTTGAAAAGTATCTGAGAGCTCTACAAAGTCTACAAGCGGATTTTCCTCCAAAACGATAATGCAACACATACTCACCAAGACATCGTCAATAGTTTTAAGGGACAGTCTTTAGCGGCAAGGAAGCTTCAAAGGAGTGAGAGCCGATTGAGAGGGAAACGACGTGAGCGATTGAGAGTAAAACGACGTGAGGGATTAAGAGCCGATGGAGGAAAAATTAGGGCTTCTGGGTATAATTGGGGATCGAGTGAGGGATCGATTGAGATTTAAGAGTTGAACAAAGAGTTTTAAAATACACACTGCGGCGTTTTTATAAAGAACGCCCCTAAATGTATACCTAATGCGTCGTTTTTTCTAAAAACGCCACCAAAATATAATTATTTTTTTAGGCATTTTAATTATAGGAACCCTTTTGCAGCGTTTGGTACATAAACGCCACCCTTTATCCGTTTTTTGCGGCGTTTTTTCCTACAAACACCGCAAAATTTGTTATTTGTAGCGTTTTCATTAAAAACGCCACTGATTCTTTAAAATTAGCGGCGTTTGATTTTAAAACGCCGCTAAAAGTGCCGCTATAGAACTATTTTGTTGTAGTGACGAAGATCAAGTTTAAATTGAGTAAATTAATTAAATATTTTGATTTTTTGTTTCTTATTTTTTCCTTGTTCTTCATTTTTTGTTTATTTCTTCCTTATTTCTCTTCTGTTCGAACCGAAGGAAATGATGGTGAATTAGACCATAATGCAAATGTTACGGGGCTAAAGTTTCGAACTAGCAAATCACGCTGCTTTAGTCGATATTCCTACAACAATCGACTAAGTCAGCCTAAAATTACTCTTTAGAAGATCAATTTTTTCCAAAACACTCGAACGAAGAATCATTTTAAACGGAATTGAACAAACGAGAGAACAATCAAGAACAAAAGAAAGAACGCAAAGAACAAAAGAGAGCTTTCTTGAAATAAATGCCTTGTATTAATCAATGAATGGACAATTACAAATGAGGTGTGGAGGCCTCTACTTATAGTTAAATCCCCTTACAATGAACGGACGAGATTGTTTTACAACAACGGATCAGATCGAAAGTTACCTACCAAATCTAAGTTATCTAAGAAATTATTTCCTTAGGCTCGCTTTCACATATTCTGATCATTTAGAATATTTCCTGGTAAGATGTCATTTATTAATTCATCAAGCTCAATGTGTTGAGGCTTTTTATCTGTCTCCAACGGTCAAATCAAGTTAGGTGGTCTTCTAAACATGGCCAAAATTTTGCAAAAAAATCTCTTAGAGACTCTGTTGCGCATATATCTCGATTGCTAACTCACGGACCGTGACACAAAGCTATTAGATGATAATGCTTGGATTGATACTTTTGATTTTTTTAATCTTTTGATTATTGTCGATTCTTGATTCAATAGACAATGTGTTGAATTGATACTTTGTGAATGTGGGATATTATTGGATGCCTTTTTCTTCTCCTTCTCTTTTTCCAACGTTTTATTTTGTTATTTTTCTTGTCTTCTGATTCTTTTGTTTGTCACAAAACAATATATTCACCATTATTTGACCGGTGAACAACTAATTAAACATGTGTCATTTTCCCTTTTCATGCATAGTGATTAGAGCTAAATTATGGTTTTTAAAGTAAATAATTGGAGTTGTTGATATTTATGGTTTTGAAAGTTTAAAGTGTAACTGGTAATACCTCAATTTTGTCACACTACAAAAAAATGATATATACTGACGGACATAAAATCGTCGGTAATACACCGGTGAATAGAAATAAGGCGTCGAGAGGAGTCCGTTGGTTGCAACGGCGAACAGAACCGCCACAGAAACGGCGGCGGCAGCGTGAGGGAGCGGTGGCTAGAGTTATGTTTGAGAAGAAAAGGGAGTTTAGTTGAGAATAAAGAATGAATGAAATAAAAAAACGAACCTCTTACCCTTGTAGTTCACCCGAACGGGTCGTTATACCCAGGTTCATAAAATTAAAATTACATTCTATACCGACACAAAAAATCAATCATCGGTATATGATTCACCTATACCGACGGTTACTATAGTTCGTCAGTATTTCTACTGACGGTTTTTTTATTTTCCGTCGGTATACATTACATCTATACCGACGATTAATACATCCGTCGGTAGAAATTAAATTTTTTATCGACGGTTTTAATTTTCGTCATTATATACTTTCTATACTGACGAATTTTATCCGTCGATATATGTACAATTTTTTGTAGTGTCGACTGGAATAATACTTTTGTAGTGATCTCCAAACAGCTTTGAACAGTAAGACTGAATATGTTTCCAGCGTTGATAACCATGTCTTGGACCTAATTGAAACTTTGAATTGCTTTCTATTATGGGAACATCATTCCCTTTGCTCTCTTCACTCTGCAGCTTCCTTCATTCTTAATTTGCACTGTTTATTTATTCTGACACGGTTTTTAGGCGAGTTTCGAGCGTTTTTCTGTTGTCTCAAGTTTCGACTGATCGTTGTGGGTCTGTTGCTGTATTTATCGATGTTCGGTGTTTGTCTAAAGCTATCGCTGGTTGAACCACTGGACATTGTTCCTTTGTTGTTTGTTGGTTTTCACTAATGCCTACGGCTGATGGGTTTGTTTTCTTTTGTTATGTCGCAGGGGGCTTATTTTGTCGTTGAATGTGCCGGGCTAAATTTTAGTTTTAATCTAACATTATTTCTTGATAAAAAAAATAACAGGTAAATGCACTAAAAAACTTTGAGATTCTAACCTTTTTTTCTTGAATCCTCTGACATCATATATCAAACTATTTTTACTTTCTAAATATTTTGCAGCCTTCTTTTGTAGTTTTTGGATAAAAAAGTTAATTTTTAACTTTCTCAAGTACAAAAACCTAAATCCCAAATTTTATCAAGTACATAATGACTTTACATAAAACAATGGTCATGCCAATATATAATATTTACTACGTAAGTGAAATGAATAGGAAAGTATCAAATCTTTTAATCACAAATTAAAGTAAAGAGACTTCTTACTAACATAATTGGTCCAAGTGATAAATATCTTGATATTATTTTAAATAAACTTTTTACATGCAAAAAATACATGTTGAAGACTCGCCCGCCAAAATTCTTAAAACTAGGAGGACAACAAAAAGAAAAAGTGAAGAGACTTTTAGTAGTAGTACACACCATACAAACATACATACATTAGTTTCCACAGCAATATATCATTCAACAAGTGAAGATTCTATTGCAGTGCAAAGTATATGGGATACATGAAATATAAAAATAAGTTTTTTTTCTTCTTCTAAAGAAATACTCCATATAGATATAAATATAGATATGCTAGCCGAGCAAAGGAAAGGTTGTGATCTCCGATCCTCCTCCACTGGGATGGCTAGGCTGCAAGCGTAAAGCGAAAACACGAGGACCTCCGTTTTGGTATCCGATAATGGTCTCATAATCCCCTCCATTATCGACTAAACCGTATGGATCTTCTTTGAGTACATCCTAATCAAAAAGTTGACACATAAATAAAATCACTCTTAAGAAACGATATCCTTTAGGTTAACGATTCGAAGCCTGAAATCTGTTTCCGTAATTTATTTTTCGATTCTCAAACCGGGACTTCTTTATAAGTTGATGATGCTTACCAGTTCATGTAACAAGTTTTTGTGGATCTCCTCCTCATTCCTCAACTGCAATTCAAGATGATATAGAAGAATGAGATGAATCATATTGCATTAAGATCTATCACTAAATTCAAAACATATCAAGTGTTATATTCAATAATTTTTCATATAGGTTTACATAGAAATACCTTCTTTTTGGAAGTGTCGATTTGATTGGTGATCACACGATACTGTCGACGCAAAGATTATTAACATAAATCTGGTCAGCTTCCATGTCAAAAGGAATTTCATCCAAAAATTTATATATATTTATTTTGTTTTCAATAAAGCATGAAGAGAAACAACAATAAGCTGAATCAACACAAAAAAGACAACAGATATAAACAGGGACGGACAAAGAACTTTATGTTAGGAGGGGCGAACCTATAAAATTCTAGGAGAGACGAACTTATAAAATTTTAGGGGGCGAAAATAGATTTTTAATAGGAAATACATAGTAAATTTCTAAAAAAAAGTCTAACTCATATAGAAATTTTAATTTTTTAGGGAGGCGACTGCCCCCTCCAGCCCCTCTATAGGTCCATCCCTGAATACAAACATCAACATAACAAAGCAGAAACTGCAGATTACAAGTTTACAACCATGGGGAAAACAGTATGGTTAGCTTCCCTAAGAGTGTATATAGCCATAATGCTACATTGGTTTGAGTGGCATTTATTACTCGCGTTTGAGTCTATTTTAGTACATGAGTTAGCAATAGACTAACTCTACTTTGTAATTTTTAGCCACTCACATGTGTTAATTTAAGTAAAGTGAAGGAATAAATATTACTTATTGTGAATAGGTACTATGTTTCACTTGATTTTTTACTCATCTTTCTGGCTTCAAGTTTAGATTTGTTTTAATTTTTCCTTATATTTTGATAAACTATTTTCAAACTAATATCTTTTGAGAAAAACTTTGATACACGGCATGTGTAAATTTTAGTTTATACGTGCGTGTCAAATTTAGGGGTTTAGTTCGTAGGGTTTAGAATTTAAGATTTAAGGGTTAAGGTTTTAGGTTTTAAATTTTAAAGAATAATTTTGTAAAAAAAAGTACACAGTTTGTGCATCAAAATATAACTTTTATTTTTTTTCTCCGTCAATATTTTTATTTTATTAATAGGTAATGTATATGAAATATATATATATATATATATATATCATTGTAAGCTAAATGTAATGTCATAAGAGTAAGAAATAGTTCATTATATTACTATGAAGTTGGAAATTTTAACAAAAGAATTAGTGAATTCCATGTATGAAAGTATGAGCTATAAGTCTCTAGAAAAAGAAATGCATATCAATCACTTTATATATGTGTGTACCACTCTTTGAATTATCTACAAGCTTTCTTCTTTTTTATGGGTATGATATTGAAGTTTAATAGTCGGAGTTCCTTTTAGCGGATGAGGGAAAAAGTGTTCATTGAAACGAAGACATGACTAATGAAGTTTATGCATAACTTGAGGCTTGGAATGGTGAAATTGTGAAGTTAATGATGTGGAGAAGAGTACATAAAATGTTATCGACACTGTATGTTGTAATCATTTCTATAAGATTGAGGAATTAGCAAAAGAGATGGATTTGGAGGGTCTTATTGGTTCAATCTAATTATTTTAATATATGCTTTTAATTAGTATTATTATTTTACTCAGACGCCTAATATGGAGTGATACTGCCAATCCAGTTTTTTTCGTTCACAATGTTATGATTGAGTTTTGTAGAGACTCATTATGGGTCAACCACTCCAATTTAGTTTTCTTCATTCACAACATCAGAATTTGAACCACTGACCTTGTTTAAGGGACCTAACGTCTTACCATGTTAGACCAACTAGTTGTTGATAATTGGTCTTATTATTTTAATATATGCTTTAAACCTTAAATTTGGACAAATCTTTTAACAGCTTGGTCTCGGATTGGGTAACTTTAATTTAAACTGAAATGATCACTAATTTATCAGCAAAATCTTGATTTTAAGGAAACAATGTTTAATAAAATGTTTAGCTATTATCATTTCCAAAGCAATTGTTTTAAACCCATCATGAAAATGAAATCTAACCTGGTATTTACCTAAATCACGAAGAATATGATGAACATTAATGGAGAAAAAAGAAGAGAAACCCTAGAGAGGAGGAAAAAGGTTAAAATGGCGGACCTTTCGATCACGAATAAGCTTGACAGCGTTATCCATTTCTTGCTCCAGTCCTCGAAGATCCTCTATGCTTGCATCGTTCAAACATTCACCCATCCTTTGCCTGCCATTAATTCCATCACATATTCAAAAAATCAAATCTGGAAGGGAAAAAAACGAATTAATAGATTCTTCCCGCTTACTTGATTTTCTTGCGCAGATTCCAGTTAACCTCTTTCACCTGCTTCAACTTCTCCTGCATTTTCTATAGAAAATAAACACAGAAAAAACAAAGAATCTGTCAATACCGCAACCGAAGATGAAAGTTAAAGAAGAAGATAAAAAGGCAAAGAGAGAAATAGAGACCTCATAGTGACCTTGCCAGAGATCGACGCCCAAGGTTTTCTGGTACTCATCAATGATCTGCTTCGTTCTACAAATTTAGAACAAATCTAGGGTTTCAAATTTCAATTCCTTTTTTTCAGAAAAGAAAGAAAAAAGAAAGGAAGGAAGAAATCAAGGGGTTTTAGAGTGATACGAAGTGGAAGGGCTGACGAACTCGTGGAGTTTCCCGGTAGTGGAAAGCATGATGATGGAAAGCCTGGCATCGCAGAGAACGGTGAGTTCATTGGCTTTCTTGAAGAGGCCGTTTCTCCTCTTGGAGTAGGTGACTTGCCTGTTGGTCGTGTTCTCGATGAGCTTGATCTGGATCTTTCCTCGAGCCATGAAATGATTGATTTTCTTCTATAATGATGATGGGTGAATAGTGGACTGGAGAAAACATTTAAGTAGAAATGGAAGAGACGATGGAAATGGAATATCCGTAGCTAAAAATGGCAAGGCATAGCCTAATCACAGAAAGGCTTTCAAGGGTTTGTTAAATGGGGCAATACGTAAACCAGAGTTTTACCCTTCGGGGACCATCACTTTCCGTCCTTCTCCGACCTCGTTATCAAACCGCGGCCGTGAATGGATGCAATGCAATTTTATTAAATTACACGTTTTTTTTATCGTTGTATGAGTGAAACGGATGAATGAAATTAACAGTAGAATATGTGAAAATTATCACTTACGGAAATAAAATAAGAAGTTGATCTCAGCCATCCGTTTCCCCATCAAACGATCTAAAAAACGTATAAAACTTAAAGAGTTTTACACTGTGTAAGTTGATCGTAACTCATATATATATACCTAAGTGGTTAAAGCTTCGATTCTCACCTGAGCGTTAAGTAACTTTAAAACTTGTGGCCATTATTTATCTCTTATATTGACAAAAAGAACCGATTGTCCTGTTATATTTTTTTAGTTGCCCTCTTAGCCTTGACTAATTCAGATTGACTCACGTCACACACCTGGTTTTGGTGGGTGTCTTTCGGAGAGAATTTCTTGCATAAAAAAGCCTCAAACTCGAAACATGTTATATTTAATTATGGTTTAAATACTAAAATATGAGGGTTTCTTTTAAGGGTAATTATTTCATACACTGTGGTGGAAACTAAAAGTTTTTATAAGTATCTTAGTTTTAGTGTTTATGGATTCAATTTAGAGTTTATGGGGTTAGGTTTATGGATTTATAATTTAAGGTTAAAATTTGAAGGTTTATGATAGTAATTTAGGGTTTAAAGTACCTATAAACCTTAAACTCTAACCATAGCACATAATTTCTAAACTACTAAGCTTTAGACCCCTAAACTAAATTCATAAATCCTAAAACTAAGGCGTTAGGCTAAACTTTTAGTTTTCACCGATAGCATATAAAATTTTCTTTTAAATTAATTGTACTCAATTTCTTCATTCTAGTTTTTTCTCCTTAGTTACCTAGTAGGGTGGTGTCACCGATTTTTCGATCAAGTAGCTGTCACTCATGCTTTGTCATAATTTTTATTTTTTCCTTCGCCTTTTCTTTTCTTTTCTCTTCTCTATCTATTTAGTTTTTTTTTCATATTTGATTTCTTGTGTTATTTTGTTTTAATGCAACTCTTGTCGCACGTTTTTTGAATGTTAGATTTGATATTACCTCTTCAATTGATATTGACTTGGTTATCTTACCAATCTATTTTTGTTTTGGACCTTCAAATTTGTTCTCTTATATTAATAGACTCTCACATTCACCAAAGATAAGTCATGGTTGAATGGTGATAAAGCCAGTTTGTTGATATGTTGTCATTGTTATATGCATTATTATGTAAATGTTGAAAGTGTTTATCATTCGACGTCAATGATAGTGTTTGTTTGTATCTATCATTTTTTTTAAATTTTTGGTTGAATTTTTAACTTTTTCTTTGTATGATTTTATTCTTAATATTTAGTGGCTAGTTTGTGCATTATGATAGTTTTAGAAAAAATTATCAACTAATGTAATTAGTATACTCTAATTTTTTATAGACTCTCGTTATAATTTTTTTGTTTTGTTTTTTATTCAAATAAAACTAACACTATTACTTGTACCAAAAAAATAAATTTAAATGTAATTTAATTGTACATATACCAACCTGTTTCGATTAAAATCATGGGATTATGGAGTATAAATGTAATTCTAACCTAAAAAATATACTTAGAAAAATGTTTTAAAAATAATTGATGTGACGGGTGAATGGTTCTTACTGCTTGTGTTGCAGGTTTAGAGATGGGGAAGAGCAGTAATTTTTGATGAAATTAACGTTGTTTAAAGGTAATGTCATTTCAATGCTCCTATCTCACGTCTAATCCAATGCTATTCTTTTCGCTCTTTTTCCCGGTTACCATAATCACAAGTTTGGGAAATTTCTAGGATGGTCCCTCTACCTTTTTTTTTCTTATCAAAACAAAAAATCTGAACCCCGAAGCCGTGATTTTTATTAAGGGTCCAAGATTAATTCGTAAATGCTTAATGCTTTGTTCAGAAATGCTTTCTGAGCTGATGAACATAAAAGCAACACCGAACTGTCACGCTAGACATATGCAGAACACTCGTTTAAAATTCAAATTTTATTTCAGAAGTTGAAAAATCTAACTTCTGGCAAACGCTTGTTTTCAGTCCAACTATTGTTTTAAAATCTGTGCCGAACGAAACCTAAGAGGTCAAAGTATAATTTATTCAGCGGATTAGTTTATATTTATTATAATTTATCAAGGCATTGTGGGATATTTTTTCCACTTAAAAGGGGCCAAGGCTACTGCCTCCTTTGGGACTTGACATTTTTTCCACTCCAACATTCCGAGCTGCGATACGTGTTTAGTAGGAGATTCGAAATGTTTATACGTGGGGTTGTAAGGGAGTTTCTTGGAGCTTGGCTTGTAGTCTTTAGGGGTTCGTGGTTGGGTGTGTATTAGTTGGAGCATTATTCTAATCAGGAACGGAGCTAGGATTCAATGTTGGGAAAGGTAAGAGTATATTTAAATTTAAAAATTGGTAATGGACAAAAGCCTTATTTGATTAACATTTAAACTAAAGGGACTAAAACTATAATTATACCAAAAATTGGGAGGGACAACAGCCCCTCCCACACCCCACATGGTTCCGTCCCTGATTCTAACCACCCAAGATGTATGCCTTAAATTCTAACTACAATCCCTAAATTATAAACACCTACACATAAATCCTTAAACCCAACATCCTAAAATAGAACTCTAAACACTAAAACTAAGGCGCTTGTGGAAACTTTTAGTTTTCACCGCCAGTGTATTAAATAATTACCCTTGAATTATACCTAATTAATCTAGGATTAATATTTGATATACTGCATGTGTAAAAAAAAGTTTACACAAGCATGTCTATTTTCAAGCCTAAATCTAAATTTCTAATTTTAAAACCCTAAAAATCTAACCACACACCACAAACCCTAAACCCTAAATTTTAACCACAATTTAAAAAAATTAAACTCTAAAATCTACAACCTAAATACCTAACCTCTAAACCTTAAAACTCTAAATAACCCTACTTGTGAAAACTTTATTTTTCACCGCCAATGTATAGGATAATAATCCATTAATCTATGACACATGTTTAATAATAAATTATGGAAAATACTTTGATGCACAAGCTGTGTAAACTTTAGTTTACACAAGCCCTTTAATTTTAGGGTTTAGGGTTTAGGGTTTTATGTTAGGGTTTAGGGGTTTAGTATGTAGGGTATATAATTTAAGGTTTATGGTTAGAATTTAGAGTTTAGAGTTTAGGGCTTAGGGTTTAGGGTTTAGGTTGCTAGGGTTTGTGATTTAGATTTTAAATTTTATAAAAGGATTGTGTAAAAAAATTTACACAGCTTGTGCATCAAAATAAAACCCATAAATTATATATATATTAAATATATGTGTGTATTTCCATACGATACTATTTTATTGAATTAGAATAAAAATAATTTAAAAAAAAAAACATGAGATACATAACTGATGCGACATGTGAATGACTCTTACTGCTGGTTGTAGCAGGTTTAGAGATGGGAAGACCAGTAATTATTTTGAAGAAATTAACGTTGTTAGAGGTAATGTCATTCCCATGCTCCCATCCCACGTCTAATTACAAGTTTGAGAAATTTATATGATGGTCCATCCACCTTTTCTTTATTATAACAAAATATTTAAAATTCGAGGCTTTAGAATTTAATGTTAATGTTTAAGCTTTTATGTTTAGTAATTTAGAATTTATACTTAAAAGAAGGGTTGTGTAATCTTTCTTTACACGATTTGTATATCAAAATATAATCCCTTTTATAATGGACTGTTATTTCATACACAAGCAGTGAAGTTTTTTTACACAAGCGTGTCTAATCTAAGGCTAAAATTTAAAATTGAAATCCCTATCCTTAAACCCATAAATATTAAACCCTAAACATTAAATTATGAATTTCAACCATAAACCCTAAATTATATGACATACAATCTAAACTTAAACTAAACTCTAAACATCTTAACTAACCCATTTTTAGAAACTAAATTTTTTACTGTAAGTCGGTGTATGAGATAATAATCCTTTTACAATACCCTTTCCTACAAAACTTTATTCTAAAGGTAAGACAATTTATATTTTGTTAAATATATTACTTGATCCTAAAAAAACTTTATTCTATAAAATTTTATGTCTAATATAAATGTTTAATTTTTAAATAAATCTAATCATCATATATTCTCCAATAAAATAGAATTATATAAAAAAATCAACCTAACTATTAATTAGAATTCAAATCAACATCTAATGTTTTAATTTTTTTAGACCCCTCCTTGACATTAAAAGACGACTATAAAGTACAAGTTACTCTAATTAAGCAGAGGCAAAGTAAGAAAATTGTGTTGGAGGTTGAAATAAAATTAAAAATATGTATTAAAATTGCTTAAATTAAATTTATTATTAAGTTTAGGAGGGGCCAAAATCAGAATTTTGTATTAATAAAGGGGCTAAAATGGATTAAATTGAATTATTAATGCTTGAGAAGCTCTAAATGTATGAATACACCATTTACCTTCTCCCCTGCAATCAGGGTGTTCTACAATAAAAGCCTGGCAACCTAGAGATAGACTTATAATAAAATAACCCTACACGAACTCTATTCAAGATTGATCTTAATGATAGCTTAGGGACGGCTTTGAGTTTAAGGCATTAAACTACTGGTCGCCGCTGATCCATATACCCAATGGTCAAATCATGATTAATCGAGATTCACTAATTGGTCTAGTGACTAAAGATGTTCATCTTATTTCATCTTGTATGGGCTCAAATTCCGACATGAGAATATAATACACCTCTATTTAATCAAAAGAATCATGATTAACCGTACCGTCCAGTACTAGTAGATCTAGAAATTCAAAAAAATGTTTAAAATATTATTTTTCAACGGGTATAAAAATTTTCATATTTTTTTCTCTATGCACTAAACTAATTTTAAGAAAAAATTAACAATAATTTTTCCCCCAAGAATGGAGGTGCAATTACACCCTTCCAAAGCCATGTTTAGGGACGGAGCTAGGATCAAGCATCGGGAGGAACAAGAGTCTATTAAGTCTTTAAATTTAAAAATTAGGATGGGCAAAGACCTTATCTAACTAATATTTAAACTAAAATGACATAAAATACAATTGTACCAAAAATCTTGGTGGGGCTCCCAACCTATCAATGGCTCCGTCCCTGGTAGGGGTGGGAATTGTCGGGTACCCGGTTCATTCGAGTACCTCATTAGGCGGCCCGTGTCCCGGCCTATTATATCCGGGTACCCGGGATTCGGGTACCCGGTTCCTATTTTTTTATTTTTTTTATTTTAAAATTAAAAAAAATCACATGTTAAACACAAAATATTTAAAAAAATAATAAACTTTAAACTTAAAAGAATATAATACAAACATAGAAAAAATATAGAGATTTAAACTTAATTTTAGAGTGAGAATATTAAGAAACATAAAATAAAAATATAATTTTAAATATAAAAAATATATATTAATTTTTATCGGGTCGGGTCGGGTACCGGTAAGGGGAAACTTTCGGCCTGTGTCCCGGTAAATTTGTCGGGTCGGGCACCCGGCCTAGTCGGGTAATTTTTTTTCGGGAATTACCCGACATTTTAGGTTCGGGTCGTCGGGTTTTCGGGTCGGGTCAATCGGGTCGGGTATTTTTTCCCACCCCTAGTCCCTGGCCATATGGATCTGCACTTGGTGTGGTCAAAAAGTTTTTATGGATTAAAATCTTAACATTTGTATTGAGAATATTAATGTCGTTATATTGTATAAAAATGGTTGCAATTTATAAAAACTCATTAAGATAATATTTGTGAATTTGAATTTTTTAATATAGAATTTGAATTTTAAGAATAAATAGTGCTTTCGAGACAAACATGAACCCTAATATTTTAGACGGCGACCCTAGGAGGACGGCGGCCAGCGAGGCTCCGGTGACGGCTTCTGGGCATGATGGTGGTCAGCCCCCTGAAAACATATCGCAGGTTTCGGTGGGACCAGCATTGGAACGTCCAGGTTCGCCTCCGGCTATGGAGGATCAACGAACTACCAAAAAGGACGAAATCAAGATGATACAACGGTTGTGTTGGATGATTTGGAATCGATGGATTTCGAAGCGGATGGGATGAAGGTTGGAGACGAGTCTGAGATGACTGACTTGGCAGATCAATCCCATGCTGACTTGGGTGACTTGAGGTCGAAGGCAAGGGTTATGTATGCTAGCATGGTTCGTGAGGCTGTTACAACATGAAGAACTAATGTTTTGATATAATAATTGAAAAATAGTTTTGGACTAAATTGAAAAGATTTCAAATTGTTTTTAAATCCAAACAACTTGAGAATATGTTTGTGAAATTTTTAAAGGGGTTTTTAATGTGTTTTCTAAAGCCAAACTTTACAAAACCACCCATGTGTTTCGAAACACCCCTAGGCGTTTCGAAACGACCATTCACAGTGTCAAAACATTTCGATACAGCTCTGTATGTTTCAAAACGAGCTTTAATCTGGGTAAGGGTTTTTACATAGCGTTTCGATACGAGCTTCACCGTTTCGATACGAGCTTCACCGTTTCGATACGACTATTTCCTCAACGGTCAAATCCCTAACGGCTATTTCTCAACGGTAATTTAAATTGCAACTCAACTGTCACTCGTACTGAAGAACTAATGTTTTGATATAATAATTGAAAAATAGTTTTGGACTAGATTGAAAAGATTTCAAAAGTGCCTTTAAGTCCAAAGAACTTGAAAATAAGTTTGTGGATGGTTTAAATGGTTTTGGCAATGTTTCAAACGTTTTTAAGTAACCAAATCATAGTTTTTAAGGTACCCATTTCGAAACAGGGGGACTTGTATCGAAACATTTTGAAACTGCCAAAACCCATACCGAAACAGGGCTTGCCCGTTTCGATACGGAGGGTCTTCGTTTCGAAACACCCCTTTGGTGTTTCGATACGCCCAACAGTCAAAACCTCTCCAACGGCTTTTTAAATTGCATCTTAATTGTCACACGTTCCGAAATGGGGTGTTACCGTTTCGATACGGATCAAGAGAGTTTCGAAACGGCTAGGGGCATTTCGAAACGGCTTGCTGCATCATACTTCAACGGCTAGTTCTGAAGAAGGGCGTTCCGAAACGGGTTCGATTGTTTCGAAATGGACGTCTGCAGAACTTCATTTAATGAGGGAAATAAAGTATTCAACGGCTCCAAAACATCCCTAACAGCTAGTAACGACCACAAGCTCAGTTGGGACTATAAATTGAAGGGTTGAACACTTGAAGAAAAAAAGAGACAACATCCAAGCAATATGGTCAAGAGAATTAAAGTCTAAACCCGTATTTTACTATTCTCTTGTACATAGTCTTTAGAGAGTGAGCTTTATTGTAAATCCTTGTACTCTTGTGAGCTTAAATTTGTGTAAACACTCATCTTGTGAGATATTAAGTTGACCAAAAAAATCCCTTATAAAAAGAGAGGTTATAGTTTAGCCTTGAGAGAAAAACTAGAGTTGGTTTTATCTTAGCCAAGTCCAAAAGATAGTGTTGTAACGGTTTCCTCCTCATCCAAGAAAAGAGGACGAATTCATTGTTGAGTGGGTTGGGAAATCCTTAGTGGTGTGCTAAGGTAGTGGATGTATGTGCTTGTTAGAAGGTTGAACCACTCTAAAATCATTGTGTCTCTTGTCTACTTTATTTCGATTTTAGCAAATTCAACCATCAAACATTTACAACCCTCCTTGACGGTTTCGGTGATCGATTTGAGCATGCTATAAACCCAACAATTGGTATCAAAGCCTCGTCTCCATCGAAGGACTAACATCCGGGAGTAAAGATCCAATGCTCGTAGTCCACCGTTCAAGAAAATGGCAAGATTTGAAGAAGTCCATTCTATCTCGTGTCCTCCGCTCTTCGAAGGAGAAGCATACTTCCAATGGGAAAATATCATGAAATTCTTCATCAAGTCTCAAGAATATGAGGTTTGGGACATCATTGAAGACGGGCATTTGGAAGCTCTGAAAAAGAAGAAAAAGCAAAGGAGTGCCAACGAGACGAAGGTAAAGCTAAACACCAAGGCGATGCACATTCTCTATTGTGGCCTTAACGAAGAAGTTTCCAAGAGGATCTCCACATGCAAAAGTGCCAAAGAATTGTGGGAGAAACTTGAGAAGCTTTATGGCAACAAGAAGGGAGAAAAGAAAGATGATGATCAATCATGTGCAAACCTTCTCTCTAATCCAAAGGTGGATGGTGTTTTGGCTCTCGATGAGCCTAAGGTATCTTCTAACTCAAGTGAGCTTTATTCTTACTCTTTCGATGAGTTGCAAGATGGTTTCAATGAATTATTTTTAGAATTTGAGACCATGAATTCGAAATTTAAGAAAATGATTTCAAAACTTGAATTTGAAAATGATTTTCTTTTGAAAACAAAATTGGATTTTGAAAACCAAAATAAAATTTTGAAAATGATTTAGAGTTTTCAAAAACAAGTAAAGATGTTTTAGAAAAAGAAAATCTTGATTTGAAAGTTAAGCTTAAAAGCTTCACAAAAGAAAAAAAATATTTTTAATAATTCATCTTGTCACATAATGGCAAAATGCTCACATTGCCATTACCATGGTCATTCCTTACATACTTGTCCTATTAAGAAGAGAAAATCTTATAGGATTAGACAAGTGTGGGTTCCTAAGGGAACTAAAGACATTATGACTAACATAAATGGATCCAAAGTAATTTGGATACCAAAAATCAAGTGAATGTCTTTTGTAGGTGGGTTGAAGCAATGGGAAGAGATGCAAAGACATGAAAATGCTCTACTCACACAAGTGAAGAAATTGGGTAACCTCTAAGCTTATAGCTTTTATTTTCTTTTATCTTTGGTTATCTAATTTTCGTTTTAAAGTCTTAGATTATTTGTTAAGCCTAACAATGATGCTTGAGTAAGGGAGAGCCATTTTAAAACCAAAATTCTTATTTGTGTCAATTTTTTTAACCTCCTAAATTATTTTGAACTTAAAGTTATTTAAATTCATTTTGATATAACAAAAAGGGGGAGAAATAGTTTGAAAAAATGATTTTTCAAGAGAGTAAGAGGGTCATTTTAAAATCAAAATTCTTTTTGTGTCAATTTTTCTTACCTCCCAAGTTATTTTGAACTTAAAATTATTAAATTCTTTTTGATATAACAAAAAAGGGGAGAGTTTGGTTTGAAAATTGTATTTTCAAATGAATAAAGGGGGCTTTAATTATTTGTCTATTTTGAAATATCTTATTCAAATTTTTAAACTTAAAGAGGGAGAATCCCAAACAAATTTTTAAGTTAGTTTTATTATATCAAAAAGAGGGAGATTGAAGAACTAATGTTTTGATATAATAATTGAAAAATAGTTTTAGACTAGATTGAAAAGATTTCAAAAGTGCTTTTAAGTCCAAACAACTTGAAAATAAGTTTGTGGATGGTTTAAATGGTTTTGGAAATGTTTGAAACGTTTTTAAGTAACCAAACCAGAGTTTTCAAGGTACCCGTTTCGAAACATGGGGACCTGTATCGAAACATTTTGAAACTGTCAAAACTCGTACCGAAACAAGGCTTGCCCATTTCGATACGGAGGGTCTTCATTTTGAAACACCCATTTGGTGTTTCGATACACCCAACGGTCAAAACCTCCCCAACGACTATTTTCCCAACGGCTTTTTAAATTGCAGCTCAATTGTTACACGTTCCGAAATGGGGTGCTACCGTTTCGATACAAATCAAGAGATTTTCGAAACGGCCAGAGGCGTTTCAAAACGGCTTGCTGCATCAGACTTCAATGGCTAGTTCTGAAAAAGGGTGTTCCGAAATGGGTTCGATTGTTTCGAAACGGACGTTTGCAGAACTGCATTTAATGAGGGAAATAAAGTCTCCAACGGCTCCAAAACATCCCTAACGACCACAAGCTCAATTGAGACTATAAATTGAAGGCTGGAACACTTGAAGAAAAAAAAAGACAACATCCAAGCAATATGGTCAAGAGAATTAGAGTCTAAATCCTTATTTTACTATTCTCTCGTACATAGTCTTTAGAGAGTGAGCTTTATTGTAAATCCTTGTACTCTTGTGAGCTTAAATTTGTGTAAACACCCACCATGTGAGGTATTAAGTTTACCAAAAAAATCTCTTGTAAAAGGAGAGGTTCTAGTTTAGCCTTGAGAGAAAAACTAGAGTTGGTTCTATCTTAGCCAAGTCCAAAAGATAGGGTTGTAACGGTTTCCTCCTCATCAAAGAAAAGGGGACGAATTCATTGTTGAGTGAATTGGGAAATCCTTAATGGTGTGCTAAGGTAGTGGATGTAGGTGATTGTTAGAAGGCTGAACCACTCTAAAATCATTGTGTCTCTTGTCTACCTTTATTTAGATTTTAGCCAATTCAACCATCAAACATTTACAACCCTCCTTGACGGTTTCGGTGATCGATTCGAGCGTGCTATAAACCCAACATGTACCGAAATGGGTAGTAACCATTTCGATACGACCAGAGGCATTTCAATACGGCCAGAGGCGTTTCGATATGGCTTTTTGCATCAGACTTCAACGACTAGTTCTGAAGAAGTTCGTTCCGATACGGGCTCACTTGTTTCGAAACGAACATCACTAGAACTGCAATTATGGTGCGAAATAAAGTCTCCAATGGCTCCAAAAAAAAACCCCAACGGTTCTCAAAGGCTACAAACTCAATTGGGAGAATAAAAAGGACCTCCAAGCATCAAGAGAAGACTAATGCTTCAATTCTCAACAACATATTGATAAAGAATTTGTCTTAGAGCTTAATTGTTCATTTTCTTGTATAGACAACACTAGTGAGCTAAACATTGTTATATTTGCTCAAGTGTTTAAGTTTTGGGTGAGAGCTTTATAGTGCAAACAAATACCTATTAGAGGGATTTCAAGTTTGCTTAGAATTTATCTTGTGAGAGAGTGCTTGATCAAGATTTGGGTAGAAAGCTTAATCATTGTAACGGTTTCCTCCTAATCCGAGAAAAGGGGACGAAATTCAAGAGTGAATTTGTTGAAATCCTTAGTGGAAAGCTAAGGTAGTGGATGTAGGTGCTTGTTAGAAGGTCGAACCACTATAAATCCTTGTGTATTTTGTCTATCTTTCACCTCCCACTAAAACACCCAAAAATCCAACTTCTCCATACTTAGCGAGCTAGAACGGTCGAAGGAAATCGATAACATAAAACCCAACACAACAGGTAAGAACATTGATGTTTTTCCTGATCTTATTTCGGAAAAGATGGTGGTTTGTGATGAAGATTGTGTTGTGGATCGCTCTGGAATTTTTTCAAAGATCACATTCTCGGATCATGTGCATGATCAAATCGACCTAAGTATGCGCCAATCTATCATAGTTCGATTGTTGGGGCAGAACATTGGCTACCAAAAGTTATTGAATCGAATTCATGCTTTATGGCGTCCGCGGGGCGAGATTCAACTTGTTGATCTTGCAAATAACTATTTTTTGGTTCGTCTAGAAGATCCTCGGAACTATGAGAGCGTTGACAGAAGGGCCATGGACGATCTTTGGTAGCTATTCAACTGTGCAATCCTAGAGTCGTTCATTTTCAACGTCTGAGAAGCACCCTTCGTATGTTGTGGTTTGGGTCCATCTACCAAAACTTTCGTATCGATATTACTCTAAAGCTTTGTTTCGTCGCATTGCAGAAATTATTTAAAAGGTTGTGAGGGTTGATTATAACACTCAGGAAGGGGAGCGGGGGAAGTTTGTGAGGCTTGCGATCATGGTTTATTTGAATAAACCATTGTTACCGTGTATTGGTATTGATGGTTTTGTACAAACACTTGAATATGAGGGCTTATAGAACATATGTTTTTCTTGTGGAGTTTATGGACATAGGAAGAAGGTTTGTCCTTAGAATATTCATCCCAATAGTGACATAGGTTCTGCCGCTACCACTGCTCCTGATTTGGGACCACGAACTTTTGGGGTTGAGGGTCTAGATGGTTTATTTGGCCATTGGATGGTGGTTGATAATAGATGCCGTCGACCTTAAATTAATGCACAAAGAAATAAGGACAAGCTTCTTACATCGGGCGGAGTAAGGGGTTATAGGTTTGCAGCATTAGAGGTGGACATTATGGAAGATGGGGAGGAACAAATTTCTATGAATGTAGATGACATGATTCGGGTCAACGAGGTTGTTAATATGGATGTAGCTACAAGTTCCGACTCGCACCATAGGGAGTTACCCCAATCTAGGAATGTGGTTAAAAATACGACTTACCTTGCCTCTAACCTTCCAAAAAATTCGAGGGCTGCCAAGAATGTTGCCGACAAAGCTACGTCTGTTCCAATGGTGTCGGGACAAAGTTGTGGAGCATGCTTCGGCTGGGAAGAATCTTGAGCATCGATCGGTTTCTATATTGGAGCAGGGTCATGGAATGAACGCTTTGGAAGGGGAAGCAAGTGCTAAGAGTCAAGGCTTCAAAGTTAAGCAAGCTAAGGAGAATGCTACTAAAGGGTTAGCGATTCGTAAATTGGCACTGACAAAAACTGTTTCGAGGTCGGTGCTTAATGAATAGGTGGAGAATGTTCACTCCCAACTCAATGCTATTGCGTTGCAACAGAAAATTGAGCCGCGTGGAGCCTCCAAAGTGGTTGTTAATTATACGGGTGCCCTTGACCGATTGCTCATGGTCAGTCAAGCACAGGTGTGATGGTTGATTTATCCATGCTTTGAGAGAATAGGGATGTGGTCCTCAGCCAATAAGTGTTGTTGGTTTTTTTCTCTTTTTGTTTATTATTTTATGATGTTTATGCTATGAAATTGTCAAGGTGCGGTGAGCACCACTTTTTGGAGTTATCTCGGGTCTTTTACAAGGGAACACTCGCCTAAGGTGCTTGCCTTATTTGAACCGCGTGTTAGTGGGCGACGTGCCAACCGGGTGATTGCTAAATTTGGATTTCCCTATTTTTTTCGGGTTGAGACCCAAGGCTTTAGCAGGGTATCTGGCTCTGATGGAAAGATCGAAAGAGGAGGTGAGTCTGGAAATTTTGCATATTGCTAATCAGTTTGTTAATGGTAGAGTGCGAGTGTTCGGCTTTGAATCGTGGATTCACTTTACTGTGGTGTATGTGAGTTCGAATAGCACTAAACGAAAGGCGTTATGGGCTCAACTTGAAGCGTTGAATCCTGGTACAGATGTCATTTGGTTTATATGAGGTGATTTTAATGTTATTTTAACCTTAGATGAGAGGTGATGAGGCTCGGATTTGCATGTGAATGGTTGCCAACCTTTTGCAGACTTCATCTTCCAGTCCGGGTTACTTGATATTGGTTTTTAGGGGCCTCTTTTTACTTGGTCTCGTTGTAATATTTATGAGCGGCTTGATCGATGTTTAGCTAATACTGCATGGTTTGATTCTTTTTCATATTCTCATGTTTGTCACCTTGAAAAGAATGGTTCAGACCATCGGCCTTTGCTTCTTCGATTAGTTCAACATGAGCGTGATCGAACACCATGACCTTTTCGTTATCTCATAGCTTGCCAGGACCATCCCGAGTTCCAAAACTTCTTTGGGTCGATTTGGGGAAGTAATGATCTTTTGTTAAATATTTCCTCTTTTCGGGTGAAGATTGGTGAATGGAATTTAGATATTTTTGGGCAAATTGGTAAGAGGAAGAAACGTCTCTTAGCTCGGTTACGTGGATTGATATGACTCTTGCTCGCTTTCATTCTGATTCCCTTGTGGCTTTAGGGAGAAAGTTACGGTCGGAGCTTGAAGAGGTTATGAATCAGGAGGAAAGCTTATAGAACCAGAAAGCTTGCGCTAATTGGATTTTGGAAGGGGATCGGAATACTTCTTTTTTTCATGCGACCACTATGGTACAGAGGCGCAAGAATCTTATCACGGGACTAAAGCTGAATGGCTCTGATTGGTGTGATGATCAAAATGAACTTCAACGAGCTGCCTTAGATTTCTTCAATGTGTTATTTACGTCTTTAGGGGTGCATGGTTATGGATATCCGATTTGTGGGAATTTTAATCACATTGTAGGGGTTTTGTTGGATCTGGATGTAAACCCAGTTTCGAATGATGAGATTTTTATGGATCGCCGACTGATGCTTTTATTCCTTCTATGGGTATCTGGGAGGGTGATCCCTTGTGACTGTATCTTTTTATGCTTTGTATGGAACGCTTGACGCATGTTATTCAAAAGGAGAATGCTAGTGGTAGTAGGAACGTGTTCAAGACTTCGAAGAATAGCCTTATTATCTCACATATATTCTTCGCTGATGATTTGTTGTTATTCGCTGAGGCTTATGTTCCACAAATGTCTCTGATTGCCCGAATTCTTCAGGATTTTGGTGCGGCTTTTGGAAAAAATTTAGTATTGCTACGACTACTATTTTTTATTTGAATATTTGGCAGGCGATTAGTGGAGGTTTTGGTTTCGTTGAAGTTGATGACCTTGGAAAATATTTGGGTGCTCCGCTTTTGCATAAACGAGTTACCTCGGCTACTTATGGTTATTTGATACAGATGGTGAAGACGCGACTCAACTGATGAAAGGCTAAAACATTGTCCTTGGCAGGCCAGATTACTCTAGCTAAGGCACTGCTTTCAGTTATCCCAATTTACACTATGTAGACAGATGTGTTGCCAAAGAAAATTTATTCTGAGTTGGAATCTCTAATTCGGTAGTTTATTTGGGGAATTACAGCAGAACGTGGCGAGGTGCATCTTGTTCGATGGGACGATGTGTGCAAACTAGTTACATACGCTAGTCTTGGCTTTCGAAAGCTTGAAACAATGAATGAAACGTTTTTAATGAAGTTGGCCTTTTTCATAGTGGCGAAGAAAGATGCCATTTGGGTGTGATTTCTCTTATCCAAGTACAAATGATCTATTGATGCTTCGGATTTTCCTTTGTCTTCGTCAGGGTCTCGTTTGTTGAAGGCGTTAGCTTTAGTGTGGCAGGATGTGCGTAGTAACTTGTCGTGGAATGTTGGCAATGGACATAGCATCAGCTTTAGGCACGTCAATTGGTTACCTGAGGTTGGAGTGTTAGTTGCGCATGTACCTATTGTGGAACGGGCAAGGCTACCTTGGTTGCCTGTAGAGGCAATGGTCGATGCATTGGGCAGCTGGCGCTGGTCAGAAGTGCAGAATTTGTTGGCTATGTCTATTTTGTTGCGTTTGGCAGCGTTAAAACAGCCAGATCCTAGCTTTCCGAGAGACACTGTGGGTGGGGATTGTGTGCAGATCACTAGTTTTCGATTAAGTCGGCATATGAGTTGAGAGTTGGTCCTATTCATGGCTCTCAAGATCGAATTTGGACTTTGATTCACAAGTTTTGCGAGTTGTAAAAAGTTAAGATCATTCTTTGGCTTACTTGTTCTGGTAAGTTGATGACAAACATTGAACGTGCACGACGTCATTTTACGATTGATACTCGTTGTTCAGTTTGCCATACGTGTGATGAGGATGTGGATCATATTCTCCAGTTTTGTGGTGTTGCTCAGTCGACGTGGGCACTAATTGTCAAACCTACGAGGTTATCAGCTTTTTTCAGTTTACCTTTTCATTATTGGATCGAGCAAAATTTATAAGAAGCTTCCTCCTTTGGTTGTGATGCTACAAATTGGGATTTGGTTTTTACCTCGGTGCTTTGGAATCTTTGGTGTCAACGGAATGCAATAGTTTTTGGTACTTTGATTGAGGATCGAGGCTCTATCCTGACTCGAAGTATGTGGCTTGCGCATACAACCAGTGTGGCACTTGTGAAGAAACGTTTTCGGCCGGTGAGGATTATCGGGCAGCCGTCTGTGTGTGATCATTGATTGTCGTCGGAGATGGGGTGGACTAATATTAATAATGACGACTCGCGCTCGAGGCTTGATGAAAGGGCTCGATGTGGGGGAGTACTTCGGAATCACTTGGGGACATGGTTACGCGGATTTAGTAAGTTCATTGGTTGTTGCTTAATCTTGGAGGCGGAGTTGTGGGGTATTTATTCGGGGCTCTCTCTTGCTTGAGAGATGGGTTTGCGTTGCATTTTAGTTGAATCTGATAGTGTTGAGGCCATTAAGATTATTGAACGTGATGATCGTAGAGGATGTGTTCTTGCAATCACGTGATGTATTTAGGAGTTGCGTCGAAGGGATTGGAGAGTCTCTTTTCGTTCTATTTCTCGGCGTAGTAATCAAGTCGTTGATGCTTTGGCGAGACGGGCAAGTACTGAGAATCTTAATCTGATTTCTTTTGATGATCCCCCGACTTATGTCGTTAATTTATTACATGCAGACATGTTGTTTTTGAGTGCTTGATTTAGTGACTTTATGATATATTGTTGTTATTATGTGTACTCTTTTTCCTCCAATAGGTTTAGGGAGATTTTTTTAATGAGGCACGTGATAACAAAACCCTTCTTATAAAAAAAATAGAAAAGAAAATGCAAACTTAACGTTGATTATGACAATGTAATGTTTATTGATTATTTTTTTAAGCTCATAAATTTATTAGATGTTTATTTAATAGTGATTTTAAAATTCATGTATAAATTTAGATTTGATAAATCTATAGTTAGTAAATAGAGTATAGTTCGATTGACATTGTCGTCTTTGTAGGAGTACGTTTTATGGCCGGAGAATGTGAATAGTATGGGCATTGTATACTGAATGTTCAAAAAAATAAATGGGTTAACTATTGGGATGGTCACTTATGTTTCCCCCAGTACAGAGTTGGTCACCGATTCTGAAAAACGACCAGTAAGGTCACTTATGTTTTTGAGGCGTAAACTTTTGGTCACCTAACCGTTTGTTGTCGTTAACCTTTGACGATAGGTTAATCTGAAGCAAGAAAAAAAAGGATAAATTACCTAGACAGTCCCTAAACTATTACTTCACTCCTATTTTGACCACCGAAATAAAAACAATTTGTATAATTACACATTTACTCCTCCACATTTTCAATTTTTTTATTTCTTCGTCATCTAACGCAATCTCTAATTTTCTATTATATTAATCCTCAATTCGCACAATATATTATAATCCATCACGGTATATATCCATGTTTCAAATAATGTTTGTAATCCTCAACTCATAATTTTTAATCTTTCAAAAAATCCTAAAATTTTGGAAATTTTACAAAGTAGTCCTCAAATCCCTAAAATTACTCAAACCCAAACCCCAAATCGCCATCGCTTTCGTCGTCGATCGCCGCCCATGACTACACCCCTTTGGTCTCCGAAGCATGACGGTCATTTCCCCCAACATGACGTCACTGGAAACGGCGAATGACGTGCAACTGAACGTCGAACGCGAAATCGACGTTCGACTGGCACGCTATTCACCGTTTCCAGTGATATCGTGCTGGGGGAAATGGTTGCCATGCTCCAGCGACAGAGGGGTGTGGTCAGAGGCGGCGATTGGCAGCGGAAGCGGCAACGATTTTGGGGTTTGAGTTTAAGTAATTTTTGGGATTTGAGGACTGTTTGTAAAATTTCTGGATTAAAGATTAAAAATTCTGAGTTTTTTTTCATTAGATTGATTTTAAAAAATAAAAATAGTTCCACATGTCGAGCATTGATTGGTTGATAATTTTTAAAACCCCTTAACGGTCTGGCACCTAAAATTATAACGGTTGAAACTTTGGGCACCTATTTTTACAAAAAAATACTTTAGGCACCTAAAGTTCATAAAAGGTATACTTTAGGCACCTATTTTCATTTAAGCCTTTCGAATATGCTATGTAAATATTGTTGCACGTAAATTGGGCATTATTTTGTACTGAACCATATTAAGAATTACAAACATTATTTGAAACATGGGTATATAGAGTGATGAATTATAATATACGGTGTGAATTGAGGATTAATATAATAGAAAATTAAAGATTGAGTTAGTTGAAGAAGAATATGGAAGATGATGGAGGAGAGAAGAAATAAAAAATGTAAATGTGGATGATTAAATGTGTAATTATACAAATTATTTTTATTTCGATGGTCAAAATAAGAGTAAAGTAATAGTCTAGGGATTGTCTAGGTAATTTATTCTTTTTATTATCTCAAATTAGCCTCTCGTTAACAATTAATGGCAACAAACGGTTGATTGACCAAAAGTTTACGCCTCGAAAACGTAAGTGACCTTACTGGTCGTTTTTCAAAATCGGTGACCAACTCTGCATTTGAAAATCAAAAATCCCTATAGGGTTCGGTTAATCCCCATAAAAAACAAATCTTACTATTTCACTAGCCAAAATATATGGCCAATTTTAGTTTACAAGTCATGTATTTATTACACTTAAAAATTTCCAAATCTTAATACATTGAAACAAATATCAACATTAAATCTCCAAAATTACAAACATTAATAATAAATTTAGTATATAGGTGGTAAATGGGAGGTAAGTATATTTTTTAAAATTTTGTAAAATATCGAGGACTCATGCAGATATTTTTCGGAGATCCCACGAGATTTATACGAGTACGATTCGGTGATCCCCACGGTGTGGATATAGCAATCTACGTTCCCATCCTCGTTTGAGCTTCGGGGATAAAATTTCCTATTCTCCGTCCTCGTGGATGAATATCTCGGTTATTTTCTATCTCCGCCAGTTCAGATCTCATGATTTTAGGTTATTTTCCACCTGATTGTCACCCCTAATAGAATCCAAATCTTAAATTTGAAATCAAATAGCACAAAGACACAAAGTGTGTTTTTTAATAGTCTTAAGGTGGTTACAAGGTAGTCTTTGTTTATATTTTTTCTTAATCTTTTGATAATATACATCTTATAGACAAAAATTGATTGAACTTGGGTCTACTAAGATGAACATCATCATCTTATTCATCGAAATTACTCGTTAAGTTAAAAAGTGTTTTTTAATTACTCAATATCAAATTTTTATCTCAATATAAATCATTTATCATTTTAACACATACACGAACACTACTAATTACAAAAAAAAAAATACCAGTTATGGTTGGGCATTTACAGAGGGCCAGTAGATAGTTATTTTATAGCACCTGAAAATCCAAAATGCCAACAGACTTTGTATTTGCTGCCATTTTTTGGGCCTCAGTCTACTTTGTCTTCTGAAGCTCTCACCTCTTTTTTTTAGTAAATGTAATTTTTGTGTTAATAGTATAAAGATGATTATAAGATAATATTTGTTTATAAATATTTTAAATCTTTTGACAAAAGACACATACCTTATAAATATTGCGATTGAACACAGATCTACTCGGATGAACATCATCCGTCTTTTTACTGGGACCACTTGTTGGGTTCTAGTAAATATATTTTTATATCTAATTTTAATAGTGATATGTAATATAGTGTTATTTTTTTGTACTTAACTTTTTATATTATTTGTCATGCGATATTCAACTTTTCTTAATCGTACAACTAGGTATCACATGACATATAACAATCATTTCAATATAATATTTTATAATTTTTTTTTAAAAAACGTGATACATTCCACTAAAACTATTATCATATAACATCTCGGTGAAAACTTAACTTTTCTTTTAATAATTATAGTACATAATTTATATGTGATATTTTTCAAGTAATTTTTCGATATGCATGTTTTGTAAAAGAAAAAATAATATATGCAAGCATTTTGTTTTTTTAAAATATAAATATTAAATTATAATCATAAATTTAAATTTAAATTTTACAGATTAAGATTAAGATTTTCAACTCTAAACTCTAAACTAAATTATTAACGTCTAAAACATAAACACAAATCCCATATTTTGACAAATCTAGAAGGCTTCGTGCACCATGTTTTGTCATGCATTAGTTTCTTATCGACCCGATTTTCGCACCGAAATTAACATCATCATTACCTCAACCTAAATATGTCATCAGATTTTTCTTAAAAAAATCTTAAAAATCAAGAAATCAAAACATTTATATAGGATACTCATACTTTGAACTATTAATTTTATGATCTGTGAGAAAAAATATTTCTTCAAAAATCTAATGACAAATAATGTTTGAGGAAATGATGACAACAATTTTAATTAGGGCTGTAAATGAGACGAGACAGATCGCGAGTTACCCGAGCTTAACTCAGTCAAAGCTCGACTTGATTGAACTCGGCTCGAACTTGACCTCGGCTCGAGTTTTGAACGAGCCGAGCCGAGTTACTTAATACTCGACTCGAAAAGCTCACGAGCTACTCGAAATCAATAATAATAATAATATAATTATTAGTATTAAATAAGGGTTTTATAGTTCAAATTCTACATAGTGATCAAGTTGAACACTAGGAGAAGTTTGACTTGGTTTATTATAGTTTTTTTTGAGCTTTTTGAGTTTGAGTTTGAGTTCTAATTTTAATTTCGAGTTCGAATTTGAGTTCAATAATTTTAAACTTGCGAGCTTTTGAGTTGAGCTTAGCTTTGAATATTTCAAGTTCGAGTCGAGCTTAATATTACTCGAGCTTGACTTGGCTCGTTTACACCCCTAATTTCGATGTCAAAATATGGTGAAAAAAAGCCAAACAGAGATGGAACACGGTGATTGGAGCATTTTAGAGCTTATAACAGTACGTGTTCTTAAGGTTTATATACAAACTGGCCCTTAAATTATACTTTGTTCCAAAATTGACCCTTAGTTAAATTATGTCGCATGCCACTAACACATTGGCTTGAAGGGCCGTATACTTTTTTTAATGTCGTCAACAAAAAGGGTTAAAAATGTGACCCATAAAACTTGCTGCGGCCATATTCTAGATGTTGGGCTTATGGTTTGGGCTTTTAGGGATTAATTTATTGCATTAAACCAAATAAAAAGAATATACCTTGAAAATGTTTTTGTATTAATTTATAAAGTTTTACTAAAGATTTTAAAGATACACCTAAGAAGTTTCTAGTATTTTGAGATTTTGGTATCCGTTAAAACTTTCGGTACTCATAATAGTACAATTTATGGTAGGCAAAAATTCATTACACTTTATCAGAGTTTCAAAAGCTAAGCTACACCTAATTTTTTAATGTTTGAAATTTTGGTATAATTAAAATATTTTGTACTTCAAAGTGGAGGGAAATCCTCTACTTTTTTTTCAGTGTTTTTACTTATGCTTAGGGATGGGCATTTTATTTGATTCGGTCGGGTTTTGACTCGATCCGACCTGATTAGATTAGATTTTTAATGAAAAATCGGAGTTAAATCGAATTTAGGGTGAAAAATATCCGACTCGACCCCACCTGGAACTAGTTGTGCAATTTTCCCCTAAAATTTTTTAGGGATATTTAATAATGCCCATCTTTATATATATATATATATATATATATATAATTAGGTCCTTAAAATTGAATTTTTATTTACAATTTAGTTCTTCAAATTATAGTTTTTTACAATTAAGTTCCCTAAAATTATATTTTTACAATTAGGTCCCTAAAATTATTAGTTTTCTATATGTTGGGTCAGGTTTAGTATATTTATTTTCGGGTTGGGTCGGATTTTTTTTAAGAAAATGTTCGGGTCAGGTGCGGGTTTAGAGTAATTATTTTTCGGGTCGAGTTCGGATGGGCCAAAAACTCGACCCGACCCGTGCCCATCCCTACTTATGCCCCGTGTTCAAAATTAGGTTTAGAGTTTAGAGTTTTAGGTTAGAGTTTATGTTATGGTTTAGAGAATTTAGGGTATGTATTTTTAGTGTATAGGGTGTAAGGTTTAGGATTTAAAATTTAGGGTTAGGGCTTGAAATTTAATTTTATAGTATTTTTTAGTGTTGGGCATAAATAATACACCGAAAAATGTTAAAATTTATATCCCTTCAAAGTTTTGGTTTGTGTTAGTGAGTATACATTAGAATTTTTCAATACTCGTTAAAAACCACTAACTTCTACCAAGATATATTATCTTATCTTACCAAAAAAAATTATACACAAACTAAAGTCTTACAATCATACCCAAATATCTAATAATATTCTTAAATCTTTTAAAAAAATTGACACGATTATAGCATTTTAAAGTACTAGATGAATACTAGGTGGCAAGCCGGTCCGAGGGTTGGTGTAAACTTAATTCGAATGGCGCGAAGAATAGCATGGATGGTTCTGCAACATGTGGGGGCATTGTCCGTAACAGCGAGAGCCATTGGTTAAATGTATTCTCAAAATCTATTAATTTATGTTCGATATTTAAAGCTGAATTTTGAAGAGTATATAACAATTCGACATAACTTTTGAGAATGTAACAAAATAACCTATAATTATTAACCAAATAAAACTATGTAGAAAGAGAAAATATTTGAGAGAGTCAACTTATATAAACCAAAGAGGGGAAAGCAAGCGCAGGGCTCGAGAGAGGGACACAATTATTGAGACACTCCAAGTTATTGAGACACCACAAATTATTCAATCCAAATTTTAAAAACCCCAATTTCATATTTTCATTTTTTTCTTATGTTTCACGTATCGGACTTGTTCCCCTTCACGTCGAGGTTAATAGGGAAATATATACCTATTCTGCCATTTTACTTCACTTTTCACGACATGGGAATCCAGGGTTCACTCTTCTCTATACTGTCATAATTGATAATATTAACAATAATGCCGCTTAACTTTCACTAATTTTGAGGACTTCAACTTTTAAAAACATTCTTTATTGTTATTATAAAAATAATTAACAAATTAATTCGTTGACTTTCGCACGTTAAGGCCACTGATTTACAAACTCAAAAATGAATAAAAAAACCTCTTACATTTTTTTGTAGAATGGAATAGAAGATGAAAAAATGAAATAGAGATTTTTTTTGTTATAGATAACAAGTAGTTTGGTTTGTTGGGGGTGTAATGGATATAGGCTTAGTGCTATTGTATTTGTTTGATTGAAATGATGCTAAATAATATACAAGTAATAAACAAAATGTTACCCGAAAGTGTTTAGTACAATGACAAGGCACATTGCATTCTGACAGAAAATATTTAGGTTCAAACGTTGAAGACAACATTATTAGAAGAATGAGCCACGAATTTCAAACATGTACTATAAAATGGATATGAATTATAAAAAAAAAAGTAATAAAAAAGAATGCTAATTGTACATGGTGGCAGAATTCATCATTTTTTTTTATTAAGGGGACTATTTAGACATTTTTAAAATCAAAGGGGAATATGAATTATATATTTTTAAGGGGTAAAAAACAATTTTATTATAATTTTTTCTTAGTTTTAATATTTTTGCACTAGTCTCTCCATAGCTCCCCCGTTTGATTATACCCTTGAATTATAAAATAACATTTAAATTGACTAGATGATGTTTATATATTATGAAATAATTTATGTTCCTATTTTTTGTTAACCTTTTTATAAGGCACACACTTTACAGATAAAGTTGTTCGAATTCAAGTATCTTAAAATGAACATCACCATTATTTCAACAGAGACCACGAATATTTTAAAATAATATTTCAACGTTACTAATTTCTTGAATTAACGGGACGTGGTGAGTAGGCATGCATGGTGTGCAAATATAAACTCCATTTCAAACTAACCATAACCTAATTTTTGAACTAGTGTTAGAGTTACTTTCAGGACGCAGCCATGATTGAATTATGAGGAGGTAAGATGTTTAACTTTAGAATGATCAAGATCTTAAAAAGTAATCAAATCATAAAAAATTAAAAGAGATAGGTTTTAAATTCGCTAATTTTAAAATTATAAGATCTTAAAAGCAATTAAACCATAAAAATTTAGGGTCAATACTTAATTTAATAAATTTTAAAACTGATAAGGTCCTAAAATATATATTATACTAGATAATTTTGGGAGCAACAAGGACTTAATTGAAATGATTTCAAACTATTAATAACCTAAAATATAATTAGACCATCAAAATTGAGGACCCCAATTACCCTTCTCACCCTCAACATAGTTCCGTCCCTAATTACTTTCCATTAATTAAAGATTAATAACAACAAAGGTACATGCATTATAAGAAAAATCAGTAACATTTTGAAACGAACAAAGCTAGCTAGCAAGCTAGATTCCTCAATAATTATTGGTAAATAAAAACAAATTTAACGTTACTTTCATCAAACCTCGACGACTACTAATACATATATATATATATATATATTCTTAGAATTAGAAGTTATTTTGATTGGTGTCCATGAAAAACGAATGAAATTTAGGGTTCCTAAAATTGGTGTCCAGGAAAAACGAATGAAATTTAGGGTTCCTAAAATCAGTAGGAGAGGTGGGTTTCAGCCCCAATATATTTCATCAAAGTTAGGAGCTCCACGTCCGCTATTGTCATAAAAGAAAAAGGTTAGTGCATCGGGCCCCTAATTACCATCAGCATTAATTACTAGGATTCTATGAACTTTGTTTTTTTTTTTCTTCCTTTGTTGTAGATCAGTTAAGATGCGTCTGAAAAGTCATATTATAATTAGATTTAATTTTAGTTAAATGTAATTATATAATTATTGGGTTATATTTTATACCCAAGTGGTCTAAAATGATTACATAACTTTTTATATTTAAATTTAAATTGTAAAATTTAAAAATTAATTCTTAATTTTAACACTTTAAATTTTAAACCTTAAATTTTGGACTTTAAATTTTAAACCATATAATTTAAATCTTAAAATTGATATATACACAGATTTGTGTATCAAAGTATTTACCATAACTATAATTTGTTTAGACGACCATTCTATTGTTGAATTAGTTATAATTGGAGGTCCATTTACTCAAGTTAATTCTTAAAATTGATATATACACAAATTTGTGTATCAAAATATTTACTATAAATTTTCGTATTTTTTTAAACAATTCTCTGAAAATTTACTCATAATGGGTATTGAACCCACAACCTAAAAAAATGATGAGTATCAACTAAAAATTTTTAACCACATATTCTAGAGATTTTAACTTTGCTTAAGTAATTTTGATTGAGGGATTGTATGTATTGGAAATTATTTGTTACAAATAAAACTTATTATTTGATCTTGTACCAATCTGTAACAAATAAAACTTATGTAAATGTGTAGTTATTATTTGAACTATATAACAAACATGACATAAAGAATTAAAGTATATTTCACTTTATCGATCAAACATGTCAAGAGAAATAACCAACAAATGTAAGATATATAATATATATTTTAAAATAAAATATCAATTAATCCAAAATTTTAAGGGAATGTCAGTTAAGACAATTGATTCTAGGCCAAATAATGAATCGATTTTAAATTAAAAACCATACAGCTGACTAAACTAGCTAAATAAATTATCATAAAAATTTGAATAAATGGAATTGAACTAACCAAATTTAATTCGGATTAATTAAATCATTGCATTAGTACAACATAGATCCAACATCGGTTGAAATTTTAAATCCTAATACTTTAACCTTGTTCACATAACCAATATATTATTAGTAAATTCAAATAAAATATTTCAAACAACTTTGCCATCAATCGGTCTAAATTGAGGAGAAAATTTTCAAATATGGACGAATAGGTCTATAAAAAAGTAAAATAGATTGGATGAATTTGACCCAAGGATTATATTTAGTAACTTAGAAATTATAAATAATCAAATCAAATATTTTAATCTATAATTTTATTTTTTAATGAGACAAAAATGTGAAAATGTGACTTTCGAGTCAAATAATGAAATGATTGCACGAAGAATTTTGAGAAGAATGCGAGGCATTGACGGGATATTTAATTATTTATTTATTTTCTTTCAGAAATAAAAAAAAAAACCCGCACGAGAACGGGCGAGATGAATATTAAATAGTCACCGAATAGATTTCAAAATATTTTAAATTATATGACAGGCATTTTTATTACCGTTGGATTCGATGATTGTCACAGATGTTAATCGATTTATTTGTCTGTGATTTCTAAAGAAACGGACAAATGTAAGATTAACAAAGAGAGAGAAAATCCAATCTTAAAATACTGGAACGGTCAGAAAAAGAACCAGAGCGGGTTTTCGGGTGTAAGGACGAATAAGGAAAAGCTGAGGAGATGCCACGTGGAAGAATATGGAACGTCGATGGTGGATGGACTTGCAACTGGAGATCTAAAAGGCCTTTTTGTTTGATTAGATTGATTGGAACTGTAACAGAACTGTAGAGAACTGCCCAAGATATATTATTGAGATCCATTTAGTAACATTATTCATATTATTTTACCTTCTATAAAATCGAATTTTGATATAAAAAATAAGGCTTAAGGGGGTAAGAAGCCCTTAAACTTTTGAAAAAAAATCAATTAAGCCCTTAAATTTTTTTTACACTCAATTAAGCCCTTGAACCATAAAATTTAATCAATTAAGCCCTTAAACCAATAAATTGAATCAATTAAGCCATTTGACCAACTTTGACCATTAAATCTTAATAGTTTTATTCGATCCATTGTTGTAGTGCACTATGTCACAATGTTTCCACTTGACAATTTTTGGAATTTTTTATTTTATTTAAAAAATTCTTTAAAGGTTCTAAAAATTCTAAAAAACTTATAAAATTTATAAAAAATATTTTTTGATTTTTTTTGTAAATGCGGCATGATGAAACTGCAGTGTATCATGTGCCGATAATATCTGAAGAAAAAAAGAGTCAAGATTTAATGGTCAAAATTGGTCAAAGGGCTTAATTGATTCAATTTCTTGATTCAATGGCTTAATTGATTCAATTTCTTTGTTCAAGGGCTCAATTGGGTGCAAAAAAAGTTTAAGAGCTTAATTGATTATTTTTCAAAAGTTCAAGAGCTTCTTACACCCTTAAGCCAAAAAATAATATTTATTTATTTATTCAAGATATTTATTAATTTTGATATTTAATCATATCAGAAAAATTGCATGAATATTACACTTATTTTTTTATTTTCACAACTATGATAAACCTTAAATTATTTTTAAAATTATAGCATTTGTTATATCGATTTTAAAGTCGAAATACTTAGAATTTGACTTTGAAGAACAATTTAATTTTTTCATTAAAAAATGTTGAAGATAGTGAGCTTACATCCCGACTTCACCACATGACAGATTTTTATTAACTTCAATGTTATCGAAAAATTCCAATCACTATTTGAAGTCGTATCCAACTCCTACCAACTTCAAAAATAAAGTAACAATTACAATATTTTTACAATTAAACTAAGTTGTGTCATACTTGTAAAAAAAGAAAGAGCAATATTCATACAAAAGCTTCCAATCAAATCTGGCCGATTTTAATAAATTGATTTTTTTAATTAAGGGTGGGATATTTAATGGAATCGAGTCAAAATATTTAACTATTATACAATGTGTAAAAATAACATTAAATTATAATAATTAATTATTTAATTTATCTGATTAATTTTAATTTTTTTAACAAATTTTACTTATAAGCTAGGAAAAAAACTCTAAAAGAAAGAAAGAGTACTCCTGATAAATCTAAAATTTGTGACCTAAAAATAATGAGAGAACAAATATAAACACCTTTATCAATCAACCAAATGTGCTTGCTCTCACTTAATCTTAATTGTATATTCAAATTTAAACTATGTTATATATTTGAATACATTAAAACTCAAACAACTCTAACTATAATTTTTTATCTAAAATCTAAAAAAAACTAATATATTTTTACATATTCTAAACCAATTATGCTCGCGTATAATCGGCAATTTTGGGTGAAAAACCCCTTTTAAAATATTATTGGGAAAAATGGCTCCCCAAAACTATTATTTGGCAACATGACTCCAAACTTGCCAGGTTGGCAGACCTCGCGTTTTGTAAGACGCGAGGTACGACATCGCGTTCTGCACAACGCAATTTTAGTCGACGTGGCATTGCTGTCCGTGTTAACGGTTTCACAGTACCTCGCGTTCTGCAGAACGCGAGGTCCCCGAGAAATTGAAACGGCGGCTGGAATATATCGCACAGACCTCGCGTTCTGTAGGACGCGAGGTCTGTGCATTTCTGCCCTAAACCACAAGCGAAAACAAGCGTGGATAGGCCTGTTCGAACTCAATCTCGAGTGTGTAAATCGTATATTTTAGCGATCATCGAGTTTGGGGTCGTAGTACTGGAAATTGTGTATCGTATGAAACCAACATGGTTAATTTCCGTCCATTCTACAATGGTTTAAAATGGATTCGAAAACCCTCTGCTAGCATACTTTTTTGAATGAAGTTGCATTTCAAAAAATGTCGATAGGCATGTTCGAGCAGAATTTCATACGTACAAATTTTAAATTTTTAGGTAACATCGAATTTGGGATTGTAGTACTGGAAGTTATTTATCGTATTACACTGACACGGTCAATTTTCGTCCATTGTACGCTGATTTAAAGTTGTTCGAAAACATTATCATAACATATTTTTTTGAATGATTGAAAATATATGATGACGGATTGTATAAATCGAAGTGGACTGACTTTATTGATTAGATTGTCATGTGCGAACTCACATATACAAATTAAAAATAATTAATTAATACGAGGGGCTGAGCGATTAGGACACTTAGGAGCTGTGTGCCCAGGATTTCGACATATAGAATAATGCTTCTTTTGTCCGGTTTTCTCTCGATGTTCGACCAAATCCTTGGCACAATATATTCTTGTAGAAGGTGGACGTCCTTTGGCTCGTAGTAGTGCTGGATCTGGGCGTATGATCGGTTCAGTGTCCACAGCATTCGGATCAACCTCATTTCCGATTGGAGGAAACTCTTTTTCGTAAACTTTAAGCATCGTTTTGAGTAAGTATACTGCATCAACCATATGCATGTATTCTATTTGTTGGTTAGTGCAAGCAGCAATGGCGTGTGCGCACGGGTATTTGAAAGTTTGGAAAATTCCGCACTCGCAGGTTCTTTCCCTCAGATCTACCACGTAAGCGTTGTGCTGAATGCCTTCCAACCGCTTGGAAAATTCCGTAACACGAAACAAGTGTCCTTCTCGCGAGAAGAGAGTTGCTTGCATCTGTCTTGATTGGCCCAATTGAATATGCAGTCTTGTGCGGAAATCTGGATGGACTTTGTGTCCACCTGCCATGTACTCAGTTGCTTGCGTGTCCAAGGTTGCAAAAAGGGTAGCTAAACGATAATAGGTCGCTTTGACAATGGAAGTGATAGGCAACTGTCGAACTCCCTTCAGTGATGAGTTCACTGCCTCAGCCAAGTTCGTTGTCATGTGACCATAACGTTTACCCTCGTCATACGATCGAAACCATTTTTCCTTTGGGATTTTTTCAAGGTATTCTGCGCCATTTTTGTTTCTCGCTCTCAGTTCCTCGAGCAGTTCAGCCACCTCTTGTTTGTAGTGCGAGTTGCCTACGGGATGACAGTTGAATAGTTATGGGCGAAAAACACATGAAAAAAGGTCGTAAATTGAAGTGAGTAACAAGTAATATAGTAAATGAAAATGACATAAATGACGTACCCATATCGAGCACCATTTGACGTTCATCACGATTCTTGTATTTCAGCAGGTAGTTTGCGGCTATGTGCCGCAAGCAAAAACGGTGGTGAATGTATGGAGGCTTCCAATAATCACCCAAATTTTGTATCGCCCACAGCAGCGCTGTGCCTCTGTCAGAAATAACACACACCCCTTCATCCCTTCTTCTTCGTATTACATGATCAAGGACATACTTTCGTAGGTTCTTAAGGAAGAACGTCCAAGACTCTAAATCCTCCTTCGGGATGATTGCGAATGCAACAGGAACGCATTTGCGATTGTCGTCCTGTGCTATAGCTAGAAGTAGGATCTGTGTATATCTTCCGTACAACCATGTGCCGTCGATTTGGACCATCGGTTTGCAGTGCTTGAATGCGTTGATGCACTGGGGGAAAGTCACAAATAACCGGTGGAATTGACAAACACCTCGGACGACACGATCATTTTCGTATGCCAGAACCGTATCAAGTTTGACAACCATTCTGGGGATGTGTTTCTGTAGGAGATTAAGCCACGGGCGCAACTCTTTGTAAGATTCCTCCCATCGGCCATACAATTCCTCTTTGGCCTTTTTCCTTGCATACCATGCTTTCGAATAACCTGGACGGAAGCCGGTGATAGCTAGAGCTGCAGCCTGACATGTGGGGACCGACACAGTGAGATTTGTTTTCACCAGTGTGGAAAAGATGTCCGCAAGGTACTTTGCATCCAGGTTCTTGTGATCCTGGTTGAGGCTAGCAACGGTGCATGTATGAAGCCCCTCAAGTTTTGTTATTTTCCAACGGTTGCCTTGGGGGTCAGCTGTCTTGACGTTTCTTATCAGAGACCTCTGCAGAAACGTTGACGCCTCCAAAGCATCGATGGGAGGATGCTGTTTATTCCTGCAGGCTTGGGTTTGGCTTCGGATCCCTACTTTGACACCACAGCTTAGAGTTCCCACTCCTATGTCATTTTCGCTTCTACAGAGGTACTACATAATCTACTATATTTTTTTATTAAATTATTTTATTTAACGATCTTTTTCATTATTTAAAGGTGGACCACCACACTATCCCACACCGGCCTGCCGGAGTCCTAGAAAGAATACAGATATAGATTCGATGCCTTGACGGAGGACCATGTAATTCAACGATTATTTTGGTATTTTCCATACTATTTTTCCAATAATATTTCATATAACCGTTACAAAATTTTTCATTCTTTTTAGTTCGTTTGGACGCCCTACGATTCAGAGGAGATTCACGACATTACTCCAGCAGATATTGTGCAAGAGCGAGACCTCTGGATTTCCGTCGTGCCGCTGCTGAACTACGAAATTTGCGTGTGGCATTCTACGGATAAGGTACTCCGACAGTTCGGGTACGTCCAAAATGTTCCACCCCCTCCGCAAAATATGGACTCCTTCCACAATCTTACACGTCAGGGGAAGACGGAGGTTGACTGGGCCGAGCACCACGCTATCTGGATAGCGCTTTGGGCTCAACGATTTCTCAGACGCCCAGAGTTTCTCCAACAAATTATGGTAGGGGGTCCTTCGGTCACTTTCAATTATGACCAGTGGTATAGCAACAATGGGATGTCACATATCCTTACTCTGGCCGAGCGCCATGCAGGGATTCCCCAGCAACCCTAAAACCGCCCACGCGGGAGCCGGCGAGCGAGCCAGGCCCAGAGCCAGAGGCAGACCCAGAGGCAGTCGACGCAGCGCGGTCCGAGACCACGATATGACACTCCAAGGGCATCATCTTCTGCCCCACCATTGCATAGCGGTCCATCGACTTTCCAGCAGACGATGCCTCCACCCCAGTACGGCTCCACGGATGCCTATCGTCCCCATACGCCCACGACTGACCTTATGCTTATCGATTATCCACCTCAGTATGGGTTTCCGATTGTGGAGAGTACGCCGATATGTAGTTTGTTTTACTCCCCGCCTGGGCCCAGCACAGATCCGCAGATCGCGCACGATGGTCAGGATGATAGGGACCAGGAACCACCACACGATGGACGGAGGAGGAATCCGGAGCGTCAGCGTCATCCACCCGACTGCGAAACGGGTGGACATAGGCATTTTTAGTCTTTTTTTTACTGTTTTGTACTTATGTTTTTAATATTTATGTAAAACATTTTTAAATTTTATAATTTCGTATTATAATTTTGTTTACGAATTATAATTTTGTTTGCATATTATAATTAAACTTTATAATGTTTATTTAATTTTTGTTTTTAATAAATTTAATGGGATTAAAAAACCGAAAATCGACATTAGTTGAAATGCAACTTCAATAAAAAAAATATGATGGCATAGGGTTTTCGAAGCCATTTTAAATCATTGTATAATTGACGGAAATTAACCATGTTGGTATCATACGATAGACAATTTTCAGTACTACAACCCCAAACTCGATGATCGCTAAAAATATACCATTTACACGCTCGAAATTGGGTTCGAACAGGCCTACTTACACTTGTTTTTCCTTGTTGTTCAGGCTGAAAATGCACAGACCTCGCGTCCTACAGAACGCGAGGTCTGTGCGATATATTCCAGCCGCCGTTTCAATTTCTCGGGGACCTCGCGTTCTGCAGAACGCGAGGTACTGTAAAACCGTTAACACGGACAACAATGCCACGTCGACTAAAATCGCGTTGTGCAGAACACGATGTCGTACCTCACGTCTTACACAACGCGAGGTCTGCCGACCTGACAAATTTGGGGTCATTTTGCCAAATAATAGTTTTTGGGAGCTATTTTCCCTAATATTAATTAAAAAGGGATTTTCACCCGAAATTGCCCGTATAATCATAACCATTTTTCTCTTTCTTCCTTTCTTACTTTAAAGGAATCATAATTCGTAACCATAACCACTTACATTTGTTAGAATTAAGGTAGAGATAGAAAGAGAGAGCTGGTTCTGTCATAAATGAGGTGAGAGTGTTGCAGTTCTCATGGCGGCGTTGCAGGGGCTTTAATTCCGTGCATTATTGCTTGGAATTGAATGGTAGAGAGAGAGAGAGAGAGAGATGGGAGCTGACAAGCTAATCGAAACCTGTTTTGTTTTGTCCTAAAACCAAATCTCAATCTCAAGCATTTTAACCCTAAAAAGCTGCAAGAAATAAGAAGAAAACACACACCAAAGATCAGAGAATTGAACAGCAACAGCAACAGCCTCTTAAACTGAAGAGCTGTAGTAATTCAGGGTTCGGGTTTCCGGGGGGATCGGTCAGAGTCAAGAACAAAGCCAAAAAACAAAACCCAACAAACGCTCACAGGCTAACAGTGGTCTTTAAAAACCTACCAGAAAAAGGTTTTACAGTTGAAATCCATAAAGACTCCAAGTTATAAAAAAAACAAGCCAACCAGCTCATCAAACTATTGATCTCGGGCTGTGGGGGCGTGGTACTAAATAGGGCAAATTCTGCTATGGATTTTTGGTTCAAATTGAGGTTTGTTTCAGCTTTTGGGTGCAACAAATGGCTGGGTTTTTCTATCTAGGTGGACGAGAAGCAACAGACACTGGAAACAAACAAGGAGAAGATAAAGACGAGAGCTTGTATTTGTACAAAAACGAGGAGATCTACAACAAGGGTTTCGAGATATGGCCGCAGCAGCAGTATTATTACCAGCAGCAGCAGCCGAACGTGACCAACATCTCTTTTGGAGCGGGTCCTAGTCGAGTACGAGGTTCTGGGTTTAACTTGTCCGATGAGTCGTCTTCGAGATCAGTAGGGTTTACTGTTATGAAACATGGAGGGATGAATTGCCAAGATTGTGGGAACCAAGCTAAGAAAGATTGTCCGCATTTGAGATGTCGGACTTGTTGTAAGAGTAGAGGGTTTCAGTGCCAAACGCACGTTAAGAGCACTTGGGTTCCCGCTGCTAAACGGCGGGAGAGACAACAGCAGCTCTCGGCTTTGCAAGAAAACGAAGAACAATTCCGAGGAGAGAATCCGAAGAGGATGAGAGAAAATCGTGGCTCTCCCTCTCTTGCCTGCACTCGTTTATCATCAGGTAAACAAAGACATTCGTTCAGTTTGGTAAGATTTTAAGGATTTCCCATTATTTCCACCAGTTATAGCACCCAACAACATCGTATAATTTGCGTGTGTTCAAAGAAATAGTCCTATGATATTTGATTTTTTTATAAAGAAAACCCTTTTTTCCTTTAGATCTTGATTTGTTTAATATCTTGTTTTTGGAACTTGGAAATTAGGGTTGGAACTGGGTCAATTGCCTCAAGAAGTGAGTTCACCGGCAGTGTTCCGTTGTGTTAAAGTAAGTGCCGTGGACGATGAAGATGAGGAGTTAGCTTATCAAACGGCGGTGAACATCGCCGGCCATGTGTTCAAAGGAATCCTCTACGATCAAGGTCCCGAAAGTCATTACACCAGCGGCGGCGAAACCTCTCACTCTCAGCAACTCAATCTGATTACCACCGCGGCTACCACCGGAGAAACTGCCGGAACGATATCAACAACAGCCGCCGCCTCTTCGAGCCTTCCGGTAACAAGTATGCTCGACCCTTCTCTTTTTCCACCTCCACTTAACGCTTTCATCGCTGGTACGCCATTCTTCCCACCTCCAAGGTCATGAATTTACAGGCCTAGGCCTACTGGCCTAGCTATCTCCAATTTCAACCGAAACTTCCATTGTTGATCTCTAGCTTTCAGTGCTATTCTTCTCCATTGTTAAAGCATAGAATTTGAATGACAGATGCTGCATATGATACTGGTTTGGGTTTTTTTTCTTCTTTCTTTCCGAATTTCAATTCAGATTTTCAGTGTTTGTTTTTCAGTATGTGGATGTGTGCCCTCTCGGGTACGAATTATGTTCCTTTTTTATTATAATTTCTGCTTTTGATTGATCTTGAAAGTTGAATCTGCTTTCTGATTGGTGTTGAACTCGAAGCCAACTTTTCCCCAGTTATCTGTTTTCTTGCCGGATCAAAACGGGGCGAGAAAACCTGGTTTCGTGTTCGGCTAAACAAAGAACACTTTTTCCTAAACCATTTTTAATGCATTAATCGGCAAACGGAAGACCCCTCCATTCACAATCTCTCTCTTTCTTTTTGTACGTATTTTGTACGCAGATTTACGAACTTTTCATACGTAAACACACAAACTCATGGGTTTGTTTAGGGCATTAAAATCAAATTGAGCTGCTTGAATAGACGTGCATGGATTTGATGTGACGATTTGGTAGAAAATGGAAACCGTTGCCCATTTGCCGATGATTTTTAATGCAGCTCTGCATATATGTGCATGTGATTTATGTTATATATAGTGTGAAACTAGTGATCTCTTCAGTTTGCAGGCTTCTAGAATTATCACCATGGGTGAAGAAAACAGAGATTATGGAACTTCCCCAAGTTATTATTATTATTATTATTAATTCCTGACTTGGAACATGGGGCTCTGATCATCTTCAATCATGAACATTGCTGCACATTTACCTTAACTGATTAAAATCCTTTTGATTTCCATGCCTTTTATTTTTATTATCATTTGGAGTAATGAAAGTATTTAGGGTTGAAGTTGACAAACGGGAAGTTCAGTCGATTTGTGTATTATATCATTGAAGTTTTGGGAGACTAAAAAACGATAAGTATAGGGTGCGGCTAAAATATAATAAATTTCGATCCAAGAGCCTAACATTTTAGATTGTTTTTTTCGTGATTTTTGACATGTTTCGTAGCTTTTTCTAATAACATTTTAAGTTGGTGATTTAAAAAAAATCAAGTTTCGAAACTTATAAAAAATCATGAAAAAACAACTTAAAATGTTATTAAAAAGTCTAATATTTTAAATTTTTAAACAAATTTCAAAACTTGCAATTTTTTAGCCGCACCCTAGCCTGTCACATCCAGACTCATCCTAATGTTTTAGATTAGGGATCTTCAGATTGAATGCTTGAATCCACAAGTAGACAGAACCCAAACTTACATTGCCGGGAATATAAACCAGTAGAGATAAATGGAATTATATCTAATTGGACTTTGAATTGGAACTTAATAATTGGTTCACATATGTCATTGATCTTGAAGAATTTAAATCGAAAATCAATTCAAATCTAGACACTTACGATCTTTTTTTTCTTCTTCTCTAAAACATCTTTTTCTAAACAACTTTAATAAAATAGTAGAACTTTTTTTTTACTTATTTTGTTATTAATATTAGTTTTTATTATACACCAGTGACCACACCCTAACATTGTATTAAAAACTAATACTTTAGAAAATATAATGTTCAATGATATAAGGTTTAAAATTTCCAAGAGGAATTAGGTCAAATATAGGAATCTTCTTTTATATTGTATCCCTCATGCTATTTTTTAGATAAATGTTAGAGTTGTATTCCAAGCTATCTATGATTTCCTATGCATTGTTAATTTGCTACAAATGTTGGTTCCTTGAGCATAAATATTTTTTTTTAGAAAAATGTGAAATTTTATTTATTCATTCATAAAGCAATGATATGTTACAATGCAAATAATATGAAGACTTACAAAAGAAAATATATATTTATACAATATTTTATTTTATACAAAGATGACTATTTAGTATTTACTATACTGGTCCTAGTTGTAGCTTTGTCATGTAATTTAACTCCTTTATTTTCTACACCAAACTTTGCTCTTCCATATGTTTGCCTTAAAAGACTTCTGAGTTCATCTCCTTCCGAATGGGATACATAAATGAATTCTAACCAATTTTAAGAATGATAATAAGTAAAGGGTTCCCTATCAAACCTCCATGCAGCCCAAGCACGAATCGAAATCTTTTGTCTTTTTTGTGTCTATGTTTATTCCCCACCCTAAAATATTAAATTCATGGTTTAGAGTTAAGGTTTAAAATTAGGGTTTAAGGAATTGGATGTAGGGTTTAAAATTTAAAATTTAAGGTTAGAACATATAATTTAATTTTTTAGTGTTGAGCCTTAAAAATGAACACTAAAAAAGGTAGATGATTTTTGTTCCCAAGCAGGCTCTAAGTACCGGCACATAGCTTCCTCTACAAATTGCAAGCTCTCGAAAACCACTCCAAATGAATAAACATGACTGAAAACAGATGATCCCTAGTTTGTGCCATAAGGTCTCTTTTATTCATTCTGATATTTTCTCAAATTTTAGCAATTGTAAGATCTGAATAAAAGAAGTCAATAACAATATATAACAACTCTCAACTTCAATAATATTTTCCATGTCCACCTACTTCCACCTTTACCGATAGATTGTCAAAAAGTGAAACTCTTTAGCACATACTTATAAATTCGGATAGAAATTGTCTGCCCTAAACTAAGCCTCCTTTGGTGCCTTTAAGAGCGGATATTGACAACCAAGTTTGCGGGGACATATTTAATTTTTTTAAATTTTAGAAGCTTAAATTAAAATTTTCAACAATTTTGAAGGGTTTAATTTGAAATTTCCATAAAATATAGGAGTTTAACTAAATTTAAAATAATATTAAGGTTTATCAAGAATTTTAAAATTTTTAAGAGAGGATTTAATTAAAACTATTAAAAATTTAAAATATAATATTAATTTTTAAAATTTTTGAAGGGGCCAAATTAAATTTTTTAAATTTTTTAAAGGACTAAATGTAAAATTAGGAAACTTTGGAGGGGGGGGGGGGGCTATGCCCCCACTGGCTCCATTGAGCGTCCGCCACTGGGTGCCCCATTTTAAAAAAGTGAGTTTAGGATTTAGGGTTTAAGGTTAAAGCTTATCGTTACGATTTAGGGAATTAGGGATATGGTGTATTTTTTAGGATTTAAAGTTTAGAGTTTAGGATGTAAAAATTAGAGTTAGGGTTTAGAATTTAATTTTTAAAATTTTTTAGTGTGAGACATAGAAGGGGTCATGGTTAGGAGGTAGAGGATTTTTGTTCCTTTGGGATAGAAATCTTCTGCCTCTTTTCGATGCTCCTATTTATGACCCACACTAAAAATTAGGTTTATGATTTAAGGTTAGGGTTTAGAGAATTTGGAGTATGGTGTATTTTTAGGGTATAGAATGTACGGTTCAAGATTTAGAATTTAGGTTAAGAGCTTAGATTTTAATTTTTTAGCGTTGATGCATAAAAAGAAACACGAAAAAGATAAAGAATTTTTATCTGCGAAGCTTTGTGTCATGTTCCATCTTTAAATTATATTTTCAGTTGTTGTTATGATCGTTAGGGTTTTTGTTATTGTCTGTTGTTACAATTACATGTTCATCGATTGAATGTTCAATTTGATGTCTGAATATTTTTATTTGACTTCTGTGAATATATAAGTTATGTTATTCCGAAATTTAGAGAATCCATCTTTAATAATTATGTCGATATATATATATTTGAATTTTGAACATAACAATACAAGTGTCACATATCGAACATATAAAAAATAAAATATTAAACACATTTTTAACTAACATTGAACCATGTAAAATAGTAATACCTTAAAAAAACCATGTAAAATAGTATATAAATACGTGCTTATTGTCAAATTTGGGGTAACCATTAAGATCGATAATGTTGCAACAAAATAAACTTCCCAAATTATTGAACCGACAACATGCAGTATAGGTTGGGAACTAAGGTTTTAGGCGTACAGTTTTTTTTTTTTTTGACAAAGTTTAATTGGAATCTTAATTTTACATTGAAAAAAAGGAGACCCTAAAAAAGAATCTTTACATATTGTTCTTTTTTTTTTCTGTCTTTTTGGTAAAGTTTATATCTTGTCTTTAATTATATGATAATATGATATAAGGATGAACTGTATTTCAAATAATTAATTAAAAATATAATACGTTGATATGATGTGAAACGTTTTTTTAAATAATTTAAAGGTGATTATAATGTAGTATTTGCTTATATATATTCTTAACCTTTTGTCGTCAAAAGGCACACACCTTACAGATAAAATAATTTAAACCCAAATCTTTTAAGATAAACATTATTCGCTTTTTTTACTTAGACAACTTGTTGGATTTAATATAAAACGTGGAAATGAATGACCGGTAGAAAATATTAAGTATTTTAGGGAAAAGAAGTGAATTATTTTCAGTTTAAAATATTTAATGTCAACCATTAAACTCAGTTAATTTGACATTCTAAATCAATATAGAATAAAATAAGTTTATTCTGAGTGTAAGGGAGTTTTAACTCATTAATAAATATTTCATTAATTATCATTTTGTTTGTTTGTAACTTGTAAGCGTTAATTGAATGAAAGAAAATCTAACTTATAATGAAAATGTGAAGATATAAAATTTATATAAAAACAGATTAATGATAGGAAAATTCGGTCACGCTCGACGAGCATCGATAAGCACCATTAATTAAATTTATAAAGATTAAAAATCTAAAAAACTCGTCGTTAATTATAAATTATTTAAAAATTAAAAAGTAAATTAATTAAAATATATTATTTTATTTTTAATTTTCTTTTAAATTAACATAGATCAAAATACCTATCTACCCCTAAATTACAAAACCTTAATTTTTATCCATTTGAAATTTAAGCCACCACCGCTGTCGCTGCCTCTGTTGTCGTCGTCGTTGTCTCTGCATGGCCACCGTGTAAGATATTGCAAAGGCATTTCACAGAAGTAGCCGTTGCTGTTTGATTTTTAGTTATAGCCGTTGCTTTTTATTTTGAGTTATTGTTAAGTTTTAATGAAACGGTGCGTTGTGTATAAAAACCTAGGAGGAAAACGATGTCGTTTAATCCTCTAGGGCTTTAAAGCGTGCCTGGAACCCTATCTTTCATTATGCTTGTTTTCGGCTGAACTTTGTGGATCTCTATCAGAGATATTTTCAGTCTTTCTCCCATTTCTGATTTCTTTTCTTAATTTTCTATTTCAATCGAATTGTTTTGGGCATTCAGATTTGCTGTTCTTACAAAGGTATCAGAGCTTCAATCGATCGGAAGTTATGGTGGAAACAAGGCAACAAGCGGGTCAGGCAGCTACTTGGCAGTCGGAGTCAGAACGGCTTCAATCGGAGATCTCAAAACTGGATGAGAAGATGGAGACACGACTTGCGGAGTTTAAGGTCCAGCTGATGGTTTATTTCAAGAAACTTCTCGATGATTCTATTGGGAAGGTAGTGGGCTCGATGAACACTGCTCCGACGGGGACGGGTCCCAGTTCTTCGAATCCGTTGGGTACTGCGGCGGGAGACACGGAGACGGAACCGCCAGTGAGAGAGGAGGAGACACCGAAAGAACCCATTGACGACCAACAGTATACGAGAAATCTGGCGTACAAACTGATGTGTCCTAGATTCGACGGCACGGATTTCAGGGGCTGGCTTTGCAAGGTAGAGCAGTACTTTGAAGCTGAGCGCACTCCGGACAATGTGAAAGTCAGGACGGTAATGCTTCACTTGGAGGGAAAAGCCCTGCAATGGCATCACTTTGCAATCAAACATAATACGGAGATGAATCAGTTGTCATGGAGTCAGTACCTACTTTGAATGAAGGAGAGGTTCGCTCCAGGAGGGTTTGAAGATCCCTTTTCTGAACTTGTGGGGTTGAGGCAGACAGACTCAGTGGAACGATACTACGAAGACTTCATCGATTTGTTGAATCAGGTAAATCTTCCTGACGACTATGTGTTGAGTCTTTTTAAAGCACACTTGCGGGTTGAAATTAGCCAGTATGTTCAGTTATTACACCCGGCGTCATTGTCTGAAGCTTTTCAAATGGCCAAACATTTAGAAAATATGTTTTTCCCCGGTCCGAGGCGGTCTTATTCCAATTTTAGTAGGGCTACTCCATCTGCTCTTTCGATACCTCCTAGACCAACTTTGGTTGGATTTAAGGGCTCTGTTAGTGGTGTAAATTCATCAGCTCCGTCCGTGGCCTCCAGAAATACGACTCCGAAAGTGTTGAGCCCTGTACATCCCAAGGGGCCTGGTAATGGTACATCGAGAGGAATGGGGAAATCGTTGTCCTCAGCTGAAATCGAAGAGAGATGACGTAAAGGACTCTGTTTCTGGTGTGCTGCAAAGTACACTCCAGGGCACAAATGTCAGAGATCTCAACTGTACCAGATTTTGGTGGAAGGGATTGAAGAAGAAGGGGACCAGGAGGAGTTCCTCGATTGTGAAGATCATGGGGACTTGGTGGCAACTGAAGGACCTGTATCAGATTCGCCAGTTTTGTCACTGCAGGCCATGTGGGGTGCAGATCAATGGGAAACAATGAAACTGATCATCAAAATTGAAAGTGTGGACTGTGTTGCTTTGTTAGATACAGGGAGTACCCATAACTTCATTAGTTTGGCTCTAGTTAAGAAGTTGGGACTGTTGATCAATAGAAGGAAACAGCTGAAAGTGGCAGTTGCAGATGGTAATTCAATGGAAACTTTAGGGGAGTGTTTGAAGGTGGAATGGGGATCACAAGGACATAACTTCAAGACTGATTTCTTGGTGCTTACCTTGAAGAACTGTGATGTGGTCTTAGGGTACAGTGGTTCTCTCAACTTGGCCCTATCAAATGGGACTTTGGGACTCAGAGGATGGAATTCAGGCAAGGAGAAAAAAGGGTAGAATTGAAAGGATGCAATCTGAAAACCTTTCAATGGATGGAAGCCAAAGCCTGTGCTAAAATGATTAGAAGCACTAACAGTCCCTGCAGTATATCTCTAATGACCTTGAATACCAGACTGGAAATGAAAGGAGTGGTTGAGAAGGGGGATCAGAAGATGCAACAGCTGTTGAGCAAATTTCTGGATGTGTTTGAGGAGCCTAAATCACTACCTCCAGTGAGAGCTCAAGACCACAGAATACCTTTGATGGATGAGAGTGCTATCATCAAGGTCAAGCCATACAGATACCCTAGTGCCCAGAAAGATGTGATTGAGAAGATGATAGCAGAAATGTTGCAAGCAGGGGTGATTAGAGACAACACAAGTGTTTTTTCTTCTCCTATAGTAATGGTTAGGAAAAAGGATGACTCATGGAGAATGTGCATTGACTACAGGAGGTTAAACCAAATCACAGTCAAGGACAAATTTTCTATGCCAGTGATTGAAGAATTGTTAGATGAGCTGGGCAAGGCTAAGGTCTTTTCTAAGTTAGATCTAAGGTCAGGGTACCATCAGATAAGAATGTGGGGGCCTGACATTCATAAAACGACATTCAGGACTCATGAGGGGCATTATGAGTTCCTTGTCATGCCTTTTGGACTCACTAATGCCCCTGCAACTTTTCAGGGACTTATGAGCAAAGTCTTCAAGGGGTTGTTAAGGAGATCAGTGTTGGTTTTCTTCGATGACATTCTTGTCTACTCTGAAAATTGGACATCACACTTAAAGGATTTAGAGGAGGTGTTGAAGCTGTTGAGAGAACACAAGCTGTTTGCTAAACAAAGCAAATGTAGCTTTGGGGCCACTGAAATGGATTATCTGGGCTATGTCATATCTGGTGGAGTGTTATCAATGGATCACAGTAAAATTCAGTGCATATTGGAGTGGCCTGCACCTAGTTCAGTGAAAGAGCTAGGAGGGTTTCTAGGCCTTTCAGGTTACTATAGGAAGTTCATAAAACAGTATGGATGGATTGCTAGGCCTCTTACTAATCTGTTGAAGAAAGGTGGGTGGAAGTGGACTCAGGAAGAAGAGGAAGCATTCAAGGAGCTTAAGAAAGCTGTATGTTCAGCTCCTACACTAGCTTTACCTGATTGGGAAAAAGAATTCATTGTGGAGACTGATGCATCAGACCTGGGCATTGGTGCTGTGTTGACTCAAGGTGGTAAACCTCTGGCTTTCTTTAGCAAGGGACTTGGATTGAGACATCAGGCCCTATCTGTGTATGAAAAAGAGATGTTAGCTGCCTTAGTAGCAGTTAAGAAGTGCTCAAATTATCTTATTGGAAGACACTTCAAGATTAAAACAGATCACAAGAGTTTGAGATTTCTTACTGAAAACCAAGCTGTGACCCCAGCACAGCAGAAGTGGGTCATAAAGATGATGGGCTATAATTTTGAGGTGTGTTAAAAAAAGGGATTAACAACATTGTGGCAGATGCACTTTCAAGGAGGCCAGTGGGGGCTCAATTGCAAAACATGGCTGTTAGTAGTGTCTCTACTGATTTTTTCAAAAGGGTGGCAAAGTCATGGGAAGAGGATGAGAAGCTCAGGAAAATCATCAAAGAACTCCAATGGGGTACTGGGAAACATTCTAAATACACATGGGATGGGAGACAATTGAAGAGGAAGGGGAAGTTGGTTGTAGGGGAGGACATTGAGCTAAGGAAGGAACTGTTGGAGTTTTTCCACTCAAGTCCAACAGGAGGTCATTCTGGAGCCCATTCCACAATCAAGAAGATTGCTGCATTGGTGTATTGGAAAGGGATGAGAAGGGAAGTAAAGAGGATGGTCAGAGAGTGTCCCACTTGCCAAAGGAATAAATCTGATTTGATACATCCTAGAGGTCTTCTACAACCTCTACCAATTCCAGAATCAGCTTGGTCATCCATTAGCATGGATTTTATTGAAGGGTTGCCAGTGTCTAGAAGGAAGGATACAATTCTGGTGGTTGTGGACCATTTGACAAAGTATGGACATTTTATTGCATTGTCTCATCCTTTCACTGCAAAAGAGGTGGCCCAGATATTCATGGAGAACATCTTCAGACTCCATGGATTACCAGGAAACATAATATGTGACAGGGACAAGATCTTCATGAGTTTGTTTTGGCAAGAGTTGTTTGGGAAGTTAGGAGTGAAGATCAATCCATCCACAGCCTATCATCCCCAAACTGATGGGCAAACTGAAAAGTTGAATCAGTGTCTAGAGACTTACTTGAGGTGTATGACTGGGGAAAAGCCTAAGGAGTGGGGGAATTGGTTACACTTGGCAGAGTGGTGGTATAACACTTCGTTCCATTCAGCTATTCAAACAACACCTTACCATGCTCTTTATGGTCAACCACCAGTAGATCACTTGCCCTATACAGCAGGAGAGTCCCCTGTAGCATCAGTAGACAGGAGCCTGCAACACAGAGATGCTGCATTGAAGATGTTGAAGTTTTATTTGCAGCGAGCCCAAACAAGAATGAAGCAGCAATCTGACAAGAGGAGGACTGATTGCGAGTACCAGATTGGTGACTTAGTGTATCTGAAGCTGCAGCCATACAGACAGCAAACTGTGAAGCATAGGGCTAATCAAAAACTAGCTCCCAAATGGTTTGGTCCATTCCCCATTATTGGTAAGGTTGGATTGGTTGCTTATAAGCTACAACTGCCACGAGATTCAAGAGTCCATCCTGTGTTTCATATCTCCCAGTTGAAGAAACACATTGGAAGTGATAACTTTCAATCAGAATTGCCTGTCATCAACCCTGATGGAGAAATCAGCAAGGAACCTCTGAGGATTGTGGATAGAAGAATTGGGAAGAGAGGAGGCCGAGCTAGCACAGAGGTTTTGGTCGAATGGACAAATGCATTTCCAAAGGATGCCACCTGGGAATCTCTTCATCAGCTCAAATTGCAATTTCCTGATTTCCATCCTTGAGGACAAGGATGTTCTTGAAGGAAGGGCGTTTGCAAAGGCATTTCACAGAAGTAGCCGTTGCTGTTTGATTTTTAGTTATAGCCGTTGCTTTTTATTTTGAGTTATTGTTAAGTTTTAATGAAACAGTGCGTTGTGTATAAAAACCTAGGAGGAAAACGATGTCGTTTAATCCTCTAGGGCTTTAAAGCGTGCCTGGAACCCTATCTTTCATTATGCTTGTTTTCGGCTAAACTTTGTGGATCTCTATCAGAGATATTTTCAGTCTTTCTCCCATTTCTGATTTCTTTTCTTAATTTTCTATTTCAATCGAATTGTTTTGGGCATTCAGATTTGCTGTTCTTACAGATATCAAATAAAAAACAAGAATAATTTGGGGAAAGAAGTAGAAAGAAGTACGGGGAGACTCAAAATTCTCTCTGTCAAAACAAGAGAGCCAAAAACACTTTCATTCATTCGATAATAGATTCAAACAACTACACAACTTTTTTACCCTAAAGAGTTTAAGAACGACACCGTTCTCTATTCTAATTACAGACTCCAAAATGTATCGTTTCATTAAACAGGACAAATAACTGAAATTAAAACATTAACAGACTCTTGTATAACGACGTAGTTTCAGTTCTTTCATTTTGGCTCTTTATAATACCCCCTCCTTGAAATAATTCTTGTCCTCAAGAATTAAAAGAAAATTTCCATGGCAACACTCCTTGAATGTCAATCTTTGATAAACCTTGATTATCTTTACTTTCTTCAAATGGTTACACCAAATATTCCCAAAAGCTCTCTTTGCCTTTACTAAAATTGCAGCATGAACATATGATAATTCTTCCATGTCGATATTGGCAAACATAGGTTCACCATGATAAAAAACACTTCTATTCAATTCATAAATTTCCATGTCAAATGTTGAAATTCTAATCTTATGAAAAATAGTTGTAAATAATTGAGATTCTATAATTTTACCTGTCTCCTCCAATACTCTATACAAATTCAAGTCTACAACCTCTAACCACTTATTTAACCCTTCATGCCACATATATGCAGCATATGCTAGCTGCATTATAGTCCATATAAACATGATGGAAAATAGCTACGATGTCTATACAACTAGATATTATGTTGTAACCATATGACTTACCTGATATATTCTGAGTACACTCCCAAGCTGCAGAAGAGTTAAATTCTACCCAGATTTTTAGATGTAAAGCAATTAAAGTTATCTGCAGATTAACAATGTCTTTCAGTAACAACTCTCACCGTTTATCCCATGAAATAACCACAATAGTTTCTTCACCTTTTTCATTTTTACATTCTCATTCAACCACTTGTAGAGTAAAAGTGCCATCCTTCAAGCAAAATGCAGCATGGCCAATAAACACTCCAATCACGCATTCTCTTAATGTCTCAACCTGGGATGTCATCACAAAGGTGTCAATTGAAGTGGTCATTGCTAACGATGTACAATTGCTATAGCATAAGAAATTGATGTTGTCTTATTGGTTTGGACCAAGCAACCATTGGTTACACTACAAAGCTTTGTGAACATATCTGAAGGCAATTATTTTTTGAGCCACTTTAAATGCTTGAATGTCCCCAGTTCTTTTGAGATCTTGTAATGCAACTTCCAACATATCATATATTGCCAAACATCTAGTTATGCATCTATTCATGATGTTCTAAACTTGTTGACTCACTACCCAAATCAATTTCCTTTACTGAAAATATTGATTTTGCTCAAGCCAAACATTAATCTTAATAATCACAGTTTCTGTTCTACCATCAATACCCAAGTAGAAACTCATGCTCTTTTGCAATTGTTCCATATGTAATGAAGTTGCTACCACTATGTTACTAGAACTCTTGGGACGTGATACTAAATAGAATGTTGAGGTTGAAAACATGTCTTGTGGGCTGACAATATCAACATGGAGAGCAACAATAGATTTTTTTGATAGCTTGAAGCAAATTAAAAAAATAAGCACTTTCTTAAGTGACCCTATAACCATATTCAACCTTAAATTAGCAAGGTAAACTTGCCAAAATGGTTCAAGAACAAATTGCCTAAACATTTGTCGTGTTTTACTTCCTCCACATATTTCTTTTTCCAAACAATTAGCTTGGTCTCGAAATTGAAAGATTGAGGACCCCATAGAGCCATCTGACACACAAATGTACTCACCCTAACAGGGTCCCAAACGAATCTTCAATACCGTTAGATTCTTCATTTGTTCCCATAAACAATTCGTCGAACATATGGTCTTCGGCAGAACATGTCAACAACGGTTCCTGTTTTGTCTCAACCAACTTTGTCGACACTACACCTAGAACCAATGGTTGTACCAACGGACTGAACTCTTCCACATTTGAAACTTCAGTTGATGAGGCTTGATCGTTCGATTTTGCACAATCAATCACCAAGGAAGACTCATTCGATTTCTCGTGCTTTTGGTCGAACCCAACATAAACCCTTTCTTAGACAACCTTCAAATCATCTCTAAAGTCGTTTACAAACTTATTGATAACATCATCTATTATAGCTTTAAATCCCTTCAACTGTTCTTTCGCAACTTCTTCAGTAAATTCTCTCATTTTGATAGCCTAAGCCAAGATCGTGAGCTTTGATACCTTTGTAAGAGATCAAATCAAGAACAAGAATAATTTAAGGAAAGAAGTAGAAGAAGCAAAGGGAGACTCATATTTCTCTCTGTCAAAATAAGAGAGCCAAAAACACTTTCATTCATTCGATAATAAATTCAGACAACTACACAACCTTTTCACCCTAGAGAGTTTAAGAATGACACCGTTCTCTATTTTAATTACAGTCTCCAAAATGTATCGTTTCATTAAACATGACAAATAACTGAAATTAAAACATTAATAGACTCTTGTGAAATGTCGTAGTTTCACTTCTTTCATTTTGGCTCTTTACAATACTCCCTCCTTGAAATAATTCTTGTCCTCAAGGATTAAAAGAAATTTCCATGGCAACACTCCTTGCATACCAATCCTTGATCAACCTTGATCATCTTTGTTTTCTTCAAATGGTTAGGCCAAATATTCCCAAAAGCTCTCTTCGCCTTTACTAAAATTGCAGCATGAACAAATGATATTTCTTCTATGTCAATATTGGCAAACATAGTTTCACCATGATAAAAAAACCCTTCTATTCAATAGATAATTTTTCATGCCAAATGTTGAAATTCAAATCTTATGAAAAATAATTGCAAATAATTGAGATTCTACAATTTTAATTGCCTCCTCCAATACTCTGTACAGATTCAAATCTTCAACCTTTAACCATTTATTTAACCTTTTATGCCACATATATGCAGCATATGCTAGCTGCATTCTAGTTCACATAAACATGATAGAAATGATGATATCAAAAAGTGGTAGATAGTTGACAGCTACGATGTCTATACAACTAGATATTATGTTGTAACCATAGGCTTACCTAATATATTTTGAGCACACTCTCAAGTTGCAGTCGAGTTAAATTCTACCCATATTTTTAGATGTGAATGAAACAAAGTTATTTGCAGATTAGCACTGTCTTTTAGTGACAGCTCTCACCGCTTATTCCATGAAATAACCATAATAATTTCTTTACCCTTTTTATTTTTACATTCTAATTCAACCACTCGTAGAGTACAAGTGTTATCCTTCTAGAAAATACAGTATGACCAACAAACACCCCAAACACACATTAACTTAATGTCTTAACCTATGATGTCATCACAAAGGTTTCAATTGAAGTGGTCATTGCTAACAAAGGCCATGATACCAAATACATATCATAATTATTAGCAAGTAAATCATTTCTGGTGGTCATTGTCATTCTAATTAGCACAATAAATTTTAGAGATTCTTTACCACCATTCTTAGCAAGTAGTTAGTTCACAATGTCGTCCAAAAATTCAAAACCCTTCTTCCCAACTTTCAAATCGATCCTAAGAAATGAAAGAATTTTTTTGAAAGAGAAATAAATCTACCCACTAGTACTTTGTCACCACCCAAACCCTATCTAGATAAGCTTTCTACCAGAACACTAATTCTGGCCTTGTTGTAAGTTTTTATCAATAAATGTGCAATTGCTATAGCATGAGAAATTGTTGTTGTCTTAATATGGTTTGGACGAAGCAACCATTGGTTACACTTCAGAGCTTTGTGAATATATTTGAAGGCAATTTTTTTGAGCCACTTTATAAGCTTGAATGTCCCCCGGTCCTATTGAGATCAAGTAATGCAACTTCCAACATATCATATATTTCCAAACATCTAATTATGCATCTATTTATGATGTTCTGAACTTGCTGACTCACTACCCAAATCAATTCCTGCTGCTGAAAATATTGATTTTGCTCAGGCCAAACATTAATTTTAATAATCACAATTTCTGTTCTACCATCAATATCCAAGTAGAAACTCATGTTCTCTTGTCATTGGTCTATATGTAATGAAGTTGCTACCACTATGTTACTAGAACCCTTGGGACATGATACTAAATAGAATGTTAAGGTTGAAAACATGTCTTGTGGGCTGACAATCTCACCATGGAGAGCAACAATAGGTCTTGTGACAGCTTAAAGCAAATTAAAAAAATAAGCACTTTCTTAAGTGACCCTATAACCATATTCAACCAAAAAATAGCATGGTAAACTTGCCAAAATGGTTCAAGAAAAAATTACCTACAAAATTGTCGTGTTTTACTTCCTCCACACATTTCCTTCTTCCAAACAATTAGCTTGGTCTCGAAATTGAAAGATTGATGACCCTAGAGAGCCTTCTGACAAACAAATGTACTCAGCCCAAATTTAGAAGAATTAAAATTAGGACACTCATTAGTTGTAGAACCTCGCCATTTAGGTGTAGGGCCTTTAGGATTTCTAGCTGTTATACTTGTTCTCAAACAATCGATAATACCAAACCCCATTTCCTCTCCTAAAAAGTTCCTTAAATTATTTTGATTTCCCATCACTAACAACCGAAATCTATAGGGATCATTCAACTCCACCTCGGAAATTATAGCCTTATTTTGTGGTTGTTCTAAATAACCCTTAGCTGAATCATCATCCAACAGGGTCCCAAACGAATCATCAATACTGTCAGATTCTTTATTTGTTCTAATAAACAATGCGTCGAACTTATGGTCTTTGGCAGAACATGTCAACAGCGATTCTTGTTTTGTCTCTACCAGCTTTGTCGACACTACACCTAGAACCAGTGGTGGTGTCAACAGACTAAACTCTTCCACATTTGAAACTTCAGTTGATGAGGCTTGATCGTTCAATTTTGCACAATCAGTCACCAAGGAAGACTCATTCGATTACTCGTGCTTTTGGTCAAACCCAACAGAAACACTTTCTTGGACAACCTTCAAATCATTTCTAAAGTCGATTAGAAACTTATTGATAGCATCATCCATTATAGCTTTAAAACCCTTCAACAAATCTTTCGCAACTTCTTCAGTAAATTCTCTTATTTTGATAACCTAAGCCAAGATCGTGAGCTCTGATACCTTTGTAAGAGATCAAATCAAGAACAAGAATAATTTGAGAAAAAAAAGTAGGAGCAAAAGGAGACTCAGAATTCTCTCTGTCAAAACAAGAGAGCCAAAAACACTTTCATTCATTCGATAATAGATTCAGACAACTACACAACCTTTTTACCCTAGAGAGTTTAACAACGACACTGTTCTCTATTCTAATTACAGACCCTAAAATGCATCGTTTCATTAAACAAGACAAATAAATGAAATTAAAACATTAACAGACTCTTGTGAAACGACGTAGTTTCACTTCTTTATTTTTTCTCTTTACACGCCGTTCCCCACCGATGAACACCATTTGAATAGCGTAAAAAGTTTTTTAAACCCTAATCACTTAGGATTTACTATATTTTCATCAGCATCATAAACTTCAACCCTAATCGGTTAGGAATAAACTTCACCATCAAGAACTTGATTACAAAAGAAATTTGTAAACGGCAAGGACTTCACACTCAATTACAAAAGAATTTCATCCAAATTCAAGTTCATGATGTAGGAGACCATCCGAACCCTAGTTCATAAACTTCAACCCTAATCGTTTAGGAATAAACTTCAGCCGGACCTAGTTCATAAACGGCAGGGTAGCGGCGGCGGTGACATCTTGAATTTCAAATGAACAAAAATTAGGATTTTGTAATTTATGGGCATATAGGTATTTTGATCAATGTTTAAAAGAAAATTAAAAATAAAATAATATATTTTAAGGTTTAAACGTCAGATAGGTGCCCAAACTATACCTTTTTTTTCCAGTTAGGTGCCTAACGTTTGTTTCGGGTCACTTAGGTGCCTAACGTTTCATTCCGTAACCCATTTTAGGTTTTAGCCGTGACAGACGTTAAAATTTTCCGTTAAGGGACACATGGCATGCTTTTAGATTTTCTGATATTAAAAATAATAAAATAAATTAATAAAATCCCTTAAACCCATCTTCTTCCCCATCAAACCACCCCTCCCCATTCCCTTGTTCTTCTTCCCTCTCCTCTTCACCGTTGAACCACATTTCCTTTTGTCACATTCCTGAAATATCCACTGACTGGCTTTCAGTTTGCTAAATTGCATTCTTTGAATAAGCTATCAAATATTTTTGGTATCAAAACAGCCATTTGATTTGATGTCTTTCTAATAAGACACAATTTGTGCCTTTCACTTCAGAATAGATATAGATCTCTTGCAATATAGCTATCTAAACGACCATTTGATTTGTTTATTGTTTATAGGAATGTGCCCCTGCAAGATTGCATGCACAAAGCTCCTGTAGATTCAACAGAACGCGGGTCTCATTGGCCTGAGCAATGGCCAGCAAGGTTGGAGAAATCACCATATTGGTTGAGTTCCCAAGTTGGAGTTTATGGTAAAGCAGCACCAGAAGATTTTGCTACAGACAATGAGCACTGGAAACGGGTGGTAACCAAGTCATACATAAATGGGGTGGGAATAAGCTGGTCATCTGTCAGAAATATCATGGACATGAATGCTGTTTATGGAGGGTATGCAAATATTATACACACATTTTTATGAAGGAAGGATTATGTTGGTTTGATAATTAATTCTTTCTGTTTTATCAATTCCTTTTCTTTTCGATAGTTCTGACTCTGGTATGCTTACAGCTTTGCTGCTGCACTTAAAGATTTGGATTTATGGGTGAAGAGGAGAGGGAAGAAGAACAGGGGTAGGGGGAGGGGTGATTTGATGGGGAAGAAGATAAGTTTACAGAGTTTTATTAATTTATTTTATTTTTTTTTGTTATTTTTAATATCAGAAAATCTAAAAACATGTAACGTCTCCCTTAACGGAAAATTTTAACGTCCGTCACAGCTAAAACCTAAAATGGGTTACAGAATGAAACGTTAGACACCTAAGTGGCCCGAAACAAACGTTAGGCACCTAACTGAAAAAAAAGGGTATAGTTTGGGCACCTATTTGACGTTTAAGCCATATTTTAATTAATTTACCTTTTGATTTTTAAATAATTTATAATTATACCTTGAGTCCTTTAGATTTTTAATCTTTATAAATTGAATTAATGGTGCTCATCGGTGCTCGTCGTTAGTGGTGCTCATCGGTGCTCGTCGAGCGTGGCAGACTCATCCTTAATGATATTTATAAAATTATACAACTTGAATTCCATTTGCTTCGAAAAATATATGAATATAACTCAAGCTAAAAAATAGAATAGAAATTCTCTGCCCCTATTTATGCCCCACATTAAAAATTAAGTTTAGGATTTAAGGCTAGGGGTTGTGGTTAAGGTTTAGAAAATTTAGGTTATGGTGTATTTTTAGGGTGTAGAGTTTAGGATTAGGGCTTAGAATTTAATTTTTAGTGTTTTTTAATGTTGGGCATAAAAAGAGACACCGAAAATGGACATAAGATTTTTATCCTAAAAAAATAAGCATTTTAATTCAATTACAAGATAATATTTTAGTTCAATTTTAATTTTAGATAAACTCACACACCAACATATTACACTGCTCGAATTTAGGTCACCTAAGAAGAACAATGTTATATTTTACGACTAGACCACAAAAATATTTTTAAATTATTATTTAAAAACTGCTACGAAAAAATTTAAAAATATATTTAAATAATATCAAGTGTTCAATAAAATATATTTAAAATTAAAAATAATAAAATTGAACATTTCACATCATTTTTAATTTTACTTATGAAATTTATTTATTTTATTGACGTGTATAGATTACAATCCTTTTTACTTTTACAGTTTTTTTTTTTAATTTTATGTGAGCTATATGAAATTAAATTTTACCTTTCTTGGCTTTTTTTTAAACCTTTCTTTATGAATTGAGTAGAAGTCGAAACTCTCTTGATTTCCTTAATTGTACTTTTTGAAATATTATAGATTTAAGGGTAAACTATGTGAGGTACTACCGAACAATAGGGGTGACCTGTTTTTACCACCAACCTTTCATTTGGTCTAAATTTACCCTTAAATTTTATTTTTCGACTCGTTTATACCACCCCGTTGTTAAATCGTTAACTCCGCGATGACATGGACGCTGCACCAAAACGACGTTGTTTTAGTGCCGTTATTTTGATACTAAATGACCTAAAACGACGTCGTTTTGCTAGAGAAAAATATGTGAAGTTGTGCACTCAATGAGATTTAAACCTAGAACCTTAAGGATCAAAGACAACATCCTAACCACCAAGCCAACCTAATATCTTTGAATTATTTCTAGCACAAATAATATATATTCCAAATTGTAGTTGTTAATATAAATAATATTACTTTATCTGAATAATATAAATATATTATTTTTGTTGGGCTTGTAGCACGCTCGAATCGATCACCAAACCGTCAAGGAGGGTTGTAAATGTTTGGTGGTTGAAATGGCTAAAATCGAAATAAAGGTAGACAAGTGACACAATGATTTTAGAGTGATTCAACCTTCTAACCAAGGTCTACATCAACTACCTTAGCTCCCCACTAAGGATTTCCCAATTTACTCAACAATGAATTTGTCCATTTTTCTCGGTTGAGGAGGAAACCGTTACAACCCTATCTTTTGGACTTGGCTAAGATAGAACCAACTCTAGTTTTTCTCTCAAGGCTAAACTAGAACCTCTCTTTTTACAAGAGATTTGTTTGGGGTAAGCTAAATACCTCACAAGATTGGTGTTTACACAATTTAAGCTCACAAGAGTGTACAAAGAATTTACAATAAAACACTCTTCTTAGACTATGTACAAGAGAAAGATAAAATAAAGATTTAGACTATATTTCTCTTGATCATGTTGCTTGGATGTAGTCTCTAACCATCTTCAAGTGTTCCAGACTTTAATTTATAGTCTCAATTGAGTTTGTAGCTGTTACTAGCCGTTGGGGTCTTTATTTCTCACATTAATTGCAGTTCTGGTGCCTACCGTATCGGTATACGGGTACCCGTAGCCGTTGGGGGTTGTTAAAGCAGTGACTGATACGCTTAAAGGCATATCGGTACGACCCCTCTCCGTATCGATACGGGCAAGCCTGTATTGGTACGAGTTTTGGCAGAATCAAATCTGGAATAAAAACGTATCGATACGGGGTATACCGTATCGGTACGGTAGTGCTGAAAAGCTAGGTTTGACTACTTTAAAGCATTCCAAACTTTGCCAAAACTTTTTTTAAACACCTCAAACTTATCTTCAAGTTGTTTGGACTTAAAGACATGATTTAAATTCTTTTCAAATTTGTCCAAAATATTTTTCAATTGTTATATCAAAACCCTTAGTTCTTCAATCTCCCTTTTTTTTGATATAATAAAATCAACTTGAAAATTTGTTTGGGATTCTCCCCCTTAAGTTTAAAATTTTGAATAAGAGATGAAATATAGAAAAGTAATTAATGCTTCATTTGAAAAACACAATTTTTCAAACCAATCTCTCCTTTTTTTTTTGTTATATCAAAAAGAATTTAAAATACTTTTAAGTTCAAAATAACAATGTAGGTTTAAAATTTGAAACTATTAAAATGTTCGGTTTTAAAATTGGCTCTCCCTTACTCATTGCATCATATTAGGCTTAACAAATAATCCAAGACTTTAAACAAAAGTTATATAACCAAATGTATAAAATAAAAGCATTAAACTTAGAGGTTACCCAATTTCTTTTCATGTGTGATTTGAGCATTCTTTGATTTTGCTTTGCTTGCCATTACTCCAACACACCTACAAAAGACATTCACTTGATTTTTTGTATCTAAATTGCTTTGGATCCATTTACATTAGTAAGAATGTCTTTAGTTCCCTTGGGAACCCATACTTGTCTAATCCTATAAGATTTTTTCTTCTTTATAGGACAAGTATGTATAGAATGACCATGATAATGGCAATGTGAGCATTTTACAATTATGTGACAAGATGAATTATTGAAAATAATTTCTTTTTCTTTTGTTAAGCTTTCAACCTTAACTTTTAAATCAATATTTTCTTTTTTCTAAAACAACTTTGCTTATTTTTGAAAACTCTAAATCATTTTTTAAAATTTCATTTTGGTTTTTAAAATCTACTTTTGCTTTTAAAAGAAAATTATTTTTAATTTCGAGTTTTAAAATTATTTTCTTAAATTTGGAATTCATGGTCTCAAATTTCAAAAATAATTCATCGAAAGCATCTTACAACTCATCAAATGTATAAAAATTTAATTCATTTGAGTTAGAAGATACCTCGGGCTCATTGAGAGCCAAAACACCATTCACCTTTGGATTGGAGAGAAGGTTTGCACATGATTGATCATCATCTTTCTTTTCTCTCTTCTTGTTGCCATAAAACTTCTCAAGTTTCTCCCATAATTCTTTGGCACTTTTGTATGTGGAGATCTTCTTCGTTAAGGCCACAATAGAGAATGTGCATCGCCTTGGTGTTTAGCTTTGCCTTCGTGTCGTTGGCACTCCTTTGCTTTTTCTTCTTTTTTGGAGCTTCCAAATACCCATCTTCAATGATGTCTCAAACCTTATAGTCTTGAGACTTGATGAAGAATTTCATGATATTTGCCCATTGGAAGTATGATTCTCCTTCGAAGAGTGGAGGACACGAAATAGAGCGGTCTTCTTCAAATCTTGTCATTTTCTTAAACGATGGACTTCGAGCAAACGATCTTTACTCCCAAATGTTAGTCCTTCGATAGAGACGAGGCTCTGATACCAATTGTTAGGTTTTATGGTGCTCGATTCCTTTAACCGTTCTTACTCGCCAAGTGTGGAGAAGTTGAATAATTGAGTGTTTTAGTAGAAGCTAAAAGATTGGAATTGAACACAATGAATTATAGTGGTTAAATCATCTAACCAAGGTCTACATCCACTACCTTAACTCCCTACTAAGGATTTCTCAATTCACTCAACAATGAGTTCGTCCTCTTTTCCCGGTTTAGGAGGAAACTGTTACAACCCTATCTTTTGGACTTGGCTAAGATAAAACCAACTCTAGTTTTTCTCTCAAGGCTAAACTAGAACCTCTCCTTTTACAAGATATTTGTTTGGGTAAACTAAATACCTCACAAGGTTAGTGTTTACACAATTTAAACTCACAAGAGTGTACAAAGAATTTACAATAAATCATTATTCTTAGACTATGTACATGAGAAAGGTAAAATAAAGATTTAGACTCTATTTCTCTTGATCATGTTGCTTGGATGTAGTATGTAACCATCTTCATGTGTTCCAGCCTTCAATTTATAGTCTCAATTGGGTTTGTAGCCGTCACTACTGTTGGGGATGCTTTGGAGCCGTTGGGGTCTTTATTTCCCACATTAATTGTAGTTTTGGTGCCTACTGTATCGGTACACGGGTACCCGTATCGATACGCCCTTCTTCAAAACTAGTCGTTGGGCTCTTGCCAGCCTATGCGTATCGATACGCTAGAGAGCGTATCAGTTCGGTCTGCACTTTAAAATACCGTTGGGAAATAGCTGTTGGGGGTTGTTAAAGCAGGGATCGGTACACTTAAAGGCGTATCGGTATGACCCCTCTCCGTATCGATACGGACAAGCCTGTATCGGTACGAGTTTTGGTAGAATCAAATCTAGAGTAAAAAGGTATTGATACGAGGTATACCGTATCGGTACGGTAGTGCTGAAAAGCCAGATTTGACTACTTTAAAACATTCCAAACTTTGTCAAAAACTTTTTTTAAACACCCCAAACTTATTTTCAAGTTGTTTGGACTTAAAGACATATTTTAAATTCTTTTCAAATTTGTCCAAAACATTTTTCAATTATTATATCAAAACACTTAGTTCTTCAATTTCTAATATAAAAATATTCAAATATTGGTATACATATATTAATACATAAATAATAAATAAAATAAAAATATAAATATTTTTATATTATAAATAACATTAAATATATAAATAGATAAATATATTATTATAAAAACAAAAAACTAATTTTCAAAATAAAATTTGTTTAAAAAATCTAAAATTTGATAAAACTTTAATCCCTAAACTCATAAACCCTAAACCCTAAACTATAAACTTTAAACCCTAAAATTTTATTCATAAATAAATAATATTAAAATATATAAACAAATAATATATTATAATAAAAACTAAAAAACCGATTTAAAAATATAAAATTTCCAAAATTTACGAAAAAACCCAAAAATTCATCAAGATCTTAAAGTTTAAACCCTAAATTCATCTATTTTGGTTGCTAATGGGTTTATGGTTTTAAGGTTTAGTGGTTAGGAATAAATTAAAGATATTAGATTGGTTTAGTGGTTAGGAGGTTGACTTTAATGCTTAAGGTCTCAGGTTTAAATCTCATTGAGTGTATAACTTCACATATTATTCTCCAACAAAACAACGTCGTTTTGGGTCATTTAGTATCAAAATAGCAGCACCAAAACGATGTTGTTTTGGTGTAGCGTCCATGTCATCACAGAGTTAACGATTTAACGACAGGGTGGTATAAACGAGTCAAAAAATAAAATTTAATAGTAAGTTTAAACCAATTGAAAGGTTGGTGGTAAAAACAAATCACCCCTATAATTTAGTGGTACTGACATAGTTTACCCTAGATTTAAAGTTCGAAGAAATGCATTTAATTGGTAAATATAGTTTACAACGGAATCAAATTAAATGTAATAATTCGAACGTTTTAAGCTATAAAGAGCCGGTGAACATGTCATGTAAATAAATATTTCACATCATGTTTTCTATAATACTACATCGTTGAATTAATTTTGTCTCATAAATTTAATTGTTATAAAAATATTTCACATCATGTTCGGTACTTAGGAATTCCCTTAATAATCAGGAAGCTCACTATTAAGGACTGTACTCCTTTAATCCAAAAAATTAGTGATAAACTGAAATTATGGTCTGGCAAACACCTAAGCTATGGTGGCCGGCTCCAGCTAATTTAAATTGTACTCTACAATCTCACTAGTTACTGGTGTAGACAGGTTTCTTTACCTAAAATAGTGATTCATAGAATCGAACAACTCTGCTCACGCTTCTTCTAAAAAGGATCCGATCAATTCGCAACAAGCGCGCGCGAGTTGGAAACAAGTCTACTCCTTTAAGTCTGAAGGGGGTTGGGGTTGTCTAATGCTTGCCTACTTGCTCTTACCAGAAGCATTCTCGCCGATCAAGGCTCATTGTGGGTGGCATAGATACGAGAATATGTCTTGAAAAATGTAGATTTTTCGAGTGTTAAGGTCAAGCCATATTTCAGTTGGATTATGAAAAAGCTTTTAGAGTTACAGCCCACTGCGAATTTCTTATTTGCATCACACCCCAATTGGTTAATGATCAAGCCTAGATGAATTTGGGACATGATTCGTGAAAAAAAACCCCAAGGTCCCTTAGCACAGGCTAGCATGATTCTTTCTCCAAATACGAAAACATGCCATAGTCAGCTGGATGATAATTTTGGATCGCCTTCTCACGTATGATAGATTGCAAGAAATAGGACTACCAGTTGCTAATGCTTGTCTTTTATGTAATTCGAATGCCGAATCACGAGACCATCTCTTCTTTGAATGTTCACTCTCTAAGAATGTTTGGCTGCACATTTTACAACTTTGTGACATCTCTCGATCTCCTTTGAACTGGTCAGGAGAGCTTGCTTAGGCCACTACTAGACTCAAAGGCAAGTCTCTTCTCTTTATAATTCTCAAACTCTCCTGGAATGCTTTTATTTATAGTATTTGGCTAGAATAGGATGCTTGTCACTTCCGAGGGAGCTCCCAATTCAACTCAGATATTGTCTCATTCATTATGGATATTGTCCGTATACGATTACATCACAAAAGTATAAATAAATCTCTTACGGCTAATGCCACTCTTTGTATAACTTGGAACTTAGGGTAGTTTCCGTTTTGTTTAGTAAAAGTACTTTTTTTGCACATGATAGTAGTCTTTTGCTTTCTTGAATAAATATACACTACACTTATTTAAAAAAAAATACTCGTTAAATAAATTTGATTATGAATTTTTTATCATAAAACAATTACTTGTATTATTAATTTGCAACAAAATAATCACCACGTCATTAATTTTTATTAGGTTGATGCCGTTAGGGGTTATATCTAATTTGACCCCTAAGTTATAATTAAAACATTATTTTAGCCCTTTAACAAAAACTTCCGACTATAATTAAAACAAATATAGAAAACAACACAAAAAACATTTAAGTGATTAAGTACTCTGTATCTTCGACGGTTTTTATTATTATTTAATTAAATATTAAAATTTTAAATTTCACTAGATTTTTTTTCAAATTCCATACATTTTTTAATTTTAGTTTTCAAAATGTACAAAATTGTATATATATTTTATTTAAAAAAAATATTTTTAGAGTTTTTTTCACTTATAATAAAAAATTATTTAAGAACCAATTTGATATTTAATTATACAATTTATGGTCTAATTAAATATTAACCTTTTTTAACGTGCCATCTCATCACTAATGACGGAGTGACCGTTATGTAATAACGATAATATAATTAATGATAGGCTTAATACCTAAATAGGTGCCTAAATTATGCTTGTGGATCACTTTTGGTGCTTAAACTATTTTTAGCTCTAAATAGGTGCCTAAAGTTTTAAATTTGGTCATTTTAAGTGTCTAAAGTTTCAATTTTGGTCATTTTAGGTGTCTAACCGTTAACTACCGTTATTTTTATTAAAAATATTTTTATTTTATTTCTTTTTTATTTAATTTATTTTTAATTTATTTAAAAAACCCCTAAATTTTCCAAAACTCACAAAATAGCCCCTAAATTCAAAATCCCTAACTTCCCTAGCTGATTCTGCCGCCGATGGTCACGCCGCCACCCCCATATCCATCGTCGGACCACCACGACTATTTCCCCCAACCACCCATTGCCGGTAACTGGTGGTAGGTGTGTCGACCGGCTTCTTAACGTCGTAAGAAGCCAAAATCGCAAAAAGGAAGTCATCGACACACCTACTGTCGGTTATCGGTGATGGGTCGTTGGGAGAAACAGTCGTTGTGGTCCGGCAAAGGTAGTGGTGGTCTCAGGTGAGGCAGTAAACGACGACAGCGATAGTAATTTAGGGATTTTAGGTTAGGATTTGAGACTGTTTTGTAAAGATTTAAAATTGTCATTTTTAAAAAAATTGACTTTTGAATTTTATTTAAAAATTAATTAAAATAAATTAAAAACTGAAACATGTCACTTATCGCATTTTAATTTGCTAACGTTTTTTATTAACAATTAGACACCTAAAATGATCAAAATTAAAATTTTAGGCACCTATTTAGAGCTAAAAATAATTTAGACACTAAAAATGATCCACAAGCATAGTTTGGGCACCTATTTGAGTATTAAGCCTTAATTATAACATGATTTTTTTAAACTTCAATGGTGAAGAAAGAAACATACACAAACATTAATGGCCATATCTATAGTTTATCCTTTAAACAATGAATGAGATAAGCTAAAAACGACGCTGTTTTAAAATTTCAATTTTCCTGCCATTTTCAACTTCCTTATCGTCCACTCCAAAAAAACATGCGCGTGAAAGTGACGGTGAAACGGAAACATTATAAACGAGAAAAAATATTGAAGAAAAAAGGAATACGAACAAAGAGAGAAAATATCCCCATTCACCAGTAGTCGTGAGTCGCCTGAGGATCGATCTCCGGCGAATTTTCTCCGGCTACGAAATTCTTTGTACATTAATCACTAATTTTTATGTAGATTTAATTTTTACAAGTAAAATTAATAATATTTTTTAAAGAATTCTTCAGATTTGTATAATAATAATAATGGGAGGGGAAACACAGCCGACGATGGATCTGCTGAGGTCGGAGACAATGCAATTGGTGCAACTCATAATCCCGGTGGAATCAGCTCATCGCTCCATTTCTTATCTCGGTGATCTCGGCCTCTTTCAATTCAAAGACGTTAGTTTCTTCCAATTTATTGATATTTTCTTCTTTGAATTGTCGTTGAAAAATCTTTAGATTTAGATTTAATGTGTTTTACGTTCACCTTTTCTTTTATATTTTTTCTTGCAGCTTAATTCAGAGAAAAGCCCGTTCCAACGAACATATGCTACACAGGTCAACCTCTATATTTTACAATTTTAATTTATTTTCCCCTTAGATTCTTCCTCAAATTGACGTTTCGAATCCTGATTTGAAATCTTCATTCTTAGAGAATTTACATATTTGGAATTAAAACATAAATTTGGGGAATTTAGTTGAATGTTAGATAAGAAACTCTACCTAGATATCAATTCGTACTCGTAGTGATCTCATTAAATCTTCTAAATGTTTGAGATATATGCTAACTTACAGTTAATTTTAGGAAATTTCTTGTACTTCAATATGTTGCTATATCATGCAGATCAAGAGATGCGGGGAAATGGCACGCAAGCTACGTTTCTTCAAGGAACATATGACGAAGGCTGGTCTATCGCCCTCGACCAGATCTGCAATGAGTGATGATGTTGATTTAGATAACTTAGAGGTAATAATGGATGCTTCGGTTTTAACGTTTTTATTTGTTATATGGGAACACTACTTTATATGTGGTATTTCTAGGTGAAACTTGGAGAGCTTGAAGTCGAGTTGATAGAGATGAATGCAAATAATGAGAAGTTGCAACAAAGTTATAATGAACTAATAGAATATAAGCTTGTTGTCCAGAAGGTATATATGCTGACATTTCTTGCATTTCTCCTTTTTTTGTGTGGCTGTAACTCTCCTGTACGATAGTGCTTATCACCTTTTTTAAGGCACTAGATATGAAAATTTTTATTTCGCTGTTCCATATAATTGAAATTATCAACTTGCTTTTTAAATTAAACAAGGAGCCTTATGATTCCGTAATGGTTGATTGCAGTGCTAATGTTTTCTTGTTTCAGGCCAGTGAGTTTTTTCACTCAGCTCAGAACCTTGCTGCAGCTAAGCAGAGAGAAGTTGAAGCTCAGCAAAGGGGTGAAGGATTCATTGACAGTCCATTATTATTGGAGCAAGTATATTTTCAGCTGGTTCATTTTCTATCTTATTTTTACCTGATGCCTTTTATTCCTCTTTACTGATGCTTAGGGTGTTTATTTTTTGTAGGAAATGGTCACTGATCCATCAAAGCAAGTTAAGCTGGGATTTGTCAGTGGAATTATCCCAAGAGAGAAATCATTGGCTTTTGAAAGAATTCTATTTCGGGCTACCAGAGGAAATGTCTTCTTGAAGCAATCTGCAGTTGAAGGTCCTGTGACTGATCCTGCATCTGGGGAGAAGGTTAATACCTCCATTTATCATTGTAGATCTAGAATTCCTGAGTCATTCACTTGTGGTTCTATTTGTGCTTAAGTTTGATTTTAGTTGTGTCTTGACTCATTAGATTTGTTTGCATGACATCAATTTGCAACTTGTGTAAGTCTATGTATTTCTAAAATCGTCTCCAGTTAATATGCTTGTTTTGCATCTGTTTCATGTTCAGAGATAAGAGACCTTTACCATTTTATTTGCAATTTCAGGCTGAGAAAAACGTGTTTGTTGTCTTCTATTCTGGTGAAAGGGTGAGGAACAAAATTGTGAAAATTTGTGAAGCTTTTGGAGCAAACAGATACTCATTCACAGAAGATCTAGGCAAACAATATCAGATCATTGCAGAGGTACGTAAGGAGTTAATCTCATCCATCCATTTCACTCATCCAATGACCATGAATTAGTGTAAAACTTGTTGAGTTTTACATAGTGTAAGTGGATCCTAACCCTATATATATATAGGGTTTTAAAGGGTTTTGGGTTGAAATAATCATGATATAATGTCATCAGTCGGTCAATCTATATGCTGGAACTGGTGCTTGACTTTGCTCATTAAGAGGAGTTCTTAATTTTCTGTTGGCCTGTATCCCGGTATTATGTTCTTGTCAAATAAAGAGCTGAATATTTAACCTCTCTCATATGTAGGTATCTGAAAGACTTGAAGAGCTTAAAACTACTATTGATGTTGGACTTGTGCACCAGATCAACTTGTTACAGACAATTGCCTATCACTTTGAGCAGTGGAGCCATCTGGTTTGTTGAAATTGATTTTATTCCTTCTTTCTGGAGGCATATGTTTCTATATTTGAACTTCATCTCTACATGATTGCTTGTCGGTTTCTGTGGCTGGCTTTAACCTCGAGGTCGTGGAATGAACCCCGAAACCTGCCCAAAAAACCAAACTCAAGAAAATCTGAGCCTGCAATTGCCCGAGCCGGAAACCCGAATCCGAACTCTAAAATCATGATAAAGTGGTTGCATATTTCGTAAATCTATCCAAACCCAAAGTGTTCCGAACTTGAAATGACCTAAACTCAAATTGGCCTAACACAAAACCTCTCGAAACTTACAGTTTGCCGTAAAGTTCTTTTGAACTCAATGCTTTCTTAACTCACCAAACATTTTTTTTTTCTAATTTATGTAGGTGAAGAAAGAAAAATCTATTTATCACACTTTGAACATGCTCAGCATAGATGTTACAAGAAAATGTCTTGTTGCAGAAGGTTGGTGCCCTGTTTTTGCAACAAACAAGGTCTGTTTTTTTAAGCTGTAATCCTTTCTTCTCTGCTGCACACATTCCTGCTTAATTGCAGTAACCAAGTTGAAAAATGAAAAATGAATCGCCTAGCTTGATTTTGCAGATTCAGAATGTGTTACAGCAGGGAACTGTTGACAGCATCTCACAAATTGGGACCATATTTCATGTTCTCCAGACAAAGGAATCACCTCCTACCTATTTCCACACCAACAAATTTACTTCTGCTTTTCAAGAAATCGTGGATGCTTATGGGTTAGTCAATTTGATAGTTGCTGCTATTTCATTCAAGGAGATAAACTGGCCATGTTGAAATTCATTGTCTTGTATCTGGCAATCACTTTCCCGACTCCGGACTCCTCAGTCATAGAAGAGATATTTTCTTCTTAGCTTAGACATTCTATTGCTATGGCCTATTTATGCCATTTCTAAACCAAATTATCATGGAAAAGAATTGACCTAAGTTGATATTATTGCAGGATTGCAAAATACCAGGAAGCAAATCCTGGTGTATTCACAATCATCACATTCCCTTTCCTTTTTGCTGTTATGTTTGGTGACTGGGGTCATGGTATATGCCTTCTTTTGGCAACATCATATTTCATAATCGGAGAGAAAAAATTTTCTAGCCAGGTAAATGATGAATAGCTTCCTGGTTATTTTGGCAATGTGCTTCATGTTCTTGGTAATTGTACTGTTTCTTGTACTTATTTTATTTTTATTTCCTTACCACCAAAAACAGAAACTTGGAGACATCACTGAAATGATTTTTGGGGGCCGCTATGTTATCATGATGATGGCATTATTCTCAATCTACACAGGATTGTTATACAATGAATTTTTTTCGGTCCCGTTTGAACTGTTTGGGCCCTCTGCTTATGGATGCCGTGATCCTTCTTGCAGGTAGGTACTTGTAAGTGTGATAAGAGTATGTTGAGAGAACCCACAAATTTTTTGTCCTCCCTTCTGAATTACTTACATTCGTCTCTTGGCATTGCAGAGATGCTACTACAGCAGGCTTAGTAAAAGTACGTGCTACTTATCCTTTTGGTGTGGATCCTAAATGGCATGGTACTCGGAGTGAACTACCATTTCTCAACTCAATGAAGATGAAGATGTCAATTTTGCTTGGAGTAGCTCAGATGAATCTTGGAATCATTTTAAGCTACTTCAATGCAAAATTTTATGGAAATGAACTCAACATTCGGTGAGCCACAATGATTCATTTTGTAGAATACTTGATAAAATGCTTATCTCAATTGAAATAGTAAGAAGTTCAGCCAAAGACAGAAAACGAAACTGAAGAAGAGGGTAACATTGTAATGATTATCATAAAAGTGTCATCAAACCACACTTTAATTCTTTTTATAATTACTTGTGAGGAACATACTTGTGGTGGTGTGCCCTGGGAAAACAAGCAAAGTTTGTTCGTGTTGGTTTGAAAATGTGTTTTTCTGTTCCATTAACAAAAGTATAGTGATTTGGACTAACTTGTTTATGCAATAAAACCATTTAGGCACCAATTTCTTCCTCAAATGATATTTCTGAACAGTCTGTTCGGCTACTTGTCACTCCTCATAATTGTGAAATGGTGCACTGGTTCTCAAGCTGATCTTTATCATGTGATGATATATATGTTCTTGAGTCCTACTGATGATCTTGGTCAGAAGTTTCTCCAGGTTTACTTCATTTACTCATAACCGTGTGAATGCTTTCTCTTGCGCTTTATATTTGACATCGGATTTATTGATTATTTTTTATGTTTCTTGACAGATATTACTACTGCTAGCGGCTCTAGTTTCTGTTCCATGGATGTTATTTCCAAAGCCGTTTCTTTTAAAGAAGCAACATGACGAAGTACGTGGACAACACTCTTTTTCCCTATATCTTTTGTGGTTAGCCCATGCTTTATAAAATTTAACTGCCTTCCGTTTCTTCTCTCAAATTCTTTCCTATATCATTTCTTATTGATGTAGAGGCACCGTGGTCAATCCTATGCACTATTAGAAACTAACCTCGACGATTCTGATGAAATGGAGCTGCATCATGGTTCCAGTAGCCACGAAGAGTTTCAATTTAGTGAGATCTTTGTTCATCAACTTATACACACAATTGAATTTGTGCTTGGAGCAGTGTCAAATACAGCGTCATATCTGCGGTTATGGGCTCTTAGGTAGGTTGTAACAACTTGAAATCTTGATTTCCTTTCCTTGCAAAGAAAGGGCTTTTGACTAGGGCTGAGCAGAAGTCAGTTAAAACCAATTTAATATTACTACATATATTCATGGTATATAATATATATATATCCCAAAATCTCAAATTCAATCCAATATTTCTTTTTTTTTTCAGTTTAACTAACTTGACCAACTCAACTAACCGAATTCGAATCGGTTTGGTTATTTTGGTAATAATCAAAAGTTGGTTGGATTATGTTTTCATATATTGGGGAATTCGGTTAAGTAGGTTTTTGATTTTCTGAATTGAACCGATTCATTGTTTTGCCTTACTCTTGAATGCATCTGATTTGTTTGATTTTACATTTCACAGCCTAGCCCATTCAGAGTTGTCAAGTGTATTTTATGACAAGGTTTTACTTTTGGCCTGGGGGTAAGTAGTGCACTTTTCTCTCAAATCAGTAAGTATTTTTTTAGTTTAAACAGAAATACTAATTATTTCCATCTGATTTGTTGCAGATTCAACAATATCATCATTCTTATCATCGGTTTATTTGTATTCATATGCGCAACGGTTGGTGTGTTGTTAGTGATGGAAACTCTCAGCGCATTCTTACACGCGCTGAGGCTCCACTGGGTTGAGTTTCAGGGTAAGTTCTACGAAGGAGAAGGTTACAAATTCCAGCCATTTTCGTTCGCATCGCTTGACACGGAAGATGAATGAAAAGAACAAACAAAAAAGATTTGTTTCTTGGCCCAAAAGGTAGGGATTCGAACTCAAATTAGATAGTTGTATATGAACAGGTGGACTTGCATTTTAGAATTAGTTAGAGAATTATTTTACAAAATCTTTGTTCACTCCCCAATTAGTCAATGTTGTAATTTGTTAACGTAGCCATTGTATGAGAAAGAAACATGCTTACTACATTAGCATGAGCCTACATGACGGTTTAATATTTTGCAATAATCAAATTAATGTTTGGTCCAGCCATTGGTCTGCCCTGTATATGCTAGATAAAGTAATCATAATTGGATTTATTAAAATATAATTGGAGTACTTTAAAGGATGACATTTTTTCCTTAGGATGCCAGAAACTCCAATATCCAAAGAAGATTTTAGCATATATTTTTTTTTTGACCAAATAAACTTATATTGACGAAAGGAAGGTTACAAGAAAAGTTCCGGGGGGAAAATATCAGGGGTCCACAACATCGGATCCAGCTGATTTTTTGCAAACTTGGCGAGCCAATCGGCTGCCTGATTACACACCCTAGGTGCAAATTCGAAGCAACAATACAAGAGGGAAAGTGCTGTCCTCTTGATATCATCTTCGATCGCTGAAGTCTCCCAGCAAGCTGTAGACTTTGAGTTTATTCTTTGGATTACTGCTCGGTTGTCCGCTTCAACAATGATATTGTTGTAGCCATAGCTTTTCGCCATTGAAATCTCCATTTTGATGGCGAGGGCTTCCGCCACTGACACGCTCGGTGCCAAACAAGGTTCGGAGAAACCAATAAGGAGGGATCCTGAACTATCCCTGACAATTGCAGCGAGGGAGCCCTTCCCAGTATTCCTATCAAAAGTCGCGTCACAGTTCACTTTTACCGTACCAAGTGGCGGTGAAACCCATCTCATTGCTTCCTTCACACAGCTTTGTTTGCCGACCTCTTTTTTACTCGCAGTTTGGGAGAACTCCGTGAAGTGGTACTCAGCTCTCAGCCACACTTCCAAGGGGGAGTCCTTTCTTCCTTCGAAGAGCAGCTTGTTCCTTGATTTCCAGATAGACCAAAGAAGGAAGGCGATATGCTCATGTCCGTCTCCGAATAGTGGGGAGGCTTTAAGCTCATTTATCTTGATCCACCACTTGGGGAAACCCGGAAAGCCTCTATTCAATGGCGAGTAGCTGAAATTGGACGCTTTCCAAACTACTTGAGAAAACGGACAAAAGAATAAGATATGTTCCACCGATTCCCCCAGACATCCACACCTGGGACACAGATCTGGTTCTCTTAACAGGCCATGCATCCGTCCTTTCAGAGCACTCTTTGACGGCGCAATATTATGACATAATCGCCAAAGAAAGGATCTGATTTTGGAGGGGACTTCCAGCTTCCAAACAAAATTCCATAGTTCCTTCTTAGTCCTGGGATCATCGCTTGAAGACGGATTGGCAGAAGATAATGATTTTTCCTCCAGAAACCGGTACCCTGATTTTGTCGTGTATTCTACATTCTTATTTCCGACCCAGATGAAGGAATCTTGTATGTCAGGACCCCCAATCGGCACTTTCATGATCGCTTCAGCCTCCACCGGAGAAAAAATACTGTAGATCTTATGTTCGTTCCACGTCCTCTGATCTGTGTTTAGCAGGGAGCTTACCGAGAGTGTTGAGCCTGGTGTTGGGTTATCAGTTGCTGGTTTATAGTTCTGGAGCTGAGGTACCCAGTTATCGAACCAGGTAGATATACTTCTTCCATTACCGACTCTCCAAAGAGCTCCATTTTTTATAATTTTAATCCCCTCGCGAATCCCTGACCATGCCCAAGATGGGTTTGAGCATTTAGGAATGTCGAGGATGTTTCCATTTGGGACGTAAATTCCCCGAAGAACCTTAGATAGGAGGGATTCAGGTTCTTTAATCATCTTCCATGTAAGCTTGGTGACCAGGGCCTTGTTGAACATTCGCAGATCGCGAAAACCCATACCTCCCTTTTCCTTCGGTCTACAGAGATCTCGCCAATTCATTCAATGAATACTTCTCTCCTTTTCAGCGCTGGTGTTCCACCAAAACTTAGCGATCATTGAGCTGATTTCATCACAGAAAGTAACCGGAAGGAGGAAACATTGCATCACATAGGTAGGGATGGCTTGGGCCACAGCTTTGATAAGGACTTCTTTCCTGGCGCTGTTTAAAAATCTAGCTTTCCACCCCTTCAGCCGGTTCTAAACACGTTCTTTTATATAGGCCAGAGCTTCTTTTTTACTCCTTCCCCAGAAGGAAGGGAGCCCAAGGTATCGAGCATCATCCTCCATTGGCCGAAAGCCCAGCACATTTGTGAGGTGGTCCTTTTTCCCGTTACTCATGTTAGGGGAGAAGTAAACAGACGATTTTTTTGTGCTTACTGTCTGACCTGTAGCCGATTGGAACACCCGGAGAATATTTAAAATGCCTTCACAGTTCGCGGTATTGGCATCTGAGAAAACAAGGCAATCATCAGCAAACAGAAGATGGCTAAGAATTGGGCAGCTTCGTTTTATTCTGAGTCCCTGGAAATTCTGCTCATTACTTTCCTTTTCAATTATCCACGATAGAGTGCTAGAAATAAGAGTAAAAAGAAAGGGAGATAATGGGTCTCCCTGTCTCAATCCTCTACCCGCTTTGAAATCCCCCATGCGTTCGCCATTCAACACAAGAGAGAAAGACACTGTAGTGATGCATATCATGACCCTATTGATCCACCACTCGCAAAAGCCCATCTTCTCCATGACAAAACGCAGGACTTCCCAGTCAACTTTGTCATAAGCTTTTTCCAGATCTATTTTCAAGGCCATTTTGCCTGTTTTTCCCTTCCTTGTTCGCTTTATAGCGTGGAAAGCTTCATTGGACAGAATGATGTTATCATGGATTGATCTTCCTTTTACGAAAGCTGATTGGTGTTGTGGGATGATCTCCGGGAGTATAGGCTTTAGTCGAGAGGCCAAAATTTTGGTAATGACCTTCACTGAAAAATTACATAAGCTGATGGGTCTTAGCTGTGAAACCTCGGTGGGGTTTGGCTTTTTCGGGATGAGCACTATATTAGTTTTGTTCAGATCCGGATCCAGCTCTCCATTTCTGAAGAAGTTGGTCACCATACCGATTAAATCAGTTTTCACAGTGTCCCAGAAATTCTGATAGAAGCATCCGGGGAAACCATTTGGTCCTGGGGCCTTTGTTGCTCCCATGTCAAAAACCGCCCTTTTAATCTCTTCTTCCTCCACTTCTTTACTAAGGGCATCATTCATGGTTCGAGTGATAAGGCTGGGAATATAATCCCGGAGGTGACTAGGGTTTACCGACGGATCCCGCGTGAACACTGCCTGAAAATGCTGCAAAAGATGATCAACAATTTCCGTCGTATCTTCCAGCCATTCTCCATCATCTTTTTTAATTTTGACAATCGAGATCATTCTCCGATGCTGAAGGGTAGTAGCATGAAAGAACTTTGTGTTTCTATCTCCCCATTTGAGCCAATTGACTCTGGAGCGCTGGTGCCAGTATCTCTCCTCGCTCTCCCATTCTTTGTCGATCTGTCTTTGGAGCCCTTTAAATTCCTCCAGCTCCGCTTCAGTGAGTTTTCTACCTTGGAGCTCTGAGAGTCTGTTCATTATCCTTTGATTTTGTTCATGTTTTGCTTTCATTTTATCTTTGTTCCACTTCAGAAGAGCTGATCTAGTGCTGCGAATCTTTCTTCTGAATCTGGAACACATTCTTTCTCCCAAGGAAATATTCCAGCCTTTTGATATGGTTTGAGAGCATTCCTCATCCAGCAACCATTTTGTCTCGAACTTGAACTCTTTTCTATGTGCCTTGGGAAGACCCGCTATGAACAAAACAATCGGGGCGTGATCAGAAGCAATAGCTACTTCCATTATGCCAAGCGCCTTGGGGAAGTTTAGACTCCATTCCGCAGAGCATAAAATGCGATCAAGTTTTTCAAGAATGGATTGCTCCCCGCTTCTCTGGTTAAACCAGGTAAATTTCCCACCTTTGATGGGCATTTCAATAAGGCATGAGGTATTGACAAACTCCTCGTACCATAGAGAATCATTTGAGTTCACTGGATTCCCACCTTCTTTTTCCTTTTGTCTTACTACCACATTAGAGTCACCCATGATAACCCACTTGTCCTGACCGGGCTCTCTGAAACTTGATAGACCTTCCCAAAACGCCTTCCGCTCCTCGCGGTACGGAGGACCATAAATGAAGGTATTGAACCAAGATTCGCCATCCTGTAGGGAGATCTCTGTGTCGATGTAGCTGCTGTCAAAGCGCAAAATATTAATGTTTGCTTCTGCTGTCCACCATAGTGCTAGGCCTCCCGCAATCCCCCGTGGATCGACATAGAAGGCATTTTCCATTTTCATCTTCATTCTAATCTTCTCCAAATAAGTTTTTTTTCTGCTTTGTTTCGCTTAGGAAGACGATTGTCGGTTTGATTTTGAAAACTGAGTCCCGGAGCGCCCTAACAGTTTCCTTTGTTCCCAACCTACGCACATTCCAAGCTAGTACTGCCATTGTAGAACAGCAAAAAAAACTCCTCCCTTCCACACTGATTACTACCCGAGAAACCGCCGTAGAAAGAACCTGTGGAAAGACACTATTTCCGTCGCAGCCGTTGAGAAGCTTCAGGTACCGGCAGCCGCATATATGAGACCGCGGGTCCGACACCCACCGTTCAGATGAGAAAGCCCCTCCGAGAAACAGCCTAACGATTCCACTCCTTTCCACCGGATCACCCCTGAAGCAAACCACAGCTGGGATCGTTCACTCTGACGTCCGGCGGCGGATAGACGCAGGACGGGGGACAACTCCAACCCACGTCACTGGACTTGATCTCACCCACAGGGCTGAGGAATCGCACCTTCAGATGAGGCTTCACGGCGACTAGGTCGAAAGAGGGGAAAATTTAGGCGCGCGTGGGGCGCGTGTATCCGTTGATCTTTTAGAAGATTTTAGCATATATATATATATATATATATATATATATATATATATATATTATCAGTCAAATTAGCTTAGATCAACAGGTGTAGTTTGGAGAGCTCCCGGCATTGCTTCTGAAAAGTGATTTTGGGGCTAAAAGTACTTTTAGAGACAGAAGTAATGGTAAACAACTAAAAAGAATGGTAAACAACTAAAAAGTTATGTTTGAAAAGTGCTTTGTAACCCAAATGTAAAAGCTGAAATTTATAAATTTTTGCTGTTGAAAAAGTACTTTTGAGAGTCAAACCTTTATTTGTTATTGTGTTTATTTATAATTTTTACCAAGACATAATTATATAATTAATAAATTATTTTTTTAGTCTAATATATATATGTCAAGTTTTTTAAATAAAATATTTTAAATTTGTTATTTTTCATGGAACACGTACCATTGTTAAAAAATATGTATTTATTAATAAAAATATTTTTTAAAATAAATGATCATTTATCTTCTTAAAAGTACTTTTTGACAATAATACTAAACACTTAAATTTTAAATTCAAAATTTAAAAAGCACTTTTTAAAAGTAATGCTAAACTAGCCTATACATGATTCTTCTTAATCCAAATTAACTCATATTATTATTTAATGATAATATGGCATGATTTAACAAGTTCACGAGAATCACATATGATGATATGAATATAAAATTAAAAGAAAATCGAACCATGGCAGAACTTGGCTGGCTAGGCATACCGCCTAATCAACTTCAATATAATAGCTGCAAAACATTTTACAGAAGATTTTATTTTTTATTTAAATATTAATAATTATTCTAACTTATATTATTTTTTTGATAACAAGAGAGGAAAAACATAAAACACTACACTGCTGGGAACCGATCAGCAAGCAGCAGCCGCTGCACTTCACCAGGCGGGTAGTCGAACGAGCGGCAATCCAATGAGCCTCCTCAAGCAAGTTTAGCCAACGAATCTGCCACCTTATTGACATCTTTGCGTATATGCTGAAAAATAACAACCCAATCTCGCTGTACTAACTTCTAAATCTACCGCAACAACCCAATATAGACAGTTGTCGACGTATCCCTCGATAGCAAAAGGAAAGCTTCCCGATAGTCGACCTCCAAAACGAACTTGCGATAACCATGGAACCAAGCCTGAAGTAACCCGATGTATACACCCCACAACTCCGCCTCCAATGGAGAACAAATCCCAACAAATTTCGCAAAACCAAAGAGCCAAATACCATGGCTGTCACGACCAACACCGCCGCAAGAGGCGAAACCACTCGATACCTCCCTTGCGCCATCTGTTTTGAGTTTCAACCACCCAGCCGGGGGCTTAACCCAACTCACATTCACGCCCGAAATGACGTTTGGAGGGGCCGAAAACACTTCTGAAAGCGAAAGAGCCTGCACACTCTCATCAACAAACCACTTACTATGCTTAAGAACATTGAACGAACCAGCAACATCCGGATCAAAGACGCAAACATTGCGATACTTTCAAAAAGACCACAAAATAGCACCGAAACGTAAATCCCAATCTCTTGGCTCACGCGCGAAATAGGCCGGCTTCGAAATATTAACGTGCAACCACCCAAGAATGCTCATAGAAACAAACTCATTAAGCTTTGCAGGATGAACAAGGCTTACCCACAAACTGAACGCCGATGGGCACGCGCGAAAAGGATGGTCAATCGACTCCTCCGACGCCCCACAAACACCACAACGCGAGCTAGTCGCCATGTGCCGCCTCGTTCTTTCAACATTTGTAAGTAACTTCCCACAACCGAGGAGCCATAGAAAAACTTTGATCCGTTGATGACCTCGAAAGTGAGCAATATCCTTCCAAACCATGTCGGACGGGCCATCAACAAAACCTGAACGGATCTGATAGGCCGAGTGCACAGTAAACTCCCTACGCGCCGACCATTTCCAACCCACACCATCGGTTGCAACCACCTGCTGGGTGGTAAAGTGGCCGCAAGACGCAACAATATATCTTGCGGCAGCAGGTGCTGAAAAACATGCCATTGCCAACTGCCATGGTTCGCGGCCATATCTGCAACACTGACGAGCGGCAAACTAGCATGCAAAAAAGTATCCGAAACATGGTCACGCAACGCTCCAACCTCGCCTAACCAAGCATCGCGCCAAAAATCCACGGAACGACCATTGCCGATAGTCCAAATAAGGCTATTACGCACCTCCTCCCAAACCAAACTAATGCCTTTCCAAAGGTGGGAGCAGCGCGGACGAAAAATGCTAGGCGGAACCGGCGAAGACCATTTATACTTCAAGCGCAAAACTTGCACCCAGAACTGATCGGTATGGCGAACTAGATTGAAACAAATTTTCATCAAGAATGCCTTATTCTGTACAACAAGTGATTTAAAACACAGGCCACCCTCAGACGTTGGTGAACAAACAGACTTCCAATTAACAAGGCTTACTCCACCACTATCCGCAGAACGCCCCCAAATAAAACTACGAATTAACTGCTCGATCTCCTGACAAGTGCCTTTAGGCAACATAGTGGATTGCATCGCATAAAACGGTATTGATGAGAGAACTGACTTTGCAAGAGTAATTCTTCCAGCGAGGGAAAGCGACTTGGCTGACCAACCTGAAAACTTATCACGAACCCGTTGCACCACATATTGACACGAGGCTCTAGTAACCCGCTTATGCAACAAGGGGACACCAAGATATCTTCCCAGATCCGAGACTTGGCGGAAACCAAAGGATGAGCTGATAGAGTCCCGGAGAACTTGATCCACATTCCTCGAAAAACATATACTAGTCTTAGCAAGACTCACCTTCTGACCGGATGCACCACTAAAATGGCGCAAAACCTCCCCAACACCGGAACCTAATCCAGAGAAGCTTCACAAAATAGAATCATGTTGTCAGCAAAGAAAAGATGTGAAATCTCTAGACCTCGACGGACTAGGCGAACCGGCTTCCAGGCTTTACTCGCCACCTTCGCGCGAATGGATTGTGCCAAGCGCTCCATACAAAGCACAAATAAATATGGAGACAATGGATCCCTTTGCCGGATCCCCCGAGATAAAAAAAAAACGGATCCGAAGCGGAACCATTCCAAAGCACTTGAGTAGACACTGATAACACACAACGCATAATTAAGTCCCGAAACGCTGCCGGCAAGCCATTATCACAAAGCGTATCACTAATAAACTCCCACTCAAGCTTATCGTAGGCTTTCTCAAGGTCGATCTTTGTTGCCATCCAACCCACGTTACCCTTCTTCACACGCATAGAATGATCTTAAGCGTGCTTGTAACATAAAAGATTGATCTTATTAATACCTATTCACGAACTCTTGTGATTTTTTTTTTTTTGCAATAATACTAAATGAGCCTTAAATTTTATTTTTGGAATTAAACCAGTCTGGTGAATGGTATTGAAACAATTAAGAATAGGACAGAGTGGGATGTCAAAAACGGAAAAAGCATGGGAGGAACGATGGATTCCTTCACTTATGAACTTTTCTGAAATGCGAAAGAGCTTCAGAATTTAGCTACCAAAAAATCGAAAAAGGTTTATTTTTACAAATGGTGGAAATCTTGAAAAAAAAAAGTAATCGAAAGGATTGTGTACGTTCATTTGTTGGCATTTATGGAAAGCTTAAAATGATGTGGTGTTTAATGAATATGCATAGGAGATTTGATTCATATTTGGGATAAAATTGTTATTAAGGATGACTTTAAATCCAAAGAAGCTATCACATATAAAAATTAGATATAATGGCAAGACACATTCGAACAATGTAGATGATATTTGTAAAAGCGTGAGTCATAAATTCTGAACATGTATTATAAAAAAATTGGCTTAAGTGTCAAATAAGTGTCCAAAGCGTTTTTCGGGTCAAATAAGTGTGTAACGTTTTTAAAGTTACTTGTTTAGGTGCCTGTTGTTAACTTATTTAAAAAATTTATATATTTACTAAAATAAACAAAATAACCCTAAAATCTTTAAATTCCTAAATTAGGCCGTTGCCATCGACGTTCAGGCGTTCATCACGCTACGGCGACGGAATGAAGCTTTCTTCTCTTGTCGCAAGACTCGAACGTTTTTTATCGACCGATCAACCGATATTTTTTGTCGATCGTTTTTTTTTCTTTCACGAGTTTGACTTTATTTCGACAACAGACACGCTGTCCGTCGACTATCGACATCGAAAAATGAGAAAAATAATTGTGGGGTTCTGGTGACGAAAGTGGTGGGTACGACGGCGATAACGACTAAAATCGAGATTTAGGACTTAAAAATTTAAGGATTTGAAGAATATTTTGAGGAATTTTGAAAACTTTAAGATATTTTTAAAAATAAAACATGCCACGAGTCATGTTTTTATTGGCTAATGAAATTTTTGTTAATGACAAGACACCTATACGAAAATTCTAAAAACATTAAATACATATTTAGCCCGAAAAATAATTTGAGCACTTATATAAGAAAAAACATAGTTTAAGTATTTATTTGACACCCAAGCCTAAAAAAATTAAAGAAACAATCATCTTTTCAGGAAGATGTCGTCTTCTCATTTTAAAAATGCAACAATAGAAGCCCCGTTCACTAGAGCTTTTTAATCATCTCTTGAGTGACCAACGTCCGTTTTTGAGCAGAAGCAAAAAAAAAAAAATTAACGGCGATGAAATGCTCATTAAAGGTAAAATTCAGTGGAAGAGACGAAGCGCCTATTTTTGGTTGCGTTTAGCAACCTGAAAGTGCTTTTGTTAAAATATATTGTTTTTGGTTGCTTTTAAAATTAACTTTTCCACTTAAACCAAAAAGCTAGATTTTATAGCTACTTGGGTGGAAAAACTAGTTTGAAAATAAAATTACTTTTTTACCTTTGTTATTTAATTATAATTTATTGTTAAAATAATATTTATGTATACATAATTGTAAAATAATATATATTTTATAATATTTATATTGAGAATAAAATTGTTTTATTTGTAATTTATTTTATATTTATTATTAATTTGTAAGTGGTATGTCTGTATATAATTTACAATGTATTTTATATTTTTAAATTAAATTTTTTTAAAAAATAAATTTTTTATTATAATTAAAATTGATTTATTTTATATCTCATAACTTTAACTAATTTGAATATCACTCAAGTTTATTTTTACTTTTCAATATCATGTCCAAAATAGACATTGTATGTCATTAAAATTACTTTTTGACATTAATGACAAACACTAATCAATTTTTCAAAATTACTTTTTAATAATTAATTTAAAATTTACTTTTTTTTCACCTCACTTTTTAAAAGCAACTAAAAACTAAGCCGAAGTCGATGCTCGTCCATTGCCTTATTCAGCACCACTTCAGCGTTGGTGGCTCAAAGGCCCGTTCAACAAGCATTACTGAACAGAACCAAATTTATTTGGTAAGAAAAAAAAACAGAACAAAACCTAACTACTCTTCAACTAATTTTTCTCTATATTTATGAAACCATTAGGCCCATTAACTAGCTTTTATGACAAGCCAGTTCTTTAGATTCGTTCCCTCCGGTTCGTCAGCTGGTCAGTCAGGGCAGGGTCCAATTCATCCCTCAACCTCTTGTAATTTAAACACTCTCATGTTAATAAATTATTACTGTCAGTTTCGTGGACAGGTAAAGTAGAAGAAATCACGAAACTGACCCAACACACTGCAAGCCTTCGCCAATACAAAGTTTTCAACAGTTTACAGAGGCTGAAAAGCAAAGGAAGAGCTTGAAGATGGACGACGATCACAGTAATGGCGGCTTTGTCGAGACCGGAAAAGCTGATAGATCGGTTTGGTTAATGAAATGTCCGGTCGTGGTGGCCAAGTCGTGGAAGGCTCAGACCGCTTCTTCTTCCGAACCTCTGCCCGTTGCTAAGGTTGTCCTCTCTCTCGACCCTCGCAAATCCGACGACCCTTCTTCTATGCAGGTACTCTTAACCCTAAACACTTGAAAATGGTAGCTTTTTCCATGAATTTTGCATCTGGAACACTTAATTACAAGTTTTGGATACACCCTTTTTGGAATAATCATGAATTGGCCCATTAATTGTAGTAAAAGATTTGAATTGGCATGCTTTTTGTGGGGTTTGGATTATGCTATTATATCTGTTGTTTTCCTGTTTCTTACGAGTTTATGAATTGATGATCAGTTTACTATGGAGATGGCTGGATCTGAGATTGGAAATGTACCGAAAAGTTACGACTTGAATATGTTTAAAGACTTTGTTCCTATGTGTGTCTTTTCTGAAACAACTCGGGGTAAGATTTATGGCTTCTTGTTTCTTTTGTTTCTCAAAGTATTCATTTTTCTGTCTGTTATCCGATGCAATTGTTTTTCGTTGCGACTTTGTATGGTAACTCGAAGTGGTAATTTAACCCGAGATGCGATTTTCTTATAAAAACTACACAGAGTTTATTATGGCGGATCTTTAATTGATAAAAAGACTATCATAGAAGATGTGTAAAGTGTAAACCTTCAAATGCTTATTTAGTAAGTATTTATTTTGGAGTTGTTCTTTAATGAGCATGTTGAATATGTGTTGTGAAGAACGTTTGATCCGTTTAAGTTGGTGCTTGTTCAAGGAGTGCAACTCTTTCTAAAATGTTTGGTGCTAGTTTGTCTACCGCTCTTTCTAGTTACTAAATATGTATTTTGAATGTTTTCGGAGTTGTTCTTAATGTTGGAATCAAATGTGTATTGTGAAGAAAGTTAGATCGTTTTATGTCGGAGTTGGTTCAAGGAGGGCATCTCTTTCTAAAATGTATGGTGCTAGTAAATCACCATTCACCAATGCAAGCAAGGTTGGGGAAACATACTCAGTGGCTATGTGCAGAAGGTTACTTAAGCTTATCTTTTTGAGTTATTTTCATTATAGGTACGCTTGCAATGGAAGGAAAAATTGAGCATAAATTTGACATGAAACCACATGAGGAAAACCTCGAGGAGTATGGGAGGCTGTGTCGTGAAAGGACTAATAAGTCCATGATCAAGAATAGACAAATACAGGTAGGTCAATGAGTATGCATTGGCTTGGCTAAGGTTTTTTATTTCAACTTATTTATGGTGCCAAATCCGTTACTTATGTGTCTTGATGTGTCATAAAGGTTATTGATAATGACCGTGGAGTGCACATGAGGCCAATGCCTGGAATGGTTGGTCTGTTTTCATCCAACTCCAAGGTACATAAAGACATGGTGCTTAGAGAATGGTATTAGTTGTTTTTTGGAAGGATACATTGACGCCTCTTATTTTCGATTGTCCCTGTGCAGGATAAGAAGAAAACAACACCCGTTAAACAACCGGAAGTGAAAAGAACCAGAAGGGATCGCGGGGAATTGGAAGATATAATGTTCAAGCTGTTTGAAAGACAACCAAATTGGGCTTTAAAGCAACTTGTCCAAGAGACTGATCAGCCTGCCGTAAGCCTCTCACCTTCCCTCCTATCGTTTTTCTGCTGCAATATTTGATCGTATCAATATCTTAGAAATTGCAATTCGCTTTTAGAAACAAATAGAGGGTGTTGCCAAGAAGTTGCAGACAACGCTTTTTGCTGGTTGATAATCTTTAGTGGTTGTTTTTACCTTATACGGTTACGTCTGAATGTGGTTTTTCGCAAAAATTTCGTATGTTTGAAAGTTTCTGCTCTACTCTATTTGCAGCAATTCCTGAAAGAGATACTGAATGAGCTTTGCGTGTACAATAAGAGAGGCTCCAACCAAGGAACTTATGAACTTAAGCCAGAGTATAAAAAATCTGCGGAGGACACGGGAGCTGAATAGCTCCCATCTACCTGTAATTGTTCATTGCTTTTCCTTTCTCAATTTTTAACCCCCAATTGAAGGGGGATAGTCGAAAGGAACCCCTCACGAAGAGTATAGAGAGTAAAATTAAGCCTAAGAATGTGATTTAAGCAAAGGGGTTAAAGAGGATAATAGGCAATTTGTCTGGGAAAAAAGGAACTTCTGCCAGACCTTTAAAGTCCGATGGTGCAATTCAAACATTCCTCGATGATATCTCAATTAGGGACAAGGGGGGAAATATATCTGTAACAAAAATCCGGATCGATTAGAAGGAATTTTATTGTGATGTTCATGTGTACTTGCATTTTAATACATTGCTTGCATATCACGGCATTGAAATGGCATTCTTCTTACAAGGATACTTAACCTTTTGTTGCTTGTGTTTCTATTTCCCTATTGCCAAAAACTTGCTGGTACTTGATTTACTTCACCAGGCAATCGGTAAACCTCCCCGTCTCGATTTCGGCTTTTAAATCTTTGAAAACTGCATGATGGGTAGATAGTGTATATGTGTACAAATATATAGGAAGGCAGAAATTTCTTGTAAACCCTTTGCTTTGCATGAGTTTGATGGGTATGCAGGTGTGTATGTGTATGTGGATATTATTCATATGATTTAAAGTTTTGAATTTTGCGGATTCAGACTAGTGGATAATAGAATTTAATTCGGATTCAATTATTGGAATTTCATGTGAATTTTTAGTAACTATCGGTATTTTGTACATTTTGTTGACTAATTCATATCAGGTACTACAAAGACATATTATGAGAGTGATCTTTTAATCTAGTTGTTCCATTCACAACGATCAAATTTAAACCTTTAACTTTATTTCTAACGTCTCATCAGTGGCGGAGCCAAGATTTTTATATAGTGGAGGTCAGAATGAGGTATAATTCTTATACCACTATAATAAGTATTGTTGACCCCATACCCTAACAAATTAAGTGAGGTCAATTCTAACATTTCATATATAAAACTATGATATAATTCTAATATTTCTATATAGTAGGTACTTTTAAGTGGGTCATTTGGACCTTAATATTCCTGGATGGAAATCCTCTTCCCCTTTTCAGTGCTTCCTATGTGGAGCTCAAATTTTATGGTTTAAGATATTTAGGGTATGGTGTATTTTTAGGGTATAAAGTGTAGGGTTTAGAATTTAAAATTTAGGGCTTAAAATTCAATTTTATAATATTTTTTAGTGTTGGGGCATAAGTAGAGGAACCGAAAAGGGACAAATTTTTTATCTTAATATTCCTATGTAATTCTGCTCATGCATCTTATCTTGTTAAACCAACTTGTTATCGATAAATTTCATGTGATCTTTGATGTACAAACCATGTTAATTTTCATACGCAACTTTTTTGGAAGGTCGACCTACCTGGCTACGGGCTTCTGAAAGTTGGGTTGGCGCCATCAATTCAATTCAAGTTCACTGAGACTAACAAAGAAAAGATATCTGGCCGACGACCAACAAAGAATCTTTCATTGTCGCCTCTAAAAACCCCAGCAATCCCATCTTATACCTAAAGATTCCATTGCCATCTTCTCAAATAACATGTGCTCAAATTGACCTCCGAGGGCTTTATTTGGTACACCGGCGTGGGGCACTGACCCATTAAAAGGGGTCCCTTTTCTTTCACATCAAGAAAATGGTAATGGATATATGCATGTATTTGTTATTTCCATGAACGTGGACACTCAAAGCGGGAAGAAAGAGATAGCTGGCCACATTGACAAAAGAAAGATGAACCAAAAAAAGATTGGGTTTTTGACTAGAAAAATAAGAACACATTGAAAGCTTCAGCAAGGCCACCATATCTTCTTAGGGATCAAAACACCACCTTTCCGGCCAAATTGTTTAATTATTTCATCTTTAGACTTCGGCTCGTGTTGTCATCAAGGGCGGAGCCGTCCTTTGAATTGGGGTGTCTCATGACACCTAACTTTTTTTGAAATTTTATTTTTTTATATGATTTGTATATAAAAAATTAAAAATATAGACAAATGACACTTCTTTTATGAATAAAATGACACTCCTTTATAAATAATTAATCCTCTTTAAATATCGTTAAAAAATAACACCCCTTAAATATATTTCTAGCTCCACCCCTGGTTGTCATTAATCATTTATGTAACGATGGATACAACCAATCCATTGTAATAAAAAGAATTTCTTAGATAGCATAATGTTCGATCTAAATTTGCCGCCTCCACATAATTTTATAAATACCTTCCGACTCCACCGTACCTGGTGAACATCGAAGATGATCCACAATAATTGCTTTAAGGAAGACTCTCCAAAAATTGATATTTTCAGAGCTCTGAAAATAAGACATGGTCAGACACCTCTACATGGTATCAACATACTCAACATGTAAGGCTTAAATACTTGAGAGTTGGGTCTATTTTTATCAACCCATTCGTAAACCGTTACTAGGCCTGACATTATCCAATCAGTCTCTGTGATTATAAATATCCGAGCAAAAAAATGAGAGAGAACAAGCTAGACCAAGAGGGAAATAACCTCATCTCAATTGAGTCTTTTTATTTTGACTGTGGTTTTTCGTCCCAAATCTACAGGAGTGAACTATCTGAATCTACCACAACCATTTTAGCCCGTCGTATCCACCTTCCTTGTTCAGTGTCTCCTCGTTTTATCATCAATACATATGTATCTCGTTAGTCAATCTTGATGCGTGATTATCAAGAAAGATTGTCAAAAGATGTAGGAAAGCAACATGCAGATCGAGTAATGGGATCGATGTTGCTTTAATAATTAGATTATGGCACATGCAATTAGTAAAGTTTATACACGATGATGAACCTATCCAATCATGTACCTTAAACGAAATCATGCGAAGAAACCAGACACCAAAATATGTGTGTCCTGGCTCGTCGTCCCCAGTGGAATCACTTTATTACATGCCAAAGCTCAAGCAAAAAGCAATGGAAAAAGAATCTCTCAAATGTCGATTTCATGTAAGCTGGAGATCATTAGCATTCATTGGGTAATTGCTGCTTTTTCTACCTCTAAAAGTAGCAGCGACTCAGTCTTGATTTTGCACATGAATATATATAGGTGTGGATTCAAACAGTGTTCACCTAAAAACAGGCAGCCGAACTAAAGCCAAAAAGGGTGAGTTAGAACCTCATGGATCTTCGATTTTGTGAATGTAACCGAAATGTAATAGTAAGATTCGTCAACTGAATATGACTTCTCAATGAAAATAAAGTTATCAAAAGGGTTCATCACTCAGTTACTCGGCTAACTATGTATTTGTTTTTTTTTTTTGGGTTGTGTTAGACAAAAGAGTTAAATTCAAAATAAATATTATGAAATTAAAATTAATTAAAGTAAAGAAATTACAGTAATTAATTAGATAGAGATAAACAAAAATTAATATTGAAATAACTAAAAACTTCTCATTATTTATAGGGGAAAATTAGGACAAACATAAGAAAATATTAATGCCGATCATGCCCCTAATCAAATAACATGAGTGGGCTGCAAGCATTTAATTCGAATTTAAATTAATCTAAATTTATTCTTTAATTTTTGAGATAATCTGCTATCCAAAAGAAAAAATATAATTCAAATATGGTAAAATATCTCCAAACCCAAGCAGTCCCGACATTCAAATCACTCATGTAATGCAAGTGTGCCCCTAACTCAAATGAGATTGAATTTACACCCCTACACATAAGGTAAGTGTATATAAACACTTCCCAATCTATTTATCCTATTAATGTGGGATTGGGGGTTTCCATTTCTTTTTCTTACTTTGCAACCTCCTTACTTTGACCATTAATTTCTCATCCATTTCTTGTTCCCGATGTTTTGTTCTAATTAATTCGAATCGACTCCGTCGCACACCTAATTTTGGTGAATAAGTCTCTTAGAGGAGATTTTTTACATACACAAGGCCTCAAACTTAAGACTTACTTAAACGATACCAAGCTACTTAATATTTGGATCCACCCCGTTGGCAGCGAACTAATGTATTTTTAATGTACCCAAATTGCAATGGCTTTGTTAGATTCCTATTGCAGGAGTTAAATTTGCATAAGCAATCAATGTGATGATCAAGCAAAACCTTATTTTTTAAAAATAATTATAAGCATTGATGAGCAACACTTCATTATTTGACTCCAAAAGGTGATTTTTTCATTAAATTTTAAGTTATTTGATTTTTCAAATCAACCTGAATAAGTAATTTGGTTTTTTTGAATTTGAGCTGAAATGAATTTTAATAGTTTTTCACTAAAAGATGGTCCAGTCTATACTTCAAGCGAGCCTAATTTTTGTCCAAACCTATTTTTGTGCCCTATATTTTTTTTCTCCAAACTCTCTTATATTTGACACATGACTTCAAACGTAAGTGAATAGTTCTATCCTAGAACACTTCTATGACCCTACCCCAGATCAAAGAAAAGAAAGCTTGACACTCATAGGAATCACAAATAGATATAGATATGGTAAAAAAAATCTCTTAGGTCCTCTTAATTTTGAAATTGGACAAATTGGCCCCTTTTGGTCCCAACCAGCTTCAAAAGCGAGCAATTAAGGATAATTAATCATAACATTAATGTTTTTCATCATTTTTATATACTTTTGATTGAAATAATTACAAATTTAGCCTTCAATATTTATACATTATGTCAGTTTAGCTTTGATTATAAAAAATAATAAATTTAAGGCTCAACATTCGTAGAATATATAAATTATGTATTGGATTTTTAAAACCAAGGCCAAAATGATATAATATATAAACATCAATGGATAAATATGTTATCATGAAAAATAAACTTATTTAAAACGGACAAAAAATTAAAATTAAAATTAATTATCTTTAATTACTCACTTTTGATATTGATAGAAAAATTGTCTAATTTTAAAAGTGAGAAATTTAAGAGGTGCTTTTATCTATAAATAATCACAAGTAAAGTTGATCCAAGGTAAATAAATATCTAATGAACAAATAATGAAAATAAATAAATAAATATCTAATAGAGATAGCAAACGAGTTGTTTGAGTTGGTTTCAGTTTAAATTATTTCGGGTCTGATTATATTCGGTTCAGGTTCGAGTTAGACTAGGTTTGGTTCATTTTTAGTTTGGGTCAGGTGTTGATCATATCAGATCAATTTCGGGTCGGGTAAATAGGAGATCAGTCGTTTCAGGTCGGGATAGTTTTTCACACTCCTATATATAGCTTTATAAAGCAAGTATATTTGGCTTTTTGGTGAGTTGTGCGTCAATTCACATCCCACCGTTTTATTTCCTTTAATATTTTTTTATTTCGAGTTGCTTTCGATTCAGATCCATTTTGTTAGGTTGAAAATCAGTTTGAGTCTATTCCGATTCAACTAAAATTCATGTTGGTTTCGATTCGATTTATTTCAAGTTTCATATCATCATGTTTAGGTCGATATTACGTCTCAAGTCGGACAAATCGATTCGGGTCAAATTTCGCAGGTCTAATATAAACCACTAAAACACTGTTCCTTAATTGACTTCTAAATTATTGACTTAAGGGTTAAAGCAAACTCTGAAATATAATACTTTAGTTACTTTTGATATTCTCTTGTTTTTCATCTGTCACCTCAGAGGCATGACTTTGAAAATAAGCAAGCAAAGGTAATTTACATTGTCTGAGAAGTGCTTGACAACATGTTAAATATGTTGTGAAAGTAATGGTTTCAACTTTCACCCACATTCAACTTATTAATCATGAAATTAACTGAGGTTAATTACAGAAGATCTCTTAAATAATCTTCAGAGCCTTAGCCAATAATATTGCAGCATAAGTGCTAGGCAAACATTACTATTGGTAATTATATGTATTAATCCATGTTATGCTGCATGCTTGCCTTCAACCATGATTACTTGAGAATATGTTACACAAGTTTTATAAACTTTGATTTTGGACCATTTTTTTATCAGCTAATTAGAACTGTAAAAGTGTGTTTTAAGCCAAACTTTTTTATTTTTTACTTTGGGTTAAGAGCGGGGACGGAGCCATGATTTTAACTTGAAAGAGAAAAAGTATATGTCATGTTTGGTAAAGAGCGTTTTGAGCAAAAATTAGAGGTTTTAGGCATAATTAGAGGTTTGACCAATCAATCCGCTAATATTGTTGTTTGGTGAACAACGGATTGAAAGAGTGGATTGAGGTAAAACCACTAATTTTGAAACAGTTTATAATATGAGTTTTTGATATTAGAAGTTTGATATTAGAGTTGTAAAGACTCTTTTACCCTTACCAGTTACCAAAAATCTCTAAATAATCTAAATTAAATATTTTCTCACCTTATTAATATATAAATCATTCGAATATGTTTAGAAAAATTATATTAAAAATATTTTTTATAAATCTAATTAATATTAATGACTAATAAACTATTCAAACAAGTATTGAATATAATCATATTCTTATATGTCATTTTGCTTGTTTAAATAATCTAACAGCTATCAGCTATAAGTTAATTTTACCAAACACTTTTATACAATCGGCTAATACAATCGCTAGTCAAATCAACTAATGCAATTATGTATTAACTAATGTAATCCGCTATCAGCTATCCGCTAATTGCCAAACAAAATCATAATATTTTTGAAAGGGAAATTATCATTATCCCATAAATTTTTTAATTTTAATATATAAACTAAAAAAACAAATTTTTCGTAGGGGCTCTCCCACTCTTAAGGTGCCTCCGTCACTAGTTAACAGTCAATTATTTATTTTTGTTATACATTTATAATTGTATATAACCAAATATCGTACTCCATATATAATAATTTTCTTTCTAAGAATTTAGAGTTGGAATAATGATTTTTTGTAAAGAACGAGAACGAAGACCAGAGTAGTATATAATGTTAATCATATTATATTTAAGGCAAAATGACAAAAGATGCCCCCAACGTTTGCATGTTTTGTCATTTGGCCACCTATTCTTTTTTTGGGTCAAAATATGCCCCCAACGTTTGCTTGTTTTGTCATTTGGCCCCCTATTCTTTTTTATGGTTCAAATATGCCCTCAACGTTTCATTCATAGTCCAAATATGTCCTTGTTGGATATAAACTGTCAATCAACTGACGGTCGACGGCTTATAAAAAAACTTTTGACGTGGCATCAGCAGATCTTAATACGTGGCAAGTCCAGTCAGCATCAGTTGTTGAACGTCAGTTGACTGACAGTTTCCATCTAACGGGGGCATATTTGGACCAAATTGAAACGTTGGGGGCATATTTGAACTACGAATGAAATGTTGGGGGCATATTTGGACCAAAAGAAAGAATAGGGGGCGAAATGACAAAACAAGCAAACATTAGGGGCATATTTGGATCCAAAAAAAGAATAGGGGGCCAAATGACAAAACAAGCAAACGTTGGGTGCATCTTTTGTCATTTTGCCTATATTTAATTCAATCAAAATGTTTGGAACATAAGTTTGACGATTTGGTTTCGATTTTTATTTATTATATACAAATTGTAAAAATGAAAAAGATATATTATATGTGAAGTTAAACTATAGTTATGGTCTATTGTACTTATTTAAAATTTAGTTTATATAATTTATTTAATATAATCGGTACCATTTACTTTATAATATTATTAAAGTTTAATAGGTAAAAAGTGTTTGAACTATACATTTTTTAAATAGGTATAAAGAATTTTTCGACCCAAGTAGGTGTCTAACGTTTTCACTGTTATCATTTTAGGTGGTTGATCGTTACCGACCGTTTAAAAAACTTTTTTTAATCAATCAAAACATGACACATGACTTTAATTTTAATTTCTTCTTTATTTCTTTTAACTTTATTTTAAAAAATTCCTAATTTTCATAAAATTCACAAAATAATCCCTAAATTCCTAAATCTGGCCTCTATCATCGCCGTTCATCATGTTGCCGGCGACGGAATGAAGCCTCCTCCTCTCGCCGCAAGACTCACACGTCGTTCATCGTCTGATCGGCCGCCATTTGCAGCCCACCATTTTTTCCTCCTCTCGTCGCTCGGCTTTTATTTCGAGGTTAGATATTCTGGTCGTCGACTTTTGGCGATCGAATGATGAGAAAAACGATCGTAAGGGTCTATCGACAGAAGTGGTGAGCACGCTGACAGTGATTGACGGCAGCAATGGTTGAAATCAAGATTTGGGAGTTAGGGATTTGGAGATTTAGGGACTATTTTGAGATTTTTTGAATATTTTCGAAAATTCTTATTTAAAAAAATAAAACTAAACTTATCACATGTTATGTTTTTATTGGCTAAAGAAAATGAAAAATTAGTCCAATTAGATAATATCACTAAACCTTTTTGTTAAATTGTTGACCTAGAAACCAATAATTTAACAATTTATTGACTTATATGAAATTATTTTTTATATTTATATGCAACAAATAAGATTGAAAAAAAAAATCAACATTCCAAGTTCATGTTTTTACTAACTAAATTTACCGTTCAATTTTAATAAATACGAGGTTCAAATTCTCAAAAATTAAAGTAGAAAGGTTAAATTCTCAACTTTCATAAAGTAGGAGATGCATTTATAGTTTCACTTAAAACAATATATGCATTTGAAAATTTTAAATTCATCCTTTAAAATTCAATTCTTCAAATAATTTTAGCGATATGTTTTTAAATAATAATAATTTTATAAGTCATCTCCACAATTAATTTGGAATAGTGGGGTATCCATCTTTCAGCTCCATATTAGGAAAATGATGAAATTCAGTCAAACGAGTCGACTCAGACCTCGACCAGAGTCTGGCATTGAAGATTCTCTCGTGCGAACAAAATCTATTGTAGCTGTCAGTCATGTACTCAAAACGCAATTAACATCACAACTGGTCTGGTCAGGTCGATTTCCGACCACTTCATGCAGGCCGAGTCAGACTCAGTATTCTTTCTTTCTTTCTCTGAATCCTTGGTCTTACACTTCCTAGACTCACCAATCTTGGTTAAAAATATACGTAAAGATTAAAGCATTCTTCTGTCAGATTCAAACATAGTTTAAAGATGAGAAAGGCTTAAACATAGTACCTTTCTTTTTTTTCCCGGACCATAGTATTAAATTACATTTGCGGACAATGCAGACATTACATAATGCGTAATAGTTGTTTGTGGTAGTGATATGTTTATAAAAAGTTCTATTTTATATTAAGGATGGGGCTCGGTTTTGCGGTAATCTCTAAAACCATTATGATGCGACTATTATGTTGCATTGCGGCCGCAATTTAATACCAGCAATTCTTTTTTTTTTTTTAATTTTAGATTGAATTTAAGAGGAATCGATCAATGTTTGTTAAAATAAAATGAATTGAGCTCACAAAACCTACGAATAAACATTGTCAATAGGATATGAATGTGTATGATTGTATTCAATAAAATCATTAGACTTTTCTAAAATATGTCGAATCATCAGACATTGTATCTTATATTCATGTATCGGACACGAATACAATTTCTACAATAAGGATGATAGGCCTAAAATGCATATATGAACAGTGACAGAACCACATATATCTTTGGAAGGGCCCGTGCCCACCATGTACTTTTTAAAGTTTATATATTTGACTTCAATTTTGAAGTTTTTATGACTTGCGTCTACTCTAAAAAAAAATATTTTGAATCCGGCACGAGACGTATGGTATCAGTTAACAGTAGGTTGAGATGATGATTAACAACAAAAGATAAAAGCACTTTAATGGAATTGATTAAGGTAATCCGGTACATTAAAACATCTTTTGTGCGAAAAGTTGAAAATTGTTTATAAAGATGGGATTCCTCTTGCCGGCCAGCCACTTTTGAAATACGATAGAAAAAGAGAATGTATTTAGCCTATTTTCTAACACCGAGTGGACCCTGATCTCGTTTAAAGCAAGATCTGCGATCTACTCATCTTAAACTGTTGATAATCCTATTGTTCCAGTGGATAATCAGGTTGGGGAATCTTCCCGACAAGAACTTATTAATGTATATGGGTAAAATATTGAGTTTATCACGAATTTTCTTCTTACTTCTATTTTAGTCACTCAATTTTAAAAAAAATTAATTTGTTCACTAAACTTTAAACATTAAACTTTTTTGGTCATTCATCAGTTTTCTCATTAACAACCAAGTGACGAGGCTTATCTTATTAATATTTGGTTGTGATGTGAATTTCTTATTAACATTTTATTAACATGTAGGATTTAAAATAAAATATAAAGTCCTTAAACTATACTCTCATACTCTAATCCTAAAATATTAAATTCTAAATTCATGATCAAACCCCGAATTTCATCGGCATCATTGGAGATATATAGAGAGAAAAAAGTGAAAAAGAAAGGAGGAGAAAGAAGAAAAGAAAAAATGAAGTGAAAAAAATTAAAAAAAGATTTTACAAGAATACAAATTAAGTTTTTCTAAAACACGTTATTTTGGTTCTCTGTACCATGTCATAATACCGTTAACTATTTAACGGTAAAGTGACTAAAATAAAAGTAATTTGAAAGTACGGTGAACAAATTGAAAATTTTTAAAGTTAAGTGGCCAATATATATATGTGTATGTATGTATGTATAAAGTATGCAAATGTTTTAGTACTATGTATTAAAATAATGAAGAAGAAATACAAGAACATGTAAAGCTTAGTAGTAACTGTGGGGGGACCTTTCCACCCCTCGTGCGAGCAATCGACCATGGCGTTTCATTACCTCCGATCATAATCATTAATGGCATGGAACCAAAACAGAAGCTGTTGGATAATACTATAATGCTGTGTAGTAAATATATATAATCTTCTTCTTTTTCTCTCGTTTTCTATAATTCTATTCATGTTGTTGCAGTAGTGCGATTGGTGTTGTCTTGTCAGTTCGAAGGAGAAAAAGAATGTGGGAGACAACCAATAATATTACAAAGGACTATCAACAGTTTTGACATATCATCTTTTGCAGGCCCCATTTGTGGGTCCAAAACCATCCACATTTTACTATATTTATACCCACCATTTCCATTCATTCATTCATATCACCCCAATCCTCAGACTCTTGATCACTTTGTTTCAATGGCTGATGCTGGTGGTTCAGCCCCTGCCCGGAGGGCGATGTGTTCGGTCCCCGAAAGGCTTCAGCTTCACATGGCAATGCTGGCCTTGCAGTTCGGTTATGCAGGGTTCCATGTGGTTTCAAGAGCTGCCCTTAACATGGGCGTTAGCAAGCTTGTGTTCCCAGTTTATAGGAACATCATTGCTTTGCTTCTGCTCTTACCCTTTGCTTATTTTCTTGAAAAGTAATTCATTCAACCCATGTTTCTTCTGAAAACAGCTTTATGAACAAAACCCTAACTTGTGTTTCAAATGTTTGTTCTTTTTCCAGGAAGGAGAGACCAGCCATTAGTCTGAATTTTCTCCTGCAGTTCTTCCTCCTAGCTCTTGTTGGGTAAATATTCTAAAATATTTACCATGTTGTAATAAAAGGCAAAACTAATTGTCTGTTTTTTTCACATGACAGAATCACAGCCAATCAAGGTTTCTACTTGTTGGGATTAGACAACACATCACCAACCTTTGCATCAGCAATCCAAAACTCTGTCCCTGCCATTACGTTTCTCATGGCAGCCATACTAAGGTAAGCCTATATACATATATATATGATGTTCCTATGACATGACATGCAATCATGTGTGTGATTGTTATTGTTCATACCAGGATAGAGAAAGTGAGGCTAGATAGAAAAGATGGGATATCCAAGGTTATTGGAACAATCTTATGTGTGGCTGGAGCATCGGTCATAACACTATACAAAGGTCCAACCATATACAGCCCGGTTCCACCTCTAAACAAACCAGCACCAATGTTTGTTTCACTGGGGGACGCAAATGGAAAGAACTGGACCCTCGGTTGTCTCTATCTAATCGGCCATTGCTTGTCCTGGTCCGCTTGGCTGGTGTTGCAGGCACCGGTGTTGAAGAAGTACCCGGCTCGACTCTCGGTCACATCCTACACATGTTTTTTCGGCCTCATCCAGTTCCTCGTCATCGCCTTGGTTTTCGAGAGAGACTCTCAAGCTTGGTTGTTCCACTCCGGCGGAGAACTCTTCACTATTCTCTATGCGGTCAGTGTACTTTAACGAATTAAATTCGTCTGTTCCTTTTTCATCGATCGGTCGAATATCGAATAATATAAAATTAAATGTGTTCATAAAACATGCAGGGAGTGGTGGCATCAGGGATTGCATTCGCCGTACAAATATGGTGCATCGACCGAGGCGGCCCTGTTTTCGTCGCTGTTTATCAACCTGTTCAGACTCTTGTTGTCGCTATCATGGCTTCCATTGCTTTAGGGGAAGAGTTCTATTTAGGAGGGTAAGTTCTTATAAACTGTTAGTATGTGATATAAATAGTGGTCCTCAATGGCAATAACGGCCACTATGTATACATATAGTTTAAAACCGCGATACTCATAACTGTAATACCCATAAGTCATAACCGATACTCACATAAATCGTAATAGCATTCATTATGTCAGTAATGCCGCTGTAACTTAAATTTATATATATTGACATGTTTTTGCCAACAGAATCATCGGGGCAGTGCTGATTATAGCCGGACTGTACTTAGTGCTATGGGGGAAAAGCGAGGAAAGGAAGTTTGCAGCACAAGAAAAGGGAGCCCTTGAATCGACGGCGGAACACGGCGGCAACAGAACACCGGGTCATGTCAAGACATCCCTCACTCACCCATTGCTCCACCACTCGACGGAAAACGTTTAACTCCAAAAGCCACTAAACCCCTTTTTTAACCATGGCGGAAACAACAACAGATGGGAGGTGGCAAACACTGCCATTAAATCAGAAAGTTTGAGTGTGTATTTTTCTTGTTTTTTATTAGTTAATGGCTTTTTCTCTAAGTAGCAGAGAGGGCTAAAGGAGAAGCTTTTTTTTGTTGTTGAAGTGGTGATTGATGATGATGATGCTCCCATATGCTTTTTGTAATGTGATTTTAAGATAAAAGATATGGAAAATATTATGGAGTTTGGTGGAAATTATTATGATGTATGATGGCAAAACACATGCGGGTTTTTTTTAACTGTCCAGCCTATTGGTTCATCAAGAATAAGGTATTTTTATTTTATTTGATAAATTATTATTATTATTTAATAAAATAAGAAATTAATTGAAAAATATTGAGAGATGAACATTATAGCAAATGCCCTAAAATATAAAGAGAGGAATGACAAAGTAAGGAGTTAATTGAAAGAAAAAAATAAATAAAAAATAGACATTTTAAATTAGTTAATTGAATTTTTCCGCCTTAAAATTAATTTGATGTCATTCTTCACAAAACGCGACTTAATCTGAATTAAATTTTTTATAAAAAAATTATGATCTTATAAGATCGGGTCGAAAATCATCAGGTTCAAGTTAAGTGATCTTCCCTAATTTTTAATGCCCAACATTTCCTATTGGATTGTTTTCTCCCTATATTTTTAATGCACATCATTTCTCATTTGATTGTTTCCCCCTCTATTTTTAATGCCCAACATTTATGTACTTTCTGGGATTTCTCCATTCTCCATGAGCTAGAAAACTTAACGAAATAATTAACTTGGAATCTGAACTCCGAAAACCAAGTCAAACTTATTATTTATTTTCCGATGACTTTGTTAACGGAAATCAATTGATTCTCTTTAAAAGAAACATTCAACTGTTCTTTGATTCATAAGTAGTCAATTAAATGTCTTTTTTTTTCTTTCGTAAAAGCTCAATTGTTTTTTTTTTTTGATAATTTCCTTCAGTCCAAATTTAAAGATTAGCCTTCAAGTCGAGTCAAACTCGGGTTGAATTGTTGTTCCTTCAAGTCGAGGCGGCCGGCCGGAAAACCTCCAATCCGTTGCCAGCCTTGGAACTCTAGCCAGCAAAATTTTTAATTTTTTTTAAAAACTAAGGTGATTAAAAGTAATATTTGTTCTAAATATACTCTAAATCATTTGACAATGCATGCTCAATCACACTGCTGCAGTTGTTGGTGCTCGAACCCGTGACCTCGAGTAACAACAACCTATATGTATAATCAACGTGTAATGTTTTCCTAAAAGATTTGATGGATATGTAATATTAACACTCATATACAGATTGAACTAAAATCAAAATAAAAGTTCAAAAACGGTCAACTTTAAAAGGCCCCATTGCAAATCAGAGCTTTAAAAGGCCATTCATGAGAAGAGGCAATCAGGCAAACTTCAGAAAGTGCATGAACATTTAGATGCACCCAAAGGGCCATTGTCATAGAGACGAAGGCAACAACTATACTGTCAACCACGATGAGATCTTACATCGAAACCACATTCGGCAACAAAGATATAAGCACCCTTAACGGTTTTCTGCAGAGATTCTTCAAATTTTATGCTCTTCAGCTTTTCAGAAAGTCCTTCAAAGAAAACGGTCCATCCTACAAAACCAAATCGAGTTTGATGTTACATTCAGACCATGTATTCATTACAGAAACCTCTGCGGATTACCTTTCCATGCTCTTGATTTAAGCATTGTCTAACTACTGTTGTTTGTTGTATCAGCCGTTCCATTGCCGCGTAGGTTGGATGGTTTGCATGAGCTGACATTATTCATGATGCAGAATACATGTAAAAGAAAGACTAATCAGATAGTGACATTAATCAGCAGATAGCCATAAGAAGAATCTATACAACATTCTAAAAGGTAATCTGTTGCAAGTAGTAGTTGTAGGAACTAAGCATACCAAGAATTGCTCGATTTAAACTATCTGCAACATGCTGCCGGTACTCCAAGCTAAGCAGGTGAAACATTGGAGATTTCTCTGGTTCCTCATATGCAAGCAAAGCCATGAAATCCTGCAGTAACAGCATGTCTTTCAAAAGCTGACACATAAATTAGAAGCGTGCAAAATTTCCCAAGTTAACATACTTCAAGCTTTTCAACATATTTTTGCTCCTTTCCAAAAGGGGTCAACTTCATCTGTGCAAATTCCAGAGCTTCTGTGCTGCAATAGAAGTGATTTTTTTCAACTACAGAATATCCTCTATTTATAATTCAAGAGATATCTTATTCTATTCTCACCATTTCCTAGAGCATACAAGCTCGACGAAATGAAGGCTTAGAAGATCAAAATGGAGGTCCTTGTTTTTCTCTAGTAAGTTTGTTGCCAGCTGTTCAGTTAATTCGATTGCCTTAAGTGCATTACCCTCTAAAGCAAATTGATAAATTCCTGACAAAATTACAACAAAATTATCAGCATTTTGAGACTATAAAAGACCGGTGACAGAAAACTACTGCACAGAAGATACAATTTGTGGTGTACGATCACTGCTAAGTACACAACTCTGCAGGAAAGATTGATACTTTTTTTCTTTTGTAGTTCCATGAAAACATTTCAAAAAAAAAATTGTATTAGCATCAAGCATGCAGAAGTGACTAGTGAGTTCTCGGTTTTTGCAGAACTTAGTAAGACAGGCTACTAAACCATCTGTCAGCCATATTTCAGCACTGATGTCAAATACTTCAAAGCCCTTTAGCTTTTCTAGACACATACCCAACGTGCATGCTAGTAATGTTGATCCAACTCGTCATATTTCTTGAAGTACCAGTATCCGCCACATATACAAACATGGGTATGAGAATATGGCCCTCCTAGGACCCTCCAAATACATGGAGAAAATAAGAAAAAACTGAACATGCCTTTGTTGGACAAATTGCCATATCCAACACTCTTGAGTCTGAGTAACATAGCATGCTAGTTCACTTTTGAAACTTCTAGTAAATAAGCATAAGATAGAACCTGTCATTAGAAAACCTTACATCTTTCAAAATTAACAGATTCCATGGTTGTATAAATGTGCTCCAGCATATTAATCCTAGGTTATCTATATGCACAATAATTTATCAAGTGAGAAAAAAATTCACCTACTTTTTCTTTTTTCCATGTCCTCAAGATGATCAGAAGGTTGCTTCATCCCAGTACAAGAAATAAAAGATTCCACGGTTTCTTTAAAGCAATTGTGCACAAGATACGACATAACAATGTTGTGGATGTCATTATCATTGACTGCCTGTAAAAAACAGACGGAAATGGATGCCCAAATATAAGAAGCTATGTCTACTGGAGGGATATAAGTATAGCATAGATTAATCAATAATGCCATTTTGATGTGTCATCATCAAAAGAAAAGATGAAAAAAGAGTCCATAAGAATATGTACTATATTATAGACTGAAAAATCTTACAAACAAATAGGATGATTCATCAAAAAATAACTCAAGATGAAGAATGCCATTTTATGTTGCGAGTTGTGACACTACAAACTATAGGCTAAGACGCAAAAGTGTAACCTTACATCAACCGACAACCCTTAAATTATTGCTATAGGAAACAGCTGAAACAATTCCATTTTGCACCCGAAATCACGAAACAAGATTACGACTTAGATGCACACTAGACAAGCAAGGCAACCCCGAAACAATCTGCGACCAAGACCTACAATTAAACGAAAACCATCTTTCCAAATGTATATGCAAGATTACATGAACTTGAGGAGGAGCACTAACCTCCCAAAGGAAGGGTCAATCTGCAGAGTAAAGGTCTCACATGCTAGCCCACTTATAGGTCAACCATAACAGGATAACCCCTAGCGCCTTACATATTGCCTATTGGTTCTATTGCAAAACCAAGGTAATTCATATATAATATAACCCACAATTAATTCAGAATCCATTAGTTTCGAGCTAAATAGAGTTAAGATTTCAAACCCTAACGAACCCTCATAGTTAACAAAAAAACCATGTTTATAAAAAATCCATATGAACCCAGATAACTATACCAAACTGATTAAACATCATAATTGCACAATACCCTAATTTCTTATAATTCAATAAAAAAGAAAATATATCAGGCTTGGGATTATTCTAGAAAAAAATGAAATTTCTGCAACAATGCAATCAAGCAAAACATATCGAAAGCATAAAACCATATTAACATTTGTAGAAAAGAACCCAAATTTTAGAACTGAAAACAGAATGGGAGAAAAAGATTAAAAAGCTTACAATTTGTTCGTATAGACGGGGATCAACGTCCATGATCGGGAGAATTACGGGAATCGAAGCTTTGGGGTTTCGGCGTTTGACTATAAATAGATAAGTAAAGGGGTGGGCGGGCGTTTTCGTGGAATATATCAGTCCGCAGAATGACGGAGATCGTCGCAGTTTAAAAAAAAAACCCTTTAAAGGAGACGTTTTAGAGTACAATCGGGTAGAACCGATATTGATTTGCATTAAATACAAGTGCTAATTGATCTAGGAGTAAAATTTTTCTTGTAATAGTGAAGTTGATTATTCATATTTTGTTATTTAAATTTTTTTATTTAAGGTTATGGATATAAATTGAGTTATTTGATTTTTTTTTGTATAAATTTAACATGAATTTGAGTCTTTTAGAATAGACATCATCCGTTTTTTATTAAGATCACTAACATTGTAAGAAAAATTCAGTTGATAAATAGAATTTTCGATGAAATTAGTATTTGTACTAAAGAATAATATTAATAATAGACTTGAAAATATTAAAGGGACAAAAACTATAATTTAACCTATATATTACAACATTCCTATTTTTATTGGAATAACATTCAATAAGTTTTGTTAGTTTTTTCAGTTTCACCCAAAGAAAAAATTTGACTCTCGGAAAGTATGGTACAAACTTTTCATTTCTTGATAGACTAAATTGATGAGAATACATAATTTGTAAAGAATGTAGTAATTTTGGTTAATAATCGATTTTGGATAGGATGAATTGAATAAAATAAAAAGTTAAGTGACTAAACTGAAAAAAAAGGAAATTCATTATCAAAAATAAGAATTAAAAATACATAATTGTTATATTGTGATTGTAAAAGTGCTTAAAATTGATTTTTTTTCACTGTAAGATTGCTATAATTGATAAGTATAACAAATATAATTTAAGAGTATATATAGGATTATAAGGAGACTTAATTGTATAAAGATAAAGAAAAATAAAGATTACATAAGATTGGATTAGATAATCTAACACCTTAAAAGGGTTGTCTTTCCAAATTTTTTTAAAAAAGTAGATATGTTTGTGGGGAAATTCCACCTTTTGTACTTCAAGAATAAAAATTATTTGCCATTTTTTATTTTTAGTTTTATGCCCAATATTAAAAAATTAAACTCTAAATCTTAACTCTAAATTCTATATTATAAACAGTTAAACACTAAGCATTTAACCCTAAAAATACACTATACATCTAATTTCTTACACTCTAATCATAAACTATAATCTTAAACTTTAAACCTCAAACCTAATTTTTCGTGTAGAAACATAAGTATAGGCACAATAAAGAAGCGGATAATTCCTATTTGTGCATCAAATATTAAGGTAACTACTAAATTCAAAAGAGTTAATTGCACCACATGTCCCCAAACTATGACACTCATTTTAAGTTGATCCCTAAACTTTAAAACATTCTAATTTCATCCTCAAACTATGACCTTCATTCTAAATTGGTCCCCAAACTTTTGAGCATCCCAATTTCATCCTCAAGCTTTGACTCTCATTTTAAATCGGTCCTCAAACTTTTTGAACATTCTAATTTCATCCCCAAATTATCAATATATTCTAACCATATCTTATCTTAATAAAACCATTACAAAAATTGTTAATTTTCATGAAACACTTATGTGTATTTTGTAATAATATGATGTGATATAAACGACAATTTGAGGATGAAATTAGAACGTTCAAAAAGTTTGAGGACCAATTTAAAATGAGAGCCAAAGTTTGAGGTAAAAACTGGAATGCTCAAAAGTTTAAGGACCAATTTAAAATGAAAGTCATAGATTGAGAAAGACGTTTAAATCGGAATCAAATTTACTACAATACAACAAATAATTACAATTAAATTTGTAAAGGAACTCGAAAACTCGACTTGAACTGGACTCAAATTTTATAAATTTGAATTGAAAAAAATTCAAATAAAGTTTGAGTTGTAAAATATGACGCGTCAACTCGAATAACTCAAAAATCTTTTACCCGGCTCGATCGAACGCGGACCCCTAGTTCACACTTCGGCCCCTCCACACACACAACCGTTAACACGGAACTCTTCTCATTGCTGACCACAAAAAATTGCGTCAGTGTTCCCACAACTTTACCGATGGCATTCCCGTTATAAGTCTCCAAATTCCTCTATATAATGGATTCGTGCATCACAGAAGCTTTCAAACAAGCGAAGGAGAAGGAATCGACTTTGCAGATTTTTATTAGCTTTGAGATTGAAAGGAATCGAAAACCGGGGGAAAACAATGGCGGAAGAGGGACAAGTAATCGCCTGCCACACTGTTGAGTCGTGGAACCAGCAGCTCCAGTCTGCTAACGCCTCCAAGAAACTGGTAAAAATCTCTTCTTTCTTTGTATTAACCCAAAAAAAAACTCTTCTTTCTTTATATTAGCTTGAAATTTTTGTTTTTTAGATTGTTTGAAAAAATGGGGTTTGTCTACTTATCTGCTTTGTACCTTTTGTTTGTTTGAAATGAGGTTAATTAGTGAAAAACTGTACTAAAACTTAGACTTGTTGGATTCTTGTTTTTCTGGATAGGTGGTGGTGGATTTCACAGCTTCATGGTGCGGGCCATGCCGTTTTATAGCACCAATCCTGGTTGATATTGCTAGGAGGCTGCCCCAAGTCATATTCTTGAAGGTGGATGTTGATGAATTGGAGGTAGAATCTCAGCTCCTAAGACATTGCTTCATGAAAAACATGTGATTTTTATGTTGGAAATTTTCTTACACAATGATGGTGTTTGTGTTTTTGCAGTCTGTGGCTCAGGAATGGGATATTGAGTCAATGCCGACTTTCATCTTCCTGAAAGAAGGCACAAAAATTGACAAGATTGTGGGTGCAAATAAAGATGACTTGCAGCGGAAGATTGCCTTGCATTCTTCTTCTACCGCGGCGGTGGCGGTGGCGGAGCAGAGTGCATAGTCAGTGTTTAGTTGCAGCAGAAACTAGGATCTTATCAAATATCTGTCTGGAGAAGAACAGATATTAAATAATTGTGTGGTTGTGTTTATATTTGGCTACTCTATGCATTCGTCCTTGGTTTTATTTTAAATCTATCTTCTATCTTATAGTATCCGTGTTTGGTACTCGTGTTTGATTCATATTATGTAAATATAAAAATTACCTTACGAGTCGAGTCGAGCTCAACACTACTCATAAAAGTGTTTTTTTATGTGTGTTCGCCAAGTTCTTTGAATATTATCAACAAACCACTCTGGCAAATCGGAGGCCAAAAGCCCAGAATGTCCCCAAGTGACTGCAAGCACCACCATGGTCTCCCTATCGTAGATGTTGTCGCTAACATTTGCATTCATGGTCGAGAGGAACTAACCGGAAATTCGACAGCTATGCTTAGAAGTGTAATGTGATTAGTTCCGGCACGTAGGTTCACCGGACCGGTAAATATGAACCTAACATACGTTAATTATTGACCACTTAATTATTTAAGTAGTATCAATCAAACTACTAATCGTTAAAATTTGACGGAGAGATAACGTGACAATTAACTATTAAGCGTGCGTTTTGATACAAATATATCTTTGATACTGAGTATAGTTAATTTTTTTTATATATTTGAAGGATTAGATGTCATCTAATATTCATGTGTTGACATGACCACATAATACCTCATGAAAGATGAGAGGCTTAACTATATTTTTTACTTTCAATCTTTCTTTAAAAAATCCTTTTAATTATTATTTTTTATGTTTTTTTTAACCCTCGATCTTTTAATTTTTGAGATATTTAATCGACTAACAAAATGTAGTGAATCCAATAAGTTGACATCAAATATTATCTTTCTCTCATGACGATGTTATCTGTTAAGTTGTTTCTTTATACAAAACTTTAAATTTCATAAATATTTTTAAAAATGTAAGAATATATAAAAAATATAAAAATATTGAAAAAAATAATTTTTTAAAAAACATTTAAAAATATTAAAAACACGTCACTCATTCCGTCAATTAATTCAATTTAACAGAAAAATGAAATAAGTGGCTCAAGAATTTAAAAAATGAGGGTTAAAATAACACTTTTTAATAAGTTTGAGGGCTAAGCATGTCATTAGACCAAAATGAGCAGTCCAGATAACATGGACATTGGAATTTGGACAGGCATTGCCTGATGATGGGTCTATATCTACTCAGTGAACCATCGCAGGTAAGGTCCCTCGCACGTGATCGTCCACGTGTGTTCCCTTCTAGCCCCCACCTTATGCCACCCTTTTTACCGTATAATTATATTATTTTTTGTGCTTCTATTTATGTTACAACACTAAAAAATATTATAAAATTAAATTTCAACCTCTAACTCTAAATTTTAAATCCTAAACCCTACATCTTAAAAAAGTACACCCTACTTTAAATTCCTTAAATTCTAACCTAAAACTCTAAATGTAATTTTGAGCGTGGGGCATAAGTAGGACACCGAAAAGATCATAAAATTTTCATCCCTTTATATAAGCAAAAAAGTGTATTTTTTTCATTCAAAAACTCAAATCCCATATTAAGACACTACAAAAAAATGACATATAGCTACGGACAAAAAATTCAATAGATAATTTTTTTCTGGTATATAGTCTAAAACATTACACCGACGAAAAAGAGATAATTCAATAGATAAAAGACCGTCACTAAAATGCTAGTCGGTATACTTTTATAGTGACGGACATAACTGTCGTTATAGATGTTGGAATCCTATACCGACGGACATATATGTAGGCATAGGTGTGGCCTACCTCGACAAATTAATGTATCTATTTCGACGAACCCAATCTGTCGGTATATATGATACATATATATAAATTTTTACTGACGATTTGACCGTCTCTATAAGGTTTACCTATACCGACGGACAAAACCACCGATATAGATTTAATTGACATTTATTTTTTTATTTTAAATATTAATAATTATTAACATTATTGTTATTTTTTGTTTAATATTATTTTTTATGTTAAATATTAAAATTGCTTATACTATTGTAATGTTGGATAAAGTTATAACAAAAATTATTTTATTTTAAAAATATATATTTGGTTTAATCTTCAAATAAAAAAATATATATTAATACATAATCACTAAAACATGTAGAGTCTATTCAAACACAAGAAATATGCAACTAAATATTTGTGTTTCTTAATAACGTACATAATAAAAACCAACAACAATTCGAAGATGTTGATCTTGAGAAAATGTTGATCTTAGCGTGGTCTTTGGATTGAGAAGAAAAAGGCTTTGGAAAAAGTCGTGACTTGATAGTGAAGGAACACAGAAAGAAAGAGTAAGGTCTCTTTAGTTGTTGCAAGTGTGAGAGCCCGAGGTTCAACAGAGGTTGAGTAGTGACACTGCAAGCCATTGGAAGAAAAAATATTAGAAAGTAATAAAACTAATTTTGAAAAAAATGTTTGGGATTCTCCCCTTAATGAAATAAATTTTGAATAAGTGAATTAAAATTTAAAATTAATTAAAGCCCCCTTTAGTCATTTAAAAATTCAATTTTTTAAAACAGTGGACTTGTGTCTACCCAATCATATGTATGGTTCTGCCACTCAATTCAACGAAATATGATCTACTTCTTGAACCACCACCAAATGATCAACTTTATCATTGCGAAAATATTACAAACAGATTAAATTCTTTCATAATTCTTAAAAGTAACATACAGAAGAAAAAAGGAATATACTGTGGAAGGGTTTAAGGTTTAGGTAAAAATGATTTTAAACGTGTACGAGCAACATGAGCGTTCACACAAGGCTCCAGAAAAATGAAGATTTAAAATAAGTTAGATTAAAATTTAAAAAAAAAAAATAAAAGATTAATTATGAAAGAATGGTAAAGAACACGGAAAAATCAAAATGTTGTTATACTTAATTTTATTTCTAATTTTACCACGCACAACAAATCAACAAAACTCATAATTTTAAATCACCTATGAGTATAGATTTTGTTTTTTAAGAAATAAATATGCAAATTTGTGTAATTCTTGCTCAATCAAACATTAGCTTCAATCACTTATATATCTAAATACTTGGTAAATCTGTTATCTAGGGCATAAATAAAAGCACCGAAAAAAGATTTTTTTTTTATAAAAGACCGTTTATTTCCGGCCGTCGGAAAAAGTGGCGTCCTTAGTCAATGATGATTGACAAGGAGCTACTACTTGTAGAATAAGGCTCCACGTAATTGTTGTTTTCGCTATTATCCAACTTCTAAGCCTTTTTTATTCAGCTCACATTTTAAGACGTAGTTAATTATATTAGATATCCTCAAAATCTTTTTTTTTATATTTTAAATTGACCCTAAACTTTAAAATATTCTACTTACGTCCCAAACTATTGATGTTAAATGGATCAAATCCTTATGTTACTAAAACAGTTAATATAACTACTAAATGCCACATTAGATGATCTGATTGGTTACGTACTATAATCTTACGCGACTCAAATTTATGCCAACTTGAAACACTTGACCAGTAAAAGAACAAAAATGAAGGGTGAACAAAAAACAAAATCCTCAGCAAGAAATAACCAATTCAAAAGAAAAGGGAAGTTTTAGATTGTTCAGTCTGCTGCTTGAATTAGGTAACCATATTCGAATTTAATCTAGGTTTAATTCATAATCTCATACACAGCAAGACGAATGTAAAAAGTTCACCATCCCTCGGTTCTTATACACAGATTCGAGATAATAGGTTTCTTATCATTATACCTTATCATCATGGAACCACCACCTTGTCTCCTTGGGAGACCTGCCATTGCGACAGTTCTTAACATATTGGTCGTTATCGGTCGGCCTTTGCTGTACAATTACAGAGTGAGATCAGTATTTCAGGATTGAACATGTAAGGCCCAGATCTGGGGAACAAAAACAAATGGTCAAATTGCTAATAATTCTGACAAACCTTCGCAGGTGAGCTTGATAACATGGAGAGAATGCTGATGCAGATGGAACTCACAGTCATGGCTGGGGACCAGCTATCATAAAGAATATCTGCATAATATGAACACCACACGATTTTCAATGTTGGTTAGCTAGATAAACTGACCACGTGTTTGACGATGAAAGGTACAACATGGACATTAATGATCAAGCAGCCTTTCCTGTTGTTCTACATTATCCAAGAACTCGGTGTGCCTAATTGTTTTAATTTAATTCTTGTAATGTTTTTATTTGCCTCCTCAACCTATTTTGGTCTAAAATGCATACCAGAAAAATTAAAGAATTGACATTTTTTCAACAAACATCTGCCAAAAAAAAGTTATGGTTCATGCTATCCATGGTGTTGCTAACTTCCAACCAAATTAATCATGAGTAACAAAAACCTGACAAAAATGAGAACTCACATGCACATGAAGCAAAAATTACCAAGAAATCTTGCCAGATAAACTATAAATTGATGCATGAAACACAGAGCCTAATAGATTTCTTTAAGGCCAGAAATGTTACAGTTAAGCAGCAGCATCTCAAGAAAGAACAATCGGAACCAAAATGCCATATTCGACTGTCTTAGTGAAAAGTACCTAATCATCAAAACCACGAGAATCATGTAGAGCCCCGACACAGAAGACAAACTTTCAGTATGAACCTTATTTCACTTGCTTGTGTGATACATACAACATTCTAGGGAGTCACGACTAAAAACGAATGATGAAAAATGACAACATCTTCCATAACCAGAAATATTCTACAACAGAGTGTCCCCAAGCATAGGGAAGTAACAAAAATGTTTGATTCTCTCTCTATCTAGTCACCACTAAAAACAAACATCGGAGATTTATCATACATAACTCTGTGACAGTATAATATACTTTGACAGTTTTCAGCAAAGCTTAATGCACTCACATTCTCACAGTTAAACTAGAAAAAAAAAACGAATGATGAAAAATGACAACATATCAGCATAAGCGAATAGTTCCAATTATAAATAATAGGCTCAAGAGCTACTATGAACAATGATAAAAGATGCTATATCAATTACATAGTCACTCTTAAAAACAATAAAAGCGCAAATCATTGGCACATTAGAATATGACCTCCCATTTGGGGATCATGCCATTTCTTAAAATCTATCATAACAATCAGACTTGTATTTTACAAATACTGCATGACTAAAGACAAATTTCTCCATAAAGGAGACTTAGGAGAGAAGGAGACCGGGAACTCAAAAGTGATATGCCAAAAAAGAACCATTACAATCATGATTACGAATAACCATATAATGTTCAGCAAAATTTACAAACCAACATTCTCTATCATCTGTAAACATCAGGCATTCTTCGAGCAACAAGAAGAAAAATAAGCAAACAATTGTTAGCAACAAGTACAAAACAAATTATGCTTAACAAATCACAAGTCCAGCAATGATTAACAAAAGAGCTAACGACATCAATACCTAAACAAATATGCCCATTGCTGTAAATATGAGGATGCAGAGGCGCTGGAGGAACAAAAATCACCTGCTCAATCAACAAACGAATACCATAATCTCCATTCATAAACCTTCACTTTCACTATTTACACAGTAACAACAAAATAAGCAAACGGAAAGCAGAAGAGGTACCTGGGGTGCCTCCATAGGATAATGCTCAGGAAAGTCAACCTGAAGCTGATAAGTTTCATTAGAATAAAGCGTTCCAGGAGCTCCGTTGACTTCGATTATCCATCTTTCCATAAAAAAACAGAAATCCATCAAATTAAAGCCTAAATTCCCAAATAAATCCCTCGATTAATAGAATAATCCATGAAAATCAATTAAAAGAGGAAAATATAAAAACCTTTGGAGATTATCAGTCACTTTATGCTTGAATCCACTGGGCGGATTAACTTGCCACTCCACTAACTCTTTCTGGAGCCTATTACAGGCGATCTTGCTTAAAGCCTACGCAAACAGATAATCCAAACAAAAAAAGGTCAAAAAAATCAAACAAATATGAAAACAAAAAAGAGAATAAATCAAAATAAATTCGAAGACGCAACCTCAATTAGGGGAAATAAACAACAAAACTGAATTAAAAAAAAAAGAGAATAGAAACCTTGCGTGAATGAGCGGAGGAGCTGGTCATGGTTTCCGCGCGAGAGAACTCAGGGAGGAGGGAGTGGAAAAAGACGGTGCCGTCTGCTCTAATTTATATACTCATGGATTCTGGAATTGTGAATTTATTAATTGCCGAAGAATGTTTGAGAAAAATGTCATTAGATCGGACGACCCAGAAAATTATGGGCTTTTGAGTTATGTATTGCTGTGATTTTTCCACGTGGCCTTGAAATGTTTTTACTTTTATTTTTAGTAAGGGGTAATTTACATTTTGCCCCATAGAATTAGACTCTTACTTATCCAACTTGGTCTCTAATTGTTTTTTTTCATATTAACCCCTAAACTTAACATTTTTTTCATGAACTTAATTTTTTTTTTTGTGTTTAGACATAAAACTGGCTCTAGCATTATTGTCTTTGCATGTTGGTCTATGGAATTTCACGATTACTTAAGTTTGAGATATTTGTGGTTTTTTTTATAATAGATTAGTTGTTTTTAATTTTTAGATTTTTTTATTAAATAGAGAGATATTTGTATTCTCAGGATAAATATCATTATCTGAACTCATACAGATAAAATATTATGAGTATATTTGACCACTCAATTAAATATTAGATCACATAATCTATAAAGGCTTTTAGCCTATTTTCTTATTCTGGCAATATAAAGGACCAAATTGAGAAACACGGTTGAATTCACATAGGGATGGCAACGGGACGGGGCGAGTTTTTAGCCGTCCCGAACCTTCCTCGATCTATAAGTTATTAAACTCGATCCCGCGTGCCCCGAATTAAAATATTAATTTATCCGTCCCGATACAATAATCTCTAAATCCGACCCGACCCGTCCCGAAAAAACTTCAAAAATTTTAATCTTCGTCGACGATAAATGTTAGATTCGAACAATCTTCCACCACAATCACAAATTATGGTTTCAAGGGACTTCAAACTTATATAAAAAAATAAAATAAAACCAATTTTAAATTATCCACATGTTAAATTACATATTTAAAAGAATAAAGTTGAATCATTGACCGCTAGAATCGAATATATTAAAACTTGAACAACATCTAACAAAAATTTACGATAAGCACGAACAAAAAAAATAGCTTAAAACTCATAAAAGTGTTTTATATATAGTGATATTTTTTATAAATATAATAAAAATATAAAAATGTACCGGGGTGAATTTTTTTTAATAAATACCCGAATCCGCCCCGCCCAATCTCTAAAATTAAAAAAAAATACCCAATCAAATCATGTCGGAGCAACTCGGGTCAGGTCAGGGCCGAATATTTTTGTCATCCCTAAATTCACGAGACAAGATAGGACTTGTACCTTTTAGTAAAGAGAGAATAAGAATGGGTAAGGTTAGTGGAAATTTATATAATTTTGTTCAAAGCATATTGCTTTTATTTATTAAAGAAAGAAAGAATATGTTATAAAGTCTATGGTATATTCGAATATAACAATATAGTATTCGTATATGAAAATTTTATTAATTGTGTTTGTTGAGTTTAATTTTTTTTAATGAAATAAGTTTTTCAAAAACAAATGTTCTTTATTCTTTTTGCTTGATTGTTCAAATATCATTGTTTTTTTTTTTTCTTCTTCTCAATATTCATTCAGCATAACTTAAGCTTTTTGATTAATAATGAAATTCAAATTAAATAAGCATAAAATTAAAAAAAATGAACCCTTTTACGGATAAAAATCGTTTAGTCAACTAACGGTAAACAACTTGAAATGATTTGACAGAATGACACGTTAGTAAAAAGCTAATTTTATATAATTATTTTTTTTTACTAATGTGACATTATTTCAAGTCAACATCTTTGTTTATATAATATTGTTATGTCAGTGTGCACTGTCATATAGGTTTGTCACATCATTTCAAGCTATTTACCGTTAGTTGACTAACAATTTTCATTCGTGAATAGGTCAATTTGACCCAAATTGAAACATTATGAGTTAAATTACTTCAAAAAAACCAAAGTGACTATTCGGTCAAACGCCAATGACATTTTTTAGCTATATGCCAATTAAATAATATTATATTTTAAATTTAAAATTGATTAATTAATTGTACAATTAAAGGAGAATAATCAAGAGTTTTGGTCGTTTGGGGCAATATAAAAATTGAATTGAAAATCATTGGTTTGTTCGGTTCAGTATATATCATCTAATCGATAATCATTTGAATTGGCTACGAATCAACTAAACTGGTTAAAATATAAACAAAATCGTTTTTAATTTTTTTTAACTTTTTACGAAAATTATTGTATGATATTTAACCTTTTAAATTTATATCAAAATTTGTATTATTAAGTAAAATACGTATTTTTTTATTAAATATCAATAGTATATTTAATATTACCTTAGAATTAAAATTAGTTATTTTATAATTATTTTTTAACATAATCAGATGTTTTAACCGGTGTAATTTATTAAACTGGCAATTAAATTTGTATTCTTCTCTGGACTTCTAGTTTGATTGGTTCAGGTTTAGTGGGCTCGCTCATTGCCTTACCTGCCCGAGAATGGATTGTTAAAGTTGGACATATTAAGCGCGAGATGAATGTGATAGCAAACAGATTGACGGCTCTATAAATTTGTATTAGATCATTTTAAAACTTAATTATATGTAAAATGATTTGTTGATATACATGCCAATAAATTAAATTTTATTTAAAAATATTTTTTATCCTAAACAAATATTATAAATTTAATTTTTTAAATGTTTTAATATTAATTTTATAAAATAAAGAAATAATTATTTAATTATTTCAAAACGAAGTCGAAATAATTCTACTTTGATCTTCAATTTTAATTGCATTACAAACTAAATGGATTTTATTTTGATTTTAATTTTAAGGTAATATGTTAAGAATTTAGGTTTTAACTTATAAGCCCTAAATTCAAACCACAATCCCTAATTTATAAACTACTACATTTAAACCCTAAACTAAGGCCCTATTTGGCAATTAGCGGATAGCTAATAGCGGATTGAATTAGCTGATAGCTGATTGCATTAGCTGATTTGACTAGCGGACTGTATTAGCTGATTGTATAAAAGTTTTTGGTAAAATTAACTGATAGCTGATAGTTGTTAGATTATTTAAACAACTAAAATGACATATAAGGACATGTTTATATTCAATACTTGTTTGAATAGTTTATTAATTATCAATATTTTGTATCTAATTATTATTAATTAGATCTATAAAATTATTTTTAATATAACTTTTCTAGACATATTCAAATGATTTATATATTAATTTATTATTTATATAATTAGTTTAATATAATTTAATTAATTAATACATTTAAATACACATATAAATATGTGATAATAAAAAGAAAAAAAAGTAAATAAGATTAAGGGTGAGAAAATATTTAATTTAGGTTATTTAAGATTTTTGGTAACTGGTAAGGGTAAAAGAGTCTTTACAACTTTAATATCAAACCTCTAATCTCAAAAAGCTCCTATTATGAGCTTTTTCAAAATTAGCGATTTCACCACAATCTGTTATTTCAATCTGCTATTTACCAAACAACAATATTAGCGGATTTGACTGGTCAAACCTCTAATTATGCCTCAAACTTCTAATTTTTGCCCAAACCTCTCTTTACCAAACAAGGCTTAAATCTCTAAAACCTAAAACTAACACGTTTGTGGAAACAAAAAGTTTCCACCGCAAGTCCATGATATAGTTACTTTTTCTGGGTAATTATTTGATACACTGACGGTAGAAACTAAAAATTTCCACAAGCGCCTAAGTTTTAAGTTTTAGAGGCTTAGTTTAGGGTGTATGGTTTAGGGGTTTAGGTGTATAAGTTTTGAATTTAGGGATTGTGGTTGAAATTTATAGTTTGGGGTTATAATTTAGGGTTTATAGATTAAAACATAAATACTCATCATATTACCCTAAAAACTAACCCTAACTTCTAGACCCTAAATTTTAAATCCCCACACCTAAACTACTAAACTCTACACCCTAAATTAAGACACTAAACCTTCAAATTAAAACACTTGTAAAAACTTCTAGTTTCCACCGCTGGTGTATAGAATAATAATCCAATTTAGAAATACAAGATTATAAAGACAATCAATCCTGATTATTACCTTATCAAAATGTTTGAAATCTCATATTAAATCAACATATTAAAATTTTCAATTAATAAAAAACTTTATTATTCATAAAAATCCTAATATATCACGAGTAAAATCACAATAGTATATTTTAAAGGTGGTATTTTTAGGGGTGAGTAAAACTCGACTCGAAACAATTAAAATTTTCGACTCGAGGCGGAAAACTCAAATAGTGTTGACTCGATTCGAAATTTCATAAGCTCGAATCGAAAAAATTCAAATAAAGTTTTAGTTGTAAAATGGAAATTTGAATAATTCTATTTTTTAGTAATTACTGGATTAATTTTTATGTTCAAGTCGAGTCTCTCAAATTTTCCTGGTATATATATACCAATATTAAAAAAAGATGAAGAAATATATGCCACATAAAAAATATGAAGAAATATATATCCATATCATATATGATTAGAGAATGTCGTTTAAATTGGAATCAAATTGTAGTATAACATGATAAATAATTACAATTAAATTTGTATAGGAACTCGAAAACTCGACTCGAATCAAAAAAAATTCAAATAAAGTTTGAGTTGTAAAATATGGCACATCAACTCGAATAACTCAATTTTTTTTTACTCGAATCGATCGAACGCTCACCCCCTATTTCTTTGAATCCACTATTGAAATAATAGAAGCAGAGGGACCTAAAGATGATAAATTAAAATAAAAGGACTAAATCTCAAATTTAAACATTACGAAGGGTCAAAAGAACAATATGACCGCGATTTAGTTAAGAAATTAGTTAGAATAACGGAGAGCAGTTTGCAAGTTAAAAGGACCAAAAATGTAATTTAAGCCTTCTAAAAACCACAAAGTATCCCAACTCGCACGACCCCTCGCTCAAGAAACCTTGGAAAGCTTTCTTCCTACTCAAGCGATTTCGATCTCTGATCAGAGACCGCCACAATGAGCGGCGAAGAAGACGCCGTTCTACGGCGTGATGAGATTGCGGCGGTGTACCGTAAGAGACTCCTCAAAAAAGAGCTCGAATCCAGGCTCCGAGCAGGTCTCCTCCGATCACTTTCTCATTTCTCGATCGCTGCTTCGTTTTGCTTCTAGTAATTTAAAATATGCTGAATTGAGAGTTATTTTGTTCCTTTTCCTGCTCATTGTGATGATGTCGACAACATTATGCTTTTTAGTGTCTTCGACTTTTGCTGATATCGGCTATCGTTTTTACTCTGTTTTCTTTTTATATAATGAAATTCATTTCTGTGGATTTTGAGGAAATAAAACGAGTAACAAAAGAATGCTTATGGATTTGGTTGAAATCTTTATGTTTGGATGCTCAGTTAAGGAGGATCTGAATGCCGCTAAGAAGGAACGCAAAAGAACAGAAGAGCTTTTGAAATCTTTTCAGAGTGCAGCACAGATTCTTGGAGAAGTTATTAATCCTCTTGAAAATGAACGCTGTAACTACCTCCTCTCTTTTGTTTTAGTGTTGAACCGTCTGTGTTTGTATATATGTCCAAGTGACTTAACATTTGCATACTTGCTTTACAAACTTACGCACTTGGTTTATTTATGGATTCTAGTGCTTAGTGTGGTGTTTTTGGAGTTGTATTTGAATTTAGCTGAATGTTTGTATGATGTTTTAGTTCTTGTTGAGGTAAACGACTTTAAAAGCTACGTGGTTGGTTGCGGAAGCAAAGTCGATAAGAGAAAGCTAACTTCAGGAACCAGAGTGACTCTTGACATGGCATCGATTACAATCATGCGGGTTCTTCCACCTGAAGTAAGCCAGTTGCATCCGAATTACTTCAGCTGTATTAATCATGTGTAACCAAGTTTTTGCAGAGGCCTGATACCTTGGTACATTTTTGGGTGACAGGAGGATTCATTTGCTCGCAGCATTTTGCGTCGACGTCCTGGCAAGATTAACTACTCTGCTGTTGGTGGTTTATCCAACCAGCTTCGAGAATTGAGGGAATCTATTGAGCTCCCTCTCATGAATCCTGAGCTTTTCCTTAGAGTTGGCGTTTATCCTCCCAAGGTGATTATACCTTCCTTGCTTTTCAAAGGGTATGTGTTTGTGTATAGTTGCTGTGGTTGAGTGATGTTTGGCTGAGATTGCAGGCTGTCCTCCTTTATGGCCCTCCTGGTACTGGCAAGACATTGTTAGCAAGACAAATAGCATTTAATGTTGATGCTAACTTCTTAAAGGTCAGACTTTTTTTTACCATATTTGATCTTTCTTACTTTTGTGTTCTCTTGATAATTTGTGTATTCATGTCATGTTAATGTATTTGCACATGTCATAATCATATTCTCACTTAATGTATTATATTTTTATATAAATTTTGATACGTTATAAATGATAATTCACGTCGTATATATTTTTATGCATTGTGTCGTGTTTGTGTCGTATGATCGTATCATGTTGATAGTTGAAAACTTGAAATCTACCCCTGTGGCATGTTGTCCTATCCTTGACTGAATGCATTTTACCTTCTGCTAATCTGAATTCAGGTTGATACGAGTGTAATGTGTAGCAGATACCTTGGAGTTGGTGCAAGGACGATAGTTGAAATATTCAGATGCGCACGTGATCACCAAGTGAGAGCATTGAGTTATGAATGCTTTCTGTCGTGACTCTTTATATCCTTTAATGTTTGTTTCTTTGTATGCAGCCGTGCATCATCTTTATAGATGAGATTGATGCTATCGGGGGACGCCGTCTCACTGACGGGACAAGTATGGACCGTGACATACATAGAACAATGATGGAGTTACTTAATCAGCTTGATGGATTTGATCAGCTTGGGAAGGTACATTATTTTGGTCATGCACATAGTTTCAAAATTTGCTTCTGAAAATCATTAACAACTTTGATTGTTACTTGTAGGTTAAAATGATCATGACTACTAACCGACCCGACATTCTTGACCCTGCACTCCTTCGTCCGGGGCGGATAGACAAAAAGATAGAGATTCCATTGCCAGGTGAGCACTCAAGAATGGAAATCCTCAAGATTCATGCTGTCCGCATGGCAAAGCAAGGTGAAATTGACTATGAAGCCATTGTTAAGCTATCTGAGGTTAGTCAAAGGTAGCATATCTCTGTTTCGAGCCCGTAATCCTCATCACTAATGTAGTTGTCTGGTAACCATTGATTTAGGGGTTTAACGGTGCTGATATACGAAATGTTTGTACGGAGGCTGGAATATTTGCAGTTCGTGCTGATCGTGACTATGTCCTTCAGGAAGACTTCATGAAGGTAAAACCTCGAGACTTGATGAGTGAAATATAATTCTATTATTTTGGTGGTGATATGCTCACTTGAGTTCTCTCTGGTGAAACTGCAGGCGGTAGGAAAATTGAAAGAGGCAAAGAAACTGGAAGCTAGTGCACACTACCGTGCTGATTTTGGGAAGGACTAGAGCTTTTCTTCTTCTACAAGCTATGACGTGGTATGTACCCTCGAGATTATGGAATCTTTGCATGTTACAGCAAATTGAAACTTTGACTCTGGATTGTAAGCATAATATTGTGTCATTTCAAATTTTCAGCCACCATGAGTGGCTCAGTTCTTTCCATATTATTGCAGCTTCATTTGTAGCATATGCTTTCGTGTATCAACTTTTCATTCGTGATGTTAATATGATCTGATAATAGGCTTTCTCATCTCCATTGGTCGGAAGTGTCGAGTATGGTCCCGTCAGGTTCACATTTACGTGCGGTTTTGAGTATTTTCTTCTTTTCTTGATAGAAGGTCTAAACTACTCACACATATCGAATCTCTAAATCAGATATTATTGTGCATTTAAGCGCATTCGAATCACAATAACTTACCTAACAAACCAAACAAAATACACATGACTGTTGTCATATACTTGTTATTGTGTAAATTTTTTACATGGTTTATGTATAAAAATAAAACTCATAAACTAAAGCATAACATTAACTATAGATAAACCAAATGTATAATATGATTTTGATGTAAAACTGTTACAAACTTATTAAAATAGTAACAAAAAAGGTACATCAAAATGAAATTGAAAATATCACCATTCATGTTAAACATTTAGAACAAACTAGATTATGTTGGTGAAAGAAAACCTTGTAACAAAAAGTTATTTATAAAAGTTTGGACCAACTAAAGAAATCATAAAAATAGAAGAACAAAATGTGTCACAAAATAAAGTATAGTGGACCAAATCCCAAAATTGAACATAATGTTAAAATTATACTAATTAACAAATTAATTAAATAACTGAGAGCGGTTAGCTTAGCAAGTTAAAAGCACCAAAAATGTTATATAGGCCTTCCGAAATCACAAATTATCCCAACTCGCATGACCCCTCGCTCAAGAAACCTTGGAAAGCTTTCTTCCAACTCAAGCCATTTCGATCTTTGATAAGAGACTGCCACAATGAGCCAGCGAAGAAGACCCCATATCAGAGACTGGCAATGAAAGACAAGGAAGAAGATCCCGAAGTACTGCGGCCAATTGCAATCGAGCAGGTCTCCTCCGGTCACTTTCTCATTTCTCGGTCGCTGATTTGTTTTCTGTGACACGTCCTGTCGAATGAAAGCATTTTTACCTTCTGCTCATCTGAGTTCAGGTTGTTTCGAGTGAAATAGTAGACAGATTTACTCGAGAAGGAAAGGAGCAAGGTTGATATGAGAAATGTTTTGATATGTACGTGTTCATCAAGTGAAAGCCTCGAGTTATGAATATGCTTTATGTTGTGTCTCTTTATACCGTTTGATGTTATTGTTACGCACTTACGCTTGTTGTTCGTATTCAGCCGTGCATCATCTTTATGGACGAGGTTGATGACACCGGTACACACCGTTTCAGTGACGGGACAAGTAATGATCGTGAAATACAGAGTATTGATAAGGTTAATCAGTTTGGGAAGGTACAACATTTTGTTCATGCGCATAGTTCATTATCAATTTCTTTCAATGCATCCTTCATTGCTGCCTAGTACAGATTTTCTTGTACTTTCTCCAAGTGTGGGGAAACCGTTACCAACTTAGATAGTTTCATTGCTGATCTACTAAATGTTTGTACGGAGGCCGGAGTGTCTGCGATTCGTGCAGATCATGAGGCCAAGAAACTGGAATCGAGGGCACACTACGGTGCCGATTTTGGGAGAGCCTACACAGGCCATGATGTTTTGTGCTATATTTCAGGATCATGGAGCCCTTTGCCTGTTATATGAACATTTTCAAGCTTTAGTTAGGGTTGTTATATTTCTGTGTCAGTTCAACTTTCCAGCAATTATTTGTCAAACAACAACAGAGAGAAGACACCATAAATTATGAAGATTGGAAGGAAGAAGACAACAAACAAGTGAAGACACCATATTATATATAATATATATCAGACAGAAACACCCATTTTTTTACAGCAACAAAAACCAAAAGAGAGCCATAATTATATATTTAGCAGGCAGCTCTGGCTTTCTAGTTCCCAATTCAGTTGATTTCTGTTTAAGCCAGTTAGCAAAGGTGGATCAGTACTGGAAGATATCTGCAGACACCACAATGGGTTGGTTAAGATAAGGCAAATTGAAAGTGGTGAAACTTTCAGGACTTGTTTCAAAAGCTTCACTTTCATAAACCCCATTGCTTATTGGTGGATTATTGAGGTAATTAAGGATCTGGTTTAGAGAATCCAGTCTTTGGCTGAGTTCCATAACCTGAGCTCTCAAAACAGAGTTGTCAGCCTCCATGTTCAAGTACTGATGGGTGATGAAGCTGATGCTTGTGAGGATTTGGTAATTATCTTTCCTTAGCAGACTCAGTTCAGCCATTAAATCATCTAAATGCTTTTGTTTCCTCATCCTGGATCTCCTTGCTGATTCCCTGTTGGATTCCATTCTCTTTCTTTTTCTTTGATCCTCCTCAGACCCTGAATTCTGAAGCAGAGTTGAACCTGAAGAGTTGGAGTTTCCACTAGACGAAGCCATGTTATATATATATTTACACCAAGAAAAAGGACTATTTTTTGTTGTTGTTGTTGCAGAAAGACGACAGGACCCAGAAACTAATATATGTTTAGCTAATGTTGGAGATTCATATGTTTGATTTATTATGCGTTACGTGCATGTGAAATGGATTGCAGAAAGATTATTTATGGAAAACATAGAACCAGTGGAGGAAGACGATTGAGAAAGATTGAACGAGATGGGTCCTGCGCCTGAGTGAGGAATTTATCATAAACCCCGACCGGAGGATTTCACTCACAACCGGAGACATGAAATCTCAAACACCAGTAATTTGTGTAGCATCAAGATTTACAACACTAAAAAAGAAGAAACCATGAACAACAGAGGTGGAAGAAATAGTTGAACCAAAACCAGCAGCTCAAGAAGAGAACAGAAGAAAATCTCAACTCTATGAGAGGGAAGAGAGTGAAAGTGGAAGAGGATTTTGAGAGAATTGAGAAGCCAATTTATAGACCAAAAAAGAAGGATCTCACTTTGATGGCTTCTTCCGAAAAACCTCAAATTCTATAGTACTAACCTTAAACCCTAACTCTAAATTTTAGACTTAAATTTTTAATGTGGGCTACAACGAAAAGGAGCAGAGATTTATATTCATCAATTCTAACAATTTCATTACATGATAGTGTAGGGTAAAATTCGTCTATCCTTTTTTATTGTCTTTTTCTATGTCTCTAACACTAAAAAAATAAATGTTAAAACCTAAACCATAACAACTAAACTCTAAAAAATGCATTCTGCCTTTAATTTCCTAAACGCTAAACTCTAACATTAAACCCCAAACCTATTTTTTTAGCATGAGACATAAATAGGGGACTAAAAAGGGACGAATGATTTTTATTCGATAGTATGTCTTTATTAATCCTAGTCATCTCATAATATATACTAACCGAACCAACGAGTAGTCATGTCCCAATAGAAAAAAAGATGACGTCCATCCAAAGAAACTCGAGTTCAGAGTGTAAAGTGTGCCTTATAAAATGATTAAGAAAATGTATAAACATATACTATTTGTAATCATTTTAAGATTATTCAAAAATAATAAATACACAGTAACTCTGCAGACAAACTATTTGGATTCGGATATTAATATCCTATGTTGTTAAGGTGTATAGTTGACAAATATTAAACTTATTTAATCATTTTTCTTCTTCTTTAAATGGATGAAAACGTCGATTCAAGCATTATAAAGTTGGAATAGTTGCGTATGTAACCTAAATTTGTTTTTGTAAAACCATGGCTTATACTTTACGTTATTTTATGGGCAGCAAGCGATGAGCATGTTTTCCAATTGTGTAGGTGAAGTTGGGGAAGCCTATGTCAGTCTGGGAAATGAAAATGACAACAACCAATCCCATATGCTTTGCTTTGCTCCCAATGTTTACCCTATTAAAGTCATGAAATGCTAAAGGGAACATGAAAGGTTTCCATATGCTTTACCCTCTTTAAACCAAACCATTATAATGCTAAACACACTAATCCAACTCAACACAATGCTTATATATATGTTTCTTTGTTAGTTAAAATGAGAAAGGGGAAATGACGAAACTTTGTCTGATACAACGAGAAGTTGCTTTGGTGTCACCTAATACCTTGTTTGGTACGATGATATATGAGATGTAGGGCTATAAATGAGACGAGACAGATCGCGAGCTATTCGAGCTCGATTCGGTCAAAATTCGGTTAAAGCTTGACTCGATTGGACTCGACTCGGCTCGAGTTCTTGACGAGCCGAGCCGAGCTACTTGATACCCAAATCGAAAAGCTCATGAGTTACTCGAAAATATAATATACTAAAAAATTTATTTTTTATAATTTAAAATATAAATTCTTAAACTTAAAACCCTAAATATAAACCCTAAAATCTAAATCCTAAATTCTAAACCCAACAACCTAAACATCTAAACCCTAAACTAACACCTTAAACCCTAAAATTAACAAGCTTGAGTTTAAACAACTTGTGTATCAAAGTTTTTTCTTCATAGGACTTTAAATGAGACGTGACAGATGAAGAGTTACTCGAGTCCAATGCAGTCAAAGATCAGTCAACACTTGACTCGATTGGGCTCGAATTAAGCTCGAACTCAACTCGAGTTCTAAACGAACCGAGTCGAGCTCAGATTTCTCAGGCTCGTTAGAAATTACTCAAGCTCGAACTCGGCTCGAAATTTTAACGAGACGAGCCGAGCTTAGCACTACTTGAGCTCGACTCGGCTCGTTTACACACCTAATGAGATGTGGTCATTTTTATTTAATCATCAGTATTTAACTCGTTAATCGATTAATAAAAATTAAGTTTTGTAGAGGTCATATATGAGACGTGATCTTTTGATACTTCGTATTCATTTACCGACAACACTATGAAATATGACATTGACAGAGAACATGTTCGCATATAGTTGAACTGCTGATCAAACATTGTTGTTGCATGAATTGGGTATGCGACATCCTTCGTATTCGATAGAAACAGAGCTTTATCACGTTTAATTAAGTTAGTTTATGTAGTTCTTTAAGATATTTATTGTCGTCTCTACGATTAATTTACGGTTATTTGGTTATCTTATTGATCGACTTATTCTTTAAATATCTAGGTTGATTTTTTAATATTGATAGATATTTGCAATCATCTCAAATATACCGCGCCTGAGTTGTGATAAAATTAGTTGTAAATGTCTTATCATGTTCTATCGTTATGGTAGTGTTGATAGATGTTCGTTATTCACTAATTTTTAAATGATCGGTTAATGTAATTAGTTTAATTTAAATTTTGTAAACTTTTTTTCTTGAAATTGTAATTTTTTTATATAATAAAACTAAATATCATTATTATTTTAAAAATAAAAAAAATAAAATCTCTTTTATTCAAATCAAAAGAAAAAAAAGTTCAACTCTAAAGTTGATATTTTGCTATAAGAAATAAAGCAAGGAAAAAAGACATGAATGAAGGGGAATCTATTTGACTTGCCATAAACTAGAAGCTTCTTCTTCTTATTTTTTTCACCCTTTTAATTAAATAATAATAATAATAATAATTAGGGCAAGTTTTTGGTAATTACCCTTTATTAAGGCCACATGTATAAATGTTAAAAAATATAGATTTCACTTTATCGAGAATGTTACGACTCATTTAGGAGTAATCTGTAAAATATTATATTTTGTGAACTCGTTAAGAACTTTCGAAACAAAATCCCAATTTAAGGACAATACTGATTGTAAACAACACTTTGCAAACTTCTCTAAACAATACTCATAATTCAGACAAATTAACCAATTGAAAGTGGATTAAAAATAGAAATGGTTTGCTAAAAGTAATCACATTTACCTCAATTATTGGCCTTGGGGATTAAAGTTTCTGAGTGCTCATGTGTGTGTGTAATTGTTGGTTTGGTGATTTTATAGGGGTGGCAATTGGGGGGTGGGGGTCCCTACAAGATAGTGACACATACACATAAAAGAAGTGCAAAGATCACTATGCCTAAAAGTAAAATCACAAAATATTTGTGGTGAAATAAAAGAAAGTTGTTTGTCAAAGAGAGCAGAAGAGGGCACAGAGGATGAAGTTTGCTGGTTTTGTGCTTTGGTTGGGTTTGGACACCTTCTTCACTTGTGTTTTCTTTAGTACAAATGCTTAGTGGGGTAGGCCAGCTCCCGAAAGTTGATCTGTTTTGTTGTTTTGTTTAAGGGATTTGAAGTAACTAAGCAAGCACCCACATTTGGTTGCTTAAGTCTATATATGTATATACCAGCTGGTGTTTTCAATGGTGATGCCAACCTCTTTTGTATGCTATATATATATATTTTTTGGTTTAACCACCCTTATCTGATTCATTGATTGACTAATTCGAATTGGGTTTTGTATAGACCTAATATGAGGACGGCCCTCTCAATTTAATTTTCTTCATTTATAGTATTAAAATTCGAACAGCTGGCCTTGTTTAAAGGATCTAACGCTTCATCCCACTAGACTATAGATGATGATTGTATGCTATATTAAATGTTGAAGGATAACGCATGCTTTTATCCAATAAAATTAAGAGCGTGTTTAGATGAAAAATCTAAAATAAAATTTCAGGAAAAATAATTAAATAAAAATTATAATTTTATTTAACTTAAATCCTTTGTCTAAATGCAAATTAAAAAGTCAACACTTTATAAAAATGTTGGAACATTTACAGTTTAGAGTTTAAGATTCTTTTCGAACATTCGATATACAATTCCTATACTTCTCATACCCCTCATCACCTATAAATTGGAGGATATTGAGCACTTAAGTATACTTGATTCTTCTTCCTTTGTATATTGTATCAACGACAATGTCAATTGAACTATACTCAATCTACCTTATGATAGATTCTTTTAAACAAGGCTTAATGTCAAAATAAGTGCTTAAATTGTAATGTTTTGTTTCTTCTTTTAGATCCCTAAATTTTTTTTGCTCTTTTTAAGTGCTCAAACTATCTCGTTTTTCCTTTTAGGTGCTTAAGTTTCTTCCCCCACTTTTAGGTGCTCAAACTATTATTTTTGTTCTTTTTAAGGTCAAATTAAGGTACCTACTTTGACCAAAAAATAATTATTTGAGCATATATTTTAACAAAAATAATAGTTTGGGCACCTAAAATGAGAATAAAATTTAGGCACTTAAAAAGGAAAAACAGAACAATTTGAGTACTTGAAAAAATTAAACACTTGAAAGAAAAAATAGGATAATTAAATACTTATTTTAATACTAAACCTTTAAACAATATTAACCTTCAGTATTAAATTAGATGGTAATGATACGAAAGCTCATAGAATTTCCCATTGAACTCTCTAATTTTACATTTAGCATATTATTAATATAATTAAAAAATCAAACAATGCTTGAAAAGAAACGCACATACATTATATATAGCGGCCTAACTCTAAAAACAACTCTAGGTTTTTGCTCTAACAATTCTGTCCCGCCTGTATAATTTTTTAATTCTTTCGCGTTAGCCCGCGATCAATAATTATTTAGCTATTAATTGTCGATCGTCGGTATTTTTTTTTTTTTAATAAGAATCTTTGCTTTTATGGCACATATTTTCACTGTCTTTGTGACACGCGTTTTTTTCTATCCTTGTGACATAGTTTTTTTTGTAGTTTTGTTTCATCTGTCCTTGTGTCATGATTCAACATACTCTAGTGGTCGATCGTTGCTCATAGAGTTTTTAATCGGTGTTAGTTTCTAATTATGATTTTGTCGGTGGTCATGGAAAGTTAGATCCCCACTCGGTTGATGGTTGTTTGCCGATGTAATCAGTCATGGATAGTGGAACATCCTGCTTGATAGTTTGGATCGCCCACCACTCATTTTCATCAGTTATGAATCCCGATTGGATAGAGACAAGGAGATTCAGGAAGCTTCTGAATTTTGATGGTATGCTTGTCTTCATAGAATTTTTTCACTTTTTCTTGTTTTGGGGTTGTAAAAAATTTGGGTAGATTAGTCTCATTAATTTTCTTTTTGAATGTGTTGTAATTGTGATATACTCTATGGTTATAATAAAAATTCAGTGGTCATATTAAGAAAAATAAATACACATTACTAATACAACTAATATATAAACTGATGTAAACAATTTTTAGAGCAAGTGACTAAAAAGCTCTCAATTGATATATTCTCTTCCCCTAAGTTGTAAGTTCCAAACTCAATAAGAGCAAAATTTCTCCTTCCTCTCCCTTAGGTATTATATATATATATTGGTAAATTACACTGGAGGTTATTGAGTTATAAGTTTAGTAATAAATAGGTCATTTTTCTTCTAAAAATAAGAATTGAGTCACTCAATTATAAGTTTAGTAACAAATAAGTCACCTTTTTTCTAATAGTAATAATTCAATCACTCAATTATAGGTTTAGGAACAAACATGTCACTCAGTTAAAATTTTGTAGCAAACAAGTCACTATGTCATTAAAATTTTGTATTCTATTAACTTAGTCCTAATTTGAAATAGTTGAATAAAATTAACCCTTCATATTTAACAATTTCGATCTAACCATAGATTCTCAATTGTTTAATTTCCTCTTCCTTTTTTTCTCCTATTTGCTTTGTGATAGAGGCTTCAAATAATATCAACAATTTGAAGGGTTTGTTTGGTCTCAAAGAGTTTCCTTTTGGCATGTCAGCTGACAATGGCTCCTTCTCCCTTGAAAGCAGACAGACAGCAGATAATAATCAAAAGACATATTCAAAGCAAATCGTCCAAATCCGCAGTGACAGAATCTGGGAAAGCTACGAAAATAATAAGCAATCTGAGGTTGAGAGATTTCATTCAAACAAGTTGTGTTGTGTCTTAATCTTTTTTACTGCTTAAAACCCCACGTGCAGCTTTAAAGGAGCAAAGGCAGGGAAAACTAAGTAAAGCAAGCAGCCATTAAAGATGAAATGAAGCCTCCACCACCATCAGCTTTACGATTCTAATGTCTGAAACCAAAAGAAAAAGCAGATGATATGATACGATATCAAAGCTTAATCATGCGTGGAACAACACTGTAATAAAAAGGTGATTCTTACAGTAATGGCTGTAGACCTGTCATGTTTATGCTATCTTTGAAGCGTGTGGGTAATAATATAACTGTTGTTATTCTCTGCCAGATTTTGAGATATTTTACCCCACTTGGTAACTGCCTTCATCATGAAGGCAAGCGTGAGATTCCCCCCATTTCTTACTTGATTCTCTTGCCTTTTGGATCACGTGTTTGATTTATTGATAGATTAATTTAGATTAAATGTTGTAAAAGTTTATTATTGGAGCGACATTCTAATTTTGTTTGTTTCATTTTCAACATATGATTTGAATTGTATATAATATAGAAGAGACCTAACGTCTTATGGATAAAAATTTCCTGCCCTTTTTCGGTGTCCTTATTTATGCGTCAACACTAAAAAACACTATAAAATTAAATTTCAAGTTCTAACCCTAAATTCTAAATCATAAACCCTACACTCTATACCCTAAAAATACACCTTACCCTAAATTCCCTAAACTCTAACTATAAACCCTAACCTAAAACCCTAAACACTAAACCTAAACTTAATTTTAAGTGTGTGACATAAATAGAAGTATCAAAAAGAGTCAAAAGATTTTCATCCACGTCTTATTTCTCTAGACCAACTTGTAATTAGTACGTTGATCATCTCAAAACTTGGTAAAAAAAATTCAATGGAAACTTTTCTTTTTATTTTGGTATTTTTCATGTTTCCTTTGTTATATGATATATGTTCAGAGTTTGTAACTATCTTTTCTAACAATATTATTTTTAGGAAAATTCTACAACGTGCGACGAACACCGATGAACACCACTAATGACGAATACCGATGAACATCATTAAATTAATTAATAAATATTTAAAATTTCAAGGACCCATCATACAATTAATATTTATTTTAAAAATTTCAATTAAATTATTTTTTATATATATTAAAATTTTATTTTTTAATAAGGGTAAGCTATATATTTAGTACCTCACATATTTCCGTATTTCTATTGAACCCTCATTATTTAAATATTATTTTAATTTGACCCTATTCTTTATAAAAATAATTTAACCCTTAACCTAAAACCCTAAACTATTAAACCTTAAACCCTTAAACTCTTAAACATATACCATTAAAAATAATTTTACCATAATCTATTCAATTCAATTCACAGAATTGTTGAATTCTCCTAAAAAATCAATAATCAACAATTTGAAAAAAAAAAGTGATGATCAAAGTCGGTACAAATTCTTCATTATATGATATGACAAAGATTAAAAAAACATGAACTTGAGCTCTTATTTTAGCAATTAAATAGTAATGCTTTGCCATATCCTCTGGAACATCGAAACCCTGCTTGGAGGCGAACCACAAAAAATGGGGTGAAGATGCTACTTGATCTGCAGATTGTCTTATCCCAAAATCCTGCTGCAAAAGACACATGAACATGTTTTCTTATTTTAGCATATTGAAGTGTGAGTATCAAACACAGATTTGTGTAAAACTCGACTTTTCACGAAAAGATTTCATGTATCACAATCAGATTTGTGTGAAACACAACTAATTCAACTTATCATATTCTTAAATTCGTATTCAGATGCAAGTAAATTACATACAAACATGCGAATTAAAATCGGATACTTGGAGCTCGTATTCAAACAATACCTTCTTCATGATGATATCTAAAAGCTCAGCACCGGCACTCATATCACCTAATTGAACCACTTGTATCATCGACGTTTACAGTGAGTCATATTTAAAGAGCTCAAGTCCATGTTTTTTTTAATCTTTGTGATATCACATAATGAAGAACTTGTACCGACTTCAAATTGTTGATTATTGAATTTTTTTAGGAGAATTCAACAATTCAATGAATTGAATTGAATCGATGATGGTGAAATTATTTTTAATGCTATATGGTTTAGGGTATAGGTTTAAGAGTTTAAAGGTTTAAGGTTTAATAGTTTAGGGTTTTAAGTTGAGGGTTAAGGGTTAAATTATTTTTATAAAGAATAGGGTCAAATTGAAATAATATTTAAATAATAAGGGTTCAATATAAATACGGAAATATGTGAGGTACTAAATATATAGTTTACCCTTATTAAAAAATAAAATTTTAATATATATAAAAATAATTTAATTGAATTTTTTAAATTAATTATTAATTATTTGATGGATCCTTAAAATTTTAAATCTTTATTAATTAATTTAATGGTGTTCATCGATGTTCATCGTTAGTGGTGTTCATCGGTGTTCGTCGCACGTGGTAGACTCATCGATTTTGAATTTCTATATTAAAAGTAAGGATGAGTCTACCACGTGCGACGAATATCGATGAACACCACTAATGATGAACACCGTTGAACACTATTAAATTAATTAATAAAGATTTAAAATTTCAAGGACCATCATACAATTAATAATTATTTTAAAAAATTCAATTAAATTATTTATATATATATTAAAATTTTATTTTTTAATAAGGGTAAACTATATATTTAGTACCTCACTTATTTCCATATTTCTATTGAACCCTCATTATTTAAATATTATTTCAATTTGATCCTATTCTTTATAAAAAATAATTTAACCCTCAATCTAAACCCTAAACTATTAAACCTTAAACCCTTAAACTCTTAAACATATACCCTAAACCATATACCATTAAAAATAATTTCACCATCATCGATTCAATTCAATTCAATGAATCGTTGAATTATCCTAAAAAATTAAATTAAATTATTTTTTATATATATCAAAATTAATTAAAATCGGATCTCTTAGAATTAACGACTTAAAATACGATTAAGCCCTGCAAACAGGGTAGAGAGCTACAATTGCTAGTGGCGGAACTGCTGCGACAATTGCTTTCTACATCCCTGCAAACAGGGTAGAGAGCTACTCACCTGACGGCGGCGCGTGGAGAAAGTGAGAATTTAGGACAGGGGCGTGGCGGTGGAAAGAGTATCCACTACAATAGTCCTGACTATATAAACATGCTATTTGGAGCCTCACTTTTCGATATTGGAAACGAGAATTCAAAGCAGAAGCATTTGGGTAGTGAATCACGTACATAAATTTATGCTCTTATTATAGGGACATGCCTACATACAAGTGGAGGATTTAATCGTATTTTAAGTTGTTAATTTTAGGAGATTCGAATTTAATTAATTTTGATATATATATATAATAATTTAATTAAATTTTTTAGGAGAATTCAACGATTCATTGAATTGAATCGATGATGGTGAAATTATTTTTAATGGTATATGGTTTAGGGTATATGTTTAAGAGTTTAAGGGTTTAAGGTTTAATAGTTTAGGGTTTTAGGTTGTGGGTTAAATTATTTTTTTTATAAAGAATATGATCAAATTGAAATAATATTTAAATAATAAGGGTTCAATAGAAATGCGGAAATAAGTGAGGTACTAAATATATAGTTTATCCTTATTAAAAAATAAAATTTTAATATATATAAAAATAATTTAATTGAATTTTTAAAATAATTATTAATTGTATGATGAGTCCTTGGAATTTTAAATCTTTATTAATTAATTTAATGGTGTTCATCGGTGTTCATCATTAGTAGTATTCATCGATGTTCGTCGCACGTTGTAGAATTTTCCTAAAAGGTAAAATGAATATCTTATAATTCCACTCAACTTCGATTGGTCTCAATAACAACTTCATAAACTTTCATGCAAATGACTGATATATTTATTTTAAAATGTCTTGAAGATTATATTTTTGTATCACGTTTGAATATGCATGCGATCATAGCCAATGTCTGTAATTGGGTAAAATGTTTAATGTGATATATGTGCATTTGTTTTTGTTTCGTATCTGATTTATTAGATACTGAGTATTTGGGAAAAGAAAAACCATGAATCCAATTAGAAATGATGCATATGAAGCTCAAATTTAGAAATTCACAAAAAAAAAACCACAAAACCATATGAGTATTGTTAATTACAGAATGGAAAAATAAGGGTAAAAATCATCATCACCCGCCAGTGGCGGATCCAGGATCTAAAATATGGAGTTCAAAATTTAAATACAATTTTTTTTTATATTAACGGGTATGTAAAATAATTTTTTTTATAAACTACACTATATTTTTAAATTTTTCCTGAGAAATGGGATGCATATGTTTCTTATGGGACTATAGATGGACGCAAGATTTTATGTTATGGGGCATATCTATAAAATTTTAGAGGAAATAAATTTATAAAATTTTAAGGGGCAAAAATAATTTTTAAATAAAAAAATACATAAAAAATTTAAATAATTTAAATTATATATAAATTTTAAATTTCAAGGGGTGCAATTGTTGATTGTGACTACTAGATATCAGAAGGTTTTAGACAAAAAAAATACTTGTGTTTAGAATACAAAGTATTTGATAATTCATCAAGAATGTGTATTCAACCATTGAATAAGGGTGTTTGTCCTACACTATTTTGCTCAATTGTTTTTCTTAATCACGAGTATTCAATAGCTGATTAATTCAGATCGGATTTTGCAATGTCTAATATAAGATCGACCTTGTTAATCTAGTTTTTCACATTTACAATATCAAAATTTAAACTTTTAGCCTTACTTAAAGAATCTAGCTCCTCAATTTGCTAGAGCAACAACTTGTTAGTCTATTATGCTCAATTTTGATTCTAAGGGGCTTAACTACAAAATAAGTGCTCAAATTATGTCTATTTTTTTTTGTAATATGTGCCTAAAGTATTTTTTGGCTGAAATAGGTGTTTAATATTTTATTTTTGGCTGAAATAGATGCCTAATATTTCATTTTTGGCTGAAATAGGTGCCGAAGTAGGTGTCTCGATTGACTTTAAAACAAGCCAAAAATTAAACCTTAGGCACATATTTCAGCCAAAAAAATACTTTAGGCACCTATTTCAATCAAAATGAAACTTTAAACACTTATTTCAACCAAAAAATACTTTAAATACTTATTGCTAAGGGTGGGCAAAACTCGACTCGACTCGAAAAAACTGAATTATTCGACTCGACTCGAGGCGGAAAAAATCGACTCGTTTTGACTCGACTTGTAATTTCTTAAACTCGAATCGACTCGGAAAATTTTCAAATAAAGTTTGAGTTATGAAATGGAAATTTGAATAACTCAAAATTTTTATTAATTAGTTGATCTGTTTCAAGTTCGAGTCGATTCTATCAATTATGACTAATGTGTTATGTATATCACATGTGAAATTATGAAGATATATATATATAGAGAGAGAGAGAGAGAGAAAGGCGTTGAAATTGGAATCAATATGTGCAACGTCTAGCTCTAAATATATGCATATAGAAATATATACATGCACCGCTACGTATATGCATATAGAAATATATATACAAAGAAATATATATGTACAATTAAATTTGTACAGAAACTCGAAACTTGAAACTTAACTCGAATTTTATAAACTCGACTCGAAAAAAAATTAAATAAAGTTTGAATCGTAAAATAGGACTTGCAAACTCGAATAACTCAAAAAAAATTGACTCGACTCGACTCGATCGAACACCTAGCCCTATTGCAAAAAAAGATATAGTTTGAGCACTTATTTTATAATTAAGCCTTCTAAGGAACTTAATGAGCTATCTCTTTTAAATTTTGTGAGAAATGGGGTTGAACATGGGCTTCCAGGGCAACAAAGTGTCCCAATAAACCCATAGTTCGGGAGCTAGTGGCCCATGAATCCACACCATAAAAGCACTAGGGCTGATAGTAAGTTATTATTATTATTTTTCAAAATGATGGTGATAATGCAACCAAATGCTCAAATGTCACAAAATTTGCATATAAAACTTATAAGATAATGCCTCTAACAATCCAAATCTATAACTAAATTATTGAAAGCTTGTTGTTATTATTGTTTTAATATTGCCTTGGTTAGTTCTTCACCTACCACTCACTTAACTCAAGTTTGAGATTAAAAATATCTTTCAATCCTATAAGAGATTTAAAACCGACTGAACTAGATAAAGAACAACCAAAAGTCCATAAGAGATCGGTCGATTTTTTATTCACGCCGATTTTTGAATTTCTGGGTTCAATTGAGTATAAGTTCAATTAAAGTATATATAGAATATTAGTATATTATTATAATATATATATATATATATATATATATCTTTATGTGTTAAAAATATGAAACACTTTAATGTCTACTGGATACCAGCTGAATCAGACATCTATATTTGAAATATGAATATCATGTTTCTAATAGGAACAAAGCTGATCTTAATCATTAACCTCTAAAATAATCAATCCTTTTTTTAATAAATGTGTATCTTAATCACCACCGGTTAAAATAATGTTGATGTTCGATTCAAATTGGGTTTGGATAAAATAAATTCGGGATGTTTTCGGTTCGAGTAAATCGGTTCAGTTGAAAATCAGTTCGGGTCCATATCAGTTCAACTAAAATTTAGGTCAGTTTTAATTCGATTCGATTTATCGTGGATCGAATTTACCAAATCTATATAGGGTACACCTACCGGAACTAATCCAGCTTGTCCTACAACCTTACTCAAACAGGACACATGCCAACCCTTAATCTAAGAGCAAAATCCATTGCTGCCATTTTTTACCCCTTTCTCAACTCTCTTCCATTTCAAATTTTTAAATACAGTTATCACATAAAATTAATAAAAACTATCACATAAAATTAATAAAAAATTGACACGAATAAAATCAACTGAAATAGGTGCCTAAAATATTTTTTAGCTGAAATATGTGTCTAAATTTTTATTTTTAGCTTATTTTAAAGTCAACTAAGGCACCTAATTTGACACTTATTTTAGCAAAAAAAAAATAGGCACATATTGCAAAAAAGAAATATAACTTAGGCACTTATTTCGTAGTTATGCCTATTTTTTGTATAATTATCAATATCTGACTCATTATATTAATTAATCTAGATTAAATATTGTAGAGACGCATTATAAGATGACTCTTTCAACCGAGTTTGGTATAGTCACAACATTGGATTTGAATATATGACATTGTTAATATTTACATACTAAAAATATATATAATTTTAGAGCATTTAAATTAAAATAAAGAAAAAATAGAAAGAAAAGTTCTAAGGAATAAATTTAACAAAATAAAGCAAAAATAGATGTGTGATGGACAACAAAAGTATAAATAAAAAACTTGGAAAAGTTTGGCATCTAATTAGAAAAGGAGCAGGGACAAATATTTATTTTAATTAAATCGCAACGTGGATTAAGTTTTCTACTGTTAAAATCTTATTAAATCATTAAAATCATGCCGTTGACCTTTGATTAATCAAATAATGCAATTGATATAATTATTTGTTTAATAAGTAATTTCTTTGTTATCTACCCAAAATTATTTTTTTAATACCAAAAAATCTTAATCGATAAAGTTTAAACAATATTTTGGCAGTAATCAGATATGCTTTCTTATTAAAGAATATAGTTTGAATTTTTACGAAAATAATTAATTTGATACAATAATCCGACTTTATCATGGATTTCTTTTTTTTCCTTCCCTTTCAGAGCTTGAATTTTCTATTTTTCATGGAATATCGTCAATTATTTTATTTGTACATTGGTAATTTTTAAAGAGATTTACCAGGTAATCCTTTCCTCTTAATTAATTAGAATTTAGATTTTAAATTTTAAGGTAAATTATGTAAATTATCACTTAACTTTATTTTCGGACCTATTTTAATTATTAAAGTTTCAAAACGTTCAATTTACTCACTGAAGTTTAGACATTGAACGTTTTTTATCATTCTTCCATTAACTTTTTGATGGTGTCTATTCATCAGCGAACAAAAGAACTTCTCCAAGATCCGAATAGTGGAAAACTTCATCGGCACGAGAGAAGTAATATACTGAAAAGCGGGCTCCATTTGACGGTGTAGGAGAGAGATCAGTGAGAGAGAAACTAGAAGATTTTTTTTCTCGATTCATGGACTTCAAGGCACTTTCCGACAAAATGAAGATCAAATCAGACTCATGGGAGCGAGACGAAGTGACTAGTGAAATTTGGGACCGAGCGACCATGATTTACATTCAATGTTTAAACTTCAATGATCAAAATAGGTTTAAGAGTAAAGTGACAAAAAAAACGTTCAATCTCTAAACTTCATCGAGTAAATTGAACGTTTTAAAACTTTAGTGACCAAAATAGGTTTGAGAGTAAAGTTCAGTATAATTTACATAACTTACCCTGAATTTTATAGTTTGAATGAAGAATTGTGTAAATTTTTTACCCATCTTGTGTGTCAAAATATAACTCTTTTAAAACACACAACAAATTAATAATATCGATTGAATAAGTACACAACTGACAACCGCTTTCGTAATCGAAAGGGGAAGGAAAATGTTGGGTAATGATTGGCTAATAATTTATATAGTTGCCAGTGTTGACAAGATGATCAGAAGCAACAAAAGGGTAATCGAAATGTTGGGTCATGATCGGCTAATAAACAAGGGAAAAGTCCTGTTCTTTTTGCCCCTTCTTTTGTTGTATAAGTGCTGTGTTCTTGGTTACGAGGAAACCTATTTCAGATGCTATCCCAATTTCATATTACAGTTTTTATTTAATATTTTTCAATTTTTATTTAATGTTTGATATAATTGATCGTAATAACATTCGTTACTCGTAAATTTTAATTCCAATGAATATAAAATGACAAGAAGTGGAACCGTGGTCGTAATTTAAAAGGTAAACTACCTGAAATACCACTCAACTTTAATGTGTGACTCTAATATGCCACTGAACTAAAATTCGATACTATAATACCACTGAACTTCACTGTGTGATTCAAAGTTAGCACTCCACCGTTACTCCCGTTACAAGGATGACGTGGCCGATAAAAAAATAATATCTTTTTCCAGATATGATCCACCTCATTATATTTTATGTTTTATTTTTATTGTAAAACGACGTAGTTTTGTTAAAGACTCTTTATCTCCTCAAAATTAGGTTGATGAAATTTCAAACTTCAGAAATCACTCTGAAATTAGACGCAAAAAAAATCAGTGGGTTTTTTATGGATTGTTATTGATTATTCAAGTGGGTTTCTCTGGGTTTTCTCTGAAAGAAGATTGTAGTGATCGATTGTTAGAAAGAAATCAAATGGGAAATTAGGGTTTTATTCTTTAACAAAGTAAAACAAAACATTTTCATTTCCTTCTCAACAAAACATAACCAGTAAACATGCTTAATACAGTAAACATGTTTAATTAGTTAGTTGTATTTCTTTTATTCTTTCTTTAAGTCTTATACCGGTATAAGTTGTATTTCTTTTATTCTTTCTTTAAGTGTTATACTGGTATAAGTTGTATTTCTTTTATTCTTTCTTTAAGTCTTATACTGGTATAAATATAAACTCTTTTTACCCTTGTAAAATCAATTTTAGAATAAATAAAATAAAAATTTATTTTGCACGTGTTCTTTTATTCTTCCCTTTCGTTTCGTTTTTCACTCCTATCGATTTCATCTCATCTTATCAATTTTATTATCATCCTTTCCAACAAAACATAACTAATAAACATCTCCACTCCCCTTAGTGCATTAAGTACCACAGTAGTACAATACTGATAATCAAAACAAAAATCCAAACAAATCTCTCATTCCTTCTTTGGATGTTATTCGTCTTGATTTTGTTTAGCAGTCCGACGAGAACAACTCTTGCACGTGGGCTCATTGGAGGATCAAACCAACAAAAAAATCTACAATGTTTATGAAGAAAACTCCCGTAATTTTTGCAGCCAAAGAATCTCCTTCCAGGGTTGGCATTAGACCACGATGTAGTCAGCTTTGCCGGATATCCACATCCACACACCAGAATTGAAATGGGTTCTTCTACTTCAACCCTGCGTTCACTTGATCTTTGTCATTCTACCTCCATTGATTTGGATCAGCTTCAAAATCTATGCTGGGAAATAGAAAATAGGAAATTAGGGTTTTGTTTTCAGCCAAAAGAGATTTTATAGTAAAAATAAAACATAAAATATAATGAGGTGGATCATATCTGGAAAAGATATTATTTTTTTATCGGCCACGTCATCCCTGTAACGGGAGTTAGAGTCCACGTCAGAATTCTGTAATGGGAGTAACGGTGGAGTGCTAACTTTGAATCACACAGTGAAGTTCAATAGTATTATAGTATCGAATTTTAGTTCAGTGGCATATTAGAATCACACATTAAAGTTGAGTGGTATTTCAGGTAGTTTACGCTAATTTAAATACCGGAGGCCGTATGGGTACAAAATTGAAGGAATCCCACAGACTATAAGGGAACTCCAACCCCACTACGAAGGCAATGTTCCCCTTGCAACCACCGACTAAGCCACTACTGCCTTAAAACCAACCCTTTTTTCTTCATTTTTTTATCCCAAATGGGTCCCTTTGTCAAGCACTGAAGACTAAATGAAAAACCAATTGTTTAAATATGGTGAAAGGAAATTGCTTCCTGCATTATTGTACTTTGACCAGTTTCAAAAATTTTCTCAGTTTAATTATACTGATTTTCTTTTTTAATTGAATAATGATATATTTAAAATTATAATAAAAATACTTAGTTTGGACATATTCCTATAATCATTGAAACAAAAAATAGTGTCTTGAGATCGTAAGAGGACCGTACAAAGAAAACGTAAAAAGTCAACCTAAAGACACGAAACAAAAGATAGATACAAATATCACCAAAGATTGACGATGAAAGGTAAAACTATCATTAAATAACATTAAAATGTATATTACAATAAGGCATGTTGACAACACGGTCTTTACTATAACTCAATCACGAACATGAAACGGTAGTTATGAACGCATATCTAAATCCACTTTGAGAGCACAAAACAGAGAGATCAGCGGGATAGCCAAAAGAGTGCCATCGTGATCTGTCGCGACGATGTCAAATTCAATCTTAATAAAAAACTAAATGAAAGAAGGGTCAAAGAATCGATAAAGAATGCCAAAAGACAGAAAATATATCATAAAAGCATTGTTATTTATTCAAAATGATGAGAGATAGAAGAGCAAAGGAAACGATAAATCTTCACGGTCATCCACCAGCACCAAGATTAATGTCATTGTTGGCAAACAAAAAATAATAAAAAACAAAGAAAGAAAAAGACGAGAGAAAACTATACTATGCGGCTAGTAATTGATACTGATTTTTTAATCATAATTATGTTTGATAATTGTATTATGTTCTTTTTGACATATTAACCGTGCAACTTTATTGATAAATAAAATAAAATCAGAATATAAACTAACAGAGGTCTTAGAACATTCTAAAACTAACAAAAAATGGTAAATATATATATATATATATATAAGATATATGTTGCACCAATTAGATCAGACATTTTCTCTTTGCACTAAAGAAAATTTCTACGGTCTATTGTAGGAAGGGTCCTTGAGGAGTTGTCAAAACACGAATTAGATGAAATCCCCAAAATTGGCAATCATCTTTCACGCTTATTCTCAAAAACGATGATTCGCTATAGATTATATCGACAAGCAACCTAAAAGGGGATCAAACTCTACGTGACCACCGACAAACATGAATAAAAAATAAGCGTCGTGAGGTAACCGTATGAACACCAAAAACCTATAAAAGTAACCATAGAAGCATGCCATAAGGGCAGAAAAAACGTACCACAAAGGCAGAGGAAAGCGCAACAAAATGTGCGGGGAAAAATATCAAAGAAACCAGAAAAAAATGAAATAGAAATTACCGACAGTCGCAAAAATTAATGTCGCCACTAATTAAACAAAAAAAAAACAAACAGTTATACTCGAAAGAAAAATGAAAAAACAGCTAGAATTTTGGGACTAAGCGGCTAATCATCGATTAATAAATCAATTATATATATATATTTTTTTTATAAAAGTCACTAAATTTTAATTAAATCTTTAGAAAAATTACAATTACAATGTATCCAAGAAGAAAAATATTTGGATTAAACAATCAAAAATCCTTACAACCCAAAAACAAAGAAAAATGAAAACTTCTATGGAGATAAGCATACCAACAAGATTTAGCAGCCTCCTGAATCTCCTTATCTCTGTTCAAACGAGACACATAAAGAAGGAAGGAGTGGTGCGTGATCCAAGCTGTCAAGCAAAAAGTACCGCTACCTAGGACTGATTTCATCGGCAAACAACCATCAACCGAGTCGGAATATAACTTTCCAAGTGTCCACCGACAAAACATAAACCAGAAACTAGCGTCGATTGAATTTCTGTGCGAACAACAACCGATCGCTAGGGTATGCTGAAACATGCCACAAAGATAGATGAATCAAACCACAAAATAAAAACAAAAAACATGTCACATGGACAGAGGAAAAAGCGTGTCACAAGGACAGAGAAAAAGATTCTTATTAAAATAAAAAATAAGAAAATTAATAAATCCGATGGTTGACAATTAATACTAAAATTAATTGTCGACCACTGATCAAAGGATTGATCAAAGTAGATAACAACTAAAATTAAAGAAATTTTGGTAGTGAAAAGCCGCTAGGTTTGGAGGTTAGATTATTCAGATTTCTATAGAAGTTTATATCTAAATTATTAAGCACAAATCAATTACATTTTAGAATTTGATTCATTTATATATTCAATCTTAACTCTATCTTTAACCGTGACAAAAGTTTTAAGTATAATCGTATTATGTTCTAAACTCATATATCACTATTAATTTTAATCTCGCCATTACATTATTAATTTCACTGTTACATCAATTAATTTTAATTTCACAATTGTTTTGACAACATTAGGGATGGGCATTTTACCCGGACTCGATCGGGTCAGATTTTTTAATGAAAAAATCAGGTTCGGGTTAAGTCGAGGTTTTGTTAAGAGTAGACTCGGGTCGGGTTTAGGGTGGAAAATATCCGACCTGACTCGGAACTAATACTGTAATTTTTCTTTAAATATTTTAGAGATATTTACAATAATACTCATCTTTATATATATATATATATATTATAATTAAGTCCTTAAAATTGAATTTTTATGTATAATTTAGTCCTTTAAGCTCATCCTCTTGTGTCCTGGTGGCAAAGATAGATGTTTATCATCCCTTGGGACTCGGGTTCGAGCACCAGTAACATCATGTTGTGTGTGTCGTCTTTGAAAAGACTAAGAAAGTTGAACAGATGCTACCATTGCATCACACCAACCTATTCAAAAATAAATTAGTCCTTTAAAATTATTTTTTACAATTAGGTCTCTAAAATCAATTTATTTTATATAGGTCGTGGTCGGATTTAGTATATTTATTTTCAGGTCGGGTTGGGTCAAATTTTTTAAAGAATATTATCGGGTCGGGTTAGGTGTAGGTTTATGGTGTTTATTTTTGGATCGGGTTCGGGTGGACCAAAAACCCGACCCGTGCTCATCCCTAGACAACATAAATATTTTTGACCACTCAATCAATTAATCGATCTCTATTTATCGCGGAACTTAACCAAACACCTTACGATACGAACCTACAACAGTCATGCACATCGGTTACTACTAGGGGGAATTGTCGGGTACCCGAGATTCGAGTACCCGGTACCTCTTTAAACGGCCCGTGTCCCGGCCCATTAAATTCGGGTACCCGGTTCATATTTTTTTTATTTTTTTATTATTTTAAAATTAAAAAAATCATATGTTAAACACAAATTTTTTTAAAAAATTAAACTTAAAACTTAAAAGAATATAATACAAACATAGAAAAAAAATATAAGGATTTAAACTTAATTTTAGAGTGAAAATATTAAGAAACATAAAATAAAAATATAATTTTAAATATAAAAAAAATATTAAATTTAATCGGGTCGGGTACCCGGTAAGGAAAAACTCTCGGCCCGTGTCCCGGCCCGTGTCCCGGGAAATTTGCACCCGACCCGGTCGGGTAATTTTTTTTCCGAGAATTACTCGATATTTTTGTTTCGGGTAGTCGAATTTTCGGGTCGGGTCAATCGGGTCGGGTATTTTCTCCGACCCCTAGTTACTAGTTACTACACAATACAGGTCCTATATCTTACTTTACCTGTTTCTACTGTTCCTCATCCACCATTTTACTTTAGTAATTTTGGTATTGGTTAGAAGTTATTATAAGAAAACAAATATGAAACAGTCAAACACGAGTTTAGAAGAAGAATCAAAATTGGAAGTTGGTGGACTCCATGAAAATGACATAATTGATTGAAATGGTAATGCAAATCTTTGTTTTAATCATGTTCACGAACAACGAAAGCAACATGGGGTCGAAATTACGTTGAAATAACCAAACATGTAAGAACAACATGATCTCAATTGTCAATTATTTGGGCTCTAAAAAAATTCCAGAAAAGATCCCATCAAAAGTTTTACTTTCCCAGAAAATCTGGGAAACATTATGACTGTACATCTCACACGGTAGTTTTTTTTTTCTTTCTAAAAACTGTGTAATCTTCTAATTCTTAACCACAATCGACATGCAGTTTTCTTGGATCAAAGTCTTCCTTCGTTCAGCAATGAAACTATCTACTATCAACCGGAACTCGTCGTTGCTCATCTCATCGAGCGATTTCCTCGGCGGCTCAGTCGTGGAAACCACCAGCTCTCTGCCCATCATTGCCGTCTCCGATCTTTTGAACTCCCGGCGAGGACGCCGGTTTCCAGATTCCGAGAGCACCGATCGTGTTCTTCTGTACTCTCTTTGTTCGACTTTTTCAGTTGAAGTTATTAAAGGCTTGGGATTTGTCACTGCAACAGCAACCGCATTTTCCACCGGAACAATTTGCTTGTCCACCGTGGTCTCCCTCTCCTCCGTAGCCACCGCCACGGAAGAACGTTTTGTTTCCGTAACATCAACCGCATTTTCCGCCGCGACGATTTGTCTATCCACCGCGGTGTCATCGTTGACGGCGGAGATGGCGGATGCCGGTACAATTCTCTGGCGAGAGCCGACATACTCGTCGTAGATATCAGATTTTTTCTGGGTCTGTTTTTGGCTAGACAGAACATAAACAAAGACGATGAGGATGTTTAAAACAACGAAAACCGAAACAGGGTCGTTAAGGGTGTTGTTAAGACGGAGGCAAAGATCTCCGGCAACCTCGAGGATGTCGGGAATCAGAGTGGGGAACCAAGAGAATGATGACAAAAACAACACCAACAAAAAGCCGGTAAATTGAAGACCGGACCTTAGCTTCTTCTCCATGTTGTATCTCCGCAGAGCATCTTCTTTCTCTGCCTTAACGTTGTCAAATTCAAAGGAATCCATTTTTTTTTGTTTAAGGAGACAGTTACGAGGGGAAACGGAGGAGAAGGTTTAAGGTTGCTTTCGAGAAGGTGGGAACTTAATAATGCGGTGCTTTGGAAGATGAATGGTTTGAATTGATTCGATAATGGGCTTTATATAGAGCTGGGTTGCCCCATGCTTTTATATTTTTTTTATTCGATTATATTTTTATTTTTTAAAAGTTAAATTTAATCATAAATCTATTATTTTTTGGTTCAATGGGTTATTTTTTATTGATTGATTAATCTGGATCGGATATTGCAGAAACTCGTGACCCTCTTAAGTCCTAACACATCGCCAAAATTTAAACTCCTGATATTGTTGAAGAGATTTAATGTCTCATCCTACTAGACTATCTACTTGTTGGTGGTCTAATTTAATTTTTTTTCATTCACAACAGCATGATTTAAACCACTGATCTTACTTAAATAATCTAGTGCCCCATTTCACTAAATCAACTAATTGTTAGTAATATCATAATATTTTTAATTAAATATATTATAACTTACAACATATTTATATACATATATTCAATTTTTATATTTTGTTTTAAATTTAATTTTTATTTGTTGAACTACAAATGTATACTTCTATTATTCTCTTAGAAATACATATCAAAAATAGAAAAAAGAACTATTAAATTGTGGACTATTCAATTAAAATATTAAAATATTTAACTTTAAACTCACTTATATTTAAAACTTTAAACTCACTTAATAGTTCGAGTTTAAATTGATCATGACCATTATAGATAAAAGATTTTAGTTGCGGCCAGGGTCCTCACCGCCTGTTTGCCCCTTATTTTCACACCAATGACCACTGGTTTGGTCTCTAACGCTCGTTTGACCACTATTTTTAACGCTTAAACGGATGTTTGGTGGTAGCTGAAAAATCTAATTTTTGGCTAACAAGCATTTTTTCCCTAATATTGGTTTGCAACAACAATGGCAAAGAAACCTTAGAATAAACATGATTTTGTAAGTGATAGTCCGAATATCTTATAATTACAAGTGTCTCATTTATACCTATAGAAAACCAATGAACCGAACGGAACTGAGTCGGGAGCGGGCAGACACACGAGTTTAGGGTGGAGGTGAGTTAGGTTAGGTGGTACACAGACAGCAGGCAAACCAGGGTCCCATGGTGGCCGTGGCACCATAATATATATAAATTTCTAAGCTGTTTCGCATGTCTACCTTCCCAGTTCCCACTAAGAAAAGTAAAAGTGGGCCCTCTCTGTTAAAAAAATATTATGAAATTAGATGAGAATCTAAAAATATATACTAGTATTTAGTATTTACTATGCATTTCCTTATGAAGCAGGAAAGAAACTCCCATCATATGGGCCCATTGGGATTAGTTGACATAATTAGTTTATACTACTTAAGTCATTTTTTAATACACATTATCCAAGTGTTTCTTGTATACCAGCTTAATTAGGTTTACTTTCATTATGCTCAACAAATTTTGGAAAGCATTGATTAGTTTATTGATTAAAAGCTAATGATGAAGTATTAAATCCATAATACGGGATAAGATTTATCGATTGGTTGTAAGTGACGAAAACAGTGTGATCAATATTATAGGTAATTCGATTTTTATTGATTCAACACGATTGGTATTTATACACAAGGAAGTAACAAATTAATCCAAGTAAAAGCTTAAAACTATGAACAGCATAGCAACAAAATAGAATGTGCTCATGCACATTGAATGTGATGTTACCGGCGACTAGCCCTCAGACCGTCGTCGACAATAATCGATATAATATAAATTATATATCATTTTACTTTCAAAAAAAAATTATATATGGTTTTTGTTAGATATTTAAAATGTTTGTGAAATCAGTTTATCTCACATTAATCTCATGTTTAGTCATGATTATCATTGCCAACTCCTAACTAATCATTCAACAATTATAAATATGATAATTAGGCAAATGGTTAATCAATATATCCACAAAAAGATGAAAATAGTAGTCCCCTTATATCTATATTGCTCCTATCTTTTGTGTTTAATACTCGTATGATCGTATACGATACTCTTAGTATTTTTAAGCATTCTTCGAATATATAATTTTTTTAGAACATCTAATCTCTAAAAGACTCACCAAAATGATACTTTTTTTTAAAAAATAAAGATATATGTGTTCGATAGTTATGAATGAATCTAAATAATTAAACAAATGTCACCGTAGATGCATTAATTGTCGGATAATATCAACTATAAGATATTATCCGTTTCGAAGGTAATACGAGAAGGGTAGGCATTACTTATAATGTCACGGCGCAACCCTTAGCAAATCCATGAAACAGAGGTTGGTCCCTTGTCATAAAAAAAGAAAACAAAAAGGTTTGGTTCGAAAGTCTGAGCCTGTTTACCCCAACAAGAAGGCATTGGGCAGACAACCCCATCGGAGACGCCAACATTCAACCTCTCACACAGTCACATAGGTATGGTCCATAAATCGAGTTTGGAACCGGTCTAGATATGAATATAATTCATACGAATATTTAAATGTTTCGTTAAATTGAACACTATAAGTGTCCCAATAAAAAAGTAGATGATATTCATCTCAAGAGATATGAGTTCAATCACAATGTCTGCAAAGTGCATGTGCTTTGTCAAAAGTTAAAAATATCTATGAACAGATACTATCTTCTTTGAGAAAAGACTATAAAATTACGAGCAAATCTTTTATACTCCACATGGAATCATACATTAAATATATTTACATGAATATAATTCTTCCTGAAAATAATTTTTTTGTTCACATCGTAGATGTAACAAAGTATACTTTTATAATATGATTAAACAACAATATTCTTATTTTAATCAAATAATACCAATTTAAAATCACTAAGGAATTATTTTAGGTTAAATAAATAAATCGATGCATAAATGAATCTAAGAGTGTTCGAACTATCGGTTCAGTTATTAATTAAACTTAACTATTTAAAATTAAATTAATCGAATTTTAAAATTTTAATAATTTAGTCTGATATTATCAAAGCAAGGGGTAGTTCTGCGGTACGACAGCCTAATATAAGGCTAATATACGGCGTTACCGGAAACATCATTAAGAAATACCGGAAACATGATAAGATATACCGGAAACATGATAAGATATACCGGAAACATGGATTTTGAAAGTATGGATACTTTCGAAATCAACATATCTAAAAGTATGAATACTTTCGAAAGTATGGATACTTTCGAAATCAACATATCCAAAAGTATCGATACTTTCGAAATCCATGTTTCCGGTATATCTTATCATGTTTCCGGTATATCTTATGATGTTTCCGGTATTTCTTAATGATGTTTTCGGTAACGCCGTATATTAGCCGCATATTAGGCTGCCGCATGGTAGAAAAATCCCAAAGCAAGAGAACTTGTCAGAACAAAGTAATACTTAAATTACTACATTCTACAATAAAACAACAAGAAGTTGACGTTAAATTGTTATTATAGTAAAAAATTATTATAATATCTCCAAGAGAAGGATAAACAACTTAAAAATAGAACAAAGACTAAAATGATGAATTTTTAAATATGAAAAACTTGTAACTTTTATGAGAAAAGTATGTTAGAAGATTAATTGTAATTAGTTTAAAGTTTTGTTAATGAGGTGTAATTAGTTAGTTGGGTCAGTTAAGGATATGTTAGCTTAGTGGTTTGGGTTATAAAAACTCACTTCAGTGTAAAGGGTTGTATCCAATCAGTTTTACCAATTTTTCTAAACACAAATTAATATTTCATTTCTCTCTCTGCCTATTCGGTTATCAAAAATAATTATAGTCCCTCTTTGTTCATCTATTCCCTTCACCATTAACATCTCCGGCCGCCATGTCGGCCTTCTCACAAAGTAACATATTCATTACTATACTCATAATTAAATAAATTGTATTGTAATTTAACTAAATATATCGAAAACCGGACTAATTCGAGAAAACAAAACAAAACATTAACACAAACCCCAACCTAGGGATGGATGCGAGATTTTATGTTAGGAGGGACGAACTATAGAATTCTAGGGGGAACTTATAATATTTAGAGGGACGAAAATAAATTTTCAATAGGAAATATCTAGAAAAATTCTAAAATAATATTTAAATCATATATAAATTTTAAATTTTAAGGGAGACGACTGCTCCTTCAACCCTTCTGAGTCCATCCTCCTCCAAACTAATAGTAATAGGAAATAGGAAATGAAATGAACCGGTCAAAAAAAAGTTTGGATGTGGGAATAAATAAGAAATGTCAAATTTACATTCAAAACTCACATGTAGAAGTAGTCGGAAGTTACTAGGAATCAAGGGTTGACTTTTCATTGCTAATTTCAGTGTCTAAGTCAAGCTAAGGACAAAGAACTTGGTGCCAAAAAAAGGCGACTTAGGTCAACATCTCTTTGTCTGAGAATGACAACCTTGTTCTATGTTCTTCATTTCTCCTCATTTTCAATTGGCCGGTTGATTTTGATATTATTTGAAATTTAATCCCTATATATTGACAAGTTTAAAATTAAATATTCATTGTTTTTATTTAAAATTCGTAATCCAATATTAGTTGAGAATTGTATAAAGATCTAATTTTTGAATAATTACTATTACAAAAGGAGGTGGAATAAGTAAAACATGTGAGATCATAAAAATATAACACATACATTATACATACAAGGACGTTAGCTCCCTTGAGGTTCAAAGGGTTTACGCCTCTGTTAAAAATTTAAATACTTGATAAATTTTGATCTAATATTATTTTAGCTCCTGGAAAAAAATATTTAAGTTAAAAATTACAAAATTTTATTAAATATTTAATCAAGTAGGGGTTGTACTAAATAAGAATGGGTATGTGCTCTCAATTTTTTGTTCTAATAATAATTTAGGTCCCTATAATTTTAAATATTAAACAATTTAAGCATTCTCCCTAAAATTTTGAGTTTAAATACTTAACAATCCATTATATTTTTTAAATTCAATATTTCAACTCAATGTTCAATTATGGCTTTGTCCCTGTATACATGCATGCATGCATGCATACATGCATACATATGTAAAATTTTATATAAATTTATAATACTTTTAACCCATAAAACATGATGAAAATACATATCAATTTGATAAATTGATCATTATAACAAATTATGTAAAATATAAGTAATAAATTAAAACACAATGTTATAAGAACTATTCTTCTAAGGTGAATGATAAACTATGTAGGGTACGAAACAATATACATAGGGAATATAGTATGAACACGACAGGCATGAACTAATGTACCAAAATCTGCATAAAATGTTGTTAATATTAGAAAAATTATATATGTAAATCTTTAAGATTTAACACATGAAAATATTATTAAAATGCACAATATCATAAAAATAATATGACATAACGTATTAAAATCAACAAAATTTATTACTAAAATGTAAAATTTATACAAATTTACAGTGCCTTAAAATTCAAATATATAAAATAGTCTTCAATTCATTTAGATCGATTGACATTGTCATCAGTACAATATAAAGTAAGACATGAGATTGAATATGTTTAAGCGCTTAATATCTTATTTATGAGTGAGGAAGAGTCTAGATAGTATAAACATTTTATCAAATTGTATGCTAGAAAAAATGCATTTAAAGATTTTATTATGCATTTACTTTTTTAAATGGCAATATTAACCTTCCAAATTTTAGTACATTGTTGTGTTGTCCATAAACTAGAACCTCACCCTCCTTAATTCAAGCATTTTATTGGTTTGAGATATAGCTTTTATTTTGGTGTATGTATGCTCCTTTTTTTTTATTAAAAAGGGAAAAATACCATGATGAGCCTCATTAAAAACCTTCCTAAGCCTAAATGGAGGAAAAAAGTACTCGCCATAGCATTACATCAACAACAAGCCAAAAATGAAAAGAAACATTTACCCAACATCGGTAAATCATCATGTAACAACCTCAACACCGCATCCGGTGGAGACCCAAAATACTTCGCTTCATAGCCATGCCACGACCCCAACTTAGCCAACGTATCAGCGACATGATTAGCCTCACGACAAACATGACGAAACTCAACCATCCTAAATTGAGGAATAAGTTCCCGTATAGCACACACCATCGATGACGGACTACCCTTAGCATTATCCTTACCCAAAGTATGCAAAGCTTCCAAACAATCCGACTCCACAATAATCATATCAATATCGCAATGCAACGCATATAATAAACCTTCATAAATCGCCCAATATTCCGCATCTATTGCGCGACACCTACCAATAAACTTCGTAAAGCCACCACCCCACATTCCTGTGCTGTCACGTAGGGCGCCGCCACACGATGCCAAGGAAGAAACACTGTCACAGGCGCCATCCACATTCAATTTCCAAACCCCTTGGGACGGCGGCAGCCACCGTCTTGAACTCTGGCGTTTAGGCGGTCCATTCTTCTGCAGAATCCGAGCGCACGACAAGGCCCTTAGGGTCTCTTGAACCAGCCTCCTGCTGGACGTGATAATCTCCTTTGGTGTGCAGTTTTCACTGCGGAAAACAGCGTGGTTACGTGCCGTCCACAGCTGCCACAACACAGCCCCGAACATCAGGTCCCATCGCTCCATACCACCCCACGTAGCAGCAGCATCCAGCCTCAAATTTGCCAGCACCCAATCCATTGTCGATCCGCTAATTAACCGACCCATATGTGCAGGCGGAATCAGCTCTCTCCACACCGATTGAGCTATCGGGCAACGGCGTAAAATATGTTCAATATGTTCCTCACTTGCTCCACACGTAAAACACATCGCCTCCTCCGTCATATTACGACGAACACGCCCACAATTAGTCAACAATCGCCCCTTGCATACCAACCAAAGAAAACACTTGATACGTTGCGGCCCTTGAAATTTTTGCAACACACGCCACACATCATGCCTTGAAGTTGTATCATGCGATTGATTTACCTCATACGCGGATTTAACTGTAAAAGCTAAATTATCCGCCCATCTCCATCCCGGTGAATCGGCCACGCTGCCCTCTACCGGGCCTCGAACGGCCATAATTTGATCGATCACCTCTTCCTCAAAGTAATGCTGAAATTGGTCGATATCCCATCGTCCATCATTCAAGCACATCTTCTTAAGCGGTAAAAAATCATCCGAAATCGTTTCCGGTTCCATCGCAACTAAACCAAGAGAACCAACTCCGCGTACCCAATGATCGCGCCAAAAGTCAATGGATACACCATCACCAACTCGCCAAATAACTCCTTTCCAAACCTCTTTCCAAATCGCTGATAAACCGCGCCATAAGTGGGAACCATTACTCCGATTAATGGACTCTAGTATAATCTCCTCACACTTATATTTTGCTCGCAAGAAACGCACCCAAAGTTGTCCCCGTTTCGCAATCAAATTAAACCCAATCTTCATCAAGAAAGCAGCATTTTGATCTTTTAGTTTCTTAAAACCTAGCCCACCGAAATCAATCGGTGTACATAATTCAGTCCAGTTAACCAAATGCACACCTTTTCTATCCGCACAATTACCCCAGATAAAATTGCGAATCAACTTCTCAATTTCCTCGCATACCCCTATAGGTATTTTTGTTGACTGCATCATATAATATGGAATTGACGACAACACCGCCTTAGCAAGCGTGATCCGCCCAACAAAGGATAAATATTTCGCCTTCCATCCTGATAACCTATCGCGCACCTTCTGAACAAGGTAAGAATAAGTTGCTCTAGTAACCCGTCGATGCAGCATTGGGACCCCAAGATAGCGCCCAAGATCAGAAACTTCAGAGAAACCAAGCACCCTGTTCAAGTCATACCGGATATCAGCCGACACATTCCGTGAGAAAAAAATACTCGACTTCTGAACATTCACTTTGAGTCCTGAAAATTTACAGAACTCAATCAAAACATCCCGGATTTTGTCTAACTGTTCCATAGATGCTTCTGCAAACAAAACCATATCATCCGCAAACATAAGGTGGGAGATAACTGGACTGTGTCGCGAGGTACTAAAACCTTTCCAGCGGCCCGAAGCTACTCTCTAATTAATTGCTTGGCTAAGTCTCTCCATACAAAGCACAAATAAATACGGAGAGATAGGATCACCTTGCCGTATTCCTCTCGAAGGCGAAAAGGCATCAGTCAACGATCCATTCCAGCTAATCTGCGTCGACACACTAGAAACACACTTCAAGATCAAATCGCATAATAGCTCAGGAAGACCAACATCATGTAATGTATCAGCAATAAAGCCCCACTCCAGTCTATCATAAGCCTTTTCTAAATCAATTTTTAGCGCCATCCAGCCCCTCTGTCCAGATTTCCTATTCATAGAATGCACAATTTCCTGAGTGATTATAATATTGTCAGATATCGCACGCCCAGGCACAAAGCTAGTCTGGCTTTCCGAAATCCAATCTGATAGAAAAGGTTTGATCCGATTAACTATCACCTTAGTAATTGTCTTGTAAATCACAGTGCAGAGGCTGATAGGCCTGAATTGACTCATCATTTCAGGCGAAGCAACCTTAGGAATCAGGACCATAATTGTTCGATTCACCTCTACCGGGAACGGTTCCCTAGAAAAAATGTTCCGAATGCAACGACAAACACTATCTCCCACAACATCCCAATTGCGCTGGTAAAAAGCCGCGTGTAAACCATCAATACTCGGGGCCTTCCAAGGATCCATGTCAAAAATAGCAGCTCGAATCTCCATATCCGTAACATGCCCGCCTAACGCCCGCAATGCATTGTCGCATACCCTGGGGAATAATTCGCGGATATGGTACCTTCCCTAACAACTAGCATCGGCCGTGAAAAGTTTCCTGTAAAACTCAATCGCCTCAGCCTGCAACATCCTCTGATCTGTGATCCAAAACCCAGTACTTGATTTCAATCCCCCAATCATATTAGCTCTCCGGCGTGCCATAGTCGATGCATGGAAGAAGCGCGTATTCCTATCGCCCGAAAGAATCCATTGGCTGCGCGATTTCTGGTACCACAAGGACTCCTCCTGTTTTAGAATAACATCAAGCTCACTGCGCAATTGACTTTGTAGATCAATCAAGAAAGCCGAATGTGAACGTTGCAGTGATTTTTCAATACCCCGAAGTCGAGCCAGAAGTCTTCTTTTCTTCTTCCCAATATGACCGAAAACATCCATATTCCACCGCTTAACCGCAACCTGAAAATTCTGCGCATTATCAACCACAGAAGACTCACCATCCCAAACAGATTCAAGGAGACCTCGAAACTCAAGATGGTCCTGCCAAGCCGCTAAGAACCGAAAAAGGTCGTTCCATAGTCGAAACCAAAACACATGTGGGCTTAAGAAGAAGGGGCAATAATCGTTGCCAACACGATCCAAATGGAACACAACCGACAACGGATATTCCCCAAACCAAGCATAATTCGCCAAACACCGATCCAAACGCTGATACAGATTGTCTCTACTCCAAGTAAAAACATCGCCTTTGTAATCAATTTTAGTCAACTCATCAGTATCGATAAACTCATGGAAAAGAGAACTAGTACCCAAAGCCTCACTCGAGCCACCACAACGCTCCTCCTTACGAAAGATTGCATTAAAATCACCCCCAAGAACCCATGGATTCCCCGAACCAGGACTAAGATTTAACAATTTGTCCCATAAATGCCGCCTAATACAAGCATTAGGACTTGCATAAACAGCTGTAAAATAGATCCACTTCGTATCCCTCACTTCCCGGACCTTCCCGTGAACAAACTGATTACCCACAGATAAGATCTCAACCTCCACATTATCCCGCCACAGAATCCAAACCCCACCACTGAAACCACGAGCTTCAACACGGAAAGAATTTTGAAACTCAAAACTTCGAATAACCCTATCAGCCTCACCATAACTCACCCTTGGTTCGAATAAAGCAACCACCTGCGGATTATTAGTTCTAACAAAATTTCTAAAGTGGCGCCGGAATTCCGCACTTCCAACGCCCTGAGTATTCCAAAACATAATATTCATTAAAAAAATAATAATGAAACGGAACCAAACATACAAGAAGCTTAATGAGTCGGTGGAACATTTTCCTTCCCGGCTTCAACGCCATGCCCAGCAACCGGAGTACTCTCAATGCTCATATCATGATGTAGGTCAGTCGCCTCGACCCCGCCATGAATTTGTCCCGTATCCTGTAGTTTTTTCAGCTTTGTCGATAGCGAAGACACCCATTCGGTGAGCACCGGGCATGGCGGAACCCTTGTCTCCGACTTCTTTGACACTTTCAGGCTCTTCCACTGTACAACGGATAAGTTGTTGCCACCTTTACCCGAATTTACCCCAGCACGAAGCCTTGACGTGGATTTAAAATCACTCATCCCTTCCCTAATCGATATTGCCCGAGGTGATCCTGAAGCAATCCCTGGTGTATGTGATATCGCTTGGGCCTCAACACCCACGACGGACGGCACCACTACCGGCATCCGCTGCTGCTGCGTACCAACTGCTCCCTTTATATCCCCCTGCAGCGTTTGCTGCTGTGTACCCTCCGTAGTCACCTCCATAGCGACGCCTTTCCCCTTGTCCCCATCGCGTGTAGTGATAGGCATATTCACCCATCCAACAACATGCCCTACCTTACTGCCAAAAGCTTCACTCCCCTCTTTGCGCATCCCACTGCTCGATGGACGATCTTTAGGCGTCGTCTTAGACTTAATCCCAGCAGTAGCTGCCGAGCTGTGCTGCACCCCTTTAACACCCCCACGTGCAGTACCATGCACATCAATATTACCATGAGGAACATTTCCTCTCGATTCACGCAGTGCAGGATCACTCTCCACAGGTTCCTCATGGACCTCTTGTAGAATCTCAAATCTAGAACCGCCACCATCCACACGGCTTCCACCTCCCTTATTTCCAACCGCCCTAGGTGCCCGCCGTCGGTTCCTCTCCACAACCATCCATGGGCCAAATAACTCTTCCCTCGATACCTCAATCGTGGATTGTTGCGCCACATTGGCACTATCCAAACGTTTCTCCTCATCCACGGTACTATCATTATGCTCGCCAACACATAAATCCATTGAATGTCCATACTTTCCGCATTTAAAACAAATTAAATGAAGCCCCTCATACTCGAGTTTCTTAATAAAACCGTCGATCCCAATACATGACAATAACGGCTTATTCAGATCAACAACCACAGCTAACCGAGCAAATCGGCCTCGTTCGCCCAAAGCCGTACTATAATCTATTTTAATAACCCGACCAATCACTTCTGCAATCCTTGTAAACAAAGTTTTCGTATAATATCTATACGGAAGACCCGGTAAGCGAATCCAAACTACGACTTGAGATGGATGTTTTTCCGCGGTCGAAAAATTCCTGCACCAAGGTTGTACTGTTAAATAGCATCCAAACAAAGTCCATGGACCTCCCGTTAGAACCTTCGTATAATCCTCGATTGATTCAAACTTCACCAGGAAGTAATTGTTATCCAGGTCGATCACCTGAAAGTTCTTCTCAGTTTTCCAAATTGCATGCACCCGATTAACCAAAGTCCGAAACCCTATCGCTCTTCCCAGAGGCCAAAGAATAATGGTTGTTTTCATACTGTCGTCAATTCTTGCATGGATTCGTTTCGAAAACGAGATACGCGGGAAGATTCCACTACGATCCATGACAAAATCCATATCCAGAACCTCAAGACCCTCATCGGTTTCACCAACGTTGGCAGTCCCCCCGTCGCCGATGATGCCGCCACCATAGACGCATAAGTCTTCTTCACACTATCACCACCAACATGATCAGGATTTAGACCTGTCGCTACCGGTTGCGCACCCCCATCGCCCACCATATCGACGTCGATCACACCTTGCATCTCAGCATTATCGCTCGTTTCCTGCAGGACCGGCTGGGTTTCCACCACCATCGGGGACTCCTGCTGTTCCAACACCACCAGATCAGGAGCGTCAGCGACCGTTCCCGGAGGCTGTCCACTGGAATCATTGAAAAGCTGTGCCGCCTTGCCGCCGTCAAGTTCCGGAGAAGCCGGAGGAATCGTAATACTCATCCTAGGGTTTTTCACCAACAAATATGGAAGGATAGGATCGACTCCGCTGGGGATCGAACCCAGAATCCCTGTTTCCGTAGACCAGCGCCTTATCCATTGGGATTTTTAAACTATCGTTTATAAACTTCAATTAGGATTTTTAAAGTTTGTTTATGAGACTTTATAATAATTTAATTATTTTCTATATATTTTAAGTAAAACATTTGGTTTTTTTATATATTTTATAATATATAATCAATTTGATTTTTTAAAATTAACACAATAAAAAATTATATAAAAATTATATTGAAATCAATTTTTTTATTTTTTATTTTTAAATTATATTTTTGAGACTTTATAATAATTTAATTATTTTTATATATATTTTAAGTGAAATATTTTAACTTTTATATTTTATAATACGTAGTCAATTTAATTTTTTGAAACTAAAATAATATGAATAATTATATAAAATTTATATTGAAATCAAAATTTTCCTTTTTTTATTTCAATCATAAGTATTAAAATATAAAATAAAAACCGACAAATGTTACGTGTAACGACAATGCGCATTGCATTGCATTATATGTATATAGATATAGATATAGATATAGATATAGAGTTAAGATCAACTTACACAATGTAAAATTCTTTAAGTTTTACACGTTTTCTGAATCGTTAGATGGGGAATGGATGGCTCAGATTAACTCCTTACTCTTTTTTATCAAATGATAATCTTCACATACTTACTGTTAATTTCATCCATTCGTTTCACTCATCCAACGGTCCAAAAACATGTAAACAGATCTTATCTTATATATATATATATATATATATATATACACTAGCAGTGGAAACTGAAAGTTTCCACAAGCGCCTTAGTTTTAGGGTATATGGAGTTAATTTAGGGTATATGGTTTATGAGTTTAGGTGTAGATGTTTAGAATTTAAGGATAGTTGTTTCAATTTAAGGTTTAAGGTTATATTTTATGGTTTAGTTTTTAGGGTAATATGGTGAGGATTTATGTTTTAACCTATAAACCCTAAATTATAACTCTAAACCTTAAATTGAAACAACTATCCCTAAATTATAACCACCTGCAACTAAACCCCTAAACTCTATACCATAAACTAACTCTCTATACCCTAAAACTAAGGCGCTTGTAGAAACTTTCACTTTCCACCACCTGTGTATAGAATATTTATCCATATATATATATAATATTCATCAGGCCAATCGGCCCATTTCTATATCGAATGACCCAATGATATCGGCATAGAACCAAAGCAATCAAACGGGCTTTCGTTTTTTCTCTGTCTTGAAGAAGAAGAAAACTCCTCTTAAAATACCCAGAAAAAAGAGAGTGCTGAAAACCCAGTTTTTCCAATCGAGGAAAGCTAGCAATTAAGACGGTGGCGTAGAGGAAAATGTTCAGGAACCAGTACGATACCGATGTGACGACATGGAGTCCGGCGGGGCGGTTGTTCCAAGTGGAATACGCCATGGAAGCGGTGAAGCAGGGCTCGGCGGCGATCGGGCTTCGATCTAAGACCCATATCGTGTTGGGTTGCGTCAACAAGGCTAATTCCGAGTTGTCTTCTCACCAGAAGAAGATCTTCAAAGTCGACGACCACATCGGCGTCGCCATCGCCGGTCTCACCGCCGACGGCCGCGTTCTCTCTCGGTATATGAGGAACGAGTGTATTAACTACAGCTTCACGTATGAGTCGCCGCTTCCTGTGGGCAGACTTGTCGTCCAACTTGCCGATAAAGCTCAGGTCTTTTTCGTTTCTTGAAAATCTAAATCTTTGAACTTTTACTTCAAAAATGAAAAATGAGCTTCATTTTGAGTGTTGCTAAACTGATGGGTAATGTTGATTTTTGGGTTTTCTATGAGAAATAGCAATTTGAAACCCTAATTAGCCGGTCTCTACTGAACCATAAAAGTTAATAGAAATGCAAAATTAAGCATAAAATGGCAATTGACTTAACCAGAATATATTCTCAATGAAGATTACCTCGCAATTAAGGCTTTTGTGAAGGAAGCATTGATGGATCAAGTAATGTGGATTTTAAAGTGAACTGAACCGCCTATTTGCGTTTGGTTGAACTGATCCATAATTAAAGTAATATCCAAATTTCAATCTGGAATAGAGCAAAATGAAATGGATAACGAGGATTAGTATAATACGAACAGAAAAAAGGATTCAATTGGTTAGTTTTACTTGATAGTTGTTGAACTTTGCATCAAGTTACTGTCGGATAAAAATCTTGTATGTGCATTTTGTTTCTGACCAGTAACTTCAGGGTATGAAGCAGGCGGTAGACTATTCCATATAAAGGCTGATTTGAAAAAGATTGTTAGAGATTATGAGTGTATTCCAATTACTGTTTTAGTAGCTTGTTATGTTTCTGCCATTCGAATGATTGAGAGTATAATTGTATAGAAGCGCATTTGAGGTTTGAATGGACTGATGGTTTATCTGCACCCAACCCAGAGAGCTTGGCGTGCATTTGTGTGCATGGTTTCATCTGTGCTGGTGTTATGTGATCGTGTAGTGTTTTTGCAACTTTTTTGTGATGACTTGATCTGTATATTTGTTGATGCAAGAGTTGTTGATTGATGTCAAGTCTTTGAGGTTTGGTTAGAGTCGGTGACCGTAAGTTGTGATAGATTACCTATGTTTTCGTATGCCTCTATTGATAGTTATATAAAAGTTGTGGAAGCCCTCTGATTTTTATTTTTTGCTTTGTTTCCTTACTATTCTGTGCTTAGACACTCGATTGGTCGCTAAAAATTCTGTATATTGCTCAGCAGTATCAAGGTAATTATTATAATTCATTGCATATTTGGGGTTACTTTTAACCCCGATTAAATTAAACATAGCTGATGCTAAGATGGAAATTTCTTGTGGAACACCAAACCTACCAACATAATAGTGTGATTATTTTTGTACAATTTAAAAGGGGGAAATGCTTGTGTTTGGTGGCAGGTCTGCACCCAGCGCTCTTGGAAACGACCTTATGGTGTTGGCCTGTTGGTGGCTGGCTTGGATGAATCTGGGGCGCATCTCTATTACAACTGCCCAAGCGGAAATTACTTCGAGTATCAGGCTTTTGCCATCGGATCCCGCTCACAAGCTGCAAAGACATACTTGTAACGCAGGTTTGAGAACTTTGCAGATTCCTCTCGGGATGATCTGGTCAAAGATGCTCTTATGGCAATAAGGGAAACCCTGCAAGGAGAAACTCTAAAAAGCTCAATATGTACAATTGCTGTGGTAGGGGTTGGGGAGTCGTTCCATATTTTGGATCAGGAAACTGTACAACAAATGATCAATGCCTTTGATATTGTGGGAGAGCAAGAAGGACCTGCTGCTGAACCGGATGCTGCTGCAGGACAAGAGGCTGCAGCTGATCAGGGTGGTTCTACCGACGAGGGTGCGGCCCCAATGGATATTTAAGGTTTCTTGGCGTCAGCGCACATCCTCATCTTTAGATAAGGTTTTCTTGCACGTGTTTGTGGATTTGAGTGAGTTAGCGGTAGACATTATTAGTGTGTTGGATATTTCCTTTTGCAAACCATCTTTTTACCATTGCTGCAAACATACAAAGACTAGGCTGACTTGAGACTTAAGTTTACAGTTATACTCAAGATCCATGATTGTTGTCAGCTTACTTGGGTGCTATTACTTTGAATTTATGAAATTTGCTACGGACACGAGGGATCTGTGGCCCACCAACAAACATCGAAATTACATAATCTATACACTAAGGGTGTTCAAACGGTCGGTTAAACCGAATTAACCGATCAAACTGAACTAATTCGATTAAACGGTCGGCCATCGAACTTTGTTCGGTCGGTGAGTGGTTAATTTTTTTTTGAAAGTTTGGTTAACGGTTAATTCGGTTCGGAACGGGTTAATTAACCGAATTACCCTAAATATAATAAATATTAGGGTAATCTTTATGGTGTAAGTCAGTTCTCTAATTTACTAAACAATCAACATTGTCTTACACCGGTGTATATCAGTTCTTTAATTTACTAAACAATCAACACTGTCTTACACCGGTGTAAGTCAGTTCTTTAATTTATTAAACAATCAATGATGTTTTATACTGATTTATTCATTTTTAATAATTTTTATTGTATAATAATTTTGATTAAGAAAACTAATAAATTTCGGTTAATTAGAAAATCGACCGAATTAAACGAATTTTATTCGGTTCGGTTAATATATTTCGAAAAAAGTTCAGTTCGGTTAACGGTTAAAGATTTAAAAAATTCAGTTAATTCGGTTCGGCCACCGACCGAATTAACCATTTGAACACCCTTACTATACACTAGCGGTAGAAAGTGAAAGTTTTTATAAGTGCCTTAGTTTAGGGTGTAGGGTTTAAGTGTTGGGATTTAGAATTTAGGGATGTTGGTTAGCATTTAGGGTTTAAGGTTATAATTTAGAGTTTTTAAGTTAAAACCTAAATCATAACCATATTACCCTAAAAACAAAACTCTAAACCTTAAATTTTAAATCTAAACCCTAAATTCTAATCACCATCTCTAAATTCTAAACCCCTACACTTAAACCCTTAAACCTACACCCTAAACTAAGACCCTAAACCCTAAATTAAAACGCTTATGAAAATTGAAAGTTTTCACAGCTAGTGTATAAGATATAAATTCTTTTGTTATAGGATTATTATCCTATACACTGGCGGTGGAAACTTTTTGTTTCCACAAGCGCTTCAATTATATGGTTTAGGATTTTAATTTAGGGTTTAGAATGTAGAGGTTTAAAATTTAGGGTTCATGGTTATAGTTAAAATTTAAGGTTTAAGGTTGGGGGTTTAAGTTTTAGGATGATATGGGTAAGGATTTAGGTTTAAACCTATAAACCCTAAAGCCAAAATTCTATCGACAACCCATAAACTCAAAATTACTACACTTAAACCCCTAAACTTTAAATTAAACAGAGTCTCTAACCCCTAAAACTAAAGCACTTGTGTAAAAAAAGTTTCCGCAAACGCTTGCGTATAAAATAATTATTTTTGTTATACGCTACTTCTTAGTTGTACGAATTCTTGAAATATATAACGGTGGGCATTTTAGCACAGCTGAACTGAAGGTTGTTCTAATATAACCTTGACATTCTTAAGAGTTATAAAAGTATTAAAAAGATTGTGAATCCACCCAACTCAAAATGCTTGAATCTAAGAAATAAGTTGCAGCAGCAAAATGGGGCTACTTGTTTTACATTTGAGCATTCCATTCGTTAACTAATACATGCATGATCCCTAACTTTAAAATAACCCTTGGATTACGAGAGTATTCACCATTGTTTATTACAATCACCAGAAGCTCTGGGGATCTCTTGTGATCAATTTCTAAGCACAGCAAAGCCAGTCGCTTGCTTTATACTGGTGCACAAGGAGAAGGCCAATTATAAGTAGAAAACAAGCATCTTAGGTACAAGGAACAATAAACATCAAAATACATTTCTCCGGTCATGAACATTGTCTCTGAGGAAACCATACAAACAAGTAAGAGTTCATAGCTAAAATGGAGCCATGATTCTATCCTAAAACATGTCCGGCATTATTTCGAAAAGAAAGAAAAATCATCCCTCTGCATATACTTGAACATAATATATTTTTCTTGATGCCAAATCTCAAGGCTTTCGGGAGCAAATAAAAAGTAACCTGTGAAAAAAATGAGATCAATTTTGGGACTTTTGTTCTTTATCTGGAAGGACGTTGTCTGGAAGAATTAGTTCCGGGGGAGTTTCACGGACAACACCCAGCATTGAGTCATATTCTTCATCCCTACGAGCAAACTTCTTGCGAAGAACTTTCTCAAATTCAATTTCATCCAAGGGCTTTGCATTCTCAGCTGCATGTACCTGTGCAAGGTTGGTATAATTGGTGGCTGACTGGGAAATAAATGCTATCTCTTCATCAGTTAGCTTCCTCAGGAACTTAGCTGGATTACCTCCCCAGACCTGTTAAAAACCAGGCAAGATTAAGCACCCAATCATCTAAAGTAAAACTTCTAAGTACATTTTCCAGCACCCTCCAGCTCAAAATATTAATACAAGCAGTAGACTAGAACCGGCTTATGTTACCAAAATGCATCATAGCACCTGTTTTATCTTTATGCCAGCTCTAAGTAAACGTTTTCTATTTCTTTCCAAGTTTTCTAACTTCTCCTGCATGTTTCTAGTTTATTTTTTATTCATACATGCTACGAGACCAATGTGCCTTTCATAAACAGATAAACCAATAAGATCGTCAAATATTTTCAAGAATATGACCATAAGAACTAAGTTCAGAAAAAAAATGAAGTTCACAGTACCTCCCCAGCAGGGATCCTTGTATTCTGTCTCACAAGGGCTCCAGCAGCAACCATAGCATGTTTCTCCACAACTACACCATCAAGAAGTGTTGCTCCCATGCCAACAAATGCTTCATCCTCAACAGTACATCCATGTAAAACAGCACTATGACCTGCTCATTTTGATTTCAAAGTTCCAGTCATATCCTATTAATAGAAGGAACTTTTTATCAGGTTAATTCACACGAAATTTATGGCCAATGCCACTTTACTCACCGACAGTAACATTGTTCCCAATGTTAGTTGGTAGCACTTTCCCACTTAGATTAGACTTTGCCACATGCACAAGGGAATTGTCTTGTATATTAGTTCCTGATCCAACACTAATGCTGTTGACGTCCCCTGTTCAAGCCAAACTAGGATGATTGTTAGCAAAAACTAGTAAAACTGATGTCAGAGAAATAGCCCTAAAATTGCCTGAACAAATTCAAATGGTATAAGAAAATTATAGCTTCCTCAGCACGTGGCGATTAAAAGATAGTGTGGTTGAGTGTGATCTCAGGAACCTTCCTCCTCTTGAGATTATAGTACTGAAGAGTCGAAATCAATTACCATACATTAAAAATGTATTATTATTCAGAGGAGATGCCCTAAGTCTACATTGTTGAAAGGCATGGCTATGTGGTATGAGGCACCAAGAATCCATTTTCAACTTCCTTAATTCTAATTAGAATAATGAGGAACTGCAGTCACACACAGTGCACATATGACACATACCAGGAGATTTCATTTGAGGGAAGAAAATAATGGTCCTAAAACACCTTTTTAACCCAAAAAATTATATCTCCGTGATATAAATATACATCATTTTATAGTTAGAAGAAGAGTGATAAATATTGCTATCAATAAGTCTGATCTGCTGGAGAATAAGTTGTCATCTTATGCATTGTGATTGTACTAAAGTTTTAAGAAGCATGTGGAATCGGGGACATGACCCAGGTGGAGGACAAGGTATAAGGTACAAGTTGCAAGCATCTTACTAGTGTGCATGCATAATTATTTATGACAGTTACAAAGTTAAGGAAATAGTAATGCCGATCAGGAAGACAATATCTTACATCATAAATACAAAAACATAACTAAAAAATACCAATAATTTATAGTTGAAACCAATAGTTAAATCTACAAGCTACATTCCTCTAAATCAGTTGTTAAAAGTTGAAACAAGTGTCATCCCTCACTAAGACTAGCCACATTTATCTAGACCAATGTGATAAACATAGACATTTGTTAAATTTAAACTATCCGGAATACGAGCAGAAATTATCAACTTCAAGTCTACCATCTTTATTCATATGGTTTTCATATTAAAACACACTGAACAAATGCCAGTAGTAGTACCATTAATAACACCTATTTGTTTCTTATGTTGTAATTTAAATGTTCATTAGCATAATCTTAAACCCTTCATAATCTAATTTATAAGCATAAAGTTGGATACCGCTCTTTCTTGAACAATTTCAGTAGACACTTAAACAATATTGTCATCAAACAAAAACACCAAATTGGACATATAAGCAAAAGGATCTTACCCCTTAAAACACATCCATACCAAATAGATGATCCTCTTCCCACCTGAACATCGCCAATGACAGACGCGCTGGGGGCTACAAATGCATCCTTGTTGACCAGAGGAGATTTGTCAAATACGTTCATCAAGGTCCTATGCCTAGAGACTAAGAAAAGAAAAGAAAAACACCATGAAAACAGTGGATGATGAAAAGAAGAAACTAAAAACATAAGCAAAATCCTATCTTTAAACACCAAATGCAATGATAACAAATAAACAAACAATTTCCACACAAATCAGCAAAGAAAATAACCAATAACCAGTACAGTCAACTAAACAAGGTTATTAGTGATTCTGCTGGGAGGAAGAAAACAAAGCAAAACAAAACCCAGAGTTTATAATTGTAAGTTTGTAACTACACTTGGTGTTTTGATACAGAGGTAGTCCAATAGTTTGACAACAACGTCAAATGAAATGTAAGCTATAAAATGAAAAGAGAAAACAAATTGAGAATTGAAATCAGATAAAGAAACCCCACAGTTTGAATCCATATTTCAATTCGGAATTAGTGGACATTAGCTTAGGAATAGAAGTTGAAGATGGGAAAAGAAAGAAACGATGTGGTATAAAACTTACGTTGCTCCTGGAAATAGTGGTTGCCTTGGAGGCGGCAACCGAGGCGATCGATGGCCTGGCCGGTCTCGCGAATCCAGAATCCAACGGTGTAAATGGCTTTGCCGAGGGTTCCCATCTTCGGCTTTGATCGGTGGTTTCAAGGTGAGCGAGTGTTTGGGAAACAAAGCTGGAAATGATGCTCTTAGACCTTCGTTTAGGGGTAGACTGGTAGGGTTGAATACTGTGGGCCTAACTCAGCCCAACATTGGGTTTTCCCAACTCGGTCCTACTCTGTTGAGTTGAGTCTTGGACTCATCTTGAGTAATAAATAGCCCAATAATGGTGCAGGAAGTAAAAACTTGGCTTTTTACACACCGGTTGAGCAAAAGAAGAGATTTAGGTTGTGATTTAGGGTTTAGCGGTTTAGATTATAAAGTTTAAAAATTAGGGTTTATAGTTAGAAATTAAAGTTTAAAATTTAAGGTTTAGAATTTAAAATTTTATGGTGTTAGAGATTTAGGTTTTAAATTTTATAATTTTAATTGTAAAAGGTTGTGTAAATTATTTTTATACAGTTTGTGTATCAAAATATAATTTAAGTAAAGTATAGTTCTTCTACGCTCGACGAGCTTTGACGAGCACCACTATTAACGAGCACCGATAAACTAATTTATAAAACTTTTAAATCCAAAGTACTTAATGCGTAATTATATATTTTTTTAAAATAAAAAATGCAATTTAATTAAAATACCTAGGATTCTTTGATTTGGGGATAGATTATTTTGATTAATAATGATTAAAACAAAATTAAAATTAAGAAAATGTATTTTAATTAAATTACACTTTTAATTTTTAAAAAAAATTATAATTACGTATTAAGTACTTTGGATTTAAAATTTTATAAATTAATTTATCGATGCTCATCGGTGCTCGACTGCTCGTCAATAGTGGTGCTCGTCGATACTCATCAAGCGCCGAAGAATTTTCCGTTTAAGTAAATATAGGAGGATGAAATGATGCAACCAACACCCCGTGCCACTACTTTCGTCGGTAAAAACTTCAACTTCTTTAACTTTTTACCGTCAACAGCATGCATGAAAGATCGTCACATTGTATGTTCTAAAATCGTCAATACCGAACAACAAATAAATTTTAGAGTTAAAAAAAATTTACCTTCAACCAAACAATGGTTGTTCAGCGATTAAGTTGGTCTTATTTGAGTTCTTGCCTCACCTTAGTTCAAAAGATCGACTCTAATATTTGATTAAGTGAATAATGTATTATATATATTTCTATGCGTGTGTTGTACACGTATATATGCATTTATTTGTACTTCATGCAAATTTGTATAATGTTTTAAAAAATGAACATATAAAAAATATGATTTTTATACATTTAAAATGTTAGACTGAAGAAAATTTTTTGGAGGTAGATAATGTTTCTGTTAAGTGTTAAACAGTTGCTAGAGAATTGAGAGACTCGCCTACAACAGTGTTGTCGTGTTCACAATTCAGGGATGCTGCAGAGTAGAAATCGTCCTTTTTTTTATGCCTTTAGTTATAACGTCTCATCATTAAAAAAAATTAAGTTTAGAGTTTAGAAATAAGGTTTAAGATTAAAATTTTTGGTTAGTGTTTAGAGTATTGGTGTATTTTTAGAGCGTAGATGTCAAGTATAGCAATCGATCGAATAAAGCTAAGAGGGGTGAATTAAAATTTTAAAAAATGGCGAAAACTAATTGCAAAGAAAAAAAATTGTAAGATGATTTATAGTGGTTCAACTTCTTCAATGGAGTCTACATCCACTATCTTGGTTACCACATTAATGATTTTCTACAAATTTACTAATTTATCTTTCATTTAGAATAACGAGTAATCTTACATAATTCAATAGACTTATACCTCAATTTATTGAATTCTTTCCCAAATTTGAGTACAAAGAAACAAGCTAAAAAATCCTCACAAGAAATATTTTGTAAAGTTTAAGCTCTCTCACACACCAAAAAACACTAAATAAAGAATTACAGTGAAGAACAACACTAGTGTTTATAAGAAAGATGAAAATTGAGCACAAATTAAATTTTAATTGCTTGAATATTCAGATAGGCTTTCTTGTTGCTTTATTACTATTTGGTGACTCATTTTATATGATCTTGATGTTTTCTAACAGTTGGGAGCCTTTGGAGAGACTTTGAAATCGTTGGAAGCCATTAAATTTGAGCATTAAATGCTCACATGCATGGGCTTTTCAAAAAGAAAAGTAGCAGCTACAAGGCATGGTTTCGAAACTAGCATTGGGGTTTCGAAACCTGTAACCATGGTTAGGTTTCCAGGCCTTACTGTCTCAATGGTTTCGAAACCACCCAGGGGTTCCAAAACCTATTCTTGAAAGTTCACAAATTTAATTTTTTGTTGAATTTTTATTTTCACAACCGCCTCAATTTTAGGGTTTAGGATTTTAATTTAGGGCTTAGAGTTTAGGGATTTAAAATTAAGGTCCATTGTTAGAATTTAGGGTTAGTATTTAGGTTTTAGGGTAATATGGTTAGGGATTTAGATTTTAACCTATAAACTCTAAATTTTAAGCATAAACCCGAAATTCTATCAACACCTCCTAAATTAAAAATTACTGCACTTAAACCCATATAGCCTAAACCCTAAATGAAGTCTCTAAACTCTAAAACTAAGACGCTTGTAAGCGCTTGTGCATGGAATAATTATCCTATATGTATTAAGTTAAACAATTTTGTAACCCCCTCGTCCCGGTCCGGACGTTTGACCGGTCCGAGTGGGCCACACGGGGAAAACCGAAGCGAAACCCGTTAAGGTTCCTCTTCGGTTAACGACCCAGAAAATTTCTTTTAACTTTATCTTGTCTATAGGCATTATTAAGTCCTATGTGAAGCACGGCAGCGGAAACACAAACAATCCAACATCGACCATCCAAAATAACAATTTAACAACTCATTTTAACCCTTTACAACATGCCGTATCGAAACGCCCTTAGGGTGTTTCGATACGCCTTGACTTAGTCAACAGGCCAGGGTCAACTTGATGAGACCGTTCCGAAACGGGGGTGACCCGTATCGAAACGACCCCAACGGTCAACATCTCGTGGTCAACGAGATTTGACCGTTTCGAAACATCATAGACCCGTTTCGGAACACCTTCATCTCGCCAATTTCTCAAAATTCCAGTAGCAAAAATGTACCGAAACGGCCCCTATCCGTTTCGAAACGCTCGGCCAAAAATAAAGGGACCGTATCGAAACAGGGTAGCCCGTTTCGAAATGCCCCCTGTCGGCAGACTGGTTTTAGCTGTTTTAAGGCACAAGGGTGCCCCAAAACACCACCAAAACCTCCAACAACACACTAACAAATAATCCTAAGGCAAACCAACATACAAGCATGCTTGAACATCATCAAAACAAGGCTAGTCACTAAGACACAACATCACAAGCCATACATCCGTACATGTCATTATATATATTAAGCTTTAACATATCCAACACTTAGGCAATTCTAGATAGCAAAATACTAACATGGTCACAAGCATAGCATACATCCCCAAAGCCGATTTAACAAGCACACACGAGGAGTCTAACATGCTCCTAAACAACAACCATAACAACATGATCCAAAAACATCATAATACGATTACATGTCTCATTGCTTGACCATTACATCTTAATTTAAAAGTTCATACTTGGTAGCCAAACAAGCACCACAAGCACACTTGGAAGCCCCCCTTATTGCTCCTAGCAACCCACGAACTAAGGATCTGTATTGTCGAATAAAGAGATAGCGTAAGCAATAAAGCTTAGTGAGGGTAAGCTCTTTAAAAACAAACATCGACAATGCAGGGTCCAAGCACGATCTTAGCCAAGGTAAATGCATAATTACCAAGGATCCTCAAGAGCCACAAGTTAAAGATGCATGAACAATATCCAATTATATGCCATGCTCATCAAGCTCTAATTCACAACATATGTAATCACATATAAGCATCCAAGTAGAAATCACATTTTACAACACATTGATACACATATCAATCAATATTGACACCTAGCTATGACCTGAATACGCGGATAACCACGTTGGAACTCACATCCAACAACCACTTTACCTCACGGTGGGATTACACTCATCACCGGTCTCGTGGAGGGGATTCCACTCATCCTCACGCCCCGTCGATGGGATTCCACTCATCATCGACTATTTATAAATACAATTTCCGGGTGAACCCGTACTCCTCCTTGGTGACTCAACGCCACCAAGGCCACGCGCGAATTTAGACTCATGTGTGCACACTAACATCCTAATGATCGATCATTTGTACTCAAGCATACTAGTGCCAACATTTAACTCATTCCACACTATTCATTTCAATCAATTCCGTGCTTAGCACATACTCACCATGATCACAATCATGAACCATTTCCATGCATGCCATAAGCATTACAAATCATGCCTCATCTCACATGTATAACACATTATACATAAATCAATCATATCACAAGTCATACGAGGCATAAACATCCAAATACAAGTTCATCCAGTGGCTCTAGATCAAGTTTAGGATTAGGCTACCACCCTAATCCTAACTATATGTGGGTCTACCAAGCCCAACCTAGTCCACATACTCGAACCAACCATTTAAAAACCACTTTAAACATTTAAACACTCACCTAAGCTTCCAAGCTCCAAGCCAAGCAAGCAACCACCCTCACGTTTCCGGATTTCCTCTCGATGCTTCACCAACACAAGTTCCCGCTTCTAAACAACCTCAATCACAATTCAAACAATCTCAAATCAGCCCAACATCAAAAGACCAACCCGGAACACAATTCAAATACAATTTACAATGTTTCAAGCCATGAACAACCCCACTTTTAACCAAACTCGGGCAGCCCCAAAACCTCTTCCAAAATCCATGTTTCCAACACCCTTTACACCCACAAATGATCCCAAATCAACCCCTAACCATAGTACTACCATTGGGCTATCAATTCCCACCTAAAACAAACTCCAAAACCCTCCAAAAACCCCAAATATACCCAAATTCGGGAATTTGCTTAAAACCATTCAAAATTCACATATGTGGTACCATTTGACTCCTATACTTCATAACTAACCATATTAAATCAAAATATTAAGTTTAGCTACACAAATGCATCATTTTTAATCAAATCTTTTGAAATCCCCATTTTCAAAACTTCAATGAAAATGAAAACTAATGGTACTTTTAAAGAGGGAGTTGCGGAGAAGTCAAAAACGGTGTTACCTTTCGAAAATGAGTTGAAATGGAGGAGCTTTTTGATGGAATAGTAACTTGTAGGGAGAGATCTCTTTTCACGTTGGGTATGAAGAAGAAGAAGGTGAATAGTGACTATTTGGTAGAAAAATGAGGGGTTTAAAATTAAAAGATGGGCAAATTACCAAAAGGCCATTAATGAATGGCTATCTTCTTTCTTCTTTAAAACTCTCCACCTTGCAATTCCTCCAATTTGGTCCAATTTCAAATATTTATTTTTGAAACCCGAAACTTAAAAGATAATTTTAATTATAAAACCGAACCCAAATAATATTAAAATATTATTTTCACCTAACCCCTAAACCCGGGTGTTGCAACTCTCCCCCACTTAAGGAATTTCGTCCCCGAAATTACCTGACGGAAACAAATACGGAAAATGTTCAACCATATCCGCTTTTCTCTCCCACGTGGCCTCTTCCACACCTTTATGTCTCCACAACACCTTGACCAACTCTATGGTCTTGCCACGCAACACCTTGCTATTAGAAACAAGTATCTCAACAGGCTCTTCATTATAGGACAAATCCGGATTCAACTCTATCTCCTCAACGGGCATAACATGAGAATGATCCGACCTATATCTCCTAAGCATAGACACATGAAAAACATCATGGATCTTCTCTAACTCAGAAGGTAACCTCAAACGGTAAGCTACCGGCCCAATCCGCTCAACTATCTCAAACAGACCAATGAACCTCAGACTCAACTTGCCCTTCCGGCCAAATCTCATTACCTTCTTCCACGGAGATACTTTCAGAAACACTTTCTCACCCACGGAGTACTCAATCTCTTTCCTCTTCAAATCCGCATAAGACTTCTGACGATCGGAAGCTGCTTTCAAACGATCACAAATCAACTTCACCTTGTCGGTAGTCCCCTTAAGCAAATCTGGCATAGGTAACAACCTCTGACCTGTTTCAGCCCAACAAATCGGAGTCCTACATCGTCTACCATAAAAAGCCTCATAGGAAGCCATCTGAATACTAGACTGATAATTGTTGTTGTAAGCAAACTCAACTAACGGTAAGTGTTTCTCCCAAGAACCCTGGAAGTCAATCACACAACAACGAAGCATATCCTCTAGAATCTGTATCACTCACTCTGACTGCCCATCGGACTGCGGATGATAAGACGTACTGAAATGCAAACGGCTACCTAGAGAACTATGCAAGCAACCCCAGAACCTCGAAGTAAATCTAGGATCTCTATCTGAAACAATAGACTTCGGAACTCCATGAAGTCTCACAATCTCACGGATGTACAAGTTTGCCAACTTGTCTAAGGAATCCGTAGTGTTCACTGCTAAAAAGTGAGCACACTTAGTGAACCTATCAACAATCACCCAAACAGAGTTCTTCTTCGAATGAGACAAAGGCAACCCCGATACAAAATCCATGGTGATCCTCTCCCATTTCCATTCCAGAATCTTCAAAGGCTGTAACAAACCTGAAGGAACCTGATGTTCTGCCTTCACTCTCTGACAAACCATACATCGGCTCACATACTAGGCTACATCCTTCTTCAAACCAACCCATAAGTAATCATTTTTCAAGTCACAGTACATCTTGGTACTACCCGGATGCATAGAAAAGGGACTCGAATGTGCTTCACTCAGAATCTGACGTCTCAACTCAACATCTTCTGGTACAACAATTCTATCTCTAAAGCACAACAAGCTCTCACCACTGAAACTATACTCGGTCGGTCTTCCCTCGGCTATGTCCTGAACATGAGAGACTAATGTCACATCTTGCAATTGCTTCTCTCTAATCAACTGGATCAAAGAAGGCTTCACTTGCAACTCGGTGATCAACCCACCATCATCGGACACACTCAATCTAGCAAACATAGCTCTCAACTCAACGACCACTTTTCTACTCAAAGCATCGGCTACTACATTTGCCTTACCCGGATGGTACTCAATGGTCAAATCATAATCTTTTAGTAACTCTAGCCATCTTCTTTGTCTCAAGTTCAACTCTTTCTGTGTCATCAAGTACTTCAAGCTCTTGTGACCGGTGTAAACTACACACTTCTCACCATACAAATAATGACGCCAAATTTTCAATGCAAAAACAACTGCGGCTAACTCTATATCATGAGTAGGATAGTTCTTCTCATGAATCTTCAATTGTCTAGAAGCATAAGCAACAACTCTTCTTTCTTGCATCAAAACACATCCTAAGCCTATGTAGGACGCATCACTGTAAATCACAAACTCTTTACCTGAAACATGTTGCACTAACACTGGAGCATTTGTCAAAGCTTCTTTCAATTTCTTAAAGGCCTTTTGTCTCGCATCTGACCATTCAAACTTAACTCCTTTTTGCAACAATTTAGTCAAAGGAGCAGCTACTTTAGAGAAACCATCAACAAATCTCCTATAGTAATCGGCTAATCCTAGGAAACTCCTAATCTCGGTCACAGACTTAGGTTGTTTCCACTCAACAATAGCCTCAATCTTCGATGGATCAACTCGGATACCTTCGGCCGAAACAACATGGCCAAGAAATACAACCTCTCGAATCCAGAACTCACATTTACTAAGCTTCGCATACAACTGGTTGCTCAACAATCTCTGTAAAACAAACCTCAAGTGCTCATCATGCTCTTCTTCTGTCTTCGAGTACACAAGTATGTCATCAATGAAAACAACTACGAAACGGTCTAGATAGTCTCTAAAAATTCTGTTCATCATGTCCATGAATGCTGCAGGTGCATTTGTGAGCCCAAACGACATCACAAGAAACTCATAGTGACCATCTAGTCCTAAAAGATGTCTTCGGAACATCACACTCTTTCACTTTCAACTGGTAGTACCCGGATCTCAAATCTATCTTCGAGAACACTGAAGCACCTCTCAATTGATCAAACAAATCATCTATATGAGGCAACAGATACTTGTTCTTCACAGTCAACTGATTCAACTGTCTATAGTCAATACACATGCGCATATTACCATCTTTCTTTTTCACAAACAACACGGGAGCACCCCAAAGAGAACTACTAGGCCTAATAAAACCACGGTCTAATAATTCTTGCAACTGACTCTTCAATTCTTTCAACTCTTTCGGAGCCATACGATACGGAGCTATCGAAACTGGATTAGACCCTGAAACAGTCTCAATCACAAACTCAACATCTCTGTCAGGAGGTAAACCCGACAACTCTTAAAGAAACACATCTGGAAAGTCATACACTGTTCTGATATCTTTCGGTCTAGCTTCACTCATATTCGGATTCATAACATAAGCTAAGTAAGCCTCACATCCGGAGTCCATCAACCTATGAGCCTCTAAAGCTGACACCACATTAGACAATAACTTAATGTTCTCGCCTACTACTACTACCTCGTAGTCATCAGAAAGTTTCAAGGAAATCCTCTTCGTCTCAAAATCCACACTAGCTCGGTGCTCAACTAACCAGTCCATACCCAAAATAATATCAAAGCCATAGAAAGGAAGTTCCATCATATCAACAGAGAACACATGACCATGAATCTTCAGTGGACATCTCCTATACATACGTCTAACCACAACTGTCTCACCAAAAGAACTAGTCACATGCATACCTACATCTAAGATCTCAACAGGTATATCTAACTTCTGTGCATGCTCACTCAAAATGTAGGAATGTGTAGAACCCGAATCAACCAAAGAAAGCAAAGACATATACTGTAACTCAAAATTACCTGCGATCACATCAGTGTCATTCCCGGCCTCTCTCTGAGCATAAACTCTCGCTGGTCCTCCCGTCTCTGGCTGCACTGCCACAACATGAGCAAGGTTCCTCTGAGCATCTACCCTAGGTGCATCAGCCCTAGGCTGGAAGTAGCCACGACCGTGCCCACGGCCTCTCTGGAAATCATTCGCTCTCGCAGGAGCCTGAGCAATGTTCGGTGCCTGTGCCGCCTGATGCGGACAATCCCTCCTAAAATGGTCCCTCGAACCACAGTTTCAACAAGCATGGAAGTTACCCCAACACTTACCAGTGTGTTGTCTTCCACAACGGGTACACTCGGGCAAACGCCCTCCTCCTCTATGGCCCTGATGACCCCTACCATGATGGCCACCGCCACGTCTATGGTCAAACTGATGTCCGCCACCTCTATGCCTCTTGGCATCTCTACTGTCAAAGTGGTTATGCCTCTTACCAGATCTAGACCCACCAGATCGTTTGGCCGACCCCAAACTATGCTCTAAGTCCTTGGCCCTCGCGACCAATATATCAAAGTTTGAGTAGTTAGAAGCTAACGTGTACCTCTTGACCTCTTCGCTCAGCCCATAGCGGAAACGGTTACAGCGTTCCACTTCAGTAGGAACCAACTCTGGAGCGTACTGACTCAAGCGAATAAAACGGATCTCATAGTCTGTCACAGAAGCATCTCCCTGAGTAAGGGCCATAAACTCTCGCTTCTTTTCATCTAAGTACCTCGGTCCCAAGTACCTCTTTCTGAAAGCAGACTCAAAGAAATCCCAATCAATCTCTGCCTCTGGAACCCCAGTAGTAATGGTGACCCATCAGGTGTAGGCATCACCCTGAAGCAAGGAAATCACACAGCCCAATCTACGTGCGCCCACACAACCCATCTGAGCTAAGATACAAACCGTCTTCTCCAACCATAACTCCGACCTCTCCGGAGTAGATTCTCTAAACTCTTCGGCCCCCAACCTACGGAGCCTCTCCAAAGGTAGACTAGCATCGTCACACCTAGGCTGAGCTGCAGCCTGAGCTCCCGCAACTACGGCCTGAAATGCTCCCGCTATAGCTTGCACTAGCGGAGTCATATCAATTCCAGCTGGACCTTGGCCACCTTGAGGTCCCTCTCCTTCAGCTCCATCCTCGCCCCCAGCTCCAGGCAGATGAGGTGGTGGTGGTGGAGGTGGTGGAGGAGCTCCAACTCCCGCGGCCACCGGCCCTTCTATGTGAGCCTCCACACCAATCACCGGCTCAACAGGAGCCGCAACACGTGGTTCCTGACGAACCACTCTCGGCCTACCCCTCGGCCTAGACATCGCTCACAAACGATAACTACAACCACAACAAACAAGATACACAAGATCGGGTTAGCAAGGCAAGGCTTTCAAGTGCTCAAGTACGTTTCCCTCACTTAAAATTCTTTTCCGATGTAATAGTAGCAATGGGACTCCAAAACAACATGCTTTTAAATAAAACAATCAACATACTTGTCATACAAGCAATCATACTTACAAAGCAAGCAAACACCGTGCATATCAATTCAAAACTTGAACTTACCTCACTTACCTGCCCAAGGTCTCGGTAACCTTAGGCTCTGATACCAACAAGTGTAACCCCCTCGTCCCGGTTCGGACGCTTGACCGGTCCGAGTGGGCCACACGAGGAAAACCGAAGCGAAACCCGTTAAGGTTCCTCCTCGGTTAACGACCCAGAAAATTTCTTTTAACTTTATCTTGTCTATAGGCATTATTAAGTCCTATGTGAAGCACGGCAGCGGAAACACAAACAATCCAACATCGACCATCCAAAACAACAATTTAACAACTCATTTTAACCCTTTACAACAGGCCGTATCGAAACGCCCTTAGGGTGTTTCGATACGCCTTGACTTAGTCAACAGGCCAAGGTCAACTTGATGAGACCATTCTGAAACGGGGGTGACCCGTATCGAAACGACCCCAACGGTCAACATCTCGTGGTCAACGAGATTTGACCGTTTCGAAACATCATAGACCCGTTTTGGAACACCTTCATCTCGCCAATTTCTCAAAATTCCAGTAGCAAAAATGTACCGAAACGGCCTCTATCCGTTTCGAAACGCTCGGCCAAAAACAAAGGGACCGTATCGAAACAGGGTAGCCCGTTTCGAAACGCCCCCTGTCGGCAGACTGGTTTTAGTTGTTTTAAGGCACAAGAGTGCCACAAAACACCACCAAAACCTCCAACAACACACTAACAAATAATCCTTAGGCAAACCAACATACAAGCATGCTTGAACATCATCAAAACAAGGCTAGACACTAAGACACAACATCACAAGCCATACATCCGTACATGTCATTATAGATATTAAGATTTAACATATCCAACACTTAGGTAATTCTAGATAGCAAAATACTAACATGGTCACAAGCATAGCATACATCCCAAAAGCCGATTTAACAAGCACACACGAGGAGTCTAACATGCTCCTAAACAACAACCATAGCAACATGATCCAAAAACATCATAATACGATTACATGTCCCATTTCTTGACCATTACATCTTAATTTAAAAGTTCATACTTGGTAGCCAAACAAGCACCACAAGCACACTTGGAGGCCCCCTTCTTGCTCCTAGCAACCCATGAACTAAGGATCTGCATTGTCGAACAAAGAGAGGGCGTAAGCAATAAAGCTTAGTGAGGGTAAGCTCTTTAAAAACAAACCTCGACAATGCAGGGTCCAAGCACGATCTTAGCCAAGGTAAATGCATAATTACCAAGGATCCTCAAGAGCCACAAGTTAAAGATGCATGAACAATATCCAATTATATGCCATGCTCATCAAGCTCTAATTCACAATGATGAGAGTGGCAATCGATCGAACAAAACCAAGAGGGGGGGTGAATTGGATTTTTGAATGGAATGGTGGACACTAATTGCAAAGGTAAAATTGCAAGGAGATTTAGAGTGGTTCAACTCCCCTAATTGGAGTCTACATCCACTACCTTAGTGACCACACTAAGGATTTTCCACAAATTCACTAATTTGTCTTTCCTTTAAGGATAAGGAGTAACCTTACACAATTCAATAGACTTATACCCCAAAGTCTATTGAATCCTATCCCAAGAATTGATACAAATAAGCAAACTAGAAAATCCTCACTAGGAATGTGTTTGCAAAGTTTAAGCTCTCTCACACACCCAAAGAAACACTAGCACAAGAATTACAATGAAGAACACTCTAGTGTTTTACAAGAAAGATTGAAAATTGAGCACAAATTGGAATTTGATTGCTTGGATGTTTGGATTGACTTTCTTGTTGCTTCATTACTGTTTGGAGACCCCTTTTATATACTTTTGATCTTTTCTAACCGTTGGGAGACTTTGGAGGGAGTTTGGAGCCGTTGGGAGCCATTAAAACCGAGCATTAAATGCTCACCTGCACAGAGGTTTCGAAACCTTTACCAGAGGTTTCGAAACCTTAAGAAGGGATTTGTAAAAACTAGCCGTTACAGGGCCAAGGTTTCGAAACCTTTATAGAGGTTTCGAAACTTTTAAGCCAAGGTTTCGAAACTTTGTGAAGGTTTCGAAACCTTTGCTTAGGTTTCAAAAACATTTAGCTACTGCCCAGTAAAGCCCAGTAAAGTTTCGAAACTTTCACAAAGTTTCGAAACTTTCCTTTGAAAATGAACATTTTGGGCATTTGTCGACTTTTAAAAGTGTAGTTCGACATAGGTACTAAGTCGAACTTTTTCAAAACATTTTGTCAAGTTAAAATCGAGTTTTTGACAAATTTATTTCTTTAAAATTACTTTACAAATTTTTACAATTTAGTCCTTAAAATTTCTTTTTAAGTTATATCAAAATCAAAATAAGTTCAACAATCTCCCCCTTTTTGATATAACAAAACATTTTGTAAAAATTTGTTTTTGAAAAATTTGTTAAATTTTCAAATCTCCTTCATAAGCTCCCCCTTAATAAATGTCTTTATGAAATTCTTTTAAAATCATAATTTTAAAGACATAGTGAAATATTTGGATAAAAACTCTTGATAAAAACAAATTTACTCTTAATCTTCTCCCCCTTTTTGTTATAGCAAAAAGGATAAATGGCTACACAAGCAACAAAATGTTAATAGATCAATATAATTCAATAGCATATCATCCATAAAAACATTCCAAGATATATAATCCAACAAAATAAAATCCATAGAAATATGCAACAAGGATCATAAAATGTCTTAAAAACAAAGACCAAAGCGTAAATCAAAATAAGTCTAAAAATGTAACAATAACATCATAAAGTCATATAGAATGCATATATAATCTAAACATCATCATGAGGCATCTGTGGTGGAAAGAAATGAGAGTGGACATCGTGCATGTCATGCTCCAAAGATGTAACGCGATCATCTATGCCACGAAGATGAGCATCTATGCTATCAAAGCGCGTGACCATAGTCGCATACATAGCCTCTAAAGTAATCGGTGCCGGTGCCGGTGCCGGAGCTAGTGGAGCCTCTCCTATAGGATCCTCGCGATCATCAATCTCCTCAACAACATCTCCCCTATGAACCCATCCATGTACACCATGATACCATTGGGATTTATGACAAGATTTTAGGTCGATGAAGCTTTTGTTCTTAACTTGAGGATCTAAGGAAGTGTCAATGTTGAGCTTCCTAAAGATGTGGCTAAGAACATTCCCATAAGAAAGAGAGAATGAGGTGGGATTATTGATGATTTTAATGAGGTTTAGGAATATGATGGTAGCAATATCGGGACAAGTTCTATCACGATATTGGCGTAACCACCAATAGTCACATGCTCGCATACTAGTGGCTTTTCCGCCGGAGGGACGGAAGAACCAAGTAGTAAGGAGTAGAAAGAGGCGCTCCTCAAGAGGAAGGTGGGTAGGACTACCATCCGGGAAAGCGGGAATATTGTGAGCATCATTTTCATTAGAATTCCCATCTAATGGAACACCTAAATGATCGGCTAAGCTTTGAGGTGTTAACTCGAATTCGGTACCCATGAGGTAAGAACGGATACCTATGATGGTGTTTCGCTCACTAGGTGATCGGATGAAAGAGGCATTGGCGAAAAAAGCACGAACTAATTTGCGATGGGTATAAGGAGGAATATTTAGATAGTCAAGCCATCCCCATTCGGCAAATAATTCAAAGAGATCAAAGTTAAATTCAGGAGACGTAAGAAAATCAAAATCAATTGTTCTTTCTTCTCTAACTTTCTTATTCTCATATATACTTTGATATCTATCAAGGTTTTCGGGATTCCTAAAGCTAACATCCTCAAATTGAGGATTAGGATTGGAACCGGAATTTTGACCGATTTCATTACGTTGACGTTTCGCTCTAGGAGGATTGGTTCTAGGAAGAATTACTCTAGGAGGCATGATTTAGAAATTTGGCTTTAAAAAAATTTGGTTGGGGAATTTTATCAAACACTTTGTGGGCAAGAATCAAAAGATGTTTAAACAAGAGTTCTAGCAAGATTGGGTGATACCTCCTGCAAAAACACAATGTATATAGCAATTTAAGCAACCCACATTAATCTAATATTCAATAAAATCGATTCCCTAAAATTTTTGAAAACCCTAAAATTCTCAAAATTTTGAAGAAATTGAAGTTTTAAGCAAGAATTTACCTCAAAAACTGATGAAGATGAAGATGTAATCCCAAAGGCTTGATTAAATCTTGTAGTTGAGAGATAAGGTTTTGAGGATTTGAGAGAGTTTAGGGAGGTTTGGCCGTATGAAGAAGAGGAAATAAAGAGTTAGGTTTGAAAAATTTTGTGTTTATAAGCTTAAAACCCGTCCGAACATGGCCTGCTTTAATGAAGGTTTCGAAACCTTGGAAAGGTTTCGAGACTTTCAGCCTAAGGTTTCGAAACTTTTTTGAAAAGTTTCGGAACTTTTTGCCTCCAGTAGCAAAAGTTTTCTGGAAAACCTATAAGGTTTCGAAACTTATACAAAGTTTCGAAACTTTGTCCTGTATTGACTTAAGAATTTTCAGATTTTGCCTCAATTTAGTTCCAAGACGCATTCTAATATTACTATGATAATTATCAACATTAAAGACCATTTTTGAACTTAAAAACAAAGAATTTTACGCTAAATGTTGGATTCAGAAGTGACTATCTTAACTAAGGTCACCAAAAATTTAATCATTTAAGCACATAAAATAGCTAATTTTTAAGGCCTAAAGACATATAATAACACATAAGGCCAAAAATTAAGCAAACATGCAAAACATAACTCCCCCTCACTAAAAGCATTCATATAACATATGGGGAACCTCAAACATGTTTCAACACAAAATAGTCATATAAATCAACATGAAAGAGTAGATTTTGCAAAAAAAAAAAATTACCACTTAAACCAAGATATGTCGATTGAGCTTCTTCAAGTGTCCTTCCATTTTGTGTGTATAGAGCTTTCAAGTTTCTTCAAATTTGCATATCATGGCTCCAACACACCTACAAAAAGGGAACTATGCATGTTTTGGTACCCAAACTCTTTTGGGTCCATAAGAGTTAGTTCCTATAATTTTACTCCCTTTTGGTATCCATTTAGACAAGAGATCATATTCTTTGTTAGCAATGAGTCCTTTTGGAACCCAAATGCTTTTAATTGTCTTTCTATTATATGATCTTTGGTGACCTCTTTGTCTATATTCATAAAAGTTCTTCCTAATATAGTTGGGTCTTGAATTTTCACCTTTTTCAAGTTTTTGAGTTCCAACTTTATTGAAAGAAATTTTAAGATCATCAAGCTCCTTTTGATGATCATCATGGACCTTTGAAAGTAAGTTGTGCAAATCTTGATTTTTCTTTTCAAATTCTTTTATTTTAACTTGCATTTCTTTAATTTTACTTTCAAATTCCTTATTAGACTTAGAGAGAGAGTCATTTTCATTTTTCAATTTTAAAATGGTTTTTCTATTTTTCAAAATTGACTCTTCATACTCTAAGGCTAATTCATCATAAGCCTCTTGCAATTCATCAAAAGTATAATCAATTGAAAAAGATGAATTAGAGGTTACCTTAGAGTCATCCTCAATAGCCATGAGACACAAGTTGGCTACTTCATTCTCGTCCTCGTCGGATGATTCATCATCGCTCCAAGTAGCTATATGAGCCTTGTGCTTCTTTTTCTCATAGCTCTTTTTCTTCAATTGAGGACAATCGAACTTGATATGTCCCGGTTTATTGCACTCATAGCAAATAATTGGATCTTTCACTTTGTTGTCATTCTTGAAGCCCTCTTCTCTTTGAAATCTTCTTCCTTTGTTGGACCTCATGAATCTTTTGAATCTCTTGGCAAACATAGCCATCTCTTTATCTTCATCATCTCCACTAGAATCAATATCTTCTTTAGATGCTTTGAGAGCAATGCCAACTTTTTTCTTTTCCACTTCCTTCTTCTTTTCTTCCTTGCCCTTTGACATCATCTCATGTGTAAGCAAGGAACCAATGAGCTCATCCAACTTGAGAATCTTGAGGTCCTTTGCTTCTATTATGGCCGTTTTCTTTGAATCCCATGAATCGGGAAGAGAGTAGATCATCTTCCTCACAAGTTTATCTTCCGGGATCACTTCACCATAGCCCTTCAAACCATTAACAATCACGGAGAATCGATCGGACATGGTTTTGATGTCTTCCTCGGGGTCCATCTTGAAGTTTTCATAGTTAAGATTGAGAAGCCCGATTTTGGTTTCCTTCACTTGATTTGTTCCTTCATGTGTAACTTCAAGTTTGTCCCAAATCTCTTTAGCATTGGAACAAGATGACACCCTTCCATACTCATCCGGGCCAAGGGCACAAAAAATGAGATGCATTGCCTTAGCATTTGTGGAGAATCTCTTGCTTTCTTCATTGTTCCATGTCTCCATGTTGCTAGTCGGTGCGGTGTAACCACTCATGATGATCTTCCAAGCTTCAAGATCAAAAGCTTGAATGAAAAGCTTTATGCGGTTCTTCCAATAGGCATAATTAACTCCATTGAAGAAGGGAGGCTTGTTGGTGGGTTGAGAATCGCCCCAAGCTTCAACGGTGGAGGTGGAAGCTATGGATGACCTTGTAGATGATTGCACACTTCTTGGATCTTCTCAAGAGGTTGTAAGACCTTCCAATGAGCCAAGCTCTGATACCAATTGATGAGAGTGGCAATCGATCGAACAAAACCAAGAGGGGGGGTGAATTGGATTTTTGAATGGAATGGTGGACACTAATTGCAAAGGTAAAATTGCAAGGAGATTTAGAGTGGTTCAACTCCCCTAATTGGAGTCTACATCCACTACCTTAGTGACCACACTAAGGATTTTCCACAAATTCACTAATTTGTCTTTCCTTTAAGGATAAGGAGTAACCTTACACAATTCAATAGACTTATACCCCAAAGTCTATTGAATCCTATCCCAAGAATTGATACAAATAAGCAAACTAGAAAATCCTCACTAGGAATGTGTTTGCAAAGTTTAAGCTCTCTCACACACCCAAAGAAACACTAGCACAAGAATTACAATGAAGAACACTCTAGTGTTTTACAAGAAAGATTGAAAATTGAGCACAAATTGGAATTTGATTGCTTGGATGTTTGGATTGACTTTCTTGTTGCTTCATTACTGTTTGGAGACCCCTTTTATATACTTTTGATCTTTTCTAACCGTTGGGAGACTTTGGAGGGAGTTTGGAGCCGTTGGGAGCCATTAAAACCGAGCATTAAATGCTCACCTGCACAGAGGTTTCGAAACCTTTACCAGAGGTTTCGAAACCTTAAGAAGGGATTTGTAAAAACTAGCCGTTACAGGGCCAAGGTTTCGAAACCTTTATTAGAGGTTTCGAAACTTTTAAGCCAAGGTTTCGAAACTTTGTGAAGGTTTCGAAACCTTTGCTTAGGTTTCAAAAACATTTAGCTACTGCCCAGTAAAGCCCAGTAAAGTTTCGAAACTTTCTCAAAGTTTCGAAACTTTCCTTTGAAAATGAACATTTTAGGCATTTGTCGACTTTTAAAAGTGTAGTTCGATATAGGTACTAAGTCGAACTTTTTCAAAACATTTTGTCAAGTTAAAATCGAGTTTTTGACAAATTTATTTCTTTAAAATTACTTTACAATTTAGTCCTTAAAATTTCTTTTTAAGTTATATCAAAATCAAAATAAGTTCAACACACAACATATGTAATCACATATAAGCATCCAAGTAGAAATCACATTCTACAACACATTGATACACATATCAATCAATATTGACACCTAGCTATGACCCGAATACGCGGATAACCACGTTGGAACTCACATTCAACAACCAATTTACCTCACGGTGGGATTACACTCATCACCGGTCTCGCAGAGGGGATTCCACTCATCCTCACGCCCCGTCGATGGGATTCCACTCATCATCGACTATTTATAAATACAATTTCCGGGCGAACCCGTACTCCTCCTTGGTGACTCAACGCCACCACGGCCACGCGCGAATTTAGACTCATGTGTGCACACTAACATCCTAATGATCGATCATTTGTACTCAAGCATACTAGTGCCAACATTTAACTCATTCCACATTATTCATTTCAATAAATTCCGTGCTTAGCACGTACTCACCATGATCATAATCACGAACCATTTCCATGCATGCCATAAGCATTACAAATCATGCCTCATCTCACATGTATAACACATTATACATAAATCAATCATATCACAAGTCATACGAGGCATAAACATCCAAATACAAGTTCATCCAATGGCTCTAGATCAAGTTTAGGATTAGGCTACCACCCTAATCCTAACTCTAGGTGGGTCTACCAAGCCCAACCTAGTCCACATACTCGAACCAACCATTTAAAAACCACTTTAAACATTTAACCACTCACCTAAGCTTCCAAGCTCCAAGCCAAGCAAGCAACCACCCTCACGTTTCTGGATTTCCTCTCGATGCTTCACCAACACAAGTTCCTGCTTCTAAACAACCTCAATCACAATTCAAACAATCTCAAATCAGCCCAACATCAAAAGACCAACCCGGAACACAATTCAAATACAATTTACAATGTTTCAAGCCATGAACAACCCCACTTTTAACCAAACTCGGGCAGCCCCAAAACCTCTTCCAAAATCCATGTTTCCAACACCCTTTACACCCACAAATGATCCCAAATCAACCCCTAACCATAGTACTACCATTCGGCTATCAATTCCCACCTAAAACAACCCCCAAAACTCACCCAAAACCCCAAATATACCCAAATTCGGAAATTTGCTTAAAACCATTCAAAATTCACATATGTGGTACCATTTGACTCCTATACTTCATAACTAACCATATTAAATCAAAATATTAAGTTTAGCTACACAAAGGCATCATTTTTAATCAAATCTTTTGAAATCCCTGACAAGTCGTCGTTAACCGGTCAAAAATAAATATATAAATCCTCTTTCAACGATAAATAAAATAAAGAAATTGAATGAGTATAGGGAAAGAGGGTCGATCCGCAGGGAGATTAGCTGGAACTGTTGACTTGGATTTGTTGAATCTGAATGCCCAGGAATATCTGTAAAAGCAAAGGAATAAAAGGAGGGGGTGATATGATTTTTGGTGAAGTAAAAATAAAGAGAAAAGAATTAAAAGTAGTAAGAAAAACCAAGTGTGTAAATCAGCCTCGAACCAGCTCCTTCAATTCTTTCGATCATTGAAGTAGATTTTTATTTCGGGGATCATGTCGGTTACAGTCTACGAGGCCCAACCCGTCGTAACTTGTTCTTCTCTCGAGTAACCAATCCTCCCAAGTCTATCTTCGAAAGATGGTTCTTAAATAAATCAACCACGACTATCGCCGTTAAAATATTTAGAATAAAACAGGAAAAACCCGACTCAGAAATTGTCTAAAAGTAGAATCGCTTCTGATTTTATCTTTCCTTAGCGGACCGCCGCTAAGAGTGTTCATAGGAAGTCGAAATTTGCCACAGGCCGATCCTTCCTCCCAACTATGTTTTTAAGCGAATTCAGACCAAAGGGCCCTTTTTGATTTGAAAAACGTTTAAAAAAAACTTTAGTAAGGCCGATTGCCAAACTATCTAAGCAGAAAGATAAAAATGATTTCCCCAAAAGTATTTAAGCAAGTTCAATTCTCACGAATTGAATTGACTTGGCTGGTTCTTGGCTTAAAGAATTTAGCTAAGCATGATATTGATTATCATACTTAACTTGTTTTGAGAAAAGCAATTGAATAACATAAAATAAGTGAAACAAGAAAATAAAGAAAAATGGACTTTGGTTAAAGCTAAAAATGTTTACAAAGATAAAAAGACTCAAAAACTAGAAGATGATCTCAAGCCTTCACCAAAGGTTGGTATTTATAGGCTTTAGATTTACAAAGATAAGAGATAGGAAATAATTCAAATTCAAATGTTGATTAAAATTCAAAAATAAAACTAGTATGGATAAAAGCTGATAAGTCTGATCGGATTCTTCTTCCGGAACATTCCAGGAGCTTCTAGAAGTTGCCACGTCACTGCCACGTCACTGCTATGTCACTGCCACGTCAGATGTGTCGTGCCTGGTGTCGTGCCCATGATGCCAGTCATGACAGGATAATAAAAAAAACTGCAGAAATGCTCCATTTTCACTGCTATTTCCAGAGTTGGACCCCTGCACAAAATATAATGGAAACAGTATGTATTAAGCAGCAAGAAGTCACAAAACTTAGAAAATTAGCAAGTGAAATATGTCACTTTTGAGAACTCATCAAATTCCCCCTCACTTGTCTCATACTTGTTCTCAAGTATGTCCGAAATAACTTAAACCCAAGAATGCAAATCACAAACCATTACAAACATTAAACAGAATTATAAAGGCTTTAGCACAAAGGAGGTTCTCGACAGAAACACAATTAACACCAAATAAATACAAGCAAAGAGCAGCCCTTGTTCCTTTTAATTTCCTATCAAGCATTGATCGAATCGTAGCCTAGTCTTAATCCTCACCAAGATACACTCAAGAGCACTCAAAGTGTTTTTAAGGGTAAAACTTGAAGCACAAACACTCAAAGTCATGCATGAACAAAGGTTTCCATAAGCTTGTAACAAGTTCAAATCTCCACTACTTATTAGAACCGAGGTGCGAAAATCATTAGGTCTTTATTCAAGGTGTAATGTGGGCTTAGCAAAGGATAAAAAGATGGAAAGGAAATAATCAAAGAAATGATCAATGCAAGATTTTTTACACAACAATCAATGAAAACAAATGAGGAGCTTAAAGATGGGCAATCATCATACATGTTTCTATTCTTCGAAACTGTTTTTTTTTTCGAATTTTTTTTCTTCATTTTTTCATTTTTTTCTTTCGAAGCAATTGCTTCCTTATTCTGTTTTTTTTTTCTTTTTTTTTCTTTTTTTTTATTTCGAAGAATTATGCCCTTAATTTGAATTTCAGCTTCCTTATTTGCCTAGTAGTATAGTGTCTAGCATTTGATCAATCAAAAAGTGGTTAAGCCAATGAAATGGGATGTAAGGCTAACAAGGGTTCACTAGGCGACGAGAAAGGGTAAATTAAAGCGAGAGGGAAAGGAAGAGGTTTAAAGCCTAATGCCTTTTAAAGCACCTCGTTCTTAGTGTAGTCTCGAATTGTAAGCAAGCCACAAGTTCTAGATTCCTAAAATTCAAGATGACACTCTCAAGCAAAATAAATGAGCATAATATGAAGAATACATGCTCAAGGCTCAAAGTCTCACAAAATTGGGCTAATTTTGATTAAGCTAGGCGAGAAATCTAATCAACACAATCAAGAGTAATTAAAAGAGAATGCCAAGCTGCAGACTACCCATATCATTTGATTATAAAAAATGCTCCAATTCAATCACTCCTAAGTACTCGAGCAAGTATAATATGCTAGATAACATGAAATGGCAAGAGAAGTTCAACTCAAGTTCAGTCAAAGTCAGACATATCATCAAACAAGCATAGGACAAGTGTTGTTGTACCCTCCCCCTCACTTAAATGAATTGCCCCAATTCAAAATAAAATAGGAAAAGTTAAGGCAAAGAGGGGTAAAGGAAACTCCCCGTTATCAACGACGATTGCGGCCACGTCCGCGGCCGCGCCCAGGACGTAGGTAAGAGAGGATTTCGGAAATGTTGTCTTCTAATGCGTGAAGACGGGCAGCAAAATTCGGAACATCGTGAGAGGGCTGCTCTTGGGGAGGAGGGGAATGAGGGGCACGTGGTGCGTTTCTGCGAGTGAAAACCCTCCTTGTCCTTGGTGTTAAAATACCCGGTGGATTGAAGAAGGGTGCGTCCGGTGGTCCATCGAGTAGTCCCATGGAGTCCAAGCAACGCTCATCTAAAGCATCCATAGAAAAAGCGTAAGTGAAATGCTCAATGTCAAAATTAGCTATTCTAGATGCAAGGTGAGTAATTAAAGGACCAAGGATTAAAGGACGATTATACCGGATGACGACTTTGAACTGGCGGGCTAACCAAAATCCTAAGTTATCCTTCTTACCCAAATGCATACACCAGAGGAAGAATAGTTCAGTCTTACTTAAAGTGGCAGAAGCATCGTTACGTCCAGAAAAATTGTAGGCAAGGAAACGATGAACATAACGGAGCCCGGGATCTTGAAGCGCAATAGCCTTAGTAGAACGAGGGTCGAAGGCTATGTCTGTTTGTCCGGATAACTCAAAATAAGTAGCATTCTCATCGAAATCTGCAGGAATCTCAAACAATGCTGTTAGATAATCGGAGTTTGTGACGTTAGTCACAAAACCCATAGCTAAATTAAACTCATTAACAGACATAGCAAAATTTTGACCACATAACCGAAATCTGATAATAGCAGGGGAGTCGGGCGTAATGTAACTAGTTTCGGCAAAAGAAAATGTGGAGTAGAATTCAAAGACCAACTCATAAAACGTTCCACATTTTATTTCAGAATAAGCAGTCCATCCGATAGCATCAAAATAATGTGCAACAGAGTCAGGGATATTCAAATTGACAATAGTATGATGAGGAATGAATTTGCAAACCCGAAAAGGCCTATGTCGGATACTCTGAAATTGGTCGAGCTGATCGGCAGAAAAGACGAGGAATCCTTTGAGCTCTTCTTCTACTGGTACGGCATATTTACGCCCACGCCTATTTCGTTCAGGATTTTTGGTACCTCCTCTAGGCGGAGAGGGAAAGGATGATGCACTAGAGTGCTCGCCATAATTTTCAGAGGTCTGGTGATCTTGATGGAAACCGAATTCAGCCGAGAAGTCCTCTGTGTATCCAAAAGAAGGATGATACATTAGCAACGGTTGAGTAAAAATTGGGGTAGAATTTACCTCAGGATGTTGCTCTGGTTCGGCAGAGTGCATGGAAAAGGAAGGGTTTGTGGACTCCTTCTGTTGGGTATGGAACGAACGCTGCCGAGAGGGTGTAGACGAGTCCACAGTGGGCATTGAATAAAATGACGTCGACGGAGACCGTGGGGATGGCGGACGACGGCTAGTGCTCGGGCCGGCAACGCTATTGGAATGGTGCAAACGGTGGTTGACGGTTGGGGAGGGAGGCAGAGAAATCGCGGTCGTCTAGGGAATAGGGTTTTTAGCCGGCGGAGTGGTGGCTTGTCGATGACGGCCTCCGCGGCGAGGAGGAGGTGCGGCGGAAGGCTCGGACTCGCTGCTTATTTCCATAAACTGGGGCGGTTGAAAATGGCGCCGTCCGCCGATAACCATCGGTGGTTCTTGGGGGAGGCGGCGGGCTTGTTGCCTTGTGCGCGGCATTATGGGTTGACGGCGGTGGGGGCTTGAAAAATCCGGTTGGGGTTTGTTTTGTGCGGTGGGGTGAGTTTTGCTAGGGTTTAATTGTTTTACGCGGAAGGGAAAGAAAAGGGAAGAGGGGGGAAAATTAAGGGAAAATCTGATGGTGGGGAGGGGCTATCGTGCACCGCTCATTACGCGTGCTAAAATGCACCGCGTTTAATGAAACGGTGCACTTTGATGGGGGAATGAATTGCCCTGCTCTTGGTCGACAGAAAAACCTGCAATGAGAAAAAAAATATTCGATCAGTATACTGGAACAAGGAGGAAAAAATAAGAAATAAAAAGAATAAAAATGATAAATAAAAAAAAAACTAATGGGTTGCCTCCCATTTAGCGCTTTGTTTATTGTCGTTAAGCTCGACCAATTCAATGCTCAGAGTCTCGGTTCTTCGAGGATAATTTCCTCAATGTGTTCGATGGGTGCGCTTTCGAAGAATGGTTTGAGCCGCTGTCCATTTACTTTAAATCGTGCACCCGAGCTATCTTCGATTTCCACGACTCCATGAGGGAAGGTATTGACTACGGTAAATGGTCCGCTCCACTTAGACTTAAGTTTTCCTGCAAAAATTTTCAACTTCCAGTTAAATAGGAGAACCTTTTGTCCAATTGAAAAGGATTTAAATGAAATGTGTTTGTCATGAAATGCTTTAGTTTGTTCTTTGTAACGCTGTGCGCTATCGTAAGCGTTTCGGCGAATCTCCTCTAGTTCTTGGATATTGAGTTTCCGTGTTTCGCCAACAGCGCTCATCTCCATATTACATTCTTTCACCGCCCAAAACGCTCTATGTTCAAGTTCGACCGGGAGATGACAAGGTTTACCAAAGACAAGGCGGTAAGGTGACATGCCGATAGGTCCTTTGTAGGCGGTCCGATATGCCCATAACGCGTCGACCAACTTCAAGCTCCAATCCTTTCGATTGGGTTTTACAATTTTCTCTAGGATTGACTTAATTTCCCTATTTGAAACTTCCGCTTGTCCGTTAGTTTGCGGATGATAAGCCGTTGATATTCGCTGCGTCACGCCATATTTCCTCATCAAGGCTTCGACGATTCGATTGACAAAATGCGTTCCCCTATCACAAATAATCGCCCTTGGAGTTCCGAATCCGGAAAAAATAAATTCACGCAAGAAGTTAGTCGTGGTTCTCGCATCATTTTCACGGGTGGCTTTCGCCTCAACCCATTTCGAAACGTAATCGACTGCTAAAATAATATAAAGATTTCCATAGGACGAAATAAAAGGTCCCATATAGTCGAGTCCTCACACGTCGAATACTTCGCATATATGGATTGGATTTAATGGCATTTCGCTTCGACGACTTAGGTTCCCAACCCGTTGGCATCTGTCACATGATTTGCAAAAATCGTAAGTATCTTTAAATAAGGTAGGCCAAAAGAACCCACACTCGAGAATTTTGTGCGCAGTTCGCTTAGGGCCAAAATGTCCGCCACAAGCATAAGAATGACAGAATTTAAGTATAGAAGTTACCTCGCTATTACTTACGCAACGACGAATTATTTGATCAGAACACAATTTCCACAAATATGGATCATCCCATATATAATATCTAGCATCTCTTTTAATACGTTTAACCGCGGATTGAGACAAATTGTTAGGGACCTTACCAGTGGCTAAGAAATTCGCCAAATCGGCAAACCAAGGGAATGTTACCTTAACTTCCATTAGCGATTCATCCGGGAATTCATCTCGTAGAGGGAGTTCGGTTGGTGATGTCGCTAAACGGCTTAGGTGATCCGCCACCAAATTCTCGCTGCCTTTCTTGTCTTTGATTTGGATGTCAAACTCTTGTAACAAGAGTATCCATCTAATCAAACGAGGTTTCACGTCTTTTTTGTTGATCAAATACTTCAATGCTGCATGATCAGAAAAATTAGAATTTTAGTTCCTAATAAATAAGGGTGAAACTTATCTAATGCAAAAATGACATCAAAAAGCTCCTTTTCTGTTGTAGAATAATTTCGCTGTGCCGAATCAAGAGTTCGAGAGGCATAAGCGATAACATGCGGTCCTTCTTTGGATCTTTGTCCAAGCACTGCGCCTACACTTAGATCGGAGGCATCGCACATGATTTCGAAGGGTAGTGACCAATCCGGGGGCTGCACTATTGGAGCGGAAATAAGTCGTGCTTTTAGTTCATCAAATGATTCTTTACAAGCTTTGTCCACATCGAATGGTGCATCTTTTTGTAATAGGCGACAAAGTGGTTGTGCGAGCTTAGAGAAATCCTTTATGAAGCGTCGATAGAATCCTGCATGACCAAGAAAACTCCGAATTTCCCTCACCGAAGTGGGGTATGGAAGTGAGCGAATAACGTCTACTTTAGCTTTATCGACGGCTATTCCTTGGGCAGAAACCACATGACCGAGAACTAAACCCTTACTTACCATAAAGTGACACTTCTCATAATTTAAAACCAAATTATACTCAATGCATCGATTAAGCACATATGAAAGATTAGAGAGACATTTAGAAAACGAATCGCCGTAAACGGTGAAATCATCCATAAATACCTCTATACCTCGCTCAATGTGATCGGAGAAAATGCTTAGCATGCAGCGTTGGAAAGTGGCTGGAGCGTTGCATAGCCCGAAAGGCATTCGCCTATATGCAAATGTGCCAAATGGACAAGTAAATGTAGTTTTTTCTTGATCTTCGGGTGCTACCGGTACCTGAAAAAATCTAGAAAATCCGTCAAGACAACAATAATGTGTTTTTCCAGCAAGTCTTTCGATCATTTGATCGATGAACGGTAAAGGGAAATGGTCTTTTTGAGTTTGGGAATTAAGTTTCCTATAATCGATACACATTCGCCATCCGTTTTGAACTCTTTTTGGAACCTTCTCACCTTCATCATTTTCGATAACAGTTATTCCCGTTTTCTTAGGTACAACATGAATTGGACTAACCCACTTACTGTCAGAAATTGCATAGATGATGTCGGCATCTAACAATTTTTGTATTTCTTGTCTTACCACATCCATCATTGGTGGGTTTAGTCGACGTTGTCCCTCTCGGATAGGTTTTGTGCCATCCTCCAATTTTATTTTGTGCATGCACGTGGAAGGACTCAAGCCTTTGATATCGGCTAATGTCCATCCGATTGCTTCTCTATGGATGATCAGCGTAGCAATTAACTCCTTCTCTTGTTGTGACGACAATTCGTTTGATATGATGACGGGTAGAGTTTCTTTGTCGCCCAAGTATGCATATTTCAAGTGTGGTGGGAGTTGTTTCAATTCTAACAGAGGTGCCTGCAAAATTGAGGGAAGCGGTTTAGATTGTGATGAAGTTAATCGAATTTCAGAAATTAAAGAGAGGGTAGAAATTGTTTCGCCTAAGTCGTCATCATTGAGATCTTCCAATTCCCTACAAAAATCATGAAATAAATCAGTTCCGATAAAGTCATTAGCCAAAGGATCTATAATATCAATGAAATTAAGGCTTTCGACGGAATCATGATATTTCATGGCTTTATATACATCAAACTTCACTACCTCTCCATCAAACTCCATGGTTAAAATGCCATTACGAACATCAATTTTTGTGTGTGCGGTTGATAGAAATGGACGTCCAAGCAATATTTCAGACCCAGTATTGCTACGATCATTCCCCATATCAATAATATAAAAGTCAGCGAGAAAAATAAGATTATTTACCTTAACCAGAATGTTTTCCAATACCCCCTCGGGATATATAATCGATCTATCAGCCAATTGTACTGTTACCTTAGTTTCCTTCAGTGGATCATTTGAGATTTTTCTATAAACATTTAAAGGCATGACATTGTTTGAGGCACCCAAATCGCACATAGCCCTTTTTATTCCAACATTCCCAATTTTACAGGGGATTGCAAACATACCTTGATCCTTGTATTTTGGTGGTAGCGGTCTTTGAAAAATGGCTGAAATATTCTCGCCAAGGTTAACCCTCTCATTTCCTGACAATTTTCTTCGGTTTGTACACAGATCTTTCAAAAACTTTGCGTATTTAGGAACCTTCCTAATAACATCCAAGAGTGGAATGTTGATTTCTACCTTTTTGAACACTTCCATTATTTCCTTTTCTTCCTCCTTCTTGTCCTTTTTCGCTAGTCTTCCTGGAAAAGGTGGAACAGGTTCGTAAGTAGAAATAGGAATTTTAGAATTGATGTTACCTGAAGTGGAAGGAGACTTGTCCTTTTGGTGTTCTGAGGAGCTCTCGGATTTTTGCTCGCCCTTTTTCGGTGGTTCAGGTGCTATCACGGTTCCACTTCGCAAAGTGATTTCGCTCACATTTTCCCTTGGATTGACTTCGGTTTGCGATGGTAATTTTCCTTGAGATTCTAGTCGCCCTATTGTTTGAGCTAATTGACTAACTTGTTTGTCTAGTTCCTGAAGGTGAGATTGCGTTTGGTTTTGGAACTTTTCTTGTGAAACGGCTAGCCTTTCAACAATAGATTCAAGGGAAGATTTCTGGGGGGTTTGATTTTGGTAGGGAGGTTGTCTAGCTTGGAAATTTGGATTCCTATTACCATAGCTAAGGTTAGGATGATCTCTCCACCCAGGGTTGAATGTGTTGCTTTGCGGATTGTAGGGTCTTTGGGGAGGTCCGGGAAAATTGTTCAAGGCGTTGACTTGGGCATTAGTCGTTTCCCTCAACATTGGGCATAGATCGGTGGCGTGATCGTGCATAGTACAAATCCCACATGCCTTAGCAACTCCTATTTCTCCTGAAACAAGTGAATGCACAATATTAGTCAAATTATCAATCTTATTTTCTAATGTAATTGTGCTTACTGAATGAACCCGTCGACTGGGTTCACTTGCAGAACCAAATTGTTGTGAATTCGCAGCCATTGTGGAGATTAATGTTCTTGCTGCAGTAGGAGTCATGTTGACGAGTGCGCCGCCGCTTGCCGCATCTACCATTTTTTTGTCCATCGGTAACATTCCTTCGTATAGATACTGAAGGAGTGTCTGCTCGGATAAGCCATGTTGCGGACAGCTTGCACATAGCTTCTTGAACCTTTCCCAATAATCATATAAGGATTCTTCATGTATTTGTTGGATGCTCAATATGTTTCGCCTAATTTCTGTTGCTTTTGCTGCAGGGAAATACCTATCAAGAAAAACACGAGAAAGGTCAGACCATGTATTAATTGAATTCAGAGGTAAATAAAATAACCATTCTTTAGCCGTTCCGGCTAAGGAAAAAGGAAAAGCCCTTAGTTTTATTTGGTCCTCCGAGACCCCTTGTGGTTTCATGCTGCTGCACACCATATGGAATTCGGCTAGATGCTTGTGTGGGCTTTCAGTAGGTAAACCGTTAAAGGTAGGGAGTAGATGAATTAATCCTGTTTTGAGCTGAAAGGGAGTGTCGCCTTGAGGAAAAGCGATGCAAAGGGGTTGTTGCATAGTAGGAGCTGCGTTCAGCTCTCGAATCGTTTGGTCCGCCATTGTTTCTGGTTCTTGTGTAGGTTCTTCGATTGGTGTTGTTTCGGAAGTGGATTCTTGTTCGGGTCGTCGTGTGCTTTGTTGTTTCTTTCGTCGCAGTGTTTCGCCGTGAGTTCTACGAGCGCTTGCTTCAATTTCCGGGTTATATGGAGCTAAAGTACCCGGATTCTTCCTGGTCATAAAATAAAACAAAAATTAGTCAAAAATTACCGAAAATAAATGTCCCCGGCAACAGCGCCAATTTTGACAAGTCGTCGTTAACCGGTCAAAAATAAATATATAAATCCTCTTTCAACGATAAATAAAATAAAGAAATTGAATGAGTATAGGGAAAGAGGGTCGATCCGCAGGGAGATTAGCTGGAACTGTTGACTTGGATTTGTTGAATCTGAATGCCCAGGAATATCTGTAAAAGCAAAGGAATAAAAGGAGGGGGTGATATGATTTTTGGTGAAGTAAAAATAAAGAGAAAAGAATTAAAATTAGTAAGAAAAACCAAGTGTGTAAATCAGCCTCGAACCAGCTCCTTCAATTCTTTCGATCATTGAAGTAGATTTTTATTTCGGGGATCATGTCGGTTACAGTCTACGAGGCCCAACCCGTCGTAACTTGTTCTTCTCTCGAGTAACCAATCCTCCCAAGTCTATCTTCGAAAGATGGTTCTTAAATAAATCAACCACGACTATCGCCGTTAAAATATTTAGAATAAAACAGGAAAAACCCGACTCAGAAATTGTCTAAAAGTAGAATCGCTTCTGATTTTATCTTTCCTTAGCGGACCGCCGCTAAGAGTGTTCATAGGAAGTCGAAATTTGCCACAGGCCGATCCTTCCTCCCAACTATGTTTTTAAGCGAATTCAGACTAAAGGGCCCTTTTTGATTTGAAAAACGTTTAAAAAAACTTTAGTAAGGCCGATTGCCAAACTATCTAAGCAGAAAGATAAAAATGATTTCCCCAAAAGTATTTAAGCAAGTTCAATTCTCACGAATTGAATTGACTTGGCTGGTTCTTGGCTTAAAGAATTTAGCTAAGCATGATATTGATTATCATACTTAACTTGTTTTGAGAAAAGCAATTGAATAACATAAAATAAGTGAAACAAGAAAATAAAGAAAAATGGACTTTGATTAAAGCTAAAAATGTTTACAAAGATAAAAAGACTCAAAAACTAGAAGATGATCTCAAGCCTTCACCAAAGGTTGGTATTTATAGGCTTTAGATTTACAAAGATAAGAGATAGGAAATAATTCAAATTCAAATGTTGATTAAAATTCAAAAATAAAACTAGTATAGATAAAAGATGATAAGTCTGATCGGATTCTTCTTCCGAAACATTCCAGGAGCTTCTAGAAGTTGCCACGTCACTGCCATGTCACTGCTATGTCACTGCCACGTCAGATGCGTCGTGCCTGGTGTCGTGCCCATGATGCCAGTCATGACAGGATAATAAAAAAAACTGCAGAAATGCTCCATTTTCACTGCTATTTCCAGAGTTGGACCCCTGCACAAAATATAATGGAAACAATATGTATTAAGCAGCAAGAAGTCACAAAACTTAGAAAATTAGCAAGTGAAATATGTCACTTTTGAGAACTCATCAATCCCCATTTTCAAAACTTCAATGAAAATGAAAACTAATGGTACTTTTAAAGAGAGTGAGTTGAGAAGAAGTAAAAAACGGTGTTACCTTTCGAAAATGAGTTGAAATGGAAGAGCTTTTTGATGGAATAGTAACTTGTAGGGAGAGAGCTCTTCTCACGTTGGGTATGAAGAAGAAGAAGGTGAATAGTGACTATTTGGTAGAAAAGGGGGGGTTTAAAATTAAAAGATGGGCAAATTACCAAAAGGCCATTAATGAATGACTATCTTCTTTCTTCTTTAAAACTCTCCACCTTGCAATTCCTTCAATTTGGTCCAATTTCAAATATTTATTTTTGAAACCCGAAACTTAAAAGATTATTTTAATTATAAAACCGAACCCAAATAATATTAAAATATTATTTTCACCTAACCCCTAAACCCGGGTGTTACAAATTTAGAAAGCGTTTTATTCAAGTCGAAATTATATCTTTTTGATAAATTTGAATAAATATATTAAGTTTACATTTTTTTTACAAATTAATCCTTTTAGTTATATCAAAATCAAAATAAGTATAACATTAGAGTTTTTATGGTTTATGATTTAAAATTAGGGTAAACTACACCGGTGACCACCTAACTATATGGTTGCTGTCAATTTGACCACTATACTTTCAATTTTGGCAAATATACCACTTAACTATTTAAATGGTTCTAATTAAGCCATCAACTGTTGAAAAAAAAGAAAAGTTGACGAGACTGTTAAAATAATTGTTATAATTACACATTTGGTTCCCTTTATTTATACAATCTATCAATTTGCTCATAATTTTAATCCAATAAGATATATTAATTATTTAATTAGATGGTGACATCACCCAAAAGACATGTCATCACTTGTGACATCTAATACTAATTATAATATATGTGTTATCTAATTGGAGAAAGAAAAAAAAACCATGTAACAAGCCTTAATAGGATTCGAACCTAGGAATCATTAGGAGTGTGGCATGGGTTTGCCATTAGGCCAAATATGTATTTTTTATATAAATTACTAACTACAACATATATGTTATTCGGTTGTAATGGCTAAAAAAAAAGTAAATGTGATTTTAGAGAACTCGAACATGATACACTTATGATACATACAAACATATAACCCAATTAAATATAATTTTAAAATTTTGATTTTTAATATAATTATATATAATAATTTAATTAAATTTTTAATAAATATTAAAATTATTAATTAAGTTAAAATATTAATTCAAAGAAAACTTAATTTGAATATTAAATATATAATTATATTAAAATAATTAAAATTTGATTAATTTATTATTATATATATATACTATTCCAAACTAAATTACAATCTAATAACATAAATATTATAGTTAGTATTTCATATCATAAATAGAAATCTGACCTAGTGGCAAACCCATGCCACAACCCCCAAGGATTTTTAGGTTTAAATCCTACTATGGTTAGTTACATTGTTCTTTTTACTTTCTTTAATTGCATAACATATATATTATAATTAGTATTGCATATCTCAAGTATATGCTAGGCTTAGTGGCAAACTTGTGCCACTCTCCCAAGGATGCCCAAGTTTGATTCTTATCAAGGCTAGATCTTGGTTTTCATTTTTCTTTCTCCAATCAGGTGACACATGTCATCACCTGATTGGAGGGGAAAATTAATTAATTTAATTAAATAAAAATAATTAAAACCCTCAAAAAGGTGGTGACATGTGTAAATAATTAATTTATTTATTAGATTAAAATTAGGACCAAATTGTTAGACTGTATAAATAAAGGGGACTAAATGTGTAATTATACTAATTATTTTAACAGTCCCGTCAACTTTTTCGTTTTTAACGGTTGGTGGCTTAATTGGAACTATTTAAATAGTTAAGTGGTATGTTTGCCAAAATTAAAAGTATAGTGGTCAAATTGACACCAACTCTATAATTAAGTGGCCACTGATGTAGTTTACCTTAAAATTTAAAATTAAAATTTAAAATTTATTTTTTAATGTTGGAGCACAAAAATAAAAGAAAAACAAGTAATTATTGTCCGCTACAACAACCATATGAAATTAGAATCTTGCATGCATAACGACAGCAAATTATATATTAAAAAGATTGGGTATAAGATTTTTTATTGATTATTAGACGAGAGTATCGAAAAAGTAATTATATACTTCTTTTGTTTACGTTTTAAAATAATTAAAATGATAATTTTATTATTAAAAATTAATATTAGTTTTGTTGGAAACTAAAAAAATAAGAAAAAGGAAATGATCTTATTAAAAATTGTATAATTTTTTTAAAGTGATAATTTAAATAAACTAATATTATTAAATCACAAAAAAATTTAAATTCAATGGGACAGACGAGTATTAAATATTATGTTACGCAATGCAGCGCGTTGTCCTAAGAAAACAAACAAACAAAGGAATGGAAATAAATTTCCAAGCAATTTCATGTGGTCGCCTTCACCCAATCGCCAACTTCCAACCCCAAACTCAACAAAAGACCTTTTCTCTTTGCCTTCGACTTTTCCAAGTCTTTTTCTCTCTCTACTTGATAACGAGTGTCCTCAGTCAGCGCTTCAAGTCTCTTCTTCTTTCCTTCATTTTCATCTTCCTAAGCTTAACCCATTCCGAGGGTCTCACTTCGCCACAACCCAATTCAGCTCTTAACCAGGTTTTGATTTCTATTTCTTTTGCTCTTCTCTCATCACTTTGTTTTTCTTCTTTACTTCATTTAAACTGGTTTTTGATATCATATAAGCCATTGATTCAGCTCTTCTTTGGCTCTACCAGCTTTGGTCAACTTCTCCGGTGACCCAATTCTATAATATATTCTTTTACTCAGAACTATTGTTTAGTAGTAGTTGATATGGCTGGAATTGTCAAGTAATGCTTCAAATTTTGCCTAAAACATCAACATGTGCAAAAATAGATGTTGAAATTGTACAGAATCAACTAAATAACAAGTGCTCATCTTTGTTATCAAGCCTTATTTTGTTGGTTCATAGGTAGGGTCAAATGCAAAATTGAAAGCTTGTAGTCTCGGTATTTTTATACTTTAATTCCTTCAAGTTATAGTTTTTTTTTTTTTTGTATTTACCTGTTCTTATGTTATAAGTTCGTCCCTTTTTACTCATAGATGCACACTGAAAGGAAAAAGAACAGAGAGCTCTAGTGCATATAAAACTGGGCCTTTAGTCCTTTCCATATCCTCACCTGACCTTCACACATTCTTTCTACATCTAAAATAAGAAAAAAAATATTCTTTTTTTTAGCAATACCAATATTGCTAGATATGTACCTTGCTATTTCCAAGTATGTTGATAATGAAATTGCACATGGCTTGACTGTTATGCTAACCCGAGTGCTTGATGTTTGTATTTAACTCTTACCATTTAATTTATTGTTGGGTGGCTGTCTTTTGCCCTCAATATTTGTATGTTAATATGGTATTACATGCCCGAAAAGGTGAAAACCATGGTAATCTGAAATTGGTATGTATAAACTTTCGTCTTTTAATATATATATATATATTTGAAAAGTGTCATCATTTAAATCTTGAAGACTAGGAACTGAGTTGTTGTCATTGAGCTTTTGAATTTTAACTCGGAACCCCATCTGCAATTAACTAATCTGTCTGTTTTATATTTCCTTTGTAGATTTATTATATGAGAAATGGCAAGTTATGATAAAGATGAGGTTCCGATGTTGTCAGATACGTATCCTCAATCATCAGCAAATAATCAGGATTCTCAATTTCAGACATCTATCTCCTGGACTCGGAGTGCTTCAATTTCTATCCCAATGAACTCCATGGAATCCTATCAAAATGCTAATCTGGTAGGGCATACTGGCCCCTTGAGAAATGAAAGAAAAACACCATTTACGCAGATGAGCGGTCCATTGTATATCAACCGTAGGCCTGAAAATTCTTTTCAACTAAATCAAAGTTCTGCAAGCCGAAAAACGGGGGAACCTAAGGCTGAAAAGTTTCCTTCCTTTAATGGCATGGATGAAAAAGATTGGTCAGATAACAACTATGCTGGCAAAAACGAACATTTACTGAGGTCTGGGCAACTAGGAATGTGTAACGATCCTTACTGCACCACATGCCCAACATATTACAATTTCAGATTAGAACAGCAGAAAAAAGTTTCAGGTATCTTTGATACCAAGGTATTTTTCTACACTCAAGCTAGTTGTTTACAACTAAATTTTATAGATGGTTTCCAATTCATTCCTTGTTAAATGGTCTTTATATGCTACGGAGCACACACCTGCATTCATGAGAAGTACCTTGTTCATAAGTCTTCTGTTTTGTTTGACGATGTTTTGCTCACTTGACCATGACTTCAGCTGTTATTAGCTAATTTGCTTACGTCTGCACATCAGTGAAACTCATATTATGAACTTTTACAAGAGAATATGATTAATCTTGCTCTCCTGTATGATTCAATTACTTACTATTGTGCACAAGATGGACAATCCCTTTTTTTTGTTTTTTTAATTGTATGAAAATCTTGTTTGAAACTGTGCTTATCTTCACATAGACTTCTCTAGTTAATAACACATGGTCTCTAGTCCTGCAGTTGTTAGATTTGAATGTCCATATAGAAAAATGAAATCTCCAATCAAGAAGAGTGCATATAAAATAGCTTAATATAGGATATCTACATTAATACCATATGTGGTCTAACACCAAACTAGTATCCTTTTCTTTTTCTCAGAATTTTTGCTATGTATATTTATTTTTAGGGTAAGCTACATACATAGTCACCAAACTTTTAGGGCGCTTGCATTTTGGTCACCGAGCTTTTAAAACTTGCAATATTGTCACCGAAATTTTAAGTCGCTTTCATTAAGGTCACTCCCATTAACTTCCATTAGAGAATGCTGACGTGGCACGTTAACTTTCCTTCTTCCTTTCTTTTTTTCTTCCTCTGCTCTTTTTTTGCTCCATGGCTGATTCTTCTTCAACCTTTTAAATTCTCTTTCATTTTTGTAACTAAGTTTTTAACTAAAACAATAATCCTTAATCCCATCCACATAAGATTTACTCAACTCTCTCTATCAAGGGACCAATTTTATATTAAAACAGTATTCTTTAAACCCCATCCAGAACAAGCACGAGTAGACTAGACTTTGAAAAATCTCAAAATTTTCTTAATAATAATAAAACTGATATCTCCCAAAACTCATAATAATATTTTCTTTCCCTAAAAATAGTTAACTTAACATGTGTGCCATGCTGCAAGAAAATATCAAGTTATCATGCCACATTATCAACAGGGAGGCCAGTAACTCACATGATAGGAACGAATGGTAGAGCATCATCAATTATCCTTAAATTGAATATTCATAAAACTCTGACGATTAAATTCATTAAAATTGGATTAAAGGGACTAAAATTGCTTAATTGAATTAGTAGAGGGATTAAAATGATACTTCAACCTTTCTTTAAAATATTCCTTTGTATGGTCCTTTTCTTCACTAGGGATCAGCTCTATTTACAAAGAATAAAAGTCATATAAGCTGCAATTCATAATTTTGTAGTGGTCTGAGCACAATTTATGATAAAAACATTTTCTGACTTAAAGGGACATCAAAATTGATATATAGAACATTTTTTCGGGATAAGAACCCCTAGTAGCCTCTTTGTTCCTTTATCCCGTGAGAAATGAATCAAATGATATCTTGTTTTTGCTTATAGGATAGGGAAATGTCCTATAGGCCCATAGGTTATATTCATGTATTTACAAGAGTATACATACCTTGTACATTTTTTTTTCTTGAAGATGCAAGAACAAAGATACTCAAAAACAAGCAATGTTTGTTCCTAAATAGTGCCATAATCATACATCTTTATTAATATTTGTTTGCAGTTCCATAATGCTCTCTATGGGGACGCTAAAGGTTGGGCTAGGAAGTTGGTGTCCTGTTTGCGCTCATATGTTCCTGGAATTATGAACCCTCATGCTAAAGTTGTTCAACAATGGAACAAATTTTTCGTCATTTCATGCTTGTTGGCAGTTTTTATAGATCCACTATTTTTCATCTTGTTGTCTGTGCAGAAGGTCAGTTTCTTTTGTTTTCTACTAACTGTTTTCTTGATTACTTCAATTACATAGTTTTTGAAATATCTTTTCTCCTTTGGTTGGTTTAATTATCACAATACTTTTAATTAGTTATTGTCTCTTGTGGTTTAACATGTGGTTTCTACATCATATTGATTTTTTTTTCATCTTTTAGTATAAAGCATGCCATATTAATTTGTCCATGATTCTTGCTTCTTTAAAACTTTTACTTCCATTTAATCCTTCCCCCGTTTCTTTAGAGGTACAGTGCTTGCTTCAGTTAAAGACAGGTGATATGAGTGTTTTTTAGAAAGCAAATATTATTAGATATATTTTTCCATAAGAATTCCTTTAAACTTTTTAATAGGTGAATGAGTTCTGCTTTTGGAGCTTAATTACCACGCTAAGTTAAGGAATGCAGTCATGTTAGTGGAATTAAGTACAAATGAATGCTAATAGTGCATGAAGAGTTTTTGTAGATGGTACTACTTAAGGCAATAACCAGTCAGGAATCAGGATAGAAGCATTCTACTTCTGAGATAGAGAAATTAAAGAGAAAGTATGAGGGCCAATGATGCTATTGATGAGAAATGGGATGGCTTAGTTTTAAATGCAGCGGATAGCTTTCCCCAACAGCCGATGTCTTTCACTTGTATATTATGCTGGAATGTTTTTTGGATTTTGATGCAGGAGAATAAGTGCATAGTCATTGATTGGCCTGCAACCAAAGTGTTTGTAGCCTTCAGAAGTGTGACTGATTTTATCTACTTGCTTAACATGCTCCTTCAGGTAGAAAGCTTCTTTTCCTCTAAATATTTTTTCTTCGTTTTTAGCATCTCTCTCTCTCAATCATGCATTTTGAGTATCATTGTATTGATAAAAGGAACAGTCACCATTTCAACTCATTTATATATTATTAGAATATACAATGGCAAAGCGATATCTGAAGGGATGAAACATGCAAAATGAAAAATGAGAACCTGTAGATGCCATATGATTGATAAAAAGAACTCATTCAGGGTGAAAATGGATGGACAGAGACTATGAAAGTGCCTTGTGATAAAATGGTTTTGTGATCCTATCTAGAATGTGTGTTATGCATAATTCAGTTTGAAACAAATTTGCAAATCAGAATAAGGCTTTGTTTCATTGTTGCTTTTTTGTTTGCCTTTTGTTTCTATTTATTCAAATTAAAAGACTTCATTGGATTCTAAAAGTTTTGCTTTGATTTTCTCTTTAATTTGATTTCTCCCCCCCTCCCGAAACAAGTCGAAAATGGTTTTTTGCATTGAGTTTAACTAAAATTTACAGTGTGCACATTATGAGAACTTAAATTTAAAATTTTGAAAAATTCCATTTAAAAGGGAAAAAGAAAAAGAAAAAGAAATGAACAATCCAAATAAACAAATTAATTTTGTACCCATACACAAATCTAAAACAATTGTTGGTTTTCTAATAATATTATTTCACCTTTCAAGTTCATTTTGCCATAAAAATAAAATGAACAAAACTAAACTTCTTTTGTTCAGAAATCAAGTTGAATTTTAAAAATTTTGAAGCAAAAGTTGCTTATTATTTCTAGGTTTAAAATTTCTTTCTATGTAAAGGTACACGCCTAAAAGACGTCTTAACGGTTCCAAAACAGCCCTAAATTGAACTTCTAATGGACATGAATAAATACAAAATTATATGACAATGTCAGGAATCCATCATTTCAAGATGGTTCAACTTTGGAACATTTGAAAGTTGCTCGGGTAAAAAATGTTTTTAGTGTAGCCATTAAGTTGACATTCATTTCAAGAGGAAGATTGGTAGTTTTATTATCATTCAAGCAACTGTATACAAGATACAAAACATACTTAATCTGAGATAAAACTTATCCTAAGAGGAAGAGTCCACTTTTATACCCCAAAATATATTGCAACAGATCAAAATCACTCTATTGAAGTTTTTACCAAGATAATTATTGCTTTAGTAAAAATCAAAAGTATGCCTGTTTCTGTCTTATCACCAACATAGAGAAGGAAAAAAAACTCATTTATATTTTTGATTTAACAATGTTGAATCATAAGGGCTTTGCATGAAAAAAATAAATTAGAGTATCACAGTACCCGATTTTTCAAATCATGCATGTGGTGCTTAGATCATATAAGTCTCATTGAAGATTAAAATTTTTATTAGCTTGGAAAGACAACTATTTTCATTATAATAACCTTTTGATAAATCCCTTTTTCTTGTGCATCTCTGACAAATATTCATTTGATTTTTTCCCCTGCAGTTCAGGTTGGCGTATATAGCTCCCGAGTCTAGAGTAGTTGGTGCTGGTGAGTTAGTTGACCATCCAACGAAAATTGCTTTCAATTACCTTGGCGGATATTTTTTTCTCGACTTTTTTGTGGTTCTCCCACTTCCTCAAGTAAGTTATTCTGGTTTTCCTTTTTGTACAACAACTTCAAGATTCATGCACTCCATTTGTGATAATTGTATTATGTTATATTTTTTTTGCTTTGTTTTAGATGCCATTGTTTTGCCAGATGAATCTTTAACCTTGACATCATTTTGCTATTATTTATGAATGTTTCCCATGTCCACGTTCATCCAAATTCACTTACCAAGTTATAATGGTACATTTGCCATATTTTTTTTCTTAAAGTATTGTTCTTTTACCTTGAGTTTAAGCATCAATACCATGAATATTTGTTTTTCTGTTCTTATGGTGCTCATGCTCTATATTAACAAAAAAAAATCATGTCATCTAAAACCAAAATCCCTAGTATACCCGAGTTTATCATAAATTGACGGATGGAAATCCTCTACCCTTTTCGGTGCCCCTACATATGCCTCCACGCTCAAAATTAATTTTAGGGTTTAGGGTTTTAGGTTAGGGTTTATGGAATTTAGGGCAGGGTGTAGTTTTTAGGGTGTAGGGTTTATGATTTAAAATTTAGGATTAGGGCTTAGAATTTAATTTTGTAGTGTTTTTTAGTGTTGGGGCATATGTAGGGGCATCGAAAAGGGGCAGACGAATTTTATCCTAAATTGACTACTTGCAACTGTTACTCCATTTGAGCACTTGCCTTATCGTACATTCTACATGTTGACACTTGTCATACCATTTTATTTTATGTGTTCTTGACTTGTTTCCTCTTATTTAATTTCAGATCATGATATTGTTGGTCCTACCAAAACATTTGGGATCATCGGGAGCAAATTTTGCAAAAAATCTTTTACGGACAGCCATTCTTATTCAGTATCTTCCCAGATTGTATAGATTGTTACCTTTCCTTGCCGGTCAGTCTCCTTTGGGCTTTATATTTGAGTCGGCATGGGCAAATTTTGTCATAAACCTTCTCACTTTTATATTGTCTGGCCATGTTGTTGGGTCATGCTGGTACCTCTTCGGATTACAGGTGGGCAACTGTTATTTTAACATTTAAACACTTTATGATCCTTATTAACCTTTCTGAACTTGTCTTGAAATATTATAGTTAATCTATGATATAGTTGTATTATGCATGCACTTATTAGTTGCTAAGGAACTTAAAACTACCTAAAACTATTATAGTCTCCTTGGTTTTTATACTAAGATATGTGATTTATGAAAGATGACAACATTCTGTTTCATAGCATACCCTTTAACAATGACCCTCAATCTAGGAGAAATTATATCATGGGTCATTCCCACCACGTCATCCATGGGACCAACCAACAAAATACATCTATTTCATTAATTTTTTCCATCTCATCTTTTTATCAAGTGAATCTTCACTTATATTTACTGTAAATCAAATTTAAAAACAACTTTTACCAAATGAAGATTCATTTGGTAAAAAGATGACATGGAAAAATTAATGAAATGGATGTATTTTATTGGTTGGTCTCATGGATGATGTGGTGGGAAGGACTCATGATATAATTTCTCCTCAATCTAGTATGTATTGATAGGGAAATGTTTGACAAAGTGTAGATTGCAGAAAATTAGGGAAGTCAACTCCCAAATATCGAGCTTCTTTTATTTAGCAATCTTTTTAGTCAATAATAGCTGTAAATAAGGAACTAGACTTTTACTGTAATTTATTTGTAATTACTTTTTCCTAGTTTAGGCCTTTTCTGTAAAACAACTTATTAAATCATGGGATACTAAAAACAACTTATTGAATCATGTTCGATGCACCAAATGAAGCCCATATGTGATATACACAGAATTTTTTACTAGTCATTCTTTTCTCTAGAGTTAGGTAAGTAGTCCAAATAGCTGAAAATTGTGACCAATGCAAGCATTCAACTTTAGGGCTAATAAAGTTTTAAGCATCCTAAAATTTCACAACTGCCACTGCTTGATCTTGCATCAATAGTGATTGGTATAGTGTCCGCAAAAATTAGTGCATATGATATATATAAATTCATTCTTAGAAAGTTGTTCACTATTTCCTCGACACCTGCAAGCCTACAGTTCTACTATCAAGTAATGGTTACTGTTACAGATTCTTAGGCTAAAATCTAGGCTACTTATTAGGCTAGAATATATTGTAATTAATGTTATATATTATGTTACCTAGTTTAGGTAAATTAGATGTGTATATATAGCCTATATGTTCTATGAATAAAATACAAGGAATTATTTTTCTACATGGTATCAGTTGTCCTAGGTTTTTCTTTCGAATACAATAAAATTTTTTTTCTTTTTTGGGTTGTTAGAGTTTTGACCTAAAGTCTATTTTTTGGTCGTTCTTCACCGGCCACCTTCGGAAGCCGTTTCTGTCGACACCGCCCGTACCACAAGGGCCGCCCGTACCATAAAAAACATCTATACTCGTCGGCCACAACCACCACCTTCCGACCCAATTCCAAACGTTCCAGATGTTCCAGATTCATGTCCTGATGAGCCAATATCTTCGTCATCAGATTCGCCTTGTATTGATGATCTTGACCTTCCTATTGCTCTTCGGAAAGGTAAACGTGCTTGTACTTACCCCATTTCCTCTGTTGTTTCCTATAATTGTTTGTCTTCTTCTTCTCGTGCCTTTGTTACATCCCTAGATACTATTTCTGTCCCTAAAACTGTTAGCGAGGCATTATCTCATCCTGGATGGCGTGCGGCTATGCTTGAGGAAATGACTGCTCTAGATGACAATGGCACGTGGACTTTGGTTTCTTTGCCTAACGGTAAGCGAGCTATTGGATGTAAGTGGGTGTTTACTGTTAAATTTAATCCTGATGGCTCTCTTAATCGTTTGAAAGCCCGTCTTGTTGCTAAGGGATATGCTCAGACCTATGGTGTGGATTATTATGATACTTTCTCTCCTGTTGCCAAACTTGCTTCTGTCCGGTTATTTATCTCCCTTGCAGCAATTTTTGATTGGCCTTTGCATCAGTTGGATATCAAGAATGCTTTCCTTCATGGTGATCTTCAGGAGGAGGTGTATATGGAGCAACCACCTGGGTTTGTTGCTCAGGGGGAGTCTGGGAAGGTATGTTATTTGAAGAAATCTTTATATGGTTTGAAACATAGTCCTCGGGCTTGGTTTGGTAAGCTTAGTCAGGCTATTGAAAAGTTCGGGATGCAAAAAAGCGAATCAGACCATTCTGTTTTCTTTAAAAAGTCTGATGGGGGCACTATTCTACTAGTCGTGTATGTGGATGATATTGTACTCACTGGTAATGACACTAGTGGAATTTCTTCACTGAAGTCTTTTCTCCATACTCAGTTTCACACTAAAGATCTGGGGACATTGAAATACTTCTTGGGGGTTGAGGTGAACAGAAATAGAAAAGGAATCTTCCTATCTCAGAGGAAGTATGTGCTTGATCTTTTATTGGAAACAGGGAAATTGGGTGCCAAACCTTGTAGTACGCCAATGGTCCCTAATCTACAGTTAACTAAAGAAGGTGAATTATTTGATGACCCTGAAAGGTACAAAAGACTTATCGGTAAATTAAACTATCTCACGATGACGCGTCCTGATATATCTTTTCCAGTGAGTGTTTTGAGTCAATACATGTCGTCACCGACTGTTGATCATTGGAAAGCAGTAGAGCAAGTTTTATGTTATCTGAAAAGTGCTCCTGGGCGTGGAATTCTATATGGCAATCATGGTCATACTAGAATTGAATGTTTTTCCGACTCGGATTGGGCAGGATGCAAGGAGGATAGAAGATCCACCTCAGGATATTGTGTGTTTGTTGGAGGAAACTTGATTTCTTGGAAGAGTAAAAAGCAGAACGTAGTTTCACGATCTAGTGCAGAAGCCGAATATAGAGCAATGGCCAAGTCCGTATGTGAGATTATATGGGTATATCAGCTCCTCGGTGAGATTGGAATTAAAGCCTCAATACCTGCAAAACTTTGGTGTGATAATCAAGCTGCATTACACATTGCTTCTAATCCAGTTTTTCATGAAAGAACGAAACACATTGAGATTGATTGTCACTTCATTCGCGAAAAGATACAACAAGGTTTGATATCTACTGATTATGTGAAAACTGGAGAACAACTAGGAGACATCTTCACCAAAGCTCTCAATGGAATTCGAATCAATTATCTATGTAACAAGTTGGGCATGATTAATATCTATGATCCAACTTGAGGGGGAGTGTTACAGATTCTTAGGCTAAAATCTAGGCTACTTATTAGGCTAGAATATATTGTAATTAATGTTATATATTATGTTACCTAGTTTAGGTAAATTAGATGTGTATATATAGCCTATATGTTCTATGAATAAAATACAAGGAATTATTTTTCTACAGTTACAATGAAACAAATCCAAAAGTAAGTATTCCAAGGATTGAACCCACAAGAAAGCACTCTATGGATAACTACAATTGATACACACATTAATTAACTAAACTACTAATACAATGCATAAATAAGACTATTGTGATTGAGAATGATAAATTACTAAAGTAATTAAAATAAATATAAAACGACAATGCATATTTATCACCTTTGTGTTGATGATACATTATGAAGTGTGCAAATAGGTCTGCAGTCTGCTGGCTTGATTTTCTTGATTAATTAACAGAAATTGAAATCCCTTTTGTTAATAGATGAATGAAAGATGATTATGATTATTTTATTTCTTATTTTCCCCCTTCTTTCTCTTTTTCAGAGGGTTAATCAATGTCTTCGAAATGCCTGCCGTAACTCAAATATTACAAATTGTATGGAGCTTTTAGATTGTGGCTCTGGGCGTACTTTTAATAATCCCTTCTGGATGAACAATGCAAATGTTAGTGCCTGCTTTACAGAAGATGGATTTGATTATGGAATATATGTACATGCAGTCAATCTAACCACAGAAGACAGTATTGTTACAAGATATGTGTATTCATTGTTTTGGGGATTCCAGGTAATTCATTGAGTCTATCGTCACTTTCCACCGTTAATTTATTTGTACTTCTGTACTTTGTTACCTGTTCAGCATATTTTAGTTACACTAGATTCAACTAAATATCAATGGTGTTTGGTTGTTGCTTTTTCTTTATAGCTAATTTTTAGGAAGCAAAAACCGTATAACAAAAGCAACAAATAAGTGAAGCCCTAGAAAACTTTTGTATAACCTAGTAAATTAGAATACCTGAAATGGAATTCCAAGGCATAATTGATGGCTCATTAGGACACATATCGCCACATGTTTTTGAATATTAAATTATAATAGGTGCATTACTAGAAATTAGCCTAAACTCTAATATTTTCTCACAGTGGTCTGTTAGACTCATTCTGTGCTCGCTTTTGTTTAGGTTTCCATTGTTGTATTAAACCAACAGTTAAATTAGGGTCTATTGTTGTATGTCTCCTTGTTTGCGGGCTTGTATAGTATGTATACATGCACACACATATATTTATATAGAGAGAGTTCACCAATTGATCTTTTGGTGCAAAAAAGGTTTAAAGCTTTTCCTGGCTAAATTTCATCCTTTAAATATCATATATCATTATATGTATCATTGGTCTTCATAGAAAACCATTGTCAATTGGTGGAGAGTTTAACCTCAATGGAATACTCTCGGGAATGGTTGTTGGCAAATGTTACACTAACAAATTGCTACCTTTGGAAGATACAATATTCTACAACATTTCTCTGCACTAATAAAAGTAATATGCTATGTTCCTCAAATGCTTAGTCGAAATTCTTACCGCAAAGAGCACATGTTGTCTATTCTTTTCTTACATTGCCTCTTATCTACTAAACAATTTTATTATGTTACACAGCTACTTCATCTATCTTATTTGCTTAATGCTTTCATGACTTTCGACTGAAGGTTTTGAAACCACTAACTCATCAATCTATCACATTAGGGATTTTGTCTATTTGTCGATGTATTTATTCTTTATACATTGTTTTTTTGTTTAAATACTATGAGTGGTTCTATCAACTAATAATACATTGCCTTAACCTGTCTTTCTCTTCTCTTTTTTGCCATTTTAATATTATGAAGCAAATCAGTACACTGGCTGGAAATCAAACTCCGAGCTATTTTGTTTGGGAAGTTCTTTTTACCATGGCCATTGTTGGACTGGGTCTCTTGCTTTTTGCTCTTCTTATTGGAAATATGCAGAACTTTCTCCTAGCACTGGGACGGAGGTATAAAGTTGCAAGAAAGTTATTCAAATTGCGATTTAGTTCCCTAAAGATGGTGTAGTTGTTTCTAAAATTCTCATAAAGTAGTTCTATAGCAAATAATAGTATATATAGGCTTGTCAGTGTTCTAGAAATTCTAGTCTTAAAAGGACTCCAAAAATGGAAACTAATAAACACTTCTAACCCTTGATTACTTTGGAGAAGAGAGAAAATACTCCAAACCTTGATTACTTTGGGTGGATTACTAAGGTATATTGAGTTGTGTCTTGTGCTTTGTTCTTCCATTTTTTTCTTTCCATCTCCTATCTGACATCATTGTCCATGTCCAAATACAATATTTACCAAATTAATAGCATCATGTTGGTAATTTTGCAAAATAAGTGAAACTTGCAAGAGTAGGGTTTAGTATATTGCCTTTTTGCGTTATCAATTTCAGCAATCGAAGATTATGAATAAAATAATCATTGAAAGGGGTGGGCAACTTATATAGGAGGTGGCCACCTATAATCCTATTCCAACTGGATATGTGCCTTAACTATTTTGTTTTGCCATTTTAATTAATTTATCTAATGTATAAAATTTCAAACTTCTTTAAATCAAGTCCAATTTAGTCTTTCACGGTACATGTTCTATTTGTGTCTCATTAGGTTTCTTAAAATGTTAGCAAAAGATATATTGCAATTCTTAATACATTCAAATTGGTCAAACCGTTTAATTTTATTACCAATTCTCTAATTAATCAACTTTAGATTTGTAAGAAAGCTCAATGAGGTTTGACCAACGACTCATGTTTGGTTTCTCAGAGTAATTACTATCCTTTCATTATTTAATATCTTGGTTTATTCTTGAGTATAAATTATTTTCTACCAAATTAGTTTCTATTTAAGTCTCAAGATACACAGTTAATTCTTTTAATAAGTTAAAAAACTAGAGTTTTAATCTTTGGAGTGTTCCCTCAAGGACAAAATAGCATATACTTTTAAAAAAAATCAATCTCACCCTTACCGCATGCTTTTACAAGTTCTAGTTAGATTTATTTATATTTTGGATGACAATCTGACCTTGCTTGATAAGTTTTATTTTCTTTATAGGAGGTTAGAGATGTCACTAAGACGTCGAGATGTGGAGCAATGGATGAGTCATCGACGCTTGCCAGTTGAGCTAAGAAGGTATGAGTCCAAGTTCTCCCCTTTTTTGTTTCTTTTTCGCAATTACTCCCATTATGTCATGTAACAATTTTCTTTCATAAGAACTAAAATGCGAGCTTATTTCTTATTTTATTTCTTTGTTTCTAGTATTTAAGTAGTGTATAAGTTTCGAAGATAATAAATTGAATTGTGTCTATAAGTGCGTCCCACGTGGAAGAGAAATAAGTTGGAGTCTTGGAGATGTGGTACTTAAGTTCTTTAAGTCTTAAATGAATTAGACCCTTTCTGGAGTGGTGTTACAATTTTGTGTTTGTGATTGATAATTCATCTCATCTTAGGAAGACTAAAATATTTCAGCTCATCAAAAGGAGACCAACGACTCGTCTTAGCAAATCACCACTCTGGATCACACTCGATTGTTGTTCTTGTGACTTCATAGCTTTGTCCTCAACATTTGGATAAGATTGTTTCCATTAGAGGCTCCAAACATCTCAATCTCATCAGGAGCTATGTTGAGCATTTTGGTGGCATCGCATGCTCCTTTTGTTTCTTAAATCACTTCTCAATAGTTTTTACCTCATTTACCTTTTTTTCATATTTCATCAAACACTTAGGTTGTGTTTATATTGCACACAAATCACCTCTTCATTCAGCGGCCATTGATCAAACATGCTGTCAAGTTTGGTCTCAAAGCGCTGAAGTGCTTCTCAAATATCTTACTCCGTCGATGTAGTTGTACCGAGAGTCTAAGCAAGGATCATTGGCTCCGAATACCAAATTGTTACAAACCTTTTGTTTTGGAGTGTAGTTCTGCTGGTCAAAGGGAGAGCCAGACTTTAGGACTTGTTAAGGAGAGACCTAAATCTTTTAGGGTTTTTGATATAATTTTCTTAGGGTTTATTATTTCATCCTAAAAATAGGTAAACTGAAAAAAAACATAATCAAGAAACCCACGGAAAGAAATAAACGCATAATCTAATACTTAATTAAAGAACTCAAATTGCTTAAGTAGCATTATCTCACTTATTATTCTGCTTGTGAATGTTATTGCAATTAGGGCTGTAAATGAGACGAGACAGATCGCGAGCTACTCGAGTCCGACTCGGTCAACACTAAACTCGATTGGACTAAACTTGAGCTCGAACTCGGCTCGAGTTCTTAACTAGCCGAGCCGAGCTACCCGATACCCGACTCAAAAAGCTTGCGAGCTACTCGAAATATAATATACTAATTTATTTAAAGTTAAAGTGAACTAAAATGTATGATGTTGGATAATAATAATAATAACAATAATAATAATTATTATTGTTATTATTATTATTAGGGCTGTAAATGAGACGAGACGGATCGCGAGCTACTCGAGTCTGACTCGATCAAAGTTCGAACTCGGCTCGAGTTCTTAACGAGCCGAGTCGAGCTCAGTACTACTACTCAGGCTCGACTCGTGTTGAGCGAGCTCGAACTCGGCTCAAATCCTTAACGAGCTGAGTCGAGCTCATCACTACTCGGGCTCGACTCGGCTCATTTACACCCCTAATTGCAATATGGTTTGATTTTTATTCTTGGTCAAAAAGTAAATTTTTTATGGTGCTAGATCTACTATCACGCACCACTGCTTGAAAAGCATATATATTTGTTAGCTAAAATTTTATGGTTCTAGATCTACTATCACGCACCACTGCTTGAAAAGCATATATATTTGTTAGCATTCATGTCATAGTACATTATGGTTATCAATTGACACTTCAATCTTAGTTCCATTGGAGGCTGCTGTCTTTCAGATGAATAGATGGAGGAAACAACTTCAACATAAGACCCGAGGAAACCCTATATTTGATAGATGTGGGATCACACTAATTAATAGGGTTCAACCAAAATCTACATTTTGCATCATATTTAAACATGTGATGCTTATTTGGAATTAACCATCTGAATTGCTGTGTAGGAAAGTACGAGAGGCTGAACGATATAATTGGGCTGCTACAAGAGGGGTAAATGAAGAAATGCTCGTTGAGAACTTACCCGAAGACCTTCAGAGAGAGATAAGACGCCATCTCTTCAAGTTTGTTAAGAAAGTGAGCTTAATGAATAATACTCTTTCTGTGTACTGAAAATTTACTAAGCACAATTAAACTCTTTACACCCCCATGCTGCAAAATATCTTACTTGGACTCGTTTGAAGCATACATCCTACTTGTCCTTTTATGAAAAACAGTTAGCTCACTTACTGAAGCAAGCAACCTTAATTTGCTAAAGTCTAAAATCATCTCTTTTCACTAGAGGCATTAATGATAAGCGTGTACATGTGTGAATATTTAAGATATCTGGTTGACTTTGATGATTGCTAATACATTAGAGAACTTGTGTGTACCTGACATAAGTTAAAATTTGACTCGTTATACAATGACATTTTATATATCATCGCCTTTCATCAAAAGATCTTTCAAATGATTCTAATTTGGTTATTGGTCATAGCATGCACTTCAAATTACTTTATGCAATTACTTGTTCATTTTATATGCAATTTGGTCTTCCTTAAACATGGTAACAATTTCAACAATTGGTCCTGTTGTGTGAAGAGATAAATGCTTACTTCAGAAAGTGGTATGCTTGAAAACCTTGTTATATTGTTGCCAGTGTCATGTTTTTCACATTTTCCTTTATCTTCTCTTTCCGAAGCTGGAACTTGGCTGATGGTTACTTGGCATATTTCCTTCCTAGTTACGCTCAGCTTTATGCAAATGTGTGATAGATTTTTCTTGAAATTTACCTGAAAACATGTATGTGGTTTAAGTTCTTACTAATCTCAAAGGGTATATTCAGTCTACTGGATAATATGCTTCAACCCAGAAATTTTCTATATTTCAAGAAGTGTAGATCTTTTAACAACTAGCATCTTTACTGTCCATTGAAAATGTCTAAACTGCGATATCTTGTTGTTCCAGTTGCCCTTCGTCTATAACTTTAGGCTCAGTATAATTGTGGTTTAACTCATATACTCTCTACCAAATACCAGTAAGAATTTTTTTTTGGGCAAAAGAATTTAATTATCTGTTTTAATCTTATTGCTGAACTTGACAGTATTAAATATATGTAATTGCAGTTTTAGACTTTTAGTATATATTTTACTTGTATGGTTTTAGCACATTAGTAGCACTAGCAAATAAGAGTTTCGCTTGCAATACCAGGGGAAAAGGTGTAGCTACGCAACATCAACTTCTAGTTTTAGACATTTGTAGTGTAGAGAGAGGTAGAAGCTAATGAGACATGTTCTAGACCCTAGGAAATGGTGGAGGCTGAACAGGATTGCAATTCGGATAGACTAACCAAAGAAGCTGCTTGAGAAGATGAAGTTGACCCTTGTGTGTTGTGAAATAAAATGGTCAATTGTCTTATTCGGGTGGCTAAGGAAGTCCAGCAGATTGATGAAGTTAGCCATAGGGTCAATGTTGAGCAACTTCAGTGTATAATTGCAAAAGGAGTTGCCTTTTTGAAGGGAAAATCTTATATTATGGTTGTAAGATCTGCTTTGTTATATAGTATGGAGCGTTGGGCTAACAAGAAGCAACATATACAAAAGATGAGTGTAAGTGTGTAACCATGATGCGAATGCTAGGATGGATCTGTGGTAAGACTAGGAAGGACAGAGTTAGAAATGGGGATATCTGCCTCCAAGTTGGTTGGGACAGCTCCTATAGAGAACAAAGAGAGAAAATCATCTACGGTAGTTTAGTCAACTAGGACACAGATCAATGGAAGCACCTATTAGAAGAATGGAGCATATTGACCTTGCATGAACGGTTGAAGTGAAGATAAAAATAAGACATGGTTGGAATGATAGGATGAGGAGATTCGTGTATCCAATGGAAATCTTTCTATGTCTTGGTTCTTGTACCCAAAAATGCCGTCTGTCCGTGGGCTTAGGGTGAATGATGAAATTTTTTCAAAATGAGCGTGCCAAGTAACATCTTGATGATAATGTTGTCGTTGTCCCCCCCTCCCCCACTACCCTTTTTCTTGTTCACATCTTTATGAAAATAGCTTCAATTAATAGAAGTATGCTAGTCCGCGGGCCTATGGCAGCATTTTTTTTGCCATCCGTGTTAAGAACATTGACAATGGTAATGACTTGTACGAACCTTTTTTGTTAGAAACATTATTTACCAGGTTTCTTCTCATGAGAAATTCTACCTGCAACTGAATGTTTGCAGCATAAAGTCACTAGGATTATGTTGATTAATGATGTTATAAACACTGGGATAGTCTTTCAGAGATTCAAAAGATGTTTCATTCTGCAGGTTCGTATTTTTGCTCTCATGGACGATACTATTTTAGATGCCATCTGCGAGAGATTAAGACAAAAGATCTATATTAAAGGAAGCAATGTTTTGTCTCGTGGTGGTCTGATTGAAAAGATGGTTTTTATTGTGCGTGGGAAAATGGTAAGTATAGGAGAAAATGGAATCGAAGTTGCCTTATCTGAAGGGGATGTCTGTGGGGAGGAGCTTCTCACTTGGTGTCTTGAGCATTCTTCAGTAAACCGAGGTATTACCATGATTCCTAACTTTAAACATTAACTTTATCTGCAAGCCAAAGATATTGATATGGTCACTGTGGCAGATGTGAAGAAAATCAGGATTCCTGGACAGAGGTTGCTTAGTAACCGACAAGTTAGATGCCTGACAAATGTTGAAGCATTTTCCCTTCGGGCCGCAGACCTAGAAGAAGTTACCAGTCTGTTCTCTAGGTTCTTGCGCAATCCTCGTGTTCAAGGAGCCATAAGGTTATTTTCATGTCAATAGTTTGATAAATTAGTCTGTGCATATTCTTCTTTGTTTTTTTTTTGTGCTCTTGCATGTTGACATTAGCGTTTTGTTTAATTTTATCGAGTAATGCACTATATCTTGAACTCTCATTTACCCTAAACCTTAAATATGATTATTTAGCACACTCAAAAGTTTATGTTCAGAGCTAAATACATTGAATTGAATTTGGTGGTGTTAGGAAACTTACTATCTTAATGCCACTTCAGTATGCATTGGCTCGAATTTGCAGTGAAGAATATGGGGTTTAACTTTATGGTAAAAACATGCATTCCCCAATTTCTACCAAAAGTTGGTGTGACCAATTCTGCAAACATTTTCTGAGTAAGAGCTACTAATTAACAGCTGCTTGTGTATTTGATGAAAGTGTTGTTTTGACAGATATGAATCACCATACTGGAGAAGCGTTGCAGCAACTCGAATTCAAGTGGCATGGAGATACAGGAAAAAACGTCTCAACCGTGCCGACACCCCTCAATCCGTGTATTATTCGGGATAGAAAGTATTTCAGCTTTTGCATTGTACAAATGTAATACAGGTAGTTATATTAAAATACACAGCCATCCTTGTAGGAAATTGTTTGTAGCTTATATGTAAGTTGTGTATGTAAACCCATGTAAAGGTTCCAAGTCTTAGCATGTCGTAATCTCATGTAACTTGAATGAAGCAGTGATTTGAGTAATTTATTTATATAAAAAAACTTAATTGCACGGTTCATTTAAATTAGATTGTTTATTTCCTTTGTTCTTCACTTAGAAATAGCTGATAATCACATATCAGCTATTCTAATCAATCATGTATCACTCTAGATATAAAACAATGGACCTTATATGTACAAAATAATATTAAAGACAACTCCACAACACTTTTTTCCATCAATTAAAGAATAAACAAATAGTGTTCCGGGTCTGTCCCGTTTTTTTTTTTTTTTTTTTTTTTTTTCTAAACGAGCATTATTATGTGTAAATTTAAGAGTTTTAATGAGGCACGTGATAATAATTCTGTATATGAATTATTCAGTTAATGAAATTATACTTACAATACAATGCTTCTCCATGTAAAAAAAATATTGATGTTGTTTTCAGGCGCAGAGATCTTTCCTTTGGGCCAGGCGAAGTAAGATATGTTGATCCAAGTAGGCATTCCAACCTACAAGCAACCTGCATCCTATGTGTATAAATGTTTAAGGGTAATTATTCCACGCATAAGTGTTTGTGAAAATTTTGTTTACGTATATTAGTCATGTTTGGTAAAAAAAGGTTTGGGCAAAAATTACAGGTTTGAGGCATAATTAGAGGTTTGACCAGTCAAATTCGTTAATATTGTTGTTTGGTGAACAACGGATGGGGTGAAACTGCTAATTTTGAAAAAGCTTATAAGAGCTTTTTGAGATTGAGGTTTGATATTAGAGTTGTACAGACTCTTTTACCCTTACCAGTTACCAAAAATTTCAAAATAACATAAATTAAATATTTTCTCACCCTATTTATAAGCTAATCTTATTTATTTTTTCTTTTTATTATCACATATTTATATATGTATTTAAATTTATTAATTAATTAAATTATATTAAAATAATTATATAAACAATAAATTAATATATAAATCATTCGAATATGTTTAGAAAAAATATATTAAAAATAATTTTATAGATCTAATTAGATACAAAATATTAATAACTAATAAATTATTCAAACAAGTATTGAATATAATCATATCCTTATATGTCATTTTACTTGTTTAAATAATCTAACAGCTATAAGTTAATTTTACCAATCACTTTTATACAATCAGCTAATACAATCCATTAGTCAAATCAGCTAATGCAATCAGCTATCCGCTATCACTTAATTTTACCAAACACTTTTATACAATCAGCTAATACAATTCGCTAGTCAAATCAGCTAATGTAATCAGCTATCCACTATCAACTAATGTAATCTGCTATCCGCTAATTGCCAAACATGGCAATTTTTTTTTGTATTTATGAGTAATTATTTGATACACTGACGGTAGAAACTAAAAGTTTCCACAAGCGTCTTAGCTTTAGGGTTTAGAGACTTAGTTTATGGTGTATGATTTAGGGGATTAGATGTATGAGTTTTGAATTTAGGGATAGTGGTTGAAATTTATAATGTAGGGTTTAGGGTTTAGGGTTTATAGATTAAAACCTAAATTCTCACCATATTATCCTAAAAACTATACCCTAACCTCTAAATTTTAAATTCTAACCACAATCCCTAAATTCTAAATCCCTACACCTAAACCACTAATCCCTACCCTCTAAACTAAGCTCCTAAACCCTAGGTTCTAAGGCACTTGTGAAAACTTTTAGTTTCCACCGTCAGTGTATAAGATAATAATCTTTTATTAAATAAAGAAGTATTATATTCTCATACTGAAATTCGAATCCATACAAAATAAAATAATATAAGCATATTTAATCACTAAGCCAATTATTAGATCTCGATACAACATTATCTCTTTGTCAATTCATAACGACTTTATATTCGTCATTATCTTAATCTACCGCACCATGGGTTGATCTTGACACTCAACTTTAGGAGGGTAATTAGAGATTTTTTTAAGAATCTTTATATATATAACACAAATTTTGATAATAAATTTTGTCAGTGTTTTTCACTATATAAATACATAGTAATAATTCTTTTTTAAATTTTAATAAATTGATTACAATTTTTCAATATTTAAAGAGACTTAATGATTATTTAAAAAAAATTAAAGAGACAAATGATAATTTATCAAAATTTTGTGGGGGCATGTCCTCCACAAGCCCTCACATAATTCCGCCTATTCACAATTCCATCTTTTTTTTTCTTATTGATTGTTTCGTTTGATAAATAGTAAACTTTATTATCCAAAGAAAACAGAAATGTGCTATTAAATCATATAATAAACAAGAATAAAGCACTACATTTTTTATTGATTGTTGGTCTGATGAGTGCATGGAAAATTGGCAATGTGCTACTTAAGCATTTTCTAGGCTGTGGCTTTGATAACTAAAAAATTATTTTTTAATAGTGTAATTGTCATTATAAGGTAATATCTGTTTATATATATTTTTAATTTTTTTTAACAAAATACACACTTTATAGATAAAGCGATTGAACCCGAATTTCTTAAGATTAACATCATTCGCTTTTCTACTAGGAGCACTTATCAGGTTCACTAAGAAATTATTTTTAACAGGATAAATGTGATTATAAGGTAATATATGTTCATATATATTTTTAATTTTTTTTAACAAAACACACACTTTATAAACAAAACGATCGAACTCAATTTTTTTATAATGAACATTATTCGCTTTTCCACTAGAACCACTCATCAGGTTCACTAAGAAACTATTTAATTCTATTGAAAATAATGCATATAACTATTTTTTTTTGCTCAGCAAATATGATTTTATTAAAATATTGAACAAGCCAATCCCAAACGTTATGTGCCTCATTAAAAACCTCCCTAATCCTAATTGGAGGAAAAGAGTACACACAACTGGAAAGAGAACACGACACAAGCTCCCGAAAAACATCGAGTTTACACAAATCTCGAAAGAGTGCAAACAAAATCTTTTACGCAAACTCAAAATTACCCGAAAAGAAAAATATCGGTCCAGAATTAAGCACAACCATACCAGCAGCCCTCATGTAACCAAATCCAAAGAAAATTGACACTAAGATTACTGCAGATTCTCAAGCGAACTCGCCTCATGACCATTCTTCTAAAAATGAGGCTAGAATCTTAATTTGGTTTAGACTTCCCAAAGCAATCTGTCATCTCAATAAATTCTCTAAGGTACATGATTGAATCTGAAACTGTGGTCTTTACCTCAATCTTTCACACGAACTTAAACATTTGCAACTCGGCAATACCCTTTGCAGAAAAGCAAAACACCCAACGCACAAAATGAACCAGGAAACATTGTAATAGCAAAACACAAAACAAAGACGTGCTCAGGCTTTCGGTCCACACAAAAGCAATACTCCTGACCAAAACTTCACACTTCCAATCCCGCCACACTTTTTTCAAAGATAAATCCAACTCAGATATAAATCCTAACAAACTATAAAGCCGAAGAAACTAAGACTAGAGAGTTCCTGAAGTAATCGAAAGAAACTCTTTAACCCAAACTACCAGAAAGGCACCATCTCGCCCACAACCACAACCACTCAAAATCGATTAAATGTTTTTTTACCTCAAATAAATTGTTAAACATTTTAATACAGTAATACTTTATACAAGAAAAAAATATAAAATGTAACGATTAAATAAAGACAAATATAAATCGTGTAAACACATATAAAACTAAATGATTTGACATTTTTGTAAATGATCTCAATTTACGCGATAATTTGTGGTTGGAGAAAGAATTCATATTTCTTTTCTGAAAATTTTATATTAATATAAAGATGATCGACCCATATACTTTAGGGCCAATCCCTTTTATTATTACTTTGCTCCTGGTTTTAAAGATATCTTAGGTTTACTAAAAGTGTAAAAAATATTTATAAAAGAAAAAGGGAAGATTTTGAGTAATAAGTCAATTTCATAATTTGTGTCACTGACAACTCTAGTCTCTAGAACTGATCTAAAAGTTATGACCTAATTTAGAATATCACCTGAAAATAAAAATTTAAATTTTAAAAAATAACAATTTACCAATTCAAAACTAAATACCAATTAAAAGTCACAATTTAAAAAATAAATAGTTTACGGGATAAATTACTTATAAATCAGTAACAATTTAGAAATTCGAAAGTCCTCGAGTGATGTCGAATCTATGTTTAGAGCGTTAATTAATCTGAAAATGATAAACAGAAAATAAAACTTGAGCTATATAGTGCCCAGTGTGGTCTTTTAAGTGCAAAAATTAACCTCTAATAATGTCTCTTTTTATGCCCCACACTAAAATTCACTTAAAAATTAAATTTTAAACTCTAACCCCAATTTTTACATTCTAAACCCTAAATCTTATGTCCTAAAAATATATTTTATCCCTAATTTCTTAAACCTTAACCACAACCTCTTTAAACTATAAATCCACTTTTTTAAAGTAAAGGTATAAAAACAGACATGATAAGAAACATGCGATTTCCAACCCTTGGGACAACATAAAGATAGAGAATAACAGTTGGTGGGTAGGCCTCAAACACAAATATATTCTTCATCTTTTACTTCTCTTACTCACATCATATATATATATATATATATTCGATATAAAGATGGTGAAAATTAAAAGTTTTTATAAGCGTTTTAGTTTTAAAGTATAAAGATTTAGTTATATATATAAGCAGAGAGAAGAGAGTGTAGTGGAAGTGGTAATTGAAGTTGAGATAGAGCCAAGTGGGTGTGGAAGATGGAAGAAAAGAGTGGTGAATATAAGAAAGGGCTGTGGAGCGAGGAGGAGGACCGGATCCTGATGGATTACGTAAGGAAGCATGGCAAAGGCAAATGGAATCGGATACCAAAAGTTACAGGCCTCAATAGATGTGGCAAAAGCTGTAGGTTGAGGTGGCTCAATTATCTTAACCCTGGTCTCAAGCGTGGCGGTTTCTCCGACCAGGAGGATGATCTTATCATCCGCCTTCATAATCTCCTCGGCAACAGGTGGTCACTCATAGCTGGTCGGGTTCCCGGAAGAACAGACAACCAAGTCAAGAACCACTGGAACACTCATTTGAGCAAGAAGCTAGGGATCAAAAAACACAAAAATAAGCCCACCGCTAGTTCTTCGCAATCACACCATTCAATTCCAAAGTGCAGAGATGATGCAACCAGTAGCGGCACTGGCAGCCAAGACATGGACTCTTGGTTTTGGCAGTGCTGTAATAACAATGACCTCCATTTCAATCTGCATACACCTACCACCGTCAATGTGTTGGAGTTACTAGACCACGACATGTCTCTTGATTTTGTTTCCCATGCCCTCTAATCTTCCTTTAGTTTGTTTGCTTTTTACTTGTACTTTGGATTGGTTTGGTTTGGTTTGGAACATATATCACATTATTAATTTCAAGTCCTTTCTTCCCTTTCAGTCCAGATCATGTTTGAAATCTGTGGCTCTTCTTCTTGTGTCTCGAATGTTCGAACCTTTCATTTGATGATATAAGTAAATACCATCTAAACTTGAATGTATTTTAGTCAACAAAGGCATTAGAGAACTTGAAATGTGCTACATATATGAATTGAAAGAAGAAAAAAAGGACTTCAAAATATTATTAAACCTTGTCTTGTACTGTATATTATTGATCCCTAATAATGAAGCATATGGATACCAAAACAAAAGAAAAATAAGAACCAATGAAACTAATTATTATGATGACACCCATTGAGTTTACCTATGCATCTTATGGCCTTTTTCATTGCATTTACCCTTCCTTTTTTTACCTTCTCCTTTTAATTATCTTTATTTTGTTCTACCTCAGGGTAGCCTATTGTATGTTGGTGGCTAGGGATGTAAATGAGATGAGAAAAACAGTGAGTTATTTGAGTTTAATTCGGTTAAAGCTTGATTCGAATTCTTAACAAGCCAAGACGAACTATCAATACCCGACTTGAAAAACTTGTGAGCTACTCGAAAATATAATATATTACATTATATTGGTTAATTAGTTAGGATTTAATTTTAAGGTTTAAGGTTAATTCAAGATTTAGAGTCTGGTTTGAGATTTAGGGTTAGGTTAGGTTAACAATGGTTGATAGGTTTTTTGGGAATAAGGTTTAGCAAATTAGGGGTTAGTTCGAGCCTGAGCTCCAATTTTTTTCCAAGTTTAATTGAGCTTGATAATTTTGAGCTCGCGAGCTTTCGAGTCAACTTTGAGTTTGATAATTTTAAGCTCGCAAACTTTTAAATTGAATCGAACTTAACCTTAAACATTTCGAATTTGATTTAAGCTTAACGATATTCAAGTTCGAGTTTACACCCATATCGGCTGCTCCTACAGCTACTAAAATTTCAAATAAAAACACTTTTCCATTCCTCCACTTTTGATCTCATTCTCTTTAGTATCTGTAAAAATGATTGACATAAATAAATAAAACACAATACGTATATGTTGATGCTGAAATTTATGAAAACAAGGCAAGGGGGAATCTTTGCTTTAGTTCTATAAAGATGATAGAAATCCCAGATTGCATGAAGACAAGAAGAAAAAAGGGGAACATAGGAAAGATAGATCCATCAAAATTCATGCAATAAAGGATTTGATGTACACAATCAATGGCCTATCTGCCCTCAAGTTGAAGTGATGATGGGCTTTCACAAATCACTTTCACATTGTCGAATGATCAGATACAGCCAAATAAGACAACTTTGCCTTTGAGTGTCCATCCCCACTCCACACTAAAATCAAATGATTGTTCCTTTTGAAAAGAATGTCACACTGAAAAAGTCGCCTTTTTCCTTCCTCTTCTCACCTTCATGATCTAGACTTGACAAATTTAGTTCGAGAATCGAGATTCGAATTAATTTTCCAATCTGATATTTGATATGGATTTGAATATGATAGTTTAAATTTGATCAGAATCCGAAGTAAATCATATTGAACCATAATTAAACCAAATTTTAGTTCAATCGAAAATTAACCCAAGCCGAAAATAATCAGAACCAAAAATCAACTCAAACCTAAAATCAACCCGAACTAAAAGTAATCCGAATTTAATTTGCTCAAATATATATGTTTTATTCTCGTTTTGTATTATATTACTAATTAATAACCACCTTTAGTAATAGCTTAATTGTTTAATATCATCTTTTCTCTTTTACAAGATCATATTCATATATTGACTCAAATAAAAAACTGACCGATCTGATATTGACCCGACCCGAAGAAGCAATCGAATAGATATTGACCCGAACTGAAAATTAACTGATCTGATATTGACTTGACTCGAAAATCAACAGATTTGATACCCAACCCGAAATAACATGGACCCGAACCAAATTCGAATCAGTCCCGATCTGATCCGAATTGAACCTAAACCGAAAACAACCCAAACTAAAAATCAATTCGAACCGAAATAACCCAATCTGAATCCTACCCGAACGAACCGATTTCTGCCTTTCATCCCACTCCATATCTCGTTTTATTTTCAAAGACATACTCATTCGTACATGAGAAAGGCATGCATCTATAGCAAGTAAAAAGCAAAAGTGGGTTTTTTCCACATCAAACATCTCTCCATTTGTAATTAACCTAACATCAGATAACAAAAGGAGAGGTTGTTTTAGCAATAGCAGGTTGATAGTGATTATGAATTTGAAGACAAAAGGTAAAGAGATTTGAGATATTATAATATTAGGTGATAAAACAGATAATTATGAAAGTAATCTGCGTTTTTTGGTTGGGTGAAGATTAATCTTTGTTATCTCATCTCCTAAGGAAATGGTGGCCATGATTGGGACGCACATTGTGTAATTATAAATTTCAAAGTAGTGGAGGACACTGGGCGGCTCTATAACCCATTAAACTGTGTCTTAGTTAAGACTTAAGCAGATGTTGCCGTCAATGTTGGGAAATGGAAATCAAATTAAAGATTATATACATGTGCTTGCAGCTTGCATTTGCCTCTGCTATCTACTTGATTGCTACATAATGCCATTTTTGCTGGGGAAAAAAAAAATCTCCCTCTCATCATTACTCATTTATTGGGCTGATGAACAGGAGTTCGTGGTGGAGGAACTCGGGAGTATATCGTATAACAGAGTTTTTACATGGTTACGGTACGTACTAACTTAAAATATTAAATTTTTTGATAATTTTTTTAGTTGATGGTCGTCACTATCGATACTCAGAGACAAGTTTCGATACTTAACATCAACAAAAAATGTTATCAGAAGTGACAAGTTTCGATACTTAACATCAACAAAAAATATTATCAGAAGTGACAATTATCGATACTCGAAGCCAAATTTCAATATATTTTTTTAAACCGATCTACAATGTTATCAAATGTAACATTATAAGTTGGTGAATATTATTTTAAATTTAGTATTTTATAACATTTCAGTTTGTGTCGGACCATAACGGTACCATAACCCTAATGTACCCAAGACTTTTCCTGGGAACTGGATCAGAAAAAAAGAGGGACTCTAGTTGTAGAAATTCATACTTTAAATTCTAATTAAGGAGATGTAAGATTAGGTTTCAACTCAAAATCATTCTTAAAATTAAACGGAGGAAAATAATAAAGACAAAATAATTATTGAGAATATTTTTTTTAATATACTGGTATGATTAAATGGTAGTATCTGTTTAATTTTTTTAGCCCTTTTATAAGGCACACACATGACACAACATGCACATATGGTGCTTGAACTTCAGTCATCTGGATAGAACACACCATTCTTTACCACTAAGACCACTCCAAAGGTTCAATTATTGAGAATATTAAACTCAAATGAAACATATTATTAATTTTATAATATGCTTTAACTTTTAGGTTTTGATTATTTTGTAGCGTTTTGAAATTTATATTTCTATAAGCCTTAAAAATGAAGGTATAAATCTGTGATCTTTTAGATGTTACAGTAGTAACTATATTAACTAAACTGATACTTGATCAACACTACACTTTTGTATTATTGTTGATATTATCAAAAGTAAACCAATATGAATTTAACTTCAATTCAAATAGTTATAAACGAACCCAACAAGTCCTCTAACTCTTTAAAAAAATTAATTTGGCGTCTTCAAAAATTTTAAACATTCATATTAAAAACAATATTTTTTAATATTGACAATTAAATTTTTAATTTGACCTCTTCAACTTTTTTGTTTAATGATAATTTAAATCTTTAAAATTTTAAATATTAGATAAATTAAATATTGTCTCTCAATTTTAAGTTTAATTACTTAATAAATTTTTATGTTTTTAAAATTAAATAATTTAGCTCATCCTGACATTTGATCCTTGCTCCGTTACTGTATATTGGTTACTTGGTCTGATCCTCGACAAGTATAGTCAGCAAAATGGTTGGCTTTGGCATAAATGTGGGTTTGATGTTTGTATTATTTAGGCCCAATACACAGTGTATCTCACTATACACCTTAATGTTTTTTTTTTACCGGACAAATTTGACTCGAGACTCGAGATTCGTACTGATTTATTTAATTCGAAAGTTGATATTGACTCAAACATGATGACCTGAATTTGATCTGAAATAAAGAAATAAATTAAATCGAAACGCAACCGACCCAAATTTTAGTTGAATCGAAATGGATCTGAATCGATTTTTAACCGAACCGAAGACAATCTGAAATAAAAAAATATTAAAAGAAATAAAAAAAGATGAGATGTGAACTACCATACAACTCATTAAAAAGTTATATATAGGAGTGTAAAAACTGACCCGACCTAAAACCCCAACCGAAACCAATTGATTCAAAGGTTGACTTGAATCCAAATATTGTTAAATTATACTTCTGAGTTTTGACCAACATACCGCTAAAATATGGATTAGGGTTAATTTATAAATCAACCATCATTAAATTATTTATATATATATTTTATTCACAAAATTAATTACGTCAATTTCATCTAGCTTTAAAAGGAAAGTTTGTATCTCATTATCAAATGTTTTTCTTTGAATAATTTACAAAGTAATATATATATATATATATAGTTTTTTTTAACTCGTTGATAAAGTATATATATATACTTTGTAGACAAAACTACTTGAACTCAAATCTTCTAAAATAAACAATATTTTTTTTTACTAGGATCACTCATTAAGTTCTCATCTAATTCTTTTAAAGAAGATACAAGTGAAAATATAAAACATAATCAGGGATGGACCTAGAGGGGGCTGGAGGGATCGATCGCTCCCCCTAAAATTTTGAAATTCCTATATGATTTAGAATTTTTTTAGAAATTTTCTATATATTTCTTATTGAAAATTTATTTTTGCCTCTTAAAATTTTATAAGTTAGTCTATCTTAAAATTTTATAGGTTTATCCCCTACCATAAAATTTTGAGTATGTACATAAACATAATAAACACATTCTATAACTATAACCATAATTCAGACGAAAAACTAGATCTATATATAACCAAAAAATAAAAATATGTAGCACAAACGAATTCAAAAACGGATTGAAATGTACCCCAACTAATACTAGAAACATTTGAATAGAAACTTTGTACAAGGTGGGACGAAAATCCTGATATGCATATATTTACACATGAAAATTAAAATGTCAATTGAATTTTCTAAGTATATTCAATTTAATTGTATATATTCAAAAAAATTGTATAACATCTAATTGGGTTTAGCTTGGTTGCAACGTACAAGAAGATGTAGGATCATATATGCTTAAGCATTTAATTTCTTCTAATTTAATGATAAGGGAGATTTTGATAGTTCATGTAGGGGAAATAAAACTTGACTCGACTCTAAAAATTCAATTAACTCGAGGCGAAAATACTCGACTCGTCTTGACTCGACTTGAAATTTCATAAACTCGAACAACTCGAAAAAATTTCATATAAAGTTTGAGTTGTAAAATGGAAATTCGAATAACTCGAAATTTTTAGTGATTAGTAGATTTATTTTTAAGTTCGAGACGAGTCTTTTTATGAAATAGATGTTGCGTGTAAATAAGACTATCGCAATGTAGTGCAAGTGTACACGACGCAAGTAGTAAAGTGATACGTAAGTATCGGATATCGTCTCCACAGGGACTGGGATAATAGCCTTAACCTTGAATTGCTGCACAGAGAAAGAAAAGAAATAGTTTAAATTGTTTGTCACAAAATAATAACGAGAACTGGAAATAAAAGAGTAAAGAAATCATGATAGAGAGAATGGGCCGGTATTGATTTGCTCAGTAGTGTAGGTGTTGCAAAGTCTAGGAATCTTTGTTCTGTCGTTGCGCCTGTCGCGACAGCACCTGCTGCGGCAGCGGTTCGTTATTGTCGCGACAGCGAACACACAACTATGTACTTCAAGCTTGGCAAGAATCCCTGCTGTGCCTTGGCCTATCCCTAGGTCTAAGTCTGTCGATGAACACGTCTTTGATGATACCCCCGGCGTGAATCGAAGGATGAACACCGATGTTGTTGAATTCTTCCTTAGCCACTTAACCTCGTCCTATCCCTAGGTCCGAGATAGTTCAACCATAAACTGGAGAACCCGTACTTATTCCTTTCGTATACTTAACTCTCCCGATATTAAGTAAATGTATAATCTCACAATGCTCTCCCAATACTCTTGCAAGATGTTTAGAACTAGAATAAGCAAACTTGAAGTTTATTTTATTGAACAGAAAAAATTCCTAAACAAAGCAATCCTTGCAACTACTTTACAGAATCAACCCTTAGCCCTAGGGGAAGTTTAGAACATGATGTGATGGGGGAAACAACTAGGGTTTAGAGGGATGACAGCTAGAGAATAAGATGCCTCTCCTAGGTCGAATTACATGCCTTTATATAGGCCTTGGGTTCATGTTTTCTAATATGGCAAGAGTACAAGTTTAAATTAAAGTACAACTCTATTAAAGACTAAATCTTCAGAGTAGATGCATTTAACTCGCCCTCTCTTCTTGCTTGGGATTTCTTCCTTGAACTTTGGGCCTGACCTTCATTCTATTCTAGGACTCGGAAAAATATGGGAGTACTCCACGTCAGATCAGCATAATTTTCTCTTTCTATCGAGCTCCAATTCACTTTTTCCCTCCAGCATGGCTGTCGTCACGAGCTGCCACGGCAGCACTCTCTTTCTCGACTGCAGTCTTGTGTTCCAGCTCTGCTTCTCCACTGCCCTGCGTCTGCTACAACAGCTACCTGCAAAAGTAACCAAAATCAGCAGCAACTGTGCCATTTTACTTAATTGTGATGTATGAATGAAAACTAACCTAAATGCAATGAAATATGCTTGAATGCAGCAGAAAGATGGGTTAAAAAAGGGGTAAAATATAGAACTTTTACACACTCAAAACACCCTCAAACTCAAGTTTTTGCTTGCCCTCAAGAAAATATTACCTAAAAAATTTTTAGGACCCGATATATAAAAATACGAAGAAATATTGTCACATGTGAAAAAATACGAAGAAATATATATATGTGCATATCTTATATGATTAGAGAAAGTCGTTTAGATTGGAATTAAGCCGTAAGATAAATAATTACAATTAAATTTTTATAGGAACACAAAAACTCGACTCAAATTTCTTAAACTTGACTCAAATCAAAAAAAATTCAAATAAAGTTTGAGTTGTAAAATATGACGTGTCAACTCGAATAACTCGAAATTTTTTTGACTCGACTCGATAGAACGCTCACCCCTAAGTCCAGATATTGTATAAAAGGGTAAAGTACACAAACAACCATTAAACTATGAAAATTATCGTTTTGGTCACTAAACTTTCAAATATTACTAGATGATCATTAAAATTATTAAATTGTTGCAAAATGGATATTAAATTTATCAAAATATTACAAAATGGTCATTAAATTAATCAAATTGCTATACTATTTTATAATGTCCAATGATCATTTTTGTAACAATTCGATAATTTAAAGACAGTTTTGTAGCTTTTGAAAGTCTAGTGACCAAAACATGAACATGAGAATAGATGGATCACCAAATTGGTAGTTTACCCTGAATATAATAACGTAAGTTTTAACCAAAACGTGGTCAGGTAGAGGCGCGTTTTGTTGCAAACGCACTGAAGAATCCCAAATAACTGTTAAACTACCTGCAATTTTGTCCTTTTTTTTGTTTCTCATTTACTTGAAAATCAACAGATCCAGATAAATCATCATCTTCTTACGAGGATGTTTTAGTTAAACCCTAATTTCTAAATTCATGATTAATCTCCTTTCACTTGTTTAGGGATATTTAATTAGAATATAATTTATTTCTAATGGACGGATCAGAAAACGATGCAGCCACGGCGTCGGCGGCGCCAAAAGCAAAGTGGACGAGCGAATTCTCTCGGGCATTTCAGTACTACTTGGATCGTTCAACACCGCGTCGCACTGAAAGATGGATTGGAACTGTCTTCATTGCGTCCGTTTACGTTCTTCGCGTTTACTTTCTGCAAGGCTTTTATCTCGTATCCTATGGTCTCGGAATCTACATTTTGAATCTATTAATTGGTTTTTTGTCGCCCAAGGATGATCCTGAACTAGAGGTTTTGGAGGGAGCTTCATTGCCGACGAAAGACTCCGACGAATTCAGGCCTTTCATTCGCCGACTTCCCGAGTTCAAGTTTTGGTAAATTGAAATCAACCCTTGTTTTTAATCTGGGTTTTCTTTATTGTGATGAATTCTGACAGAAATGTGATGGAGTAGTTGGGTAAAATTTTCATTTATTTGTTTTGTGAAGTGAACTCATTATATTGCTGTATTACTTGAATATATATATATATATATATATATATATATATATCCCAAGTCTTCACTTTACCGAAAACATCTGTGTTTGGCATTTGGAAATACTATCAGAACCTAAAATGATGTATGCAACGTATGCTATATCTTCATTTTTCTCGAAAATAATGATGTCTGGCATTTCTTATCCTACATATATTCATGCATGAATATAGATAGGATCCTTTATACTTTCATGAATATAGATAGGATCAGGGATGGACCGAAGGGTGCTGGTGGCGGCAACCGCCCCCCTAAAATTTTGAAAATCATATATGATTTAGAAAAAAATTAGAATTTTTTCTGTATTTTTTATTAAAAATCTATTTTCGCCCCTAAATTTTTATAAGTTTGCCCCCCCTAGAAATTTATAAGTTCTCCCCCTCTAACCTAAATTCCTAGGTCCGTCACTGGATAGGATTGTTTATATATTCAAAAAACATTGAACATGTACATACCGGACACATAACGGTCACGATCGGATTAGGTAACGTAGGATATACATGTCTTGTAATAAGATGGGACAGGATTTTGGGTTCATGAAAGGTGTTCTCTCTTAAGATCATTGCTAGAAATTGTTTCCTACATGTGTGCTCTGTTCTTGGTTTCTCATGGAATTTGATTTTTGGTGTTTGTGATTTCAGGTACTCCATTACAAAGGCATTTTCCATAGCTTTGTTAATGACCTTATTTTCTGTATTTGATGTTCCTGTGTTTTGGCCTATATTACTCTTCTATTGGATTGTCTTGTTCCTTTTCACCATGAAGCGTCAGATAAAGCACATGATCAAGTACAAATATGTTCCTTTCACCATTGGAAAGCAGGTCACATTTCACACCTATATAATTCAGCTTTTAAATTTGCGGCCAACCTTTTTATCATTTGAATATATCAGTAAAGTGTTCTTTTGGCCCTTAACAGGCGTATACCGAGAAGAACACCACTGCCACCGGTGGCATGGGTTTATCGACGGATTGAAGGTTGTCAACACCCTATTCTGGATATAGAACTTTCATACTTTTAGATTTTAACTGTAAGAGTCATGCATCTCACACACAGTCTATATCTCGGTGTTCAACTATGTTCCACAGTCAAAACTGGTTTTGTTCTTTCGCCAAGCCTCTTCCGATGTATTTTCATTCACTTAAATTTTGCATCATTAGTCCATGTATTCATTTATTTAAAACAATGCTCCAAGATTGTTTTGCTTGCATGGTTGTTTGTTGATGTCTGGCATAAAGAAAAGAATGCTTTTATTATTCATACACTGAATGTACACAGACACAGACACAAAGATCCGGTTCAATTGCTATCTTTCTCAAACAAAACGACTGAGGCCTTCTTCCACAGTGGTGTATTTCACTTCAGGGTATAGCTCAGAAGCTTCGAATCTGAATGATGGTTTGATCTCGAAGTTGGTGCAGTCACCATTGATAAAGTTTGCGTGACAGATGGCCAAGACAATATTGAGTGGACTTGGAGCCTCTACAAAAATTGATCAAATGCCAAACGACAACAGTTAACACGGTAAACGTATTTCTATGAATTGCATGAATAAAACCAAGAGCAGGGGATTTTATCAACCTCGGATCTGTTTCAGAAGTTGTTCTTCTGGAACATATGTTTTCTCAAGGGTTTTGCCGATCAATTTCTCCCACAGTGCAACAAGGTCATTGAATGAGCAGGTGTTTTTGGGAGGCCTGATGAACAGGGTCTTGTTCAACGTTCTCGGATCATCGACAGCTTTGATAGTGTAAGTTCCGATGTCATGTTCATGGTTGATAACAGCTGCAAACAGAACCGGATCCAAATGGCGGTTACAGATGCTTTGTTTAATGATCAACTTTTCTGATTATAAATGCTTTGTTTACCTTTGGGATTTCCATCGCCAAGTATGACCACCTTGTCTCTTGGGGGAGAGGTGAGTCCTGGCTGTGACAAAGTGGGAAGAAAGTAGACTGCAAAGCTGTTAGAAGCCACATAAGTGTAAGGGATCCCTTCAGCCTCAATGGCACGACGGAGTTGAGCCTTGATTTCGAATAGTGATCTCGCCGGCTCAACCACATTATGCAGGTCGACGTCCATTCCAAATTCCGATGGGAAAAATCTCTGATCATTAGAGAGAAAAAAAAGGTTAGACTTAGAATGGAATGAAGAAATTGAGAAACTGCTAATTACGGTTACTAGTTAATTAAGTTCCTGCAAAATTCAATGATCCAGAGCCAGCAAAATCTGTTCTATTTCCGTACTATGTTGAAGCTAGTTTAAGATATGTTGGGGGACCATGAGTTAATTTAAACAGAGAAACACCAACCTTAACATTCCCAGCCTCTTTAATGGCAGCAATGATCTTCACTTGATCTGCTATCTGCGACAGACCCACGGCTGAAATCACCACATCAACTTGCTTTATTGCCTTGACCAAACTCTCATGGTCGTAAAGATCCCCCTGCGTTTGAATGCCCACAAAGATCAAAACAAAGAACTACTCATATTTTCACAGCCATGAACAGGGATTTAAATCGCAGTTACGGCCGTATTTTTTATCGCGATATTTTATCACGGTTGCGGACATAACGAATATTATTGTGGTTATTGTGGACATTTATTTTCTGTAACAATTTTGATAACGTAATTGAATCTTTGGCCATGAAGGACTCGAAGACTGATTACTTACGATCAAGAAATGGACCCCTAAGTTCTTGAAGTCGTCGATGATTTTTCCCTTAGCAGGATCGGAGAGGGTGGACTCTCTGACTAAAGCAAAAGTGGGGTGACCCTCTTTTGCACTGGCTTCGACGATGAACTTTCCGATGTATCCGGTTGCTCCCATGGTCAAAATCTTGCTCTTCTCGGCCATTGGTGAGTTCCTTCAGCTACAGAAACGAAGACTATGTTGGTATAGAAAACAAAGATAAATTTTGTTTATTGTAATGGAAGTTGACAGAAAAATGGTGCACTATTTATGAATAAAATACCGCCCGACGGCATTTACTTTTTATTTTTGAATAAAATACTCACCTGCCATGTTATTTCTACCAAACATCGGACAAAAATTCTCAACTTCTTTTTAGTAATCCTATTTATGTTTCAACACTATAAAATATTACAAAATTATATTTTAAGTCTTAACCTTAAATTCTCAATTCTATAACCTACATCATATATCCTAGAAAATACACTCCACCTTAAATTCTCTAAACTTTAACTATAAACCCTAAATTTAATTTTGAACATAAAAATATAAATAAAAGACCGAAAAAGAAGAGAAAATTTCCATCCCCAAACATCTGTCATGTTATTACAATAAAGAAACCTGCCCCGAATTAACGCTATTCAAGCTTCAAGGAATTAAAAAAAAAGACAAAGATAAGCCGACAATAATGGATAGCCTAAACAACAATAAACAAAAGGATAGCAGCCCCGAATTAAAGCTATTCGGATAATTCTACATAAATGACATGTACCCACAATATATCACTATTTATATATATCGTGATGTATTATTAATTATTTTAATTAGTTTAATTTTAAGGAACAAAATATTTTTTTTAAAAGGACCGAAAATGTTATTAGAATAAAATCTTTAACAAATAATTTTTATATTAATTTTTTAGATTTTCTTTTATTTTTTAATTTAAAAAAATAATTAAACTTTTATTACTATATTAATTCCTACCTTCACTTTTTTTTTGCTAATACAAGAAAAAATGGCAAGGATTAGTTCCTTCTATCTGCATCCAGCAGCCCAAGCGCCGCCTGCGGCGGCTCCAGCAACCATAGCTCGCACCGGTCCTCCTTCTTCAACAGCCGCGACAAGTAGTCCGCTACCCGATTCCCCTCAGGCCCAACATGTTGGACAACAACTTCCCATTCTCGACATAGCATACCAAAAATCAAATCCACCAAAGCATCTCGTCGCAACGCCGAAGATTCGTTCTGGAGCATGCTAGCCACTTCTAAGTTATCTGTCTCAACAACCACCCTCCGATGGCCGAACCTCCATACATGGGATAATACAACATATATCGCCCATAATTCCGCTCTCAAAACCGAACATCGCCCCACCTTTCGTGAGAAACCGAAAATCCATTGGCCATTCTCATCTCGCAACACCCCCCCAACCGTCGCATATCCTAAGCTGCCATACACGGCACCATCTGCATTTGCCTTTAACCAGCCCGTGGGAGGATGTTGCCATCGCACCAACTTGACGGCACGCCTATTACCGTCGTTAACAGCAGCAGTCGCCTTGCTAAACTCAACAACGGTCTCTAGACACATCGGCACGAATGCCCTTGTTTCCACAAACCCCACATCCATCACCAAGCTACATCGACGTTTCCATAGATGCCAGCATATCACAGTAAACCTTGTAACCCAAGTCGACTGTCCATCGGGAAACCGTCCCTCGTTTCGCAGATTATAGTCCAGCCACTCGTCGAATTGCATTGCCTCAAAGCCTGCAATACACTGCACCGGCACCACCTGTCTCCAAACCTGCCGCGCAAACGGGCACCGCCGGAGCACATGATCGATATCCTCTGATCCCATACGGCAGACTGCGCAAACACCATCCGCGCACATGTGACGTCGCTGCCGCTTCATGTTAGTTAGCAACCCCTTTCGCAACACCAACCATAAAAACATTCGCACACGGTTGGGTAGGTTCAGCGCCCAACCATCTATGAGAAGATGTCTTCTTGTGAGAGTGCCAAGGAGGTATGGGACAAGCTTGAAGTCACATACGAGGGAACTGATGAAGTCAAGGAGACCAAGATTGGGCTCCTAACCTTAGAGTATGAGAACTTCAAAATGAATCCGGAAGAGAACATCGAGAAGATGTTTGATAGGTTCTCCACTATCACCAATGGTCTCAAAGGCTATGGAAAAGCCATCCCGGAGGAAAAGCTTGTTCGAAAGCTCATCTACTCACTTCTCGAGTCTTGGGACTCAAAGAGGACCGCCATCATCGAAGCCAAAAATTTGAAGACCTTGAAGCTTGATGAACTTATGGGGTCTCTCCTTACTCATCAAATCATGAAGAAGAAAAAAGAGGATGAGAAGAAGAAGTTAGAGCTATGGGAGAGAAGAAAATCAAAGGGCTTGGCATCAATGCAAGTGCCATGGCTCTCAAATCCTCCACTTGTCATCATGTTTACTCAAGTGAAGAGGAGGATGAAGATGAAGAGATAGTTCATCTCTTCAAGAAGTGTGCCCCGTTCATGAAGAAAGCTTTGAGAGAGCTTGAACGAGAACCCAAGAGAAAGGAGAGGGCAAGCACTTCAAGCCATAAGAAAAAGGCACATGTGGCTACTTGGAGTGATGAGGACTCCACCGACGATGAACAAGCCAACCTTTGACATATGGCCATCGAAGAAGATTCAAGGGTAACTTCTAATTCATCTACTTCATGTTCTTATTCTTTTGATGAATTACAAGATGCCTACGATGATTTGGTTTTAGATTTTAAAAGCCACATTTTGAAAAACAGTAAATTGATTTCAAAGTTAAAAATTCAAAATGATTTGCTTTCTAAAACCAAACTTGAACTTGAAGCAAAACTTGAAGAGTTTGAATTAAAATGTTTTGATTTACAAAAATTGCTTCAAAAAGTTCAAGAAGAAAATGATTTGATTTCCAAAGAGCTAGAAAAGAAAAACAATTTTGGAAAATCAAATTTCTATGTTAGACAATCTAGTGCCCCTAGATTTATTAAAGGAAAATGTTTTAGAAGTGTTTGGGTCCCAAAAGGACTTAATACTTCAATTAAAAATGATGACATTGAAAAATGGATTCCAAAGGGGACTAAAATTTGTGCTACTAACGTTCATGAATCCAAAGCAATTTGGATACCAAAAATTACTTGATTGTCTATTGCTAGGTGTGATGGAGATGTTCAACAAGTCAAACATTGAGGGGGAGCTCCATACACACAAGGAAGAGCACTTGAAGAAGGAAGACTTCACATCCTCCCTTGGGTTCAAGTGTTGGTAAAATTTCTAGTTGTTTTGATTTAATTTGTTTTATTTTTATTCAACTAGATGATCATATATGTTGAGCTAACATCTTTGATGATGCTTTGAGTAAGGGGGAGCCATTTTAAAACCAAATTCATATTTTTATCAATTTTTACCTCTATTGTTATTTTGAACTTAATGTTTTAATTTTTTTTGATATAACAAAAAGAGGGAGAAATTGTTTGAAAAATTAAATTTTCAAATGAATAAGGGGAGCTTTATTTGAATTAAAATTTTTAATCTCCTATTCACATTTTTGAAGTTAAAGGGGGAGAATCCCAAACAATTTTTCAAGTGAGTTTTATTATATCAAAAGGGGGAGATTGTAGAACTAATGTTTTGATATAATAATTGAAAAATGTTTTGGACTGATTTAAAAAGTATTTAAAACATTTCCAAAGTCCAAACAACTTGAAATTATGTTTAGGGGAGTTTTTAAAAGGGTTTTTCATGTTTTTCAAAGCCAAACTTCTCAAAACTGTCCAGCTGTTTCGAAACACCTTAGGGCGTTTCGAAACAGGGGGTTCCAGTAGCAAAATCGTTTTGATACTTGTATCGAAATGGGCTTTCCATGGACAGAATTTTTGCCCAGCGTTTCGAAACGGGCTATGCCGTTTCGATACGCCTACGTGGCATTGACCCCAACGGTCATAAACCCCAACGACTATTTTCCCAACTAACTTTTAAATGCAGGCGTTTCGATACGGGCCTATAGCGTTTCGATACGGGTTTCGAAACGGCAAGAGGGTGTTTTGATACGAATGCCCTGACAGACTGCAACGGCTCTTTCTACTTAAAGAGCGTTTCGAAACGGGTTCAAGCGTTTCGAAACGGGGAGCTGCAGAACTGCATTTATGGTGGGAATTAAAGTCCTCAATGGCTCCAATATGATCCCAACGGCTAGTAACGGCTACAAACTCATTTGAGAGTATAAAAGGGACCTCCAAGCATCAAGAGAAGGCTAATGCTCATATTGTTAAACATCAAATGATCAAAGATTGTCTTAGAGCTTAAATTGTCATTTATTGTATAGACAAACACTAGTGAGCCAAAATTGTCAAATTTGCTCAAGTGTTTTAGGTTTTAGGTGAGTGCTTAATTGTGCAAACAAACACCTATTAAAGGGTTTTAAGTTTGCTTATTGTGTCTCTTTGTAAAGAGGGTTTCAATCAAGGCTTTGGGTAGAAAGCTTGATTGGTTGTAAGGGTTTCCTCCTAAGCCTAGAAAAGGGGACGAATCAATAGTGGATTGATTGAGAAATCCTTAGTGGGGAGCTAAGGTAGTGGATGTAGACCTTGGTTAGAAGGTTGAACCACTATAAATCTTTGTGTCTATTTACATTCTAGCTTCCACAACCCTTCCACCCAAAAATCCATCTCTCCACCACTTGGTGAGCCACATTGGTTGAACAAATCGAGCACCTCACAACTTAACAACTTACCCTAGACCTATTGGGCGTAGGGGATGCCTTAGGTCCATAAGGGCTTACCATCATTGAGCCTACAGATCTTCAATCATATCCTAGATAAAATTAGTTTATATTTAGAAGACTGAAATACCAGAAAATAGATAGATATATTTTATATCAAAAGACAAAAGTTGGTGATTGTGCTTTCATTTTAGATGATAGAGTCATACTTTTAATTTAAAGCAAATAATCTTAGTTTAGAACAAAGGGAATATTCATGGACATATGGAACACTCTATTTGGTCCAATTTTTTTCTTCGTAGTTGGTAATTATCAGAAAGAGAACAATGAACATCTGACAATTTTAGACTGATTTCAGAATGAGGTTCATATAAAAAGGGGGTTTGATACTAACGACTCAAACAAGATATTCATAAATTGAATCATCGGGATTATTAAGATTTCAAATATATCGCGAGTGACTCAATCATTAAAGCTTCTGAGGGCATTATGGTCATTCTGACCTTCATGGGTATTTTGGTAATTTAAACCAATAAGGTATAAACGATGATGTACAAAATTTAAGAATTCTAGTTGCCCATTAAGTTTCCGAGTCCCTTTTAATTAACCGGAACTCATCAATACAATGCTTATTATTTAACCGAATAGGTACACCTTAAGTATTCATTTCTCATGATTGACTACGGTGTAACAAAATGGTTCGCCTTCACCAATCAACCACTGATCGTACTACGAGAAATTGAATATCTATTCAAGCGATATTTTTCAAGTATTCGAACATGTGCATTGCACCCGAACTCAATCCATGGCATCGAATGTACCTTTGGAGAATAGGTTACTCTTACTATTGACTATGTACTTTCTCCAAATAAATCGCACATGCCTTTATATTGTATTCTTCCAATATCACATTAGTATCAGAAATGACCAACAAACACGGGTCGTGTATTACCACTTTTAAAGCCATTACATTTTTCTAGCTTTATTAGTATTTCTTATTCCAAGTCTTAGAGATATTTTTAGTCATTTTAGTATTCGAAGGTATTTCAGACACTTCGATACCAGAAGGTGTTTCAATAATTTTGAGCCTTTCGGTCCTTCCAACTATTCATTCATTTCTAATCTCGAAGGTATATTCATCATTCCGGTTAATTTGGCAATTAGTGCCCAAAGATGTTTCAGTCGTTTTGGTCATTACGGTCATTCCGATCAATTCAACCTTATCAGTATTTTCAATCCTTTTAGTCATTTCAATCAATTCAATCTTTTACGCCACTTTGATTAATCCAGACATACAAATAGTTTTTTGTAACTTATCTTCGGAGACTTATCCAGAATTCAAAAAGATCCAAGTTCTTTACAATTTAAAAGGTTTAAGTCTTGCTATCATAACTTCCCAAGTAATTCGAGGTTTTCAGATGCAATTTTTGTAAATCCAAAACTTTAAGCTCAAAATCTTTAATATTTGTTTCAAACTCTAAATTGGTTTTAGAAAGAAAATCATTTTCGATTTGTAACTTTGAAATCAATTTCTTGTTTTTCGAAAATGAAGCCTTGAACTAAAAAACTAATTCATCACAGGCTTCTTGTAACTCATCAAAAGAATATGAATTTGAACTAGATGAGTTAGAAGTTACCTCCCCATCATTGAGGGCCATCAAGCATAGGTGGGCTACCTCATCATCGGTGGAGTCTTCATCACTCCATGTGACCACATATGCTTGCTTTGAAGATGATCCCTTCTTGTTGGACTTGTGGGATTTCTTCATCTTCTTCCTCGATTCATGCTTGAATTTTTCCATTTTGATCTTCATGAACTGGGCAAATTTGTTGAAGAGATAGGCCATCTCTTCATCTTCGTTTTCCTCCTCACTTAGTTCTACATGATGGCATGTGGAGGATTTGAGAGCAACGACACTTGCGTTGATGCCTAGCTCCATGATCTTCTTCTTCTCCTCTTCTTTTTCTTTCTTCATAATTTGGTGAGTGAGAAGTGACCCCATGAGTTCATCAAGCTTCAAGGTCTTCAAATTCTTAGCTTCGATGATGACGGTCGTCTTTGAGTCCCATGACTTGGGAAGAGAATAGATAAGCTTTCAGACAAGCTTCTGTTCCGAGATGGCTTCTCCATAACCTTTAAGACCACTGGTGATAGTGGAGAACCTATCAAACATCTTCTCGATGTTCTCTTCCGGATCCATCTTGAAGTTTCATACGCTAAGGTGAGGAGCCCGATCTTGGTCTCCTTTACTTCATTGGTTCCATCGTATGTGACTTCAAGCTTGTCACATACCTCATTGGCACTCTCACAAGAAGACATCTTCTCATAGATGTTTGGGTCAAATGCACAAAAGAAGATGTGCAAGGCTTTGCAATTAAGCTCTATCTTCTTGCGGTCGTCGGTACTCCACTCCGCCTTGTTTCTTTGTGGCACAAACATGTCATATTCTACTATATCCCAAAGCTTGTAGTCCTTGGACTTTATGAAAAACTTCATCCTTGTCTTCCAATGGGCATAGTGAGTTCCGTCAAAGAAGGGCAGTTTGTCGATGGATTGCGCCATTGATCCGGTTGATTGAAATGATGACCGAGCTTGCCGGATCTTCTCAATAGGATGTTAATCTCTTTCAATTGAACCAAGCTATGATACCAATTGTTGGGATTTTTGGTGCTTGATTCCTTCAACCGTTCTTGCTCGCCAAGTGTGGAGAAGTGGGAAATGGGTGTTTTTGTGGGAATGGAAAGATAGACAATTTACACAAGAATTTATAGTGGTTCAACATTCTAACCAAGGTCTACATCCACTACCTTAGCTTCCCACTAAGGATTTCCAAACAAATTCACTAAGAATTTCGTCCCCTTTTCTTGGCTTAGGAGGAAACCGTTACAACGATCAAGCTTTCTACTCAAAGCTTGATCAAACACTCTCTTACACAAGAAAGACTTAGCAAACTAGAAATCCCTCTAGAAGGTATATGTTTACACAATTAAAGCTTTCACCTTAAACAAACACTTGAGCAAATTTGACAATTAAGCTCACAAGTGTTGTCTATACAATAAATTGAGCAATAAAGCCCTAAGACAAAATCTTGATCATTATGTTGTTGACAATTGAAGCATTAACCATTACTAGATTCTTGAAGGTCCCTTTTATACTTCTTAATGAGTTTGTAGTCGTTACTAGCCGTTGGGGTTGAATTGGAGCCATTGGAGACTTAATTTCCCACCATAAATGCAGTTATGTAGCTCCCCGTTTCGAAACGCTCGAACCCGTTTCGAAACACCATTGAAATAGAAAGAGCCGTTACAATCTGATGCAACACCCGTATCGAAACGTCATTGGCCGTATCGAAACGTCTGTCCCCGTATCGAAACGCTCTGTATTTAAAAGGTAGTTGGAAAATAGCCGTTGGGGGTTTATGACCGCTGAGGTCAACGCCACATAGGCGTACTAAAACGGCAGAGGTCGTATCGAAACGCTATGCAAAAATCTCACCCAAATAAATCCCGTTTCGAAACCCATTCCGAAACACTTTGACACTGTAAAGACCCGTATCGAAACACCTAGGTGTGTTTCGAAACACCTGGATGGTTTTGTTGGATTTGACTTTGAAAACACTTTAAACCTTTTTGAAATATCCCCTAAACATAGTTTCAAGTTGTTTGGACTTTAGAAATGGTTTTGAATTCTTTTTAACTTTGTCCAAAACATTTTTCAATTATTATATCAAAATATTAGTTCTACTAATTAGACTTTAACAGAATTAACTGTATACTTAACATGATCATGTAGACATTTATCGGATATTAAAATATTTCGTAAAACTTACAGAAGGTGGTAAAATATTACCTTTAATCCTTGCTATATCGGTCAACCATGATACTCCATTCGATCACTTCTGAACCCGAATTCGTCGTCCTTCAACAACCCGAATAAAAGAACTGTGAATACCTTCAATTACACAAATTCCAAGATTAGACCTTATTCACAATGCTCTTAACTGAATAATTAAATACATATAAGCACTCTCGGGTTCAAGGTCAGATTCAGAGGCCTTAGAGTCAGAATTTCGCAAAACAGACTTCAAAAACGAACTCAGGACGTCGAAAAACATAAAATAAGGGTTTTCAATTGACTTTTTGGTCAAAGTCAATCGTCAAAGGTCAACATTGACGTCGAACTGACGTCATCGGTCAAAATCAACGATGCCGTCAGCTTTCAAGTCAACGCTAACGTCATTGGTCAACTAGTTGAATCGAGAGAGTTGGCTCAAACGGGTTGACTCGATCAAGGGGTTGACTCATTGAGTTGACTCGGTCAACGGGTCGGGTCGGATCAGGCATATTCAGGTCGGATCGAATCGGGCAGGTACATGTTAGGTTGGGTTGGATAATTCAAATTTGGGTTTGGAAGAATAATAGGATCAGATCGGTTTAACTAGAAGGCTCGTTTGGTTGGGTTCAGACCGGTTCATAGGTCATCGAGTTTACTCAGTTACTAGACTCACCAGCATCTCACCAGAAACGTCATCGGCGACCCCAAACGACCCATTTTGGCCGGGAACAGAACAAAAATAAACTCAACAACACAACCACTACATTTATAAATCAAAAACAGGCCGAAAACTCACCGATTTTACCTGAAACACAAGGGACGACCGAAAATACACGCAACTCCGATGGAGCCTTTCTCGATGTCAGAACGACGATCGGTCAAAGGAGTTTTGCACTCCTTCACACACTGATCACGCCTAGACTTACGACGCGCCCTGTCGGCGATAGAGGCGACCGAAATCGAAGGAAAACTCTAAAGGTTCTGGGGAAGGTTTCGACGAGGCTTTAACACAATCTCCACGGCGGACGACATCTCTTTTGCGCGAGTGGTGGCCAAGGACAGGAGCAGAACGGGGCAACAGTTCGATAGACAGTAACGCGTGCCACGACACGACGATGACGGAGATCGGGGCAGTGGTCGGACCTAGGAAGGTGAAGAGTTGGTGTCTGAGTTATTATTTCTATTCAAACGAGATTATTGGTGACGGATGAGAAGCTGATTTTTAATTATTATTGAATATATCAAAAACATATTGGATTAAATATCGGATCGGGTGTGGGTTGATCAAAACCCGACCCGTGCCCATATGTGTAAATTGTAATGTGCTCATGACTATTCTTCTGTGATGATCTCCGTGATCACTTTCCTGAAATCTCAACTTAATTTCATGTGTTTTGTTGTGTATTTCTATAATTAATTCTTTTAAAACCAGTATTATCAAATATGAGTTCATGTCACAATGCCTGAATTTGACCTCTTTTCTTATATATATATGAACTCTTGAAGATGTTAAGTTTGAATATTCCTTTCCTTCATTTTTTTAATATTCTTCAATCAAGTTTTATAATAATTGCTCCAAACAATAAACTAAATTTGAATATTCTTCAATAAATTTTATAAATATGAAAAATTATCGTGGTAGTCACTTTTGTTTCATAAAAAAAATACTTTTGCTCATCGGTTTTTTTAAAAAATAACGTTTTGATCACTTACGCAGCTATTGTTTTATAATTTTTTGGCCACTTCGACGTTATATGTCATTAGTTTAATGATGTGACATGTTAGTAAAATGAGTTAATTTTTAATTTAACCCTTAAAATTTGTATAAAATATTAAATTGATCTTTAAACTTTAGATAAAATATTAATCTAACCATTGAATCTGACCAAAGTCCTCCACCGTCGATCACTATTCACCCCACCTTTGGTCACCGCTAGCTAGGGATGGGCACGGGTCAGGTTTTTGGCCCACCCGAACCCGACCCGAAACTAATAATTCTAAAAACCAAACCCGACCTGATTCAATTATTTAAAAAATCCGACCTGACCCGAAAATAAATATTCTAAACCCGACCCCGACCCGATCTATAAAAAAATTAATTTTAGGGACCTAATTATAAAAAATAATTTTAAGAGACGTGATTATAAAAAAAATAATAAATTTAAGGACTAAATTGTAAAATAAAAACTAATTAAGGACCAAATTATAAAATATATATATGGGGTATTATTACAAATATCCCTAAAAATTTAAGGGAAAATTACACTATTAGTCCCGGGTCGGGTCGAATTTTTTTACCCTAAAACCTGAACCCGACCCGACCTCACCATACACAAAAATTCGACCCGAACTCGATTTTTTCATAAAAATATCCGACCCAATCGGGTCGGGTCGAGTCAGAACCCGTCGGGCCGGGTGAAATGGCCATCCTACCGCTAGCTGACGATCATTGGACTAAAATTTTTTTAGTTCACTCCTTTTAGTTTCCTAAACGTGAATTCAAAGTCCATTTCATTAAAAAAAATACCCCAAATTCCACAAATTTGATGCTTTGTTTGACAATCAAATTTACATTAAAAAATCAAACAATTTTATAAAGCTACCTCATGTATATTTTTATTGACTTTTATGATATTTTTGGCGACTTTTACGATTTTTAATATATATAAACTTTTTTGTTATTATTTTATATTTAACTTTTGTTGATGTAGAAAATAGGAATATAGGATGGTACCGAACATGGTCGTGGATGCAAGAGGTTGGGGTGGTTTTTGGCCGTTACCCTTTCTGATTTGGGTAATAGCCGTTATAGATGTTTAAAAAATTGATAAATTGATAATTTTGAGTCATATTTTCTAGAAGTAAAAGTGGAGATTCGGTTAAGGGTGCACCTGCATGATGTGGACGATGTCAAATGTTCCATGTAAATCCGTCCCTGTGAGCAGGTGATACTTTTTATGGACAAGTGACAGAATTAGATCTGACTAATTGACGAACACTTTGAGTTATTGAAGTTGCTTAGAAGGCAAGATAAAGAGATTGGATCAAAAAGTAACCTTTTTTCACGAATTAAACCGGGTTAAACCCTAAGTTCCAGATCAAATTAGGTAGGAGACCGATATATTATTTCATGTTTTAGGCTTGGTCACCATCACATATGATCGTGTGAGTTTTGTCGAAAACAAGAGAAACGGTTGTCCTGACTTGTTGTAATAATTGCACTATTGTCCATGTATGCAGTCTAATTAGCTTAGAAAGAGACTTACAATTCGGTTGCCATGGTTTGGTCCACAGACCACGATTGAAACATGTCTTGGATGCCATGATTTTATCACGGCTTGCAATGGCCCTACACTTGCATGCGTTGAGATCAGCCCAACCAAATCAGATACTTTCTGACTAAAAATAGTTAGCCAAGTGGTTTACAGATTCAACATGGGTCCGTCCTTCCACTCAATATTGGTGATACAAATATCTTCACAAATGATATAAGTTTTCCGATTCGGATTCGAGTATAAAAACTTCAAACAAATCCCAGCAAAATAACTTTCATTATACATGTAGATGAACAAACTATTGCATATTGCAGTGTGAAACACACATAAACCAGCACATTATCATAGTAATATCATGTTCTGTATATACAGATTAAGCAGATAAATACACTCACATATGACATAACACACAAAACACCATTAGGAGCTAAAGACTAATTGGCACTGATGCCAGAATCTTTGTTGAGCTTCGAAGCAGCAAGGTTGGCAACGTGGAACTGTGGTCGGTAACTGCTCGTAGGGCGGTCGAGAACCGGAGGTTCATTCAAGAATGCCCAAGTGCTCCTAGTCCACCTACAATCATCCGTGGGAGAATCTTATGTTTGATAAAGAAATTCCCAAGTTTTTTAGCTTGTTTTTGGGGTTTATTGAATTAAGATTTTAGCTACTCACCAGCCATTTTTCTTTATTATATTATCCATGTTTATCTCTGAGTCCATGTCTAGGAAACCCTGGTTTGTATTGGGCAAGGGCATAGAGCTTGATCTCATATATTTCTTTCCATACTCCTTTAATGGAGTTTCCTGCCATAGATGAAAAACGAAAAGGCTAACGTATTCGTATCGAACACATAATCATATCCGACACTCATATTCGAAATTAAGTAAATTGTACCTGCTGGTTGGTACTATCTGGTGAGCCATGTATAGCCTTAAGATGTTCTTCCTCAGTTTTCTTCTTGGACTTCCAATAAGCTTCAATCTCTTCCTTAGTAAGTGACTTGTTTCTTTTGAGTATGACTAAAAGATCAGTTTTTCAAATGATCAGAAATTAAACAACAAGGGTTTAAGCTTAAAAAATAAAAAATAAAAAATAAAAACCAGATAAGATTTTTCTGCAAAGAACCTGATGTAGGATCTGATACAGGAGAATCCCATCCTGCCATTAAAGAACCCATTTTTTGGGTGATGATCTTTCACTTGCTTGAACCAAAACTGAAGTATGTTGAGTAACAAATATCTTGAGAAAAGTAAAGGGTTTTTATATAGGTGAGTCATGAGTTGCACCTTATCTGAGTCCACCTTTTAACTCGTTCTTATCCCTATGAAAATGGAAGACAAAGGGGGGCCAATTCATTGAGATAGCGACAAAAATGAAGTCTTTTATTCTGATAACTGATAAGCCTTCACCAAATCTTGTAAAATAATCTAGTGTTTAGTTAAGCTGCCCACAGATTTCACACAGTGGCAAGGCCACGCGTTTTGATCTGATTCGTCTGCTGATATTGCAACTCTGGTTTCTTAGCAGAGATCCATGCGCAGTCATTGGATAATGTGTATTTCCCCATGCTTAAGGTTCTTTTTTGAGTTATCTACTGGTATATACATCCATGTGACATCTACAAAGTGCAAACTACAATGTTTATCAGTATCTAGGCTTCCCAGGATTCACAAAAAAACAGAGAAATTTATGTTTTTAATGTGGTCTGGTGTTGTCTAGAAATAATCTAACAAAAAGTCTGATGTCATGAGGAGTTTCTACATAAATATTTATTTGAAGACTTGAAAGATGAAATCAACTCTCTTTTAGATTGGTTTATGAGAAAAAAAGAGTGTATAGAATTACATTCAATACGAGAATAATCACCAATTCCATGATACTTAGTGAGGTTATGTCTATGCACTGATATGATGGGTGGCATCGAAGTCGGTTGGCATTGGATTTTTCCAGTAGCTACATAATTGAGTCGAGCCTCTAAATGATTCTGAATTTGTTTGCCTATTTTCCTTATTTTTGCCTCAATTTTTCTTCTTCTAGAATTTTTTTTGGATAAGTGTTGTATTTTATTTATCCAAGACAAGAAGAACAAAACAGTATACTAAACTTGATTCTTAGGCATCCATCCCATAGGGAATTCCCCAAGCCTCAAGCAAGTTTCTATTTACATTATCAATTTGGACTAACCTATGTTGAATCTTTACACTCAAATTCATTTGTATACAAGCAATTAAATTGTCTATCTCTCTACTTACACCTTGGAAACGCCTCCGATTTCTTTCCGCTCAGACGCAGTACACATAGGAGCACCAAGCTAATTTCAAAATGTAAACGAGCAAGGACTTTCCCTTTAACCGAGTGCATAACCATTCAAGTTCCTCCTCCCAATTCACCATCATTCGATGAACACCACATCTCTCAAGAACAGCATTCTAAATACCCCGCGAGTAAGGACATTCAGCAAATAGATGATTCCTTGTTTCACTAGCATCCCAACACAGCACGCAAGAATCACTTTGCTCAAAAGGCACAATTCCCATCCTCTTCAATCTGTCCAGAGTTGGTAGTCTATCCAATATGACCATCCATAATCGAATCGAGTGCTTTGGAACTATGAAGCACGGGGACGGCCCTAAGGTGGCGTCCCGCGTCCCCAATACGTCCCCGTCACGGGGACAATGCGGGGACAGTTGGGGGACGTCCCAACTTTACCGGGGACGGTCAATATTTATTGGGGACGTACCCAAGGGCGTATCCGAATATATTTACTTGAAAAAATGGAAAATAAAACCTCCATCTTCTTTGTGAGCAAGGTTTTAAAAACTATTAAACTTATCCGAACTTAAAAAGCTCAAGGATAATAAAAGTAAAAAATTATACTTAAAATACTACAAAATAAAACATTCCACCTAAAAACTATAAACTTAACACTTAATCTCAACCAAAAGGCTAAGACTAGATTGCTTCCTTGTTCTATTTGATAAATGCCTATTTATAGGCTGCTTTCTTTCCTTGCTTTATGTATCTTAAGGATGTGGGATATTAGGTGTGTATTGTATTTGTAACCTGTTTTAAGGTTTAATCACTCAAGCTTTAAATAGGAATGGATAAATATATATTTCAGCCATGTCATCTTTTAATTTTATTATTTTAGTCATTCGTTTTCTCTTTATTTAGAATGTAAAGTTAAATTTTCGTTCAATTTAGTCATTTAATTTTAGTAATCTCTTAATCTAAGTGCTAAAAAGTAATTTAAAATTATTAGAATTGGATTTAAATAACTACAATTATAATTATTGTTTAATACAATTATAATTTTAGTCCTTATTGTATTATAAATTTTAATATTTTTTATTATATATATTAAATTTTATTTTATATTTGCCGTACCCTCGCCGTACCCGTACCCTCAAATTTTAAAAATTGCCGTTTCCTGTCCCCGTCCCCGTCCCCGTATCTGTCCCCGTACCTGTATCTGTGCAACTTAGCTTTGGAATATGGCCACCGAACCAGATCAATCTATGTCACACAACTGTAGGCCTGGCCTCACGAATCACGTCCCAGATGGCTTTAACTTTATCAGCTGTTCCTGCACCTAAGGATGCAGAAAGGATAGGCCTAAGCTTCAACATTTTCCTCAAATACCAGCTATGATGAGGCTTTCCTTCAATTGTCCAAACCTCATTGCATTTGAAGACATATTCCTTGACCCAGGCAACCCAAAGAGAGCCCTCAGTAGCTAGCATATGCTTCAGCAACAAGACAAGACAAGCTTTGTTCCATTCATGCAAATCCCTTATTCCCAAACCACCCTCTCGTCTTGGTTTGTAGATAGTCTTCCAACTGATCCTGGCACCAGCAGCAGCAACATTCTTACCTTTCCAAAAGAACCTCATGCAAAGAGATTCAATCTTCTGAATAACACCCTTTGGGAGCATCACTTACCTGCACCAATAGTTAACAACACTGAAAAGCACACTTCTGATCAACTGTAGTCTACCAGCAAAATTCAGCAACCTACATGACCAGTGCCCCAACCTTGTTTTAATTCCCTCCAAAAGACTAATACAGTCTTTTTCAGAGAGTTTCCTGGTGACTAAAGGAATGCCTAAGTACCTTACTGGTAGTTGGCCAACCTTAAAACCAGTCATTCTACCCATTTCACTCTGTTGGTTCCTCGATATACCTGCAGTGAATAATTCAGACTTTGCAGCATTCAACCTTAAACCAGAGAAATCATAGAATTTCTCCAATACACATTGTATACCAATCAAAGAATCCAGATTCCCTTTACAGAAGATTAGGAGATCATCTGCAAAACAAAGATGAGTGAGCCCTATCCTCTTACACTTGGGGTGAAACTGAAATATTCTGTTCTTTGCAGCAAGATCCAAAAGGTGAGACAACACATTCATAGCCAAGACAAAGAGGTAAGGAGACAGTGGGTCTCCTTGCCTCACTCCTCTTTTTCCTTCAAAGAACCCAACAAGGCTCCCATTCAGAGTGATGGAGAGAACCTACTGCCAGTATAGCATGCAATTATCCACTTTCTAAACTTCTCAGGGAGGTTAATAGCTTCCAAAATCTTGTCCAAAAAACCCCAATTCAGAGATTCAAAAGCCTTCTGCAAATCAACCTTAAGAGCACATCTGGGTGAAATGACCTTCCTACCATACCCCGTAACCAACTCTTGTGCTAGAAGTGTGTTATCAGTTATACTTCTATCTTTAATGAAAGCAGACTGATTTTTTTAGATCAAAGAAGGCAACACAGATGTTAATCTTCTCGCCAAAATCTTAGTAATAGCTTTGTACATTACTGAGCAATAAAAAATTGGTCTAAACTCTTTTGCTTTACAAGCACCAGGAGTCTTAGGAACCAGAGTGATTGCAGTAGCATTAAAAGCAGGAATAAGTGAAGAAGTTGCAAAGAAATACCTAAGAGCAGCAGCACAGTCTCCTCCTACAATAGACCAAGCAAACTGGAAGAACCAAGGAGTATAGCCATCGGGCCCAGGAGCCTTGTTTTTCCCCTGAGTAAAAAAAGCCTTCTTAATTTCCTCATCTGAAATACTTTGAACTAGGCAATCATGATCCTCATCTGGTATAGTTACTTGTAAAATACTCTTGAGGTCCTCAACAGAACATCCACCAACTCCCTGATCCACTTGACCAATCTGCCCAGTGAAGAAATGTTCAAATTCAGCAACAATACAATCAAATGTCTCCAATCTGTTTCCCAACTCATCATACAAGAAATTTATTGTGCTTTTCTTTCTCTTTACAGCAACCATATCATGGAAGAACTTAGTCCCCTGATCCCCATCTGTTATCCACTGTACTTTAGCTTTTTGCTGGTAAAAGAGTACTTCAGCCTTCTCCAAGTTATGAAGCTCCTCCTGAATTAACCTTTCTTGCAGCACATTCCCTTGTTGAACAGGCAATCTGAGATTTAGATCTTGAATGGCCTCCAATTGAGCTCTTTTATCCTTCACCCTCTTAGAGATCTCAGAAAAATAACTTTGGTTCAAAGTCTTCAATTGCACTTTAAGCCTCTTTAGTTTTGTAAACAGAACTCTCATTGGGTTACCCTCTACAGGTTTCATCCATGAGTTCTCAACCACCTTCCTAAAATCTGGATGCTCAGTCCAGAAATTAAAAAATTTAAAAGGTTTTGGCCTCTGCACAGCATCCTTATCACACAGTTTGACCACAGCAAGGCAATGATCAGATACTCCTGGAGGAAGAAACTCAGCTCCAGAATTAGGGATCTCAGCACACCAGTAGTGATTTACAAGTACTCTATCAAGTTTCCTTGCAAGAAACCTTTCCTCATGCTTGTTTGTCCAAGTGAAAGTTGGGCCAACAAATGGATGGTCTAGCAACCCCACATTACTTAAGCAATCCTGAAACTCAAGCATGTCAGAAGAACAATGTGGCCCCAACATCTCAAAGTTTGAACTCTCTTCTGCTGAAAGAGTGACATTAAAGTCACCTCCAACCATCCAGGGCAACTCACCAGTTAAGGATGCAACAACCCTAAGTTGATCCCACAGCTTACGCCTCTGCACACCACTATTACTGCCATACACAGCTGAAAGGAAGACTACCCTACCATCCAGGTGACCCTTAACAGTAACTACTTGATCATCCGAATGAACCAGTGAGAAATCAGACCCCTTCTTGCATAAAATCCGAATTCTACCCAAGTCAACATGCAGGTAATTATGAAAACAAATCCATTCAGAACTATACTTATCAAACAGCTTATGAAAGTTCACTTCTCGTACTCTAGTTTCAACCAAACATACAACATAGGCTTGGAGACTATTCAAACGCTTGAAAACACTACTCTGTTTCAGGGAGTTATTGAACCCCCTAATGTTCCAAAATATTACAGACATTAATGAGATCGAGTAGGCCCACCTTGCGACCCCCTCAACTTAAGTTTATCCCCTTTCTTAGCTTTCATTTCATGCAATAGGTTAGCCACTCCCATTGCAGCAAGTCGAGGTTTCCGAGGCTCCTCCTCATTTGAAATATCATTTAAGACCTCAAACTTATTTTTCGAACCACTAAGAACAGATTTATCCTTAGACTTTGATACAGGGCTCACCAGAGGAGAGAATTCATCATTAGTTAGCACCACCCCCTCATTAACAGTAGTCACAGTGGCACAAGGAACCACATCCCCAACAGCTAGCTCAACATTACCACTGGATTCGTCAGTGGCCATTGCCGAGGCAAGCTCAACACTAACTTGTCCAGCAGTAATGGCCTCAGCCGCAGAGGAAGGTTCAGCACTAGACCCCGCACTAGTTCCCACATCATTTAAAATCTCATTGCTAATATCAGTAGGCTTAACCAAGTTTGTAGCATCAGTAGGATTAACCAGGTTTACATCATCAGTAGGCTTAATCTCATTCTTCCTAACTCTCCATTCCACATTAGTTTTGTTAGGAGCAACATTTTCATGATGATCAATTTTATCACAGGCAGTGCTAGCATGACTGAAAGTAAGACAATTGTTGCAGCACGCAGGCATCCAAGGGAATCGTACCTTAACATAAGCCATTGATTTGTCAGGAAAAACAACAGGAATTGTACGCGGCAGCTTAGCCCCAGCAGTAACTTCAACACAGACCTTCGCAAATTTCAGTCGTTCACGCCCCGCCGTGATGTTGTCCATGTACAGCGGCACACCCAGGGCACTTGCGATATAGCTCAATCCACGACGAGAAAACAGTTCCAGCGGCACATTGTACAGGTGAGCCCAGATTGGCATTTTTGTGAGATCGAAATCCAACCTCGCGAGATTAGGTTCCCATCTCCGAAGAATTAATGGCTTGTGTTGAAAATGCCATGGCCCGTTCTCAAGCACCCAGTCCCTTGTCGCACCAGAAGCAAAGGAGAAAACATACAAATTCGCCCCAGCCAAACTGACTTTCATTAGGGTAGATTTCCCCCAAACCGATTCCAGCATCGATCGCATCGCCTTGAAATTAGGAGCTGGTCCGAGAAATTGGCCAACAAGAGAATTCTTCCAATCAGCAACCCCCTCCGCAAACAGCTCCGGCGACGGAGCAATGGCAAATGAACCCTCCGAACTCACTGGCGGCGGAAAGTATTCTAAGGCTAGATCCCCACCCGCACCAAACAGCTTGCGCCAATCCGTTGTAGCCATAGCACAACGTCTCCACACAGTAAAGAACAATCGAAACCCACCGAAAATCAATAAGAAATCGACAAGGATCGACAAAAAAAATCGAAGAAGAAATGAGGATTTTCGCAGGCGGTTAGACCCGCTAACGTGCACCTGAGGAGAAAATTCTCATTTTAATTAGGCCTGACTCTTTTTTTTTTACATTTTAATTAGGCCTGACTCTTTTTTTTTACATTTTAATTAGGCCTGACTCTTTTCTTCTAGAATTGCAGTTGTAAACATCATCAAAAATTAGATAATTCGTGAGAATGTTGTTCGTCAAGTTGACGATGAAATAATCAAAAGAATTCAAGTAGACTTTGAAGTATGAGTTCAATACGTTCTTTGTTACTCTATTTTATAGCTTAGAAACGTAAGTTAAGAAAATGGAGTATTCAAGGAATTAAAAGGCTGTCACTAAAATGGATTCATACATTTCGAAGAGTGTAGAGTTTTCTTTTAAAAAAAATATTGTTATGTAGTGCTTTTGCTTCATTCAATTTAATCACTCCATTGTTACTTTTGTATATTGTCACGTGGTAATTACCTTAAACACGAGGTCACGAGTCAATCACACTCTATTTACACATAAGTACTCGGGGTGAAATCAGTCAATTAAAGGATCATTCTGATACTATTGGTTATAGGACCATTATTCTCTACTAAAAAAATATGTCTGATAGGATGTGCAGTACGACCGTAAATATGTTAAAACCTCTTTTTTTTTATTTTTGATATAAAATTAATATTTTCGTCTCTCCTTAAACGTGACTATATACTTGACAATACTTATTTTTAATGCTAAATTAAGATTCGCAATAACATTTTCGTCCATGTCATTCTGTTTGTTGTCATGTATAAAAATCTAAAGGCCTTTCACTAAGAGTTACTAGACAAGTCTGTAATCAGGATAGCGGGAAACCTAAAGCAAAGTTGCAGTCTATTTATAAAACAAACCCCAAAAATATTAACAGGACTATGAAAACAAGATCAAAATTGATCTAAACAAAATTCATGGCTAATCCAATCCACCTAAAATGTTACATTAATGTAATTAATATAAATAAAATATAGATTAATGAGTGGACCATAAACCCTATCCCTGAAGCAAAAGGAAAATCAATGTAGGACATTGAATAAGAAACTTGATAACTTGTTTCTCAGATATCTCAATGCCTTGTCAGATGATCTTTTGAGTCTGGACTCGTTGCTGGAGCTGGAGGACACATTCGAGTTCCCGTGACTCAAACTGCTGACATTGACTGAACACTGAGAAGCCTCGCTTTTTGTAACGAAATCCAATAGGTCGAGCAGTATCGATGCGTCCTCGGATCCTTTAGAACTGCCATTGACACGTATGTTGGCCAGAGGTTGAATTATGCTTTCTGTCATTAGCATTTGACAGTACCCTGTGTTCTCGTAGCATAGAAACAGGAGCAATTCAACAGCAAGCTCTTGTTCTTCCTTACTACCGGATTCCAAGATCGTGGTGATCCAAGTACATAAACCGGCTTCAACGACTTCAACTCTAGCCTCCTCGATGTTGCGTATGTTGTTTATAATCTCAATGCAGTACCCTGCAACATTTGGATCTTGAAGAAAAGAAACCAACTTAGGAACATAACCCAAATATGTAATATGGTAACCAACTTCGCTGCCATTCGACAAATTCCCTAGGATCTTCAGAGCAAGCAAGTGAAATTCCTTGACTGTAGTGTCAAGAAGTTTTAGGATGGAAGGCAAGACGCCGCATGCCACGATTATGGACTTATAGTAGCTTTGCCGGGATAAGACTTCCAGTATTGCAAGGGACTCTCCAGTTGTTTCAGAATCCATCAATGATGCCAACAAATAGATAACATCTTCATGACATGGAGATGGAGGTAATTCGATTCTGCAGGTAAGAACAGATACTTTTATGATACTTCAAGAAAAATGAAGAATCGGAACGATTTAGGCTACTAATATAGACAAGGAATTCCAGATAGAAATTTTACCGGCTTCCACTCAAAATCGCCAAAAGCACATCGGCTCCATCTTTTTGCATTTTTATATCACATATTTCATTTGCATCCTTCAAAAATTTAATGACAGGAATAACATGACTATTTGAAAAGGTCAAATGCTGAGCCTTATCACTGTCTTCTAGTAGTCCTTTGACATTTTGAACAGCCTTGCATTGAGAATTCCAAGAACGTTGATCAAGTTCAGAAAGACATGCTGCATGAATACCATCACTACTTGGAGTCTTGGAAGAGTGATGCTGTTGTGTTCGACTATGGGAATCCGCAGCAACCCGAGGTAGCCTCGACGTAATCTCATCATTGCATTTCCCATCCAATGAATCTAAGCTCGAATTAGTACTCACCGAGTCATGTGAGACACTCCCTATTTCGAGCCGCAGACCAAGCACAGAACTACCAAGGCTAGCAATGGAGCTGGAAGAAGGTTGATGTAAGGAAATCAGTCAAGGAACTGGTTTTGCATGTTCAGAAACATTGATTCCATGCCTCAAAAGCCACTTTGAAATAAGGGTTTTAATTGCTGAATTTGGTGTTAGGGATAACTGCTTCAGCCTTGTATTAGTCACAGGGCATGTCCGATTACCTTCATTAAACCACTTCTCGATCCAAACTCGTTCGAACGTTTTCCCAGAATCAATAATTACAGGATCATACAGCAATCTCATAGACATTCGGCATACGAATTGCTTGGGAGGTATGGGAATGAAGAAGTCATTACCTGAAGTTGCATCTCCTTCTTCTTCCTTCAATGAAAAAAGGCTCTCTTCCTCCATGTTTTTAGATTGGAGCTGCCAAATTAACTTCCCATGTTTCTTCAGAAGATGCAGGAGATAATTCAAGATTTTCCTTTTGTTTGGATTTGTATCCTGGACTCTTCCAAGCAGTTTCTTGATAGACCTTCTCTCGATCAACAGAGCAAAAGGAGAGGTAATGCCGAGTCTCAAAGCTGCAAGTCGAAGAGCCTCGATTTCAGATTGCATTTTGGAGGCTGATGAAGATACGTCATGTTCAAGAAGTGCAAGTATAACTGTTCCAGCTTCATATTCAGAAGGCTCTAATGGAAACCTTGCACTTCTAAGTTCATTTATAATTCCAGCTATCTGTAAACAGTAATTTAGTCTTTAATTATGATCAAGGAAAGGGCTAAAAAACTGCAGAAAACTGACAAAATATACGAGTTCAAATAACAAAGTATCTTTCCACTAGAGTAACAATAACACCAAATAATGCATGGAATGACACAAGCAAACCAAGCACTTTATGATTCTTCTGCCAGGAAATTCAGAAAAAAGGGAGTAAAAATATCAAGTTCTATTACAAACCTTTTCAGCCAACAACGGTGGAACCATTTCTTGAACTTGAATCATGCAAATCTCCAAAATTTTCCGAATTTTTGCACACCTCAAGAGTATAGATTTTGCTGTAATTGCCTAAATATTAGATAAATACAACTGTTATACAAATAATGTCAACATCAACCTGATAATTTATGTGAATATCTTACTGGCTAAACAGGGCAGTCAGAAATTGGAGATGGCAATGTTAATTCAAAGTGCCAGACTATTTGAAATGAAATGCTTGCTTACTCCAACTTTATTTTACTTCAAGTAATATTGTTTCACGCATATTCAGACATGAGTAGGGGAATATGGCTATCCAAGGACTCCCCAAATATATAGAAAAAACGTTGAACATACGCGTGTCAGAAACATACATTTATCTGATTTTCACACCTGAGCTCAAGATGCATACAAAAAAAATGATATGCTAACATGAGAGTTTATTTCATAATAAAACAACCTGTGACCATGATAACAATGTATAAATTTTGCAGATAATCCTTTCATGCACATATTTTACTTCTTATATGAACAGAAAAGTAAAATTTAAGTACCAAGTAGAGTTTGCTGGATTCAGAACAGTGCTGGATTAGTAAATTGGCTTTATCCAGTGCTGATTGCAATGAGCATAATGCATGCACTCCTCGTGTGCATCGTGGCCGAGCTGACTCAAGAGCTGAAAACATGTGTGAAATGCTATCAACCAGTTTCTTCAGCTCCAAGCACATTAAATGGTGTACCTGCATCGGTTGGTGACTGTGAAGTAAACAAACATGAAATTTTCCTGATGGCAAAATGAAACCTTATTGTACAATACCACTTTATCGAAGCAGAAGAAATGGAAATAACTCCAGAGCATGACAAGATTCTTAGTTAGTTTCAGGTGGCCACAGTAGTTAGATACACAGTTAGACCATTTAACTTCTATATAAACTCATGATGTATCAGTTATGTTTTTTAATGGAAAATATTCAGTATTTCCCCTAATTCTTCATTGTAATACAAAGAAACATGGTCCAAAATCTAGCTAAAGCAGTAAACATTTACCTTAATGGTGCTGTAACATGGAAGATCAACACTCTCAGCAGCACCAAGTTCCATATCATAACAGTATCCTCACCCTACACATTGACCGAAACAATTAGAGCGTTCAAGTGGCTATATTTGCAGAATGCATGAATACTTCCACCAATTATTTACTAATATTACAGAATCTGTAAGTAAAATATGATTGAAAATAACCGAAACCAGAGGATTGTTGATGGGGCAAGTGAAGTAAACAGATAAACTGAATCAATCAGCTCAACAGTGTATATATATGCAAGCAAGCAAAAACAAGCTCTTTGAGAACTTGCAAATCAAGGGAATAGCTCAATGATTTGCATGTTTCATGACAGTCGGTGCCTACAAGTTAAAACCTTGGCGTGGAAAACTTACCCGGTTTACTCTACTGGCAAAAAACTCAACAACTGCTTCATTAAAGAACCGAGATAGAAACATACAGATGAACAGTGTCGGAGTAACAAAGGGAAGAGTAATAATAATCACAAAGAAACTAAAACTCAAGGTATGACATTGGCGTGGAAGTGTCCTGTTTATACTTCATAATTCATACTACAAAAGATGAGAAAAACAGAAGCTATGTTGGGAAACAGTCATTGTCATAAAGTCCCCAAATTTCCACAACAAAATTTCCAGGAGACCTCCAAATATGAAGGAGAGAGAGAAAGAGGAGGGGATCGTATACTTATCTTTTGGCTGTTTGGAATCCCACAGATTGCCTCCGGAGTTGACTGACTTCTTCAAAATGGTAAAAAAAAACAAATTAAAACAAAACTCGACCACTAACACATATGAGTAGCTTTTCTTTTCCATGAAGTATTATTATTATTTTATTTAACCACGAGTTTCCAACCCACTAACCAACTAATCCATATCGGATTTTGCCGAAGCTCATTATGGGACGACCCTCTCAACCCATTTTTTTCAATTCACAACTTCAGGGGTCGAATCTCTAACCTTGCTTAAGGGATCTATTACCTTATCCACTAGACCAACTCATGGTCGATTCCGTAAAATATTATTTGATGCACAGTATTTACGGTTAACGGATAATAACAGGACACCTCATAACTAAATAATTAACATTAAGTTATATTTACTTACAAATCTTGAGCTATTTTTCATTCGGTGTGTATCAAATAATATTTTTTTAATACAGAAAATGATTTCTTATGTCATCTAAACCTTATAATATGGGAACTAAATGAAATGTAAAGCTAATTTCTTGAAAAATCAAAGTCCAAACGCGTTCAACACCAGTTACCAATGGCGATTAGTATAGTTTATTAAACTTACGCCAGCAACCTCTAACCAACAATAAACTGACTCAAGCTAGAGGTTAAAACGACCTCCATGTCAGCTAGACTTATAGGTCGTAGACCAATGTAATCAAAGACAACGACAATGGTGTTTTCTTTTGGACCAAAGCAAAACAATGACATGAGAGTGTGAAACGAAAGCACCGGTAAACACAAGACCATAAAATAACTAGACCATTCTGTCGTAGACTTTGAATACAAACAAGATTTATTCACGATTCTTTGTTAAAGTAAACATTTTTTTTTCTCATTTTGTATCCCAAACTACCTTTTTTTCTCAGTTTCTCCACTAAATTATGATTTTCATTAGAGTTTATACGGAAATCGTGAATTAAGCCTAAAACAAATTGAAAGTCTTAAATCAGTTGTAAAACTTTAAACCAAAATGGAAGAGAAAAGTACCTGATTGAATGGACATTCTGAGATTGATGTTTTGGCCACCAGATATTTTCATTGACATAATCCTTTTGAGCGTTATAATTGAACCCATCTATGGTGCAAGTTTACTCGGTCACCAAATGGAACGAGTCTAAGTAAGCAAACTTACTTGAATCAGTTCAGTTTCATGGTTGATTCACACATAAGTTGTATATGTTAGAGCTAATCTTGCGCTGTAAGCATCGGAATCGCCTTTAAATTAATAACTGAAAGCGAATGCCGAATAATACTCGACCATAACACTCAGCCCTTCCCTTGCTGGTCACTGCTCTTGACAGTTTAGGCAACAAGGATGCCAAGCCTAAGCAGTTATAATCAAATAGTACCATACCCAGATTTTCTTCATTTCATTCATGACAAGTATTCGTCAGTGACGAACAATGCAATTAAGCTTTTAAGCTACTTGCAAATCTCAACCTGTGCCCATATCTTCTCTATCAAAATAAAAACCAGAGAAAATTCATTCCAAGGCGGGCCTAATTTTATTGGTAGAAAAATTATTGAATCAATATCCAGCATGACAGAACAGCTTCAATCATTTCAAGCTCCAAGGTTGTATGATTCCACTAAGAGACATGCAAGATTTCATGTTATGAATATAAATTTTCAGGGTTGTCCCCTCGGTCCATCCTTGCTCGGAGTAGATCCAATGATATGAAAATCATGTTTCCAAATCCAAAGGTTCCCTCTAAGAGTGGTCATCATGCAATGAATACTCAAATGAGTGGATGTTGACTAGTCCAAGTTCTCAAAAGGCATTTGTCTTTTTTGTATGCCATTCAATATCCAAAAAGGAAATCTGGAATGGACTTTGGGGCATACATATTTAAACCCACATAAATAAATTTGAGCAGTTCCAATCACAAGGGCCACAGGGGAAAGTTTTCCACAAGGAGAATGGACAGAACCGGCAGCATGACTTGGCCTGAGAGGAACTGCGAATTGAGATGATAAGGGTTCTAGATATCAGAAGATCCAATGAGTATTTTTGGAGTGGATTCCCCACGCTTTTTAGTCTGCCATAATATAATATGGCCCTCCTCTTACTTCATATGTATGAACAATATCAAGCCAATAACCCAGCAATTTGTCTAAATACCACCTTCCCCAATTATTTTGAACGTTCAACAATGTCAGATGAAGATATTTATACCCCCAACAAACGATATTTCAAGACAAAAGATGTAAAACAGTTCTATTAGCTTCTTTTGTCTTGTTTGTACTTTATAGACCCTTGAGGAAAACACAGTTGGAATTGAAATTGTAAATGCAAAGGCGTGTGATTTTAGTAAGATATTCGGCAAGCAGAGGTTTGGTGATTTAATATTTGGAAAACTTCAACAACAAAAAAAAGACTTACCACAGATGCAGGGGAGGGGGATCCCGGAAATTATCCAGCGTACTACAAAACCCACTTTGTTAATCTGGTGATTTAATATGCCTATAAAAAAGCTTACAATGTTAGCCTTAAAGAAGGAATTGATTTGAACTATAAATAATTATCAATGAATGAGGAACGTCAACCAAGTGGAAAACTGACTAAGCTGTATATTAAATAGGTTGAAATGTACCAATAAGGGTTGGGTGCAATGACAAGGTATATTGCTATTCCAATTAGAAAAGTTGAGTTCCATCTTTGGAGGCGACAATATTAAGAGAGAAGGCTATGAATCTCGAACAAGAACTATAAAATAAACATGTACTATCAAAAAAAATTGAAGAAATGTCTGCGAATACTAATATGAAATACATTGAATAAAATTCTATGGGACCAAGTAAACTTTTTTTTGACAAATACTACCTACTTCTTCTTAAAGGGGGAGAGGGAGACAAGTAAACTTCAATATAACTAATTTAATATTTATTAGTTAATATTAATAAAGTTATCTATTTTAATATGTAATTTATTATTTTATTTTAATTTAAATTAATAAATATTTTAAAAAAAAGTAATTCACATTATATTATTTTAAATATAGGAAAATAATTGTTTTTTAAAATTAAAAAAATATATATGTATAAGATTCATTTTTTAAATTAAAATATATATATAACTACCGATGAACTTTTAGATTAATTCTTTTAATAAAATTTATCACAATAAAATTTTATACATTTTTAACAGGTTTAAAATATTACACAAGTCATTTATATAAATGATAAAATAATATTTTAAAAATAAAATCATCTTTAATATATTTTTATTATTATTACTATTTAAGTTCAAACCTTGAAAACACATTGTTGGGAGCAGCAGCCCGCACCCTGAACATGAATCGTAGGACGGACATGTATATTACCAAAAGAAATTATTATAACTATATAATATTATAACATCGAGATAATAAGATATTGATAGGTACCTTAGCTATACAATGTAGGCATAGTGTAACTTTGTTTATAACTATAAAATCACTTCTACAAGAATTAAGGATATCTTCTTAAAAGTGTCATATGGTTAGTGTGAATAAAATACAAATATATTTTCTGGATAAATTAATAACCATGCACAAATATAAACACAATCAATCTACCAAATATGGATATTGCAGTATATTTTACGGGGTTTCAAAAGGAGGGTGGAGGATCGTATTATTGGAGCATGAATGCTAATGGGTGGACTCTGTTTAAGGATCTAATCCCCAGCATCTGAGAAATTCTCAAATAAATCAACTTGGTGCTGATGATATTATAAAAGACACAGAAAATGACTTTCTTTTGCACTTGATTCTTGTCCGTCAAACCTCTTGTTTAAGCTCGCGAATAATGTTTGGCAAACATATTCGACAACTTGCAAATCCTCAACTATGACTGACAAAAGAAAAATCAAGAAACCAAAAATTATTCAAAGAAAATAATGTTTGGTTTAATTTCAATTCATGTTTTACTGAATTCGATTTTGATGATGATTAAGTCATTCTCGTTATAACCAGAGACGAGGGATGTATGGGTTATGATGGGTTATTGCCCCTATCAAAAATTGTCGGTATAATAACATTTTAGGTGTTTTTTAATTTAAATGTTAATTAAATGTGAATAATTATTTCATACACTGGCCGTAAAAACTAAAAATTTTCACAAATATCTTATTTTTATGGTTTATAGATTTATTTTAGGGCATAGGGTTTAGAGGTTAAAGGTTAGAATTTAGAGATAGGGGTTAGAATTTAGGGTTTATAGGTCAAAACCTAAATTTTTACCATGTTATTCTAGAAACTAAACTCTAACCTTTAAACCCTAAACTTTAAATTCTAATCATTATCCCTAAATTCTAAACTCATGCACCTAAACCTTTAAACTTTACACCATAAAATGAATCTCTAAAGCCTAAGACACTTGTAAAAAAAATTTATTTTACACGGCTAATGTATTGAATATAAATAAATAATCTTTCAAAAAATACTAATTAAATAAAGTTTAATTCTAACTCTGTCCTAATTATAATAATAAAAACTCGAAAAAACTGACTTAAATAATTTAATCAATGACAGTTTAAGTGGGTATTTCAGTTTTTTCATTTGTACTCTTAGTTAAGGTAGGGTTTTCTATCAACTCAGTTATGAAAAATCATAATCAAATCAACTTTATATATATATATATAGATATAGATATAGATAGATAGATAGATATTAATTGCAATTGTTTTAAATATATTTGATGCATTAATATAATTTTATACATCAACAATAAATAAAATTATGATACATTATTAATAATAAATTTAAAGAACCAAACAATGTTGGATGTATTGGTAAGGTACGTTGCACTCCCAAAGAAAGGACATGAGTTCAAACCTTGGAGACAACATTGTTGGGAGGGGAGCCACGATCTCAAACATGAACCGTAAAACGGACTTACATATTATCAAAAAAATTAAACCCCATCTTCTACATACAAAAATATATTATATTATATTTTACATACAAAAATTATATATTTAAATAAATCGGTTATCTGCACGAACCAACTTGTCTCAGTGGTTAAGGGAACGGTTGTTGTTCCTAGAGGACACGGGTTCGAGCACCAGCAGCTGCAGCAGGGTGATTGAGCGTTCATTATCAAATGGTGGAGAGTATATTTAGAACAGATACTACTTGTAATCACCTTAATTTTCTTCAAAAAAATAAATAAATAAATAAATCGGTTATCCGACTTAACTTAATGATTGTTCAATTAGATCTGTTTATGATATTATTAATTTATTATTGATCAATTGTAAATCGACTGAAAAAAAAAACTGAATTTCCACCCTTATATCATAATTTGTGACTTCTTTTTGAAATTAAAAACATTATCAAAATCACCAACTTTTGTTTGAACTTCATTTAGATGACAAACTACTGTTCACTTCTAAAATGATCGGTATTATCATTTCCATTTATTTTATAATTTATCTGAATAAAAAATTATCTAATCTCAGAGACTTGTAACTTAAAATTATCATAAAATCACAAATTCTCCTGAAGATTTTCTTTCTATTTATTTAACTGATCATAATATTCGATTACAATTTCAAAATCTAAGTGTACAATAATCAATAGCCCCTTTTATGAATTGCAAATTATCTATAATTTTCTGTTCATAAAGTTAAACAAACACAATTATTCAAACTAAACCAAATTAGTTTTATTTTTAATTAACCTTTAATGTTTTATAAGAAAAATAAATATTTCATCTCTAAATTAGTAAAAAAAAACTTAAAAATATTAACTAAAAGGATATTCTATAGAAGAATTTAAAAATTGACTGAACAAGTTAGAATCGATAAAATTTAGTTCAAGTATCTATAAGATTATATTATTTGACTCGATTCGATTTTTAAAAAATCAATTTACTAGAGGAATCATATATATATATATATATACCGAACCGCTAGTGCTCCTAAGGCTAACCCCATACCACCCCCACACCAATTTAATCTCTTTTGTTCCCGCTAAACATCCAAATCATCCAATAGCTTTATCAATGGCATCTAGCTTTTACAGGTCTTCCCGTGATTCTAACTCCTACTGGACACCAAAGCAAAACAAGCAATTCGAAACGGCACTAGCGGTGTATGATACGGACACCCCGGACCGGTGGCAAAAAGTGGCGGCTGCCGTGGGTGAGAAATCGGCCGAGGAAGTAAGAAGGCACTACGAGATCCTGGTGGAGGATCTCATGTATATTGAATCTGGTAAAATCCCTATACCAGACTACGAAAGTCCTACAGGGAGTTAGAGTTACACAAGATGAATTGCTGGTGAGGTAAGGTAGTGTATTACCAGTAACTATCTCTATTTGCAAACTCTTTTCTGCTTGATAACTGTTGCTACTGCAACCTTATTCCTACTCAAAATTATGTTCTCTTTCAATAAACTAGCAAAATCCTTAGTTTTTAGAGGTCAGCCCTAACATGAAACATGGACATTCCCCTAGCTCCAAAACAGAAGCATATGATGGTAAACTAATAGAATGTTATTCAGAGTTCTTTATAGAGCTACTAGGATGCATGGCATGATGTTCAGAAAACACATTCAAATATTCCACTCTTCTAAAGCTGTGATCATCATCTATGTTTCATTTAACATGTCATGTCATGCATGATCAGAAATGTACGCAGAGTTTTATGTTGGGGGTGCAAACTTTTATAGAATTTGAAAATCCAGAGATGCGAGATTAAATTATCAATATAAACTACAAAGACAATGTCATTTCTAAAATATATGGGAATTTGAAATTACCAGAAGGTGCGACTTTCCACTAGCATTCCTCGGTCCATCCCTGTGCATGATAAACCTTTCGTTTTCTGGTAGCTAGAGTTCAAATCAAACACCGAATCCCATCTGGCCACAAGTTTTCCCTGTTTTGGTTACTTTATGTTGTTTTCTATAATACCATATTTCAACTTACTATAAAAATCCCACATGAAATCTAATCCTCTTTTGTTTAGATCACATGCACATGGTCCTATATATATAATTCAAAACCCAATATCATAAAATAAACAAGTTAAGCCGGTGCTTGTCTTTTTCATGTCTGATCGAACCCATTTTTTTTGAATTTTCCAATGCTTCGGCTAAAAACAAATAAAATCTGCATAAACTAACATAGATAGCCATTTGCATATGCTCATCCTCTAATATTAAATCAATTTTCTAAAAGGTCAGAGGTTATATATATTTTATTTAATCTTAACATTGCTTTTGAATTTTCTGTTTAATTAAATCTTCCACAGGTTTATGAAGAATCTAAAGCTCCAATGAAGCACAAGTTTAAGCTACGCTGTCAGAAGATCTGTAAAAACTTCAAAACAAAATAATAATAATAATTGTAAAGAAATCGAGAATTGAAATCTTGATTCTCCGTTACATAATTTGGCTCTTTTAAGAGTGTATGTTACATTGAATTAGTTTGTTAATACAACAAAAGAGATTAACTCCGTCGTTGTCAAGCTTGTAACTACAGACTACAGTACTGGGTTTTCCAGTTTTAAATAAAAATTAGTATTACTACTAAATGTCATGAATCAATGATCTATCTACTTTGTTTGTTTCCTTAGAACATCAATAAATGAATCACCTAATCAGGAGAAAGTTTAAAATCACCTAATTATGGAGCTAAGAATGAAGAGATCAACACAAAAGTAAAAACGATTAACCACAAAAGTAATAGAGATTATCAACAGAGAAAAATGAAACGTAGGAGATGTAGATAAAAACAAATAATCAAGCCGATTAATCAAAAACATCAAGCTAACAATTTCAGTTCGATTTCACCATTAAAAGCAGAGGAAAGTAAGATTGTTGATTGAAGCAGAAATTTGATTTCAATTATTGTATCAAAATCGCATGGGATTTAAAGAATAGACCACATTTTTTTTGTTGTTTATCAAATCAAATGACAGTGATGAAAAAGAAGCTGACCTATTTGAAATCGAGCCCCCAAAATTGCACTCTGACTCTGAAGAGAGAACTCAATCAAATCGAGCAATTAAACTCATCCGAGTTTGAATTTAACAAAAAAAAATTAAGGATTTGGGAAAAGGGGGAAACAAGGATATACAAGTTTTACGACGGAATGAGAGAGGCTAAAATATCAAAAGAAAGAGCATAGAAGAAGCAAGTCGAGGTTTAAAGGCAGATAGAAAACGCGGGAGAAAATTTTGTTCCTTTACAAAGAAAGACAATTGGCGGATGGAAAAAAATTTGGAGATGCGGGGTATCGATCCCCGTACCTCTCGCATGCTAAGCGAGCGCTCTACCATCTGAGCTACATCCCCATTACATTGTGTATTTACAAACAGAGTAACTAACGTAAAATAAAAGGTCAAATTGTGGACTTATTTGCAGTTTTGAGAGATTTACTCAACGGACGAAAAAAGAATGGAGATGCGGGGTATCGATCCCCGCACCTCTCGCATGCTAAGCGAGCGCTCTACCATCTGAGCTACATCCCCATTGTTTTTATATTTTACAAAACAAATAACTAACGAAAAAGTAAATGTAAAATTACGCACTTTCTTGTCAAACAATGTCTAAATGAATAATAGCTATCTACTTCCTTATTTTACACATTTTTCTTGAAGTTTTCTACTAAAAATTTAATCTGGCTATAAAATTGTTTAAAAAAATTAAATATCAAAACTTTTCATTTTATTAGATATCATAAATGACTACAGATATCATTTGTCAAGTTTTTTTTTTAATTGTGTTAATTTCTTATTAGTTAGCATTATCAGCCATCTTTTAGGTGATAAACTTTTTAGAATAACATAGGATCGAATGATAATTTTACGTGCTATGTAATAAAAAAATTTAACACCAAAATGAAATTAAAAAAAAACATGTATAGTTCAAAAGATAAATTAAGCCATTTTAATTGGACTGTTTAGCATATTTAAACAGTAACATGACTAGATTGTAATGATATAAATGATACTACAATGATTTGAAAGTAGTTAGTGTTTAAGGTTTTAGTTTAATTGAAAGCCTTTTGTTTTTACAAGTTTTTCAGTTTTAGGGTTTAGGGTTTTAGTTTAATTGAAAGCCTTTTGTTTTTACAAGTTTCTCAATTTTAGGGTTTAGGGTTTTAGTTTAAAACTTTTTACTGTATGAGTTTAGAATTTATGGTTTATAATTAGAATTTAGGGTTCATGATTAGAATTTAGAGTTAAGGTTTAAGTTTTAGGGTAATATCGTTATGGATTTAGGTTTTAACCTATAAACTCTAAACGTTAACCCTAAACCTAAAATTATATCAACATCTCTTAAATTCAAAATTACTATACTTAAACATAGTCTCTAAACCTTAAAACTAAGGTGTTTGTGCTTGTGCATGGAATAATTACCTCATATATATATATGGAAAATACTTTGATGCACAAGCTTGTGTAAACTTTAGTTTACACAAGCCCTTTAATTTTAGGGTTTAGGGTTTAGGGTTTTAGGTTAGGGTTTAGGGGTTTAGTATGTAGGGTATATAATTTAAGGTTTATGGGTAGAATTTAGAATTTAGAGTTTAGGATTTAGGGCTTAGGTTTTAGGTTGCTAGGGTTTGTGATTTAGATTTTAAATTTTATAAAAGGAATGTGTAAAAAAATTTACACAGCTTGTGCATCAAAATAAAACCCTATATATATATATATATATATATATATATGGGTTAAGATCAACTTACATTGTGTAAAACTCAAATACTTTTACACTTTTTTTGGACCGTTGGAAGATGGTAATTAAAGACTAAGATTATTTTCTTATTTTTGTTCTCCAAGTGATAATCTTCACATTTTCTATTGTTAATCTCATCCATCCATTTCACTCATCCAATGGCCATGAATTAGTATAAAATTAAATGAGTTTTACATAATGTAACTGGATCTCATCCTTATATATATATATATATATATGAGTGAGAGAGAGATAAAGGGGAAAAAGATTATCCATAATCAAACTTAAAATTTAACTTTAATTGGGATTAAAGTGATTTTTTACTAATGAGAAATTCTAGAACATGCACGCATATCGCTGAATGACATTATTGTTGGACACTATTAACTTTTTAATGAATTTTAAATAGTTATTAAAATAAGGCTCGACATGTAATTAATAATATTTTAAAATAAAATTATAAAAAATTATTCCACGAATCATTCTCATAATCTCATCCATAGTCCTACCCATTAATATATTATAATAAATATATGAAGCATGAGGAAGAAGAAGATGAATTGTAAATTTTAATTTATAAGAAAATATTATGTAGAAAATAAAGATGATGTGGTTTTATTTAATTGGGTAGGACAATGGCCGATGTGGTGAGAATGGTACATGAAATAATTTCTTTTAATTTTATTTTAAAATATGATTAATTGCATGTCAAGCCTTTGAGATTTTTTTATAATTATTTAAAAATCATTAAAAAAATTAATAGTATTAAGCAGTACATTACATTAGTGCATCCTTTACTAATACACTATAAACTTAATCTACAATTGATAAATTTATAATTGAATGAGAAAATTATTGTTCATTGATATCATAATTTAGGACTCGAATACAGCGTCATCTATCCCGTTTTCAATATTTATATCGATTAAAAAATTCAAATGAGTAGAAATTAATTGTCTATTTTGATTTCCATATAACATTTAATTTATTTTCTGTAACTTGATACATGAACGAAATTAGGAGAGAGAAACTTATCTGATTCGAGGCTTTAAATTAACTTATGTGATTCAAGGTTTCAATTTAACCTATGTAATTCAAGGCTTTAAATAAAACTATATGTATGTTTTGAGGTTTTAAATATTCTTTCAAAAAAATATTCAATTGCATGCCTTTATAATTATGGATAAAAAATGAAGTAAATAGTATTACAAAATCAAACCAGATTTAAAATAATCGAAATGAACGAACAAAATACATAATAGATTTAAAATTTTTCAGGACTCTTTAAAATCGAAATTGTCTTAGAGTTTAACGTGTTCGATTATTAAGAACTTGACCAAACACCTATCTATGAACTTACGGTAAATTCCTCCTCCAAAAAGTTATAAATTACTCATAATTTCAATCTTCAAATCACTGATCATATTTTACTGAATAAATTTGTATTCGATAAAATAAATAAACAAGTTCTTAACAGCAGCCTTCCTCGCTTTGAACCTTCATTGTGGGTGTGTGGTTATCTATGTAATTTGTTATTAGCAGCAGCAACGCTTAAGTGTTTTACAGTCGTGCGCTATGTAAGCGACGATATGCCACACTCTTTGCGCACTCTTTTTCCCCCATTTAGGTTTAGGGGGGGTTTTTAATGAGGCCAAAGAGTGTTGCTATTGAGGGTTAATAAAGAAGCTTCTATCTTTCAAAAAAAAAAGTTCTTTACTTACTTACTCCTTACCAAAACCAAAGAAAAATAAAACAATGACAAATATTGCTTTTGTTATTGTTCTGGTCTCGATGATCATGATTTTCTCGGTCGATTATGTTGCTGGCAACGCTGCTATAGCCGTTCCATCTACACCGACAACAGTTGACGCGACCGCAGTTTTATCTTCACCGGCAACGGGTGACGCAGCCGCAGATTCGTCTTCACCGACAACAGGTGCAACAGACACTAAAGTAGTCGCATGACCAACTGCTGGCGTGCAATCAAACAATATCTAAATGAGTAATAACTACTCCCTCTGTCCCACTAAAACTGTCACATGTTGACTTTTTTTGGGTCAAACTTTTTTAACTTTGACCTCTTATAATTTAAAATTTATTGTTGATAAAAATATGAAAAAATATATTTTAAAAACTTTGAATCAACTAGTTTTTAAATATATATTTTTATAATTTTTAATTAATTAAAATATTTAAATAAATTATAGTCAAAATTGAAAATTTTTTACCAGAAAAATATCAACATGTGACAGTTTTAGTGGGACGGAGGGAGTAATAACTATCTATTTATATTAAATACTTAATTTAATTTTTCAGTAATAGCTATTTACTTATATTACATTTTTTTAAGTTTTCTACTAAAAGTTTAACTTGCTTATGAATATGTTTAAACAATTAAATGTTGAAAATTTTCATTTTGTTAAAAATAAGAAATTTCAATGATTTATCAAACAAGTCCTTAGTGTAAATTCAATAATACTATGGCCTTGTTTGGTAATTAACGGATAACTGATAGCGGATTACATTAGTTGATAGTTGATTGCATTAGCTGATTTGACTAGCGGATTGTATTAGCTGATTGTATAAAAGTGTTTGGTAAAATTAATTGATAGCTGATAGATTATTTAAACAAGCAAAATGACATATAAGAACATGATTATATTCAATACTTGTTTGAATAGTTTATTAGTTATCAATATTTTGTTTCTAATTATTATTAATTAGATCTATAAAATTATTTTTAATATAATTTTTCTAAATATATTCGAATGATTTATATATTAATTTATTATTTATATAATCATTTTAATATAATTTAATTAATTAATAAATTTAAATACACATATAAATATGTGATAATAAAAAAAAATATGATTAACTTATAAATAAGGTGAGAAAATATTTAATTTAAGTTATTTTAAAATTTTTGGTAACTGGTTATCTATTGAGCATTAAACTCTTTATATCAAAATGACTACATTTATCATTTTATAAGTTCTTATTAGTTAGCATTATCAATCATTTTCTTAATAGATTAACTTTTTAGAATAAATCTGTTTCTTTCACCGAAAACAATTTTCGAAAAATAATTTCTGAAAAAAATCGCATTTTCTTTAATATAGTTTTCAAAAAGCATATTTTAAAGTTTGGGTGATGATGTGTAAATCGCTTTCCATTGTTAAGTAAATTATTCTTAAAAACATTTTCCAAAATATTACCTCTATGAATAACACGCAAAATATGTTACAAGTACATAATTGCAAGTCATAAAATAATGGAAAACTGCTTATTTAATACTCCACCTATATTTTATTATTATTTTAGTACTCAAACTAATTATTTGAAAAAAAATATATAATGTTACATTTCTAAATTGATACATCTGCCATTAAAAAAATAATGGCATGCTGATCAAGGGAGAGAAAATTACATATGACGGGTTGTCACATTATTTTTTTTTTAGTCGGCATGTCACATCAGATAAAATTATTAAAAACTCACATGGTGCTTATATGAGAGAGAAAATGATGTGACAGTCTATCACATGTGATTTTCTCTCTCCTAATTAACATGTCATTAATTTTTTAACAGCGGAATACCAAAATAGAAACAAAACATAACATTAGGTACCATTTTTCCAAAAAAAAAAAGTGGGGGTACTAAAACAGAAATACAAGGAAAGGTGATGTATCAAATATGTAGTTTACCCTGAAATAAAATTGAAATGGTGAAAAAAAATGTCTTTTTAATTAATCAAAGCATATATTTTCTAATAGACTAAAGATGATTACAAGTTAGTATATGTTCATACATATTCTTAACACTCTGACAATGCACATATACCTTGTAAATAAAGCGATTTGAACTCGTGTATCCTAAGCTAAACATCACTTACTTTTTCACTGGAACACGATTCATAAAAACATACATTTATATTTGCATTCAAAATGATAAATAAAAATACGTCTCTCAAAATAAATCCATAAAACTAAGAGGGCAAAGATACAAATGATTGACTATTTAACAAGTTTGAAGTACAAAACAATGGCAATGGCATGGACTGAGAAAAAGATGTCAATAATCCACTTGTTCATGCTCATCTTCCTTGACATAGTTGTCAAAATTCTCTTACTCTTACAACGCCAACTTTTTTCTGGTTTAGACTCTGATTTTTGACCCGGTCAACTAATTCAGATTAAATTTTGTAAAAGCTTATTATAAAGATGACGCTTTCAATCTATTTTTCATTATTTACAGTGCCAGAATTTAAAACACCATCTTTAAATATAGGGTAAAAAAATTAAGATTTTAAAGTTTAACTATACCATATAACCCTTCAACATAGCATGCTCATGCAAATTATTGAATGCGATTCTTTTAACTTCATTTTTCACATTATTAAGATCCGATTATATTTTTTAACTTAAATTAAATTCAACCTTAACAATTGGATGCAAACTTTCTAATCTCGAGGCCCATCTTCCAAATCTGAAAAGAAGATAGCATTAACAAGGTCAATGCCCAAAAGAATGGGAAAACTAAAGAACTATTTGAAAGAGGCAATGAACCAAGTACTAGAACTTCTGTGTTTTTTTATTGCCTCTCGGTTATTCAGGGATTTACTCTGATTAATTCAGATCGATCCGTGTCGCACACCTAATTTTAGTGGGTGAGTCTTCCAACGAAATTTTCTGTATACACAAGGCCTCGAACTCGTTACATGCTTAAGCGATACTAAATTGTTCACTACTTGGACCAACCACGTTGATCAGAACTTCTTTGTCTTTCAATCCAGCTTTTATATCAGAAATTTCTTGTTTCTTCTGCTCCGCACATAAAAAACAAATATAAAATTTGAAGAACAATTAATTCATATAGAGGATGATTCCTAAATAAAGAGAAGAGTTTTTTTATATATAGAACACCTCTAATTTTCTATCAACCAAACTCTTTAGTATCGCCTTACCAATTCACGATTCAAAATCAGATGAAAAAGTGACATCACATGGAACTTGCTAAATTAACAAAAAGTTAACAATCAATCTCGAGTTACACTATCCAAATGATAATCTACACAGTTTCAACAACTTCAAACTATAATTATCATTGTAACTCAGTAATTAATTCAACAGGGGATACATTGAAGAGGATCGTTTCGAATTGGAAATAAAAAAGGAAGCAAAACCCATGAACTAAAATCATTTAGAAACCAAATTAAGAGAAAAAAAAGTTTGCGTTTTAGAGTTGCATTCAGGTGCCTTTTGTTCAAACAATCAAGATAAACTTATGAGCATGGGCGGATCTATTAAGGTGCATGGTGGGTCACGTGACCCACTATTATTTTTCTTGGATAAATTAAAATAGGTGGTCTTTTAATTATGTATAAGGTTATATTTGAGTCATCTAATTTTTAAAAATTACATTTGAGTCACTTAAATATAGGGTCGTAAACGAACCAAACGTTCATCGAACCGTTTGTGAACCGTCTGGCGGGAAGTTTGTTTATTTATTAAACGAACGAACATGAACAAGATTTTCAGTCCGTTTAATTAAATGAACAAACACGAACAAAGAGCTTGTCCGTTCATTTACGCTCGTGAACATTCAGTAATCTGTTCATTTATGTTTGTTTAAATTTATTTACATATGTTCTTTTATTTTTTTTAAATGTATTATATTTAAAAAAATTAAATTTATTCACATATATTCTTTTGATTATGCTTAAAATTTATTCATGTATTTCTTTTATGTCGTTCGTTTGTGCTCATTTATCATTTTAACGAACGAACATTAACTGATACGAACAAGCTACATTCCTTAACAAACGAACACGTACAAGAAATTATGTTCGTTTAGTTGTTCGTGTCCGTTCATTTGTTCGGTTAAAATTAAACGAACGAACATGAACATACCCTCGTTTGTGTTCGGTTCGTTTACATGCCTACTCAAATATAGGTAAGGTTATAATTGGGTTACTCAATTATGGGTACGGTTACATTTGGGTCACCCTTCATATTAAAAAAAGTATTGCTACAAAAATTACATTTGGGTCAATCTTCAAATGTACCAACTTTTGATAACCTTTGTCTTTGAAACTCGGAAGAACTTTTATGATATGACACTTATCTCGTCAAACGTTCTATGTGACAAGAAAAAAATGATTGATCTCAAATTTCTCTACTCATTTCATTATCAATTCAATTTTCTTATCACTTTTATTGTTTGGAGATTGTTATTATTTTTTTAATTTTTTACATGTAGGGAGATTTTTTTTACAAAATGCATTTGTAGTCAAATTGATTGTTTGGAGGGATACAAAGTCTTAAACCTCTATATAAGATAAATCACCAAACTTAAATTTTTGGATCTGTCGTTGCTGATGAGGAAACAAAAGCAAATCTTGAAGAAGCTTATATGTGTGGAGATGTGAGAGCGCCGGTGACAGATCCGGAGAGCGCCGATGAGAGGGGAAGCGTTGGTGAGATGACAGTGAGGTGAGAAGAGGTAAGAGTTGAGCGAGTTAGAAAAAATTGTGAATTGGCTGGGAAAATTACTTACCGAGTTCTTTTTCAGTAAGTTTACGGGAAAAAGGGGTGGTTTAGTTTTACTTGTAGCTTTTAAGTTGTAATTGGTTTACTTTTAAGTTGACTATTTTAAGCAGATTTTAAGTTTGAGATTTTGTGTATGTAATTTTTTTTTTAGAAATATTCTCCTATCAAAATTAGATATACGACGTGAATCGATCTAAATTAATTAGGATAAAGCTTAGGAAACCGAAAAAACAACTAAAAATTAAATATCAAAATGAAATTAAAAAAAACATTTATCGCTCAAAGGATAAATTAAGCCTTTTTAAATGGACTGTCTAGCATTTGCACCAAAAGAAGAAAAAAAAATGGACTGTTTTAGCAGATCCGTACAATAACAGGATTTGATTGTTAATGGTATAAAGAATACTACAAAGACTTGAAATTAGCTAATAAAGGTATATGTTTATAAATGATAAAAGAAAAGGAAATGGTATTTTTATCTAAAAAAACTCATTTTAAATAGTTATTTAGATAAATGATCTTTGGTCAAAGTTACGTAGACGATTTGAATGTTGTTTTTCTAAATAACTTTAGTTAGGAGTTAATTTTTTAATAATTATTTAAAATGAGTTTTTTAGATAAAAATGTCAAAAGAAAAAATATTCGGAATCGAACTCAAAATTTAATATCAAATAAATTAAAGTGATGTCTTTTGTTAATACACTGCAAAACTTAATTGAAAACTGATAAAAATATAATTGAATGAGAAAGTTATTGTTCATTGACATCATACTTTAGGGCTTAAATATAGTGCCATCTATCATATTTTCAATATTTATATCGGTTTAAAAAATTCAAATGAGGTAGAAATTAATTGTCTATTTTGATTTCCGATTTACGTATATAATAATTAAGTTATCTGTAATTTGATACATAAACGAAATTAGGAGGGAGAAGAATGTATCTGATCCAAGGCTTCAAATTAACTTATATGATTCAAGGTTTCAATTTAACCTACATGATTCAAGGCTTTTAAATTAAAAATTATGTGTGATTTAAGGTTTTAAATATATGATTTCATAATTTATAATTATGGAGAAAAATGAATTAAATGATATATGTTGACCGAGACAGTAAATGATGTGATAAAAATGGGTTCATAAATTAATTTTTCATCCATGCAAAACTAAATCAGATTTTGAAAAATAAAATAAAAAATAAACAAATCAAATCAAATACATGATGGAATTGATTTTAGGGTAAACTTCAACAGAGGTCACTCAATTATGAGTAAGGTTACATTTGGATCATCTAATTATTAAAAGTTACATTTAGGTCACTCATTTATAGGTAAGGTTATATTTGGGTCACCCAATTAGTAAAGGTTACATTGGGTCACTCAATTATGGGTAAGATTACGTTTGGGTCACCCTTCATATTTTAAAAAGTACATCAATTTAGTCATTTTCTTCTTCCAAATCACTTGTAAACCCTTGTTAACATTAGAGTGTTTTATTTAAAATCATTAATTAATCTAATACACAAATTTATATACTTTTTTAAATATGAAGGGCGACACAAACGTAACCTTACCCATAATTGAGTGATCTAAATGTAACCTTTAATAATTGGGTGACCCAAATGTAACTTTGCCTATAATTGAGTGACCCAAATGTAACTTTTAATAATTAGGTGAGCTAAATATAATCTTACCCATAATTGAGTGACCTTTGTTATAGTTTACCCTTGACTTTATTTTCAGGACTTCTTAAAACCGAAATTATCTTAAAGTTTAACTCGTGTTCGATTATTAAAAACTTAACTAGACACTTAGCTATGAACTTGCCGTAAATGTCTCTTCCAAAAAGTTATAAACTGCTCATAATTTCAATCTCCAATCACCAATAACATCTCACTAAATAAATTTGTATTCACAAAAAATAAATTCATTAACTTTCTATTTACTCCTTTTTACAAAAACCAAAGAAAATTAAAAAAAATGACAAAAATTACTTTGGTTATTGTTTTGATCTCGATGATCATGATTCTCTTAATCAATTCTGCTGTCGGCGACGCCGTAACATCAGTTTCATCTACATCAACAACAGGTGCCGCGACAGCAGTTGCATCTTCACCGACAAAAGCTGCAGCAGACACTAAGGTAGCCGCCGGTCCAGCTGCCGACGCGCCATCTACAAAAAATAAGGGTGACTCTTCATCATGGACCGCCTGGGCAAAAGCCAAGCTCAGGTAAGAAAAACCATGAAAACCGAACATTTTTCTTAATTCTAATAATTTATGAACGCATTTGTCACTATTTCTGTGTGTGTTTTATATGTACATTATGTATCATAACTTGTGACGTGCCACTACGTTCAGCGGTATTGGAAAAATATTCTCTTCATCATCATCATCCAGATCGGCTCCGGCACCGGCACCGGCGGCGTAATTTTAAGCCGGAACTGTTGCTGCATATGAGATGTATTATACATGCAATAAAATATCAAAACATATTGATGAAATAAATTAGGAGTAACCATTGGGTTCGGTTTTCGTCCAATGATGTCGGAGTTTTTGATTGGTTTGTTGTTTCTTGGAACTTTTATACGGTTCGAATTAGTGATTAAAAATAAATTTAACATTATTTTTTCTAATTATTTAAATAGTACTATTATCTTTTGTGATTTTTGTTTTCTTCATTTTATTTTTTTATGTACCATGGGCATGGATTAATTAAATAAGTCATAGTTTTTAATATTTTTTTGTGAATTTTTTTGGTTTTAATTGAAAGTACAAAGTAGACAAATATTTTGTTTTTTTAAAAAAGCTAGTCCAACTCACATATATAGGGTGTTTACAATTGCAAAAAAAAAAGAACACAGTAACATACCCTCTTATAATTACTAAGTAATTATACCCTTTTTATAATTAAAAGGAATTTAATTTGATTTTATTATAAAAAAATATAAGTGTCCATTGTTAATTTTAAGTATTTAAACTATTTTTCATATTTCAGTGTCTAACGCTTTTCGTCGTTATTACTCTTATTCACTCGATTTGTCCATTCATCAAGATGACGTAACAACATCATAAACTGTCACATGACGATCAAGATAAAAATTAAAACAAAACAAAATATTTTTGAATTATCTGAATTTTTAAAAACATATTTGAGAATTTTAAGAATTTTGTATACTTTTCAAAATTCTAAAATTGAAAAATATAAAATAATTAAAAATTATAAAAAAAATTATATCATATCTATATTTTTTTTAAAAAAATAATATAATGTTGAAAAAATATTTTTATTTTTTTTTACGTAATTTTAAAATTTTTATGGCATTGCATTTTCTAGTTGCGTCACACGGCGGCGGAGCCACATATAGTTTAGGGGTCAATTGACCCATTTGATTTGTTATGGTATGAGATTTTCAAATAGTTAAATAGGATTCTTAAGGAGTTACTATAAAAATTTTCATGGAAATATTAGAATTGACCCTAGGGCTGTAAATGAGACGAGACAAATTACGAGCTACTCGAGCTCGACTCGATCAAAGCTCGGATAAAGTTCGAGTCGAGTCCAGCTCAAGTTCTTAACGAGCCGAACTGAGCTACTTGATACCTGACTCGAAAAGCTCGCGAGCTACTCAAAAATATAATATATATTTTTTTTATAATTTAAAATCTAAATTCCAAAACTTAAAACACGAAAATATAAAACTCTAAAAATAAGTCTCAAAGCCTAAAATCTTAATCCTAAATTCTAAACTCAACAACTTAAACCTTTAAACCCTAAACTAACACCCTAAACCTTAAAATTAACAATCTTGAGTTTACACAACTTGTGTATCAAAGTTTTAAGTGAGACGTGATAGATAACTGTGAAACAAATATTTTAATTTTGATATAACTAAAAACCTAAGGACTAAATCGAAAAAGTCAAAACGAATTTTAAAGTCCTCAAAATATCCCCATATAATTTTAGTATTATGCCCAAGTTAAAAACATACTATTTCAAATATTTTTCTAAGTGTTTCAAGCCAAAACAGTGTTTTTCAAGTACCCGTTTCGAAACGGCGCTAAGGCGTTTCGAAACATTTTCACCACTGTCGACCACCGTTCCGAAACGTGTATCGAAACACTTGAAAACGTTTCGAAACGAAACAACTCGTTTCGAAACTGTTCTTCATACAGGATTTAAAAAGGGTTAATTTATTTCAAATATTTCAGATTTTTAAATATAAAAGGGGTGTTTCGAAACGGATCAAGCCCGTTCCGAAACGACCCTTTGACAGTAGCCATTCCGTTTCGAAACAAGGGCTAGATTTTATTTTGAATAATATGACCGTTGTATGTTTTAACTGATTTTCTGAAAACCGTTAAGGCGTTTCGAAATGGGCTAGGACCGTTCCGAAACGACCCTTGACAGTGGCAAAACCGTTCCGAAACAGCCCTAAGGTGTTTCGAAACGGGATCTTAAATGCACCCCAACGGCTCTTTCTATTTTAGTCCGTTCCGAAACAGGTTCCCCGTGTTCCGAAACGGGTTGGTGCAGACAGCATTAATGGTGGCAAGAGAGGGTTCCAACGGCTCCATTTGTGTTCCCAACCACCCAAACGGCTAGAAATCAATGAGAAGGTATAAAAGGGACATCCAAAAGCATCAGCAACTACTATTGATCCTAAAGCAAACATCCAAACATCAAATTCAAGCATTTGAGCAAAAATCCCACTTTGTGTAAAATCTCAATTTGTGTTCTTCATTCATACTTTGTAAAATTGGGTTGAGTGCTTGTATTGGGGCTATCATTTGTATTGAGAGATACTTAATTAGCCTACAAATTTCTTTGTTCTCTTGTGTGAGGGTTGGGTTGATTTTTGGGTAGAAAAATCAACCGAAATTGTAAAGGGTTGCCTCCTTGTCCTAGAAAAGGGGAAGATCAATTTAGTGAAATTGTTGCAAATCCTTAGTGAGACTAAGATAGTGGATGTAGATTTCATTTGGAACTTGAACCACTCTAAATCCCTTGTTCTTCAATTTTTATTTGCCAATTTTCACCACAATCCTTTAAATTTCCAATTCACCCCCTCTCTTGGTAATTATCGATCTTTCGATCCACTCAACAATTGGTATCAGAGCTTAACTCTTTGAGGATTAACAACCACAAGAGGAGATCCTTGGAAGAGTGTGATCATCAAAATATCAAGAGATGGCTTCAACCTCCAGTTCCGGCATGTACGAGTCACAATCAACCACCAAGCCTCCTTTCTTCAATGGTGACAACTATTCTTTTTGGAAGAATAAAATGAGGCTATTCATCAAGTCAAGTGATTATCTTGTGTAGGATGTCATTGAGGATGGGCCATACATTCCATTGAAGCAAGATGGTGAAGGCAAGATGGTGTTGAAGAAGAAAGCCGAAATGAGTGAAGAGGAGAGGAAGAAGATTCAAGTCAACGATAAAGCTCTCCACATGCTTTTTTTGTGCTTTCGGTCCGGACATCTACTCAAAGGTCTCATCCATTGAAAGTGCCAAAGAAGTGTGGGACACACTTGAGACCACTTATGAAGGCACCAATGATGTCAAAGAAACTAAGATTGGACTTCTCAATCTTAGTTATGAAAACTTCAAGATGGAGCCCGATGAGACGGTGTCAAAGATGTTTGATCGATTCTCCACAATTGTCAACGGTCTAAAGGGCTATGGAGAGATCATACCGGAAGACAAGCTTGTCCGGAAGCTACTCTATTCACTTCCCGAATCTTGGGATGGGAAGAGAACCGCTATCATCGAAGCAAAGAACTTGAAGACATTGAAGCTTGATGAGCTTGTGGGTTCTCTCCTTACTCATGAGATCATGAAGCAAGGAAGGGAAGATGAGAAAAAGAAAGAAGAGAAAAGAGTAGAGAAGCTTGAAGTTGAGAAGAAGAAGAAGATGGGAATAGCTCTCAAGGCTAAAGCTTCACAACATGATGAGAGCTCATCTTGTGAGGAGGATGAACTTGAAGAATTGGCTATGATAGCCAAACGATTCTCACGCTTCATGAGGTCTAACCGGGGAAGAAAAATCCAAAGAAAGATGGACTTCAAAGGAAAGAACAAAGAAGAAGGAAAGGATCCCATCATTTTCTATGAGTGCAAACAATCCGGTCACATCCGTTCGGAGTGCCCTCAACTCAAGAAGAAGGGCTTTGAGAAGAAGAAGAGACTCAAAGCCAAGCTTGCTACTTGGAGTGATGAGGAGTCATCGGAGGATGACGAACAAGAAGTGGCTAATCTTTGTCTCATGGCACTTGAGGAAGATTCCTCCTTGGTAACCTCTAACTCATCTACTTTAGATTTTTCATATGAAGAGTTAAATGATGCATATGATGAGTTACAAGAGGTATATGATGAATTAATTGAGAAGTTTAAAAAGTCGGTCATTAAAAACAAGAAAATCATTTTAGAGCTAAATGAGAAAAATGACTCACTCACTCAAGCTAATTCTAAATTTGAGAAAAAGATTTTAGGATTAAAAGATGAACTTAAATTTTTTCAAGATGAAAATGTTGATCTTAATAATCTTTTATCTCAATGTAATAGTGAACACCAAAAGGTATTGTGTGAGCTAAATGAGCTCAAAAAGTCCTTAAAAAATGTTGGTAGTGTCAAGCATGAAGTAGGAGAATCCTCTAGAACACACCAACCTAAGAAAAGGACTAATTACTACAAACAAGGTAGCTACCCTAGACATAGTAGAGCTAAAAGAATTAGAAGTGTATGGGTTCCTAAGGAACTTGTAAAATCTAATAATATTATTGCTATGTCATCTTGGATTCCTAAGGGAACCAAGGTTTTGGGAGCTAACACTCATGGACCCAAAATGATTTGGGTACCAAAAACCAAGGTTTAATATCTTTGTTTGTAGGGGGAGCATTGCTACAAGGCCAAAGCACAAAGTCAAAACTCATGGTACCTTGATAGTGGATGCTCGAGACACATGACCGGAGACAAGAGTCGATTCATGGATTTAAAGCAAAAAAGTGGAGGAGTAGTAACATTTGGTGACAACTCCAAAGGCCACATTAAAGGTATTGGCTCCATAGGTAATCACTCTACCATTCTCATTGAAAATGTCTTATATGTCGATGGTCTTAAACATAATTTATTGAGCATAAGTCAATTATGTGATAAAGGATTTAATGTTTTATTTGATAAAAATGGATGCAAAATTGTTGACATTAAATCTAATAATATTATGCTCATAGGTCATCGCATAGGAAACATATACATGGTGCATTTAGATGACATACATACATCTCATGCATGTTTAGTTGTTCAAAATGAAAATGATGCATGGTTGTGGCATAGGAAGCTAGGACATGCTAGCATTAGTGTTTTGGAAAAACTAGTCTCTCTAAATCTAGTTAGAGGTTTGCCCAAAATTAAATTTTCAAATGATAAAATTTGTGATGCACGCTCAAAGGGTAAACAACATAAGTCTTCCTTTAAATCCATTAATGATGTTTCTACTAGTAGATGCTTACAATTAATTCATATGGATTTGTTTGGGTCAATTAGGACTATGAGCTTGGGTGGTAAATCTTATGCATTTGTGTTAGTTGATGATTTTTCTAGATTTACTTGGGTTCTCTTTTTAAGTACTAAAGATGAGGCTTTGGAAAAATTCATCACATTTTCAAAATTAACCCAAAATGATCTTGAACTTAGAATTTCACACATTAGAAGTGATCATGGAACCGAGTTTCAAAATTTAGGGTTTGAAGAATTTTTGAATGAAAATGGTATTAGCCATAATTTTTCGGCTCCTCGAACTCCTCAACAAAATGGGGTAGTTGAGAGGGAAAATAGAACTTTACAAGAAATGGCTAGAACTATGCTTTGTGAAAATAATTTACCTAAATATTTTTGGGCGGAAGCCACAAACACCGCTTGTTATATTGTAAATCGAGTAATGATTAGGCCAATTTTAAAGAAAACACCTTATGAGATTTTAAAATCTAAAAAGCCTAACATTAGCTATTTTCACCCTTTTGGGTGTAAGTGTTTTGTTTTAAATAATGGAAAAGATAACTTAGGTAAATTTGATGCAAAAAGTGATGAAGCCATTTTTATAGGTTACTCTTTAACCTCTAAAGCCTATCGAGTATTTAACAAAAGAACTTTAGTAGTAGAAGAATCTATTCATGTTGTATTCGATGATAACCTCCTTCCTAGGAAGGATTCTTGTGATGATGATGATGTAGGAATCATAAATGCCTTTGATGGAGGTCAAACTTCAAAGGAGGATGAGATTCAAACAAAAGAAGAAGACACACAAGAACCACCTCTTGAAGCCTTGAAGGACTTGGCTATTGAGGAAAAGGAAGTGAGCTACCCAAGGGAGTTGAACTATGTCAAAGATGGTGAAATCTTGGGTGATCCATCCAAGGGGGTAACCACTCGTTCTTCTCTTAAATTAATGAACCATGTTGCATTTATCTCATGCATAGAGCCTAAAAATATAAAAGAAGCATTGAAAGATGACTTTTGAATTATGGCTATGCAAGAAGAGTTAAATCAATTTGAGAGAAGTAATGTATAGACATTAGTTGATAGGCCTAGTAATCAATCTACAATAGGAACTAAATGGGTCTTTAGGAACAAACTAGATGAGAGTGGTAACATTGTGAGAAATAAAGTTAGACTTGTAGCACAAGGTTACACTCAAGAAGAGGGAATAGATTTTGATGAAACCTATGCACCCGTAGCTAGAATGGAAGCCATTAGGATGTTGCTTGCATATGCATGTTATCATAATTTCAAGCTTTTTCAAATGGATGTTAAAAGCGCATTTTTAAATGGTTTTATAAATGAAGAAGTGTATGTGGAACAACCACCGGGTTTTGAAGATTCAAAATTTCCAAATCATGTTTTCAAACTTACCAAAGCTCTTTATGGTTTAAAACAAGCTCCTAGAGCTTGGTATGAAAGGCTTTCAAATTTTTTGATTGAAAAAGGATTTGAAAAAGGTAAGGTGGACACTACACTTTTCATTAAAATGTATAAAAATGACATCTTAGTAGTTCAAATTTATGTTGATGATATTATTTTTGGTTCTACTAATGAATGTCATTGTCAAGAGTTTGCTAAGTTAATGCAAGGTGAATTTGAGATGAGCATGATGGGGGAGCTCTCATTCTTTTTGGGACTCCAAATCAAGCAAAAGAAGGATGACACCTTCATCAACCAAGCAAAATACATAAAAGATATGCTCAAGAAGTTTGGCTTGGAGAATGCAAAGCCTCAAGCCACTCCTATGAGCTCATCTACAAAGCTTGACAAAGATGAAGGAGGTAAGTGTATTGACTCTAAGCTTTATCGTTCTATGATTGGATCTTTGCTTTACCTTACCGCAAGTAGACCGGATATCTTGTTTAGTGTTTGCTTGTGTGCTAGGTTTCAAGCTAGTCCTAGAGAGTCTCACCTTATAGCCGTTAAGAGAATCTTTAGATACCTTAGAGACACTCCTTGTTTAGGCCTTTGGTATCCTAGAGACTTTACCTTCAACCTACATGCTTACTCGGATGCGGATTATGGGGGTTGCAAAATTGATAGGAAAAGTACTTCGGGAACTTGCCAATTCTTAGGTAGTATGCTCATATCTTGGTTCTCTAAGAAACAAAATAGTGTAGCCTTATCTACCACCGAAGCCGAGTACATATCCTTAGGGAGTTGTTGTGCTCAAGTCCTTTGGATGAAGCAACAACTCTTAGATTATGGAATTAAAGTTGGAACCATACCCCTAAAATGTGACAACACTAGTGCAATATGCTTAACTAAAAATCCCATCCAACACTCTAGAACCAAACACATAGAAATAAGGCATCATTTCATTAGAGATCATGTCCTTAAGGAAGATGTGGTTATAGAGTATGTAGACACCTTGAATCAATTAGCGGACATTTTTACAAAACCCTTAGATAAAGAGCGTTTTTGGTCCCTTAGGAGAGAGTTAGGTCTAGCTAGCCTATCTTGACCTTTTTGGACCTATTTTGTGCTTAAATATGCTTGATCTTGTGAAATGCCATGTTTGTGTGTTTAAACTCCTAATTTCATCCATGCTTATAGTTAGGGGGAGTATGTTTATGCCTAAATATGTTTTGCCTGCTCATTCATGACATTTATGCATGATAGGCCTCTTAAAATTTCATTTTTCTGCATTTTTAGAGCCTCTTCTGCACTTTCAGGCCCAGGTGTATCGAAACGGGTGAAATTGTTTCGATACGGATACCTTAAATCCAGCTCTGAGAGAAGGGCGTTTCGAAACGCCTCCAAGGCGTTCCGAAACGATTTTGAGTCTGCCAAGGGGTGTATCGGAACGCGTTCCGATACGAGTCAAAGGGAGTTTCGGTACAGTCAACACCGTATCGAAACGATCTGTTCATGGTTTTAAAATGGTCAAAACCCTAGCCGCCCATTCCGAAACGGTCTTGACCGTTCCGAAACGACATCACGGACTGCTTTATTTAGGGCTTTTAATGATACAAATTCACTTTTTATCAAACTCTAAAACCCTAAACCGCCTCCCTCTCTATAAATACCCTCTCAAACTCTTTGATTTTCACAAAATTGTGAGGGGTTTTACTCTACAACTCAAGTCTAAGCAAGTTTCATCAATCTTGTGCAAGGATTTCTCTCAAATCATCCAAAATCCCAAACTAAGGTAATTTTTCTACTTTTCTTTTTTCTTTCAATTTATGTTCGAATCTTAGGTTAGAAAATTTTATTTTTGTATAAATTATATGTTTTTGTTGTGGGTTTTCAAAATCTTGTAAAAAAATTTTCAAATCTCAAAATTTTTGATTCGAATATAAAATTTTTCAATCGTATTTTTTTAAAACTGTTTTTATTTTAATTTTGTTTTCAAAAACCTAAGTGGGATTTATTATTGGATTGATTTTAAAAATCAATGCATACACTTAATTTTAAACCACTTGCTTAATGTTTTTAGATGGCGGATCAATCGAACAAAAAGCGTAAGGCCGTTCAATCCGGTGAATCGAGCATTCGTCCGAATATCACGATGCTTTTTCAGAAATCTCTTAAGACTCCGGAGGCACGTGCTCGTTTCTCTTTTGTCAAGGAATTTGCGGTTCGTAAAGAACGTGTCATTGACCTTGAGTTCCTCAATTCCGAGCGATTCCTTTTCCGTTATCTCGGCCGTTTGGATGAGTGGAATCTCATGTATTTCTTGAGCATTCCGGATGTTTGCTACAAAAATATGGTACTCATCTTTTACTCTAATGCTCGTTTTCTTTATGATGAGTCCAAAACCGAGATCATAGGAATTGAGTCATCCTTACTAGGCAAAAAGGTTGTCATAAATGTTGATCTTTTAGAGTCTGCTCTTAAACTTAAGGATGAGGGTCTTGAGGATGAACGCCACTTTGGTACTTTCACCGGTAAAGCACTTAATTTGGATGTGCATGATCATGTTCTTCATTTGATGGTCTCTTGGTTTATTCGCCCTTCCGGCGGTAAATATTCCCACATCCGTCAAACCGATCACTTTTGGCTAGAGTGTTTCCGTAAGGGTGAGCGCCCAAATGTGCCTAAGATTATTTTTGCCGAGATAGTCAATAATATTAAACTTATTGACACAAATGAGTTGAAGTCTTTCACTTATGGCATAGTCTTGAGCGCCTTATTTCATGATCTTAAAATCGATTGTTCTTATGACTCTCCGGAACCTCGCAAGACCAAGATTGGTGAGTCATCCCTTCGCAAGTCCGGGTTCCAATATGTGAATGGTATTTGGGAAAGAGTTGATAGAGAAGCGGATCCTCCTCTCGTTGCTCCTCCACCGCAAGTTCAAGCCGCAAACAATGATGCCCTCACGGCTTTCCTTACCGAGCGATTCAATGCCTTGGACTCTCGGTTCGATGCTTTGGACACTCGCATTACTTCGGGCTTTGAATCTATGGGCAATCGGTTGAAGAATGTCGAGGATCGTCTTCATTCTCTTGAGACTTCCCACTCCAACTTGGACCTATCCTTCTCCACGCTTTATGGGCAATGGACGAAGTTTCGCCGTTCTCAAGCCAAGAGTGATGATGATACTTCGGATGATGAGGATGAGGCTTAGGATATTTATCTCATATCATATCATATTATCTATGCATTTTAGGATTAAGGTTGCATTTTTATGGTTTCTCATGTTTTAGGAACCTATGCTTATGGCTTTTTTATTTTGGGATTCTATGTTTGAACTTAATGTTTGAATTATGTTTTGGATATTTTGATTATGAATTTATAATATGATTGCTTATTATTGCTTATTGGTACTAATCCTTTATCTTCTCTATGAGCTTTTATTGTTCTTTTTGATCTAACAAAAAGGGGGGAGAAGAAATTTAAGAGCCACACTTTAAACTAAAATTCGTTTTTAAATCTTAAAAGGTTTTAAAGGTTTACTTGGATTTCAAATCAAATTCTTTTTCTAAACTTAAAAAACCTATCTTAAATTAAGGGGGAGTTAGAATATTTTCAAAACTTTCAAATTCCCAAAAATTCTAACTTTGGTTTTGTTATATCAAAAAGGGGGAGATTGTGAAACAAATATTTTAATTTTGATATAACTAAAAACCTAAGGACTAAATCGAAAAAGTCAAAACGAATTTTAAAGTCCTCAAAATATCCCCATATAATTTTAGTATTATGCCCAAGTTAAAAACATACTATTTCAAATATTTTTCTAAGTGTTTCAAGCCAAAACAGTGTTTTTCAAGTACCCGTTTCGAAACGGCGCTAAGGCGTTTCGAAACATTTTCACCACTGTCGACCATCGTTCCGAAACGTGTATCAAAACACTTGAAAACGTTTCGAAACGAAACAACTCGTTTCGAAACTGTTCTTCATACAGGATTTAAAAAGGGTTAATTTATTTCAAATATTTTAGATTTTTAAATATAAAAGGGGTGTTTCGAAACGGATCAAGCCCGTTCCGAAACGACCCTTTGACAGTAGCCATTCCGTTTCGAAACGGATCAATCCCGTTTTGAAACAAGGGCTAGATTTTATTTTGAATAATATGACCGTTGTATGTTTTAACTGATTTTCTGAAAACTGTTAAGGCGTTTCGAAATGGGCTAGGACCGTTCCGAAACGACCCTTGACAGTGGCAAAACCGTTCCGAAACGGCCCTAAGGCGTTTCGAAACGGGATCTTAAATGCACCCCAACGACTCTTTCTATTTTAGTCCGTTCCGAAACAGGTTCCCCGTGTTCCGAAACGGGTTGGTGCAGACAGCATTAATGGTGGCAAGAGAGGGTTCCAACGGCTCCATTTATGTTCCCAACCACCCAAACGGCTAGAAATCAATGAGAAGGTATAAAAGGGACATCCAAAAGCATCAGCAACTACTATTGATCCTAAAGCAAACATCCAAACATCAAATTCAAGCATTTGAGCAAAAATCCCACTTTGTGTAAAATCCCAATTTGTGTTCTTCATTCATACTTTGTAAAATTGGGTTGAGTGCTTGTATTGGGGCTATCATTTGTATTGAGAGATACTTAATTAGCCTACAAATTTCTTTGTTCTCTTGTGTGAGGGTTGGGTTGATTTTTGGGTAGAAAAATCAACCGAAATTGTAAAGGGTTGCCTCCTTGTCCTAGAAAAGGGGAAGATCAATTTAGTGAAATTGTTGCAAATCCTTAGTGAGACTAAGGTAGTGGATGTAGAGTTCATTTGGAACTTGAACCACTCTAAATCCCTTGTTCTTCAATTTTTATTTGTCAATTTCCACCACAATCCTTTAAATTTCCAATTCACCCCCCTCTTGGTAATTATCGATCTTTCGATCCACTCAACAATAACGAGTTACTCGAGTCCGACATGGTCAAAGATTGGTCAACACTTGACTCGATTAAGCTCGAATCAAGTTCAATCTCGACTCGAGTTCCTCACGAGAGCCGAGTTGAGCTTAGATTTCTCAGGCTCGTTTAAAATTACTCAAGCTCGAACTCGACTCGAAATCTTAACGAGCCAAGTCGAACTCAGCCCTACTCGAATTCAACTCGGCTCGTTTACACCCCTAATTGACCCCGCTTGATTTGTTTGGGTATGAGGTCAACAATATTTATATTGTAGTGGTACGAAACTCCACGTACCTCTAAGTCTACTTTGACCCCACTATATGAAAATCTTGACTCCACATATCTCACATTGCCTCATTTTGTATGAGTTCGAATTCCATCACAAGAATACAATACCTCTCTATTTCATCTAAATATATAAACATATTAAAATATTAATAAAAGAAATTATTAACATAAAATATTCATGTAAAATTAAAGCTTTGAATAGATAAAAAAATTAACAAACAAAATCTTCTTTATTAAAAAACAAAACAACCCCTAAATTATATTTTTTAATATTTAAGTATTTAGATTATTTTTAATTAAAATAGGTCCTTAAATTATTGTTTGTGAGCACTTTATGTACTTAAACTATATTTTTTTTATCAAAACAAGTATTTAAACTATGCAATTTTTTTACTTTCAATGTATAAATTATTTTTTGTTAAAATAAGTACCTAAAATTTGTGACATGTCAACGTCTTATTGATCGGAAAAGATTTAACTAAAAAATGACGAGACTTAAAGTGGTTACATATAGTAATTTAGAGACATATTTCAACAAAAAATAATTTTAAGTACTAAAAAGGAAAAAAATATTTTAGATATTTTTTAGGCTTAATGCACAAAATAGCCCCTAAAGTTTACCACTTTTCCCAACTTGGTAATTAACGTTTCATTTGGGACGTTAAGCCCCTAACGTTTTCACTGTTACCCATTTTGCCCCAAACCGTTACTTTTGTCGTTACAAAAAAGATTTCAATCGTTAAAAAAATTTCAACCAATGAGATTGTGCCACATCAACTCCTCTTTGATAGAGTAACCTGACTGATTTTATTAAAAGGGTAAATGCCATGTCAAGTCTCCTATGTTTATTTTTTATTCAATTTAGTCATTGAAAAATCTATTTTTACCTAAAATTGACCCCTATTTATTTCTATTTTTTTAATTTAGCCAAATATTTTTTATTAATAATAATATTGTTTTATTTAGATGTTACTATTTAATAAAAAATAAATTAAATATTTTAATATTAAATTAGTAAGTTTTGATAAATTATTCCTTACTAATTTAATATTATATTATTTTTTGCAATTCCAAAATAAATTAGATTTATAATTTAGACCCATCAAAATAAATTTAATGTTAATCTTAAATAGTTTCCAATTATGTCCCAAAATAAATTAATTTTATAATTTAATCTCCCATTACATCCTAAATTAATAATTTGATATCAATTTAATATTAAATTAGTCTCTTAATTTATCTAATTTAACATTAAACGATTTTTTTATATAAATTACATTTTACTAATTTAAAATTAAAATATTTTTAATAAAGATAAATTAAATTAATTATTAGATCATATTTTGCTTGTTCTTTGATTCAAGTACAACATCATGCTTAACAAAATGGTAAAAATAAAAGGGATGAAAAATGTATTTAGAGGAAAACATTTCCAGAAGTGGTTTTATTTAGATCCGAATTACGTATTTTTGGATGATACGACATTGGTTCCCTACTTGCATCCCCAGAAACTCTCAGATCAGATCCAGCAATTTCTAGTATGGCTTCTCTCCTTCATAATTTCCAGGAGGATTATAAAAACAAATGGTTAAAGAAGTTTGGTCTTTGCATGTAGCTTGTGATCTGGTTTGCTCTGTATTTGTGATCTGTCAGGTTGGCAAACTGACAACCCATTTTGTTCCTTTGGTATAATATTAAATTAGTAAGAATTAATTTATCAAAAAGTTACTAATATAATATTAAAATATTTAATTTATTTTTTATTAAATAATAACATTTAAATAAAATAATATTATTATTAATAACAAATCTTGGACTAGATTAAAATTAGAAACAAATAGGGGTCAATTTTAGGTAAAAATAGACTTTTCAATGACTAAATTGAATAGAAAAATAAACATGGGAGACTTGACATGACATTTACCTTTTTAATAAAATCAGTCAGGTTACTCTATCAAAGAGGAGCTGATGTGGCGCAATCTCATTGGTTGAAATTTTTTTAACGGTTGAAAACTCTTTTGTAACGGCAAAAGTAACGATTTGGGGCAAAATAGGTAACGGTGAAAACGTTAGGGGGCTTAACGTCCCAAATGAAACGTTAAGTACCAAGTTGGGAAAAGTGGTAAACTTTAGGGGCTATTTTATGCATTAAGCCTATTTTTTACTATAAGCTTTTTCTTAATCATGCATGTTTGTTTTAGTGCTTCTTTTTTTGTATGTTCAGGTATCATTAAAAAAACAAATAGTTTAGGAACGTGTAATTTTTCTTAGGCCACATGTTTAAATCTCAACTTCATTTAGATTATATTCTGGTCTCTCTTAGACTCTTACTTGTTTGAATTTAGAATTTAGTTCTTATATGTTACTTTGAAGTGATTTTTAACATTGATTTGATTTTTAAAAAATATTATTTATATTTTGTTTTGCGTTAACTCTTTAACTATGTAATTAGATAAATAGATATATCTCTATGAAATTGGAAGGTGGAAAAAAATGACATAACAGAATTTACGGACCTGCAAACTATGCTAAGGGTCGTAAGGAGTAAGGACACTCGCTTAATCGCTTCAATGCGCAGTTTTTTTTTTTTTTTGAAAGTAAAATATTTAATATTAGCAAAGTAACAAATGCGATTGTTTTTATTAAGACATAAAAATGTACTTATTTTAAGCTATTTCGATTTTTATATATTTTTACACTAAGCTAAGTGTTTTTTACAATTTTTTTGACAAATTCTAATTATAATTATAATTCTATCTAGAAAAAAGGAAAATGATGAGACTCTAGGAAAAGGAAGGAATACTCTAGATGGGTCTAGAACTCATGACCTACAAAAAATGAGAGAATAAAGATGAACATCTTGATCAATCGGTCAAATGTACTTGCATATAAACTCGTTTTTTCCCTTGTTTTCTTATATTTCATTTTTCTTTTGCATTTTTGTTGGTTTTTTTCTAGATTTATATTAGAATCTCATTTTTTGAATTCCTATTTCTTGCACATATTGTTGTCTTGTTTTTTCTGCCTTTGTGGCACATTTTTTCTCTGCCTTATGACACGTTATTCACCTACCTTTGTGGTAAATATGCATTCGTGTAGAGTTTCTCGCGACGCTCGTTTTTTAGGTGCGTTTGTCGGTGATCGTTCAATAATTTAGTTCTCTCTTGTGGTTGTTTGCCGATGTATTCAGATCTATTCAGCGAAGTAGCTTGCAAGACTGTTGATTTCGCTCGCCAATCCTTCATCACTTATCAATCATCTAGTGAATTTACATTATATCTTCTGTGTTGACAACTCCTCTGGCCTTTTGTCGTTTAATTGAGTCTATACTTATTCATCCGAGCAACGGTGAGAGCATCATTTACCGGCGTGATTGAATTTTTCTTCTTTCGGGAAGGAGGAAAACCATTTTATCTTTTTTTCTCTTTTCGGTTTTTAATTTATTTTTGTTCTTTATGAATATTTTCATGTTCAAATCTCTTTATTTGACTCTCTTTCTAAGTAATAAAAGTTACATTGTATTATATTCAAAACATTACAAAATTAAACATATTTATTGGCTAAGGCCTAAGAGGGTATTGTCTTCATTTGTTGTGTAAAATATGCCTTTAAATTTCGAATAAAAATTCTTTGCCCTTTTGAGTGTCATTTTTACGCCACAACGCTAAAAATTAAAATCTTAGACTTTAACCCTAAATCCTAAAACTTAAACCCTAAAATAGAACATACACCCTAAACCATAATAATAAACCTTAACTCTAACTCTTAACCTTAATTCTAAGTCTTAAATTTAAACCATAAACTTAATTTTTTAGAATTAAGACATAAATAGAGCACCGAATAAGCGATGATTTTTATTCCTAAATTTGAGCAAGAAAAAATGGGTCACAACTCACAATAGCATGAGAACGTATTGTCCATTTAGTTTTATGTCACTGTTTTGTTTCAGAGGTTGTACACAAATTTAGTTCAAAGTTAAAGAGGAGATGGTTCCAAAATCCAAATACAAATGTCATACACATTTTGTGAACAAAAACGTGAGCTCGAGACAATACCTAGAGGCTAATGTGTACGGTATAATAGAACCCACTTGATACCATGGGACAAGAGCCTGCATGAAATGGACTCACCAAGTTATACTAATCAATAGAGTGAGGATTCGGTCGGAGTTAATTTTTTTTTATTTAGCCGAGTTTACGAATTTTATTTTATAAGTTAAATTTTATTTGAAATTTTCTTGAGTCGAGTTTATAAATTATGAGTTGAGTCAAGTTGTTCGGTTTTTATTCAAATTTAATTATAAATATTTTATGATGTTATGGTACTAATTGGTTCAATTTAAATGACTTTCTGTAACCATATATGATATACATATACATTTCCTCATATACAATATACATATATGACACAGAGTTGAGGAACTTGACTCGAACATAAAAATCGATCAACTAATTACTAAAAAATGAATTATTCAAATTCTCGTCGTATAACTCAAACTTCATTTAAAATCTTTCGAGTTAAGTCGGTTTTTCCGGGACGAGTTTTGCTCACCATGCGAGAAAGATGAAGTGGTGTTTTCAGACAAAAAGGGTGGCACTGGCAAAGATGAAGTGGTGAGAAAGAGACCAGCATTATAATTTAAAGAACAACTACTAATACAAGTGCTGAATTAGCCAAGAGAGCTTTTACAATGAAGAATTATACAAATATTTCAACCTTAAGGCCAGCTCCTTTGGCAATGTCTGGTTTTAATCTTCTAGGCTGCCCCCATTATTGGCATTATGAACTATGAAGAAGACAAAGACAAGTTACTGATCCTGGGGCGGCTTCTTCACGTTCTTGTTGTTGTGCATCCAGACCTTGAAAACCTGCCTTTTGACGCCGTACTCGGCGCAAAACTTCTCCACTTCGTCTTCATCTTGTTTGTTTATTCTCCACCCCAGTTTCTCCGCTAATTCCGACATCTTATCCTTTTGTTCCTGCGTGAATTTAGTTCGGAATCGCTTCTTAGACAAGGCATAAGGGGGAGCCGGCGGCATTCCCTCGGGATTGGAATGGTACATGTTGAGATCCTCGCTCGAAGACTCGGCACCCCCTCCGCCGCCGCAGCCGAACGCTACGTTCATCGGTGCAATCATTGCACTGGGTGGACTTGTGTGAACCGAGTACTTTTGATGGTGGTGGTGGTGCAGCATGGTTGGAGATGGCAAGGGTGGAGGCAACTGAAGAGGGTTAAGCATCAAGCTTCTTCGACCGGGATAATGAGTACCCCCAAATTGTTGGGTCTCGCCATCGACCTCTTTGCGGTGGAAGTTACGGTGGCAGTCGCAGGCCGCGCATTTCAACGCTTCGAGCGTCCCTTCTTCTCCGCTAGGCATGAACTCGCCGCACCCGTCGTAAACGTTCCCGCCGATGCTGGCAGCGTGGTTCTTGAGACACTCTCGATACCTGACGACGCCGGGAGATGCCTTCGTGTTCGAACTGGCGACTCGATCCAGGTACGGAGATCTCCCGGCATGACCGAGCTGTTGCTTCTCCGGACGATTAACATAGTCTAGGGTTTGCGTGCAAGTGAGAACAGCAGCACCGTTATGATCTCCATCTCGAACCGGCGTCTTAATATCATCTTCTTCTCCTCTCACTTCCATAATTCAAGAAGAAAAATATATAGATTCTCCGCACAATACAAAACAAAAAGCTCAAACTAAAGCTCACTATTCAACTAATTCATCTAAAACTTTGAAACGTTTCTGATGATGCAAGAAACTTATCAAGATAACTTGTTGTTTCCTCCGTCTCCCATATTTCTCTCGATTTTCAGCCAAAATTCATCGACCTATACCACTAATTTCATCCGTTACAACATCCGTAAGCTGAGAGAGAGAAAATAAAATCAACATCTTCCAAGAAAAAAACAAAAACAAAAGACATTAAAGTTGAAATGGGACCAAAGTCAGAGAGAGAGATGACCAGAAAAACAGCAGGAAGCTGCAACTGGGCACAAGCTTTTTGAGCCTTTAAGACATCATGCAGTCGACGAGCAAGAAAGAGAGGAGATTGGATCCGGAGAGGGTTTAGGGTTTAGGGTTTGGGATTTGAGTTTTAGGGTTAAGGAATTGGGGTTTGCTTCAGTGCTCCCAACAAGCGACAGCTTGGTTGCTTGTGGAGAAGCCGAGCGTAAAGAGTGAATCTTTAGAGAGAAGAGAGAGATTGTGTGTTTTGGTGATAAAAGAAAGAAAAAGAGAGAGATTGTGATGAGATTAAAGGAGTTTTTCTCGGTACAAAACAACCGACAACGTCATGTTCATCCCTCTCCCACGCCCTGCCACATAAGGGTCCCACCCTTCCTCTTCATTATTGCCCTTTTAACCCGTTACAGACTCGAATAATTCGTGTATTCAATTAACCAAAGTATTTGATCGTTTCTGTATTTTAGGTTAAGCTTCATTGCCCAAATCAGTACATATGGTATAAAAATGAGAATAATAATGGCGTATCCTAATTAGGGATGGTCATTTTATTTGATTTGGTTGATTTTAGACTTGATCGAGTTTTAATTTTTTAATAAAAAAAGTTGGTTCAGGTCAGGGTGTATTTTTGTTTAGTGTAGAGTCGGGTCAGTTGAGACTTAGTGTGGAAAATATCTGACTGACTCAAAACTAATTGTGTAATTTTTTCCTAAAATTTTTAAGGATATTTATAATAATACTTTTTATATATTTTTAATAATTAAGTCCTTAAAATTAAATTTTTATTTACAATTTACTCCTTAAAATTACTATTTTTTAGGATTAAATCCCCTAAAATTATTTTGTTTACAATTAGGTTCCTAAAATTATTTTGTTTACAATTAGGTTCCTACAAGTATTATTATTATTTTCTATAGATCATATCAGGTTTAGTGTATTTATTTTTGGGTCGGTCGAGTTTTTTTTAAAGAATACATTAGAGTCGAGTTCTAGTTTAAAGTATTTATTTTCGAGTCGAGTTCGGATGGGCCAAAAACCTAACATGATCTGTGCCCATCCCTAATCCTAATACTAAATTGTGAGGGTTAATTTAATTTTTTGTTTTTAAGAAATTTAATAAAAAATTAAAATAGTTTAATAGTTTGTTTTTTTAAATAGGAGGTTTAATAAGATTTTTTTTAAAAAGTGGACAATATTAAAATATTTAAAGATGGGTAAACAATACCATTAGTCACTAAACTATTCTTGATTACATGTTTTAGTCACCAACTATAATTTTTGGTAAAATCGTCACTAATGTTACATTTTTTTCTATTTTGATACATGCCGTTAAAAACTCACGGAAAAAACAATAGTTTGGTGACCAAAACAGGAAATAAGCAATAGATTTGTAACCAAAATAGAAAAAAAAAAGAGTAAAATTAGTGGCCAAAATAGGAAATGTAACTTTAATGACGATTTTGCTAAAAATAATAGTTTGGCGACCAAAACATGAAAGTGGGAATAGTTTAGTGACCACTGGTGTTGTTTACCCTTAAAAGTTTTAAGAATTAATGAACTACTTTAAAAGGGTAAACATCACCATTGGTCACTAAACTATTCATGCTTTCTTGTTTTGTCACCAAAAAATTAATTTTGGTAAAATAGTCACTAATGTTACGTTTTTTTTCTTCTATTTTGGTCACTCGTCATTAAAAAGTTCACAGAAAAATAGGAAAGCGAGAATAGTTTAATGACCAAAGTAGGGAAAGAAGCTATAGATTGGTGACTAAAACAGGAAGAAAGTAATATTAGTGACCAAAATAGGAGGGAAAACGTAACATTGATGACGATTTTGCACAAAATAATAGTTTGGTGACCAAAACATGAAATCAAAAACAGTTTACTGACCAATGGTGATGTTTACCCTTTTAAGATTTTTGAGAGATGCATATTAAAGTTTTTAAAACTTTTTGAGGGTTTAAAAGAATTTTTTTAATGTTTTTAAGGGTCAACATCCTTTAGTTGCCATTATCATCCTCCATGGAGAATATAATAATTTTAATTTAATTGTATGGAAAAATTTTGAAACTTTTAAATTTAAATTTCATCGCTTGATATTTCGATTTAGGTTGAATTAAGATTTGTAATAATTTTTATGATGAATATTAATTATAAATTGTTATTATTTATAATTCGAAATTTCAGTGAATAATTTAATTATTATTCACTCGAAGTATATAAACCAACACAAAAGGACACCCGAAAAGTTCATTGGTTAAAATATGTTTCTATATTTATGTATCCGTTTTACATTTGAATTTCTTTCAAGGCTTCTCTATTTTGTAATAATTGATTAAAATATTTTTTTGGCTGAAATAAGTGTTTAAAATTTTATTTTAGTTTAAATAAATGCTTAAAGTTTCATTTTTGGTTAAAAATATGTGTTAAAATAGGTGCCTTAAACCCTCAATTGGCTTTAAAACAAACAAAAAATGAAATTTTAGGCACATATTTTAACCAAAAAATATTTTAGACACATATAAAAAAAATATAAAATTTGTAGTTAAACCTTTTCTTTTAATTTTAAAAGTGTAAGTCAATATTTTTTCTGCTAAAATAGTTGATGTGATATTATAAATTAAAAAATATACTAATTTAGAGGTCATGTAACTAAAAATAATATTATAACAAACTCGAATTTAATGATTAAAATTTAATAATAATAATAATAATTGAAAATTTTTAATATTAAGAAAACTTTAACTTCTTAAATTCCAAAATAAAAATTAATCTTCTGGAAGCAAAAATAAAGAAATTAAATTTCAAAAATACAAGCAGCTTGAAACATATCTTAATCATACTTTCAGGGCGAGTCTACGGTACAACAACTTAATTTAAAGTAAAAGAAATGCATTCTTTCAAAAAAAAAATTAAAAATCGACATATTTTGAAACTTATCCAAGCAATCTAAAACGTTATACTTTTTAATAACATTTTAGGCTGATTTCGCGATTTTTCGACAAGTTTACCAACCTATAAAAATAATTTTTTAACAAGTTTCGACAAACAAAAAAAATTCAACTTAAAATGTTATGAAAAAATTATAATATTTTAAGTTGTTTGACAAGTTTCAAAATTTACCGTTTTAAGCTTTAATTTAAACTATTATAGCGTAGACTCACTCACCTATAATTGTACCTTCCAAAATATTTTAAAAATGTAGGCACCTGAGGCCCCTCCCTCCCTCAAATGGACCAAGCAGAGAGAGTCCCCTTGATGCGACATTCCTTTGCTTATTTGCTTCATAATCCTTCTCCAAAAACCTCAAAACTTTTGTTAATAAAACCATGTTTCCAGGAACTAATAACCACTACTCCATTGCAAGATTATAAAGAAAGAAAAAAACAACAATGACATGGGTGAAAAAACCAAACAAACTGTTGGTGTGGGTCCAACGTAAGACTTGTTGTCTTGTTGCTGAGCCTGAGAGGCTGAGAGTATAGTCTATAATCTATATTATGGATTTGGAATCAAAGGAGGTTAAGGTGCGCCATTTTCTGCAAAACTCTGTGGCAAAGTCTTGGCCTTTCCGTGATGCAATCGATGGCTTTGTATTGCTTTCTTTGCTTTGGTACTGCCTTCAACACTGTTCATATATGTGTGTGCACTGTGCACTGCTGCTGCTGCTGCTGCTTCTGTTTCGACCAACTGGAACGAAAGAATCCCTCACCAGGACTCTTATCATGTGCTATGTTTTATCACCTCACCAAACTTTTTTCCCATTTGCTTCATATTTCATGTCATACATTTCCCAATCCCATCACTTCTCTTCTCTTGTCGCTGTCGACAACCCTAATCATAGTTACTTGTTTAACTCTTGTTACACCCAAGTTTTTTTGTCTCCGTATTATTTCCAAAGTACCCCTCATCACCAAGGGCGGAGCTAAAAATATATTCGAGGGGTGTCATTTTTTTCAACGATATTTAAAAATGATTAATTATTTCTAAAGGGGTGTCATTTTATTCATAAAAGGGGTGTCATTTGTCTATATTTTTAATTTTTTATATACAAATTATATAGAAAAAATAGGTTTTTCAAAAAATTTGGGGTGTCATGACTCATGAGACACCCCAATTTAAAGTGTAGCTCCGCCAGTGCTCATCACCTTCATATTTAATATATTTCGGAGGTAGTTCACAGCAGCAATCCTTCCGAAAATAAGCCTTGTCGAAAATAAATGTTACGAGAGCCCTCAGGTTATCTAGAGAATATAAACTGCCAAGCGTTACAGTAACCACAAGATCGACATACAAAGTTCCTTTTCGATGACTCTTTCTATACTCAATATTAAAAAATATTAAAAATTAAATTTTAAGCTCTAACTCTAAATTCTAAACTATAATCTATATACCCTAAAAATTATATTATACCCCAATTTTTTAAACCTTAAACCTTAAACATATTTTTTTAGTATGAATGCATAAATAGAAGCACCGAAAAAGGACAAAAGATTTCTATTCCTATCAATCACATATAGTACTGAATGATTATAAATACTTATGCCCCCAATAAGAGAGGATAAGTATGAGAATAGACATATACATCTGAACAAGGCCGATTTGAAAATGTTGTATCTCTCTTCCTCCTCTCATCTTCTCTACTTTGACCACCATATTTTCTGTGATTCTACTCCCCAAATACATTACAGCCTACAGGTGAGCTATTTTATTTTTTGATTGATTATGATGTAAAAAAAAGATTCACTATTATTATTATTAAGGTAAACTACACCAACTGCCATCAAATTATAGTCGTTGACTTGTTTTTGTTATTGAACTTCTAAAATATTTAAATCTAACATAAAATTTTACTTTTCAACTCATTTATGTCAATCCATCGTTAATTCCTTAACTGCACAGTGACATTGTTAATGACAACTCACATGGAGGATGTATCAAAACAATATTATTTTGGTGCAACTATTTTAGTCCAAAACGATATTATTTTGTTGGAATAAAAATAATAAAAACATGAGCTTAATAGGGTTTGACTTTGAACCCAAGTCATGTTATTTTTATATATTAATATTATTTATGATATAAATATATTATTTAAAAAAACTCCAAATTTCTCAAAATTAACAACAACAAAAAAATCCAAATCTCAAAAAACCCCAACTCCTAAATCTGTTGATAGTCACCTCTTCATCCACATCTTTCTGTGTTGGACCCTCATGACCGATTCTTTCGTCATCGAAAATTAACGAATCGACTGTGAAACGTTAAACGCAAAAGTTTCAGTCCAACAACAAAATTGTGCAACGAATGGTAAACGGCATCAAAAGAACTACGGACGGCATACTCTCATGGGGTTTAGAATTTATCGATTAATGTTTTTTTGGGCTTCTTTTATAGAAATTTTATGGAGTTTTTTTGGGGTTTGAGCAACAAATAGCTACATTATGAAAACTTATTAGATGCTTATAACAGGCAAGCTTGGTATTGGTAAAGCAGAGATGCATCTACAAAGGAGAGGCTTGAACAAACCTTGGCTTGCATCAGTACGTATGAAAAGGAATGGATGACTAAGATCATGGATCCATCCTTGATAGTAGATGAAGATCTATTAGGGGAGGTATGGGCCATGGCAATCGTGGCAAGGTCATGCCTTAACCCAAAGCTCTTGCCATGCCTTAACCCGAAGCCTTCTTAACGGCCCTCGATGAAACATATTCTCAAAGCATTGGAAAACCCTTTGAAAGTAGTAAGGGAGGAGAGTTTCAGCTCTGGTAGGCCATGGAAAACATCGTCTAGACGTTCTTGGACTTCTGCCTTCTTTGGTAATTGGCGACAAAGCTCATCGGAAAGTGCCACCATTTCAGGCCACCAAAACAGAGAGGGTTTTAGTGGTCCTTGGCAGTCGGGTAGAGTATGTTCTCATGGCAGTGAGGGAATTGAACACTCGTCTTCCCATAAAAGGTTGTCGAATGAGGTTTTCTCCGAACTAGAAACATAAGACACCGAATCTTTAGAAGAGAACTAGCTGAAAATAATGTTTGCTGTTAATCCCAGCTGTTTGAACTTTGAACTGCCTGCTCAACCATTGTATCCCTACATTTGTTCTTTCTAGTTGTGCACCCTTTGAGCTATAAAGCTATTTCAAAGGGAAGCTACCAGCCAGCAGGCGATCCAATCCGATGCATCTCTAGGCTTCATGAAAATGGATGAGATCAGCTATGAAGAAGAAGCGATCGAGAGTCCCGATTGTATCCAGCAAGATTCTTTCATATATTCAAAACTCAAAAGCTTGTATGCAGTTCACAGCAAGCTGAAGATTTCCATTGTAATGGGCAATTTCTCACATATCTGAACATGTAGGGTGTAAAATTGTAAAAAGGTTAGGTCCCCTTACAGCATTATTTACATTTTGTTCATAGCAATCAAGAAACACGTTAACTGTATTTCTCCATTGAGAACTCCAAATCTAGTTATTCGAACATTTGACAACCGAGTAAATTCCCAACATAAACCACTTGCATCACAATAACTGCAGTGCATTAAAACACCATAGAAAGGTTGATTATTATTAAAAGGTGATGAATATAACAATGAAGAAACTGAAACAAGAAATATGTGGTAAACAAAACATTGAGGAGGAAAACTCATGGTCCTTTATACTATTGATAGTCGAATATCCAAGATCATCATGGAAATTGCAAACTATGAAATACAAACTCGATTACCTAAACAAACAACTATGGAGCAAACCTTATGTGGCCGTCTTCAGCTCTCCTGAATCAGCAGTTGCATAAAGAGGGTGAAGAACATGTCCTTCCTTAGGTTCAATATGTACCCATTTGCGCCCACTAAGCTTATGCGTCTCGAATTTCACACAACCTTCCTTGAGGGCATAGAGAGTATGGTCCTTCCCAATCCCAACATAGTTCCCGGGATGGAATCGGGTTCCTCGTTGGCGAACTATAATGTTTCCAGGAATCACCCTCTGCCACAATAATGTCAACAATCATATCTACTATTACAAAAATGGAAGCATTTGAATCTGGATCATCCACTGACCTCGCCGCCGAACTTCTTCACCCCAAGATTCTTAGGTTTCGAGTCTCGTCCGTTCTTTGTTGATCCAGCAGTCTTCTTACTAGCCCACCTCTTAAGCATCAAACTTAAGCCAGAAGAAGACTCATCTAAGCCAAAAAAAGGAAATTTATTCCATGAAATTAACTCAAAAATTGAATAAATACTAAAAAAACAAATCATTTCAATGAAGAATACCCGTGATTGTGGCGTACACAGGAGCGCTGGTAACAAGCTCCTTCACGCTTAACCTTTTGCAGAACGTTGTTGCAATGCTAAACATATCTGGTATTTTCAATCGAATACACCTGGTAGAAATATCAAATAAATTAGTTTTCATCAAATGTTAACAAGTAGAAAGCAGGGTTTCAAAAAACGGCCCGCGGCCGCTATATAGCGGTAACGCTGCCGGCCGAAACCGCTAACGGCGAAAACAACGGTGGGACGCGGAATCACACTAGTAGCGGTGGATTGCGGTCGCAATTTAACGGGTAGCGGTAAATAACGGTAGTAACGGGCCGCTATCCCTGTTTTCTCCCGTTACTGTAAAATCTAAAAAAATCCATGGGAGGGCGATAAGGGTGAGCGTGAGAGTGTAAAGGGGGGAGAGCTGATGAGACTTACAGGGAGGATTGGTCGACGTCGACGAGAGGGGATTGACGGCGTGCCGACGACAAGAGGTGAAATCGCGCGGCTCTAGATACTGGTCTGATGACGACGGCGTGAAAACAACCCTTTTAGGGTTTGAAAGCCAAAGAGAAAACGAAGAATAAAGAGGGATTTAGGTTTTGTTATTAATATTATAATCTTATTTTATTATTATTAAAAAAATTAGGGAAAACTACACCGGTGGTCCCCTAACTATCAATATTTTATTAGTATTAATCACTCAATCATATAAACACAATTGATGCCATCGAGATTCGAACCGAGATAACTAGCATAAAAGGCCAGCGTGTAAACCAGTTACACTAGACCAACTATTTGGTTTAAATTTTCTAACATTTATATTTAACATATACAAATTAGAAACAACACATTCGAACACAAATAACTTATTGATAAAATTTTAAATATTTAACCACTAAGTTAAACTAATAAATTATGCTATTTTAAATTAAATATATTTAATTAAATTATGTTTAAAATTAAAAAAATCAAACTAGATTTTTTTACTTTGTTAGATAATAACAAAACTAATTAAATATTTATTTATTATTATAAAATTAATAATATTTTATGCGCTATGATCTGCAATCTCTACAGGAAATAGAAAATGAGGAAGCCTTTCCTCTTCCTACTTTGGAAGATGATTATATTAGTGGAAATGTTAGAAATTTGGCTGCATCTGAGAGGCAGAAGGATGAGATGTTTGCACCTGTAAGTTTAGGGTCTCCAATTTCTGGTGGAACCATGTCATGGCTTCGTAAATGTACCTCGAGAGTATTCAAATTATCCCCCAGTAAAGATACAGAGCCTCATGCTATAACAAAACTGAATACAGAGACCTCTCTCTCTGATCAAATGGATAATTTGGAAGGCACGTCGAAAACTGAACATGAGCCAGATCTCTCTTTTGATGCTGCAGCCACATCTTTGGAGATTCATGGGGTCCAATCAGACTCCAACAGAAGAGATATGGATGATGGTCATGACCTTTCAGTTGATAATCAGAGCAACATGGAAAGTATAAATGTTAGTAGACTTAAATTAAGTAACCAGCCTAGCATAGCTGGTTCACGGGCATGCCTTTTGCGATAGTGTTCTTGGGTTCGAATTCCAGCGACGCCAAATGTATTTTTAAGGATTTTGGGTTTTTTTCAAGTAATAGGATAGTAACACGTGTTACGACATGGTTGTGTGAATAAAATTAAATAAAAATAATATATGAAGAGAGAAAAATGATTAAAAAATATTAAAAAATGCCACATCAGCAAAACCGTTAGTTATTTAACGTCGGGGACCAAAATAGAAGAACTATGTAACAGAAGGGATGAGTTTGCCGAAAAACATAGTTTTGGGACCAAAACAGGAGAACGATGATAATTAGGGGACCACCTGTGTAGTTTTCCCAAAAAATTATTGGGTTATGAGAATCCAATTAGGAAAATGTATTAAGAGAGCTTATTAATTTGATTAAAAATCATTAAGGATTTCTAATTGAAATCTTCGATTAGGGTTTGACCATAAATAAAAAGTTAAATTATAAGATAAAAATTTTCTGCATTTTTTCGGTGTCATTTTTATGTCCCAACACTAAAAAACACTAAAAAAATTAAATTCTAAGCCACAATTCTAAATTCCAAATCTTAAATCCTGCACCTTATATCTAAAAAATACATCTCACCCTAAATTCCTTAAACTTTAACCACAACAGTTAACCTTAAGCACTAAAACTTAAACCTAATTTTTAATGTGGGGCATACATAGGGGCACCGAAAAGGGGCAGGGTATTTTTATTCTTTCCTTTTTAGTTTTTCTAGGTAGTGTGTGTCGGTTTCCAAGACCTAGTTAATTTATTTCTGTTGGTGTTTTTATTTTACCTTGAATCAAGACCCTTGATGGATATATTCCTTTTAATAGTAAAATTAACTTTGACCATTTAAACACTAAAATAATGGCTTTCTACTTCTTCTTTTTATTTTCTAGAATCCTTCTCATTTTTTCCCTTTCTTTTTCAACTTTGCAACTTTATCGTATCGCTTTCATACAATCATCCGGAGGATCGTTCAGATTTGGTGGACGACGCTTGGATCGCCGATAATAGTAGGAAATATCAGTTGAAATCGTCTTTTGAAGATTATCTATTTTTTCTGTGTGAATTGGGTTAAGCCCAATGGTAAGCTGTGTGTGTGAAAGAGGCCCGAACTGGGTTGGTGGGCTAACCGGTTCAGTGTGCAAGTACTGAGCCGGTCTAGAGAACCCAAGCCCAGACCGAAGCAGTGAACCGACTTTGTCGAACCGAACCCATCAGACCAAACCGATTCAGTTGAACTGAATTGATCAGATCAGACTAATGAACCCGACCCGTTTTCCGAACCAAACCAGCTAATGTCAGCATTGAAGTGATGCAAAGACACAAGCAATGATGTCAGTGCCGCAGTTAACCGTAGATCACCGTCGTTGACTGTTGAATGTTGACTGTTGACTTTCTAGCGTTAATTTTTTTAGGTCAAAGTCAACTTTTATGTTTTCGATGTTCTTATTCCAAATCTGCAGTCCGTTTACCCAAATTGGAACCCGAAAGACTGTTTTACTATTTACATTTAATTGTATTTAGTATTTTGTAATTGTGTACATCAGAATCTGATTCGATTAAGAGTTGTATCAGACTGCAACGACTCTTTCTATTTCAAGAGTGTTTCGAAACGAGGAGCTGCAGAATTGCATTTATGGTGGGGAATGAAGTCTCTAACGGCTCTAATTCAACCCCAGCGGCTAGTAACGGATACAAACTCAATTAGAAGTATAAAAGGGACCTCCAAGCATCTAGTAATGAAAAAATGCTTCAAATGTAATACAACATATGATCAAAATGTGTCTTAGTGCTTAAGTGTCAATTCTTTGTGTAGACAAACACTAGTGAGCTAAAATTGTTAGATTTGCTTAAGTGTTTTAGGATAGGATGAGAGCTTAATTGTGCAAACAAATACCTTTTAGAGGGATTTGAGTTTGCGTTTCGAAACGGAAGCGCACAGAAAAAAAACCTTCAGTCAATCTAAGAGAAGGGAAACTGGGAACAAATTTCCAACTTCATTGTTCAAGTTGCACCAAGTAATTGGTGCATCTCGAAAAAAGGATGGGCATCAAATGGTGAGCTTTTTAAGGCTGCGTTGTTCCCTACATTATACATAAGCTCCTCAACAATCATCAAGGACATTAAAAGAAAAAAAAGAGGGGCAAAACTTTTAGTTCCCAGAGGCTCACTCTCATCAGGAAAGCAACACGCCGTAAATATCTGATGGAATGTTCCTATGTTATGGTTGACGAGGTGGGCTTGATCGAATTAGGGATCGACTCATATGGCAAGAAGATCACAACTGTGCCCTCTATGTACATTGATGGCAGTTTCTCCCTCAACGAGGAAATCCAAATCAGTGATGGAAAAGAGTCGTCATTGCAATTGACGCCTAGCATGAACCATCTTCTTCAGGATAAGGCTTTGCAGACTTCGGATAACTCGATCGAGAGTTATCCGGGAGAACCATGAGGTCCAAATTTCCAATCGCCTTTGAATGGAAGGGTCTTAGGCGAGAATTTCTACTTAACCCTTCCCCTCGGATCAACATGAAGCTCTCGATGCCCAGTGATCCAAGGCTCAAGTTGCCAGGCTTAGATCAATGTAGTTTCACGTTTCTACTTTTGCACCGGTCTAGGAAGAACGAGGTTCTTTGTTTTCACCTTCAATTCTGCTTATGGTTGTCACAGATTAATGCCTTGACAAGGACCAACCTTTTAAGGATGGAAGCCTGCCTCTGGATAGAGCTCTTAGGCGTAATCAATGGAGTCCCAACCGGAGTAGAAAAGAGACGGATCCTGTTTGTCCCTCGTTGTGGTTTTCCTGTTTTGCCAGTGATGCCAACGCCAACCAAGGTCTCACCGATGGTCGCGTTCCCCTCATGTTGTCTCAGGATTGTTTTTTCGATCGTTTTATTTCCAGTTTATGATGTTTTTCTGGTTTTTCGATTGTCGTCGTTAAGGTGTTGTTGCCTGCTGGTGACAATCGTTTTTGGATGTAGGTTTGTGTTGTTGGTCACGGGGTTTCCCGTTTGGGTGTACCGTTAGGGCTTATCCCGACAGTTAATGAAAGTTTCCTTTATGATAAAAAATCCTAACAATGTCCTTTATTAAAGAGATAATGTCCTGTAGAAGCACCCCTGAACAACCTGAAATTATGCTCCTCTCGAATTGCATACAAGTGAGCATTTCATGCAATTTTGAGGATAAACAACAAGAGAGACTTTCCTGTAAGAGATCGAGTAACCCATTCGTGGCTGCAGATTTTAAGATTTTCATCTAGTTTGTGTTTTGACAACTCCACAATGATCCTTCTTATAATTGGTCGTAAAGATTTTTTTGGTGCAAAGAAGAAGTGTTTGATCAGACTGGCGCAACGCTTATTTTTTCTTTTAAGTTTATCATTTTTTTTGTTTATGTTCTGATTTTATTTTGTTTACTAATAAAACTGTCTGGTTGATGTTTAAAAAAAGTATATTTGTGAAGTGGTATATAATTTTTTTTCTAATATAATATTCTATTATTTTTAATTTTTTATAATTTAATTATTTAAGAATTAATAAGCCTTCAAATTTTTTTAAAAAAGATTTCCGGTATTTTTAAATATTTATCTAATCATTCAATCACATTATCATTCACACGTTGATAACCACATCATAAAAATTAATTGTAATGTCATCGCAATAATAAACGATAACTAAAATTATTGGCTAAGGAGTTTAATTGATAGATACAATTGTTTAGTTTTATTTAATGTTTAAGTTATTATAAAATAATATTTATTTATACATATTCTTAATTTTTTAACCACGCATATATATATTTTGTAAATAAAGTGATTTGAACTTGTGTAAGAAACAATTATTCAGTTGAAACATCCGATTGGATAAAAAAATAAGGACAATTGATTTATTTTTAATTAGTTGGAGGGCCTTTTTAATCTTTAATCCAAAATCTTTCAAATTTAATCCACTCGTGGGTCGTGAAGGCCGTTAAAACTGTTCGTTCACTTTCAAGTACTTACTGCATCAGCCATGCCGCCACCTGTGCTCCGCCCTAGCGCCACCGCGTCCACCGTCGCGGGTCTGCTGCCAATACTTCCTAAACCTCCCATTTCAAATCCTAACCTCCCCGTCAACCCCAATCAAGAGACTCGACAGAAACTGCAACGCAATCTTCAAAATCAACTCCAATTCTCTCGCAGAGACATTGCTTTTATCTCCTTAATCTCTCTCTTCCCTTCCCTCCTCCAACCATCTGAAGCTTCTGCTTTCTCCATTGGAATTTGTGAGCAATTCTCACTTTCTTCTGTTTATTAATTTTTTTTCCTTTATCAACTGCTATTTGAGTGGTTGTTGCTTGCTACTCGCAGCAGGACCAAAGGATTGGCTTAAAGAGCAAAAGAGGAAGTCTTCGATGTTTCTATTGGCTCCAATCGATGCTTCTCGAGAAAGCCTTCGCTCTGCTTATATTTTGCTCAGTACATTACATTTCTATTTATCTTCCCTTTTCTCCTGTAATTATGTGAATCTGTTTGTTGTGTTTCTTTGATTAATTTTGGTTGTTTTTGTGAATAGTAGACAAGGAATCAACTGATTCGAGTAAGGATTTAGAAGAAGTTCAAAAGCTCTTGAAATCTGCTGCTAGGGATTGTGTTGTACAAGAGAGGAATTCCTTCGTTGCATTTCAAGCCAACACCGGAGTCGAGGTTTGTTCTTGTCATCTAAATTTCTTACGCAGCCATTGATTCTAAATGAGTACTTTTTAGGCTTTTTTATTACATCAAAGTTAATATATAGATAGAGTTAGGATCAACTTACACAATGTAAAACTCTTTAAGTTTTACACATTTTTGGATCATTAGATGAGGGGAATGAATGGCTCAGATTAACTACTTACTCTTTTTTTCCAAGCATAATCTTCACATATTTACTGGTAATCTCATCCATTCCTTTCACTAATCCAACGGTCCAAAAAACGTGTAATACTTAAAGAGTTTTACACTGTGTAAACGGATCTTATCTCATATAGATAAAATCAAAGAGGTGGAAATGAATTCCCAAGTTTTGGTTATAACTCACAGGTTTGCACATTCAGTTTGATTGTGAAGAATGCTTCTTCTTTGCTTGAGAAGAAGAATCCTGTTAAGCTGGAAGCTGAAGCTATGCTAGATGATCTTATAAGGTATCTGCGTTATGGTCCTATTATGCTTGCAATCTGAAAATGTGAAGTATCTGATTGATTTTTAGTTTCAATTCTGGCTGTTGATTTGCTATAAATGTTGAAGGAAAGGGCGTCAAAGTTTCTTTCTCAGCATACATTGCAGCATGTTTTGCTTTTAGGGTGTTTGTCGGAAGAACTCGATATCGAGATTATTTTAAAGCATTTTGGGTCATTTTCCTTGCGTCTCCCTAAGGTCCCAATGCCTGCTAGATTCAGAATTATCCCTTCATGTATTTTCCTGTCAAGGGCTAATTCGTTTTACGGCCGTCATAATCTGTTGACCTGCATGGTTTTTTAATGCTTATTGTTATTTCTCCGGCAGCTTGCTGACCTTAATATTTTGGCAAAGGAATTTCTTTCTCTGCATGCATTGTAGCCTGTTTTGCTTTTGCGGGTGTTTGTTAGAAAGAACATTGATATCCAGATAATTTTAAAGCATTTTTGGTCATTTTACTTGAGTCTTCCTAAGACCCAATGCAAGTTGGATGCTTATTGTTCTTCTTCTTTTGGGTGTTTGTTAGAAGAACATCGATATCCAGATAATTTTAAAGCATTTCTGGTCATTTTACTCGAGTCTTCCAAAGATCCAAAGCAAGTTGGATGCTTATTGTTATACTTCTTTTGGGTGTTTGTTAGAAGAACATTGATATCCAGATAATTACACAGCATTTTTTGTCATTTTCCTTAGGTCACCCTAAAATCCAATGCCTGTCGGATTCGGAATTATCCCTTCATGTGCTTTCCTATCGAATGCTATTTGATTTTACTACCGTCATAATTTGTTTACCTGCTTACTTTGTTAATGTTTATTGTTACTTTTCTTTCTTGGCAGCTCATTTACCTCACTTACTAGTTTGGCAAACGAAAGTGATATCCAAGTTGCTTCCAATAGGTACGCTTTTACAGTTTTAAACCACTGTAAACCATGTAGATTGAGTTCATTTCTAATAATATGAAACAGCGTTGGCTCCTTTCAGTGACAACTTTTACATAAGCATTACAATTTGTGGATATCTTCTCATGTTATATAAATTTTGAATCAACAATTCGTATTATATAGATTTAAGTATTTAACACTTTCATGTATTCGTGTATTGTTTGTTTCTCTTTCATGCACAGAGCTTGTTTAATGTCTTGTTTTAATTATTTCTCCGGTCTCATAATCAAAATTACCAAGCCTGCTTTTACCGTGACCATATAACGCGGTTGTTGACTACTTGCATTTGCAAGTAATAAGTTCTTTCTTTCTTCCCACAGACAAAGGGTTGCAGATGCGCTCAAGAATACCTTAACTTCTCTTGACAAATTTGAGCAGGGGGTGAAGGACTGCCTCGAAGTATGACAATGGGGGCTTCGGCTGATCGGCTCCCCTTAGGAACGGTAAATTTATGGCGTTATGGTATGCCCGGAGATTTTGCAGAAGCTTTCGTACTTCAGAACTAGTGGAGAATGGAAAACTGTAAAAAAATGCATGCTATTTGAGTTGATCTATGTTGTTCAAATTTCTCATGTGTTTGTTTCATTGTTCCAGCATTTATCGACCGTTTCTTTGCTAGAAATCTACTGATATGAGCAAATTCTCCGAATTCATGTCGTTTGCATTGGCCTTTGAACTAGAAAATGTTCACTCCTTTTTTTGAAGAGAATTGCATGAAGATGGCAAATAGGATGGCAGAAGATAAACAAATGTTATTTTGGGTAACCCTTACCATTTGCTGAAGAGCATAAAAGTGACCGTAATGAGATAAATTAATAAGTTGTTCTCATCATAGTTTTTTCAAAACATTAGTGATCAAGATGTAAAATTGCTAAAATATGAGTGGCCATTGTAAATTTTACCCAAAGTATTATTTGTTTTTCAATGTAGACTCTGATTTAAAGCTCACAATCTCTCCATGTTCGTGCCAAAGCTTACCATATCGCCGCCTTCCTCCTCCTCCTCCTCCATTTCACCACCACGACGAACGCCTCCGGACGCCTACTTCCGCTAAAACCCGCCAAAAACCCTGACGGAAAAATAAGGAAACCATAAAACCCCAAAGATGGCCCCATCCTCGCTCTCGACACGCCTAACCCTTCTGGCTCTCCTCTCCGCCTCCACCTTTTACTTCCTCTACAAATCCCGCCGCCGCCTGAAACCCCTCAAACAACTCCCTTTAAACCCTAACCCTAGAAAAGGTAAACTTTTCTTCATTACCCAAACAGGAACATCCAAAGCCATAGCCCAACGCCTGCATAAAGTCTTGTCCTCCAACAACATTCCTTTCGAGCTCGTCGATCCCCAAAATTACGAACCCGAGGATCTCCCTAAGGAATCCCTAATCATTATCATTGCTTCCACCTGGGAAGATGGAAATCCTCCTCAGAATTCGAAGTTCTTCGTCAATTGGCTCGCCGAAATCAGCACTGATTTTCGCGCCGGGAATTTGTTACTCTCCGATTGTAAATTTGCTGTCTTTGGAGTCGGTAGCCGGGTTTATGGAGACACGTTCAATGCGGTAGCTAGGGATTTGGGAAAGAGGTTGAGAGGGTTGGGAGCGACGGAGATGGTGCCAGTTGGGGAAGGTGACGTAGATGGAGGTGCATTGGAGAGTGTCTTTGAAGAGTGGAGCCAAAAGGTGGTTACTGTTTTGAAAGGGGGATTGGTGGTGGAGAATGATAATGGCATTGTTTATGAGAGTGATGTTGAAAGCCTTGAAAGCGATGATGATGATGATGATGATGGAGGAGGGGAAGACATTGTTGATCTTGAAGATATAGCAGGTAAAGGGCCATCGCGAAAGAAATCGGTTAATGCGGCTGAAACTAATGGGAAATTGGATGGGAAAAGAGAGATGGTGACGCCAGTTATCAGGGCCAACTTAGAGAAACAGGTAATTTTGTTTTAGTGGATTTGTTGATGAAGGCATTTCATTGTGGTAATTGCTTAATCTTTGTAGTATGCCATTGCAGTTCATGATCTAATCGACATTGAATAACTGGTTGGAATCTGCAGGGATATAAGATTATTGGTTCACACAGTGGTGTGAAAATCTGTAGATGGACCAAGTCTCAACTTAGAGGACGGGGAGGTTGCTACAAGCACTCATTTTATGGAATAGAGAGTCATAGGTGATTGGAACTTTCTTATGCACCTATTATGCATTTGACGAATATGTAGTTGATTCTATTTGCACTGTTGTGTGACTGATATGGTTTTACCTCCCTTTATTTTGCATATTTATTCCAGCTTTTAGATTTAGTTACTTTTTTCGTCACATAAATCTCTTGCCAATTTTTTGTGATCCTTGACTATGCTATGAGGAGAAACCAATGTCATGTTTATACTTACTGAAATACCATCTTTCCTTTTGCACCCTCAACTAAACTTAAGAGGTTGGAAACGAGGAAATACACAATCATCTTAGTATATAATTGGCTGTTAGTTGAACTCATGCACTTCTGTGTACGCTGAGTTTGATCATTTTCTGTAGTTTGTAGCAGTGAAACCTCATTATATAATTTACTTAGTACATTGTACTTTGTTTTTTGTCCCTTCTTTACTTCTTGGTTGTATCCATTGATCTGGGATTGAAATTTGTTCAACTTCTGAATTTGGCAGATGCATGGAGGCTACACCTAGTTTGGCATGTGCCAATAAATGTGTTTTCTGCTGGAGGCATCACACGAATCCTGTAGGAAAGAGTTGGCAGTGGAAGATGGACGATCCCTTAGAGATTGTCAATACTGCCATAGACCTTCATACAAAGATGATTAAGCAAATGAAAGGAGTTCCTGGTGATTGTCATATATTTGCTATAATTATATTTTCCCTTCTCCATGTTTCCTGTGGCTAAATGTTTGTTCTGTTACAACCAATTTAGTCAATGCACGTCATTTATGTCATAATTATTCCAGAAACAAGTAATATTCGGTACAAATAGAATGCTCTGAATATTATTTGTGTTACAAATTACATTCTTCGACAAACTGTTGCTACAAAGATCTTTCATTGCATTAACATGAGCGTTTTACTCACTCTACTGTTTCAGGTGTTACACAAGAGAAATTGATAGAAGGTTTATCCCCTCGGCACTGTGCCTTATCACTTGTTGGTGAACCAATTATGTATCCAGAAATTAATGTGCTTGTGGATGAGCTGCATCGAAGGCGAATCTCTACATTTCTAGTTACTAATGCACAGTTCCCTGAAAAAATTAAAATGCTGAAGCCCATAACCCAGGTCTGTTGGCTGTATATGTATCTGAAGCATGGATGTCAAAAAAAAATCTTTTGTTCTTGATTAACCTAGCCATTGTCTTTTATTCATACAGTTATATGTGAGTGTGGATGCTGCAACAAAGGATAGCTTGAAAGCAATTGATAGACCACTCTTTGGGGACTTCTGGGAAAGATTCATTGTGAGTGTTTTATTCTTGAAAACTAAATATTGAACTAAAACATTAAGAAAGAAAGAAATTTTAAATTTCTTTAGACGAATAGAAATGATTGTCTGAGAAGAGAGATATAGAAGCAGAAAAATGGTAGGCATCAAAATTATTGAATCTATAGACTAGCAGGGTACATGGGGAGTATGGAACTAATCTTGATCCGAAAGCTATATAGCTGCCCTTACCATGCTACGTATAACATATTGGTAGATTTGCTGTGGTTTATGAGAAAATCAGTAGTAAAACAGCAGAGTTATGACTGAAAAATGAATAAGATGGAACCCAAGTAAATGTAGGGTTGTATAAAAACTCTAGTTTCTCTTTAATAAGTTGTTGCTGCAAATATTTTACAGCTTGCTTATACTAGGGTTACTAATAAAGTTATAATCTGACTCCTAGATTTAAACCCTAAGGATGAGTAATAATCCTAGCTCTAGATTGAAACCCTAAAGATATCTTATATCTTGACCGTCCATAATGTCTTATTATTAATAAATATTACTGAAGTAAAATAAAAAATAAAATAACTAAAGCTCATGTTTCAAGATTTCTTAAATCCCAATTTAAAGAGCTTTCTGTTTGCATTATTCTGAAATGCTATCCACTTAACAGCAATGTTAAAAACCCCAAACATGTTGGTGGTTTTTTTTTTCTTTTAAAGAATGAACTGCTTCATCTTTGTGGCAGCTTGTACTATGTAGCACTTTACATAATTCCAGGCATTTTTTAGGGCTTTTCTTTCGGTGGCATGCAGTTCCCATTTTCTTATTAGTTATTGGTGACATCCGTTATTCAGGATTCCTTGAAAGCTCTCAATGAGAAACACCAACGAACTGTATACCGCTTGACACTTGTGAAAGGATGGAATGCAGAAGATGTAGATGCTTATTCTAAACTGTTTAGCATTGGGAAGCCTGATTTTGTTGAAATCAAAGGCGTAACATATTGTGGATCGTAAGTCTATTGGTTGTACTGTTATTTGTAGTATTACTTTTAGCAGCAATACCACCTGGCCTTGCTTAGCTGTGTTGATATTTCTCACAGTTCTGCCACATCGAAGTTGACAATGGAGAATGTGCCATGGCATTCTGATGTGAGGGATTTCTCGGAGGTATTGGCTCTGAAAAGTGAAGGGGAGTATGAGGTTGCATGTGAACATGCACATTCATGCTGTGTCCTCTTGGCAAAAACAGAAAAGTTCAAAGTCAATGGCCAATGGCATACATGGATAGACTATGAAAAGTTTCATGACCTGGTTAGTGACTAGCATCAATTTCATTATTGGAAGAGTCTCTAGAGTATATACATTTTTTGTTTGAAACCTTTTGTTTATTGCCAATGGTGCAGGTGGCTTCCGGGAGACCTTTCAACAGTGAGGACTATATGGCTCCCACTCCATCATGGGCTGTCTATGGATCCGAGGAAGGTGGATTTGATCCTGATCAGTCTCGGTACAGAAAGGAGCGACATCACAAGTCAAAGAGCTGAGCAAGTCGGAGATTTGCATTGGTATGAGCAAATATATCCATTCTTATTTAGCAAACATGGATAACCTTTTTTTTTGCATCTGAACAGTTTTGTTTAGGCTATATCATGGAATGAATATCCAATTTAAATGTTAGTTTTCTGGCTTTAGCTTTGTTGTATTCATACTCTTTAAACAATTTTGATTTCAATTAAGTCTCTATTGCTTTTTCTTTCCAGCCTTTTCTAGTTTACAATTCCAGGGTCAATCTTCCACAAATTTATGCACAATGATCACAACCATTTAAAAGGAAAATAGATGATAAAAAGGGCAACTTTTATCAAGTTAATTCTTCAACTCTGTCAAATATCATCAGCTAAAATCAATTGTTCAGCAGTTTTGCAAAATATAAAATGCAGGTTTAAATGTTCCGTAAGCTAACAAAAACTGCATCTGATTCAGTTCATTATAACAAAAACAAGTGTAGTATTGTTGTTCATGTCGAATCAACTGGCTTTTCAATCACTTGGTTGAGGCCGAGACTCCAAGAATAGTCTTATGGTTGAGTGGATTTGAGAAGTTTCTGCCATTGCTCCATTCCCATAGTCCCCACAAGCTAGTCTCTTTGAAACAGGTGGGATGAGAGAAATGCCGAGCTCATCAATTGACATGAGATGTTTTTCTGTGAAAGGATTGCTCCACATGAAAGTGTTCATCGCTGGTGCAACAAACAGCGGCTTGCTATAGTCCCACGCTCGTACGATGCAAGTTAACAAATTGTCACATAATCCCCCAGCAATCTGCAAGATCCAAAGTCATGCCACAGCAGAAAAACAGTAGCCTCCTTAGTCCTTACTGTAAAGTATACACTAGTTTTCAACAATCATATAACCAACATAAAACATCAAATAAGCAATAGCATCTATCCTAGGTTACATAAAGACCATTGTAACAACTCATGGACCTCTTCATCCGAGAAACCAAAAATAAAAGGATATATCAATTTCTTCCGGCTTTTTTTCAAATTCAATAATGTTCCTTAATATTCATAATATCATTTCTTATTTGATCACTATTCCATATTCGAATTTGTGATAGGATTGATTCATTAAAAAGAATAAAAAACATGCATGAGTAGTTTGAAGCATCTCTTTTTACGGTCATACAAGGTATAAAATATAGGAACAAATCAGCACCAAAAAATGATCAAAATCATATTACCTTGCCAAGTGTGTTTGCTGACAATGGGGCAATGACCATAATATCAGCCCATCGACGAAGCTCAATGTGAAGCACATTGTCACCTATCTTTCCCCAGCTAGACCATTCGTCATCGTCAGTGTAAAAAATTATACCCTTGGGAAGTGAGGCTCTGTCGATGAAATGCAATGAGGCTTTTGTGGCAACAGCTTTTACTTCTGCCCATTCAGAGAAACAATGGCAGAGATTCGCGAACTTTATGGCAGCTACACTTCCACTGGCAGCAAGTAAAATCCGAGGTTTTCTTGGAGTAGGTTTGACCGGAGCTATCTCCATCTTGGCATTTTGAGGCTCAAGGTATGCCATAAACCTATGCAAAAAGTACCATAATTCTTTTCAGAACTCTTTGATGTCACAATATTTTACCTATAAATGAATCACATATATTCAAAACATATACTATGCAGTGATGTAAAATGAAATAAGAAGAGTGAGAGAACTAGAGAATAGAAATCTCTTAAAGAACACCTTGAGAACATTGACTATGCTGACTACAAAAACTATCCCCAACCACTTTTGGCCCTAGAATCTTACTAGCAGAGGCATAGTGACAAATATTTTGAGTACGAGTATCGGAGTATGCGAAAAAGACACTGGCAACAGAATATTTTAATGCCAGAGGATCAATGAACGCTCACGAATCATCAAAAGAAAAAACAATACAGAAATAACAGGACCGTGATGGAATTGACCAAAGGACAACCCCGGACATGAGCAATGCAGCCAAAGGAAAAAAGCTGGAGAATGAGCTGAGGGTAACAGCTGACAAGTTGCAGGATCAGTTCAAGGGAGAAGGATTAGCTGATGAGTTGGAAATCCAGTTGAATGCAACAGCTGACAAAGCTACCGGATCAGCTTAAGGAAGAATGGTGCTGACAGAGAGAACCAAGGCAAGGCCGGCCACCGGCGCAACCGATGCCAGATGATATAACAGTATAGGATTAGTTTCTTTAAATAAAGAATTTGTAGTGGATAGTTGCCAAATTCTACTGTTTTGAGTTCCTAGTTAGTATAGTAGCAGACTCCATTGAAGGAATGAAGTGCATATATAGTTAAATGAAAATTAAGCAACCCTAAACACCTGTTCTCTACTCTATATTCTACAATTGTCAGTGTTCTTTCCAACTTAACTAGTAGTTAAATAAATAAAATTGCAACCACCTAATTACATCTTGAGTAAAACCCCAAAATCAATCCCCACAAGAAAATAACTTTGACCCAACAACAATTAATTCTTGCAATGCCTTGACCTAAAACTTAAAACCCATTTCAAAATTTCAGGAACAATTAGAATCGAAAAAAAAAATCAGGAAACATAAAATAAGCAACATGGCTAGAGCTCTAGGACTTTGTTTTCTCTACGTAGAAAAACAAATGCTCACCAGGAAAATCCAAAAGAAGAATACAGGATCTGGGTCTGGTTTCAGATTTTCTAGAGACCCAAAGGGGAAAAAATAGCAGAGATTTTGGGTAGCAAAGAAGCTTGAGAGTGGAGTATTCAAAAGATCCCTTTTTTACTTAAAAAAAAAAATTGTTGCTCGTTAGTGATCTGTTGCTCTTGAAATGAGAACTCTTTTACGAAACGAATCCTTCTTGATTGATTGCCAGCCCCATTTATTTTTCACCTGCAATACAGGTGGGTGAGTGGCTGGCTACAATGGAGAGCTGATTTTTGGGTTCAGAAATTGGGTTTTTTCTTAAATTGGCGCTGACAAATTTGGTTACGCTTACGCAATTGTTGAAGGATTTTGTTTTATATAAAAGCCTTATATACCAACCTTTTGATTTTGGTACCTAAAATATTTTTTGGCCAAAATAAATACTTAAAGTATATTTTTTGGTTAAATTAGGTACCTAAAGATACTTTTTGGTCAAAATAGGTACTTAAAGTATTGTTTCGTCGTATTAAGTACCTAAAGTATAATTTTTTGTTAGAAAAGGCACATAATGCATTTTTAATGGATTATTATCATATACACTGGCAGCGAAAACTTTTAGTTTCCACAAGCGTCTTAGTTTTAGAGTTTAAGGGGTTAGTTTAGTGTGTAGGGATTTAAAAATTATGGATAATATTTAGAATTTCGGGTTTATATGTTAGGGTTTAGTTTTTAGGGTAATATGATGAGGATTTAGATTTTAATCTATAAATTCTAAATTATAACCCTAAGCTATAAATTTCAAACACAATCCCTACATTCAAAACCAATACACCTAAAGCCCTAAACCATACACCATAAACTAAGTCTCCAAACTCTAAAACTAAGGCATTTGTGGAAACTTTTAGTTTCCACCGCCAGTGTATCAAATAATTACCTTTTTTTTTAATTAGGGTAATTATTCTATACACAAGCGTTTGTGGAAACTTTTTTACACAAACACCTTAGTTTTAGGGGGTTAGGGATTCTGTCTAGGGGTTTAAGTGTAGTAGTTTTGAATTTAAGAGTTGTTGATAGAATTTTAGGTTTACGGTTAGAATTTAGGGTTTATAGGTTAAAACATAAATCCATACCCATATTATCCTAACCCTATACCATAAATTCTAACCATGAACCATAAATTATAAACCCCATGCACTAAAACCTCTAAAATTTAAACGCTAAATCCTATAATTGAGGCGCTTGTGCAAACAAAAAGTTTCCATCGCCAATGTATACGATAATAATCCTTTTAATTAATGTCACATAAGAATTTTTAGGAACTTATATAAAAAATATGTATAGTTTAAGTACCTATTTTGACCTAAAAAATATTTTAGATACCTATTTTGACAAAAAAATATACTTTAAATACTTACTTTGATGAAAAAAATAGTTTATGTACCTATTTAGACCAAAAATTATACTTTAGGTACCTAGTTTAACCAAAAAGTATACTTTATGTACTTATTTTGACCAAAAAATACTTTATGTATCGAAATGAAAAAGTTAGTATACTTTAAGTACTAATATAATATATAAGCCTTTATAAAATGATGTGAGACCCCGAACATGATAATATGAATTTAATTTGAAATTCAAAATAAATCAAATCGAACCAAAATTTGTTTGAATTTTAGTTAAATCGAAATGAACCTAAACTTGAACCAATTTTCAATCAAATCTTATGACATGAACCAACTTCAACTGAACCGAAAGCAACATGAGATAATATATATATATATTAAAAGAAATAAAATAAAATGTGAACTGTCGCACAACTTAACAAAAAAGTAAAATGTACCGACTTTATGAAGTCATATAGGAGTGCAAAGAATTGACCCAAGTTGAAAATCAATTGATATCCTATTGACCCGACCCGATATCAAACGACACGACATGACCCAACCAAAATCAACATAGATCCGAACAAAAATAAACTAAAACTAAACCTAATAAAGTAAGACCCAAAATGACTCGAACCAATTTAAAAAATAAAAAAGATTTAAATCGTTTTTTTACGTGAGGTCAAAATCTGTCTTTAAATTTGCTTGAATTATCATGTTATCTTTTTATTTTTCATATATATTTTAGGTAAAATGACAAAAGATGCACCCAACGTTTGCATGTTTTTTTATTTAGTCCTTATTTTTTTGTTTAAATATAGTCCAACGTTTCAGTTTGGTCCAAATATGCACTCCTAATGTTTTAATTTAGTCCAAATATGCCCTCGTTGGATGAAAACTGTCAATCATCTAACGGTCAATGGCTGATGTTGACTGAACTTGCCACATGTTAAGATCTGTTGATACCACGTCAGATTTTAAAAAAAAAATTGTTATAGCCTTCTTTATGGTGACACATGGTCGACTATCATGCTGACACGTGACCAAATCTAATGACGATACATGGCAAATATAATGCTGACACATCAACAGATCTTAACATGTGGCAAGTCCAGTCAATATCAACTGTTGACCGTCAGTTGACTGATAGTTTACATCTAACAGGGGCATATTTGGACCAAATTGAAACGTTTAAAGCATATTTAGACTCAAAAAATAGGAGGTTAAATGAAAAAACATGCAAACATTGAGAACATCTTTTATCATTTTGCCTATATTTTAACCACCAACATTTTAATTTCGATCGATTAGTTAAATTTATATTAAAAATGTTAAATGAACTTTAATTGTTGATGTGTCAATCCACATAATAGTCTACGTGTATTTTTTTTTTGTATTACTTTATTTTATATGCCATGTCAGCATGTAATATATAATTATAAAATTAAAAATATTAATATTTAATTATCAATTTAAAAAAAAAAATAGAATTATGAAACAATTCTAAAAACTATTAATTTTTTAACCATTCATGTTTCCTTTAATATACCATCAACAACAAGAATCCATTCATGTTTCATCCAAAGGCTCAAATTTGGAAGAATCTTGTTGATGTTAACAAACATGTTTAATAGGATCGCTTTTAAATTGTAGGAAAAAGATTACTACAAAACAATAGATTAGTGATGACAATAAAAGAAACTGCAGTTAGCAAAGAAAATTATTATTTTATGATATAAGTTGTTTTCTTGGAAATGATTTCATCTTGATTAATGTAATCAAACGTGCAAGTCGTCTCAAGATCAATATAGAAATTCCGAATTCGTTAATTTTAATAGTTTTAAGGTGATTATAATATAATATATGTTCATATTTTTTTAACTATTTGATAAAGTACATGTATCATATAAATAAAATTATTAAAATTCAGATCTTCTAAGCTGAACATCATCCTCTCTTTTTTCTTACGATTTGTACACTTAAAATAAAGAAAGTGAAACTCGCTTGTATTGCTCAAAATAGAGAAAATGAAAAATTAAGTAAGAAAGTACAAGAGAACAGGAGTAGAATGTGCTCAGTGCATTGAATGAGGTTTTGTACCTCTCAATTTATAGGAGAAGCTGATGGACTAATCTACAAAAAGAGACCAAGGTTTCGCTCGGCGAAGCTGGCAAAACATAGGTTTGGGTGAAGAATTAATGTTTTTGGAGAAGTTGAAAATTTTAATTTTTTAATAAATTGTGTTTGAGATCAAAATTATGTGCAAAAATTGGGTGAAGAGGCAAAAACGCGAGTGTTCGGTGGAACTTTTTTGTTCGCCAGCTAAAAACTTTTTTAAAAGCTGCACTGAACGAAGCTTAAAATCAGTTATGCAAAAGCTTCAGCGTTCTGAAGTGGATATAACAACTGAGAGAGGTTCTGAAAATCAGCAACTTTCAAATTAAAAATTTTTTAAGATATTATTTTACAAAGGGGTGACTCTCTTTAGATTGTTTGGATACACGAGTATTTATTAAAAGTGGCTGGTTCTTGACTGAATTTAAGTTCGAGCTGGTGTTCTAAGGGGCATTGCTTGCTAATTTGTGTAAATGATGTTGTTGTTTTTTTTTTATGAAAGCTAGAGTGATTACAGGTAGTATCTGTTCTAAATATACTCTCAACCATTTGACAATGAACGCTCAATCACCCTGCTGCAGCTGCTGGTGCTCGAACTCGTGACCTCTAAAAACAACAACAGTTTCCTTAACCACTGAGACAAGTTGATTCGTGCGTGTAAATGATGTTGTTAGAAGTAAGTTGATAGGGAAAGAGCTCAATAGAATAAGTAGTGTTAATGTACATATTTGTATATGATGGGGGATGGGTATAGTTATTGTACATGGAATGATGTTTTGTATGTGATGTATTCTTTTGTGGTAGATTTTTCTGCTTCTGAATAAATAAAATTAAATTTATTTAAAAAATCAATTGTAGTCACAAATTAAGCTAAACGATTGCGACAACAGCCCACACGTACAAAAATTTTAAGAGATTCACATAAACTTACAAACAATATTATTTGAACCTAAATTATTTAAGAAAAATGTACCATCTTTCGTCATCAGGATTGTTATTTAAGTTCAATAATATGTGAATTTTTAGATAAATATTTAATGCAAATAAACCAAAAAAAATCAAATCTTATAAAGTAACTACGAGAAAAGTCGGATGAAATATATAAGAAAAATGACTTTTTTTTTCTTCACCTTCTTGAAAGTCCATGACAGAATTGTTCAACACATCGCATCAACCAATTCGAAGAACAATATTTTTTTCAACAAATCTCAAAGTTGTTTCCAAACTTTTTCCCCAAGGAGGAAGGAGAGACACAACGAGGATATAACATTAGGGGTCAAATTGTTTTAGTTTTAAAATTGAGACGGATTTAAAATATGTTTAAATAAAATAGATAGAGATTAATGATTAATTTGTTTGATTCCAAGATTAATAGGGACCAAACGAAATATTTAAACAAAAAACTGAGAACCAAATCTTGATTGACTAGCTTTGAAATTTATAGGACCTGAATTGTACTTAAATCCAAAAAATAGGGGACAAAAAGTAATTTGATTAGTTTCTAAACTTATAACACCTAAAATGTATATATATTATTGTTCAAAAAAATGTATATAGATTAAAAAAACTGGGGTCATGACGCCTCTCGACCATCATTTAGATTCGTACCTGAATGAGAGCCACTATTTTTAATGTTTTAACAAAATATCTTATCCCAACTTTATGAGAAATTATTCCAAAGATCTGATTTACTATGTTATATGTGGCCTTAATCAATAAAATTCAACTATGTCAAAGTAATTTTCAAATAATTATTCACTACTTATTTACATATAGGAAAGTGGTAAAGATCTACCTTTGAAAAAAATAAGATTGATTGACTTTATTAGCTAGAATCACAGATGACGTAGTGAGGAAGATACTTCTAATAAATTTTCTTATTTTACTTTCAAATCATGACAGATTTTCACCCGGTATAGATTTGGATAAAATAATTTGGGGTCTATTATTTTTTTTTACATAAGGTTTAATTAAAAATTTAAAATATTTGGAGGCTTTAATTTTTTTTTCAAAAAATGAAATTTCAACTTAACAATAATTTTTAAAATTTTAATAGGAGGTTTAGAAATATTTAATATAAAATTTAATAAAATATTGTTAAAAATTTTGAGAGGGGAAATTAATTGTTTTTTTACTATTTTTCTTCACTCAACTGAAAATTCAAATCGACCACCTTTTGAATGTTGTTAAAAATATAATAATAACAACAACATTCAAAATTTAATAAAACGTTATTAAAAATTTTGAGGGGACTACAATTTTTCTTTGGTACCTACTTAGAATTTATTATTATTATTATTAGTATTATTATTATTATTATTATTATTATTATTATTATTATTATTATTATTATTATTATTATTATTATTATTATTATTATTATTCATGTTGGATCTGGTACCTGGTTTAGAATTTTCAGTAGTATAATATTTTTGTCACGTCTTACCTTTTCAAACCTTGATATTTTCGAAGTACAAATATTGTCCATTTGACCTAAAAATATTCGTAACAATCTCACTAATTTTACTGTTTTTTTAAAACATATTCTCCCCTATCAAATAGTAATTTAGTCTGTACCTTGTTTGAAACTTCAAGGTTATGAATTTGAGTGATTTTAAAGGTAATTATAATTTTGAGTTTCAGATTTAAAAGAGAAATTATTAATATGTATTAGAAAAATTGTGGTTAAAATATGCTTTAAGTTAATATACTTTTCGTATATTTGAAATTTATTCCCCTATTTTTATTTTCCGGATTATAGTCATTTACTTTTTAGATTTAAAAATTCAAGTCTAATTATTAATACCGTTATAATTCTTTTATTAAATTCAAGTGCATTACAATGTCTTTTTGTTTATTACATGGTTGTCGGGATATTTTTTATTTTAAAATATCACATCAAAGAATTAAAAAAAATGAGGTTAACAATAAATTAAAACTTGAATTTTTATTCATAAAAGTAAAATAAGGGGACTAAATTCAAAACATTTACAATCTTTCGCGATTCTTTATATTTTTATATAGAAAAGATTAATGAATTATTCGAAATTGCACTCAAAATCTAATACCAATCAAAATTAAAATAATTTCTTTATCAATAACTTATCAACCCCATTATCCTTTATTTAATCTGAAGGAATCATATTAAACATCAAGGTTGGGTCAAGTTTGTCCATGGAAATTATCTGCTCTAAATTATGTTTTTTTTGTCTTCACACTTAAAAAATGAATTTATAGTTTAGGTAATTAAGGATATGGTGTATTTTTTAGAGTGTATAGTTTAGGGTTTAAGGTGTGAAATTTAAGATTAAATATTAAATTTTAATTTTTTAATATTTTTATCGTAAGCATGTAGGGCATAGAAATAGACATGATTAGAGGCAGAGAATTTTCGTTCCAAGTTTGTACGGAATGAGACATTATGTATTAAAGTCAAATGAGCCTCTAATTATTTGTTGATCCACTTGGTCTTAAGTTTTGCATACGTAAATCCCGTTTGCATTACGATAATTATTGATTAGTTTTACAAAATCCAACAGAAGCTTCCCCGTTGAATTAGATTTTTTCCCGTTTCTAAACAAAAATAAAACAATGAATATGGGGTTTGACCAGCACCACCATCAACAGTGCTCCCTGCAAGCTTCTCAACATATGTCCAGGGATGGACCGAATAGTACTAGAGTAACAGTCTTACTTCTAAAGATTTTAAATTCTCGTATAATTTATACATATTCTTTATATTTTTTTTATAAATAATCTGAGTTTGCATCTCCTAAAATTTTATAATTGTGTACCTCAATCTGCAACATGACATAAAATCTTGTTTTGGTCTCAATTCAATCTCAATTTAGAGGCAAAGAAACCAATTTTAAATCCTTGTTTCCTATGAAGATTTTGTTGACAATCCCACTTTAAGCTTCGTTTTAATTCTCTCTTGGAATCTTTAACCCAGAAAAAATGAGGAACAATGAACACAGAGGAGCTTATTCGGAGAACAATTCGGATACTGAAAGTATAACAAGCGAAAGGGCAGCGTTTAGTGGACCATTGAGTGTAAATGGTGGTTATGTTTCAAACAAAAAAGGTTCTAAAAAGAGTGCAAGATTCAATCTCCCGCCGGAAAACACCATGGCCAAGCTTAACTCCACAGGTACCGCCGTTGCTTTTGCTCCTTCTTCTTCTTCTTCTGTAGCCGCCGACGATGAGTTTGTGGAAATCACCCTGGATATCCGAGACGATTCCGTGGCGGTTCATAGCGTTTACAGTGCCGCCGGCGGTGTAAATGAAGACCCCGAGTTAGCGTTGCTAGCGAAGAGAACCACGGAGAACAAATCAGTGTTTTCGAGCGCATCGGCTCGAATCAAACAGGTTTCTCAGGAACTGAAACGCGTGGTCTCGAGACGATCTTCGAACATGAGATTCGACCGGACGAAATCCGCGGCAGCTCATGCATTGAAAGGACTCAAGTTCATCACTGCCAAAACAGGAGCGTCGGCAAACGGATGGTCCGCCGTCGAGAAACGGTTCGACGATTTAACTTCCTCGACTAACGGCCTTCTCCACCGCTCCCAATTCGCTGAATGCATCGGTAACGTCTTTCTGTGATCCAGAAATCAAACAACAGCCGTGAAGTTTTCTTTTGTCGATTTCCGTTACGAATTTTCTTCCTCTCTGTAGGGATGAACCAGTCTAAAGAGTTCGCCGGTGAGCTTTTTCAAGCTCTGGCTCGACGGCATAATGTAAATGGAGACTCGATCCACAAAATACACCTCAAACGGTTCTGGGATCAGATTTCTGACGAAAGCTTTGACTCCAAACTCCAAACTTTCTTTGACATGTAAACTTCTTTTTTCATACAAAATTCGATCAATCGAAAGAAAATTTTATCTTTTCAATTTTAGCGTTTGTTTATTGACTGTAATTTGTAATTATGAAAGGGTGGATAAAGATGCTGATGGAAGAATCACTGAAGAAGAAGTCAAGGAGGTAAGAACTAAGGATGAATTCACATGCTTTGACTTTTACAGGGGTGTGTATTATTCGGTTTAATTAAATTAACTTATTGAACCGAATTTTTTTAATTCATCGGTTAATGGTTAATTTTTTTAAATTTTAGTTAATTCGATTCGAAACCAGTTAATTAATTAATTTAAACAAAATTATTATATATTAAATATTATATTATATTATATATTCATTTATTTTTCACTGAACTTTTAAAAAATTATAAAATGATTTTTTTTTAATTTATTATAAAATGGTCTATCAAATTAGCACAAAATGATCTTTAAATTTATTAAATTATTATAAAATGGTCATTAAACTTTTCAAAAATTATCAATAATCTATAATGTGCAATGAGTCAATGACCATTTTGTAATAATTAAATAAGTTGAATGATTGTTTTTTAACTTCTAAAAGTCCAGTGGCTAAAAGATATTTTAGCATAGTTTAGTGTCTATTTGTATAATTTACTCAAAATTTTATAACAAATTTCGAATAATTCGAAAACCAATCTAATTAACAAAAAATATTCGGTTTGGTTAAAAATTTATAATAGAAAAAAAAAAGAAATCAGTTTGGTTAACCGTAAAAAGGAAGAAAAAAAATGGTTAATGAATTTTGGTTACTCCCACCGAATGCACACCCCAAGCTACAAATGAATAAAAGCTCCTTATAATATGATTATTTTTTTAAAATATTGTAGATTATCAGTATCAGTGCTTCTGCAAACAAACTTGTTAATATTCAGAAACAGGCTGAAGAATATGCAGCTTTGATCATGGAAGAATTGGATCCTGATAACGTTGGATACATCATGGTAAACTGGATCTTTGTCTTTTGTTTTGTACCATGTTGTTTCTTTGTTTCCTAATGTTAACTGGTTTTCTTTTTTGGCATTGAACAGATTTACAATCTGGAAACTCTGTTATTACAAGCTCCAGATCAATCTGTCAGGGTTAGTGACAGTCGTGTTTTGAGTCGAATGTTGAGCCAGAAACTTAAACCTACTCAAGAGAACAATCCGTTAAAGCAGTTGTATCAGAAGGTTAAGTATTTTATAATGGATAACTGGCAAAGGGTCTGGGTTATGATGTTGTGGCTAGGCATCGTTGGCGGTTTGTTCGCTTATAAGTTCGTGCAGTACCGGAATAAGGCCGTGTTCGATGTGATGGGCTACTGTGTCTGCATCGCGAAAGGCGGTGCAGAGACTCTTAAGTTCAACATGGCTTTGATATTGCTACCGGTGTGCCGGAACACCATCACATGGCTTCGGAACAAGACTAAGTTGGGCGTTGTGGTTCCTTTCGATGACAACTTGAATTTCCACAAGGTTATTGCAGTCGGGATCACTGTCGGGGTGATCCTACATGGTGGTGCGCATTTAACCTGCGATTTCCCCCGGCTTCTTCATGCAACCGAAGAAGAATATGAGCCTATGGAACCTTTCTTCGGGGAGAAGCAACCCGACAACTACTGGTGGTTTGTGAGGGGAGTGGAAGGTGTAACAGGCATTATAATGGTGTTGTTAATGGCCATAGCCTTCACATTAGCCACTCCATGGTTCAGACGCAACAAGCTCAACCTTCCCAAATTCCTTAAGAAGCTCACCGGGTTCAATGCCTTTTGGTATTCACATCACCTTTTCGTTATCCTTTACGTTCTCCTCATAGTTCATGGCATCTACCTCTACCTCACCGATAAATGGTATCAGAAAACAGTAAGTTTCGTCTTCCCATTTCGATTCCGCTCTCTGTTCGTTGTATATGTACCATTAGTTCAATGTCGTTAACAGTAAGTCGATCTCCGTACCTTAATTGCAGACATGGATGTATCTAGCAGTGCCAATTACTCTGTATGCATGCGAAAGGTTGATCCGAGCTTTAAGATCAAGTATCAAGGATGTTAAAATACTCAAGGTCTGATATACTTGAAGTATCTTACATTCAATTCAGTTGCACTAAAAATGTTCACATTTCTTTGAAATATACTGAGTTTTTTCGTTTCTTGTCAAACACGGAAGGTTGCTGTTTATCCTGGAAATGTATTGTCACTGCACATGTCAAAGCCCCAAGGATTCAAATACAAAAGTGGGCAATATATGTTTGTCAACTGCTCTGCAGTCTCTCCATTTGAGTGGTAACACACATTTTTCCCGTCCTCGATCGATAGCTATCGTCTTTATAATCGAGCTTTACTTCTACTTCTATTGAATCTAACCGAAACCAACTCATAATTGCAGGCATCCCTTCTCCATCACTTCAGCACCCGGGGACGACTACCTTAGTGTTCATATTAGAACACTAGGTGATTGGACTAGGCAGCTCAAAACTGTTTTCTCTCAGGTTCACTGATGTCTACTTGCTTTTCGTCGAAGCTCAAACTTGAAATCGGAATCGGAATCAGTTGGCTAATTGGTTTTAGTTTTGAATTGGATATTAAACAGGTCTGTCAACCTCCAGCTGCCGGGAAGAGCGGACTGCTCAGGGCCGAAGGAACCAACACTTGGTATTGTCCACTTCGACTCGAAATTTTCCCGACATGGCATGTTATTTGATTTCTTTGCATTGATTGGTGAACAGTTTTCCCAAGATTTTGATAGATGGTCCATACGGAGCTCCAGCACAAGACTACAAGAAATATGACGTGCTACTCTTGGTGGGGCTCGGAATCGGTGCCACGCCGATGATCAGCATCGTAAAAGACATCATCAACAACATGAAAATCGAAGAGGATTCGATCCCGATATCCGCAATGGAGAACGGGAATTACAGCAACAAGGCCAACAACAAAGGGTTCAAGACGAGAAAAGCCTACTTCTACTGGGTGACAAGGGAGCAAGGCTCATTCGAGTGGTTCAAAGGGATAATGAACGAAGTTGCGGAGATGGACGAGAAGAAGGTGATTGAGCTCCACAACTATTGCACCAGCGTTTACGAAGAAGGAGACGCTCGATCAGCTCTCATCACCATGCTTCAGTCGCTCCACCATGCCAAAAACGGCCTCGACATCGTATCGGGAACTCGAGTCAAATCGCACTTTGCGAAGCCGGATTGGCGTCAAGTTTACAAGAAGATTGCTCTTCATCATCCAGACGCGAGAATCGGTCAGGCTACTAATTCAATTTCAACAAGCCCCCGACTTGGTCATTATTTTAATGATAATTTGTTTACTTACTCCATGGATGAATTCAATGGTGCAGGAGTATTCTACTGTGGGGCACCGGCACTGACCAAGGAGCTAAGGCATTTAGCTTTGGATTTCTCGCACAAGACATCCACCAAGTTCGAATTTCATAAAGAGAACTTTTAACAAAAACCAGATTTTTCAAAGTTATTATTATTATTTTTAATTCCACAGGGTTTTGTTTTTAAAATTCTTCCAAATACATTGACTTCTTTGGCACTTTGAGAAGTGAAACGACTCTACAGTTTCATTTATCGGTGGTTGAGTTGCTTCTGTCGTTTTGCATTATATTCAATTTCAATAAATAAATTTGCCCGTTAAAAACAAAATGAACGATGAAATAATTTAAAATTTAATTCAATTGATTACACAAAAATCTATTACACCTAATCTCTAGAATTTGAGGGATGTGGACTAACAAAAGGTGTAATTTTATTATAATAATATAATTTGATGAATGTGTTATTTGACTATAGATAATATAAATTTTTTATCATTATGAATTTTGTAAGGAATGAGGTTATGAATATTTTTATATAATTATCAATATTTAACTTATTGACCTATTAAATTTCAATTGGATACTGTAGAAGTTATGACACCTTCTCAGCTTAGTTTAAGGAACTTAACGATTCGGGTATAAAAAGTTAAAATTTTAATTTTATTTTTTGTATAATATTTATATCAATACATAATTTATTGACCGGTTATCCAAATAGGAAACTATAAAATCATTATCAGCATTCCCTTACTTGGAATGATTTGCATGCGAGAACATGTGAACTAAGATGGAGGTTTAGTTATCCATCTGTAACTGGTTGTACCGTGTAAAACAGAAAATTGCAAACTTAAGCCAGAAGAAGGATTATCAACATTGTCCTTGCCTCCTTGGAGCTCACGGGTCGAGATTTTAACCAAGGCGGAAATAAAAATTTATACAGAATGATTATAATGAGATTAAAAAATTTGAGGGGCTAAAATAAGATTTAAAAAAATTGAAGGGATTATAGAATTACTTTTATTTAAAAAAACCTATTTTATTACTGTTGGAAAAAAATAATAGGGCTCACACCTCAAAAACATGTCTAATTTCACCCCTAATTTTAATTGTAAGAAAAAAAAATACTGTTGAATTTTACGGTGCTCGATTTCCTTCAACCGTTCTAGCTCACCAAGTATATAGAAGTTGAAATTTTAGGTGTTTTAATGGGAGGTGAAAAATAGACAAATGACACAAGTAATTACAGTGGTTCAACTTTCTAACCAAGGTCTATACCCACTACTTTAGCTCCCCACTAAGGATTTCAACAAATTCATTCTTAAATTTCGTCTCATTTTCTCCGCTTAGGAGGAAACCGTTACAACGATTAAGCTAACTACCGTTAACTTAATCAAACACTCTCTTACAAGAGAAATTCTTAAATAAACTTGAAATCCCTCTAATAGTTATTTGTTTGCACTATAAAGCTCTCACCCAAAACCTAAACAATTGAGCAAATTTAACAATATTTAGCTCACTAGTGTTGTCTATACAAGAAATGGACAATTTAAACCCTTAGACAATTTCTTGATCATAGTGTTGTTGACAATTGAAGCATTAGCCTTCTCTTGATGCTTGGAGGTCCCTTTTATACTCTTAAATGAGTTTGTAGCCGTTGAGGACCGTTGGGGTTGTTTTGGAGTCGTTAAAGACTTTATTTCCCACCATTAATGATGTTCTGTAGTTGTCCGTTTCGAAACACTCGACCCCGTTTCGGAACATCCTTCTTCAGAACTAGCCGTTGAAGTCTAATGCATCAGGCCGTATCGAAACGCTTATGGTCGTTTCGAAATCCTTATAGTTGTATCGAAACGGTTTCAACTCGTTTCGGTACGATTGACAGTTAAACTGCAAATTAAATTACCGTTGGAAAAATAGCCGTTGGGGAAATAGTCGTATCAAAACGGTGAAGCCCGTATCGAAACGCTGTGTAAAACCCTCACTCAAATTAAATCTCGTTTCGAACAGACAAGGTTGTATCGAAACTTTTTGTCTTTATGAATGGTCGTTTCGAAACGCCTAAGGGTGTTTCGGAACACCTGGATGGTTTTGTAAAGTTTTACTTTAGAAATTGTATTAAAACTCCTTTAAAACTTCTTCAAACATATTTTCAAGTTGTTTGGATTTAAAAGTATTTTAAAATCTTTTTAATTTAGTCCAAAATTATTTTTTAATTATTACATCAAAATATTAATTTTTCAATTAATCAATAAAGAGAATTTAATTGTCTAACGAGAAGACCCGACTAACTATAGAGGACGATATAATACATGGTTTTTTAATTTGTGGTTTAGAATTATAGTACGAAATTCTAAGATAAGGCATAGAAAGTGGAGGAGAATGAGAGGAAACATCTCGTGATTTTAAGATTTAATATTATGATAATTATTTCGTGCATAGGCGGTAAAAAAAATTCACAAAACGTTTTGGTTTTAGCGTTTAGAGTTACAATTAAGAATTTAAGGTTTAGTGGGTTTATGTTTAGGCGATGTGGTGAAATTTAGAGTTTGTGGTTAGAATTTAGTGTTCATAGGTTAAAACCTAAATCCCTACTCATATTACTATAAAACCATATAACATAACATCTAAACCCTAAAGTCTAACTCTAAACAATAAATCCTAACGACCACTAAATTTTAAATTCTTACACTTAAACCCTGAAATTAAAGCATGTGTGAAAACTTAGTATAATATTCAATTTTTTGTGTCAAATTAGGTAATTGGGTTTGATTTCAAGGTTCAATTTAGTATTTATACTTTTTATGTCCTGATTTTTTAATTATATAAACTTAATTTATTGGTTCAAACTAGTTTTAAAAAATTAAGTTCAAGTAACAAAAAAATATCTTAAAATGAACCTTAAATTTAAATTTAAATATATAATTTGATCTTATATACAGAGAGAGAAAGATATGATCTGTTTACACAGTGTAAAATTTTAAGTTTTACACGTTTTTAGACCGTTGGATGAGTGAAACGAATATATGAGATTCATAGTAAATATGTGAAGATTATCATTCATAGTAAATATGTGAAGATTATCACTTGAAAAAAAAAGAGTAAGGAGTTAATCTGGGGAATGTCATCCATTCCCCCCATCTAACGAACCAGAAAACGTGTAAAACTTAAAGAATTTTACATTGTGTAAGTTAATCCTAACCCCTCTCTCTCTCTCTCTCTCTCTCTATATATATATATATATATATATATATATATATATAAACATAACTTATTGGTTCAAACCACATTGGCATACACTGAATTTTTATGACACTTTTATTACGATCATCGAACATTTAAAACTTTCATTACGGTCACTCTACTTTTATATCGCTTTCATTGCGGTCACTACCATTAAAGAACGCTAACGTGGCTAGTTATCTCTTCATTTTCTCTCATTTTCTTCCTACACTCTCTCTTTCCTTCATAAATATAAGAACAAGAAAAAATTAGCGTAATTCTTCTCTTGATTTTCTTCATTTATTCTTCTTCAAATATTACACGGTTTTCTTCTTCATTTCCATGGATAATACAAAAAGGCTAGATGTAATTACAAAAACCACATAACAAAAGAGATGGCGTCGTTGGAAGAAAACAATGATGTAAAGATCCATAGGGCAATAATAGGATGATAATTGGTTATGTGTTGCACTACATGCTGAGTTAAAGGAGATGCAAAAAAATGGCAAAATTATCGTGTTTATAAGTCTTTCGGAAGGGTTAACATTTTTATCAGGTTTGATCTCACTCACATTCTTGACAAAGAGTAACAACAGGAGACGATTCCACTGTTAGTACATGTTTTGCCAAGTTTATTAAACCCTACCATGACAAACATGGAGATTCATTCTCAAAGCAAGTTCTTTGGGAACTCTCCGCAACGAAAGCTACAACAAATTTAGTCATTTTCAGCACGTTCACGACCAAGATAATCATTGATGAAATCTTTAAAAATTCTCCCAACCTATATTCATTCCCATCTCAAAAACCTTTTTGTGTTGTGAAATTTTTTATTTTTATTTTTGTAGCTTGGGGAAAGCGAAGGGTATAATTGAGAGTAATAGACAAGGGTTGTTGTCTCTTTAAATGGTAGATATTTTTTTTGTTTAGATACGTAAGTAATAAACATTGTAAATAATTGAAATGACTGGTTTGAGATTGAGAAATTAATCGAAGCGAGAACAAGGAAAACCTGAGAGTTTAGTAGTTTACATTGACAATGGATTAGTTTCATTTTTTCTTTTAAAAATAAAAAGAACCCAACAATAATCTTATAAAAAGGAAGAAGAAAACTGATTGTAACATTTGAAGAAAAATAAATGAAGAAAATCAAGCGAAGAAACTACTCTGTTTTTCGTTCTTATATTCATGGAGAAAAGAGAGTGGAGGAAGAAAAGGAGAGAAAATGAATAGATAACTAGCCACATCAACGTTTTTAACCACAGTGACTGTAGTAAAAGTGATATAAAAGTTAAGTGACCTTAATGAAAGTTTTAAATGTTCAGTAACTATAATGAAAATACCTTAAAATTTGATGACTACTAGTGTAGTTTACCCAAAATAATTTTAAATATCAAATTAAATCTTAAAATCAAATTTAAGTGAAATTATATTTTTACCCTTTAACAAATGGTGACGTTTTTTATGTGTGATATGAATATCTTCACCTATTTTATTTGGACAAAAAGTAAGAGCACAAACCTATAGTACTTACAAATATATGGAAAATAACACAAGCACTTTAATTTTAGGGTTTAGGGTTTTAGGTTAGGGTTTAGGGGTTTAGTATGTAGGGTATATAATTTAAGGTTTATAGTTAGAATTTAGAGTTTAGGGTTTAGGGCTTAGGGTTTAGGTTTTAGGTTGTTAGGGTTTGTGATTTAGATTTTAAATTGGGTAAACTACTGCAGGGGTCACTTACGTTTAACGTCTGTACAGAGTTAGTCACCACTTTTGAAAAGTGCATATTAGTAGTCCTCTACGTTTTTGATGTGTAAATACTTGGTCACTCCGACGTTAACTCCGTTAGTCCCCTAACGGATTGCTGATGTGGCGAAAGTAAAATAAGGATAAATTACTGCAATAGCCATTAAAATTTATCCCATGTACATTTTTTTCTCCTCAATTTAAAAAAGTAAATATTATAGTCACTAATAAAAATGTTTCTTTATAATTTCACCCTAAAATTTTTAAAAATTCATTTTTCAATCCTAAAACTTTACAATCAATTAACACAATAATATTATAAATGCTTAGATGAAAAATAGGTGCCCAAAGTATACCCTTTGAAACTTAGGTGCCCAAATTGCTCCTATTTAATAATTCAAACTTAAAAATTTAGTCCACTAACTATTAAAAAATTCGAGTTATTGGAATTTCTATTTTATAATTCAAACTTTATTTTGAATTTTTGAGTCGAATTTATGAAATTATGAGTCGAGAATTTTCACATCAAACCAAAAAAATTAATTTTTTCGAGTCAAGTCGAGTTATTGGAATTTCTATTTTATAATTCAAACTTTATTTTGAATTTTTGAGTCGAGTTTATGAAATTATGAGTCGAGTATTTTCACATCAAACCAAAAAATTTAATTTTTTCGAGTCAAGTCTAGTTATTGGAATTTCTATTTTATAACTCAAACTTTATTTTGAATTTTTTAGTCGAGTTTATGAAATTATGAGTCGAGTATTTTCACATCAAACCTAAAAATTTAATTTTTTCGAGTCAAGTCGAGTTATTGGAATTTCTATTTTATAATTCAAACTTTATTTTGAATTTTTGAGTCGAGTTTATGAAATTATGAGTCGAGTATTTTCACATCAAACCTAAAAATTTAATTTTTTCGAGTCAAGTCGAGTTATTGGAATTTCTATTTTATAATTCAAACTTTATTTTGAATTTTTGAGTCGAGTTTATAAAATTATGAGTCGAGTATTTTCACATCAAACCAAAAAATTTAATTTTTTCGAGTCAAGTCGAGTTATTGGAATTTCTATTTTATAATTCAAACTTTATTTTAAATTTTTGAGTCGAGTTTATGAAATTATGAGTCGAGTATTTTCACATCAAATCAAAAAATTTAATTTTTTCGAGTCAAGTCGAGTTATTGGAATTTTTATTTTATAATTCAAACTTTATTTTGAATTTTTGAGTCGAGATTATGAAATTATGAGTAGAGTATTTTCACATCAAACTTAAAAATTTAATTTTTTCGAATCAAGTCGAGTGTTGCACTTCCCTACATATAATTTTTAATTTTAATCCGAAGTTTTTCTTGGGACAAACACGGATTAAAATTAAAAATTATATGTAGGGAAGTGCAACACTCGACTTGATTCGAAAAAATTAAATTTTTAGGTTTGATGTGAAAATACTAGACTCATAATTTCATAATCTCGACTCAAAAATTCAAAATAAAGTTTGAACTATAAAATAGAAATTCCAATAACTACTCGAAAAAATTAAATTTTTAGGTTTGATGTGAAAATACTCGACTCATAATTTCATAAACTCGACTAAAAAATTCAAAATAAAGTTTGAATTATAAAATAGAAATTCCAATAACTCGACTTGACTCGAAAAAATTAAACTTTTTGGTTTGATGTGAAAATACTCGACTCATAATTTCATAAACTCGACTCAAAAATTCAAAATAAAGTTTGAATTATAAAATAGAAATTCCAATAACTCGACTTGACTCGAAAAAATTAATTTTTTTGGTTTGATGTGAAAATACTCGACTCAGAATTTCATAAACTCGACTCAAAAATTCAAAATAAAGTTTGAATTATAAAATAGAAATTCTAATAACTCGAATTTTTTAGTAGTTAGTGGACTAAATTTTTAAGTTTGAGTTATTAAATAGGAGCAATTTGGACACCTAAGTTTCAAAGGGTATACTTTGAGCACCTATTTTTCATCTACACATTTATAATATTATTGTGTTAATTGATTGTAAAGTTTTAGGATTGAAAAATGAATTTTTAAAAATTTAAGGGTGAAATTATAAAGAAACATTTTTATTAGTGACTATAATGTTTACTTTTTTAAATTGAGGAGAAAAAATGTACATGAGATGAATTTTAATGGCTATTGCAATAATTTATCCTTATTTTACTTTTGCCACATCAGCAATCCGTTAGGGAACTAACGGAGTTAACGTTGGAGTGACCAAGTATTTACACATCGAAAACGTAGATGACTACTAATATGCACTTTTCAAAAGTGGTGACTAACTCTGTACAGACGCTAAACGTAAGTGACCCCTGCAGTAGTTTACCCTTTTAAATTTTATAAAAGGATTGTGAACTTTTTTTACACAGCTTGTGCATCAAAATAAAACCCCAAATATATATAGTAATTGTTGTAAATTGGTAATAATTCGGGTGGTACGGGAAACTTCTCTGTAACTCCGGTCGAAATTTCCGTCTTTTGAACCGCAGCAATCCGGCCAAAACATACTTCCTCCTACCTTCATTTCTAAGTATTAGTAGTACTTAATATTTGTATTTGATATATATTTGAATATTAATTTAATAATAAAGTTCTCTTTTTCTAATTATATATATATATATTTAAAAATACTACTGAATATGTATTAAATTTAAATAATAAAATCGAAACGAATCACCTTAATCACTAAAATTTCTCATTGAATTCTTAATTACAAATAGTTACTAAACGTTATAAAATAATATAACAATTTAATTAATTTAATAGTCATTTTATAACTTTCAAAAACAGTCATTTTGTAACGATTTGATATTAATGTCGTTTTAAAAAATAATTTGATAAATTTAATAACGATTTTAAAACAATTAATAGATACAATGATTATTTTATAATATTTGAAAGGTCAATGGTCAAAAGAATCAATTTTTTCATAGTACAGAGTGATTACTTATCTACTTTACCCTTATAAGTATTGGTTTCAGGGTTTGTCTAACATACGACATGTTACAGTACGACACCAACTGAAGATATAAAATATGATACTGAAAATGTTAGACTTTTTAATAACATTTTCAGTTGTGGTAAGTATTAAAACTTTATTTTTGAGTTTCGAAATTTTCATTACTTTGATAAAATTTTAAATTTTTGTAAGAATCTAAAATAATATAAAATTTTCAATATTATCTTTTATATTTTCAGTTAGCGCTCTATAATCGTATTATTACCTGTTGTACCGCAGACCTACCCCTTGGCTTCGTGGATTGGGCTTCGGAGAACAACGATGAATCCAATCTCACGCGCAGTCGCTTAAACCGTAACGTTTCTTTGTAATTTAGCTCACAGTTCCTCGGGCCCATCGGAAATCCCTCCGTCGCCCACGGATTTCAGCCCTCAAAAGTCACAATCAAATATAAAAAAATTCTATATATATATAAAAAACTCTCAAATCTTCAAAGCCGTTAAACCGGACCCAAGTTTCAGTGACCGGAAATTCCTGAACCGTATCGGGTTGACATATGCCCTCTCGACCCTCATCTATCCACCACGTTGCAGTTCTTCACCTTTTTTTCTAGTACCTCGTGAACTTGTCAAAGCTTTTTTTTTGCCAACTTTAAGTATATATTTTTTTCTCCAATTCCATCAGTAATTTCTCTTGTTTTCTCAAAAAAATTTGCCATTTTTTCTGATCGGTTTTGAGATCTGAAGCTAATTTGTTACGTTTCAATATAGGTTGAGATGACTTCGACCACTCTAATCTGCGACACCCAGCCATGGAAGGACCTGAAGGTAGCTTTTCCGTTCATTTTCTAGCTCAGATTATAGCTAAAATATCAAGAGCAATCTATGTGTTGAACGAAATTTTGGGTTTATTGTTTTTTAGGCTCATGTTGAGGATATCAAGAAAACTCATCTTCGTGATTTGATGAACGACAAAGAACGATGCGAATCGATGATGGTGTAAGATCCTCGATTCAATTCTTATGATTTTTCTGATTGGGAATCCTCTCGATACTTTTGACAGTAATAAGAATGATGGAATATTTGATTATGTATACTTGTATTTCTATAGGGAGTTTGATGGGTTGTTTTTGGACTACTCAAGGCAATGCGCCACTCTTAACACCATGGATAAACTCTATAAATTAGCAGAGGTGAATCTGGGTTAATTCCCGTTTCTGAAATTGTCGATTTAAATAATTATAGTTCGGATTTTTTTTAATACTCTTCGTAATTGCAGGCTGCTTCTCTTAAACAACAAATTAACCGAATGTATAGCGGCGAGCATGTAAGTCTAGCTCTCTCCTTAGAGAAAGATAAGACTAGTTTTGGGTTTGATGTAAAGATTGGTGATGATATTGTAATTGTTTGTTCATGGCTTTTCCTTTTTAGCGTTTAAGATGTTGCTTTGTGTTTTTTTCTGGAAATTTCAGATAAATAGCACAGAGAACAGGTCAGTGCTTCATGTAGCTCTTCGTGCACCAAGGGATGCTGTTATAAACAGTGATGGCAAGAATGTGGTGCCCGATGTTTGGAATGTTTTGGATAAGATTAAGGATTTTTCGGAGAAAGTTCGCAGCGGCTCATGGGTAACTTAACACATTTTTTTATATCACATTCGAATATGTTGTTTCTCAATTGATAAGAAGTAGGTAAATCGTGGCAGATTGGAGCTACGGGGAAACCACTGAAGGATGTTATTGCAATCGGTATCGGTGGCAGTTTCTTAGGTCCTTTATTTGTGCATACTGCTCTCCAAACAGGTTATGCTGGTGCATTTTACTATTAGTTGTGCAACCCTTTTACTTGTGATATATGAAGAAGGAAGTCTGACGTGTTCATGATTTTCTCTTGATAACTGATAGACCCTGAGGCTGTTGAATTTGCAAAAGGACGCCAACTACGTTTGTAAGTAATTATTTATTACTGCTGCTGGTATCCTTTTGTGTCTACTTGCTCTCTTTCATTGTATTATAAGATTAGCTGTAGATGCTGCTTCTTCCTTTTTGTCAAGGAGGTGAAGGGGGAGGGTATTAGAAAAGGTAGGTTGTTCTTTTTTTAAATAAAAATAGTAACTTATAATGGTGAAGGAGAAGTAGCAGCATACTATGTCATATTAGTGGGAACATTAGATGCCACATGGGCTTGCTAATACTGGAATGGGGATAAGTGAGATCAAGTCAAAAGAAGTGTTTTGGTCTTGTTAGATTCTCAATATGAAGTGCCTGTTATTCTAGCTGCTTGTCTGCAATTTTTGTTGTAAATTGTAATGCCTGCATGCATGATACATTGTTGTTCCATTCGGCTATTCTGGAAATTCAATGTAATCTCTTGTTTGCATTGCCACAGTCTTGCAAACGTGGATCCTATTGATGTTGCTAGAAATATTGCAGGATTAAACCCTGAAACCACTCTCGGTAATTAAATTATTTTTATTCATCTGAATGTGTGTTGTTTTTCTGTTGTATATATCCCTTTTGCACTGTTGATTCATCTGATTTATTTTGCTTTGTAATTTTGTCTAGTTGTGGTGGTTTCAAAAACTTTTACTACAGCAGAAACTATGTTGAATGCTCGAACATTAAGGGAATGGATTTCATCTGCACTTGGGTTAGTGTTATGATAACACTAGTTATTTCCTCAACAACGTGCATCAGTGCATGCAGTGGTAGTTTGAAATTTTGCTACTATATTTTTACACGAACATTTCAGAAGTATTTCTCATTTTAACAATTCAGAGTAATAAAGCATTGAGGAAAACGGAGATGTTCTCATCTATGAATGCTTTTAATAAGTTTTTTATTTTCTCAATTTTGTTAGGAATCCTCAATATTTAAGGAAGTAATGTAATTTATTACATTAATATATGGGTACGAGCAGGCTCTCATTAAGCCACTTGTGATTTCAATATTTCAGGTCTTCTGCAGTTGCAAAACACATGGTGGCAGTCAGTACTAATCTTACGGTATCATTTTTTCTTCCATCCTCAGAATTTGAGTGATTAAGCATTTGCCACACTACTATGTACATACTCGAGTTGTTTGTTTTGGATCTGGTGTCACAAATCAAGCATTGTTATCATGCTGGAGAGCAGTGTAACTTATTTTTGATAAAGTGCAAATTTTCATTCTATTTTTTCTCGAAACAGATGGCTTCTTAATTATGAATTGCTCTTTTTAATTTTTTGATCTCCATGCTTCAAACCTTTGTATTTATTCCCTTCCTCAATACTTTGCCAAAGTACCAATAAACTAGGTCTTGCATTACATATTATATTCCAGTATTGATCCTATGCAGCTTCTATATGTTCTCTGTGCAGCTTGTTGAAAAGTTTGGAATTGATCCTAATAATGCATTTGCATTCTGGGATTGGGTTGGTGGTCGATACAGTGGTAAGTTTTATTTCCTCTCCCCTTGCTTATCTCTAAACATCATTTATGGTCACTGGATTTCTATTAAGGATTGAGACCACTTTTTAGTTGAATTGTGGAAGTTGATTAATCTTTAAAATTTCATTTGCAGTTTGCAGCGCTGTTGGAGTGTTGCCTTTGTCTCTGCAGTATGGTTTCTCAATAGTTGAAAAGTATGGTAACTTATTGTTTTGACTATATTGCTCTCACTTCTCGATACCAATAAATTATTATATATAACTTCCTTTAGGAGGCCATATAAGATAGGTACACAAATTTGTGCAATTTTAAAACCAGCTTCACTGTTCTAAGGAAGTACATCAACAAATATAACAAACAGAACTTAGGAATTTCTTTTTTCATTTTTCTCCATGGAGTTCAAATATCTTGAAATTCAGTTTTACATGCTGCACTGAGAAATGGTTTATTTCTCCTTTCTTTACTTATAGTTATAGCTGAAAACAATTTCTTAGTAAATCAAGTTGTAGCCTAATGGAAAATGAAAAATGAAAAATGTCAGTTGGTAATGCCAGCTCTTTAACTTGAATCAATATTGCATGACACAAAACTATTTTGAATACTATGAGAATCTCCGAATACTAGCAAAAGTATGACAACTAAGGTTGTGATTTATAAAAAAGGTAGGTTTAGTTTTCAGCCAAACTGTTAATCCATTCTTCATTTACCTTGCTTTTGATAGTTATATACTTGAACAAGTTTCCTTTATGTTACTTGAAGGTTCTTAAAGGGAGCATCAAGTATTGATGATCATTTCCGTTCAGCTCCTTTCGAGAAGAATATACCTGTAAGTGTCTTAATGTAACATCTTCCAGTGCAGCTACAAACTTTATCTACCAGAGTTTTTATGGGGTTAATGAATTTGACTAGTAAATATGTATAATGGGATTAAGTTTATGGTTAATCCAGTATCAGCTACTTCTTCGTATTTCCCAAGGTGGATATATCATATGCTATACCTCATTTAACCAGACATAAGGCATTTTTGCAAATATGAGTTTGTTTGATATTTCAAGTTCTTTCCTGATTGGTATCATGGTCTTCTTAGTGGTCACTTAATGACATTGCATGATAACATTCTTCGGTTGTTATAGGTACTTTTGGGTTTGCTCAGCGTATGGAACGTTTCATTTCTTGGATATCCTGCAAGAGTGAGTATTTCTGCTTCTAACGTTAACTTGCCATTTCTTGGTCCTCCTCCCTTTTACATGCTTACAATATAATTAACACTTTATGTGTATATAGGCAATTTTACCTTACTCCCAGGCCCTGGAGAAATTTGCTCCACATATTCAACAGGCATGTTTGTTGGAACTTTTTTTGCTGGCTGCCTCTTTTTTGTGTGCACGTGTGTGTTGGGGGATTGAGCTTGTGGTTTCAAATCTTATATATTGCTAAATCTACTTCAATTTAGGTCAGCATGGAGAGTAATGGCAAGGGGGTATCAATTGATGGCGTGCCACTTCCTTATGAGGCTGGTGAAATTGATTTCGGTGAACCTGGAACAAATGGCCAACACAGCTTTTATCAACTAATCCACCAGGTGAATTTTATGTTGTGTTTTGAAGAAAGAAGGATATTGGGTGATTCTTGCCTTATATAACATCTTAGACCACCTTAAATATTTGAGGTGCTAATGTAGTTATATGCCCGGAGCTTGGTCCTGGGAGAGCTAAATCTGCCCAAAGGCAACTGTAAATTTGGAAGTTTTTGCATAAAATGAAGAGATTATAAAGCTTTATGAGAGACTGATGAAGATATGGCACATTATCTTTAAAAAATTACCATCAAATAACAATTTGACGTACTAAAATGTGCTCGGAGAACTTTAACTGGTTCAATAATAGCTCCATTTCAATGTTATTCACCAGAATAGAGGCTTGATTGAAGGACTTTGAGATTTCACTGGAGTCTTAATTTCACATAATGGAAGGACCTTTTCTGTTACTGCATAACCTCGACGGCCTTATCATTGTGTATATAGATTCAATTTTTGTAATTCTCAAATCATTTTGACACCTCAGGGACGTGTAATTCCTTGTGATTTCATTGGTATTGTGAAGAGCCAGCAACCTGTGTACCTTAAAGGTATAATCCTAAACTCGAAGATCACATACTTTGTTGTTTCTATTGCGCTTTTGAACATGGTATTTAAGTTGTTATTGTTATTGACAGGTGAAGTGGTGAGCAACCATGATGAGCTTATGTCCAACTTTTTCGCACAGCCAGACGCCCTGGCATATGGGAAGGTAGTATTTTTCTTTCTTAGGTATCCATAATTTTTCATTATTGTAACAACCATTGCCATTTAATTTCAAGCCCTAAAGCATTTATATTAAATTTCCATGAATCATTGCCTGAATTCTGTATTTCTGCTAAAAAAAATTGATTCATTTCAGACAGCAGAGCAGTTGCTGAAGGAGAATGTTTCACAGCATCTTATTCCTCATAAGGTGACTTACTTTAAGCTTTTCTGCCAGACTTTAATTCATAATACAATCATTTTTTAACTTTTTCTGCTATATTCCAGACATTCTCCGGGAATCGTCCTTCTCTCAGTCTTTTGCTTCCAACTCTTAATGCTTACAATATTGGGCAGGTAACTGGTTTTGTCTTCTTAAACTTCAATTAGTAAAGCATTTTTTTTGACTTGTTATAACTATTGAGGACTTTTGTATTATTCATAATGCCTTGCATCACTGAGTAGATTACTACCTCGTAATTGTAACTTTTCTAGCTTTAATTTTCAAGTACTGTAACACTCCTGCATATATGAATTTCATCTATTCGGTCTAATACGACTTCTTGGTTGCCTCAGCTTTTGGCAAGCTATGAACATAGAGTTGCTGTGGAAGGTTTTGTTTGGGGCATTAATTCTTTTGACCAGTGGGGAGTCGAGTTGGGGAAGGTACGTATCATTATGTTCCTTACATATAATCATACCATTCCACCTTCCGTGATGCGGGTTTTCACCAAATATTCCGTTGCAAGTTGTTTTTTACTCCAGAACTTATAATATCTATTTCACTTCTATAAATGCAGTCACTAGCTACTCAAGTCCGAAAACAGCTTCACACATCACGTACGAAAAGTGAGCCTGTTGAAGGCTTTAATTTCAGCACTACCAAATTGTTAACAAGATATCTACAGGTATGGCGAATTTATCATTACCCTGAAGCGAGTAAAATTAGATTTTGCCTTACTAGTTGATCCGGAAAGTTTTGGTAAATCTTTGAATCATCTGGTGTTCAATGATTCATTTACAGATTGAATCCGAGTAACATAGAATTATACGTACCTATGGTATTTCATCAATTACTGCACTGTTACTGAGAACTTTTAACATTATTTGACAGGCAAGTTCCGATATCCCAGCCGATCCACCAACTCTTCTGCCTCGGATATAAACTATCTCGATGCCGTTGGCTTTGCGTACCTTCGGGTTTACAATGGATTTTAATAAGACTTTGGAATTCCTTGAGGCTAACCATATCTGTTTCAGAAACTTGGTCTGAATACATTAAGATTATGGGGTGTTAATAAATTTTTGAGGTTTATGTTGGTGTTTGATTAAATCATGGCATCTGGAGCCTTGAATTTGACAATTCGGAACCTTTTTAATATTATTAGTACTTGCTTGGGGTTTTGAGATATTTTGTGTCAAAGATCTTGCGGTTTTATAACTTGTAAATAAGACGAGACAGATCGCGAGTTACTCGGTCAAAGCTCGGTCAAAGCTCGACTCGAGTTCTTGATGAGCTGAGCCGAGCTACTTGATACTCGACTTGAAAAGCTCACGAGCTATTCGAAAAAATATAGTATACTAATTTTCTTTTAAAATTTAAAATCTAAATTCTTAAACTTAAAATCTTAAATATAAACCCTAAATATATATATATTAAACCCTAAAATCTAAATTTTAAATTCTAGACTAACTTAAAACTTTAAATTCTAAAGTAACACCCTAAACTTTAAAATTAACAAACTTGAGTTTATACAACTTGTGTATTAAAGTATTTTCTTCATAGGATTTTAAATAAGATGTGACAGATAAAAAGTTACTCAAGTCCAATGCGGTCAAAGATCAGTCAATACTTAACTCCATTGGGCTCGAACTAAGCTCGACTCGAGTTTTAAACGAACCGAATCGTGCTCAGATTTTTCAGGCTCATTAGAAATTATTCAAGCTCGATCTCGACTCGAAATCTTAACGAGCCGAGCTTAGCACTACTCGAGCTCCACTCTGCTCGTTTATACCCCTAGTTTTACCTTTGAAATGACATCCCTTCACGTCGTACCACGTCTCAGCCTTAATCTTGCGTGGCGCGTGTAAGCCACTGTAAGACTTGTTCTAGAACCGTGATCCTCACGTTTTCTCCTCCGCGCGTAAATATTATCCGACCGGATAACAATCTTGAGAATCCGTCCAACGCTAACTATGTTGCCTTGACTGTAATCGATGCATTTGTTTTCAATCACCCATAGTTCTAATGGATTCTTCCTTCAAAAATAAATTGAACTTGGAAGTTTTAAACTTGATTATATTCTTAAAGATATAACTTGATAAATTAAATTTTAATATACAAGATTAGGACTCGGTTCATATTTAAATCATTTGTTTGTTTGAATAAGTATCTAAATATATATGTATATTTGCAATAGGTTATTTTAAGTTTTTTTGTCAAAGTAGATGTTTAATGTTTTATTTTGTCACTATTTTAAGGTTGATTCGTCAACTAAAGTTAAAAAAATTTAATCACTCAATTATTTTGTGACACGTGACCTATTTCTTAATTTTATTTGTTCTTTTTAAATTAATAATTTTTTTAAAAACCTATAATTTTTATTTTCTCTTTAAAAAGATTCGAATCTCTAAGCTCTCCCTGTACCGTGATCGAGCACTCAGTTCATTGTTCATATGTCCAACGTTCGTGGGGTTCGACATAGAAAAGAGTGAGCAATAGTGGCTGAATTGACGTCGCTCGAGAGAAAAAAAATTAAGGGTTTATTAATTTAGGAGATTAGAAAATTTTAGGGGTCTTATAAAAATTAAAAATTTTATTAAATTTTTAAAAGTCCAAAAGAAATTAAGAAATAGGCCATGTATGATGTTTTAATTAGATAATAATTTTTTAATTTTATAAAAAATCATAAAATAATTACAGTAAAACATTAGACATCTATTTTGATTTAAAATATTTAAATATGTAATACAGTTGTAGTTAACCTTTTATTTATGGGTAATTATTCCATGCACAATCGATTGTGGAAATTTTACTTACATAAGCGCCTTAATTTTAGGGTTTAGAGACTCCATTTAAGGTTTAAGGGTTTAAGTATAATAGTTTTGAATTTAGAGGTTATTGTTAGAATTTTAGTTTTAGGGTTAGAATTTAAGGTTTATAGGTTAAAACATAAATCCTCAACCATACTACTCTAAACCCTAACTCTGAACCATAAATTCTAACCCTAAACCCTACATTTTAACCATAAACTCTAAATTTTAAATTATTACATTAAAATTCATTGGCCCTGTTTGGCAATTAGCGGATAGCGGATTGCATTAGCTGATAGCTGATTGCATTAGCTGATTTGACTAGCGGATTGTATTAGCTGTTTGTATAAAAGTGTTTGGTAAAATTAACTAATAGCTGATAGCTGTTAGATTATTTAAACAAGTAAAATGACATATAATAACATGTTTATATTCAACACTTGTTTGAATAGTTTATTAGTTATCAATATTTTGTATCTAATTATTGTTAATTAGATCTATAAAATTATTTTTAATATAACTTTTCTAAACATATTCAAATGATTTATATATTAATTTATTATTTATATAATTATTTTAATATAATTTAATTAATTAATAAATTTAAATACACATATAAATATGTAATAATAAAAAGAAAAAAAGTAAATAGGATGAGAAAATATTTAATTTAGGTTATTTTGAGATTTTTGGTAACTGATAAGGGTAAAAGAGTCTTTACAACTCTAATAATAAACCTTTAATCTTAAACTCTTTTTTAAAATTAGCGGTTTTACTCCCAATCTGTTTTTTTAATTCGCTATTTACCAAACAACAATATTAACAAATTTGACTGGTCAAACTTTTAATTATGCTCAAGCCTCTAATTTTTACTCAAACTTTTCTTTATCAAACATAGTCATTAACTATAAACCCTAAATTTGAGATAGTTATGGAAACAAAAAGTTTTCTCCATAATAATCTTTTATTTATTTATATATCTTTTTACCATTTTCGCTTATATTTTGTTCTTTTTCACCGGATTTATATTTCCCCCCTCTTCGCATTATACTTTCTCCTCACCTAGCTCAGCGCAACCAAAGCAAAGGAAAAAAAAGAACGAAAAACAAAAACAACACCGTTTGGTTCTGTCTCTCTTTCTTCCATAATCAATGGCTCATACCTCTGCCTCCGATTCCCGCCGCCACCTCACCGTCAACACTCCTCTTCCGATCTCCAAAGGTGGTTCAACGTCTTCTTTCTTCCTTTCATCTTTGTAAAACCCTACCTCTTATCATTCCCTGTTCTGCTCATTATGTTGTGTTAATTGAAAGCATAATTGTAGATTCAGTGGTTTTACGATATTGCTGCGCGTTTTGTTTTATTTGGTTGCTTGCTTCGAAGTTAGGGTTTTTGGTTTATCATCTAGAAATGGAAGTTTTTTCCCTTTTCTTTTTGCCTCTTTTTATTATGGTGCTACTTTGTGCATTAAAGTCGGCGCACTTTAGTTTTGACTTACCCCGTGATGGAGACGGACTGAAGTTTTTTTTCTTCTGATTAATCCAACTCAAAACTAGTATTGGACATACTTCAATTTTTTTGCACATTTTTCGTTCAATCATTGATTCAAATGCTAGGATTTGTGTGATTAATTATATATAAAATGACATGGTTATTATTGTATTTATAAATGCAACCTTTGTTTTATACTGACAATTGATTGTGTAATTTTTGTCTTGTTAGCTTCTTCGTGAATAGGTTTTACTTAGAAATTCCTCTGGCTTATTATTAGTTTGAAATGGCTTCATTTGGAAGTCGAATCAGTTTTCCTAAATGACGTATTTCCAGGTTTAGCATATTTTTGTTGTGTTTGTGTGCTTATTTTTCTTATTTGATCATTTCTCAGAAAAATGTTTTTCCCCAACAAAATCAGGCTTGAGTATATGCCTGTCACTAATTGATGGTACCTTTTGTTTAATGTAGATGTTCAAGGATCAGACAATCCTATTCCACTTTCACCACAATGGCTTCTTTCAAAGCCAGGGGAGAGTAAGCCTGGAATAGGAACTATGGTATGTTGTTGTTGTGTTAGCTATCTTTTATTGGACTTACGGTGTTATTATTCATTTATAGATGGTTTCATGCTGTATGCATGCTTTCTCCAGCGTTCTATCAACATACAGTTATCACCTCAAGAATTAGTTAAATCTTCTGTTTGATATTCCTACTTGTCCTCCTTAATTTTCAATAACCCATACAGGAAAATCATCCTTCCCCGTATCCAGCTCATGGAGGTCGCTCTGAAGTCCTGAAGCCACTGGGAAATGGGGAGGGGGTGTATCATACCCCAAAGAAGGATGTTTTTAGGCCATCCTTACTTGATATGGAAACTGGTCGGAGAGACCGCTGGCGTGATGAAGAACGAGACACCCATTCATCTGTGCGCAAAGATCACCGGAGGGATGGTGATAAAGAGCTCGGTGACACTGGCAGGATGGATCGATGGGCAGATAACTTGCCTTCAAAACAATTTGGGGATGTACATCGTGCACCCACCGAGCGATGGACCGATTCAGGTAGCAGGGATTCAAACTATGATCAAAAGCGTGAGAGCAAATGGAACACACGCTGGGGGCCTGATGATAAAAACAATGAAAGGTCACGAGATAAGTGGACGGACTCTGGAAGAGATGGTGATGTGCCTCTTGACAAAGGGTTATCTCATCTTTCCAGTCATGGAAAGGATGTGAGGGAGGGTGACAACTATCGGCCATGGAGATCCACCTCTTCTCAAAGTCGTGGAAGGGGAGAGCCAACTCATCACCAAACACTAACTCCAAGCAAACAGGCACCCATGTTTTCTTATGGCCGGGGACGTGGTGAAAGTCACCCTTCAACATTTTCTGCTGGGCATGGAAGGGGAAGTTCTGGTGGAAACCCAGGGGCTAGTATACCTTCTCATCATCAAACTCTAGGAATCACATCCGAAAAGGGTGATATTGACCTTGGAGAGTCATCCCCTTTAAGATATAGTAGGAAAAAATTGCTTGACTTATATATGAGGACTGACATGAGAGTTTACCAAAAACTCATAGAAGAGCTTGTATCGGTGCCTTCACTTACACAGAATGAACCATTGGAACCTCTAGCTCTTTGTGCTCCTGATCCTGATGAAGTGGTAATTTGCTATTTTTAATTTTTATGTATATGATGGTAAACCTTGATTTAGACTCCACTGTTGATTTGATTGCATCTTTGATAGTTTGTTTTAAAGGGAATTTCCAAAGGGGACATAACAAGTGGTGCTCCACAGATGCCTAAAGATGGGCCTGTTGGCCGGAACTCTACTGAGTTTACTTATTCAAGACGAAACAAGATTGGTATTGAAAGAATTCAAGATATATTCTGTTGTAAGTTTGTTTATATTTTGAAGCAGTGTCTAACGGTTGAGGGAACATATTTATGCAGGCAGTAGAGAAGATTTACCACCTGCTGTTGATGATTCTAAAGTGGAAAGTTCTGACATTCATAAGGGATACCCTGATACTAAATTCAAATTGGAAGGTATAATTACATGAACTGTTTAGCTTGTATTTTGTAACAATTCCGGTAACCATCTTGCAATTATTTCTTTGGATGTGTAAGGTTTTCTTAATTGAAGTTTTTGAACCATAAGAGATTATTTCATGGATACTTGTTTAAAACAATTACTGCTACTTTTTAAGAAGGAAAAAAGAATTGCTCCTACATGGGTTGGAACAAAAAAGGATTCAAGTAGCCAACTTGAATCTGTTTGTCTTGTGGTTAAGAGCTAGTTGAGTTTTGATAGGTGGAAGGATAAAATTACTTATCATGGATTACATTTTTGTGTCCATTGGATTGGTTGTCTTGTTTTCATGACCGAGATTTTGCTCTGTTTGAATTCCATCTTTTCTGTTGTTTTAAATCCACCACACTAGATTGCATTCTGTATATTTGACTCATTATTCTCCTTTCTTGACTTGCATTTATTTGACTATGAGAATTGATCTCTATTCATTTATATTATTGTAGCTGTGGAGAATAGGGGTTCTTACAGAAGGGATGAAGAGGTGCCCATAGATAGGGAATCAAGTATACAAGTGACTAACTCTGTTCATCCTGGTTCCGTGTGGCGAGCCTCTTTGTTTGGGGAACAATCACCTGCTGTCAAACAGGACTGGAAGGAGATCCCAAATGATGTCAGGTCAAGAACCCCTGACATGAGCTGGTCACAACCACGAAAAGATATGATTAACCAACGAGAAAGTAATATGATGAATTCATCCTATTCTAGAAATGAAGCAAATTGGCAGTCTAGTGAGGATCCTGTCCTTAGGAGGCAACCATCCGGTGTTTTGGAGAGGGAACCTGAACCTATGAAGCTGCCTGCCCCGGAGGACCTTGTCCTTCACTACAAAGATCCTCAAGGTGAAATTCAAGGCCCTTTTTCCGGGATTGATATCATAGGCTGGTTTGAGGCAGGATATTTTGGGATAGATTTGGAAGTTCGGCTTGCAAGTGCACCGAAAGACTCATCATTTTCTTTACTTGGTGATGTAATGCCCCACTTACGAGCTAAAGCACGTCCACCACCTGGATTTGGTGTGCCAAAACAGGGTGAATTCTCCGAGTTGTCAAGCAGGTCAAATTCTAGTAGCCTTGGGAAAGTTCATACTGGTGCAAGTGATAATGATATGATCAGAAATGAGTCGAGGCCTGCTACAGAAGCTGAGAATAGGTTTTTGGAGTCGCTCATGTCCGGAGGCACGAGCAGTCCATCCCAGGGTTGGTTTTTCACATACAGATGCATACATTTGTTTATTTATTTCTAGTACGAAATTTTTACTTGCTTAATTCTGAAGGTAGTGTATTCTTGGGTTCTGATTCATAAATTTCAAACTGCCTGCCTAATGTCTCGAATGGTTTTTCTTTAGGTCTGCAAGGATATCTTTCAAATAATCCTAGTAGCATCCCAGCATCTGGAATAGAAAATGGGAGTGATCTCCATCTTTTGGCCAAGAGAATGACTCTGGAACGGCAGAGGTCAATACCAAAACCCTACCCTCATTGGCCTGGGAGAGATGCTGCATCTTTGGTTTCAAAGCCAGATATCATCTCTGAGTCACCCGTGGCCCATGCAAAACTCCTCACGCCGACTGATAGCACTCTTCAGCCACCTCATTCGCAAGCTGCTGATTTGATGTCCATCCTCCAAGGATTACCTGACAGGTCTGCTCCTGGGGTAAATAATAGTGTAGGTGGTTGGTCGAATTTCCCTGCACAAGGTGCATTGGATCCTCTTCAAGAAAAGATCGAATTACATCATGCTCAAAATTTTCCTACCCAAGCACCCTTTGGGATCCAGCAACAGAGGCTGCAAACACCGACCCCACCTTCCTTGAATAGTTTGCTTGGTCAAGCTATGGATAATCCATCTGGCATCTTAAAACCTGAAAATTTTATCACCGCCACTTTACCTCAAGACTCCCAACTGCTAAATATGTTGCAGCAGCAGTATTTAATGCTGCAGCTACAACCCCAGACACCAGTACAACAAACACAGCAGATGTTGCTGCTTGAAAAGATCATGTTGCTTAAGCAGCAACAGAGACTGGAGGAACAGCAACAGTTGCTACGGCAGCAACAATTGCTCTCACAGGTTTTGCAAGGACATCAATCCCAGCAGCGTTTTGGTGAACCCTCTTATGGACACTTACAGACTACAATACCAACAGGGAATTCATCCATGGATCCCAGTCGACCTCAGGCATCGTCGCTAGATATTCTTCAGACTGTATCGCAGATCCCAGGCACCCAAGATGAACATTCCTTTAACTTAATGAATCTGCCTCCACAAGTTTCCAGGGATGTGAGTTATCCTGTTAGTTCTGGATCCCCGCCTGTTCTTCTACCTCATGAGATGCTCAGTAGTCTCAATCGTGAGAAGAGCTTGGGGACTAATGCACCAGAACTGGTTAATGACATCCGACAGTCTTTGCCAGTGACAACAATTATTGAAAGCTCACCCTCATTGGAAGTTAACTTATCCTCTCATGAGACTTTCCTTGTGCATGAGCCACTACTTTCTTCAAACTGCCACGCTCTTACTGTCGAGCCGCCACAAGAATCTGCTCAGAAGATCAATGAAATTGTACCAGCTGTACCTCTTGCAAATGATGCAAGTTGTGGAACCTTGGACCACGATGAAACTGCTACGGCTAGAACCTGTAAAACTGATTCACCTAATGAAGATGTTCAACGTACTGCTGCAGTCAATGAACTGCAAACTCAGAGAGAGGAAAGCAATGAGTCTTCTGTAGTGAGAGAAGTTAAGAATGTTGAAGCCCATGAGGTAAGAAAAACTTCTGAAAAGAAGTCTAGAAAGCAAAGGGCTAGTAAATCACAAGCTTCTGACATTGCAAAGGGACTTTCAAAGGTTTCCTCTTCGGTGCAAACGAAGCTGTCTGCAACTGAAGCGCCAGTTGTTGGTGACACTAACAGTGCTGGACACAACATTGAGGCTATGTCTCCTGGAAAGACAGAAAAGAACAACTCCAGTATTTCCCCAATGGATTCTCACTATGCTAAAAGCACTTCAGCTGTTAATGTGGTGGTTGATGAAACCAAAGAACTAAATGATGAGTCCCGACTTTCTGGCTCTTTCCCAGTGCCAACTGCACAGCCTTCAGTACGAGCTTGGAAACCTGCTCCTGGTTTCAAACCAAAGTCTTTATTGGAAATCCAACAGGAAGAACAGAGGAAGGCTCAAACAGAGATGGCAGTATCAGAGGTTACTTCTGTGAACTCTATGAATTTGTCAACTCCGTGGGCTGGGGTTGTGTCTAGTTTAGAACCCATAGTTTCTAGAGAAAGTCAAAGAGATGCCGATTTATCTGAGTCAGCTACTGTGTTAACTAAAAGTTCTTTAAAGCCAATGAGTAAAAAGAGCCCATTACATGACCTGCTGGCAGAAGAAGTTTTGGAAAAATCCAAGGGAAGTGATGCAGACGTTCCTGGCACTGTTTGTACATCTACCAATGTTACCACTACAAATGTGGAACCTATTGATGATGACAATTTTATTGAGGCTAAAGAAACTAAAAAGAGCCGAAAAAAGTCTGCCAAAGCGAAGGGAACAGGAGCAAAAGGTTCGGTTCCTCCTAGTACTGTTGACACCCTTCTTGTTAATGCAAGTACTGTTGAGAAAGGCAAAGGATCTCGTTCAGCACAGCTGGAGAAGGAAGTATTGCCTTCAATTCCCTCAGGTCCTTCTTTGGGAGATTTTGTTCCTTGGAAAGAGGAGCAAGTAAACCCTTCTGCTCCAGCATGGTCTGCTGATTCTCAGAAACTTACTAAACCCACATCATTAAGGGACATCCAAAAGGAGCAGAAGAGGAAATCCTCTGTCCAGCCCACGAATCCGATAACAACTCAGAAATCTCAACCAAACCTGTCAACTCCAGTGGGTGTTTCATCGTGGTCCGTAACCGCATCTTCACCATCGAAGACTGCATCTCCAATCCAGATAAATTCTCATGCATCTCAGTCAAAACATAAAGGAGATGATGACCTATTCTGGGGTCCGATTGATCAGACAAAGCAAGAAATAAAACGGTATGTTCTCTTCCCCTACCCACCCTTCCCCTTTGTCAAGAAGGAAAAAAGAAATATGCATGCACACCCTCGTCACGTGTACTACTTTTTCTACTCTTTTAGCATTTTCCTGCCTTTCTATACTGAGTGGGTTGGAAAGTTGGGTTCTCTTCATTTCAACTACATCCTAGCCTGCTCCAAAGTACCTTGTTATCCAGACTGGAAGGTGATTTCTTCTGATAAAAAGATTTGAAATTTTGGCATCAACTTAAAAATAAGTGTCTAAACTGTACTCTTTTTTTGCTTTAGGTGCCTAAACCTTTTTTGGTCAATGTAGGCGTTTAACGTCTCATTCTGTACTCATTTTTGGGTGCCTTCGATCATCTTCTTTCCCCTTAGGTTTTCTAGGGAAACAAACAGAAAAACAAGTAAAAAATTCGAAAATTGGTTCATTTTTGAGAAATCAAACAACCCTAAGTCCCACACATTTTTGAATTTTGGGCACTTATTTATCGTAACTATAAGAGTTAGTATGGGAGTTCTTTTTGTCACTTTTGAGCCTATCAAAAACTGGACTTTACATTATTACCTCCATGCAAACAGATGAAGCAAAAAATTTATCCGTGTTGAGTGCAAACAGAAGGAAGCAAAAAAGTAGTCACTAATTGGATATATGAATTTGTTTTTTGGTGAACAGAGGTGAATTCCCAGTTCTAGCAAATGCGGGCGGCTGGGGAACAAAAAGCACACCTACTAAAGGTACTGCAAGTGGGTCATTAAGTCGGCAAAAGTCCGTAGGTGGCAGACCTCTTTCATCCTCTCCTGCCTCTGCACAGTCCTCCCATAAAGGGAAAAGAGATATGTTGACCACACATTCTGGTAAGTCATTCTGGTAAGATGAATGTCTCCATATGATTTTTTTGCTTCCTCAAAAAGCTTCACAATGTATTCAACTATCATGCAGAGGCGATGGATTTCAGAGATTGGTGTGAGAGCGAGTGTGTTAGGCTTATTGGAACAAAAGGTATGTTGGTGTAGGAAACAATGTATGTATGTACTGTATTGTATTGGTAAAGTACCGATCACATAAATTTTGATTTCAGCTTCTCTTATCAACCCTAAGATGAGTTGCTCCTAATCATGGCTTGTCCCAGCTCTCTGAAACTATAATTGTAGTTTTGCTGGATATGAAGCTGGTTTTAATCATGTGTCATTTCTATTCTTTTGCTAGATACAAGTGTCTTGGAATTTTGTTTGAAGCAATCTAGATCCGAGGCTGAGATGCTTCTTGTAGAGAATCTTGGATCGTGTGATCCAAATCATGAGTTCATTGAAAAATTCCTCAACTATAAGGAATTGCTCTCAGCTGATGTGCTTGACATTGCTTTTAAAAGGCGACATGACGGGAAGTTCACAGAATCGGGAACCAGAAATGTGAATTCCAGCAATACAAAGTTTGCAGATTTCGACCAAGATGTTGGAGTCAGCCCAGATGGGTCTTTGAAGGGGGTAGGGAAGAAGGGGAAGAAAGGAAAGAAGGTGAGTCCGGCTGTTTTGGGATTCAACGTGGTCAGCAACCGGATTATGATGGGTGAGATTCAGACAGTAGAAGATTGATAAATCATGACTCCTTTTTGAGAGATGATAGGTTTTTGATATTGTGGTGTGGGGTTAGTTGTAAATACATGTGGCTTTACTGTCCAGCTAGGTTTTTTATAATACATCTATATAATTAACCTTGTAGAGCAGGAGCACTTGAATCCGCTCAAGCTTTTTTGTTGGAGTAATGTCAATTGCGGTAAAAGTGGATTATTTTTATGGGAGAGGTTTATTTATTAACGGCAGCTTTGATCACAAAAGAAGGGTCATATATGTATTGGTAGTATTTGCATTAATTGTTTCATCAATTAATCTTTGATTCCAGCTGAATTCTCAAATTTTTTGGTTCTAATCCGCGGATTCCGGGCTCTTGTTCTACTCATTTTACCTGACTCGGTTGACCTAAACCTTAAAGAAAAAAAAATATCCGACCTAGGATTTTTTTGGGTAGTTAGACCGGTACTTTCAATATATTTATTTTTTAGTTTTAAATTATATTTTTATTTTAAATTTTTTCATGTTTTTGCCTAAAATTAAATTTAAATCTTTAAATTCTTTTTATGTTCGTGCAGATTTAAAATTTTTAGGAATATTTGTATAAATTTTTTAATACAAGATTTAAAAGAAAAACCGTGATTAATATTCAAACTTCTATCTCCTGTATCTCCATGACTAATTTCTACTCACCCATTTTATTAATTGGATTGAATATCAGGAAAGCATGGCTGCCTGTTGGTTACAAGGGTTGCCAATTTCACAGGGTTATTAAAGAGTTTATGATTCAAGCTAGAGATTTTTTCAAGGTTGGTAGTTTATTATTATCTGAGCTTTCATTTTACATTTACAATCTTAGTTAATCTGCTCAAATATTTTTATCTTTTTTGTTGACAAACGAGATTAATTTGTATATTCACATATTTTTATCTTAAATTAACTTTAAATTATTATTTTTTGTGTTTGGATTATGTATTATAAACTTTTAAATTTGATGTGTTTACCATGTGATTTTTTAAACTTATAATTTAAAAATAAATAAACTAGAAATGTGAATCGGGTACCCGAATTTTATGGGTACCCAAAAAAAAGCCAGAACACAGACCGACATATGCAATACACAAAAGAATTGAGTATTCAATTTTTCAAGTACCCGACAATGAACATTCCTACTCAATTTACAGTAATTTTTTTCTTTTGAATCCACAAGACAAAGGATTTTTTGACATGGGAAATGAACCCATTCATTCAACACATTGAAAGGAATAAACGACAAAGAAAGGCCCAATAACAAACATGCAACAAAGATGAGCATGAGATCACAAAGGATTCCCAAACTCAGACTAGGGACCTAAATCCTAAAACAACCCTAACAGAATAGCTTTCCCAATTAGCGGTGAAGAATTAAGTAAGCTAAAAACGGCGTCGTACATCTTGGACCAACAAAAGGTTCAATTGCCTAAATCCTAAACTATATACATTAAAAAATACACCCTACTCAAATCCCCTAAACCCTAATCCTAATTTTAAACATAGGAGTGTAAGTAGGGGCACCAAAAAGGGTAGAGGGTTTCTATCCGTTATTCAAGGGATAAAAATCATCTACACTTTTAGGTGTCTCTACTTATGCCCCGACACTAAAAAATATTAATTTCAAGCGCTAACCCTAAATTCTTAAAACTAAATCATATACCATATACCCTAAAAAATACACAATACTCTAAATTTGCTAAACCCTAACCATAAACTCTAAATCCTAAACATTAAACCTAATTTTAAGCTTAGGGCATAAGTAGGGGCACCGAAAAGGGGCAGAGGATTTCCATCAGTTATTCAAGGGATAAAAATCTTTTGTCCCTTTTCGGTGTCCCTACTTATGCCCCAACACTAAAGAATACTACAAATATAAGTTTCAAGCCCTAAATTATAAATCCTAAACCCTAGACCTTATACCCTAAATTACACCCACTCTAATTCCCTAAACCCTAACCATAAATCCTAATCTAAAATTCTAAACCCTAAACCTAATTTTAAGTGTAGGGCATAAGTAGGGGCACCGAAAAGGGACATAGGATTTTCATCCGTTATTCAAGGGATAAAAATCATATGTCCCTTTTCGATGCCCCTACTTATGCCTCAACACCAAAAAATATTACAAAATTAAATTCTAATCCCTAACCCTAAATTTTAAATCCTAAACAATATACCCTAAAAATACACCATATCCTAAATTTCTTAAACTCTAAACATAAACCCTAATCTAAAACCTTAAACCCTAAACTTAATTTTAAGTGTGGGGCATAAGAAGGGGCGCCGAAAAGGGTAGAGGATTTTCATCCTTTATTCAAGGGATAAAAATCTCATGCCCCTTTTCGGTGCCCCTATTTTGCCCTAACACTAAAAAATACTATAAAATTATATTCCAAGCCCTAACCATAAATTCTAAATCCTAAACCCTATACCCTAAAATATACCCTACCATAAATTCCCTAAACCTTAACTATAGACCTTAACCTAAAATCTTAAACTCTAAACATAATTTTAAGCGTGGGATATAAGTAGGGACACCGAAAAGGGGCAGAGGATTTCCATTCGTTATTCAAGGGATAAAAATCATCTACCCCTTTTCGGTGCCCCTACTTATGCCCCAACACTAAAAAATACTACAAAATTAAATTCCAAGCCATAACCCTAAAATTTTAAAACTAAATCATATACCTTATACCTTAAAAATACACCATACCTTAAATTTCCTAAACCCTAACCATAAACCCTAACCTAAAGCTATAAACCCTAAACCTAATTTTAAGTATGAGGGCATAAGTAGGGGCACCGAAAAGGGGCAGAGGATTTTCATCCGTTATTCGATGGATAAAAAATATCTACCTTTTTTGCGCCCCTACTTATGCCCCAACACTAAAAAGTACTACAAAATTAAATTTCAAGCCCTAACCCTAAATTCAAAATCATAACCCCTATAAAATACATCATACCCCAAATTCCATGAACCCTAACATAAAACCCTAAACTTTAAACTCTAAACCTAACTTTAAGTGTAGGGCATAAGTAGGGGCATCGAAAAGGGGCAGTGTATTTCCATCCGTTATTCAAGGGATAAAAATTCTCTACCCCATTTCGGTGCCCCTACTTATGCCCCAACACTAAAAAATACTATAAAATTAAATTCCAATCACTAACCCTAAATTCTAAATCCTAAACCATATACCTAAAAAATACACCCTACCCTAAATTCTCTAAACTCTAACTATAAACCATAACCTAAAACCTAAACCTAATTTTAAGCGTGGAGCATAAGTAGGGGCACCGAAAAGGGGCAGAGAATTTTCATTCTTATTTGAGGGATAAAAATTATCTACCCCTTTTCAGTGCCCCTACTTATGCCCCAACACTAAAAAGTACTACAAAATTAAATTTCAAGCCCTAACCCTAAATTCTAAATCATAAACCTTATAAAATACAGCATACCCTAAATTCCATAAACCCTAACCTAAACCATAAACTCTAAACCCTAAACCTAACTTTAAGCGTGGGCATAAGTAGGGGCACCGAAAAGGGGTATAGTATTTCCATCCGTTATTCAAGGGATAAAAATTCTCTACCCCATTTCGGTGCCCATACTTATGCCCCAACACTAAAAATACTACAAAATTAAATTTTAATCCCTAACTCTAAATTCTAAATCCTAAACCATATACTTAAAAATACACCCTACCCTAAATTCTCTAAACTCTAACTATAAACCCTAACCTAAAACATAAACCTAATTTTAAGTGTGGGGCATTAGTAGGGGCACCGAAAAGGGGCAGATAATTTTCATCCTTATTCAAAGGGGCCAAGAAGATAAAAACAACAAGAGAAAGGTCGTTCAGACCTTTGACCGATTTTTTTCCTGAGCAAATGAAATTTAATTAATAGTTAAATAAACTCAAAACATACATTAACAATCAAACATCACCTAATTAAAAACCTCTCTAAACTTATATGGAAAAAAAAGTACACACAAACGAGGTACAAAACATCACCACAATATAAGACCTAACAATCAAACATCGCCTAATTTATTTTTTAGATAATAAAATAAAAGATAAATATTTTATATACATGCGGTGGAAACTGAAAGTTTCCACAAGCGCCTTAGTTTTAGGGTATATGGAGTTAATTTAGGGTATAGGGTTTAAGGATTTAGGTGTAGGTGATTAGAATTTAGGGATAGTTGTTTCAATTTAAGGTTTAGTGTTATAATTTAGGGTTTATAGGTTAAAACCTAAATCCTCACAATATTACTCTTAAAACTAAACTCTAACCTATAAACCCCAAATTATAATCCTAAACCTTAAATTGAAACAACTATCCCTAAATTCTAAACCCCTACACCTAAACCCTTAAACTAACTCTCTATACCCTAAAATTAAAGCGCTTGTGGAAACTTCAGTTTCCACCACCAGTGTATAGGATATTAATCCATAAAATAATCCCTCAAAACTTCATCCTAACCCCGAAACTTCTCCTTAAAGGTAAATATAAACTACCCTAACCTCTACCAGGCTACACCCGAGTATATATGAATCTCCATCAAACCTACAAGCCATAATAAATCCTCCAAACAAAAACAAGCTACAGGACATAAAACAATCAAAGCACTAACATATCTTTGTAAACACAAAAAGAGAGATACAACACTTCCATAACAGAACAGTCTAACCGTACAACAATATCTCAATACCTGCATGGCTAACCAACGTAAAATCATGACATCAATTTAACTGCCAAAGGGAACACACCGACACCAATGTGATCAGCCCACGGTGTGCTGTATAAACGGGAACAACCTAACCACAAATATCCTTACGAGAAAATGAACGCGCTCCACGTGCTGCCAAAACCCCCCGCTCCTTTACCCTTGTGCCTCAAGCGGTGCTTTGACCAGGCCGTCCCAGCTCTCGCGTTCTGGTCCTTTAAGGATCGACGGTCGCCGGCGCAACGGAGGGTGACACAGTCTGGTGGTTCGGAAAAGTGGACCGGAACGAGGTTGGTTGGGATAACATCGGAGGCAGCAGTTCCCAGGAGCAGTTCAAATCTAGGTTCGCCGTCGCTGCCTCTTGTCTCTGGCCGCTCAGATCTAGTTTTGCCGCCGCCGCTTGTTGTCTCTAGCCGCTGCTACGGTGTGAGGGTCGTATCTGCAGTCCGAGGGTGGCTCCGGCAGTATGAGCTGGACCTACAAGGTCCTTTGTTCGAGCTGCCTCATGCCATCTCTCCTCGAATTTTGGTTGCCGGAAATTGGTCCGACGGCCCGCTGGCGAACAGTCACGTCCAAGGGGAAGAGCAGAAGATGACGAGGGCAAAATGGTCTTTTACTTCTATGAGAAGAACGGGTTCACATGGGTTGTCCTTTCCCTGCTTTGATTTTTTCATGTTCCAACATAGGTTTTCTGGTTATTGTGGAACTTGGCCCAAGGTTTACTATTTTAGGATATTTCTTGCCGTGCTTCATGGATATGGGTCGGTTTATGGATTTTGGAAATTTGAAATCAGATTTAGATGGGACTCAGGAGGTCCAACTCAGTCTTTTATGCTCTGGCTTTTGTCATTGACCAATCAGACTCTAGTTTCATTACCGCCATCGGAGGATCAGTGGCCTTTGCTGTTTTAGATTTCTTTCTGTGTTCTGTGGGGGAACAACATCTTCGGTGAACCAAGATTGGGATAAGGCTCTGTGAAGTCATACTCTTCTCATATCTGGGATACAGTAGGTGATGCCTTGACAAGGGCCAACATTTTCGCGTTGGAAGCCTGCCTCTAGATGGAGCTCTCAGGCACGACTATTGTCCTTCATTCCGGGAAGAGTTTATGGTTTTATCGCTTTTTCCAGTATCATTCTGGGCTTATCGTTTTAGAAAACACAATCCACGGCTTGACCGATGAAAGTGTCTATCTGGGTAATCCAGTTTTTTCTTCGCTCTAGCTTGGTTGGATTTCCGAGCGGTCTGCCGACTTCTATAGCTTGTTGCTACTGTTTGAGCAAGGATTGTTGGATGTTTGGTTTTTATTTGAGTTTTTCCAGATTGTTGTTAAGCCTTGCATGGCTCTTAGTTGGGTTTTAGCTTTCAGCTGTTTGCTTCTTTCTGTTACGGGATCTTTGGATCTCTTCCGTTTGTACTAGTTTAGTTGTTTAATGAAGTTATGTTTTGATAATAAAAAAAGACACCAATGTGATCAAAAACACCCCACAAATCTCCAAACTAACTCACTCCACCTAACTCCAAAATGCAACAAGACATGGATGATTACGCTGGCCCAAACCAAACTCCAAGAGAAACTACAAAGCTGCTACGATCGAAGATCCATGCAAAATTGAAGAGGCATAAAGTCAAAAAAATGCCCTCAATTTTTTTATTGAATAGTCACTTTTGTCCCTATTCTTTTTTTGAGCAATTCAACCTTCAACATTTTATTTTGGGTCAAAATTGCCCATATGCGGATGAAAATTGCCAATCAACTGATGAGAAATGGCTTGAAATGACAGAACAAACTTATATAACAGTGCACGCTGACATGGCAGTATCATATAGACAAATGTGTTTACTTGAAAAAACGTTACATTAGTCAAAAAATAATTCTATAAAATTATATAAAGCTTAGAATATATTTTTTTGCTTACTTATCATTAAGTCAAGTCATTTTAAACTGTAACATCTCGGTTTAGGGTCTAGAAGATCCGGTGAGGTTTCGAGGTCTGGAAGACCGATGTTGGGTGTTGTGAGTGAGTTCAGGGAAAGTGGTCCTCGGATGTTGGGAAAATATGAAATAAATATCTAAAATACTTAATAATTATATTTAAGGTTTTGGTAAAAACAATTTTGGAAAAATGTTTTCCGAGCCGTGACATTTTGGTTTAGTGACCAAATCGTAAAGTTTGCAAAATCTGTTTAGTGACCATTTTTTAATAGAGTCAAAACATTGAATCTTTAAGGAGCTAAATTGGCTGGGCCAATATGGTTATTATCCCCTTTTATTTTGACTTTTCAAATAGTTTAAGATAGGTTTTATAATTAAAATTAAAAGAGTTTTTCTCATTTTATGTTAAAATCCATTTTTAAGCTTCCTCATCTTCTCTCTTCAGCCAAACAGCCTTTAAGTTTGATTTTCTCAAGGTAAAAGTGATTTCCTACTTATCTAATATTTTCAAATGATTTTCCTACTTTGGTTTTCTAAAACCCAAGTTTATTTCATTATTTTTCTTAAGGAATTTTGCCAAACAAGGGGAAATAGCTAGCATTAGGGGTGAGCAACGAATTTCTCCTCTAATGTAAGGTTCTTTATTGATATTCACATACTTTGATTCTTTTAAATGCTAAAGTTATGTTTTCTTAAATTAATCTTACTGAAAATTAGCTAAAAATGTGATAAAAAGGCTTTTGGGTAAGATCATGAGTAGGATATGTTATTGTTGGGTTTGATGATGATTTTATCTTTGTTGTGATATGGTTTTTAAGTTGAGATGTTGGGTGGTTTGGTTTGGTGTTGAGGTTTGAAGTGGAAAAGTGGGTTTTTGAGTGAATTTTGAAGTAAATCAATAGTTGATGATAATCTGATGTTGGGTTAATGTTTTTAGATGTTTATCCAAGTATTTTGATGATATCTTATGTTGGGTTTTGCTGGAGATTGTGAATTGGGTTTTTCGATGTTTACGGCTTGTATCAAAAATGTTTCGATAAGTGTTTTGATTGGGTTATTGAATCTCTGTTTTTCAGCAAGTTAAAATGTTGAAATTATCTCCAATTCTCTATTTTGGGTTGGTTAGAGGCAGGGATTGAAGATTCGGAATTGTTGAATTCTTTTGTGGGTGAACTGAAAAGCTAGAAAGGGAGTTTCGGCTTGTTTTTGGTAATCGGTCGCTGGTGAGTGGAAATGATTTTAATGTTTTATCAAGGTTGAAGATGTGTTTTAAGGGTTTGGGTTGAGCCGTTAGGCCAATTCAAGCTCAAGAGTAAGTTTTGCGTTGTTTTGGCTTTTTCGCCATTTTACATTTTGATCTTGCTTGCTCATGAGCATGTTTTTCTAATTGTTGTTTATTCTGTTGTAATGCATTAAATGCATGATGTTTTTGGTCCCATGAGAATGCCATGTGAGATATTAAAATGTTGTTGAGTTCATGCTATGCTTAAGCTTGTGATTATGACTTTTGGGATATGTTTGGGGAGGTGTTTATCCCCGGTGAAATATGTAGATTGTGATGTTGCGATGAGTATATTGACACATGGGTTATATCGGATAGATTGATTGATCTATAGGATGTGAAGTGCACTATAATTATAAAATTCGCACGTGAGAAATTCTTCAGTTTCACAATAGGGGTTGTGCTATTGTGATGCGAGTGGTAGGGGTTGTGCTATCACTGACGGGCAATGAGAGTAGTGGCATCCCGGCCGAAGTGAGATTGTGGTGAGGGTTGTTTCACCATGTGACTTGATGGGGGTTGTGCCATCAAGGTGTCCGCTTATCCGAGCAACGTGTTAATGATGTCGGTATACTCATTCTCTTATGGTTTCGTATGAGCTTGGTAAACTCATATGGTTATGCTTTGTGCTTCAAGCATGTGAAATATTATGGTGCCGGTAGGCTTGGTTTGCATATGTGGTTTACATATGGTTCTTGCATGTTGGATGCATGTTGTGCCTTTAGCATGTGTTTTTGCTATTGCTTAAACTTGTTACAAGTTAGCATGTTGAAAAGGAAATGATTTGTGAAAGTGGTTTTCAAGAAATGGTTTTGGTTTCCAAAATGAAGGTTGTTTTCATAACTGCATTGTTGTAGTTTGGTTTTGAGCTCCGCTCACTAAGCTTTATAGCTTACGCTCTCTTTTCCAACAATACAGATTCGTAGATCTTTTGGAAGGCAACGGTGCAAGGGAAGTGATCCAAGTGTCCGTCTCTAGCTCAAGTATGACCTTGCTTAGATAATAGTGTGTGTGGCAATGAGGGTGAACCTTGTTTTTGTTGTTAGGAGTGTTTGTAAACTCCTTGAGTTAAGAGCATGTTGGTTGCCCTTGTTGGCATGTTTATACCTTGTTTATATAAGTTGGATCTTAAAGTATTTCCTTTAATCGTATGTTGAGCATGTTTTAGTTTCTCTTGTTCTTGATCGTGTATGATGGCTGATTTTGGTGAATGTATGTTGTTCTTGTTGTTTCTTTGATGTGTGTGAAGATTGGAACCGAGGGAAACAACCTTGGAGATGATTGTGCTGCAGTTCTGCTGTTTCTGCAGCAGGGTGTTTCGAAACGGGCTCGAACGTTTCGGAACAACCCTCATCTTGGCCTTGGCGTTCTGGAATGCGTATCGAAACGAGCTAAGCAGGGTCGGAACGGTTCCAAGCCATTTCGGAACATTTGCTCACTGTGAAGCTCTGTTCCGATACGACCTTAAGTGTTTCGAAACAGGGGTCGTTGGGAGTTAGTTGGGGGCATCTTTAAAGTTATTTTTGTCTTGAGTTTTGGTCCTAGTTTGTGGTGTTTTCATTTGTGGATGATTTTTGTGCATGCTTTGTGTTGCATTCCATTATGAATGCTTGAAATGGGTTTAATTGTAAAGAGGTCACCTTAATTACATCATAGGTCCTTATATTATGCTAGTTTTGTTTTTTGGTTCCTGGTTGCTCTTTTGTTCGAATCGGTGCTCGTTTTGTTGTTCTTTCTTCCGTTGCGTGTTCTTAAACATAAGGTTAATTTGAGCATTTGGAAAAGATAATAATCAACGTGTTTAGGGTTGCTAATTTGAGGGAAATCTTCAGATCTTTCTTCGATTAGTCCCGTGTGACCCACTCGATACGGTCTGGGGGCTAGGACGGGTCAAGAGGGTTACATAAACTATTTACAATCAGTTTTCTAACAATTTTCATCCGCAAAGGGATCATTTTGACCCAAAATAAAACGTTGAATGTTGAATTGCTCCAAAAAAAAGAACAGGGGCCAAACTGATTATTCAGTCAAACGTTGGAGTGTTTTTTAACATTATGCCAACTGAATAGGCTCATCTTGATCAAATACTTTCTCAACAACTATTTATTGGTTAAGTAACTTGATTCTAACCATTTCTTCCACCACTTTTTCTTCATTTCCGATAATTTCCACATCCAAACTTTTACTTAAATCAAGAGCTTCCTTCGCCTCTTTATATAGCCTCTTTACAAAGTTTCATATCGAATTTTCTACGCTTGGGTTTTTCTTTCGCCGATTTTGTGAAGATTTGGTTTCTCGCAATGTCCAAATCAGTAAGAACATGCATACATGATTCACCACTAGAAAAGACCGAGTCTAACATGGGGGACATCAAAGAGACGAAGGGTTTAAGAACCCAAATGTCAGCAATAATCGAAGAACCTGCAAGGGAGAAACTGTAACTGCCATAGAGACTCAAATAGAGAACAACAAAAACAAAAGGGAAAACTACCCTACTGACCACCAAACAAATTAGGGATACCTATTTGGACCACCGAACTATAAAAATCGTAAATCAGACCACCGAACTTATAAAATTAACCTATTTTGACCACCGCCGTTAAAAATCTAACGGTTGAGTGACGGAACTGCCACATGGCAATTGATGAAAAAATTTAAAAATTACACATTTGGTCCATGTTATTTACACATTCTTTCAATTTAATCATAATTTTAAATTAATAAAATAATAAATTATTTAATTAAGTGGTGACACGTGTCAACACCTTATTGGAGGACTTTAATTATTTATATTTAATTTTATTAATTTATTTTCCCTCTCCAATCAGGTGGTGACACGTGTCACCACCAATTTAGAGGAGAAAAATAAATTCTTCTTCACCGGCACATAACAAGATTCGAACCTGAGACTCTCATGAGTAAAGCCAACTTTACCACTACACCAAGCACAATTTTATGCTATAATTCTCAAGATATAATATATATATATATATATATATATATATCTTACTAGTTTCTACATTTATAAGCCAAAAGCTCAAACCCTAAACACTAATTTCACATATATAAATCTTAAACCCTAAACTCTAACCCTAAATGTTTAAGATTAATTTCATGCTAAGTGTTTCAAATTAAACTCCAACCCTAAAAATTACAAATTAATTCCACGTTAAATATTTTAAATTAAACCCTAAACCACAAACCCTAAAATTTTCAAATTAATTTCATGCTAAATATTTCAAATTAATCCTTAAGCCCTAAACCCTAAATATTTCAAATTAATTTCACGCTAAATATATCAAATTAAACCCTAAACCCCAACCTTAAACACTAAAAATTTTAAATTAATTACACGCTAAATATTTAGGGTTTAATTTGAAATATTTAGCATGAAATTAATTTAAAATTTTTAGGGTTTAGGGTTTAATTTGATATATTTAGCGTGAAATTAATTTGAAATATTTAGGGTTTAAGGTTAGGGTTTGGGATTTAATTTGAAATATTTAGGGTTTAAGGTTAGGGTTTGGGATTTAATTTGAAATATTTAGCGTGAAATTAATTTGAAATAATTATAGTTTAGGGTTTAAGGCTTAATTTGAAATATTTAGCGTGAAATTATTTTGAAATTTTTAGGGTTTAAGGTTAGGGTTTGGGGTTTAATTTGAAATATTTAGCGTGAAATTAATTTGAAATTTTTAGGGTTTATGGTTTAAGGCTTAATTTGAAATATTTAGTGTGAAATTAATTTGAAATTTTTAGGGTTTAGGGTTTAGAGTTTAATTTAAAATTTTAATGTGGAATTAATTTTAAATTTTTAGGGTTTGGGGTTTAATTTGAAATACTTAGCATGAAATTAATTTGAAATATTTAGGGTTAGAGTTTAGGGTTTAGGATTTATATATGTGAAATTATTGTTTAGGGTTTGAGCTTTTGGCTTATAAATGTAGAAACTAATAAAAGATATATATTATATCTGGAGAATTATAGGACAAAGTTGTGCTTGGTGCAGTGGCAAAGCTATTGGCTTTACCCATGAGAGTCCTAGGTTCCAATCCTGCTATGCCTAGGTGAAGAAAATTTTATTTTTCTCCTCTAATATTAAATTATTTTCCCCTCCAATCAGGTGGTGACACGTGTCACCACTTAATTAAATAATTTATTATTTTATTAATTTAAAATTAGGACTGAATTGAAAGAATGTGTAAATAACATGGACCAAATGTGTAATTTTTAAATTTTTTCCATCAATTGCCACATGGCAGTTCCGTCACTCCACCTTTAAGTTTTTAACGGCGGTTGTCAAAATAGGTTGATTTAATAAGTTCGGTAGTCTGATTGACGATTTCTATAATTCGGTGGTTCAAATAGATATCCCTAATTTGTTTGGTGGTCAGTGGGATAGTTTTTCCAAAACAAAAAGAAAAGCAAAAGTATATGACAAAAAATCCCTTGAGGATTCAAGCTTCCTCTTAATATGGACCTGAAATTGGATATAGCGTCGGCAATTACGCATGGATGGTGGCCCACTCGACCCATTTAATCCAACTAAATGGACGAAAACTCGATAAAATGTGGGTTTAGTTCGTATGAAGTGGATGGCAGATGGAGCGGGTGATGGATTCGGGTGAAATATTTTCAACCCACCATCTGATCTGTCACCCGCCTCATCCATCAGTATAATATTAAATTTAAAAAATATTTTGAACCTTAGAATTTTTTAAGTTTTTGTTTATTATTGGGAAATGAGAATTTTGTTTACGTAGGTTCAGTTGTATCAAGATTATTTGAAAATTTAGAACTTTAATAATAGTTGACTTTAATGTATTAAATATTAAATTTTTTAGTAAGATTTTACATGTATTTTTAACTATAATTTTTTAATAATATAACATATTTATGATCCGATCCACCCGCCTCATCCGCGGTTAATGGGTGGGGCGGATTTAGGTCAATGATCAAATGGGTAAGGTGAATTGGGTAAGGATTTAGAATACGTATGATGAGGTGGCTCTAACCTACCCAAATCTAACTCGTTGCCAGCCCTAATTAGATAGTGACCGTCGAGAACTGAATAAAAAACAAATGACCAAAAGTTTTATAAAAAAATTACTATAAACGAGAAAGACTACGAATGTTAAAAAAAACAGAGACGGAGGGGAGGAGGCCAACCGCTAAAGGAAAGGCTAAACGTCCAAAACTGAACTTTAGGGATAGTGAAAGTTGGAGAGGAAAAAAACCCAGCTGAATTGTCAATTAATTTCTAAGACATTTTGTATTGTCCAATCATCTTAATTAGTCAGACCAATAGATCTCATAAATTTTATAAAATATTTTATAATACGTGGGTCTTGTTCTAATTATCAATTCCATAACTATTCGGAAATAATTATTTGTATTCGTAATGTAACTATAATTATAAATTTAAAAGAACAACTCTTTTAAAACATAGTTAATTAACCTCGGCATGATAAGATAGTTCACAATTTCTCTCCTATATGTACAGAAAAAGAAAAATCTAGCTTTTATCATTGTTGTTCTTGCTCTCTCTTAAGATCAGCTGGGGGCAGGAAAGTTTCATTAGGCAAGCCACTGATATTGAAATCAACCTCATCAATCCTCCACGTTTCCTCAATCTTCCTCTTGTGGTTGATGGACTTCCCGTATCTATAAAGCGTTGTCATCGTCTTCCCACTGTGGGCTACCTTAATGCCATCGATTTCTTTGTAATCTTGAATCATGGATTCCACGCTCGTCTCCCAAAACACACGGTCACTCCCCGTTGATGGCCTCATCATCACCAGCTTTTCGTCGTCGAATTTCACGAGCAGCGCGGTTCTTTGGCTAAAATATCCCCGGATGGTGTGATGGATTATCTCCGTTTGATCTGAGCTTTGAGCCTTGAGTACATTTGAGGCGGTTTCGAGCTTGAGAATGAAACAATCTTCGTCGTCGACTCTCCGCTCCCCGATGCAAACCGCTTCTTTGAACAAGCTAGCCGTACACCTTGGGTCCAATCCCTGAGGAATCCACACTTAAACAAGTCTAGTTGGGACTGAATAATGTAATCAAGAGTTGTTAAAGTACCTGGAAAAATCGTCGCAAGGGTCTCGGGGGGCCTCGATTTGCATGACCGGGTTGAGAAGACGACTGATTCCAAGCCACCTTACCATCACTGCCTGCACTAACCTTGAAACCCGACACAACAAGTTCTAAATACCACAAATCCGGGTTCTTTTGCCATAAAACGAACCCCCCGACCTCATAATTGCCTCGTATCTGCACGCTATCATCACCTGGTTGCATCTCCGAACCCTTCATTTTCACTTGCCCCACCGCATACATGCTCGTCGTCGAACTCAACGCCGAATGCCCGCCACACGCCGCTACATACTGGTGCACTATATATTTTGCCGTCGAAGATTCCTATAAAATTATAGTAAAAGACTTGTCACTGATGTTCCTGTTTAGAAAAATGGGAGTTTTTTGTACTTACAATGGGGAAATTTTTTAGGGGATTGGAGAGTGTGCAATTGAGCAAATGGACTTGGAAAGGAATAAGAGGAGCGCCAACAATCTTAAGCAAAGCCAAGAACTCATTGTCCGATTTAGCTTGGAGATGGGTGGTGGAAACATTGCCGAAAGTCGCCGATTGTGCCTTCATCAAAGCTCGTAGGTTCCGCCACCGCAGAGCCGCGCTGGTGCCCATCTGGGTGTACATTTCTTCGGGAATAGGCACTTCCAGGACGGTTTCCAGGGCATCTTGTCTGTCGAGATTAGGGCACGTCTTCCTTATCATCGTTTTTGCATGAAAACAGAAAACTCCAACTCCCCAAGGCTCTAAAACCTGCACACACACAAAAATGGAGAAAATGAGAGCCTTGGAGAGACAGAGATTCGGAGCTTATGTTTTGGTTAAACAACAATAAGACATGATTAGGAGATTCGGGTTTTGGTTAAACAACAATAAGACATGATTAGGAGATTCGGGTTTTGGTTTAGGGTATAAAGGTGAGGTGCCCCTTGCGCGTAGGTATCGTGCAGCCATAACGGTACGTAATTTATTTGAGTTGGAAATTTATTAATTTAAGTTCAAACAAACATGCTTTGCATGCAACTAAACCACCCAATAGATCTTAGCACGGACCACATTCCTATTAATATAAGTTTAAAAGAGTGGTCTATATTTCCTTCATAATCCTTAATTTAGGGTTTACATATAATAATAAAATGAGTTTTAAGTACTTAATTTGAAGTGAGGTTTGACCAAAGAATTGAATATGGTAAATTAAACTTTACACAATCTTGACGATTTGAATCTTAAAACTTAAATTTAAACTTAAAACCCTACATTCTAGCACTAATTAAACTTTAAAATTTAAACCTTTAAAAGTTGAATATGATATCTAAACCCTAAAATAATCAATGTATTATAAACTAAAGTTTACATAATCTGTATGTATTAAATAATATTGAGTTTTTATTACATGTAATTATACATAGGCGGTCGGTGTAAATAAAAAGTTTTCATATGTGCTTTAATTTTTAGGGTTTATGGTTAGATGTTAGGGGGTTAAGTTTAGTGGTTTAATTGTGATTTGTAGTTATAATTTAGGGTTTGGGATTAAATTTTAGGTTTTATAAGTTAAAATCTAAATCACTAACCATATTACCCTAAACTCTAAATCCTAGACCCTAAATTCTAACCACAAATAATCAATTAAACCACTAAACCTAAACCTCTAACCTCTACAACCTAAATTTTAACCATAAACTCTAAAACTAAGGCACATATAAAAAAAATTATTTCTGTTGCTTGTGTATTAAATATAAATCATTTTTATTACATGCACGGGCAATAGAAAAAAAAATAATTACTCTACAAGCATGTCTAATTTTACTTTAAAAACTAAAATCTTAATTCTAAACTCTAACCAATAAACTCTAAAATGTAAATTCTAAAACTTAAAACCTAAACACATAAAACATAAACCCTAAAATAAACCTTTAAACCTTAAATTAAACCGCTTATAGAAAATAAAATTTTCTATGAAATATTTACTTAAACAACTTTCCTTTAAGTTTTTATATAGATTTTCTACATGAATTTTGACTCTACAATTTTTAAGTTCCAATGAAATAATTCATTCGAGTGTTGTGAAGTTTATATATGGGTTTCTATATGAAATTTGACTGTACATCTCTTAATTGAAGAGTACAATTTTCGATAAAAATAAAAGTAGGTGACACGAACCTCTATAATCACATTAATGCCTCAATAGCTTTGATTATGTGTGGATTATAAATTTGGGTGACAAAGCATTTAGAGACCATATATATAAGACAAAAATTATCTATTTTTCTTGGTGACCTAATATTAAAAATTAATTAAAAATTTTAAATTTTAAGTCTTAATTTTAAACTTTAAAAAATATAACTTATCTCAAATTTTTTGAACGCTAACTATAAACCTTAAATTTAATTTTTAATATGAGGCATAAACATAAACACGAAAAAATAGATGATTTCAATTCATAAATTGATAGGTAAAATAGGTTGGCACGTCTTTGATATATAACTAACATATAGTTATGTACTTATGTTTTCGTTAATAAACTTAGCTTCAACTATAAGCAGGGACGGAGCTAGGATTTGAAGTTAGGGGGACAAAACATAAATTTTGAAAGGTGGGAGGGGCAAATTCACAATTATTTCATTTTTTTCAGAAAAATATAAAGAATCAAAGGGTAAAAAAAGTCGTTAATTATTAATTTTTAACTATCATTTTTAAGCTCATTTTGTATAAATCTTGTTTAGTTCTTTTTAGATTTTATTTTGAATTAAGTTCTATCACATATATTATGTTTGGATATATTTGATTTTTAGGTGCGATGTAATATTTGATTTATGTTATAAATTTATAATAACCGGGTGTTGTTTTTGTACGCACATATTTCACGTAAAATATGTGACGTTGAAAAGTTGAAAACAAATAAAATTGGCTTAATGATAAGAAATGTGCTTAATCTATACTCTTTGTCTCAGTTTAGTGCTTAGCTTTTTTTTATTACTTTGGTGTCTAAAGTTTTATTCTATAACACAAATTGAGTTTTTTCACGACGGACGTTAATTTTTTTTTGTTATTCAATAAAAATACGACACACGACATATTTTGATTTTTTTAATTTTTATTTTTCTAAAAATCAGAAAATCTTTAATTTTATAAAAAAAAAACCCAAAATCTTTAATTTTTCTAAAACCCCCAAATCCAAACCCTTGATCCCTAAATTCCTCCCTTCCCACCACCGGTTCAACCACCATCGACCACCCTTGCCTTCGTCGCCCCCACGACTGAAAGTCTCATGATTTCGTCGTAAAAAATCGGTGAATAAATCGTCGATTGCTCCGTCAACGAACATCCAAAAATGAAAAAAAAAGAGATTGGTTGGGCTTCTAGTCGACGGTTAGAGTGTGGGGATGTTGACAGGTGAGGCACCCGATGCTTGGGTGGTGAACGGTGAACTTCTGACGTGTGGAGGATGCCAAACGATAATGGAGATGTGATTTGAGGGTTTGTTTGAAAGGAATTAAAATTTTGGGTATTTTAAGAAGTATATAATTTTTAAGTAATTCATAAATTAAATAAATATATAAAATAGGTCACATGTCATGTTATAATTAGTTATCGAAAAAAATTTAACGGTCGTTGACGGAAAAATCCAATTTGAGTTACAAAATGAAACGTTGAGACCAAAATGACCCTAAAAACATTAGGCATCGAACTGAAACGTATAGATTGAAGACCTTTTTAACTATTAAACCATAAAAAAAATATGTTATAAAATTTGAGTTACAATTTCTACATAATTTTTTATTATTCTATTCAATAAAACTTCGATTGAAGGGTTGTCTTAACTTATTTTCTATAACTTCCTTTATGTTAGTTGAATAAGATTAGAAGTAGATTCCTACATAACTATTGTTACTTTTTTATATATAAAAAAAAATTCTTTGTATTTTTCAATGTCTTCCGATATTTTTAGGTTTTTCAATTCATGGGCGTAGAGATGAAGTCATGATTTTTGTTAAGAGAATCAAAATAAATTTATAAATATTTTGGGACTAAAGTGTAATTTTTTCCTTTTATAATAGTGTGATGCCCTTCAATGATAAGGGTTATAAAATTTAACGTGGATGACATTTCGCGTTGTAAACTGGGTTCGGGGCAGTGCGCTGGAGTGTCTGTTTGTGCATTTGTTTAGAAGCTGTTGTGGGTTGTTCTTTCAGAGTTTTTATTTATGCTCTTTGATTTATGGTCATGGGATTAGTGTTTGGTCCATTTGTTTCATGATTTTTCGCATGTTCGTATATATTAACATGAGTATTATTTTTCTTCAATTTAGATTTGGGGATGCTTTTAATGAGATCTATGTTAATATTGTTTGTATGATTTTCTCATTCAAATAAAAAATATACTTGTTAATAAAAAAATTATTTATAATTACACAATTTTCAAATGCTTACTTGAAAAAAGTTCCATTTTAATGGGAGCAAGGCCATCGTCTGACCCTCTCAATCTCGGTCACAGGTGAGTAGAGGAGAAATACAAGTTAAACTAGTGGGTCAATATTATCCCACAAAAATATTCAAAAGAAATAAAAAAATTATGATAAAATTTTTTAACCCCTAAAAATATAAGATTTATTATTGGTCACACTTAAATTTATAAAATTTTAAATAACCCTCTCAATTTCACTTACATAAGATAATTTGTACTTGTCACATGATATATTATAACTTGATTCAATGCTTAAATTTATTCGCAGATTAAATTTGGCCTGTGAAAATATACCATGTTTTACGACCCTCTCAAGATAGTTAAAGTTAGCAAAGTTGAAAATTTTCAAGTGATTAAAACAATCGATGCTTTTTGTATACTAATATTTTAATGTTTTTACTATTTTAAATATAAAATACTTATTTTACATTATAAAAAACTAAAATTAACTATAAACTAAATAAAAATAAAATTTGGTTTAACTCGAATATTTATAATATCTAAACTTATGATGAGTTATAAACCGTTCAAATCCTATAATTGAAGTTGATTTTTGGTTTTTTTTTTCTTAACCCTAGGTCCCTAACTAGTGGGTGTTTGACCTATATATATATATTCACATATATTATGTTTGGATATATTTGATTTTTAGGTGCGATGTAATATTTGATTTATGTTATAAATTTATAATACCCGGTTGTTGTTTTTGTACGCACATATTTCACGTAAAATATGTGACGTTGAAAAGTTGAAAACAAATAAAATTGGCTTAATGATAAGAAATGTGCTTAATCTATACTCTTTGTCTCAGTTTAGTGCTTAACTTTTTTTTATTACTTTGGTGTCTAAAGTTTTATTCTATAACACAAATTGAGTTTTTTCACGACGGACGTTAATTTTTTTTTTGTTATTCAATAAAAACACGACACACGACATATTTTGATTTTTTTTAATTTTTATTTTTCTAAAAATCAGAAAATCTTTAATTTTATAAAAAAAACCCCAAAATCTTTAATTTTTCTAAAACCCCCAAATCCAAACCCTTGATCCCTAAATTCCTCCCTTCCCACCACCGGTTCAACCACCATCGACCACCCTTGCCTTCGTCGCCCCCACGACCGAAAGTCTCATGATTTCGTCGTAAAAAATCGGTGAATAAATCGTCGATTGCTCCGTCAACGAACATCCAAAAATGAAAAAAAAAAGAGATTGGTTGGGCTTCTAGTCGACGGTTAGAGTGTGGGGATGTTGACAGGTGAGGCACCCGATGCTTGGGTGGTGAACGGTGAACTTCCGACGTGTGGAGGATGCCAAACGGTAATGGAGATGTGATTTGAGGGTTTGTTTGAAAGGAATTAAAATTTTGGGTATTTTAAGAAGTATATAATTTTTAAGTAATTCATAAATTAAATAAATATATAAAATAGGTCACATGTCATGTTATAATTAGTTATCGAAAAAAATTTAACGTTCGTTGACGGAAAAATCCAATTTGAGTTACAAAATGAAACGTTGAGACCAAAATAACCCTAAAAACATTAGGCATCGATCTGAAACGTATAGATTGAACACCTTTTTAACTATTAAACCATAAAAAAGTATGTTATAAAATTTGAGTTACAATTTCTACATAATTTTTTATTATTCTATTCAATAAAACTTCGATTGAAGGGTTGTCTTAACTTATTTTCTATAACTTCCTTTATGTTAGTTGAATAAGATTAGAAGTAGATTCTACATAACTATTGTTACTTTTTTATATATATAAAAAAAAATTCTTTGTATTTTTCAATGTCTTCCGATATTTTTAGGTTTTTCAATTCATGGGCGTAGAGATGAAGTCATGATTTTTGTTAAGAGAATCAAAATAAATTTATAAATATTTTGGGACTAAAATGTAATTTTTTCCTTTTATAATAGTGTGATGCCCTTCAATGATAAGGGTTATAAAATTTAACGTGGATGACATTTCGCGTTGTAAACTGGGTTCGGGGCAGTGTGCTGGAGTGTCTGTTTGTGCATTTGTTTAAAAGCTGTTGTGGGTTGTTCTTTCAGAGTTTTTATTTATGCTCTTTGATTTATGGTCATGGGATTAGTGTTTGGTCCATTTGTTTCATGATTTTTCGCATGTTCGTATATATTAACATGGGTATTATTTTTCTTCAATTTAGATTTGGGGATGTTTTTAATGAGATCTATGTTAATATTGTTTGTATGATTTTCTCATTCAAATAAAAAATATACTTGTTAATAAAAAAATTATTTATAATTACACAATTTTCAAATGCTTACTTGAAAAAAGTTCCATTTTAATGGGGGCAAGGCCATCGTCTGACCCTCTCAATCTCGGTCACAGGTGAGTAGAGGAGAAATACAAGTTAAACTAGCGGGTCAATATTATCCCACAAAAATATTCAAAAGAAATAAAAAAATTATGATAAAATTTTTTAACCCCTAAAAATATAAGATTTTTTATTGGTCACACTTAAATTTATAAAATTTTAAATAACCCTCTCAATTTCACTTACATAAGATAATTTGTACTTGTCATATGATATATTATAACTTGATTCAATGCTTAAATTTATTCGCAGATTAAATTAGGCCTGTGAAAATATACCATGTTTTACGACCCTCTCACGATAGTTAAAGTTAGCAAAGTTGAAAATTTTCAAGTGATTAAAACAATCGATGCTTTTTGTATACTAATATTTTAATGTTTTTACTATTTTAAATATAAAATACTTATTTTACATTATAAAAAACTAAAATTAACTATAAACTAAATAAAAATAAAATTTGGTTTAACTCGAATATTTATAATATCTAAACTTATGATGAGTTATAAACCGTTCAAATCCTATAATTGAAGTTGATTTTTGGTTTTTTTTTTCTTAACCCTAGGTCCCTAACTAGTGGGTGTTTGACCTATATATATATATATATATATATATATATTCACATATATTATGTTTGGATATATTTGATTTTTAGGTGCGATGTAATATTTGATTTATGTTATAAATTTATAATAACCGGGTGTTGTTTTTGTACGCACATATTTCACGTAAAATATGTGACGTTGAAAAGTTGAAAACAAATAAAATTGGCTTAATGATAAGAAATGTGCTTAATCTATACTCTTTGTCTCAGTTTAGTGTTTAACTTTTTTTTATTACTTTGGTGTCTAAAGTTTTATTCTATAACACAAATTGAGTTTTTTCACGACGGACGTTAATTTTTTTTTGTTATTCAATAAAAACACGACACACGACATATTTTGATTTTTTTTTTAATTTTTATTTTTCTAAAAATCAGAAAATCTTTAATTTTATAAAAAAAACCCCAAATCTTTAATTTTTCTAAAACCCCCAAATCCAAACCCTTGATCCCTAAATTCCTCCCTTCCCACCACCGGTTCAACCACCATCGACCACCCTTGCCTTCGTCGCCCCCACGACCGAAAGTCTCATGATTTCGTCGTAAAAAATCGGTGAATAAATCGTCGATTGCTCCGTCAACGAACATCCAAAAATGAAAAAAAAAAGAAGAGATTGGTTGGGCTTCTAGTCGACGGTTAGAGTGTGGGGATGTTGACAGGTGAGGCACCGGATGCTTGGGTGGTGAACGGTGAACTTCCGACGTGTGGAGGATGCCAAACGGTAATGGAGATGTGATTTGAGGGTTTGTTTGAAAGGAATTAAAATTTTGGGTATTTTAAGAAGTATATAATTTTTAAGTAATTTATAAATTAAATAAATATATAAAATAGGTCACATGTCATGTTATAATTAGTTATCGAAAAAAATTTAACGGTCGTTGACGGAAAAATCCAATTTGAGTTACAAAATGAAACGTTGAGACCAAAATGACCTTAAAAACATTAGGCATCGAACTGAAACGTATAGATTGAACACCTTTTTAACTATTAAACCATAAAAAAAATATGTTATAAAATTTGAGTTACAATTTCTAGATAATTTTTTATTATTCTATTCAATAAAACTTCGATTGAAGGGTTGTCTTAACTTATTTTCTATAACTTCCTTTATGTTAGTTGAATAAGATTGGAAGTAGATTCCTACATAACTATTGTTACTTTTATATATATATATATATATATATATATATATATATATAAATTCTTTGTATTTTTCGATGTCTTCCAATATTTTTAGGTTTTTCAATTCATGGGCGTAGAGATGAAGTCATGATTTTTGTTAAGAGAATCAAAATAAATTTATAAATATTTTGGGACTAAAATGTAATTTTTTCCTTTTATAATAGTGTGATGCCCTTCAATGATAAGGGTTATAAAATTTAACGTGGATGATATTTCGCGTTGTAAACTGGATTCGGGGCAGTGCGCTGGAGTGTCTGTTTGTGCATTTGTTTAGAAGCTGTTGTGGGTTGTTCTTTCAGAGTTTTTATTTATGCTCTTTGATTTATGGTCATGGGATTAGTGTTTGGTCCACTTGTTTCATGATTTTTCGCATGTTCGTATATATTAACATGGGTATTATTTTTCTTCAATTTAGATTTGGGGATGCTTTTAATGAGATCTATGTTAATATTGTTTGTATGATTTTCTCATTCAAATAAAAAATATACTTGTTAATAAAAAATTATTTATAATTACACAATTTTCAAATGCTTACTTGAAAAAAGTTCCATTTTAATGGGGGCAAGGCCATCGTCTGACCCTCTCAATCTCGGTCACAGGTAAGTAGAGGCGAAATACAAGTTAAACTAGTGGGTCATTATCCCACAAAAATATTCAAAAGAAATAAAAAAATTATGATAAAAAATTTTAACCCCTAAAAATATAAGATTTATTATTGGTCACACTTAAATTTATAAAATTTTAAATAACCCTCTCAATTTCACTTACATAAGATAATTTGTACTTGTCACATGATATATTATAACTTGATTCAATGCTTAAATTTATTCGCAAATTAAACTTGGCCTGTGAAAATATACCATGTTTTACGACCCTCTCACGATAGTTAAAGTTAGCAAAATTGAAAATTTTCAAGTGATTAAAACAATCGATGCTTTTTGTATACTAATATTTTAATGTTTTTACTATTTTAAATATAAAATACTTATTTTACATTATAAAAAACTAAAATTAACTATAAACTAAATAAAAATAAAATTTGGTTTAACTCGAATATTTATAATATCTAAACTTATGATGAGTTATAAACCGTTCAAATCCTATAATTGAAGTTGATTTTTGGTTTTTTTTTTTCTTAACCCTAGGTCCCTAACTAGTGGGTGTTTGACCTATATATATATATATAAGTAATTACATTTTAGGATTGATTTCTGAAATGACATTTTTTTATACTTTGATAATGATATGTCTCGTAAACCACACCTTTCGAAATGTTTATTTGACGAGACAGTGAAGACAAACCTTAATTTTTATTTAATAAAATAAAAGTATGATTTCCCAAACGCGTTTTGCATGAAAATTAAAAGAAAAAACCGAAACAATAAATACATAATTTGTTTGCAATCTTAATGTATCACGTTTTTATTGCAAAATTTATGGCCACAACGTACGCTATTTGCTAATTTTCAATTGCTTCTCATTTGTATCATTTGTGCATATTTTCGTTATAAAATATACAATATTAATAAGAACTGGTACATACATCGATAATTCACTACAAAATTTATTTATTCACATATTTTAAATTATCCAATTTTCAATTTTTTATAAGCATGTATGTATTGTTTTTTATTCAAAGTTTTTCCCCCCAAATTTCATGACAAATGTGATGGGTCAATTGTCTCGTCTCTTTGACAAATAAAAATTCAACTTTTACAAAATTAAATTTTGGGTAAACTATCTGTTTGACCACCAAATTATTGTGAAAGTTTTAAAATGACAACCATAGAAAAAAAACGCATCATTTTACTACCCAAACTATTAAAATGAGATCATTTTGGCCATCTGTCGTTAAGGGTCTAACGGCAGAGCTGACGTGGACAGGTGGGCTGTATGAGCTGTGATTATTTTTTCCACGTTGGAGTGAGGAGCCATCCACGTCAACCTTCCACCTAAGCAAATAAAAAACGTTTATAAATGAAACCCAAACTTAACCCTAAAAACAAGTTTTCTTCAGTATCGTGAAGAAGAAGAAGAAGAAGAAGAAGAAGAAGAAGAAGAAAGCAGGTGGTTTTGGTGTAGAAGAAAATGGAAGCAGAGATGAATCGTTATTGCTATTGTGAGGTTCGTTCGAAGCTGACAACAAGTTGGACTTATGAAAATCCAGGTAGGAGGTTTTGGGGTTGTGGAAAATTTCGAAATGGGGTTAGGGCTTGCAATTTTTTTCTTGGTTTGATCCACCAATGACCGATAGGTCAAAAAGAGTAATTGTTGGTCTTCTTAAAAAAGTTGATTCGATGGAGGAAGAAAGAAAGAAGCAAAGAATTGTTGCAAGTTTGCTTGTTGTTGTTGCTGTTTTGGTTGGATTTATTTTGGGGAAACATTTCTTCTAGGTTAGGGCTGTTATTGTGGTGGGTTTAGGGTTTTGTGTTGGTGAAGGAAGAAAGAAAGAACAGTGTTGAGGAAGAAAGGATTTTGTCCCTGATATTTTGGGCATGGCAGGGCTGTTATTTTGTGATTGTTATTGAAATGTATTGTAAGGATTATGTATTTGGGGAAGAACAGTGTTGAGGAAGAAAGGATTTTGTCCCTGATATTTTGGGCATGGCAGGGCTGTTATTTTGTGACTGTTATTGAAATGTATTGTAAGGATTATGTATTTGGGGAAGAACATTCAGGGAGGAAGAATTATGTAATGTATTTAGGGTTTATCTTATTGAAATGAAATATAGTTTTTGTTTGTTTATGATAATTGATCCATATGTTATCTTACAAATTGAATCTACAAGATATAAAATAAAGGAAAGATGATAAAATAAGCAAAATATAATATTTCATTTGATAATTTTATAATAGTATTGCATACATATGTTTGACCAATACATGTGATACCTAATATTTGTAATGACAACATGTTATACTTTGGTCAAACTCAACCCTAAATATGACAACATGGTGTCATACAAATGTTTGACCAATACATAACAAAAGACAAATATATTCCCCTAAACATTGACCCCCAAAAGCAAGTCAAAACAAAATGTGATATTCATGTATGCAACACACATTCACTATACAAAATGACCACCTAAGTTTTCAACAGAATTCAAGATGAATTGTAGGAGTTCTCTTGAGTTGTAGGAACTTTTGGTGTAGGCATCCATCTCATAGTGGTGACTTCTGAAGGCTGAGATGGTGTTGGACTTGGTCCTTGACTGGTTCCAGCACCACCAGTTGTAGGCATCCATCTCACAGTGGTGGGTTGTGAAGGATGGACTGGTTCAGGTCTTCTAACCTGCATAACAAAGAAGCAACAACAGTTTATTATATATGAATTAAACAAACAAGTAACAAAGAAGCTGGTGGATGTAACTTACTGGAAGTTTTGGAGTTCTAGGATTTTTCCTGGCAGCAACACCACTGGATGCTTGTCCATGTCTTCTCGGATTGGCACCAACTTTTCCCTTGCACGTTCTGATATTATGGCCACTCGAATTGCATCTTTTACAAAAGATTTTGATACCCCTTCTTGACAATCGACCAGTCTGAGATGGTGTTTCATCACTTTCCTTGCGTCTTTTCTTGTGTGGTCGTCCCAGAGGTCTTCTAAAGACTGGTGGTAGAACAGGCTCTAGTGTGTCAACAGGCTCCCATTGTTTCTCACCCCTCACAAGACATATAAAATGGAAATAGATTGCTCTTTGGGTTGAGCTGAAGTAGCACGAGTCAACATATCTTTCTGGCCTATCTTCAATGGATAAAATCACAGAAATTGCATGAACACATGGGACCCCTAAACAAAAAAATATTTGTTAGTTAAAAAACAAGTTAACAATAATTGAAAGTGTAATACCCTAAACTTATTTCCATGAAATACCTGTTAGTTGCCATTTCTTGCATGTGCATGTCCACTGTTGGATGTTAACATAATGCTGGGTTGATGGACCACATGAAACCTAGTACATGTGTCCACCAGCATAAAGAGGCCAACAACTAGCATAAAACAAAAAAAAAATCAATTTCACAGTTCACAGTTACAATGAAAACACTAAAATAGTAAAAAGATAGTCAAAATACCTATGTGCTGATGATGTGGCATGTTCTAACTTCTTCTGAATTTTAGGGCAGAGAAGGCATGTCCACTTTTCAGCCGCATCCTTTTTTTTGGCAAGTCTTTGCATCAACTTTGATCTGATGGATTCCAGGCATGTTATGATTGGTTTGTCTTTGGCTTCAAGTATAAGCTGTCAGCATTCAAAGATTAGTGATTAGCACTATTATTAGTCAAACATTCACATAAACACTAAGTTGGAAAGTAATTTAGATAAGTTAGAAAGTGAACCTTATTAAAACATTCGCAATTATTATTAAGGAGCATGTCAGACTTGCATCCAAAAGAGAAGTGAGACTTTGACCAGTTGGTGGGATCCTTAGGTGAGAGCCATTTCCATGCAGTTTCTGATAATACCTACAAAAAATGCAGTGGTCAAATTAAAACTTTAAATAATCGATAGTGGTCAAATTAAAACTTTAACTAATCGATAGTGGTCAAATTAAAACTTAACAGAAAAGATAGTGGTCAAATTGAAACTCGACAAAACTTCAAAAACATGAGTTCACCTTTAATTCATTCATGCAAGATTGGAATTCTCTCACATATGTAGCCCTTGCAGCTTTCTAAAGCTGGTCCTTCACTGCTTTTCCTCCAAAAATTCCACTACTCTTAGCATTTGAGTACAAGTGCCTCACACATGTCCTATGTGCTGCATGGGGGAACACTTCTGACACAGCTTCCATTAATCCCTACACATACAAAAAAAACAAAATAAATTAACAGTTCACAGTTAGCAAAAAAAAAAATTCAGGCCAAAATGTTAAAGAAATTTACTTATACCTTCTGTCTATCAGTCATAAAGGTATAGCTGTGAGAATTTTCCATCTCCAAATCAGTGGCAAGTAATTCCAAAAACCAGAACCATGATGCCTGGTTTTCACTCTCCACAACTGCAAAGGCTATAAGATAGATTGCATCATTTGCATCTATTCCTACAGCTGCCAAAAGATGACCTTTGTAGTACCCCTTCAAGTGACAATCATCTAGACCTACAATGGGCCTACAGCCTGCTTTGAAGCCATCTTTCAATGCTTGCATGCAGATATAAACCCTCTCAAACTTTCTTTCATCCAACTTACAAACAATTGTTGTGCCTGGATTAGAGTGCCTCAATTCCCCTAAGTAAGCATACAGATTTGCATACTGCTCATTGTTGTTACCATTCAAGTTCTCAAGAGCCACATTTTTTGCCCTAATACATTTACCCTTATCTACAACTAATCCTCAATCCTTGTGGACATCTTCTTTTAAGGATGCACTAGAGAAATTAGGGTCAACAAAAAAACTACTAAAGTAGTTTTTAGCTAGCCATTTGGCAGTACAATTGGAATTTTTGAACTCCCTAAGATAACTATGTTCACCAATTATAGACCTAATCTGCCATGTACCAGTAGAAGGATCTTCACCATGTATAGGGGCTGTCCATAACACCCATTGACACTCTCCTTTACATTTTGCTTGAATTCTTCTATTATCATTTCTCTTTAACTTAACATTGTACCTATTCTTAATACCATACATCTTAATGGCATCCTTAAGTATGTCTTTACTTGCAAACAATTGACCAACCTTCAACTTAAGGTTCATTAAGTCTGACTCAGAATTAAATTCAGGAAATTTAGGTTGTTTTGGACCCTCTGAATCTGACTCATCTACACTGTGTAGTGAGTCAGATTTTCCACTGTCATTGTCAGATTCATATTGTACTTGATCACTGCCCAAACCTAAATTCCCACTACACCTTTCAGTTTCAGAGCTAAGAACTTTTGTTTCACTGTTACTAAATTCAGAATTATGACTGGATGAGTCTGACTCCACAAGAAACTCCTCATCTTCTGAGTTAGAATCTGAATCTAACCTAGTTTCAGAATGTACCCTACTTTCAGCATCTCCCCTAGTTTCAGATTCTACCCTAGTTTCAGGTTCTACCCTAGTTTCAGAATGCACACTCATCTCAGGCTCATTGTCCACTCCTATTCCCCTTAAGTGTACATGCATGTAATGATCTGTAGGTAAATGCCCTACCATCTCAAGTACATCATAATCAGTTATCAACTTCTTCAGTTCTAATGGTCTATCTGAAACCTTCCAAAAGACAGTAACAACAGTAGTAATACCTAACTGTTCTACCATATTAACAATCTCAAACATGGACATAGTATCCACATTACAGTAATCGAAATAATCAAGTCTTTGTCCATGATGTACAACAAGACTAAACTCATCTGAATCAGCCCCTGTCAAATAACAGAAATATTGTACAACACTAACCATTAATGCTTTCACAGTGCAACAAACAAATAATAAATACCCCACCCACCATTGCAATACCCTAAATATTGATATCAATCCACGTCAAACTTTAAGTGTATTTTATTGTTCAAAGTATATCTTATTAACAAACAAAGTATATAACAAAAAAGACAAAAAAAATATATTTTATTGCAATATCATAATTTCTGAGATTAGTGTATTCTTTTAACCCTAACAAGCAGACAAAACCAACAACAAGCAGACAAAAGCGAAGAATCAAACTTTAAGTGTAATCTATTAACCCTAATCGCAAATTTTTATTAACCCTAATTTCTGAGATTAGTGTAAACCCTAACCCTAATAGCAAATTTTAAGTGTAATCGGAAATCTCTAATCTTGTATTAACCCTAATATCAATTATTAAACCCTAATATGAAATCCCTAATCTCGTTTTAGCCCTAATCGTTTTAACCCTAATATGAAATTTCACCCCTAAACCCCAGAACAAGAATCAAAGTTACCGTATCGCGGAGAAGGGTCCCTTTTTTCGCGTAGAAGTCCGACCATCTCCTGTTTATCTCCAACAAAAGATCATAGATCGTCGAGAATTTTTTTGGGTTTTTAGACAGAGTTGAGAGGATTTTGGGGTTTTTTTTCCGTGTCGAAGTAAAGAAAAAAAAACGTGACCTTTTGTTTTCTAATAAGCTGAGTTGGCTTTTTCCTCTCTTTTTTCCACCTAAGCGTCACCGTTTGTTTTAACGGTCCACGTCAGCTCTGCCGTTAGACCCTTAACGGCAGGTGGCCAAAATGATCTCATTTTAATAGTTTGGGTAGTGAAATGGCGCGTTTTTTTCTATGGTGGCCATTTTAAAACTTTCACAATAGTTTGATGGTCAAACAGAAAGTTTACCCTTAAATTTTTTACATAAGACAAAGACGTATTCTATAAATCGTATTTTTCAAAACATTGAACACACTTTATACAAGGGTTTATATCGAATATATTAACGGTGGAAATTTTTAATTTTTACAAGTGCTTTAGTTTTATGGTTTAGGGATTTAGTTTAGAGTGTAGGGGTTTAGAATTTATAGATAATGGTTAAATTTTAGGAGTCAGGGTTACGATTTAGGGTCTATAGGTTAGAATTTAGGTTTTAAGATAATATGATGAAAATTTAGGTTTAAACCTATAAACTCTAAATTCTAACCATTAACCCTAAATTTCATACACAATCACTCAATTCTAAACTACTAACCAATACCCTAAAATTTACGCCCTAAACTAAGTCCCTAAACCCTAAAACTAAGACGCTTATAAAAATTAAAATTTTATATCGTCAGTGTATCAAATAATTATCCTTTATGCATATGTTTACACATAATAGTAGGCTTAAACCAAAAATAGGCCCCAAAGTAAGATTTTTTTGAATTTTAGGTGCCTAAAGTATTATTTTGTAAAAATGAGTGTCCAAAGTTTTAAAAGTTATAATTTTAGGTGCATACCATTAATGAGCGTTAAAAAACTTTAACCAATCAATGCTTGACACGTGGTATATTTAATTTATTTTTTTCAAAATTTTAAACAAAAAACTTTCCGTTTTTTTATAAAATATCAAAAGTTTACAATTTTTACAAAACAGTCCCTAAATCCTTAAAATTACCCAAACCCAAACCCCCAAATCACTGCTGCCAATCTCAGCCCCTTAGCACACCCTTTGGTCGCCAGACCAAAGCGTTCATTTTCCCTAACACAACGTTGCCAGAAACGACGAACGACATGTAGTTGAATGTCGAACACGAAATTGACATTCGGATCGCACATCGTTCGCCGTTTTCGACAACGCCGTGTTAGGGGAAATTACCGCCTTGGTCCAATGACCAAAGGGGTGTGCTCAGGGGCGATGACCGGTGGCAAAAGCAATGACAATTTTGGGTTTAGGTAATTTTAGGGATTTAGGGGTTGTTTTGTAAAAGTTTTAAAATTTCAGGATTTTATGATAAACTAATTTTTTGGGGTGTTTTTGTTTAAAAAATAAAAAAAAATCAAATTAATGCCACGTGTCAAGCATTGATTGGTTAAAGATTTTTTAATAGTTATTAACATTAGACACCTAAAATTATAACTTTTGAAACTTCAAGCACCTATTTTTACAAAATAATACTTTAAGCACCTAAAATTAAAAAAACATACTTTGAACACCTATTTTTAGTTTAAGCTCATAATATTATTTTTAAGAATTAATTTCAGAAGATCTTTTTGTAAATAATTAAGAAAGTACATTGGAGTAAAATGCCCCAATTAGGCTGTTGTTTTTACCTTTAAAACAACACTCTTTTGGAAGTAATTCTAAAATGATGCGCTTTAAAATGATGTTAAAAAAATATAAGCGAAATTTTTATAAAAATTTTATATTTTTTAAAAAATAACTTTTATAAAAAATTTAGTATATACCAAAAAACTAATATTAAATTTTTTATTATTTTTATAAAAAATTTAATTACGCCTTATTTTAACTTATTTTAAGATAATTCACGCTAAAATTTCCACTCCTATGGGTCGTACCAATTTTCGACCATAATATTGCCGGTAGGGCGTATTGCGCACCCATCGAATCAAACCACATATAGAAGTTCTCCGTATCACATCTCTTCACAACCTCGCGTGCAAGCCACTGCAAGACTTATCCAGAGACCGTGCGCTTCACGAATCATCACAAGCGCGTAAATATTATCCAAACGGATAATATCTGAAGAAACCGTTCAACAGTAACTATAGTAGGACAGCAAATTACCTTCTACTCACTAAACGTAAGCCGTAACATATCTTTATTCTTTCCACAATTTTATCTAAATTTTTAACCTTTTTTACCATTTTTTGTTAATATGTTGTTTTTTTCACCTAATTTATATTTCCCCCTCTCCTGGCTTTCCATTTCCCCTTACGTCGCTAAACGCAACCAAAACAAAAACAGCACCATTTTGTTCTCTGCATCTCTTTCACCGATCGTCCATGGCTCACTCCTCTGCCTCCGATTCCCGCCGCCACCTCACCGTCATCCCTCCCCTTCCGATCCCCAAAGGTAGTTTACCTCGCCGATTTTGTCTCCCCTTCTAGCGTTAAGGATTAACGCCTTCTTTCATTCGTCTTTTTGTAAAACCCTAACTCTTGCCATTTCCACCTTTGCTCATTTCGTTTTGAAATTTGATAGCCTTATTGTGATTCAGTGTTTTTACGAGGTTGCTGTTTTTATTTTATTTGTTTGCTTCGAAGTTAGGGTTTTTTGGTTTGTCATCTAGAAAAGGGTTTCATTTCTATGTGCTTATAGCTCGGCCCACTTTAATCTCGGACTTACTGTACTTGATATGTGTGTGTGTGTGTTTCAATTTGAAAGTGCGATGTGATATGGACGTACTGAAGTTGTTCGATTTTTTTGTCTGATCAATTCAACTCAAAGCTTGTATTGGACATACTCCTTCGATTTCATTTCTTACACATATTTTCGTTCAGTGATCTATTCAAATGCTAGGATTTATGTGATTAATCATATATAAATTGGTTTAGTTATTTTCATTTATAGACGGCACATTCGCTTTGTATTGACAATTGATTGTGTAATTTTTTTATTGTCAGCTGCTTCATGAATAGGTTTCACTGAGAAATTTATTCACTTTATTATTAGTTTGAAATGCTTCATTTGAAACTCGAATGAGTCTTCCTAGTCTTAATGTATGTGCTTTTCCTTTGTGTTCGAGTGGGTTTTTCTTATTCAATGATAAATCAATGTGGCAGTTTCAATAGGCAAATTTGATCATTTCTCAGAATTTTTTTTTCTTTCCCTCCAACGAATTCAGGGCTTGAATCATTTCTAGTGTACCTATTGTGAACCATCATTGTACCAGACTAAGCATTTTGATTTTAAATACTTTCTTGAATATATGGCTGACTCTTATTGATGGTTCTGTTTGTTTAATGTAGATGTTCAAGGATCTGACAATCCTGTTCCACTTTCACCACAATGGCTTCTTTCAAAGCCAGGGGAGAGTAAGCTTGGAATAGGAACTGTGGTATGCTACTATTGTTGTTGTGTTACCTATATGATTATGTTTTTGACTCTTGGTGTCCCTTTTCATTTATATGTGGGTTTCATGTTGTGTAAATGCTTTCTCCATCATGCTATTATCATACAGTTTTCATCTAAAGAGTCAGTTAATCTCCTGTTTAATATTCTTGCCATCTCAGACTCAGACCATTTCCCCCTTGATTTACAACCTTCCGTACAGGAAACTCATCCTGCCTCATATCCAGCTCATAGAGGTCGCCCCGAAGTCATGAAGCCATTGGGAAATGGCGAGGGGATGCATGATACCCCAAAGAAGGATGTTTTTAGGCCATCCTTGCTTGATATGGAAACTGGTCGGCGAGACCGCTGGCGTGATGAAGAACGAGACACCCATTCGTCTGTGCGAAAAGATCACTGGAGGGATGGTGATAAAGAGCTTAGTGATACCCGCAGAATGGATCGGTGGGCTGATAACTTGCCTTCAAAACAATTTGGAGAAGCACGCCGTGCACCCACCGAGCGGTGGAATGATTCAGGTAACAGGGACTCAAATTATGATCAAAAGCGTGAGAGCAAATGGAACACACGCTGGGGGCCTGATGATAAAAACAACGAAAGGTCGCGAGATAAGTGGGCTGACTCTGGAAGAGATGGTGACATGCCTCTTGACAAAGGGTTGTATCATCTTTCTAGTCAGGGAAAGGATGTGAGGGAGGGTGATCACTATCGGCCATGGAGATCCACCTCTTCTCAAAGTCGAGGAAGGGGAGAGACTCCTCATCACCAGACACTAACTCCAGGCAAGCAGGCTCCCACGTTTTCTTACGGCCGGGGACGTGGAGAAAGTCCCCATCCTTCAACTTATTCTGGTGGCCATGGAAGGGGAAGTTCTGGTGGAAACTTGGGGGCTAATATTACTTCCCATCATCAAACTCTAGGAATCATATCTGACAGGCATGATATTGACCATGGTCAGCCATCCCCTTTAAGATATGGTAGGAAAAAATTGCTCGACTTATTTATGAGGACTGACATGAGAGGTTACCAAAAACTCATTGAAGAGCTTGTATCGGTGCCTTCACTTTCACAGAATGAACCATTGGAACCTCTAGCTCTTTGTGCTCCTGGTCCTGATGAAATGGTAAATTTTTAATTTTTAATTTTTATGTATATGATGGTAAACATTTGTTTAGAGTTCACTGTTGATTTTATTGTTTCTTTGATAGCTTGTTCTAAAGGGAATTGACAAAGGGGACATAACAAGTAGTGGTGCTCCACAGATGCCTAAAGATGGGCCTGTCGGCAGGAACTCTACAGAGTTTACTCATTCAAGACGAAACAAGATTGGTATTAAAAATTTTCAAGATATATTCTACTGGAAGTTTGTGTATATTTTATCAGTGTCTAACTTCTGCTGGAATATGTGTATACAGGCAGTAGAGAAGATTTAACAACTGCTGTTGATGATTCTAAAGTGGAAAGTTCTGACATTCCAAACATCAGTTATTCACAGCTTGAAAAGCACAAGGGATACCCAGATACTAAATTCAAATCTGAAGGTATAATTACATAAATCGTTTAGCTTGTATTTGGTAGTACCTCTGGCAACCATCTTGCAATTATTTCATTGGATGTGTAAGGTATTCTCAGTTGAGAACTTTGGAACATATGAGAGATTGTTTCATGGATGCTTGTATTAAAAAATTGCTGCTACATGGGTTGGAACAAAAAAGAGGAATCAGGTATCTAACTTGAATCTGTTTGTCTTTGGGTTAAGGGCTAGTTGGGTTTTGGTATGAGCTAGGACTTAGGAGATAATTACTCTCTGTGGACTACATTTGTGTGTCCAATGGATTGGTTGTTTAGTTTTTTGTAATCAGGATTTTGTCCTCATTGAATTCCAGCTTTTCTGTAGTTTGAAATTCATCTCACTGCATTGTGTTCTGTAGATACAATACAGTACTCTCCTTTCTTGAATTGCATTTACTTTGCTATGAGAAATGATCTCTGATCATTTATATTATTGCAGCTGTGGAGAATAGGGGGTTTTACAGAAGGGATGAGGAGGTGCCCACAGATAGGGAATCAAGTATACAAGTGACAAACTCTGTTAATCCTGGCACCATATGGAGAGCCTCTTCGTTTGGGGAACAATCACCTGCTGTCAAACAGGACTGGAAGGAGATCCCAAATGATGTCAGGTCAAGAACCCCCGACATGAGCTGGTTGCAACAACGTAAAGATGTGATTAACCAACGAGAAAGTAATGTGATGAATTCATCCTTTTCTAGAGATGAAGCACATTGGCATTCTAGTGAGGATCCTATCCTTAGGAGGCAACCATCTGGAGTTTTGGATAGGGAACCTGAGCCTAGGAAGCTGCCTGCTCCGGAGGACCTAATCCTTCATTACAAAGATCCTCAAGGTGAAATTCAAGGCCCTTTTTCAGGGATTGATATCATAGGCTGGTTTGAGGCAGGGTATTTTGGGATAGATTTGGAAGTTCGGCTAGCAAGTGCACCGAAGGACTTGCCATTTTCCTTGCTTGGTGATGTAATGCCCCACTTACGAGCTAAAGCACGGCCACCACCTGGATTTGGTGTGCCAAAACCTGATGAACTATCAGATTTTTCAAGCAGGCCAAATTTTAGTAGCCTTGGGAAAGTTCATACCGGTACAAGTGATAGTGATGTAATTAGAAATGAGCAAAGGCCTGCAACAGAAGCTGAAAATAGGTTTTTGGAGTCACTCATGTCTGGTGGCATGAACAATCCATCCCAAGGTTGGGTTTTTACATGCAGATGCATTCTTTTTATTTTTTTATAGTATATATTTTTTGTTTGCTGAACTCTGAAGGTAGAGTATTCTAGGGTTCTAATTCATAAAGTTCTTTGCGGATTAATCAAATTTTCTAATGGTGTTTTCAAACTGCCTATCTAATGTCTTGTATGGTTTTGCTTTAGGTCTACAAGGATATCTTCCAAATAATCCTAGCAGCATTCCGGCTTCTGGAATAGAAAATGGGAATGATCTCTATCTCTTGGGCAAGAGAATGGCTCTTGAACAGCAGAGGTCGTTACCCAAGCCCTACCCTTATTGGCCGGGGAGTGATGCTGCATCTTTGGTTTCGAAGCCAGATATCATCTCTGAGTCGCCTGCAGCTCAAGCAAAACTCCTCACATCATTGACTGACAACAGTCTTCAGCCACCTCATCAACAAGCTGCTGATTTGATGTCCATCCTCCAAGGATTACCTGACCGGTCTGCTCCTGCTGTAAATAGTGTTGGGGGTTGGTCAAATTTTCCTGCACAAGGTGCATCGGATCCTCTTCAAGACAAGAGTGAGTTACATCAGGCTCAAAATTTTCCTACCCAAGCGCCCTTTGGGATCCAGCAACAGAGGCTGCAAACACCTACCCCACCTTCCTTGACTAGTTTGCTTGGTCAACCTATGGATAATCCATCTGGCATTTTAAAACCTGAAAACATTATCTCCTCAACTTTATCTCAAGACTCCCAACTGCTAAATATGTTGCAGCAGCAGTATTTAATGCTGCAGCTACAACCCCAGACGCCAGTACAACAAACACAACTGATGTTGCTGCTTGAAAAGATCATGTTGCTTAAGCAGCAACAGAGACTGGAAGAACAGCAAAAGTTGCTACGGCAACAACAGTTGCTCTCACAGGTTTTTCAAGAACATCAATCCCAGCAGCGTTTTGGTGAACCCTCTTATGGACACCTTCATACTACAATACCACCAGGGAATTCATCCATGGATCCCAGTCGACGTCAGCCATCATCTCAAGATATTCTTCAGATTGGTTCCCAGATCCCAGGCACCCAAGATGAACATGCCTTTAACTCAATGCATCCGTCACCACAAGTTTCCAGGGATACAAGTTATGCTGTTAGTTCTGGATCCCCGCCAGTGCTTCTACCACATGAGATGGTCAGTAGTATCAATTTTGAGAAGAGCATGGGTTCTAATGCACCAGAACTGGTAAATGACATCCAACAGTCTTTGCCAGTGACAACAATTGTTGAAAGCTCGCCCTCATTGGAAGTGAACTTATCCTCCCATGAGGTTTCTCTTGTGCAGGAGCCTCTCCCTGCTTCCGACTGCCATGCTCTTACCGTGGAGCAGCCACAGCACCCTGCTCAGAAGATCGATGGAATTGTACGAGCTGTACCCCTTGTGAATGATGCAAGTTGTGGAACCTTGGAGCACCATGATACTGCTACTGCTACTGCTACTGCTAGAACCTGTAAAACTGATACACCTAATGAGGATGTTCAACCTACTGCTGCTATCGATGAACTGCAAGTTCAAAGAGAGAGAAGCAGTGATCAGCCTTCTGTGGTGAGAGAAACTAAGAATGTTGAAGCTCGTGAGGTAAGAAAAACTTCTGAAAAGAAGTCTAGAAAGCAAAAATCTAGTAAATCACAAGCTTCTGACATTGCAAAGGAACATGCAAAGGCTTCCTCTTCGGTGCAAATGAAACCATCTGAAATTGAAGTGCCAGTTGTTGGTGACACTAAAACTGCTGGACATAACATTGATGTTATGTCTCCTGGGAAGAAAGAACAGACCAAATCCAGTATTGCCCCCATTGATTCTCACTATGCTGTAAGCCCTTCATCTTCTAACATTGTTATGGTTGATGATGAAACCAAAGAACACAAAGGTGAGTCCCAACTTTCTGGTTCTTTCCCAGTACAGAACCCAAGTGCACAGCCTTCAGTACGTGCTTGGAAACCTGCTCCTGGTTTCAAGCCAAAGTCATTGTTGGAAATCCAACTGGAAGAACAGAGGAAAGCTCAAACGGAGATGGCTGTATCAGAGGTTATTTCTTCTGTGAATTCTTTTAATTTGTCAACTCCGTGGTCTGGGGTTGTGTCTAGTTTAGAACCCAAAGTTTCTAGAGAAACTCAAAGAGATGCAGATTTAGCTGATTCAGCTATTGTGAAACCTGAAAGTTCTTTAAATCCGACGAGTAAAAAGAGCCCAAAGAGCCCATTACATGACCTGCTGGCAGAAGAAGTTATGGCAAAATCCAGGGAAAGAGATGATGTTCCTGGCACTATTTTTACATCTTCTGCCAATGTTACCACTACAAATGTGGAACCTATTGATGATGACAATTTTATTGAGGCTAAAGAAACTAAAAAGAGTCGTAAAAAGTCCAAAGCAAAGGGCACGGCAGCAAAAGTTTCGGTTCCTCTTAGTACTGATGTGCATCTTTTTAGTGCTAGTACTGTTGAGAAAGGCAAAGGTTCTCGTCCTGCACAGCTGGAGAAGGAAGTGTTGCCTTCAATTCCTTCAGGTCCTTCTTTGGGAGATTTTGTTCCTTGGAAAGAGGAGCAAGTAAACCCTTCCCTCACTCCAGCATGGTCTGCTGATTCTAAGAAAGTTCCTAAACCCACATCATTAAGGGACATACAAAAGGAGCAGAAGAGGAATTTTTCTGCCCAGCTCACGAGTCCAATAACAACTCATAAATCCCAACCAAATCAGTCAACCCCTGTTGGTGTTTCATCATGGTCCATCACTGCATCTCCTCCGTCAAAGACTGCATCTCCGATCCAGATTAATTCTCATGCATCTCAGTCAAAACATAAAGGAGATGATGACCTATTCTGGGGTCCAATTGATCAGACAAAGCAAGAAACAAAGCAGTATGTTCTCTTCCCCTTCCCACCCCTCTCCCTTTTTGCAGAAAAGAAAAAGAACACACATGCACACCCTCAAGCACTATTTTTCTTTTCTGTTAAGTATTTTTCTGCCTTGCCGTACTGAAGGAGTTGGGAAAGTTTGGGTCTTGTTATTTCAACTGGCATTCTAGCCTGCTCTAGAACACCTTGTTTTCCGGTGCAGCCAAGTACTGCAGCTGGAGGGTGATGTCTTCTGGCAAAAGGAAAATTGAGATTTTGATTTGAACTTAACAATATTTATCTATCAAAACCAGACTTTATATTAAATCATACCTCCATGCCAATAGAAATAAGCAAAAAAGGTTATCTTGCTGACTCAATATTTAATAAGATCCATTAGTGATCACTAAATGGATGTGTGAACTCTTTTTTGGTGGGTAAACAGAGGCGATTTTCCAGTTTTAGCAAATGTCGGCAGCTGGGGAGCCAAAAGCACTCCTACTAAAGGAAATGCAAGTGGGTCATTAGGTCGACAGAAGTCGGTAGGTGGCAGGCCTACTGAGCGCACTCTATCATCCTCTCCTGCCTCTGCGCAGTCTTCCTTTAAAGGGAAAAGAGATATGTTGACCAAGCATTCTGGTTAGTCATTGTGATTATATGTATGAATTTTTGTTTTGGACTACCTCATAAAAATCAGACCTGACGATGCATTTAACTATCATGCAGAGGCCATGGATTTCAGAGATTGGTGCGAGAGCGAGTGTGTTAGGCTGATTGGGACAAAAGGTATGTTATTTTGCTACATGGTTTCAAAACTATGCCTATTTTAGGTTGAAGACAATGTCTGTATATCCTGTTTCTATCGGAAAGGCACCAATAACATATATTTGATTTGACCTTTTCTTTTCACTCCTTAGATGATGTCCTTTTAATCATTGATTGTCCCAACTCTAGGAAGCTATAATTTTAGTTTTGCTTAGATATGAAGCTGTTTCATGCTCGTTTATTTTTTGCCTATTAATCTTGTCACTTGTCTTTTATTCTTTTGCTAGATACAAGTTTCTTGGAATTTTGTTTGAAGCAGTCTAGATCCGAGGCTGAGATATTTCTTGTAGAGAACCTTGGATCATTTGATCCGAATCACGAGTTCATTGAAAAATTCCTCAACTATAAGGAATTGCTACCGGCTGATGTGCTGGAGATTGCTTTTGAAAGGCGAAATGATGGGAAGTTGACAGAATTGGGAAGCAGGAATGTCAATTCCAGCAATACAAATGTTGCGGATTTTGACCAAGATGTTGGAGTTGGCCCAGATGGGTCTTTGAAGGCGGGAGGGAAGAAGAAGGGGAAGAAAGGAAAGAAGATAAGTTCGGCTGTGTTGGGATTCAACGTGGTCAGCAACCGGATTATGATGGGTGAGATTCAGACAGTAGAAGATTGATAAACCATGAGTTGGTTTTTGAGAGATGTTGGGGCTAGTTGTAAATACATTTGGCTTTACTGTTTGTAAATGTCCAGCTAGGGCCTAGCCTAGGGGAGGGCTTCGTTTCTTTTATTTAATTAACCTTGTAGAGAAAGAGCAATTGAATCCGCTCAAACGTTTTTTGTTGTTGGAGTAATGTCAATTGCGGTAAAAATGGTTTATTTTCACGGGAGGTTTATTTATTTATGAGTAGCAACTTTGACCCCAAAGAAAGGGTTATATCAAACATGTATTAGTATTAGACTATTAGTAGTATTTGGCCTAGATTGTTCAAAAGTCAAATAGCCAATGTTCCTAAACTGAAACACTTATCCTAAGACATAATTTTTGAATTAGGAAGTGACTTCCTCCTATTACCACGTGTCATTACGGAAATTAACTTGTTGTAATTAAAATGATTTTTTAGGGTAAACTTAGTCCGAACGAACGAGGTATGCTCATTCATTTATTGGGTTAAATGAATGAATACGAATAACTAAACAAACATAATTTTTTGTTCGTATTCGTTTGTTAAGGATTGTAGCTTGTTTGTGTTCGTTCGTTAAACTGATAAACGAACACAATCGAACGAACATAAAAAGCCACATGTGAATAAATTTAAGCAGACATAAACGAACGAACATGTGTGAATAAATTTATTTTTTCTAATATATTGCTTTTGTTATGAAAAATAATAAATATAGATGGATATATGTGAATAAATTTAAACAAATATAAACCAACAAACATAGATGAATAGATTGTCGATCGTAAATGAACGAACGAGTCATTTGTTGGTGTTCGTTCATTTAATTAAATGAAAAGAAAAATCTTGTTCATGTCCGTTTGTTTAATAAATAAAGGAACATAAACAAACTACCCGCCGAAATAGTTCACAAACGGTTTGTTGAACGTTTGGTTCGTTTACAACCCTAGATAAACTAGTCAAATGATCACTTAGTTATGAAGTAGGTGTCGATATAACTACTATAATTTTAATTTTGACAATTTTACAACTTAACTATTTAAAGTGGTTTTAATCAAGCCACCAACAGTTAGAATATAATAAAGAGACTGACGTGGATGTTAAACAAAACTAGTATAAGTATACATTTGGTCTTCGTTATTTACATATAATATCAATTTGGTCCAAAATTAAATTAAATTTATTAAATTTATCCTTTAGCCATATAATGACATGCATCACCATATGATTGGATAGAAAAAATATTAGTTAAGAAAGTTAAAATTAAGAAAAGTACTCCTGCAACCAGATGGTGACACGTGTTACTATCTGAATAGAGGATAAATTCATTAAACCCAATACAATTTAGAACCAAATTAATATTATAGATAATGAAGATTAAATGTATAATTATACCGATTTTATTTAAAAGTCACGTTAGCTTTTTTGTTATGTTTTAATAGTTGGTGGCTTAATTGAAATTACTTAAATAATTAAGTGATAAATATTTTAAAATAAAAAATATATTGATCATATCACCCTAAGTGATAATTTGAATAGATTATTTTTAAAAAGTTTAAGTATCTAAAATGAAGCGAATCGGCTTTTGTACGGTCCCGCGCCAAAAGGTCCAAAATTAACAATTTTAAGCGGTTCAAATTCGGTTTACACGTATCAAACCAAAACAAAACATTTAAAAAAAAAATACTTGGCGCCTTAATTCATTTTACCTCCAATTTTTCAAAATTTTACTAACTACATTACAATAGATCTGCAAATCTCTAATATTATTGGCATTTTACACCATTCAAAACCAAATACACTCTCTTCTCCGCCACCGTTCCAGAAAACTGAGGGCCGCCGACATGGATACCGACGAGGATCTAGTGCTAGTTTCGCCTTCAGACGAGACAACTTCTCCTATTCAAGAAAGAAAGTTTAAACGATTGAAGAAGTTGAAATCGATCTCGGAAAGTCCATCCCTATTTGAAGACCAAGATTTCGCTACATCAGATGCCCAAGTTGTTGAAGAGCCGAAATCGGGTTCTGGGTCCGGATATGGGTCCGAGGGTTCTTTTGACGAGGATAACGAATTGAGTTCCGGCTTTGATGAGTTGGCCGTCGAGGGAAATGGGTCGGGTTCAGTTGCTAAACGGGTTCTGGATTTTGATTCGATGACAGAGGAAGTTGACGGATTTGGTGAAGGTAAGAGTCAAGAGAAAGGAATTAGGGATTTTGAACTGGAGGAATCAGAAAAGAAACGGCCTAATTTCGAAGAAATAGAGAGTAAAAGAACGAAAAAGAAAAAGAGAGTGAAGGGTGTTGGCGATGGGGAGATGCCCTTCTTACCTGAAAGAAGAACAGCAAAGGTGCACACAAATATTTTTCTTGTTTTTAGACCACAAATTAACACTATAGCATAAAATTCTTTGTGAAATTAATTATGATTGTTCTTTGTCTCCCTTACCGTTGCTTATTATTAATAATTTTACAGGAAAGAAGAGAACATCTTGCCCAACTTCGTGCTGAATCTCAGAGACTGCTCCGAGGTATTATGAACAATCATGGTTTATGTGAACTTAAGTTCGTAACTTCTTAAATGATTTGAATGGTAGCTATTTAACTCTAGAATTATTTATGACTTTTAGAAACTAGAGATGCTGCTTTTAAACCAGCACCGATTGTTCAAAAGCCCATATCATCAATTCTAGAGAAGATTCGGCGAAGGAAGCTTGAGGTTGCAAAAAAGTGAGCATTTAACTTTTGTAGTTTGCCTATGTTGAGTAAGGCTTGGTATTTTTGAAGTTCCTATAAATGTGTACACGTTCTGCCAATTTATAGATGGTTATGATGAGAAGTTGAATTTTTCCAGGACATATTTTGATGTTGATGATCATGATGGTAATTCAAGCAAGGATATTGTGGGGACTGGATTTGAAGATGTCTCCGAGGAAGAAAGAGGCAATGACAGGGTGGTAATGGAAGTTGAAACTGAGGAGACAATTGTAAAGCATGGGATTTCAGATACCTTGTTTTCTGATGAAATAAAGAATGCTGAGAATGTTCCAAGTCATGAAAATCTTTCACCACAGGTTGTGAGTAATTCCTATTGTATTTTAACAGTGAATCTGTTTAGTGGATGCTTGAAAACTTCATTGGTTTTATGATCTTGATGTTGGAAACATTTTTTGAATAAATAGTACATATCATTTACATGTGATTTATCAGTCTAACTTCATATCATATGAGTTTTTGAATCATGCTCAGGTAGACTTGTATGTGTTCTGACGGTAACACTTGTTACATTACAGGCTGCTAGAAAGGAACCTGAACCTGCATTTCGAGCTCCTGTAAATGATACTCAGGTTTCTTTTCTTCCTCACATTTTCTTGGTTGAAATACAACTTTTCGAATCTAATTGCTTGACTATTTGCCCATTCTAGGATCTATTTTCTGATTCTCAAACGAGTGATTCCAAAGATGAGCTTCCAGATGAGACCCCAAGTAGCCCTTTAGAAGAAGTTCTGGCACCATCCCTTCTTGCTATGAACTTAAAGCTGGACTCTGCTCCTGTAGATGACATGTGAGCCTCGTAACTTTTCTATTAGTATTTGTTTTGAGAATGATATCATTTATTTTGAGTGGCTTTATAAGCTTCAATCCTGTACTTGTGAGTAGGGATGTAATCATGATCTAACATTGGGAGGAGTCAAAGTACCTAACTTCAAAATTACAATTTGCAATGGCTTGTTAAGTATTTAAACTCAAATTTTGAGGGGGGAGGGGTAAAGGGTTAATTTGTCTAATATTTAGACCTTTTGGACCTAAATTGACATTGTACCAAAAGATTTGGGATGGGGGAATGCCCCCCCTCCCCCAGCATGCTTTAGTTTTGTCCCTGCTTGCGAGAAAACAATCTATCAGGGTTTAGCCAGTGGAGCATGGCTAGCAATTTTTTAAAAGTTTGTTTTAGGCTTATCATGAGAACTAGCAGGAATTGGAACGGATTTATGATATGTGAAAGCAACTTATTTTGATTATTTTCATTATATATTGTAAAAATTAAATCAACCATTGCCCTTAATAAATTCTGTTTGATCTGATATGTACGTTTACCACTTTCTTATAGTTCCTCTGACTACGAGGACAATGACAAGGAAAACAGTGATCCACAACCACATGAGTCTGTTGATTTGTCTCCAGCAACTAATGGAGACCCTGTTAAAGCATTTGTTGATGAAGAAGCTGAAGAAGAAGATGACAGTGACCATGACTTAGATCGCTTCCAAGATGATGACAATGAAGAGGATGAAGATGCTGAAGATATAGAAGAACTTAGGGATATGATAGCAACTGGATATGAAGAAAAGCAAAGCGATATTGATAGGCGAATGGAACTCCATCAGCAGCTGCTTGACCAACAGGATGCTGCTAAAACAGCACACCTATTGCGGAAATGGGGTCCAAAGCAGAGAGATGCAGCCTTGCTTGATGATGATGAAGGGTTTGAGGAGGATGAAGGTGATGGAGATGAAGAGGATGAAGAAGATTCTTCTGAAAATGAAGAAGATTTAGGTCCAGTAAACATGCGCATGCATATAAAAAAGATAAAGGAAATGATACCACAAATGTTCACTGATAAAGATGACATGTACATATCGTCTGATGATGAGGAAGCAGAAAAAAAGTTTGCTGAACAATGCCTGTCCGAGAAAGCTGTGAGTTATTAGCAACTTTAGATTTCAGCGTGCATAACCTTTTTCTGGTCCATAAATATGCATCTTTTGTTCCTTTATTGCTTTGATCATGAGATAGGAACTGAATTAAGTAAAACATAACAGAATCAGAAGGCTGAGCTCTTGCCTCCAACAAAGGATGCAAGATCGAAAGAAATCTTTGGTTATATAAAGAAGGTCAACAACATGCCAGAAACCAGAAGAAGAGCCAAAACATCATGTAAGATCCTTATCTACAATTTTTTTCTCAATGAAGAAATTTGCTTTTCCCCACCCTGGTTTTTCTGCGAGTAACATTTCCTAATGGCCATTACCATTGCTCTTGATTTTGGCAGCCTTTTCCAACATGCTGTTCATGGGGAAAAGGGGGAATGAGTCCTCAAAGGTAGGCTATTTTTCCATCTTAATAAAGTGGCATTGCATATCAATTCTAAAGGCGACTAAGTTCTACTTTGTCCTTGGTAAACACTGCAGTCATCTTTCATAGGTCGGGGGTCAAATTGTTCTATACCATCATCTACCAAGCAAGGATCAGGCATCTTACGTTCATTTATATTTGAACGTGAAGACAGTAATAGCAAAAGCACAACCTCAATGACTGAATGTTCTGAAGTGGTAGGCTTGCAAATTTGCTAGCTTTTGTGATCTTATTAGTTTACTTTTGAACATCCTTATCTGTAGTTCTGCTGCAATTTCATTGCCTCAAATTAAACTGCTTCATTTCTGAAATCCCAATGCAGATTCAAACGGAGAATCGACCAAAGAAAAATGCTGGATCAGCCAAGTTTAGCAATTCGCAGATCAAATCAAGCGTTCAACCAAGAAAAGAAGAGATGGAAACAAGTTCAGGAGCTCAATTACTGGAAATATTGAGGCGGTCCTCTTCACTGCAAACAAGTGAGTCAAGTGGTAGTAAGAGATGTATTGTTGGTCATGCCGAATCCATATTTTCTGCATTCAAGCTGGAAAAGAAATCAGTAGGAACTAAAAGGCCGAATGTATCTGTAAGGACACTCTAGATTATTGAGCACTCAACATTTTATATCAAATGCAAAGTCCAATGCCAACCCTTAGTTCTCCATTAAATTTTTTTCATTAGTTTGATCAATGTATCATCATTTAACCAATTGAGTTGTTTTCAGGGTTATATTTTGACATGCTATGCATAAAATATTTTTACACAATCCTCCTTATCCAAATGATATAATCTAAAAAGCTAAATTTCTAAATCCTAAATTCCAACTCTAAATTTTGAATCTTACAACTTTATATTCTTTTATCATCTCTTACAAATAAAATATTGCTTGAATTTGGAGTATCTAGGGGAATGACCACTCAATTAATTTTTTATATTTAAAAAATTAAACATGATCTAATTATATGTTGTCACATGTAATAATATAAAATAAAAAGTTGTTAAAAAAATTAAATAAAATCACTAAAAATTGGAAAAAAAATTACAATTTTGAGAAAAAAATATAAAATACAAGACTAATTTAGATTGAATATTGTAGATATACAATATATGACCTTCAAAATTTGAACTCCTGACCTTATTTAGATGTAGTACTTCACTAGACCAACAAATTATTACTTGAATTTTAAAAGATTTTTAGTACATTATTGTGCATTTGTTATAATTTTTATTTTTACTTCGGCAAACGTAGTAATAATGAAATAATAGTACAAGAACGAAAAGAATATTTCAAGTGGCACATTGATAATTTAACTATAATAATGGTCCAAAACAGTTAACACCCTAGATAAAATCTTGGTCGGGGCTTACCCTAGATAAAAGAAGTGTAAGCCATTAGGTCTATAAGGGTGAATTTTTGTTTTGAAAATGGGAACCAATTTCCCTACTAAGAATGATAAACGATTGTAACACAAAATAGAGCCAACATGACATGCATATATAGATTGACAGGTTCAGCTGTAAGTATCATTATAAAATACATTTTTTTAGTTGGAAAGAAGGAAAAAAAACTAAGAAAAAAACTTTAATTGATTTATCCAAAATCCCATGCCTACATAACAAGCAAAATCCAAGTCATAAAAAAGAACCCCAAAAATGAAAATAGGCATAAAATCAGAGGGGCTGGACAGTTAAGTTTCTTTGTTCTTAGTAAAGTGGACTAGATCAGACAGGAACTGCCAAGCCTTTCTTTGCCATGCTATCTAGTATATCGTTCAGAGCTTGACAAACCCCAACTATCTGCAAAATCACATGCCAAGATAAAATTGTGAAAATTAGAGGCATCCATTAGCCATAATTAAGTTGACATTCGATATTCATTACCTGTTGATCCCATTGTTGCAGTTCCTCTGTGTCATCTTCAAAATGTATAACCGCTTCCACCTGTTGCATATCGAAATGTCTAAATGGCATTGACTCCATTAAAGTGGGAGGGTAAACAAAATAATGTGGCAAGAAATTGAAACCTGGTCAATTGAGCCCCTCATTCTATCCTCATAAATCATTCTTGATGCTATCTTTTCAGCCTGTAAAAAAATATCAGCCAAATCATCTTCTCTGTTAACTACAAAATGGAAGTGTTTCCTCAGAGAGCAAAAGCCACAAGTCAAACAAGTCGGTTAAAATGTTTGCAACGACAGCTGCTATTATTGCTTAATTGGTTGAAAAGGGTGCCACGGAGGAATCATACCTTGTGAGGAGGAATGCCCAGCAAAGTACCCAACTCATCAAAACTATGACAAAGACAGCATAAACTTTAAGAACTTTGAAGTATGATAAGATGAGATTCGATAGTGTTACATTTATAACCTTATATTTGTGTAAAGTTTGCTTGCACTAAGAAGATTGTGCTCTATCATGGCGCGGTCCAGCACGGTAAAATTGTCAGGAAGCACTGCTTTCTGTTGGGAAACAAAAGGTTCTAAGACAATAGAATTTACTACTACTGTAAACGCAACATCTAGGACAGTCTAGCTTATAACCTGATGAGGTTTAAGTTCCTCAGCAAATGCATCAATTTCGGGTTTTCTTAAAATCCTCTCCAAATAAACCTGCCATTTCCATAAAAATCCCCATCAAATAGACAACATGCAGGACTAGTGCATGCAGGAATGCATGAGAGATGGAGATAGAACCTTTTGCAATATTGGATATATTTTTAACTTGGAGCACCGTTCATCCTGAAACATGTAACAAATCAACAACATGAATAGAATCCCAGTTTCAAACAATAAAAGGAATTTCTCATATTAATTCCATTATGAGAAGTGTTTACTTTGTAGAGGGTGGCGAGAACACGAGAGCGTTGAGGACCGGCAGCTGCTAAAATTGTACATGTTACAGCAGCAGATAGAGCTTGCTCCAGTGCATCCTCATCAATTATTCTGTAGTAAGAGAATATTGATAACTTTTGTAATATCTCAACAATCAGAATGGAAGAAATGAGATACAAGCTAACTGATAACCTTACATGCTATGCAAAGCATGATAAATTTCAATGTAAACACCATTGTCTAGAATCAAGGCACTTCTGTATATATCAGTAGCTAATAATTGCTTCCTAAACGGGGACACAATCAAAACTTTTATATAAACAAATAGATCCTAAATTACATACTCATCTCCTATTTGTCGCTTCTCAATTTGAGAGATGTCATAGTACCGCAGTGCTGCTTCCAGGAACTTCCTCTTCATATCCAAAATCCTTGCATAACATACCTGAAAATAAGAAAAAGAATAAAGTAAAGAAACAAATGACACCACTTCCAAACTCTAATATTACTGCCTAAAATTTGTACCAAACCTTGTATTGTAAAACCAAAACTTCATGCTGACTATTGCTAATCAAGAATGAAGCTTTATTAATAAAAGCCTCAGCATTAACAGCATCATCATCCTGTAAAACATTCAAGTAATGGTTTCAGTCAAAATTCAAAACGAATTTCAAGTGTCAACAAAAAAAAGACAAATAGTCACATTACTCGACATTCTAACACATCGAAACTCTCTAAATCATGCTGGCATTATTAAAAAACAACACCAAAATGAAATTCAATACCTCAAGATATAGACGAGCAATTTGGACACATTTTGACAATCTGAATGTGTCATCAATAACCCTGAGAGCCAGATCACAAACATATAAGTATCATTAATAGGAACAAAAGAATACAGACATATATATTCTCACTCTCAGACCTCATTCCAGAATCTAAATCAATCCCACTTAGCATCTGCGCTGCTTTTGACCACTGCTGCTCGGATTCATACAACTCAGCAAGTTTTTCTCTGATAATCAATACCTGTACAACTCATACAAAATAAACAGGTTTTGCTTAACAAGTAAACACGAGGCATTAGAGAAAAAAGGGCAACCAAATTCAAGGGAAAATAAAACAATTTGGGAGAAATGTAATTGATGAATTGATGAGAGTTCTCAACCAAAAAGATTCTCGAAAACGGGAAATATTGAACAATGTGGTATCTAAAGGTTAAAAAGTAGTACTTCCAAAATCAATAATATCCCGTAGCTTTCAGTAAAGTTGTAGCAATCAAATGTACGAACCTGTTCTTCGAATGAAACGACACGAGGCTGAATCTGAGCAAGTGTATAATGGGCAATTTCCTTTTGAGCATCGGGCTCCAATCTCCCCAATTCTTGTGCAAAAGTTTGTAAAAGCTGCCTCGATACCACCAGTGGAACATCGTCCGATAACACTGAAGCAAATAGTAATCACCAGTAAAAATCACTAAATCTAGGAAGAGAAAGAACCCCATCTTCTCTAAATAACTGAACAAATCAAGCAAGAGCGAGGTAATTACTATGATCAATGAATTTCTTGGCTTGAACGGTGTCGTTTGATGAGAAAACAGTTGATAAAATGTGTTTGTATTGCTCGATTTTCTGCCTCTGGTCTACGATCGTCAAGGCGTTTGCTAATGCACTCTCCATTGTCTTTCAGTTTCTGCTTCAAAACAAAATTGAAACCCTAAACCCTAAATTTACTCTCTTTTTTCCTGAGAAAATAAAGATTTGACGAAATAATCGAAATGTCTACGGTGGTTTTATTTTGTTTTCTTGCTTCTGCCACCGAGTCGCAGAGGTTTTTATATTACGTTACGAACAGCTCATTTTTGGCGTTTAGAATATAGCGAATTAAAAACTGCCACGTTTCTAAATGAATGGTGTTTCCGTCATTTAACTGTTAACAAACTATGTATTTGTAATGCCACCATAGCCCACACTTCTTTTCCCGTAGCAAATCTCATAGAAACTCTTCCCTCTCGATCCTATTAGGAGTGACAGGACTAGAAATACCAAAAATTGTGGGGATTTAAACCGATAAGATGTATAATAATCAAAATCATCATCAGATTTCAAGTGGAGATGTGGACGAGATTATTATTGAGTGTGTTTAGTTCACGAAATGTAAAATTATTTTTGAGAATAAAATTTTCGGATTGTAACATTATTTGAGATATTACTAGAAATGTTAGTTTATCTTGTTTGTTTTATTTAATAGGAATATAAGATTACATTGTTTGATTGAGAGAATATAAGATTATTTTGAAGTAAATTTTACTATATTATCCTTGTGATATTTTTTTAATAAGTTAAACTTATATTAAAATAATTTTTAAATATTAAAGCACGGTTGAAATAATAAAATGAATAATAAATTTCATAAAGTCAAGAAAAATAATAAATATGAGATGATGTTCGTACGAAGAAACACTAAGTTACGAAAGTTTCTACCAAAATAGAACATAAAATCAATAAACTAAAAGGTTCTCCTTGTAAGATGTTATGTGTTTATTTTATTTCTTACCAAAATTTTATAGAAAATTTAAAATGTTTAAACATTTTAACAATTTTTTTCATTGCCATGATTTTCTTCTTCTTTTATTTATATATTTAAATATTTTTTTAAATATGTGTAAAATTATTTAAATATTGAACTAATATAAAGTAAGATTATTTAATAAATTACGCCATTTAAATATGCTACAAAAGATTCAAAAAAACTCATTATTTCAATGGTAATTTTATTCAATGTGGTGGAAAATGTCAAATAATTAAGGGATGGGTTGGAATGACATTCCCGGAACGTTGACAAAAAATACTATTATTGGTAATAATTTTTTCTGGTTTGGTGGGAATGAGGACAAACCAAACATGAGGATAAGATTCTGAAAAAAAGATTATTACCACCCTTTAGAGGTGAGCAAAACTAGACTCAGAAGAAAAAAAATTCAATTTCAAGTTACTCGAGTCGAGTTATTCGATTCAACTCGAATAACTTGTAAAAACTTTGGGTTCAGTTCGAGTTCGAATTTGACCGACTCGAAAAATAGAAAAATAAAATTTTACAATCTTGTGATTCAGTCTCTTATTTATTTTTCCTTCAATTCCTCTTTTACTTTAAGGTTGTTTTTATCAAATTTAAACCATATGTTCATAAAATCAATTTAGAATACCTATTTATCTTAAATTCATAAATTTTTAAAAAATAATTTTTGTTTTTGTAATTTAACCTTTTAACTTTATATGATTTCTTTAATTCTTCTTTCGTTTTAAGTTAAATTTTACCAAATCTGAACCAACTAATCTTAAACCATTGTAGAATACCTTTAGCTTCAATTCATTTTTTTAAAAAAATATTATTTAAATTTTATAATTTAGCCCTCAATTTTGTATGATTTTTTAATTTCTTCAATCTCTCTTTTATTTTAAGTCCATTTTGACCAATTTTAAACCACCTGTTTCACTACCACTATATAATATTTATGCAGCTCTAGTTCATATTTTTAACAAAAAATATTCTTTTTACAATCTAGTTTCTTAACTTTGCATTTTATTCAATCTGGTTATTCAACTATATATTTTTTTTTGTAAATTCTTTCTTCTCATCAATTCGTCTTAGTCGGGTCAAAGGCAAAACAAAACGTACCTCCTTCCTCCACAGCACTGCCGACGAAAAGAAGGCTTCCTGCCCCCTGCGTCCATTCTTCATAAATGGAGCAATCCTCACTCGACAGCCCAGTCCTTGATTAACTTGATTGATCTGATCAGACACTTGCTTTTTGCCGAAAACAAGGAAGAAATTACTTATGACAGAGCTGCTTTCGCCTCGGTATTACCTAACGAGAGAGAGCCGCCAACATGAGTTTATGTTTGGTGGTTGATAAGATGCTAGTTGGTATTTAGTTTAGGGAAAAATTTTTAATTTTTCATCCGTTAACAGAGTCTCCTGCCTGAGAAGGTGAACCAAAGAAAGGTAGCTTGCTTCTCTCCTGGACTATTACTATCAATACTCTATCCTTAAAAGTTTCTTACTTAAAAATAACATTATAAATAGATTTTAGAAATTTAGATGATATTTTTATTAATTAAATAACATTACCAAAAAAACTCACACATATAAAAACAATATGTAGATATATATATATATACACTTTATATGATTGATAAATTCGTTTAAATTAGAATCAATTTTCACTAAAGTAATATAAATAATCACAATTGAATTTGTATAGAAACTCAAGAACTCGACTCAACTCGGATAGAAAAAAATTCAAATAAGTTTGAGTCATAAAATATGACTCGTCAACACGAATAACTCGAAATTTTTTGACTCGATTCAACTCAATCAAATACACACCCCTAATTTCTATATCTGCACTATGAAAATCCTCGAATCGTACCCGTATAAATCCCATAAGAATCCTAAAAAATATCCACAAGGATTCCGATATTTTACAATTTTTAAATATATATACTTACCTTCCATTCACCTATATACGTCTTACATATACTTACCTTGCATTTATGTTTTACTTTTCAAAATAATTTTAGGACACTTATCATAATCTTTGTAACCGCTTATGAATATTTTTCTCGCTAATATTGTATCAAACAATAATTTTATTGTTTTTTTCAATAGAAGCAACTAATATTATTAAAAAGAAAAAATATTCAAATTACAATGAGAATTTACAACATGAGAGTAAACTAAATACATAATTCAGAAAATTGTTCTATAACCATTGAAACAAAAATTAACCACTTAAGATCATAAAAGGACCATCGAACAAATGAGTGATACGAACAACACCATTAATCGATGATGAAGGATAAAAAATCATCAACAATAACATAAAGATGCATATAACGACGAGGTATGTTGACAAAACGGTCAATATCACAACTTAAACACGAATAATAAACAGTAATTATGAGCGCGTATCCAAATCCAACTTGAGGGTACTAGGCTTGTAAACGAACCGAACGAACACGAACGAGGGTGTGTTCATATTCGTTCATTTAACTTTAACTGAACAAATGAATGAACACTAACATAAACAAACACAAAAATTCTCGTCCGTGTTCGTTCATTAAGGAATGTAACTTGTTCGTGTTCGTTCATGTTCGTTCGTTTAAATGATAAACGAACATATATGATGTGTTAAACATTTAATATTTTGGGTTAGTTCGATTAATTCAATTAATTAACCGATTTTAAACCAAATTAGTCGATAATTAAAATTTGAAAAAACTCTTAATTATTAACCGAAACCTAAAATTATCTAATAGATTAACCAATTTTGTTTTTGGTTGGGTCAATTAGTTCGGTTTAACCGAAAATGAACACCCCTAGACATGTGTGAATAAACTTAAATGAACATAAACGAACACAAACGAACAAACATAAATGAACATAAACAAACGAACATAAACAAACAAATTACCGAACGTCCACGAACATAAATAAACGAACAAGCCCCTTGTTTGTGTTCGTTCATTTAATTAAACGAACAAAAAATCTTGTTCATATTCGTTCGTTTAATAAATAAACGAACTTACCGTCGAATGGTTTACGAACGGTTCGTTGAACATTCGGTTCATTTACGGCCCAAAAGGTACAGAGCAAAGAAGATCATCAAGATAACCAAATAAGTGACATCTTGATCAGTCAAGAATGTCAAATCTAACCATGAGAAATAAAAAACAAAGAATAGTTAAATGACCGAAAAAGAAGATAAAAAACGTGCCAAAAGGTAAAGAAAAACATACCACAAAAATAAATTTATTCTTAATAAAAACAGAAGAAAAAAACAAAAAAAACATAATAAAGTTAAAAAAAGGAGAAAGGATTACTGGCAGACTAATGTCGTCGATCAAGTAAAACTGAAAAAATAGTACTTACAGCGAAAATATAGTTGGTTTAACCTTAAAAAATTTATTGTATTTTTTACACATCAACTAGACATTTTTATAAACAAACAACCGTAAAACAAGTATATAACCTATCAAAGGTTTTAAAACATCCAAAAACAACAAATAAAATGACAAATAAAAAAAAACATATAAGTGTTGCATCGGTCCCAAGATTCATTTGTTTTATCTCAAAATCCAATTATATAAAATTAGATCGGGAAATAATAATTTTGTAGTAATAAGTAAATTAATATTTTGAGTAAAGTACACGAATGATCACTAAATTAGTTTGTTTGGTTATTAAACTTTAAAAGGTTACAAATAATTATTAAAATTTTGATTCGTTTATAAAAATTAATCATCATATTTTTTAAATGTTATAAAATAATCATTCAAATTTATTGATCTGTTAAAGAATGACTCTTAAAGTTACTAAAATCTATCAAGAAAATATTACTAGTAGGGATCATTTTGTAACTAAATCAGAAATTTCATGGTTATTTTAAAACTTTTAAAAGTTTAGTAGTAAAAGGCTAAACTATAAAATAAGTGTTCAAACTATGATTTTTTGTAATAGGTGATTAAAATATTTTTTGGCTGAAATAAGTGCGTAAAATTTAATTTTGGCTAAAATAGGCGCCTAAAATATTTTTTTGATTGAAATAGGTGCATACAATTTTATTTTTGACTTGTTTTAAAGTCAATTTAAGCACCTACTTGAGTATCTATTTTAAAAAATAAAATTTTAATCACCTATTTTAATTAAAAAAATATTGTATGCACCTACTACAAAAATACATAATTTGATAACTTACTAATAAAAAAGGGTTATGCTTCATTAATTTAAATTTTTTAATTTAATTAAATAATAAAACTTCAAATCTTAAACCACAAACCCTAAATTTAAACTCCAAACCTCAAACTTAAATCCTAAATATCAAACCATAAACCATGCACCCTAAACTCTACATATCAAACCATAAAATTTAAACCATGCACCCTAAACCCTAGACCCTAACACTAAATTTAAATCCCAAACTCTAAACCTTAAATAATATATTATTTTAAGTGAGTATTAATTACATTAAACAACCTAAAATTAATTAAATATAATTTTTCAAAAATATATTTAATTACAAAGCAAAACAAACATTAATTATAAAGTAAAATAAACATTAATTATAAGAATTTATAGATTTTTTATTGACAACCTTTAATGTTGTAAATAGTAAAATTTATAAAAAAACATAATTTAATAACCAGAAATAAACAAATATGGTAGTGGAGTAATTACTTGGCTTTCCTATAATTAGCAACATACTTTTGTTCCGTCTGTAAAAACGATCATTTCCGTCGGGCCCCGAAACAAACCGAGCTGTCAAAAAGGAAACACAATATTTCAAAGATCGGAGTAATTGCAAGCACCGCCTGGCCGTCCCCGCACCGGAAAAAATGCACTCCCCACCCGGTTAGTCTCCGTATTTCTCTTCTCCTTTTGCTTCTATTACTTTCACGAATTCACTTCCCAACCTTTGAGTTTCTATGCTTTTTCCGTTTAATTCATCTTCCAATTGTTTAATTTATTTGTCTCCGATTCTTAGTGTTCTGTTTGGTAGCTGAGAAAAATAAAAAAGAAAAGAAATAAGAGGAAAACAAAACGAACTTGGGAGCTTACTGCTAAGCTTACTCAGTATAATATTCTTTGCTTTTATATTGTTTTCTTTTTACTTTTTGTTTCTTCTTTTGCTTTTCGAGTCTGTCTGTTTTTTCTGCTTAATTGCTTTTTTGTGTAGTGGAGAGAGATCTATGGCGGTTATGGAATTGAAAGCCGTAATATAGCTGTTAGATCGGTCTTGACATATATGTTAGAAATACGGGTGGATTATCTGTTAAAGCAACACCAAACGAACTTATAACTATTTTACGACGCTTTATGACCTTATTTGCTCATTGATTACTCCAGAAAGTGGATGATCTCAAGTTCTTTATTTGGATAATTTTGGCTCTCTAATTTGGTTATTGAGATGAATTGAGTTTGAGTGTGATACCAAGCAACAGCCGTTTTTTTTTTCATTCTTAACTTTTTTTCTTGTCAATTTCAGCTTCGACAGCATTTCAACTATAAAATTTGGATCAGTATATTGGTCTAATGTACTCTATTTGGAATTGTACAACTTTGTAGGAAATTCACAAGATATGGTTGTTCCACCGGTTGAAGGTGTTGCAGGGGGAGGGACAGCATATGGATGGAATGATGATGGTTTACATGTCTCAAATTCAATCAAGGGCTCGATTGACCCAACAGAAGTTCGAACTGCTGATTTAGTACATGTGTGGTGCCTCCCCAGCACAGCAAATGTTGGAACACAAGAAGTTCCTAGAAATTTAGAGCCTGTAAGTCATTGCCACTCCGTTTTTTTTTTTTTTAATATCTAATAAGAAATTCATTTTAGGAATACATTCATACTGGTCCAATGGGTAGATTTGGATGGTCTTTATTTTACCTTCTTATTTCTTAAGCAGGCTTACAACTCTGTTTGTTCACCACATTCATGCAAACACTAGTCACAGCCTATTGTTTTGATTTAGATTGGATGTTTAGATATCACATTATAGTTAATAATTACTGTGCTCTTTTTCAATGATCTGTAATGTTTGTATAGGAAAAAATCGTTTCTTTTGACATTCATTTTCATACAAATAGATAACATGTATCACTTTCTATACTGCTGTTATTCAATTCTGGATATATATAACAATATATGTGTGTGTATTATAATTTTATGTTTCCTTCTTAATAGATTTCCTTATGGTAGTGTAATGTGTAGGCTGAAATAAACACTTAGGTTTTTGTGCATAATTGATTGTTTTTACTCTTCTTTTCTTCCTTGTATTCTCTATTTTGATTTTAGTTTTGTTTTTGTACTTATGGGTTACACAGAAAAAAATTAAGGAGTGGTTACCACGAGAAATGACTCAGATGTTCTTTTAATGGATATATTCCTCATGACTTCTAATGATTTTTTTAATCTTGAAGATAAACCTTCTGGCAGCTAGAAATGAGAGGGAAAGTGTTCAAATAGCTTTCCGTCCAAAAGTCTCTTGGAGTGGTTCTAGTGTTGCTGGAGTTGTGCAGGTTCAATGCTGTGACTTATGCTCAGCATCTGGTGATCGGTTAGTTTCTAGACAATTTCAGTTCTTTGTTTGTGATGGTGTTAGATGTTATTCTCACTATATTCAGCTGTTGGCAGGTTGATTGTTGGTGAATCATTAAAACTGCGACGAGTGGTTCCTATCTTGGGTGTACCTGATGCTCTTGTACCTCTTGATCTTCCAATTAGCCAAATAAGCCTACAACCTGGGTACGACTGTTCTCATAGTGCATGTTTTGGAGGCATGAGAAAATGCCGAGTGGCTCCTTATTGATCAGCATTGAGAGGGTTGTGTTTGTTTTTCCCCTGCTGCAGGGAGACAAATGCTGTTTGGCTTTCAATAGACGTGCCAAATGCACAGCCTCCAGGCTTATATGAAGGGGAGATCATCATTAATGCTATAAAGGCAGATACAGAGTAACCTTCCTTCCTCTTTTACATTGTTTACATTAGTTTTTGTTCTGTCCACTAAAATCAATGAACAGCATCTGTAAAAAAAGTGTGCTTAATAGTATGTATGGCCTTTTGTATGAATTGAGTAGTGCTGCCCATATTCTCTCATACTTGTCGTAATCTCAAGAATTTATATCTATTATTCAGATCTTCAACACAATGCTTGGTCAAGGCTGAGAAGCATCAACTATTCACTGATCTTCGTAATTGTCTTGATGCTGTGGAACCTATAGATGGAAAGACATTGGATGAAGTGGTGAATTTCCAAATCTGTTCATCTTTGGGGTTTCTATTACATTTACATTTCCTTTCTCTTTTCAAACTGTTCATATCATTAATTGCTTTGTAGGTGGAAAGAGTGAAATCTGCAACTAGATCTTTAAGAAGTGTTCTTCTTTCTCCATCATTTTCTGAGTTCTTTTCGGATAATGGGCCAGTTGATATGATGGATGAAGATGCCATATCAAACCTTTCTGTACGAGTCAAGTTAAGTTTGACAGTTTGGGACTTCGTTATTCCAACAACTCCCTCACTTCCTGCTGTATTTGGTGTATCCTGTATTTTATTAAGTTGATTTCTTTCTGTATTTATAATTTTTTTAGGCTTCCACCTTATGAATGAGAACACAGACTAAAGGGTTTTAGTCTTCACTTTATCCTCGTCTAATAATTAAATTCAGATTATATTTGGAATGGCTGATGAAAGTTAGAGGTGTTTCATTTTCTCTCTAGAGAACATGTTGTCTGCTTAACCATGTATCTAGATATCTGATACTGTAATTGAGGATCGGTTTGGTGTCGAACATGGGAGCAGTGAGTGGTATGATGCATTGGAGCAGCATTTCAAGTGGCTTCTTCAGTACAGAATCAGCCCATACTTCTGTAGATGGGGTGATAGCATGCGTGTTTTGACTTACACATCTCCCTGGCCAGGTAACAAAGTGAATTTTCATTAACCTACTTTTACAATTGTGAATGCTTCTTCTTGTTCCCTCTTTGATATATATTTTACCTCCTCTACTACTGCAGCGGATCATCCAAAATCAGATGAATTATTTTCAGACCCACGGCTAGCAGCATATGCTGTTCCACACAGTCCGGTGGTCTCCTGGTATAGAGTTAGTTGCATGCTCACTTCTCTCAGGTATTTTGGTAGCAGAAACTGATACATGGCCATACTTATTGATGTGCAACAGTAATGAGGCAGCAAAGGATTACTTGCAGAAAGAAGTCGAGATACTGAGGACAAAAAGTCATTGGAAGAAAGCTTACTTTTACCTCTGGGATGAGGTATTATCTGTTTTTCAATTGGCTGAAAAATTAGCTGTTATGTTCTATTAATGAGACTTATAACGTCCATGAAAGGACAGTGTCTCTGCTTTCCTCTATTTATTATTTTTGGTCTCTACATTTCTATATCATTATACTTCTTTTTGCTGTGGTAGAAGTCTTTTATGATCTTTGTCGTATATCCAGTAGTTGGTGTTGGCAAATTGTCTGCTAGGTATTAGCATTATATGATAATCTTGATACATTGAAGAGAATGTATTTCTTTCTGCAGCCACTGAACATGGAACAATACGAATCTCTTTGCAACATTGCGAGTGGGATTCATGCTTATGCTCCCGATGCTCGTGTTTTAACCACTTACTATTGTGGTAAGATTTCACGCCCCACTTTGTTGAAGTTTTCTATTAACATGCCAGCTACCTTTCTCATAAATCATAATTTGCCCTTGAGTAATTGTTTATTAACTGTTTGTATGTGGATCAGATAGTTGCAACCACCCAAAATGATAGTATAAAGTTTATCACTTTCTCAGGGTACTTGGTTACTTCTGCATGTGGTAAAGAGGCGCCATGGTCATAGTCTGACTTCTAAAGGCGTATTGATCTGCTGCTCTAGTTGGCGTGCTATATTACTGAAATTATGTATTTCAGGAGTCATGTTGCTATTTTGACCTTGTAGAATTAGCAAGGTATCCTTTTCTTAACTATTGCGATGGTTCACCTGGTTTGCTTCTTTCGTGCAGGACCGAGTGATGCTCCTCTTGCACCAACTCATTTTGAGGCTTTTCTAAAAGTGCCAAAGTTCCTACGTCCTCACACTCAAATCTATTGTACAAGGTATCTCTTGCTTATTATAGCTCAAAGGGTTCTTCCTTGTGCTGAAGAATAAGTAAAACCTTTTGTTTTTGTGAGCAGTGAATGGGTATTTGGTAATCGGGAGGATCTTGTTAAGGATGTTATTTCTGAATTGCAGCTAGAAAATGGAGAGGTAATGCTTACTGGTGGATTTTGCCTATTTCTTTCTGTTTAGCGAGGTGAACCTAAACAAGGGTCTCTATAATTTTTTTATTATGACTTGAAATTAACCATTTTCTTATGATTCTTGGTAAGAATATTTCCTCAGATCAAGATTTTAGGATTAGAATGTTATTACTTACTTTCGTCCTAGCGAAGTGAACCGGTTCCTACTGGCTTGTTGAAATGTTTAGTGTACATACCACTGGTTGAATTGTGTCTCTGTCCTGCAAGTGTCTGGCGGACGACTTCATATTTTGTAAAAAAAAAATATATAAATAGGGTGAAAGCATCAAAGTTATGAGCACTATGAAACGTGATGTTGATGGGTGTGAGCTTTTATGTTAGGAATGGTGGACATACGTTTGCATGGGTCCATCCGACCCCCATCCAAACTGGCATCTGGGAATGCGAGGAACACAGCATCGTGCTGTAATGTGGCGTGTATGGAAGGAAGGTGGAACCGGTTTTCTGTATTGGGGCGCCAATTGCTATGAGAGGGCAACAGTTCCCAGTGCAGAGGTATTCACTCGGCATCTCAAGTCCACAATGACATTTCTGAACTCTTTCAAAGAAAACAAAAGATTCCTGAAAATGCAAAATATGTCTTTGTTTGTGCAGATAAGATTTAGGCGAGGCCTCCCTCCAGGGGATGGCGTTTTGTACTACCCAGGTGAGGTGTTCTCATCTTCAACTCAACCTGTTGCTTCACTTAGACTGGAGCGCATTCTCAGTGGCTTGCAGGTAAGGCAAATTCCGTGTCAGCCACATTACTCGGCTTATTTTAAATTAAGTAAAATAAAATTGAACGATATGTAATTGTAGATATCCCATTTTACCAGTTTACAACCAATTTATGTTCATTCTGCTCTTAACTTGGATATAGGATTATGAATACCTGAAGCTTTATGCCTCAAGATATGGAAGGGAAGAGGCACTTGGTCTTATAGAGAAGACGGGTGTTTACTTAGGTCCCGAGCGATACACTTTGGAACATATGGCGATCGATATAATGCGAGGTGAGATTTTCAACACCTGCAGATCATCAGGGTCATAAATGCTTTATTTTTGTGATCCCATTTTCTTTAATATATTAGACATTCTTAAGTCTATGCAACAGTAAAAGGCAAAATTCGTAACACCTCATGTTTGTGTCAACTTGTAGTTTAAGTTGAAGCTCCATATTATGTTATGTTGTCCTTTATTTTATTTATTTTTGTGTTTAACAAGTATTTGGATGTGATATAATCTTTCAATCCCATTGTAATTATTTAAATGATATGAATAGGCTGAATTCATAAACGAAAAAAAAATGAGAGATGAAACGATTAATGCAAGTTTATATTTATATTTTTATTGTTTAATTTTTTTAGGGTTGTAATCTGAAATTTAGTGTCAACAAGAATTCTAATAATTCGAGCCATTTTTATCACCACATCAGTGATTAATTTGTTGATAATTTTTTATTCTATAAGACGTATTTAAGATAATGAATTAATTAATGCCCCATTACAAGAATTGTAGCGTATCGTGTGGTAATAATTTTTTATTGGTTCAATAACTTAATTGGGTGTGAAAAAATTTAAGTGCTTATTGGTTTTTTTTTCTTTGAAAAGTTTAAGGGCTTCCCCTTAAGCTATAAACTTGCGAGAGACTATATATAGAGAGAGGGGACATACCTAAGATTTTATGTTAGGGGAAGACTTATAAAATTTTAGAGAGACAAAATTAAATTTTTAATAAAAAATATATATAATTTTTTTTAAATCATACATGAATTTTAAATTTTTGGGTAAGTCAATTCCTCTCTCTACATATATATTTGGACATATACATAGTTTAATGTTAGGAGGTGAAACTCTTACAAAATTATATATATATATATATATATAATTTTAAATAGTGGAAAATTATATGATTAATTGATTGTTTGAAATTTTAAAGGGTACAACCGCACAATAATAACTTTCTCGGTTCATCTACAAATTATTGAAATATTAAAAAATCTAAAACCTTAGAAATTAGGAAGACATAATTATCTACCAATTAAAAATAGGGTAATTATTTTATATATTAGCGGTGAAAATTTTTAGTTTCTATAATCACTTTAATTTTAGGATTTAGTTTAGGGTGTAGCATTTAGGGGTTTAGAGTTTAGGGTTTATAGGTTAAAACCTAAATCCTTATTATATTATCCTAAAAATTAAACCCTAAGCTCTAAACCTTAAATTATAACTATTATCCCTAAATTTTAAACCCCTACACTAAAACCCTTAAACTCTACACCTTAAATCCTAAAACTAAGGCACTTGTGTAAACTTTTAGTTTCTGCTGCCACTGTATTGGATTTAAATTCTTAAAATATATAATATAAAATTATTGATATATAAAAATACAAATACATAAATTACTATGAGTAATATTTTGATCTATAGGTTGTGTAAACTTTGTAGCCTAAAACCTTAAATTCTAGTACCTAAATCCTACACCCTAAACCGTAAAATTAAGGCACTTGTAGAAATTTTTAGTTTCCACCGCTAGGTGGATATAAATTTTTAAAATATATAATATAAAATTATTGATATAAAAAATATAAACACATAAATTACTGAGTAATATTTTGATCTATAGGTTGTGTAAACTTTATAACCTAAAATCCTAAATTATAGTACCTAAAATTTAAACCTCTAAACCAGGGCAGACCATAGTAGGAGCCGGTGGCCCTGGCTCCTCGAAAATTCTAGAAATTCAACATTTAGTCCTTCAAAGTTTTAAAATTTTAATTTAACCATTTTAAAAATTTTAAATTTTTTTGTTATGTTTTAAAATTTTAAATATTTTTAATTAAGTCCTCTTTTAAATTTTCTAAAAATTATCATTAAGTCTCATATTCTTAAAAAAATTAGTTAGACTCTTTTTTTTGAAAAAATTAATTTAAACTTTCAAAATTTTGAAAATTTTAAGTAGATCTCTCAAATTATGTTGTCAAGATCCGCCTCTACTATAAACTTTAAATAGGGAAAAAAATTATTTCATGAATCATCCTTAGCTCCTCACCACATTATTTATAGGCCATGTTTGACAATTAGCAGATAGCTGATTACATTAGCTGATAGCTTATTGCATTAGTTGATTTGACTAGAGAATTATATTAGTTGATTGTATGAAAGTGTTTGGTAAAAGCAACTGATAGCTAATAGTTGTTTGATTATTTAAACAAACAAAATATTTTTCATTTAAAATTACTTTTAAATCACTAATTTTTGTATTTAGATTATGTATTATAAATTTTTAAATTTTATGTGTTTCCTATGTGATTTTAAAAAAAAATGATTTTTTTTTAAAAAAATGAACAGGGTACTCGGTACTCGATTTTGCGGGCACCCAACTAGCGGGTACCCGAAAACCACGGGCAGGGACACAGGCCGAAAAATATGTTACCCGAAGAACCGGGTACCCGGATTTAAATACCCCTAGTTACAATGCTGACGTGGCAGTCCATGATGCTGATGTGGCAATATACGTGAGACATTGAGTGGCAGAGGGGGTTGAATTGATTATTTAACAAAATTCGAGGGCATAATTAATTTTTTTACCGAATTTAAGGGCATAACTACTTTTAAGTGAAAGTTCGATAACTTACTTAATCTTTAAGCTAAAAAATATTAACATTTAAATAATATTTAAATATTCATAAAATATTAAAAATAAAAACACTATAATGAATTTAAAAAATTAAGTAAAAAATTTAAAATTAAAATATCAAAAGTTATAAATATAAAAAATCAAATTTAAAAATATTTATAATCGTACTAAAATTCTCTTTTATTTTCTACATCAAATATTAATGAACATCAATTTGATGTAGAAAAGCGAAAGAAAATTTGAGTTTTATTGTTACTCTAATATAAGGTTGATTTCACGGAAAACTTGTATAACGAATGGTAATACTTAGACTGGTGAAGTTTAAAACTTTTTTCAATGAAAGTGTTTAATTTTTTAATAATTTATAAATATTTTTTATTGAGTTTTTATATTTAAATTTTATCATTTTATAATTTTTAATATATTTTAAATTTTTTATATTTTTTATTTTCAGTAATTTTTTGAATATTTTATTTATTTTTATTAACTTTATGGGTTTTTATTGAAATATTAAAGAATGTTTTGATTTTTTGTGAATCACTTTGCTTATTTTTAAAGTTATCAGGGACCCAAATGATATTTACACCAATTTGTTAATCAATTTATTATATATTCTATTTGTAAAAGTTTAACTCGAAAACCAAATTATTTATCTAATTTTATTCAAAAATTACATAAATCGATTAAATTAACTTGAAATACAAACAAATTATTTATCTAGTTTTAATATTTTAAAATTTTAATAATTTCCTAAATTTTTATTTTTTAACTTAAATATTAAAGAAGTTATCTAACTTTTAATTAAAATCAATTATCCCCCTCAATTCGGCAAAAAAAAAAAATCAATTATGCCCTCGAATTCGGTTAAAATAGTCAATTCAGCGCCCTCCACCACATCATTATCCATGTGGACCTCCACGTCAGCATCGTGGACCACCATGTCACCACTGTTAACTGCCACGTCAGAACTGTAACAATCAACGTCGGTCGTAGGATCAATTTGATCGATTTCACAGATTAAAAGATCATATTAGGTGCATTTTTCTTTTAAAGACTAAATTAATTTTATGGATTGTACTCAAAAAGCAAAAGTAGCCCCTTAGCAAAAAAAAAAAAAAAAATTAATACTAACCAGTAACCACTACACCCATCATTAAGCTCTCTTATTCTTAAACCCGCCACTACAATACAACATGAAAATAGTATAATTATTCTTCTTGTTTTATTTTCTTTAAAGAATTTTCAATATAAATGTACTCTTTAAAATATAAATTTTTACACCAGTAATTTATTAAAATAATCTTGCTGAAAGTTTGTTCAATGACGTTACGTGACCAAAATATTAAATAAAATATATAAAATCATTTTTAATTAATATTATTAATTTATACAAATAATTTTTTTATTAAGAACAATTAGATTATAAAACTGATTCTAACCACTACATTGCATTATTAAGCTTAGGTATATATATATATTGGCACCAAAATGTACTATTCTCGTTGGTTATATATATATATATATATATATATTGTCACGAGTGATGAGAAATTGTCATTTTCTTCCTTTTTATCCTAAAAGTTATTAACATCCAATAAGAATTTGCGCGTTTTTATTGGTTGCGAAAATAAAATTATAATTATTTAATAGAAATATTTTAATACACATGTTGTATAGATTATAGGTCTATTAATTTTAGGGTTTAGAGTTAAGGCCTGAAATTTAACATTTATACTTTATAAGTTATGGTTTCAAAGTTTATGATAAGAAATTTAGAGTTTATAGTTCAAATAGAAAATTGTATATATTTTTACACAACTTGTGGATCAAAATTTATTTCTTCATTAATTATGTACTTTTTTCAACAAAAAGAAAAGCTAAGTACCTAAATGTGAAAACTTAAGAGGCTAATTTTACACATAAATCTTAAGCTTATCCGTTTGTTGGGTAAAATTACCACAATAATCCCTATTCCATATAGAGGACCAAAATGCAATCTGTATTATAGTACAATGACTGTTGTGAACTTGTGATATTTTTACCTCGATTTCTTAACCTTTTCAAGCAGGCAAAAGCTCACTCTCATAAGCAGTAATGCAATTAAAATCCATTTCTTAATTTGATCTTTAGGGAAATTTCAATCATATATTAAAAATATGTAAATAAAATTGTACTACTTGTATTCGCAAAATAAAATAGAATAAAATTGCGGCTTCATAAGCTTACAAATGAGAGGAGGGATGTTACTTATAACCATGACTCAAAGTCAAAACTTTCATGGCTGGCATGAGGTGTGTAACACCCGGGTTCGGGGGTCGGGTGAAAATATTAATTTAAAAATAGTTTGGGTTTCGGTTTCAAATTTTAAATAATAAAATAATGACTTGGGCCTCGGGTTTTATTTAGTTGGACTACATTTTAAACAAGCCCACATAGCCATGGGTGTCATCCATTGTAATTCCCTTAATTCATTAAGGGCATTTAGGTCTTTGGACCTTTAATTTTAAACCAACCTAAAATAAAACTTTTGAGTCATCTTCTTCCCTCTCCCTATCCTCCCCTTTCCAACGACAACATGAACCCCACCCCTCCTAAATACTATTCCATTCAATATCTTACTCATCTTTGAAGGTTTTGCAAAGGTAACTTCGTTTTTGACTTACCCACATTATTCTCTACGTGTTGACACCTTTTATATTCATTTTTATGCATGTTTTTGAGATTTGGAAATTTGAGGATTTTGGATAAAAATGTTGCCTTTATGGCCTTTGACTAAAGATTTTGGTTTATTGTTAGTATGGGGGTTGTTTGTAGTCCATGAGACTCACTATATATGATTTTTAAAGAATTTTATGCTAATTCCCGAAATGGAGTTTTGGGGAGGTTTTTGGGAGGTTTAGGATTGAAATATGGGGGTGTTCTATGTGGAAATGAGAGGGCCAATGGAAGGCTACATGTAAGGGAAGTTTTGGAGACTTTAGGGAGTAGTTTGAAGGATGAAATCAATGGTTTTAAGGGCTGCTCGGAAATTGGTATTTTGGGCTTGTTTTCAATGTGAAAATTGAAGTCTTGTGCTTAGTATATTATCCGGGTTGAGTATTTTAGATCATGGACTGACTTGAGGTTATTTGATTGGTGTTGGAATGCTTAGAATCAAGGAATTTGGTTGGTGAAGCTTCGGGGACAAATCCGGAAATTTTGGAGTCTTGAGCTTGGTCTTCGATCTCCTCTTGGGTAGCAACGGTGAGTAGAATTGTTGATTTTTGCATTGAGCTCGATATGGATTCCTTTGGGGTTTGGGTGAGACCTTGAGGGGTCATCTAAACCCGTGTGTAAGCCTCTCTACTCCCATGTTGTTGTGATATGTTGGATGCTTATATGTCATGTTCATTAAGTTCATTTTGAGTTGTTAATTGTGTAGTCGAGTTGAGTTCGTGCCTCACGTGATGGTGGTCTAAACTACGGTGATGTGTAGTCCCACCGGTAGTGACTAGTAGGGTAGTGCCTTGATGTGTAGTCCCATTGGACACCCACTAGTCGAAACGGTGATGTGTAGTCCCACCGTAAGTGTATGTTGGTTGTGCTTGTGCAAACCAAAAGTTGTGGTTGAGATGGACCCTTATGCATCCATTGTTTTCTTGCATATAAATCGTGTTTTGGAAAACTACATGTTGTGAATTATAGAGCCTCTCTCACTAAGCTAGTTGCTTATGCTCTTTGTTTTCAACGTGCAGATCGTTAGAGTTCGGGAGGCGAGAGGGCGAAGGAGGAGCTTTTGGGAGTTCTCAAGCAAGTTTAAGTATGGTTTGTTTTTGCAATAATGTCTAGACAATGGGGTATAGAATGTTAGGAGTTGGGGTCAAACTCCTTAGGAAGTCATGCTTGAAATTGTTAAACTTATGTTGCGTGTTATGCTTTTGCTTCTCGGATTATGCTCTATGCCTCTTATGTGGTTTAATTGCTTATGCCTGAATTTGTATGATTTTGGCCTAGGTAGGCCTTATGTTGTCTTCTATGTGAAGGATGACTTATGCTTGCTAAGTATGCTTCTTGTAGACTTGTATGGAGCCTTGTTTGGTATGTTATCGTTGGTTTGAATGCCCCTCATGTTAAGTCCTGTTTGTGGTTGATGCATGTATGCTTGTGTGTGCTTAAGGGTGTCTAAGTATGCATCTAGAACCTTGCAAGATGTTATCAAACGGTGAAAGGAGGTGTCGCAGAGCAGGGGGTATCGATACGGTTAGACCCGTATCGATACGGCCTTCTTGTTCCAGGCCTTCCGTTTCGATACGCGGGGAGGCGTATCGGTACCTTTTTGGCCACTGGAGCCACTGTCCATCTTGGTATCGATACCGGCCTCAAGCGTATCGGTACGATCAACTAGTGTTGACCGTGGGAAGTCAACCTTTGACGACGGTATCGATACACCCCCAAGGTGTATCGATACGGTCTCCACGGGTTGACTCCGACCTTTGACTTAGTCAAGGCGTATCGATACACCCCTTAGGTGTATCGATACCCCTGTTGTTAAACCTGAAAATTTGCCTTATGGTTGTGGAGTTAAGCTCGTTAGATTGTTTTGGTTATGTTATTCCGCTGTTTGATCACTTAGGGTTAATTACTCATCTAGACGAGATTTAAAATGGAAAAAAATATAGGGTTGCTAACCGAGGGGGAATCCTTTAGGGGTTTTCACTCGGTTTTCCCCGTGTAGCCCTCATGGACCGGTCATCCGGCCAGACCGGGACAAGGGGGTTACAAGGTGATTATAAGTTTAGTATCATTTAAAGAGATTTTGAGTTAAAAAATTTGTGTATGTAGAAAATTTACGTTCATCAAAGCTAGATGTGCGACGTGGGTCAATCTAAATTAATCAGGATAAAGTCATTAAGAATGAGAATAACAACTACAAAAATCACACAAGAAGACATTCTTAGTGTGTGCATTTGGGTGAGGATTTTAAAATTTTGGAGATTTTATAATTGTTAATATTACGAAATGAATCATTTTAAAATGCTATCATTTGTGTGTATTTTTGATTGGATAAATAATTGTTTTAGATAACTTTAGACTATTAGAATTTTACTAGTTTAAAAATAACTTATATAAAGATATGAAAAACTATTTTATACATTGACGGTAGAAAATTTGTTTTTCACGAGCGAATCTAATTTGGGGTTTAAAAGTTTAGTTTAGGTCTTAGTGATTAGAATTTAGGTTTTAGGTTTTAGAGTTTAGAGATTATAGTTTAAGATTAGAGATTCAGATTTTAGTTTTTAAGTAAAATTATGCATGTTTGTAGATTATTTTTGTCACTCTCAATGCATAGAATAATAAAAATAATATACAATATAAACAAAAGGGTGTTTCAAAAATATCCAACCCGATAAAAATATCCGAGTAATTTTCCTAAAAATAAAATTTTTGGGTCGAGTATCCGACCCGTTAAATATCACCTAAATTATTTCTTAAACTCATAGAATTTTAATATTTCTAAATGTATTAGTTATCTAAATAAAACAATCATAGATATTTTAATTTAAAAAATAAGTTCTCTACTCCAAAATTTTATTTATATTTGTTTAAAAATGTTTTTCCACACAAATAATGGGAATTTGGATGAATATTACTTTTTAGGAAATTATTTGGACAGATACATCATCTAGAAATCATTTGGAAAAATATTCTTATTTGGTATACGTAAGGCAAACTCGTGTTTGACTAAAAGCGAGTTTTAAACATGTATTTGGCTAAAAGTGAGTTCTGTAGCGAGTGAGTAGGTAAAAAATAATAATTTACTAAGTTTTTTTTTTACACAAAACTCGCGTTTGGCCAAACACGTAAAATTCGCTTTTGGCCAAATTCGAGTTTGCCTTACATGTACCAAATAAGAAGTATTTTTCTAAATGATTTCTAAAGAGGGTATTTATTTAAATAATTTCCTAAAAGGAATATTCATCCAAATTTCCTCACAAATAATGTGAGAATCACCGACAGGATATTGAGCAGGTGAGATACAGAAATCATAGAGATATAAAGGGACCATTTTGTAAAAGAAAACAAGAGAGTATTGCAGCCAAAAGATAAGGACTCTACGGTGAAAGCACGTTGCCAAATTAATAAATAATATAAAAAGAGTAAGTGCATTGGTGACTCAATCAAACATCATCCATGCGTTGTGTCAGGTATGTAGGTTGGGCTAAAATGCGGCCTCACACAATTTTTTTTATCATTTTTATAAAAAATGTTAGGTTATCCAATAATAATGGGTATATTGTATATATGTATAATGTATGTTGTTATTATAAAGTTTAACATGAAAAATTAAGTGACCAATTATGTTACACGTGTTATAGGTATTAAATTGTCATGGAATTAAAAGTGTAGATACCGTAAGTTATATTTATAACTCAATGAGGGGTAGAGTTGTAAATATTAATAAACTGATTTTAATTTAGTTTATATAAAGGGTAGTGGTCCCCGAAATCTAGGTTAACTTGCACATCTCTCTTTCCCCGTTAGAGAGTTGTGTGGCAAGAGGTAACCTATTATCTTGGAAGATCAAACCCTCTCTGAAAAATCTCCGTCAATAGATTCAGGTACGCTTCCGCAAATCTAGTCTTTGTTCTTAATGATTTGGCATGTATGGGTCTTGGGTTTATATTCATATGAATATATTTTGACTACAACAAGTGGCATCGAGCCCGGTTATGTCGAATCATTGAGATCATATTTTTAGGTTATTAATCTCCCATTTTATTTGCCTATTTGAAATCATAGTCTGAATATATATGGTGATTTGAGTTTTGTCGTTAGATGATTTTAATTGGAATTTGGATATTATATTAGGATTTGATCTTATTACCTTTTGAAATTTCAATTGATTCGTGTATATATATAATTCATCATATGCGTCATATGCGATAGCCTTCTATTGCGTTAGTAATTGGGAATTAGCTATGATGTTTGTGTTTTGTGCAATTTCAAACTTTTGAAGGCGTGATTCACGTTTAGAAATTAATGGCCTTTATATCTATGTTAGTTCTTTATGGTAGGTTACTGGAAATTAAATTTTAACTTTAGTATATATATATATATATTTCCAGAATATGAAATTGCCTTTAAAGGTTGCATTGTTTTTGCTCGTTTAGCAATCGCATACTTAGGTTACAATTATGAAATATATATTCTATTTAAAATATATATTCAATTCGGTTGGATCAAAATTTTAATTTTGAACATTGGGTATTAAGATAAATCTTTAGAAACAAATAAAATTCATGTTTTGGCTATGTCTAATATTTTAGTGGGTTAATTGAAACACATGTCACTAAAGTGACCGCTTCTGCGTAGATTAACTTATTTAAAATATCAAGATGTTTGTATTTTTGTAATTCATGCGCTTATTAATTGGCCCAAAGGAAAATTAATATTTGGCCGAATTTCAACGACACCTGTGGTAATAAACGCGTGACAATTATAAGGTATTTTATGTGTGCAATACATTAGTCTAGAGATTAATCTATTGTTCGACATAGTTTATTGTCAATGTTTGATTACTACAACAAGAGTACCGCTTACTGTTAATATTACTGTCCAAAGACTTGATATTAATGTTGTGTTTGGTATCTTGAAGGGAATTAGTCATTTATTTAAATTTATTTGTTTACTTATGAAATATTGATGTGAATTGTGAGCCTGTTTTATTTTTATTTTGTTCTAATATTCATCCAGTTCTTCTGTTGCCACGATATCTTATAATATCAGTTCTATACTCATGCTTAATGGGACAAATTTCAAGGAATGGAAAAGGCACGGACTTATAGTACTTGGATGTACGGACATAGACATTGCATTAAGGCAAGAACAACCTGCACCTCTCACTGCGGATAGCACCCCTGATGCCAAAAAAGATTTTGAGAGGTGAGATTGTTTTAATCGCACGAGTCTGATAATCATGAAACACAACATTTCGGAAGCCTTTAGGGGCACTGAATCTGAAGAGATTACTCATGCCAAGTCTTTCCTTGACGATCTTGAGCAACGTTATGCTAAAAATGATAAGGTTGAAATGACATCACTCATGACTTCTTTGATGTCTATGAAGTATAAGGGTCAAAGAAATATAAGGGAGTACATTATGGAGATGTTCCATATCGCTTCAAAACTTAAGGCACTTAAAATCGAGCTTTCTGAAGACTTGCTCGTTCTTATGGTTTTAGTATTACTTTCTGCACAGTTTAACCAATTTAAAATTAGTTATAACTGTTAAAAGGAGAAATGAACTCTAAATGAGCTCATTTCTCATTGTGTTCAAGAGAAAGATAGGTTGAAGCGTGATAAAACTGAAAGTGCTCATTTGGCCAGTGCCTCTAAGGATAAGGGCAAGAAAAGAAAATATTAGAATGAAACTGCTAAGGGTCCAGCTCAAAAGAAACAAGAGCAAGTTCTAAATAATTGTTACTTTTGTGACAAGCCTGGACACTTGAAGAGAGATTGTACCAAGTATCATGCATGGCGTGCTAAGAAAGGTATGAATCTTATTTTGGTCTGTTATGAGGTTAATTTAGCTTCAGTATCTAGAAACACTTGGTGGTTAGATTCTGGTGCTACTACTCACATAAGTGTTTCTATGCAAGGTTGCCTGAGCTACCAAAAGCCAAGTGATGGTGAAAGAAACATTTTTGTGGACGATGAAAAATCGGTAGAAGTTGATGCAATTGGGCATTTTAGGTTGTTATTGGGAATAGGTTTTTATTTGAATTTGAAAGACATTGTAACACCCGAATTCGGGGGTCGGGTGAAAATAGTAATTTAATAATGGCTCAGGTTCGGTTCCAAATTTTTAAATAATAAAATAATGGTTTAGGCCTCGAGTTTTAAGACAAATAAAATTAAGTTGGACCATATTTTAAACAAGCCCACATGGCCATGGGTGGCACCTATTGTGGTTTTCCTTTTTCATTAAGGGTATTTAGGTCTTTGAACCTTTAATTTTAAACCAACCTAAATAATGTTTTTTTAGTCATCTTCTTCCCCTCTACTATCCATTCCATCGACAAAAAAATCCTCTCTCCTTTGGAGCACTATTCCATTTCATAACTCACCCATTCTTGAAGGTTTTTCAAAGGTAAGGTCGTTTTTGACTTGCTCTCATTATCCTCTACTAGCACATACCTTTATTTTCTAGAAAACTCATGATTTTAGTAATTTGGGTGTTTTGAAATTTTGATTAAAAATGTCATTTTTAACATCCTTAACTTAGGTTTTCGATTTATTAATGTTATATGAGTTGTTTTGAGTCCAAAGGGGTCCAATGGGTATGATTTTTACAAGGTTTGGGGTGATTCCCGAAATGGGATTTTGGGGAGGTTTTTGAGAAGTTTTAAGTTGAGTTTTGGGGGTGTTTTAGGTGAATATAAGAGGGCTGATGGATAGGCTACATGTAAGAGAAGTTTTGGAGACTTTATGGAGTAATTTGAGGGTTGAAATCAATGGATTTAAGGGGTGTTTAAAGGCTGCTCGGGAATTGAAATTTTGGGCTTGTTTTCAATGTAAAAATTGAAGTCTTGTGCTTGGTATGTAATCCGGGTTGATTATTTTGGATTATGGACTGATTTGGGGTTGTTTACTTGGAGTTGGAATGTTTAGAAACGAGAAATTTGGTTGGTGAAGCTTCGGGGACAAATCCGGGGATTTCGAAGTCTTGAGCTTGGTCTTCGATCTTCTCTTGGGTAGCAACGGTGAGTAGAATTGTTGATTTATGCATTGTGCTCGATATGGATTCTTTTGGGGTTTGGGTGGGACCTTGAGGGGTCACCTAAACCCGTGTGTAAGCCTCTCTACTCCCATGTTGTTGTGATATGTTGGATGCTTATATGTCATGATCATTAAGTGCATTTTGAGTTGTTAATTGTGTAGTCGAGTTGAGTTCGTGCCTCACGTGATGGTGGTCTAAACTACGGTGATGTGTAGTCTCACCGGTAGTGACTAGTAGGGTAGTACATTGATGTGTAGTCCCATTGGGAATCCACTAGTCGAGACGGTGATGTGTAGTCCCACCGTACGTGTATGTTGGTTGTGCTTGTGCAAACCATGTGTTGTTGTTGAGATTGACCCTTGTGCATCCATTGCTTTCTTGCATATAAATCGTGTTTTAGAAAACTGCATGTTGTGAATTGTAGAGCCTCTCTCACTAAGCTAGTTGGCTTATGCTCTTTTTGTTTCCAACGTGCAGATCGTTAGAGTTCGGGAGGCAAGCGGGCGAGAGAGGAGCTTTTGGAGTTCTCAAGCTAGTTCAAGTATGGTTTGCATTTTGTAATAATGCCTAGACAATGGGGTATAGAGTTAGGAGTTGGTGTCAAACTCCTTAGGAAATTCATGTTTGAAGCATGTTAAACTCATGGTTGTGCTATGCTTTTGCTTCATGGTTTGTGGTCTATGATTATCATATTGCTTATTAGAACATGCTTAAATTGTGTATGGTGTAGGCCTATGTATGCCTTATATTTGACTATCCTTTGTGAGGAGTTCTATGCTTGCTAAGTATACACATTTTTGTGGAATTGCACGAAGTCTTGAATTGTATGTTTTTCGTTAGAGTAAATGCCTCGCATGTTAAATTCTGATTGTGGTTTGATGTATGTATGTTTGTATGTGCTTAGGGGAGTCCAAATATGCATCTAGTGTCGGGTTTGTGGTCACCAAGTTGGAAAAGGTTGAGTTGCAGAGTAGGGCGTATCGATACGCCTAAGGGCCGTACCGATACGGTCTTGCCTGCAAAGCTCAGTTTTGGCTGGGCGTATCGATACGCGGGGGCGTATCGATACGGTTTTTGGTCACTGGAATTCAGTTTGTGTTGGGCGTATCGATACACTGGTGTATCGATACCCTCCAAAGTTACTGGAATTTGGAGAATTGGGGATGAGAAGGGCGTACCGATACGGGGCACACGCGTATCGATACGAGACTACCCTGTTGACCAAGAAGGATTGACCGAGAAGGGCATATCGATACGCTCATGGGCAGTATCGATACGGTTTTCTCGGTGTTGACTTTTTGGGTTGACCTGGCCAGGGCGTATCGACACCCCTAGCTAGGGTACCGATACGGTCTGCCCTGTAAGCTAAAAAAAAGAACTAAGTGTGTATGGTCGGGGTTCGAATGTGATCTTTTTGGATGTCTTCCGCTGGTGTGAATCACTTAGGACTTAATACTTCTCTAGACAAGATTAAAATAAAAAGAAAAAAAATTCGGGTTGCTAACCGAGGGGGAACCTTAACGGGTTTCACTCGGTTTTCCCCGTGTGGCCCACTCGGATCGGTCATCCGGCCAGACCGGGCCGAGGGGGTTACAGACACTTTTGTTGTTCCGTCTTTTAGGCGGAATTTAATTTCAGTTTTTTTATTAGACAAGTTTGGATATTATTGTTCATTTGAAAACAATCAATTTACTTTGTCTTTAAATTCAAGTATTGTCAGAATTGGTTATTTAAATGCTCATGACAACTTTTATTTGCTAGATACAATTGCATCATATAATGAAACCTTGCACGTAGAATCGTGTGGTACTAAACGCAAATTAAATAAGGAAAATTTGGCATCACTATGGCATAAGCGCTTAGGTCATATCTCAAAAGGTAGGATTGAGCGACTTATATCTAATGGTATTTTAGAGTCTCTTCACTTTTCAGACTTTAATGTTTGTGTTGATTGTATCAAGGGAAAGCAAACCAAAATTAAGAGATTAGGTGCCAACAAATCTACAGACGTCTTAGAATTAATTCACACTGATATTTGTGGGCCATTTCTTACGGCATCTTGGAATGGTCAACAATATTTCATAACATTTATAGACTATTACTCACATTATGGGTACCTATATCTCATTCATGAGAAATTTCAATTTTTGGACGAGTTCAAATCTTATAAGGTTGAAGTTGAGAATCAACTCAACAAAAGAATTGAGAAAGTTAGATCTAATCGTGGCGGTGAGTACTACGGTAGATATGATGGCTCAAGTGAACAACGTCCATGACCATTTGTGAAATTCTTATAGGAATGTGGTACTGTCCCACAGTACACCATGCCAGGAACACCTGGTATGAATGGTGTATCTGAGAGACGTAATAGGACTCTTAAGGATATGATAAGAAGTATGATTGCCTATTCTACCTTACTTGAGTCCTTCTGAGGAGAAGCAATAAAGACAACAACATATATTTTGAATAGAGTACCAACTAAAGAAGCTGTAAAGACACCTTATGAGCTTTGGATAGGTCAAAAACCTAGTCTAAGGCACTTTTACATTTGGGGATGTCCAGCTGAGGCAAGGCCTTATAGGCCACATGAAAAGAAATTAGACTCCAAAATTGTGAGTAACTACTTTATTGGATATTCTGAGCAATCTAGGGGCTATAAATTTTATGATCTCACGATTAAGAATATTTTTGAGATGGAAACTGCAACATTTTTTGAGGATGTTGAATTTGGAGAGAGAAATAAGGTTAGAGACATTACTTTTGAAGAGGAATTGAGTTCCAACTCAATTCCTACTATAACTTTTGATAATGTTTAGGTTTCCATACCTGTCATTAATCAAGAAGTGAATTCGGAACCTCAACAAGATAATGTTGAACAACTTTCTTCTATTGAGGATGAGGTAATTGTTCCAAAAGAACAAATTCAACAACCTCAACAACAAGTGCCATTAAGGAGATTCACGAGAGAAAGGATAAATACTATTTCAAATGATTATACTGTATTTCTCCAAAAAAATGAGGATGATAATGGAATGATGGAAGATGACCCAATCAACTTTCATCAGGCCATGCAAAGTGTTAACTCTCAAAAGTGGATTGATGTCATGCAGGAAGAGTATAAATCCATGCAAGACAATAAAGTCCCATTACCTGAAGGTGCAAAACTAATTAGTTGTAAATGAATATTTAAAACCATTAAGGATGCAAATGGTAATGTTGAGAGGTATAAGGCACGTCTTGTAGCTAAAGGATATACTCAAAAAGAAGGCATTGACTTTAAATAGACTTTCTCTCCGATTTCATCGAAAGACTCTTTTAGGACAATCATAGTACTTGTAGCTCATTTTGATCTTGAGTTACATCAGATAGATATTAAGACTGTGTTTCTCACTGGAGACATTGAAGAAACAATTTATATGGTGCAACCAGAAAACTTTGAGTCAGGAGACCCAAAGCATATAGTTTGCAAATTAACAAAATCATCTATGGACTCAAGCAAGCTTCTGGTCAATGGTACCACAAGTTTCATTAAGTAATTGTCTCGTTCAGTTTTGAGATGAATGTCGTTGATGATTGTGTGTATCACAAGTTCAGTGGGAGTAAGCATATATTTTTGATTTTATATGTGGATGACATTTTGCTTGCCACGAATGATATAGGCTTATTGTACAAAACCAAGAGATTTCATCTAAGCATTTTGAAATGAAAGATCTTGGGGACGCTTCTTTTGTTTTAGTAATTCAGATACATCGAGATTGATCTCGGGGTATTCTTGGATTGTCACAAAAGAACTATATCGATAAAGTACTTAAAAGGTTTGTCATGCAAAATAGTAAACCAATGGACACCCCTGTCGCTAAAGGAGACAAGTTTTTTCTTTCCCAATGCCATAAAAGTAATTTTGAAATTCAAGAAATGTAGAAGATTCCCTATAGATTAGCTATTGGGAGTTTAATGTATTCTCAGGTCTGTTCGCATCCGGATATTGCGTACATTGTTGGGATGTTAGGCAAATATTAAAGCAACCTTAGTATGGACCATTGGATAGCAGCCAAGAGGGTTATGAGGTATATTCAGAGAACAAAAGATTACATGCTCACTTATAGAAAATCAGATCATTTGGAGGTCGTAGGGTATTCAGATTCTGATTTTGCAGGGTGCCAAGATAGCAAAAAATCTACATTAGGCTATATTTATCTATTAGCTGGAGGAGCTATATCCTGAAAAAGTGCTAAATAAACACTTGTAGCTTCTTGCACTATAGAAACAGAGTTTGTAGCATGCTATGAGACATCTAATAATGGAATATGGTTGTGGAACTTTGTCAATGGGTTGCGCATTTTGGAGAACATAGAAAGACCGCTTAAATTGTTTTGTGACAATATGTCAACAGTATTGTATTCCAACAACAATAGGAGCTCGTCTAAGTCAAAGCACATAAACATAAAGTTCCTAGTTGTAAGAGAAAGAGTGCAAAGTGGAAAAATATCCATAGAACACATTGGGACAAACTCTATGATAACGGATCCGCTCATAAAAGGTTTATTACCCAAGGTCTTTAATGAGCACACTGCTCATATGGGTGTTGTATCATTTGAGGATATTATTGTTTGAGTGAGAGTTTGTTATTTGTTTGCTTTATGTTTTATTTTGGACATTTATGTATTCAGTTATTTTTTCTGATCAGAAATGAAGTATTCAGTTTATTCACTCTTTTCTTATTTTGATAAGGACCCAACTTAAGTTTAAAGAGAACCAGTTGAAAATAGGCATGTTTGGTTCACATTTACATGTATTTTTCATGCTACACATCCATGGTTGATCTATGTCATTTGATTGTGTTTGTATACGTGACCATTGATGGGTCCAGTCATGATTGATATGGCGAAGACCGCTTTGATCCTATATAGATATAGTTGATGGACGAGATTGTTAAAGAATACCTATTGTATGATAGCAAATTTTTGAGCTCATAAGGTTATACATTTGTCAGAAAACATATGCTGCCCAAGTGGGAGATTGTTGGGTTATCCAATAATAATGGGCACATATGTATAATGTATGTTTCTATTATAAAGTTTAACACGAAAATTAAGTGACCAATTGTGTTACACGTGTTATAAGTATTAAATTTCCATGGAATTAAAAGTGTAGATATCGTAAGTTATATTTATAACTCAATGAGGGGCAGAGATGTAAATATTAATAAACTGGTTTTAATTCAGTTTATATAAAGGGTAGTGGTCCCCGAGATCCAGATTAACTTGCACATCTCTCCTTCCCCGTCAGAGAGTTGTGTGGCAAGAGGTAACCTATCATCTTGGAAGATCAAACCCTCTCTGAAAAATCTCCGTTAATGGATTCAGGTACGCTTCCGCAAATTTAGTCTTTTGTTCTTAATGATTTGGCATGTATGAATCTTGGGTTTATATTCGTATGAATATATTTTGGTTACAACAAAAAAACATAAGACTGAATAATATTGTAGGTAGAACTAATTTTTTTATTAATTATATAAAAATTTATGTAACTACATAAATTCTTATCAACCGGGTAAGAATTTGTGTAACTACACAAATTTTTATATTATAACATAAATTCTTACCATTTGAGTAAGAATTTGTGTAGATTGTAAGAATTTGTATATTTACACAATTTCTTACAAACTAAGTAAGCTTTTGTGTGGGGTCGCCTCATTTTAAGGGTGCCTCATTCTAAAACCACCCAAAGAATTTGAAGCTTTGTGTGCATAAAATTCCTGTTGAGACACTCATACACCAAAATCAAATGAACGATATGGGTTGATCCAGATTAATTAGGACAAAACTCTAATAATTAGGAGGACAAAAAAGCATTGTGTATACTTATTTAATTATAAAGTTTACAATGAATATGCCATTTTTCTTCCAGTTATAAACATTGCATTCAATTAATGTATTGTTATAAACATGTCATTGACCATTAAATACTAAACGAAAATAATGATATGATCTGGTATAATAACAATTTTGGTCTTCAAAATTTATACAATCTATTAATTTAATTTTTAATTCAAAACCATTCAATAAATTTAACCTTTCATATTTAAAAATCCCTTTATTTTAGTACTTATTCTTCTCCCAAAAATGTTATATTGATTTCCTATTACTTTTTTAGTATAATAAAGATGTTTTTTTTAATTAGATGCCCAAATTATTTTGGAAGAAGGTCAAAAATAGCCCCTAACGTTTCACCATTTTGCTTAGTTTAGCCTTATCTCTTTTTTGGTGCAAACAACCACCTAACGCTTCATTTTACGTTCAAATTTCACCATTGTTGGATGAAAACTGTTAGTCAACTAACGGTCAACGCCTGAGACTGACGTGGCATATCTGCAGGGCATGGCGAGATGATGTGACACTACCACATGGCACTTGCTGATGTGGCGATTGGTTAAAAATATTTTAAAAATATATTTTTAAAATAATTAATTATTTTTTTAATTTTTTAAAATGTCATCTCTGCAAAAATGTCACGTGGCAGTACCACATCATCTCTCCATGCTCTGTAGACATGCCACGTTAGCCTCAGGTGTTAACTATTATTTGACTAACGGTTATCATCCAACAATGGTGAAATTTGAACGAAAAATGAAACGTTAGGTGGTTGTTTGCACAAAAAAATAGGGATAAAATGACCAAACGGTGAAACGTTAGGTGGTTATTTGACTAACGGCTATTTTTGACCTTTTGCCAATTATTTTTTGGGCTAAGTAAGTGTCTAATGTTTCATTATGTGACTCATTTAAGATTCTCCGTTAATTCTCATCGTTAAAGGACACGTGTTATCTCCTAAAAAATCTAAAATTATATTAAAAATAAATAGAATTAATAAAACAAAATAAAAATATATCCTGAAATTTTTAAATAATCCTAAAATTCCTAAACCCCAAATTCGACCACTCCCATCGGCGTTGGTCGCGTTGCCGACGACGAAATGAAGCGCCCTCTGCTCGCTGAGCAACCCACATTTCGTTCGTCATTCGTCTTGCCGCCATTCGTCGCGAATCGTTCGGAGGAATCATTCGATATTTTTGACGTTTCACACGGAGACTTCAATTTTCTAACGATCGGGTGGTGGGGAAAACGGTAGTGATGGTCTGGTGATAAATGTGGTAGGCGGCAGCGTAGCAATCGGCGGCAGAATCGGTACAAATTGGGGTTTAAGTTTTGGGAGTTAGGAATTTTGAAATTCAGGGGCTGTTTTGTTAAATCTGAAAATTTTAAAAATTTTCTGAAAATTAAACAATTTTATTTATTTTAATATAATTTTAGAATTTTTAAGAGATGACATGTGTCCTTTAATAGTGAGAATTAACGAAAAAACTTAAATGAGTCACGAAATGAAAATTTAAGCACCTAATTAACCCAAAATAAATTTAAGCACCTAACTTGAAAAAAAACATAGTTTAAGCATCTATTTAACAGTTAAGCCTTCTCTCATTTAATTAATGATCACGTGGGTATAAACAATAAATGAGCGTCTAGAGTCACGACAATTTAACCCTGATTAAAGACAATGATTTGGACATTCAGATGGGTCTTTGTTTTGTGGTGGAGGCAGTAATGGGTGCTCTGTTGGAGAAAGATATTGGACTAGATTTCTCTGGTGAAAAACCCAGTCCATTGTGTAGGTGGAGAGAAAGGGACTCAACTTAAAAAGATTGAAACTTTAGCTTCGTATCATATGCTTGCAACTTGCAAGGACCTTCGTATCATAGGTGGAGAAACAATTTGTTTTAGAAAGAAGACCGTTCTTGTTTAGGATTGTGTGGAGAGAAAAAATAGATTAAATTGATAGAATTTTGAAATGTTAAGGGTTATTTTTTTAGAATTAAGGCAAAGTTAAACAAAGTGTAAAAATTGAGGACTAAATGTGTTATTATGCCAATTTGTGTTAACTGTCACGTCACCAACCGTTAAATTTTTAACGGCACTGGATCAATTTGTTATTTTTTTTAAGTCAGGGGACCAGTTTGTAACTTCTGATAGTCGGAAAATGCAAAAGATAATTAGAGTATAGTCGGGGGACTATTTATGTAGTTTACCCTTTATTTTATTTAGATAAACTAAATGCACAACTTCATTGTAAACTTTCTGAAATATTCATATTAGGTCTTATAATTTTATTTTCCCAAAAAAAATTGCACTATACTTATAATTCAAACAACGGCATAAATAAGTGTTTTCTTATGACTTTTAAATAAAATAAAAAATTTTAAAAATATCAAGTGAAAATATTGTGACATCAGCTGACTCTCAAAATTTAGTAGATTCAACCGTCAATATTAGTTAAAGTACTTAATTAATTCAATTTATCGGTTCAAAAGATTAATTTGATGCAAAAAATATCATAAACTTAATTATTTTTTCCTAAAAGTTTAAGAACTTCTCACACCATTCAATCTTCTTTAAAAATACATTTTATCGCTAAATAAGCCTAGCATGAGTAATACATAATGACTGAATGTCGAATCCAACAAATGTCTCAGTAGAAAAGTGAAGGATACTTATTTTAGTAGACACGAGTTCAAAGAACTTTATTTACAAAATATATGCGCATTGTCAAAGGATTAAGATTATGTATAAACAAATAATATCTTGTGATCCCATGTAAATCATTCAAAAGAAATAATGACAGGATATATATATATATATATCTCCCTCCCACATAGCGACACTGAGAATTCACAAATGAATCATCTAATTCTTGTTGTCGTGGCATTTCTCTGCACCCGTCTCCTGAAGTTTGCCTACTCCACCATATGGATCCCTTTGAGAATCCAAAGCCATTTCAAAAGCCAAGGAATAACCGGCCCCGGCTACCGTCCTATCTTCGGAAACATGCCCGAGGTCGGCCGTCTCTTCCAAGAAGCCACGTCAAAGCCATCTCCACTTCACAACGGCGACCACGATATCCTCCCCCGTGTGACTCCGTTCTACCACATCTGGTCCAACATGTATGGCAAACCGTTTTTGTATTGGGCCGGTTCAATACCAAGGCTAGCCATTTCTGACCCGGACATGATCAAGGAGATCACTATGAACACTGGAACTGGCTCGTTTGATAAAACCGGGTTTGACCCCAAGGGCAAGATTCTCTTCGGACAGGGACTTGTTGCATTGTTAGGCCAACAATGGGCACTTCACAGGAGGATTTTAAATCATCCCTTTCGCATGGAAAGAGTCAAGGTAATGATCATGTTTTTAATCATGTCTGGTCCGAACTTAATCGAACCCGAATCCGACTCAACCGAGATTATATATATATATGTAATTATGTATATGTAACATATGATGTATGAAACTTGTAAAAACCTGTCTTCAACAGGCCGGTTGGTTACCGGACATCATTGCGGAGACATGGAAAATGCTGGAGAAATGGGAAGAAACGAGAGCCGGGAGAGACGAATTCGAATTGGAAGTGTTCAAAGAACTTCATCATCTCTCAGCTGATATTATTTCAAGAACAGCATTTGGATCCTTTTATGAGGAAGGGAAACGAATCTTCATGTTACAAGAACAGCAGATGCAGTTCTTCTCTCTTGCAGTGGAAAGTCTTAATATCCCAGGCTTGAGGTAACATTTTCGGTCTATGTTATTCGAACTCTTCATTTTTTCTAAATTCGTCTATGTTCGACCGAGTGTCAGGTTTTTGCCAACTAAGAATAACAGAGAGATGTGGAGATTAGAGAAGGAAACTAATGATTCGATTCGGGCACTGATCGGAGCTAACAGCAAAAGCAGAGAAGATTCTTCGAGTCTGCTTAGTCTGTTGATGTCTTCGTACAAGAATCAGGATGACGAAGACGAGATGTTGGGAGACGATGAAATAATAGGCGAATTCAAGACCTTTTACTTCGCCGGAAAAGAAACATCGGCGAATGCTTTGTCGTGGGCGCTTCTGCTTCTGGCCTTGAATCCGGAATGGCAGGACAAGGCAAGAGAAGAAGTGGTTCGGGTTCTTGGAAACGACAAGGTTCCGGTTGCAGACAATTTGAAAGACCTGAAGATCGTAAGTTAACTTAACTCCTCTGTAATATTTGAACAGATTGAGGTAAGATTTTGTATAATCGATTTATGAACAGGTGAACATGATAATTGACGAAACACTCCGGCTCTACCCACCGATAGTAATGCTGATGAGAAAAGCATACAAAGATGTCAAGCTGGGAAACATCCACATTCCCGCCGGGACGGAGCTTTATCTGGCACTGGCCGCCGTGCATCACGACACCGGCCTATGGGGAAACGATGCTCACAAATTCAACCCGTCAAGATTTAAAGAGTCTCGAAAGCATTTAGCGTCGTTTATTCCGTATGGTTTGGGACCTAGGTTTTGTGTCGGCCAGACTTTAGCCACCGTGGAGATGAAAACCATTTTGGCTATGATTATCCGGCGATATTGTCTGGCCGTGTCGCCGGCGTACGTCCATGCACCCAAGCTGTTCATCTCGCTTGAGCCCCAGTATGGCGTACAGATAGTCTTCACAAGAACAACTTTATGATGCTTTTGAAGGGGTCTTGGTCGATCTATGTAAAATAAAGTTCTAATTCAGATATGTTAATGAACAACTTTATGATGTTTTTGAAGGGGTCTTGGTCGATCTACGTAAAATAAAGTTCGAATTCGGATATGTTAATGAACATTATCCAGTGTGTAATATAGACCGTCATACTTAAATCCCTACTTTTTGTACTTATTATCTCGTATATATAATTTATAAATCCGAGTAATAAAAAAATTTATAAATTTAAATATTTTTTTGACAAATTCTATCTGATCTTAATTCTAGAAGGAAGGGGAAAGAAATTCTAGAAAAAGAAAAAGGGTGCTCCTATTAAGTTTAAAACTCATAATCTAAAAAAATAAGAGAACAAAAATTATAACTTAGTCAACCGACCAAAAATTTAGTACGCGAAGTCTGATCCATAGACAATTGGTCAGAATTTGTAACAATTATGTATAGTGTTCACTAGGTGTTTGTACGTGATTTTTTTTTTGTGTTGTCATAGGATTTTAAAGATATAGTTTTAATGAAGAATTTTTATGTACACAAAATTTTAAAATTAAAATATATTTAAATAATGTCAAATTATTTACCACTTAAACCAGTCACGTTGATTGTTTGTACGTGATTTTAATCAAAAGATTTTATCTCTCAATTAAGAGGGGTTGATATCATTGAACTTACTTGACTACCATTACAAATGTTTTTATGCTTAAAGGCATGCCATCGAAGAAAAGCAAACCAAACTAAATCAATATTTAATAAATGTATTAGCAATGACTAAAATTCACCGAATATAATTAAAAGACAACTGTTAAAAGTCTTAAAATGATATCAATTATAATTTAGTAAGATAAAATGATAAATATTTTAAATAATGTTTAATATACAAGTCTTAGCATTATGAATTAACAATTTGAATGAGAAAAAAATATTATAATAATAAATTAGTATAGTACATATAAAATGGTCGTCTAATAAATCGTATTGGAACGACTTAATAAAATATTGGATGAAAAAGAAACAAATAAAATAGTCCTAATAAATCGTATTTAATAAATCGTATTGGATGAAAAAGAAACAAATAAAATATTAGAGTTACGGGAAAAGGAAAACGGCTAAAGAAAAAGAGAAGATGAGGGATTACGGTGTAAGCCAATACTCAAATTTAGTTTATTAATGGGCAAGTTTCACTTAGTGGTTTTTATAGCCTAAGAAACTTAATCCAACAGATTTAAAATAGATTGGTTCATTCTGTTGAAAACAGCGGGGCTTTATTATAACTAAAAAACAACTTAGAAAGAAATCTAGAAATTTCTGAAATTATCGACAGACTGAAAGCTATACTTTAATAAATCCAACACCAAAAGTCGCAAAACGACTAATGCAACAGTTGGCGGTAGCTAAACTTCATAAGATTCACTAATATGCAATAGATAAAAGTCAACGATTTAACTGACGATCTATTAAGTTTTATACAAATTTTTGGACAGTTTGAAGAGTATAAATTAGTGACTAAGATTAATAGTAAAAAAATAAGAAATTTTTATGAAAAGAAAAAAAATCTCAATCATTATTTATTTTAATCCAACAGTTCAAAATCGTTGTAAGTAGATTTTAACTATATACATATTACATATAAGAAAATTCTACAACGTGCGACGAACACCAATGAACATCACCAACGATGAACATTGTTGAGCATCATTAAATTAATTAATAAAAATTTAAAATTTTAATGACTCAACATACAATTAATAACTATTTTAAAAAAATCAATTATATATTGAATTTTAAATTTTTTTTAATAAAGGTAAACTACATATTTAGTACCTCACATATTTCTATATTTCTATTTTGGTACTCAAACTATTTTTTTTAACAAAATGTTACCTCACCTAAGTCAAGATTTGCAGGGAGAAAGCTGCTTCTTGCATGAACCTCTGTTTCCAGTGAAACAACTTTGAGGAAAGTTACTAAGTGGTTTCTCAGCAGGGATTTCCCCGACCAAAAGATTGTCCGATAAGTCCAAATCCTTGAGGTTTTTGAGGTTCAAAAACTCGACTGGAAAGTTGAGATTTGAGAATGCAAACAAAAAGGCCAATAATTCAAATGAAAAACTGGAAAAACTGCGTTAGCTTTGGAACAACCTCTATTATTTGAGAATGCAAACAATATGAAACCCAGGCACGAATTCAAAAAGGTCAGTGTCAGTAGGTGAATGCGAACAAAATGAGTTCAATAATTGACTGAAACAACGCATCATTCTTAAGTTAACATTTAACAAAGAAGAAGATGTGGGAATCATCATAGATTCTCTTCACTAAGAACAATATGAAAAGACAACGTCTCTACTGTCTGTTTCCTTCATCTCCATAATATAAAATCTTAAAAGCAAAACTCTAATTTCAAGCATGAAAACCCTACATATTTTGGTGATTCCATATCCAGCACTAGGCCATGTAATTCCTTTAATCAGAGCTTAGATTGGGCACTGGAAATTGTAGAAAAACATGCATTAAACGAGCTTCGCTTTGTCCTGTTGCGTTTTCTTGAAAGTACTTGATGTTCTCAATTTGGGGATGGTCGGGTGATCCAATTTAATATACAATAATCTTTTTTAATTTAATTTCGATGAAACCCAATATCATTGGGTAATCGCTATGACATCACGGTAAATGTCATTTTTTTCGCTTCTTACTCTTGTAGGTTTTAGTTGATTTTTACACTTTATTTTTTGTTGTTATTAAATTTGATATTATTTTTGGATGAATTAAAAAAATAATCAATGAAAATTTGCAAGAATCTGTAGTGACAATGAAGAAAATGTTCGATACCTAATTTTTCATACTTCGAAGGGAAGAAGAAGAAAAAATAAATTTAAAATTTTAATTCAAAAATAAAGAATGATGTTTAAATTGATAATATTTTGTACTAAATTGATAGAGTGTATAAGTTTTAGAGACTAAAACTGTTATTTGACCAAACAACATCATTGTTTCCATTTATTTTTAACTGTCAGGGTACCAAAATAGAAACAATACGTAACGTTAGACACAATTTTGCTATAAAAAATTGGGAACCAAAATAAAATACATAAATAGGTGAGGTACTAAATATGTAGTTGACTCTTATTAAAAAATTCAAAAATTTAATATATAATTGATTTTTTAAAATAATTGTTAATTGTATGTTGAATCCTTGAAATTTTTAATTTTTATTAATCAATTTAATAGTGTTCATCGATGTTCAGCATTAGTAGTGTTCAACAATGTTCGTCGCACGTGGTAGACTCATCCACACGAATTGAATTAATTGATTATTGTGAAACCAAAATTGATTTTGATATAACATATAAACTTAAGGACCAATTTGCAAAACAATAAATTTTTAAGTATTCTTTAAAGTCTCACAATTGACAAGTATTTTAAACAAAATAATATCTCAAGACAAGCTCTTAAATATATGAAAAATTCTATAAGTCTTTTCCTATGATTTTCAAGCCAAACTATGCAAAAACGCCCAAGCGTATCGATACCCTTAGGAGTATTGATACTGTCTTTTACCACTGGAATTTTAAATTTCAAGCCAAACTATATAAAAACGCTCAGGCGTATCGATACCATTAGGCGTATCGATACGGGCTTTTACCACTGGAATTTTAATGGACTTAGCGTACCGATACGGTGTTACCCCGTATCAATACGATATTCATCTGGGCAACTATTTTAAAGAAACTATACTGATACGCTTTGCAACCGTATCGATACGATAAGTATATCTTTGAAAAATTTTTGCATTTAATTTTTCGACCGTTACTTGTCAGTTGGTTGGTTTCCAAATTTTTAAAAGATCGTTATATCGTATCGATATGCTTGGTATGCGTATCGATACGCTCTTTAAGAAAACCAAACTTGGGATTCCAGTGAGCAAACACCGTATCGATACGGCCATCCGTACCGATACGCCCCTTAAAACAGCACCGGTACACCTTCTATGCGTATCGATACGCTCTGTTTTCAGTCACAACAGCTCTTTCCTCTTTGATGCAGGTATCGATACGCCCTCTTCGATTACTGATACGGTAGGCCGCAGAGCTGCGTTTAATGCGGGAAAAATGCTCCCAACGGCTCTATTGATGATCCCAACTACCCAAACGGCTAGAATTCAATGCAAGGGTATAAAAACAAGCTTCAATTGACCAAGCAACAACTATTGAACCTACAAGCAACATCAAAGCAAAAATCCAAACCCTAGTGCTCTTCATAGTCAAATTCTTGTACCCAACTCTAGTGATTTTATTGTTATCTTGTATTGTGAGTTTGAAATTGTATTTGGGTAAACATTTATCTTTTGAGAGGAATTTTTAGAGTTTACCAAATCTATCTCTTTGTAAAAGTGAGTGGATTAAGCTTTGAGTAGAAAGCTTAATCAATTTGTAAGGTTACCTTCTCATCCAAGAAAAGGGGAAAAATTCAAGTAGTGAATTGGTTGAAAATCCTTAGTGGGAACTAAGGTAGTGGATGTAGAGTTCATTTGGAGAACTTTAACCACTCTAACTACTTGTGTCACTTTTATTTTTCACTCATACCTCCTACCAAATTTTTAATTGTCAATTCACCCCCTTTTGGCCATTTGCAATTGTGTGATCAACTCAACAATTGGTATCAGAGCTACACTCATTGGAAGGATTACAACCCTCTTGAGTCGATTCTAGGAGAGTTTGATCAACAACTAGTCAAGCAATGACATCCACCTCCAACTCTAACCTCTACGAGTCCCAATCGACCACCAAGCCACCATTCTTCAATGGGGATAACTACCCATATTGGAAGAATAAGATGAGGCTCTTCATCAAGTCCACCGACTACATGGTGTGGGATGTGATTGAAGAAGGTTCATACATTCCCATGAAGAGAGATAGTGAAACAAGACTTGTCCCAAAAATAAAAGCCGAAATGACGGAAGATGAACGAAGAAGGATGCAAGTGAATGATAAAGCTCTTCATGTCATATTTTGTGCACTTGGTCCGGATATCTACTCCAAGGTGTCTTCGATCGAAAATGCCAAGGAGGTTTGAGACACCCTCGAGACAACATATGAGGGAACTAGTGATGTCAAGGAAATAAAAATTGGGCTACTCAATCTAAGCTACAAAAATTTTAAGATGGATCCCGATGAGAGTGTTTCCAAGATGTTTGATCGATTCTCGGTCATTGTCAACGGATTGAAGGGTTTCAGTGAGATCATCCCCGAAGACAACCTAGTGAGAAAATTGTTTTACTCTATTCCGGAGTCATGGGATAGCAAGAGAACGACTATTATTGAAGCTCGAGATTTGAAGACTCTCAAGCTTGATGCTCTTGTTGGATCTCTTCTCACCCATGAGATCATGAGGAAAGGAAGAGAAGAAGAAAAGAAAATGGTTGAGAAGAAGAAGGTTAGAATCGCTCTTAAAGCTTCATATCATTAAAGCGATTCAAGTGAAGATGAAGATAAGGAGATGGCCATGTTGGCCAAACGGTTCACTCGCTTCATGAAGTCCAATCGTAGGAGAAAGTTCATTAGAAAAGGAGACTTCAAAAGCAAGAGTAAGGAAGAGGAGAATGACCAAATCACTTGCTATGAATGCAAAAAGCCGGCCACATCCGTTCCGAATGTCCTCAATTGAAGAGAAAGAGCTTTGGGAAGAAGAACAAGCTTAAAGCTCAAGTAGCAACTTGGAGTGACGATGAGTCATCCGAGGAAGAGGAGGAAGTGGCCAATCTTTGTCTCATGGCCATTGATGATGAACCAAAGGTAAATTCTAACTTATCTAATTTTGATTTTACCTTTGATGAGCTTCAAGATGCTTATGATGAATTGCAAGAGGTTTTCGATGAGTTAGTAGGAAAATATAAAGAATCCATTTTGAGAAACAAGAAAACTATTTTCAATTTGAAAAATTAAAATAAAACATTTCCAAAAACTAACTCTGAATTGGAAAAGAAAGTTTTGTTTTTAGTAAATCTTTCAAATGATCTTAAAATGAAAAATCTTGAACTTGAAAAACTTCTTTCCGATTTTAAAGATTATACACAAAGAAAGTGGATAATCTTAAAACATCAATTGCTATTGGGAAAAACCATCTTGAAAATGGAAACTCTTCTAAATCCCAATATGTAAAAAGAAAACCTTTTATTCCTAAACAAAGAAATTTTCATAAGCAATCTAGAGGTCAAAAGGTTAGGAGTGTTTGGGTTCCTAAGAAACTCATTATTTCTAATAATATGAATGCTATTGCTTCTTGGATTCCTAAGGGAACCAACATTTTGAAGGCTAACACACATGAACCCAAAATGATTTGGGTACCAAAAATCAAGGCCTAATTTCTTTGTTTGTAGGGGGAGCATTGCTACAAGGCCAAAGTTTCAAGCCAAAACTCATGGTACCTTGATAGTGGATGCTCAAGACATATGACTGGTGACAAGAGTAGATTCGTGGAACTAAAGCCAAAGAGTGGTGGAGTGGTAACTTTCGGTGACAACTCCAAAGGCCACATTGAAGGAATAGGCTCCATTGGTAATCACTCTTCTATTTTCATTGAAAATGTTTTGTATGTCAACGGTCTTAAACATAATTTATTGAGCATTAGTCAATTATGTGATAAGGGTTTTAATGTTTTATTTGATAAAAGTGGTTGCAAAATTGTGAACATTAAAACAAATCAACTAATGCTCATAGGACATAGAATAGGCAATATATACATGGTGCATTTAGATGACATTCATTCATTCCATACATGCTTAGTTGCACATGATGAACATGACTCATGACTTTGTCATAGAAAATTAGGACATGCTAGCATGAGTGTCTTAGAGAAATTAATTTCCCTTAATCTAGTTAGAAGTTTACCCAAACTTAAATTTTCTAATGATAAAATTTGTTATGCATGTTCAAAGGGTAAACAACATAGAACTTCATTTAAATCCATTAATGATGTCTCTACTAGTAGATATTTACAATTGATTCATATGGATCTTTTTGGGCCTATTAGAACAATGAGCTTGGGTGATAAATCATATACCTTTGTGATTGTAGATGACTATTCTAGGTTTACTTGGGTTCTATTCTTAAGTACAAAAGACGAGGCTTTAGAAAAATTCATCATATTTTCTAAAATAACTCAAAATGATCTTGAACTTAAAATTCTCACATTAGAAGTGATCATGGAACCGAATTTCAAAATCTAGGTTTTAATGAGTTTTTAAATGAAAATGGGATTAGCCACAATTTTTCCGCACCTCGCACTCCTCAACAAAATGAGGTAGTTGAGAGGAAAAATCGAACTTTAGAAGAAATGGCTAGAACCATGTTTTGCGAAAATAATTTACCTAAATATTTTTGGGCGGAAGCCACAAATACCGCTTGCTATATTATAAATCGAGTAATGATTAGGCCACAAGTAGATCGAATATTATGTTTAGTGTTTCCTTGTGTGCTAGGTTTCAAGCTAGTCCTAGAGAATCACACTTAGTTTCCATTAAGAGAATTTTTAGATACCTTAGAGACACACCTACCTTAGGCCTTTAGTATCCTAAAGATTCCTCCTTTAGCCTTCATGCTTATTCGGATGCGGATTATGGGAGATGTAAGATAGATAGGAAAAGTACTTCCAGGACATGCCAATTCTTAGGTAGTATGCTCGTATCTTGGTTATATAAGAAACAAAATAGCGTAGCCTTATCTACCACCGAAGCGGAGTACATATCCTTAGGGAGTTGTTGTGCTCAAGTCCTTTGGATGAAGCAACAACTCTTAGATTATGGTATTAAAATAGAAACCATACCTCTTAGGTGTGACAACACTAGTGCCATTTGTCTCACTAAGAATCTCATCCAACACTCTAGAAATAAACACATAGAAATTAGACATCATTTCATTAGAGATCATGTGTTGAAAAATGATGTTGTTATAGAGTATGTTGACACCTTGAACCAATTAGCGGATATATTCACAAAGCCTTTAGATAAAGAGCGCTTTTGGACCCTTAGGAGAGAGTTAGGTTTAACTAGCCTTTCTTGACCCCTTCTAGGTCCCAAAATGTCAAAAATTTGCTTGAAATTGTTTGTGATTCATGCTTGTGTTAATTTTGTTCTTTTTTGCTTCTATGCATGTTGCTAGGGGAGTATGCATTAAGTTTAGCCATTAAAACTTGTTCATAGGACATGTACATGCATTTAGGGACGTTTCAAGTTGGATTTTTGCACTTAAATCTGTCAAAAATGCCTAATCTGGTACAGGCGTATCGATACAGCTGAAGCGTATCGATACAAGTTCATAACTGGGAAAATTTTGAAGCTGAATGAGTATCGATACGACCCCGCGTATCGATACGGTTAAAGTCAAGGGAAATAGTCAAAGCCAAGTTGTACCGATACGGTAGTAACGACGAATAAAAAAATTAGGGTTAAAAGGTATCGATACGCGTGTATAGCGTATCGATACGGTCTCGACAGAGAGGCTATTTAGGGCTGCAATTGTTAAAAAACTTTAAAAACAAAAACCCCTCTTTTCTCTCCAAAACCCTAGCCGCAATATCCTATAAAAACCCCGCAATCCTTCAATTTTTACCATCAAACTTAAAAATTCTTTGAGGGTTTTTAATCTTCACATCAAGGCTAAGCTTTGTCAACAAATCTTGTGCATTCACATCAACTCATTCATCCAATCTAGAGTTCAAGGTATACAACTCTTCTTTTTTATTTTCTTTGATTTTTTTATTTTTATATTTGTTTCAACTTAATTTTTGTACAAATCATGTTTTTATTTTATGGGTTTCAACTTTTTCATAAAAAATTTCTCAAAAATCAAAATTTTTCATTCGAATATATTTTCTATTCGTATTTTTTTAATCTGTTTTTTTTTTTAATTTTTTTCTCAGACTTGTAAATATCTTTTTAAAATTAAATTTCTTTTTACAATTACCTTAAATTATTAGAATTTATTGGATTGAATAGGATGTTAATTACATACATATTTGAATCGCTTTTTGATGTGTTTTCAGGGTTATGGCACCATCGAAGAAGAGAACTAAGCGTTATCGTTCTACTTCCGATCCTAGTGAGGATAACGAGGGTAACCCTAAACCTAATCTTCCATATATTATCCAATTGAGTTTTCCCAATGATGGTGATATAGCTCGGTACAAACTATTTCAAAGCATGAGTATTACGGAAGAACGTGTTGTGTCAGTCCCATTCTTAAGTTCTGCCCGTTTTAAATTCCAATACTTACCTTTAATTAAGCAATGGAAGATTTTACCTTATTTGAGCATTCCTCCTATCCTATATAGGAATCTAGTTATCGTATTCTTTTCCAATGCCTTATGTGTTCATAATGAAGCTAGGGAGAATGTCATTGCTAATAAATCCTCTGTTATGGGCAAAACCTTTACAATTGATCAAAAACTTTTATGTAATGTCTTTGGTTTGGAAAACATTGGTATTGATGATGAGAAATCCTTGGGTACGGGTCCTTTAGGCTCAGCAAAAGTTATAAATGCTCATGACCGTATCCTTCATCTTCTTGTCTCTTGGTTTTTTCGTCCATCGGAAGGGAAATTTTCAACTATTCGTCAAGTAGATGATTTTTGGCTTAGGTGCTTTAGGGAAGGTCAACGTCCAAACCTTTGTCAAATTATGTTTGCCGACCTTGTCTATCTTGTCCAACACCGTCACACCAAACAAGTCACATCTTTCTACTACTCTACGGCTTTGAGTTATCTTTTTCATTCCATTGACATTGATTGTTCCCATGACTATCCCGAAACCCTTGGCCTACCCATAGATGAGCGTTCTCTAGCTTGTTCCAGTTTCTCTTATGTTGATAATGAATGGGTTCGTAACACTCAAGATCCTCCACAAGATGCTCCGGTCGATGCTTCTCGTGCTTCTTCGAGCTCTCATCGTGCTCCGATTGATTCCTCTTCCATGGGCACTCTAATGACTTTCCTAAATGAGAACTTCACTTCCATGGAAGCCGGGTTTACCGCGATGGACACTAGATTCACATCCTTGGAAGATTGTAGAACTAATGTTTTGATATAATAATTGAAAAATGTTTTGGACTGATTTAAAAAGTATTTAAAACATTTCTAAAGTCCAAACAACTTGAAATTATGTTTAGGGAAGCTTTTAAAAGGGTTTTTCATGTTTTTCAAAGCCAATCTAAACAAAACTGTCAAGGTGTTTCGAAACACTTTAGGGCGTTTCGAAACAGGGGATTCCAGTGGCGAAATTGTTTCGATACTCGTATCGAAACGGGCCTTCCTTGGACAGGATTTTTGCCCAGCGTTTCGAAACGGGCTAGGCCGTTTCGATACGCCTACATGGCATTGACCATAACGGTCATAAAACCCAACGGATCTTTCCCAACCAACTTTCAAATGCAGGCGTTTCGATACGGGCTTATAGCGTTTCGATACGTGTTTCGAAACGGCAAGGGGGTGTTCCGAAACGGGTACCCTGACAGACTGCAACGACTCTTTCTACATTGAGAGTGTTTCGAAACGGCTTCGAGAGTTTCGAAATGGGGAACTGCAGAACTGCATTTATGGAGGGAATTAAAGTCCTCAATGACTCCAATATGATCCCAACGGCTAGTAACAACTACAAACTCATTTGGGAGTATAAAAGGGACCTCCAAGCATCAAGAGAAGGCTAATGCTCACATTGTCAAACATTAAATGATCAAAGAATGTCTTAGCACTTAAATTGTCAATTCTTGTATAGACAAACACTAGTGAGCCAAAATTGTCAAATTTGCTCAAGTGTTTTAGGTTTTGGGTGAGTGCTTAATTGTGCAAACAAACACCTATTAGAGGGATTTCTAGTTTGCTAAGTCTTTCTTTGTAAAGAGGGTTTTGATCAAGGCTTTGGGTAGAAGCTTGATCGGTTGTAAGGGTTTCCTCCTAATCCTAGAAAAGGGGACGAATCAATAGTGGATTGATTGTGAAATCCTTAGTGGGGAGCTAAGGTAGTGGATGTAGACCTTGGTTAGAAGGTTGAACCACTATAAATCTTTGTGTCATTATCTTTTTAGCTTCCTAAACCCTTCCACCCAAAAGTCCACCTCTCCACCACTTGGTGAGCAATATTGGTTGATCGAATCGAGCCCCACTCAACCCAACAATTGGTATCAGAGCTTGGCTCAAACGAAGATGATTCACATCCTATTGAGAAGATCCGGCAAGCTCGATCACTTTTCATCAACCGGCTCAAATGGCACAATCAATCGACAAACCGCCTTTCTTTGATGGAACTCACTATGCCCATTGGAAGACAAAGATGGAGTTCTTCATCAAATCAAAGGATTACAAGATATGGGATGTAGTTGAAGATGGTCCATTCGTGCCTCAAAGAAGTAAAGCGGAGTTGAGTGCCGACGATCGCAAGAAGATGGAGCTAAATTGCAAAGCCTTACACATTCTATTTTGTGCATTTGGTCCATCCATCTATGAGAAGATATCTTCTTGTGAGAGTGCCAAGGAGGTATGGGACAAGCTTGAAGTCACATACGAGGGAACCAATGAAGTCAAGGAGACCAAGATTGGGATCCTAACTCTTGAGTATGAGAACTTCAAAATGGATCCGGAAGAGAACATCGAGAAGATGTTTGATAGGTTCTCCACCATCACCAATGGTCTCAAAGGCTATGGAGAAGCCATCCCGAAGGAGAAGCTTGTTCGAAAGCTCATCTACTCACTTCCCGAGTCTTGGGACTCAAAGAGGACCGCCATCATCGAAGCCAAAAATTTAAAGACTTTGAAGCTTGATGAACTCATGGGGTCACTCCTTACTCATCAAATCATGAAGAAGAACAAAGAGGATGAGAAGAAGAGGGAATAAATTAGAGCTATGGGAGAGAAGAAAATAAAAGGGCTTGGCATCAATGCTAGTGCCATGGCTCTCAAGTCCTCCACTTGCCATCATGTCTACTCAAGTGAAGAGGAGGATGAAGATGAAGAGATAGTTCATCTCTTCAAGAAGTGTGCCCCGTTCATGAAGAAAGCCTTGAGAGAGCTTGAACGAGAACCTAAAAGAAAGGAGAGGGCAAGCACTTCTAACCATAAGAAGAAGGCATATGTGGCTACTTGGAGTGATGAAGACTCCACCGACGATGAACAAGCCAAACTTTGCCTTATGTCCATCGAAGAAGATTCAAGGGTAACTTCTAATTCATCTACTTCATGTTCTTATTCTTTTGATGAATTACAAGATGCCTACGATGATTTGGTTTTAGATTTTAAAAGCCACATTTTGAAAAACAATAAATTGATTACAAAGTTAAAAATTCAAAATGATTTGCTTTCTAAAACCAAACTTGAACTTGAAGCAAAACTTGAAGAGTTTGAATTAAAATATTTTGATTTACAAAAATTGCTTCAAAATGTTCAAGAAGAAAAAGATTTGATTTCCAAAGAGCTTGAAAAGAAAAACAATTTTGGAAAATCAAATTTTTATGTTAGACAATCTAGTGCCCCTAGATTTATTAAAGGAAAATGTTTTAGAAGTATTTGGGTCCCAAAAGGACTTAGTACTTCAATTAAAAAGGATGACATTGAAAAATGGATTCCAAAGGGGACTAAAATTTGTGTTACTAACGTTCATGGATCCAAAGCAATTTGGATACCAAAAATTACTTGATTGTCTATTGCTAGGTGTGATGGAGATGTTCAACAAGTCAAACATTGAGGGGGAGCTCCATGCACACAAGGAAGAGCACTTGAAAAAGGAAGGCTTCACACCCTCTCTTGGGTTCAAGTGTTGGTATAATCTAGTTGTTTTAGCATTTATTTGTTTTATTTTTAGTTTATTCAACTAGATGATCATAAATGTTGGACTAACATTTTTAATGATGCTTTGAGAAAGGGGAGCCATTTTTAAACCAAATTCTTATTTTTGTCAATTTTTTACCTCCATTGTTATTTTGAACTTAATGTTTTAAATTCTTTTTTATATAACAAAAAGGGGAGAAATGGTTTGAAAAATTGAATTTTCAAATGAATAAGGGGAGCTCTATTTGAATTAAAAAATTTAATCTCTTATTCATATTTTTAAAGTTAAAGGGGGAGAATCCCAAACAATTTTTCAAGTGAGTTTTATTATATCAAAAAGGGGGAGATTGTAGAACTAATGTTTTGATATAATAATTGAAAAATGTTTTGGACTGATTTAAAAAGTATTTAAAACATTTCTAAAGTTCAAACAACTTGAAATTATGTTTAGGGAAGCTTTTAAAAGGGTTTTTCATGTTTTTCAAAGCCAATCTAAACAAAATTGTCCAGGTGTTTCGAAACACTTTAGGGCGTTTCGAAACAGGGGATTCCAGTGGCGAAATCGTTTCGATACTCGTATCGAAACGGGCCTTCCTTGGACAGGATTTTTGCCCAGCGTTTCGAAACGGGCTAGGCCGTTTCGATACGCCTACATGGCATTGACCATAACGGTCATAAAACCCAACGGCTCTTTCCCAACCAACTTTCAAATGCAGGCGTTTCGATACGAGCTTATAGCGTTTCGATACGCGTTTCGAAACGGAAAGGGGGTGTTCCGAAATGGGTACCCTGACAGACTGCAACGGCTCTTTCTACATTGAGAGTGTTTCGAAACGGCTTCGAGCGTTTCGAAACGGGGAGCTGCAGAACTGCATTTATGGAGGGAATTAAAGTCCTCAACGGCTCCAATATGATCCCAACGGCTAGTAACGGCTACAAACTCATTTGGGAGTATAAAAGGGACCTCCAAGCATCAAGAGAAGGCTAATGCTCACATTGTCAAACATTAAATGATCAAAGAATGTCTTAGCACTTAAATTGTCAATTCTTGTATAGACAAACACTAGTGAGCCAAAATTGTCAAATTTTCTCAAGTGTTTTAGGTTTTGGGTGAGTGCTTAATTGTGCAAACAAACACCTATTAGAGGGATTTCTAGTTTGCTAAGTCTTTCTTTGTAAAGAGGGTTTTGATCAAGGCTTTGGGTAGAAGCTTGATCGGTTGTAAGGGTTTCCTCCTAATCCTAGAAAAGGGGACGAATCAATAGTGGATTGATTGTGAAATCCTTAGTGGGGAGCTAAGGTAGTGGATGTAGACCTTGGTTAGAAGGTTGAACCACTATAAATCTTTGTGTCATTATCTTTTTAGCTTCCTAAACCCTTCCACCCAAAAAACCACCTCTCCACCACTTGGTGAGCAATATTGGTTGATCGAATCGAGCCCCACTCAACCCAACAAAGATCGCGTCAAAGGTATGGAGAAGAAAATGAAAATCATGGCTTCTCGCCAAAACTCCATGGATATCTCTTTTACCGCCTTCCATGGTGCTTGGCTTAACCAAAACCGAAGGAATCAACCCTCTCAAGATGATGAAGATGAAGAGGACGAGGACGATGATGATGAAGAGGCGGACGAGTAGTTTATGCATATCATCTTATGGCATTTAGTATTTTATATTCTATTATTGCACTCTTGTTTTTCAGATCTAAATTTATGCCTATTATCTATATTTTAGGATTTTAAAGTTTGGATTATTATGTTTGCTTTGAAGTTTATGCATTTGAACTATTATGTTTGCTTTGAAATTTATGCATTTGAACTATTATGTTTACCTTGAAGTTTATGCATTTGAACTATTATTATTGCTTTGAGTTTAATAAATTAATTGTTGCTATTATCCTTGTATTTATATTTGATCTAACAAAAAGGGGAGAAACATTATAGAGTCAATTTTTTATTTTTGAAAATCTATCTTAAATTAAGGGGGGAAAGCTTTTCAAAGTTTCAAAAACTTAAAAATTTATTTGTGGTTTTGTTATATCAAAAAGGGGAGTTTGTGAAACCAAAATTGATTTTGATATAACATATAAACTTAAGGACCAATTTACAAAACAATAAATTTTTAAGTATTCTTTAAAGTCTCACAATTGACAAGTATTTTAAACAAAATAATATCTCAAGACAAGCTCTTAAATATATGAAAAATTCTCTAAGTCTTTTCCTATGATTTTTAAGCCAAACTATGCAAAAACGTTCAGGCGTATCGATATTGTCTTTTTCCACTAAAATTTTAATTTTCAAGCCAAACTATACAAAAACGCCCAGGTGTATCGATACCATTAGGCGTATCGATACGGGCTTTTGCCACTAGAATTTTAATGGACTTAGCGTACCGATACGGTGTTACCCCGTATCGATACGGTATTCATCTGGGCAACTCTTTTAAAGAAACCGTACCGATACGCTTTGCAACCGTATCGATACGAAAAGTATATCTTTTAAAAATCTTTGCATTTAATTTTTCGACCGTTACTTGTTAGTTGGTTGGTTTCCCAATTTTTAAAAGACCGTTATACCATACTGATATGCTTGGTATGCGTATCGATACGCTCTTTAAGAAAACTAAACTTGGGATTTCAGTGAGCAAACACCGAATCGATACGGCCATCAGTACCGATACGCCCCTTAAAATCGTACCGGTACGCCTTCTATGCGTATCGATACGCTCTGTTTTCAGTCACAACGACTCTTTCTCTTTGATGCAGGTATCAATACGCCCTCTTCGAGTACCGATACGGTAGGCTGTAGAGCTGCATTTAATGCGGGAAAAATGCTCCCAACGGCTCTATTGATGATCCCAACTACCCAAACGACTAGAATTCAATGCAAGGGTATAAAAACAAGCTTCAATTGACCAAGCAACAACTATTGAACCTACAAGCAACATCAAAGCAAAAATCCAAACCCTAGTGCTCTTCATAGTCAAATTCTTGTACCCAACTCTAGTGATTTTATTGTTATCTTGTATTGTGAGTTTGGGAGTTTGAAATTGTATTTGGGTAAACATTTATCCTTTGAGAGGAATTTTTAGAGTTTACCAAATCTATCTCTTTGTAAAAGTGAGTGGATTAAGCTTTGGGTAGAAAGCTTAATCAATTTGTAAGGTTACCTCCTCATCCAAGAAAATGGGAAGAATTCAAGTAGTGAATTGGTTGAAAATCCTTAGTGGGAACTAAGGTAGTGGATGTAGAGTTCATTTGGAGAACTTGAACCACTCTAACCACTTGTGTCACTTTTATTTTTCACTCATACCTCCTACCAAATTTTTAATTGTCAATTCACCCCCTCTTGCCCATTTGTAATTGTGTGATCAACTCAACAATTATTAATTTTAAATCGAAATGATCGAAAAAATCGATCGTTTTATTAACTATTTATATTTATAAATACTCTTATACCAGCACGAATCAAAATTGAATCAACTTGCCTTAGTGGTTAAAGAAACGGTTGTTCTTAGAAGTCATGTTTCAAGCACCAACAAATATTACTTGTAAGTTGTAATCTCCTTAACTTTAAAAAAAAATTACTCATGTACCATAATAAAATATAAACCCAAAATCATACTAACCCAAATAAAAGAAAAATCCATTACTGGACCAACCCAAAATGAAACAAAAACTAGATAAACCCTAACCTATACAATTAAAGATTAACTCAACCCAGATTAGAAAAACACCTAAAACCAAAATTGAAACAATAACTTTGCCTCTTCTCCCAACTAAGTTAACTCAACATCAATTTTGTTAAAATAAGATTAAAATACTACTTTTTAAAATGATAATGGATAGCTTTTTTCATATGATTTTATATAATCTTTAGATAAATAGTAGGTAAAATTTACTACATTTTATTAAGTATCCAATAAATACTGAACACATGATTAATACACATTTATCATACTATCTACCACTTCATTTGTAATTATTCTTAGAATAAACGAAGGGATCTAATTAATTGGCGTAATGGTTACACTCGCAACTCATCAGACTGGATAATTAAGTCTTTATGAGGTTATATCAAATATAGTCTAATCGATTAATTATTTAACAATTCACATACATCTTATAGGTAAAACGATATTAACTCAAAATTTTTAAGATGAACATCATCCGCTTTTTCAATGGAACCACTCGTTAGATTGACCTATAAGACCCTTTAAATTAATAAACCTACTAATTATTAATTTAATTAAATAAATGATTGAGCTCAAATAATAATGAAGATCTATTGACTTTTTTTTGTGTTTTTGTGGGTGGGAAGTGGGAAACATGAATCTTATCTGTAATATACATGCCAACTAGCACTTGATTACTAATAAGTTGAAACAAGAAATACAAATTAAAAGAAATAAACAAAGGCTTTTTAAATCTTGTACAATTTGGATCAATTTCTTTCCTCCAAGGAGGAAAAAGTCAACGACTCTCATCACATAATTGAATCATTCCTTCTCAAAATCATTAGTCAATGAAATGCTAGCCAAGCACCAAATCAAAATCTTGTCTTCTCTACCAAGAACCAAAGAGGACAAGTAAATTTCCAAGCTAGCAACCTGTTGCTGCTGCTGCAATAGACTGGTTAATCGAAAAGTCTTGTAACTTCTTCATCCCTAGTTCGAATCGATTGCATTTACGGATGGCGGTGGTCGGTCGTCGGGACAAAGCGCAGCAGTCGCTTCGATCTCGGATTGCAATTGCCATTGTTATCGGAGTTGTTACTGGTTGTCTCATCGCTTTCTATTACCCTCATGGCCTCATCCTTTCCTATCCCGCGGTTCGAAGTCGTCGAATCGGCGTATCCAATATCCAGGTCCTCTTATTTTGATTACTTGTTTTTCATTTTCTTGCCAATGTGTTGAAATGTTAATTGGATTTGAGTTGACTTTAGAATTACTGAGTCAAAAAGGATTTGTGGGATATCATCTGATGTTGCAAAGTTAGAATGTATCATTTTGCTTCATTTGTTACTTGATGGATACACCATCGTTTTCTCTGCTGTTTTTCAGGTCGATTCTTCTTCGTGCGAATCCTCGGAGCATATTAAGATGCTGAAGTCCGAATTCGTCTCGCTTTCGGATAATAATTCCAAATTGAAGAAGCAGATCAGGGATCTGAAACATAAGCTGCAACTGGTTGAACAAGGAAAAGATCATGCAGAGAAGCAGTTTTTGGTGTTGGGTGAACAGCACAAAGCTGGACCTTTCGGTACTGTCAAGGCTTTGCGAACTAGCCCGACCGTTGTTCCCGATAAGTCCGTGAACCCGAGGTTGGCTCAGATCTTGGAGGAAGTTGCTGTTGAGAAAGAACTTATTGTAGCTCTTGCCAATTCGAATGTGAAAGACACATTGGAGGTTTGGTTTTCTAGCATCAAGAGAGTTGGTATAAGTAATTATCTTGTTATAGCTTTAGACGATTACATTGTGGAGTTCTGCAAATCGAATGATGTCCCGGTGTACAAGAGGGATCCGGACAAGGGTATCGATGCTGTCGGGAAAACAGGAGGCAATCACGCTGTCTCCGGGTTGAAGTTCCGAATTTTGAGGGAGTTTTTGCAACTGGGATATTGTGTTCTTCTCTCGGATGTTGATATAGTATACTTACAGAACCCGTTCAACCATCTTTATCGCGATTCCGATGTCGAGTCCATGACCGATGGTCACAATAACATGACTGCATACGGATACAACGATGTCTTCGACGAGCCTGAGATGGGATGGGCACGGTATGCTCATACAATGAGAATTTGGGTTTTCAACTCCGGTTTCTTTTATATAAGACCTACAATTGCTTCGATTGAGCTTTTGGATCGCGTCGCGGACCGCCTTGCTCGGCAAGAAAACTCATGGGACCAAGCTGTTTTTAATGAGGAACTCTTCTTTCCATCACATCCAGGGTATGATGGCCTTCATGCTGCTAAAAGAACTATGGATTTCTACATGTTTATGAACAGCAAAGTCCTGTTTAAAACAGTGAGAAAAGATGATAAACTCAAGAAGTTAAAGCCTGTCATTGTTCATGTAAATTACCACCCAAATAAACTTGAAAGAATGAAAGCAGTCGTCGAATTCTACGTCGATGGCAAGCGAGACGCATTGGACGCTTTTCCGGATGGTTCGGAATAATAGTCGCACTGCTGCGGACCTCGTGTTAGTCCGGCGGATCGGCTAATTGGTTCTGTTGTTGTTGCAGAGTCCCTTGACAGGGGAAAGTTTAATCTGTATTATCTTCTTAATTGTCCTAATTTATCAACTAATCTTGTTCAGGATTTTACTGTTTTTATATGATGAAGATTTGTTGCATTGTCTGCCACATAGTTTGTGTGATTTTCCCTCGTAAAATTTGGCCTTTTGTTGTCCGAAATTGCATAGTTTGCCACATAGTTATAATTTTTATAAGTTTCTGAATCGACCACTCACAAGCTATTACTTTCGTTTAAAAGCAACAGAATTAATTTCTTCACGATTAAAATCTGGAATTTCAGGTTCTTTTGCATTGTAAGCAGATCCTGGGTGTTTTTCTTTCTGGATTTTTCATTTCTCTGTAACATCCAAGCATTATTTTCCCGGAAAAAGAGAGAAAATCAGGCAGATCGGATACTAGAATAGGAAAATCATGATAACTGGCTCGGATAAAACTTGGGTTTCTGGGGAAAATTCACTCAGAATCACAAGAATATCGAAAAATAAATTTTTTTCTATTGAATTATAAAATAGACTTAAAAGCCAAACCTTTAGTTTTTTTTTTTGTGGCATTTTTATACTCTTATCCATAGATAAATAGACGGACCACTTGAACTATTTTGTGGCTTAAATATTTTGATAAACCTCTTTCTTTTCCTTCCTGCAACTTTCTCAATCAAAATTTCAAAAAATATCTTTTTTCCCCTTTTCTCATGAAATTCCCCAGCTTCATCAACAGAAAACATGTTCTGCAAATTCATTTGTGGTTACCCCTTTGACAGTTTAAGAACTTCATCCTACTTCCCGCCAGTTTCCTCAAAAAGACATTCATGGAGTCCAACTCAGACATAAATTTCAATGATGTCTTTGGTGGTCCACCAAGGAGGTCGTCGGTTCAAGATATACGGTACAGTTTTGGTGAAGACATGGATTCATCATCTTCTTTTAGAACAAGTGATGAAACAGTGGTTGCACACCGGAATCCATGGTCCGGTTTAAGCGAAAAGCCGGTGTTCGGTGATGAAGGGACGACGAATCGAAGAAGATACTCCAAAAACGACTTCTTTGACGATATTTTTAGAGGGAATCAATCATTGACTTCTTCTCCAAGAAAGTATGAGATGAAGGACCCTTTTGCACCAGCTTCACAGCTATTGAGCCCTTGTAGGCCTTTGCCGCCAAAGGCTGAACCTTTTAGCAGTTCATTTCCTTCTCAATTCAGGTTCTGAATTTCACTTTTTGGCCTTCATTTTGTTGTGTATAATCTCTCATGTTTTTGGTTATATCTGCACATTCTGACACTTGTTCTATGTTGTTAAAAAAAACAGTAAGCTTGTCTTGTAACAGTGTTTCACATTGTCCCTAAACTGGTTTAAATAATGTCCTTTATTTGCTTATCATATGCTGTTGATTGATGAAACCATTGAAAGGGTATTTCAGTTTATTCATGGAAAAACTTGGAAACAATTGAAGATACATATGTTAGACATGAATCTGTATCTAACATTCACACCCGAATCCGAGTAACATTGTACATTTTTTTTAAGTTTTCCGAAGCTTACTTTTGTTACCTTTAACTTCCCAGCCTTCCTGCCAAATTGAACAAAGGAATGGACCTCCCCGTATCTAAAAGCAAGGATGGTTCTTCGAATGGTTCAAGTTACAATGCATATTCTCCTATGTCGAGATTCTCAGGCCAAGCAAATCGAGATAAAGATCGGGAAACAATAAGTGGTTTTCAAGGTGATTTGAAAGAAGATTCAAGCAGTTCGGAAATTCCGGGAAATGATAAACGGTTTCACTTCTCAATATACAAATGGGCAAACAATGGAGGAGTGCCATTTGACATTCCTCTAAGGGGAAGTCATAGATTCAAAGGAAAGGACAAACTGCAGAGATGCTCAAGTGCTAATGGTTGGATAGCTTGTGAAAGTATAGCAATGGAACCAAAAGCAGAAAATTTGCATAACAATTTCAGCACTACTGATAGAATGTCATCAAATTACAATAATAAACATGGCTCTCCCATTGATCGGAGGAACGAAGTCAATGAACCGGTTCACATTATCGAGGAAGGCAACATTTCGAAGTCCGGGGCAGAAAGTTGGCCTAAAAGTGCTGATAAGAATGTTTCTGGTGACACTGTCTTGCCTAGTTCAAAGGCAGAAAAAAAGACCCACTATTCCGGTTCTGTAGTTGGTAAAGAAGCATACAAGCCTCGGTCAAAACCTCCAAACAATGTAGAAGCCGGTACAAGTAGTGCAAGAAGCTCCCCTAGGAACTCATGGGATAAAGGAAAAGGCAGAGGTAGAGGAAAGGTTAAAGAGTTCATTAAAATTTTCAACCAGGAAGGTTCACCAAAAACCAAAGCTGACATTGCCACCGAGAACCATAGCTCTAGATTCAAGCCAAGACATAATACTATAAAGCCAGAGATTGAACCGAGTATTAGTATGACTGAAAGTGATGAGAAAGTTCACATGCCTAACATGCAAAAGAACAAAAAATCTCCAGATGTTCGAGATGGCTATCATACGTTTAACAGTGCATCAGAAATGAATACTAATGGCTCAGAAAAAGAAAGTGGTTAGTTTATCTGGTTTTCACTATGTTTACATCATTTGGCCTTTTCTTTCAAACATTACACCATGAATTTTCAAATGTTCAGTACTTATTATCAACTTACTCTATATTGGCATCAGTTTCTGGTGGCTCTAAGACTATTGCTGAAGATCCAATAGACTCATCCGAGGTCAACTTTTCGGTATGTCATACATGATTTCACTTCATATCTATCTGTACATTTACTGCAAAATAGTTGACATTTAAAAGATTTGAAAGTTGGTATTTGACTACATGACAGTTAAAATATGTTGAGATTTTAAGGTATGTGATTTAGGCCAACCCTCTAATGGATTGCTCCTCTTTTGGTGATGAACAGATAGAAGACCTGACACCAGTTCCAGAAGAGAAAATTTTGCCACAATATGGCATGGATCATGAAGAAATCCAGGTAATAAAGAGTACACTAAAATCAGCTATAAACATATCCACGAACAACTATGCCGCTTCACATTTTTTCAGCCGGTTCTTCATTGTAATGCAGGCAATCGATGCTAAGGTACGGCAATGGTCAACCGGAAAACAAGGAAATATCCGTTCACTGTTGTCAACCTTACAATATGTAAGGATCCTCCAAGTATATTTAAATCATGTAAAAATATGACCGTATCTACACATACTTATATGTCTGACACTCACAATGAAGCCTAAGTAACATAGATGTTTGATTTTGTCTCCAAAAGACTAACATCGGTCGTATAAAAACAGGTTCTTTGGGCCGATAGCGGTTGGAAATCAGTCCCACTTACTGATATAATTGAAGGACGAGCTGTTAAAAAATCATACCAAAAAGCTCTACTGTGTCTTCATCCAGATAAACTACAGCAGAAGGGAGCTGCATCCTATAAGAAATACATTGCAGAAAAAGTATTCGATATTCTGCAGGTAATGTATGATTCCTGTAAGCATTTCTTCTCGTATCGATTGCAGTAAAAGTCCCGATATCTATATCCGACACATATCTAAACGTAATACTATAGTCTTTTCATATGGCCTATGGGTAATTATTTGTGATAATAGAAGTAAAGCTTAGAAATTTTTCCATGGTGATGGTGTTAGCCTACCAAATCTGTTGGATGTGATCAATTATTGCACTTCAAATAATCCCCAAGTTTATACAACTGGACAAGCGCTCCCAGACAAACACCATAGGAAACTGTCATAGGCTGAAGTTTCATACACATGGGATGACTGGTTGTTTTCCCACAATCTGTTTAACCTACCTACATTTCTCCTTATAGGACAAAACCCCTAGCTGCAACTTATCACCGTGTCGGTCTGGACTTTGAGTTTTTATTTTCGGTAGTTGAATCCGACTTGTATTCGATACATAACGAACATGAGTGATAACACTTCAAATACATGAGAAAATATGCTTTAACATCTATGAGTTGCAACTTGCAAGACAAATTTGGTTTCAGTTCAGACAATACAATGTCTGATTCACCTCTTGCCATTTCAGGATGCATGGACTCAGTTCAACTCGCTCGGTTCGATCTGATTTACTATTTGCTCGATCAAGATGTTTCATCCATTCAAAAACAAAAACTGCAAGATTTGAAGCTGGGGATAGGGAGAATGCATGTGATTAGTTCATCTTGAGACATCTTTTACAAACCATTTTTACTGTGATGAAAATTGAACAATGTTTTACAGAAAAGGGCTCTCTTTTTTATTGTTTTAACTGCTTTATTTGTACTGCAATGGAGGTTGATTAAATTAGAGCAGGGAAAACGGAGATGGAAAGAAAGGGTCCATCAGAGTTTGGCTTCATGTGAGCAGAGCCTGCAACAATGCCTGAATGGTGAAGGTGGTTTGTTTTCATGCCGTTTTGACTGTGACACACTTGTCGTTTTATGTTTCCTCTTCTTACTGTGGTGAAAATAGTTTGTTTTCTTTCTTTACTATTTACATAAGACTTGCTGGCATATTTGTATTATTAATGTCCTCTTTAATATTGTTTATTTCATATTATAAATTATTATTTTTTATCAACAATTTTTTTAAATTATGATTGATTGATATCAATTAAACCTTTAATTCGATTGGCATCATTTTGTTGAAACAACCAAGAGTTTTTTTTAATTCAAATGTCTGTTAGTCTTATAAATTTTATATTTTGTCCAGGTTTTTGTTTTTAAATGTAATCATATTGTATGATAAGAGAATGTGTAAATAAATTATGAAAAAATATTTGATATATTATCTATTTGTTTTATGAATTTAGTTTAAGATTTATGGTTTAATTTTAGGGTGTATAATTTAAAATTTAGAATTAGAATATGTTTTAAATTTTAAAGGTTAGGTTTAAAATTTATATTTTAAATTTTAAATAAGTATGTTTATGCAAACTTTTACAGTGACAATGTATTGAGAAAAAATAGAAATAATACCAAATCTTTAGAAAACAATAATCATATTATTTAAATTTTTTTCAATATTCATGTCAAATAATTAATTCAATTTACAAAATTAATTCAGTTAGAATTAAATTAAATTAAATTAAATTAATTCGATTAACGACCTAATTTATGGACAAGCTAATGGATAAATAAAAAAAAACAAATCCATAAAAAAAACAGTAACATTAAGGGAAAGAAAGCGTGGAAGCGATTGAGGAGCGGAGTGAAAACAAAAATATGAGAAAATACAATGGAGGTGGGAGAAAGAAAGAAAGCTTTAATGGCTTTGCCTATTCTCTTTCCTCTTCTTCCTTAAAAGCATTCAACTTTTTCCAGTTTTCAAGGCTATCTTTCATCTCTCTTTAACAAAAACAAACGATTCATCGTCATCTTCTTCTTGTTGTTTTCTCTCCGTTCGCCGCCATACAGAAACTCGAAGCGTTCCCTTCAAATTTCAATGCCAACTCTGCTTCGATTCTGTAGTGGCGGCTTGCTTTCTGTTCCACGTTGAATGGCCTTCTTTTCTCGACCTGTACCGTACGTTCTCCCTCTCTCTCTTTCTCTCTGATTCCCTTTTTTTAATTCTAAATCTGCTTTTGGGTAGGATCATTTGTTGAAATTATGGGTTTAAATTTGTCTGATTCTCTGGTATATAATATCATATTGTTGTTATTCTGTTTGTTTTTTCTTCTGGGTATGAACTGTTTTCAGTAGATCTGAAAGTGAATCGTTTCTTCGTTTCAAATTTATTTTTTTGTTCCTTTCAAAGATTTCTCCTTTTCCCCACACATATATTATATATACAAGCAAATTAATTATATTTCAGCTGGAAAATGTGGGTTTGATTGTTAAATTTGCTGCTAAAAGTTACTGTTTCCCCCATTTCCTATGTTGGATCATTCGTTGATATCTCTGGGAAAGTTCCGTATGAAATGCTGGATTAATTAACCAGTTTGCTTTTCCTTGTATTTGACTTGTTCGATTTCGGGACTTTTAGGGTGTGCTTGGTTGAGTAGAAAAGTAGAAGGAAAATAAATTGAGTGTGTTTGGTAGGAAAGAAAAGTGAGAGGAAATAAGATAAAAGAAATTGACAATTTTCCATCCCAATGCATGAAAACATATCATTCCAGATTGCAATGCTAAGAGGAGAGAAAATGAAAGAGATGTAAGTTAGTTCAAAAGTTTAATTTTCTTTCTTACCAGCATACCAATGGAAAGTAAATATATATTTTTATCTTTCTAGTTTTCTACTCCGATTTTCCGTCTTTCCGGTTTTCTTTCCCTCTACCAAGCATAGCCTTAAAGATGTTATTTCCTCTAACTGAACTTCCCATTACTTCTCTGTCAAGCAAATTCATACTTCTGGACTTTTAGAGGATAACCGTTAATAATTGCGCTTCGTGTTTGCTTCGGGATGGTTTCTGATTTTTTATATTTGTTGTTGAATGAGGGATTTCAAATGTCAATAGATTAAACTCTAAGGGATTTTGGATTTGTTAGTTCATGACAGTGTATACACTGCTGCCTCATTATGTTGTTATGGTATGGTATTTACACACAATGTTTTGTCCTAGGTAAAAATACTTTTAAAGATGTTTTGTTGTGCAATCTTTGAATACAGGAGTGGTCGATTCTATTAGAGGATTTATTTTGCTGTCTTCTTTTCCGGTGTGTGTTTTTCTCTTGCTTTTCGTCTACGATTATTATGAAATAGCTTACTTCCTCTAAGACAAGCAACTGATGTTTGCTAATTCTGCCCCAGGTTGTGTAGGCATTAATTGTAGTCTGTTCTTACCATTTAAGAAAGATGGAATTTGAAAAAAAGAAGAGATGGAAATCCGTGGTGTCACGCCTTTTCAAAAACAAATCAGCTTCTTGTTGCTTTTTCCCAAAGGTGAAGCCCGCTACTTTTAGTGCGAGCTGTGCACCTGTGTATCTCAACGTATACGACCTAACGCCCATGAATGGTTATATTTACTGGGCAGGCCTTGGTATCTTTCATTCTGGTGTGGAAGGTTGGTTGATAACATTTTTACTAGAAAATATTTTAATTCTCCTTTGTCCATATATATAGTTTCGCAGCTAATTAATTGATTTGGAAATATAATGGTAGAAATAGTAGTAAATACTCAACATCATTACATTTTAAGACTGCACTTATATTAAATATGCGAAACACGGACTTGACAATCATGTCATTGCTATTGGGTTTTTGAGTTCTATGTCTAGCTTTTCTGATGACTCCGACCTATACTCTGTAGTTCATGGTGTGGAATATGCATTTGGAGCTCATGACTACCCAACCAGTGGTGTTTTCGAGATTGAACCACGACAGTGCCCGGGATTCAAGTTTAAGAAATCGGTGTTCATTGGAACCACAACACTGGACCCTGTGCAGGTAAGGGATTTTATGGAGCACTACTCAGAAAGGTACAATGGAGATACATATCACTTGATCGCCAAGAATTGCAACCATTTCTGTGATGATATTTGTCAGAAGCTGGCCGGGAAACGAATTCCTAAATGGGTTAATCGACTGGCGAGAATAGGTAACACTATCACATCCCCCATCTTGCAAGACCGTAAATCATTTTTCTATTATGTCACCTGCATACTCTCATGTTGCATTTGTTACCCATCTCAAACGTGCCTCTGGCGTCAGGTTCGATGTGCAACTGCATTCTTCCTGAAGGCCTTAGAACTTCAGTTGTAAAGCATGATCCAAATTACGAACCGCAAGACAGTGAGAAGAAAAGACTGAGATCTAGCTTTAGTTGCCTGGCTTCGGTGTCGAGGCAGCAGAAATCTTCACTACTTCAATCATCCTCGAGAAACCGCCTACTACCATCATCGGAATCGAAAAGATAGAACAATGTTTTATGTTGAAAGGAAAGGTAAGAAAAATAACCGGTTGGGGTTTTTTTCTTTGGCATTTTGAGTGCATCCCTAGCAAGCTCCATAGAAAAGGCTTTGACAGTTGAAGATTTGTTCTGGTGTTGTGTTCTGGTTTCTTTAGTATGTGTATGTATTCATGTCTGTAACACAACACTAATGTGCTGAAATTTTGTTATTTTCAGATGCTGATTCATTCCTGTCTGAAAAAGCACTAATTAAATGTAATTTTTTATTCATAATTATATTGTTCAGCTTTTTATTTAAACTACCATTTTCTCATCTTGATTTTAAATTGTTTAAATAACATGATATTATGTAAATAAAGCAGAAAATAATCCGCTGGTTTTAATTTTTTAAAATAAAAATGTTAAATAAGTAGACATGCTCGATTGTTAATATATTTATCGACTTAACCTGTTAAAATTTATTATTGCTATATTTAAATTTTTGTTTCCGCTAGACTTTTGATCGAATATTGTAAGGGTTCATTACAATAAAAATAATATTTATTGCACTAACGAAAGTTCAATATTAAATTCCAAGGAAGAATAAGTTAACCATGAACAATTTCAGTGAGGAAAAAATTAAAGATACTTCTTAACTGTCAAAATTACATTAATGCCATCCAACAAGAAATAAAATTAGCATTTCAGCAGTAATTGCCCCAACTAAATTTCCAACCGATAAATATTAGAATCAAACAATGACTAATACAGATGAAGAATCCAAATTAGCTTTGGCCAAATAAACCTGCAGGGACCAAAAAAAAGACATTTAGATTTACAGTACTCAACTATTTGTTAATGTGTACTTCAATTATGACACTCGGACTCCAGATAAGTATCGAATATAAACATATCTATATGCAATACAATTAACTAGCATTTTTAAGATTTTTTTGTATATTTTGAAAAAATATATTTTATTCCCATGTTCAAGTATATTTCAACACAAATATCCGACACATTTTGAAGAAATTAAGAGCCCAAGATACATAAGCTTTAAAACCAAAAAAAATGGCCCTAGGGGTGGCTTATAGCAGATGATCTTGGCCATACTTTTCATGAATAAAGTTCACAATATAATTGCAATGGCGTTGTCAGTGCAAACTAAGAAACTCAACTGAGAATAGATAAGATGTGGAAGCAAGGTTGAAGAATTTATCAATCGTTTTTCGGATGCAAAACACTAGGCAGGCTATTATTACCATTGAGAGCAGCAAGGTATATTCGCTTCTCAGCCAACCCGATATCAGAAAGTATCAAACCACCCTGCAGGCAAGAAAAATAAACAAATAAAAAGCTATACTGATTAAACTCTTCATTTGTAATTTTTTTTAACAATATCGTATCAAACATATATGTGTGTCTAACATAACCGAGTTCAAGCAACATAACAATGAAGATAGTTCAAGTAATAGTGTGTCATATTAGATACCTCAGCGGCCATCAATTTTCGGACGTTATTAGCATATAGTTTTGGATTATCCTTCTCTTGTTGCGATGGGTGGTAAACAGGTAACCATGTTACCTCCAAGTGATTTACAAATTGACACAGAAGAAAAATCACATGTCGCACCTACAAAGGACAATATAGACCAGCTCACCAGCAGGAAGAAAAAAAGGTCCTAAAACAAATGTATTTATCATCAAATTATTTGAAATTCAATGTTTTCTTGAAGGGGGAAATATAATCATGTTTTCCAAATAATCATCCACTTTATCAACATTTAGTAATTTCTTCTTAAACTACCTCCAAGGTTACAGCAACAAGCATTGGTTGAAGTAGTTTTAACAGATTTTATACAAATGCACTATGCAAACAACAAAACATCATTGGAGTATTAGTGTAACGAATAAAAATCAGCATCAGCCTAACTATAGTGCACAAATGATTTGTATTGAGATCACTAAATAACTAACGAAAGAAAACCATTTTTTCTCGTATGTATTATCTTTAATGTCCGGCGATCAGTTACAGGTATTAAACAGCTAGTCGATTAAGGGGGAAAAATACAATTTATTACCAGAAATCAAAAAGCTGTTTGGATTTTTCTTAATAGATACTCACCCCAGATATTGAATCCCAGGCTGGACTAAATCTTTGGTATGGGTACCTTAATATAACAGGCACAACAGGTGCTCCGGCTAAAAAGGCACCAGTCTTGAATGGGAGGAGGAAATCCCCATTAGTTGTTGTTCCTTCTGTTGTCGAGAATAATATAAATCAAATTTTACTAGTTACAGATAGGCATGTGAAATATAGATGTTAAGATGGTAGGAAACATCAGCTACAGACAAATATATACTCATACAGTAGAGCATGCATCATAAATTAAACCATGTGATAAATGCATAGTGAATAAATAAGATGATTAACCTGGAAAGAGCATTATCATTGGAGCCAATTCATTTTGATGCGCATTATGAACTCTATCAGTCACAATGCCTGAAAGAGAGACTAGTTAGGCATTGTACTTTTGATTGATTAAAGTGGCGCAGAATGAGTTTGACGTTGTATGTATTTCTACCTGCAACACCTTTGAAGTCTGATGATTTTGACTCTCGCTGAACATAGACACAACCAAGACATTTGCTGTAAGAAACAAGGCAAATATTATTCATCGCGCCAACTCCAACTCCAACCAATTTATTTATACTAGGAACGCAACATACACAGAGAAAGTATAGAACTGGTAGGAAACATACAAAACAAAAGAAACATATAACTATCCAAGAGAAATGGATGCACACAATGCTCTTTCCAAAACTGAAGATTCCTATTCCAATGTGAATGGTTCGCTCGCTAGACATTGCTACAACATAAGATGTGAAGCTAGTAGATTAGGGAGCTTAGAGTGAAACAAGACAAAACTATTGCCATAAGTCCCATGGCCATAACTACATCATTCAAGCTTTAAAATGCAAAAAGAAAATGACTTATCAAGTTGACAAGATACAAAAAATCAATAACAATAACCAAACTGCAGATTGTTTTGCACCAAACCACAGGGGGAAATTTACGAGGATAAAATTAACTCTCACCCGATGAGACCAATTAAGGGAAGTTTACTCACTGATCTCTTCAGCAATAAAATCCAAGCATTTCAAATGAAAAAACCAAACAAGAGATATGTCAGTTAAAACAGCAAAGACTTACCTTTTTATGCCATAATCAACAACCAAAACGAGAAGAGTGGCTAAAGTTAACAGACCTTGGCAACAAAACTTGGAAAGGACGAGGACATGTGATATAAGATATCTAAATATGACAAGTGATTCGATACGATTGCCCCAGGCCTTTCTTGATCTTCCGATTGTTTGGTACTCTGTAGAAAAATCAAACACCCAGAAATAGAAAATTCAGGAGAATGTTGATCAGGCAATTACTTCTTATGTTCAACTATTGTCTGCAAGTTAGCATAATTAAATGCATATAAATTCTCTTTAAAGATGCCACAAATGCTGAATAAGTAAAATCCTACCTCGATTTTTGAATTCTCTTGGGTATTTGCTGAATCCTTATGAGTTTCATTAATCCAATAAAATCCTATCGTAAAAAGCAGCAACCTAGAAAGAAACCGGCCCGACTGGACAATCACGGCTCGCCTACATCCAGTCAAGTGTGCAAAATCTTCCTGCTCATCCTCCAGATTCGGGGTCGAGAATAGCGTAAAAATTCTACAAATCAAGTAATACACGACCAAGATAGCCATTACCAAAACGAGACGTAGAGGGAGAAGCGTGACGAGGGCGACGCCCAGCAGGAGTTTCTCTTTCAATGGAAGCTTCCCGCATCCCATGGAACCGTACACGTCATTGCGCACGAAGGCAGCGAATTTTTTCTCGAGCTCCTGGATATCTTCGGCGGCGGATGATGCGGCGGATTCAAGGAGGGGGCGGTCGTCTTTGGCGGAGGCATCGTGGTCGTTGAGGTCGGATTCACTGGTCTTTGCCTGTTTTGAATTAATGCCGTTGAGTTCGGATCCCATATTGATTATACAAACCTAGTGGTTTCCTAAATATTGTATTATTTGTAATATAAGAATAAGATAGTTTGATTGTTAATATTCGGAGATAAATTAATGGATCGGACAGTGAATTTGGATTTGATCGGAAATGTATGGCGGAGGGAATGAAAGTTTGTGATCGAAAACGAAAGGTTTCGTTAGATCAGGGAAAACCGCCATGGATGATTCTGCTGCAAATCTCTAATCTTCGGCCGCCACGTCCCTCGTGAAGGCCTTGGTTTATTACTGCGAAAATCAATTGCGCGAAAATTGGAATTTTCTAAATTTTTTATTATTTAAATTAAATTTATTCAAAAAATAGCCTTAAAGTGTCAAATTGAACCTCAACAAAAAAAAATCAAAAAAAAATTAATTGACCCACAAAATTTAAATTGGACTTAATTTAGCTCATTCGTTATGTTAACCGTTAATGCTCTCAAACAGTCAAAGATAAAAGGACACATGACACACTCTGGACCTAGACGTATTATGTTATCAAAACCAATTTTTTATAAAAAAAATTCTAAATCTTTTTACAAAATTATTAAAAAATATAAAATTTCATAAAAATTTAGAAATTAAAAATATTAAATTAATTTAATTTTTCTTTACTTTCATATAATTTTTTTATAAAAAATATAAAATAATATATTTTTTTAAAAACTTCAAAGTTTCATTTCTTAAAAAAAAAACCTCATAAATCCCTAAATTAAACATTAGCACCGGTTCAACCACTAGTCACTTCCATCGCAAAGAAACCCTCTCATCTCTGTTGTTTTTGCACTCATTCTCATCGTTCGACACCCCTGCATCGCCCAACTCGTTCACTCTCAATATTTCTTCTCACTAGCACTGTCGTTTGTCATAGTACCAACAATTTTTATCGTTAAACTGATTTGAAGGTTTGGTAATAAACATGTCACTCTTCTTCTAAAAGTAATAATTTAGTCACTCAATTATAAATTTAGAAACAAACATTTTATTTTTTCTTTTAAAAGTAACAATTCAATCACTAAATTATAGATATAGGAACAAACATGTCACTCAATTAAAATTTGGTGATAAACAAGTCACTCTATCATTAAAATTGAAACAATGACTTTGTATAATAACAATTTTAGTTCATGAAACTTATGCATTCTTTTATTTTAGTTCTAATTTGAAGAATTTTTTTCAATAAACTCAATTTTTCATATTTAAATTTTTTGACATTGTATGTTACTCCGACCACTTACCACAATCAATAACGTATGTTACTCCGATAATCAACATATGTAATAACTCTACAGACACAACCACTTCACTACTAGACAATTGATAAATTAATGAAATAGACTCATTATGACTTTAACGACGTCTTCTAGTAGAAACAATCACTTTACTAATGAAACTTTTAAATATGAATGGTTAAATTTATTGAATTATTTCGAAATAAGACCAAATTAATAAAATATATACGTTATAAGAACTAAGTTTATTATTATGCCAAGCCCTTGTTTCACTTTTTAATAATAGAATGATTTGATTATCATAAAATTTTAATTAAATAATAAATTTATTTCTAAATTTATAATTAAGTAACTGAATTATTGTTATTTTAAAAAATTAACATATTTTTTAATTAAGATGTGATGTAATTAACTCAAAAATAAATAAATCATCCATCAACGGCGCACTGGTCCATTTACTAATCAATAATTATATTGCCCAAGATGTAAGTCATTCACATAGTGAATATTTCATGCTGGAAAAGGTGTCATAGATATACAATAAGAGAAACACACAAAAGATGTAAGATTTAGAGAGTTATTTGATTGGCGAAAAAAATTATTATTAAATGAATTATTTTCTTATATTAACAATTAATGCTAGCTGCTTGTGAGCTCCATTCTCACCTCGATTTATATGCCCTAAATTTGGTCTTGTCTTAAGCTAATAGAGAAATTAACAATTTCGACCCTCTGTATATTTCTTTCCATGACAAAGAATGGGGGTGTTCATCTATCTAACCAGTTAAGTCTGTGTACAAATAAGTCCTAATTGTCATCTCCCAATTCTTTGCAGATCATCTGTAATATTAATATTACCTTAAACCTTGTTGTTTCTGGCCGTTTGGTTATTGTAATAAAATTACGACCGGATTTAAAACCCATTGCATGTTTTGGTTATCATGGACACATTGTTTTTATCATTCTTTTTTTAAACGGAAAATTGGCTACTTAAGATCCATCTTGATATTTAATGTTAAAAGTTTCATTCCGTCATTTTTATGTTGCACTGGTACGGGTATAGAAACAGAAACGTGAACAAGAAACAGTAAATTTTAAAATTACAGAGTACGGTTAAGGTACGACAAATATAAAACAAATTTTATATTCTAATAAAATGTAAAAATAAAAATCATACAAAAATCATGTGAGTGTCGCACTTAATATATACTTATAGTTGATTCATGTGAGCAAAAAGTGTCGAAAAGAAACAAGAAAAAGACAAAAAAAAGTATAGAATAATAGAAAAAATATGAAAAAATAGGGAGATAAAATAGTGAAGAATACCAAATATGTCTTTGGTACAAGACGTATCGGGTACGTGATACAACATCAGATGAAGTACTCGTGCTTCATAGGGTCATTTTAGGTGTCTATCTGTTAACTACCATTATTTTTTGTCAATTATTTATTTATTATATTATATCATTTTTAATTTAATTTATTTTTTTTAACTTAATTGAAAAAACTCTAAATTTCCCAAAACTCACAAAATAACCCCAAATTCTAAATCTCTAACTTCCCCATCCAACCATTCCCCAAACCACCCATCGTCGTTAATTGATGGTAGGTGTGCCAATCGGCTTCCTTACATCGAAGGAAGCCAAACTCGCGAAAAGAAAGTTGGTCGACACACCTACCATCGGTTACCGGTGATAGGTAGTTGAGGAAAATGATCGTGTTGATCCGGCGACGGTAGTGGTTGTCTCCGGCGAGGCAATCAACGATGACAACGACGCCAATTTGAAGATTTTAGGTTTTGAGTTAGGGATTATTTTGTAAAAATTGTTATTTAAAAAAAATTGAAATTTGTTTAAAAATAACTAAAAAATTAAAAATTAAAACATGTCATGTGCACCTAAAATGATTAAAAATTAAAAACAAAAAGTGAGCCACATATATTTTGAGAAGGGGTGGTTCAAAAATTTACGGGCCATGCAATTTATTAAAATATGGCCTTTAATTTATAGTCAAAATATATATTTTTTTTAAATTTTTTTAGTTACTCTCTTGAAAAAAGAAATTCACATATAAACAACTAAAAATCTAATATTTTTAGTTAAAAAGTGTTGCTCTTTTTTACATGTTTTGAGTAAAATTATTTACAACATTTTTAATATCAATTTTTTCTAAGAGACCACTCTCAATTACCATCAAAGTAAGTGTATTTAACCTTTCTTGCGACATAGTTATATGTAAATATGACTTCAACAATTTTAATTTTGAAAAACTTCGTTATGTAGAAGTAACAATAATAATAAAAATTTAACAAGTCCATTGCTCTCTTTTTTCCCTTAGTTATTTTTTTAAATGATTTCAGCTCAATAAGTAATGCATTTTCATCAACATCATATAACTTACCCTTCTTAAAAGTATTTTCAAAATTATTAATGAAATTGATTTATAATAATAAAACAAAAAGCCAAAAATATTTTCATATAATTGATGTTGTTCAAATCTCTTATCCAAATAAATAATGAATTGGTCGATAATATACAAGAAACATTCAATTCGAAACTTAAGAGATATTAATGTTCGTATTGTGCAATTAATTTAAAGGATGTTGTAAGTTTTTCGTAAATTATTAATTGTCAAATATAAAATTTATAACCATTTTTATTAAAAAAATTATGTAACTTATAACTTATCATTATTTTTGGATACCTCCTTTTCAAGGCTCGTACGTTCGTTCCACTTGCACATATCCAAAACCAAATCGATTTTGGGCGCCTATTTAGGGATGGGCACGGAATCCGGACCCGACGAGTTTCAACCCGACCCAATCGGGTCAGGTATTTTTATGAAAAAAATCGGGTTCGGATCGGGTCGGGTTTTGTGTAGGGTGAGGTCGGGTCGGGTCAGGTTCGGATTTTAGGGTGAAAAAATTCCACCCGACCCGACCCGGGACTAATAGTGTAATTTCCCCTAAATTTTTTTAGGGATATTTGTAATAATACTCTTTATATATATAGTGTAATTAGATCCTTAAAATTGATTTTTTATTTTCAATTTAGTCATTAAATTTATTATTTTTTACAATTAAGTCTCTTAAAATTATTTTTTTTACAATTTAGTCCTTAAAATTGATTTTTTTTATATAGGTCGGAGTCGGGTCAGAGTCTGGTTTAAGGTATTTATTTCCGAGTCAAGTCGGATAAAACTTTTAAAAGATATAATCCGGTCGGGTCGAGTTCAAGTTTATGGTTAATATGTTCGGGTCGGGTTCGGGTGAGCCAAAAACCCGGCCCGACCCGTGCCCATCCCTACGCCTATTTGGCTATTAAGCCGAACAGAAACGATAAGGTCAGTTCGACAACGTTAGGCATTCACACCTAACGCCGTTAACTGCCGTTCCAAACCACACGGGTCAACGACGAGTCAAGAGAAATTAACCAACAGGTTGTCGCCACGTGGAATTTTAGAACCCAAACGTTATAACTAACCATTAAAACATAGAAAAGATGGATTAATAGAAATCTCTCCGCTGTAAACGCGTCAACAAATAGATACGAAGTTTCTTCGAGGAGATTTTTTCTGCGATCTTCATTTTTTTGACTCCTTTGGTTAGGTCGATTGCCTAATCGATCGGTATTTTGATCTCCTCTATCTATTCGAAGGTCAGTAATTTCATTTTTTTTCTCTCTATTTAGTTTTTAAACGCTAGATTTGTTTTTTTTTCATTTTTTTATTACCGTTGAATCCCGATGTTTCTCTTGATTAATCGTTATGAATTGTGTTCGTGTTTTTTTAATTAGTTTTGCTGATTTTCATAAGAGATCTGAGGTTTTTTTTAAGTTGAGATTTTTTAATTTCCCAGCAATTTGATTAGTATTTAGAGGCTTTGATTTTGGTATGACATGCTTCAGCTTTTCGGAAAATTCAATTATTTCTGTGTTGTTTCATTATTGGCTGAAACTGATAGTAGTGAATTGTATGTTCGGTTTTTGTTCTAGCTTCAATTTGATGTTTTTTTTTATAGGAATCTGAGTTTTGGAAGTCTGGGAAATGGCAAGTGGGTTTGGGGGATCAGCAAGCCATTCGCCCCAGAATCCATCTTGCTCTACCAACAACGCCAATGGCGATGCTGGTAATTTTGAGTGCAATATCTGCTTTGACTTAGCGCAAGACCCCATTGTTACTTTGTGTGGCCATCTTTTCTGCTGGCCTTGCCTTTACAAATGGCTTCATATTCATTCCCGTTCTCGAGAATGTCCTGTTTGCAAGGCCCTTGTCGAGGAAGAAAAATTGGTCCCTTTGTATGGAAGGGGAAAATCATCTACCGATCCTAGGTCGAAATCTGTCCCGGGTGTTAATATTCCGAATCGTCCAGCTGGACAGAGACCTGAAACGGCTCCTCCACCGGATCCAAATCAGTTTCCCCAAAATGGGTTCGGGTTCATGGGTGGCTTGGGAGGTTTTGGAGGCTTTGCGCCGATGGCAACTGCAAGGTTCGGGAACTTCACACTATCTGCTGCTTTTGGTGGTCTTCTCCCATCACTGTTTAACCTTCAGGTCCATGGATTTCCTGATGCGGCGATGTTTGGTCCAGCTGCTGGGTTTCCATTTGGGTTTCAACATGCGTATCATGGTGGCCATGCTCATGGATATCATCACCACCACCACCACCACCATCATCGTACTGCACAAGGGCAGCAGGATCATTATCTGAAGATGCTGTTTCTGTTTATCATTATTTGTGTTATCTTTGCAATGATTTATCAATAGACCAAATCTGCTATCAAAGCATGAATTGCCAACTTATTTTAGGATTGTCAGTCCGATATCTTGTGTAAATTTAATAAATGCATTTTCAATTTTCCTTTTTGTTTTGTGCTTGGTGATTGAGGAATTTATTGTATAGTACTTCCAATATTCCTTTTTTTTCATTTGATGGTTGCCATTAATATGTGGAATGCCGAATGCCGTTGGTTTGTTTTGTATTTCAGCATTGAGAAATCTTTTGCTCTTCTCTATAGTTGAAAAGCATTTGTGTATTTTCAACTTATTTCTAGTCATAATATTTTCAAGTGTTGGGTAAACATGAAATGCAGTAGTATTTTTGGTGCCTAGCTATTCGTAAGTAAATTTCGTGGTCACTCGGATAGCTGAGTTGGAGTAGATGGATGGTTAAATATTGGTAGTGTAGGGGGTGTTGTTTCTCTCTGCAGTTAAAGCTTTGATATAAGCATTTGCAGTCTTTCCACTCATTGTATCATCCTCATTTGGTTTCCACTGTTCTTTCCCCTCATTTAAGACTTTATGAACAAACAATTTTACTTATGCAGTGATAATTAAATGGTGTTCCCTTTCTGTGCCTGATTGACAGAGCAAATCTTTGTGCTCGCATAGCTGTGTATATGATATAGTTCATGACACAGCTTGAATTTTCAAACCCGGGTTGTGATTCTAGTGCTAATTGTGCATGGAGCCATGGAATATGAATATCAACTAGAGGTATAAATAGTTAAATACAGCATTGATTGCTCTGTTTTGTCTGGTTAATCAGATTTGTGATTCTCATTGCTGATTCCAGCTTCTTATTTGTTCATTGAATTATTAAATTTGCAGAGGTTACTTTTTAATTGAATCTGTATATTGTTGCGGAATTAGGCTATAGTTTTGATGTTATCTTCTGTTTATGGAAACCTGGTGTTCATTGTGCTGACAATGCATATTAGCTTACTAGCTCTTTTTTGCTTCCTTGATCCATGGCTACTTCTTTGTAAAACATGGATATGCATGGATATCAGTAGTTATATTGCAATTGATGACGGTGTATGACGTTTCCTGTTGTCAGCGGTCCGCTTGCTAGAACGTTGAACCCTACCATTTCGAAAAGGTAATCACTACCATTCTGTGCACCTTCTCCTGTCCTGTGCACACACATGATATAGCATAAGTTAGTTGGTACTTGAAAAGGTTCTATATGATCTAAATGATGGTGGAGTCCAGCGTTTGTTTTGTCCTTTTAACTACTTTCAAAGAACCATCACATGATTTGTGGCTTTCCTCAGAAGACAGGTACTCTATTCCAAGTGTTATTTTTATCGAGTATACGTATAGGTTCGAATTGTTGCTATCTGTTTCTTTTTATCGACATGTGGTCCTAAAATGGCTTCATCTGATCAGCCTCCTAGTGTTATCTGATCCACCAGTTTCAACATCTTTGTGGCTCTTTAGGTCGTTGGATTAAGCTTTAAGCACATGGATTGCTAAGGAGGTCTGGTGAACTTGCAGATCTGAATGTTCGGCATCGGCACCGTGTCAGGTAACTTTCTTTTCCTTGGATTATTTCAACTCTAGGCATCGCATCGGCATGGTTAATTCGTTCAATTCATTCAATAGTTTTGTGACTAAATGTGGTTAGCCATTCATCATGCGCTTGTCGAGGCGCGAACATGGCACGGAAATGGTCAGCCGATCGTTGTGCGTTACGAGCTGTCTATAGGGTCTGTCTTTATAGTTGCATAATATCGAGCACTTCTTTTGCCTACCTAGTTGCATGCTCAAATGGATAGGCTATGGCCTACGTTTTTGACATAGTGGATGCTACACTGCCCCGCTATCCCAAATCTATATCATCTGCTAAAAGTGATAGTATGAATCATGTATTCTTGGCATTGTTATTTTAAGTCATTTTCTTTTTTGGTATTTATAAATTGGCCCAAAAATCAATTATTATAATATAAAATAGAAATTATTAATCAGAATATACTCAATCATGGGTCACAATAACTTTTCAATTTTTCTTCGTTAATGCTAGACAGTATCATGTTCCAATTCATAACAAATTTTTTTTTTGTTCAAAGGAATAACTTTATTTCAACCACAAAGATTACATAGACGTCAAAAAAGGCGAAATGGTGTTACGATCCCACAAGGTTTGACCGTGACACCTCTTAGCAAGTTTAGCTAGCCTGTCGGCTGCATGATTACAAGACCTCGGAACAAGGGAGAACACACATGAGTTAAAGGATCTAGAAGACAAACTGATATCCTCAATTACGGCCGATGTGGCCCAATCGGCCAGAGATTCTTCATTAAGACTGCAAACAACAGCTTTACAGTCAGCTTCAATAATGATGTTATCGTATCCGTTCCAACGAGCCATCGAAATACCCAATCTAATGGCTAAGGCTTCCGCCGCTTCCGCAGAGGGTGCAACAAAAGAGTCAGAGATTCCATGAAGGAAAGACCCTGAGCTATCCCTTGCAATAGCTGCAGCTGATACTGTCCCTGAGTGAGGATCAAAGGCTGCGTCACAGTTAATCTTGACAGATCCTGGAGATGGTGGAGACCACTCCTGAGGTTCATGCCTAGGGTGAGGCATCTTAGAAGTACTAGAGGAGGTTGCAAGATGGTATTCAAAATACGCTTGTTCCGCTCTCAGCCAAACCTCCCACGGCCTATCTTGCTTCCTCTCATATACCCACGCATTCCTTGATTTCCAGAGGGACCAAAGAAGATAAGCAATGAGAGCGCAACCATCATCAAAACAACCAAGTTTGCGGAAATCATTTATTTTGTGCCACCATTTCGTGAAACCCGGAAAACCTACACGGGATGGAGAGTAGTTGAAGCCTGATGCCTTCCAAGCTCCCTGAGCAAACGGACAGAAGAACAGGAGGTGCTCGATCGATTCTCCTTTCTCTCCACATCGAGGGCAACAATCTGAGTCATAAAAGTGGCCATGGAAGTGTGATGCCAGAATACCTTTTGTAGGAACGATATTATGGCATAACTTCCAAAGGAAAGATCGGATTTTGGAGGGAACCATGAGGCTCCAGATAGAAGTCCAGAACTCTTTTTTTGCACTAGGATCCTCACTGGAGGACGGATTGCAGCTATCCGTGGAGGAATCTTCAATGAACCTATACCCCGAACGGACAGAATACTCACCATTCTTTGTACCCGTCCAAATAAATGTGTCTTTGATCTGTGGCCCTCCAATTGGGATGGCAAGGATAGCCTTGGCTTCAGCCGTGCTAAACAGGTCCTGTAATTTTGACCTATTCCATGACCGGCCATCGGGGTTAATCAGACTACTGACAGATGGAGAGGGAGAGTCCTGAGGGATTGGAGTAGCAATACGAAAATGAGGCAGTCTTGGGACCCAGTTATCCTTCCATGTCGAGATATACCTTCCATTCCCAACTCTCCAGAGTGCCCCCTCTTTCAATGTTTTTACTCCTTCCCTGATTCCTGACCATGCCCAAGATGGATTGGCACATGGAGGGGCCTCAAAAATGTTTCCGTTTGGAAAATAGATACCCCTTAGGGTTTGAGCAAGAAGTGATTCCGGGTTTTTAACCACTCTCCACGCAATCTTTGTAATGAGGGCTTTGTTAAATATTCTCAGATTTTTAAAGCCCATTCCTCCTTGTCCTTTTGGTCGGCATAGATCTTTCCAATTCATCCAATGGATATTCCTCTCTTTTTCAGAGCAGTTGTTCCACCAGAATTTGGCAATCATCGAACAGAGTTCATCACAAAAGGTGACGGGGAGTAGAAAACATTGCATCACATATGTTGGAATGGCTTGTGCCACCGCCTTTATGAGTACTTCTTTACCTGCAATGTTTAAAAATTTGGCTTTCCATCCCTTTAGTCTATTTTGAACTCGCTCTTTGATGAAGGATAAAGCTTCTCTCTTGCTTCTTCCCCAGAAGGACGGGAGGCCTAAGTATTTAGCATCATCCTCCATAGGTTTGAACTTCAGCACATTTGATAGATGGTCTTTAAAATTTCGACTGACATTTGGAGAGAAGAAAACAGAAGATTTCTGGAAGTTGACAGATTGTCCTGTAGCTGATTGAAACAGCTGGAGAATTCGTAAGACCGCTGCACAGTTTCCTTCGCTCGCTTCCGAGAACATAAGACAATCATCGGCAAAGAACAGATGATTCAGAACTGGGCATCGTCGTTTGATTCTCAAACCCGTGAACTGATCCATCTCCGCTTCCTTTGTGATGATCCAGGTCAGTATACTCGAGATAAAGGTGAAGAGAAAGGGAGATAACGGATCACCCTGTCTCAACCCTCTTCCAGCTTGGACTTCCCCAATACGTTCTCCATTAGCAACCAAAGAGAACGAGATCGAGGAGACACAGTGCATAACTCGAGAGATCCACCAGTCATCAAAACCCATGTTGATCATAACAAAATGGAGTAGCCCCCAATCCACCTTGTCATACGCCTTTTCTAGATCAATCTTTAAAGCCATGAGACCTCTCTTACCCTTTTTGGCCCGTTTGATAGCGTGAAAAGCCTCATTAGCAAGGATAATGTTATCATGTATGGATCGGCCATGCACAAATGCTGACTGAGAGGGAGGGATGATATCAGGAAGGAAAACTTTCAGTCTCGTGGCCAGAATTTTAGTAATGACTTTCAAGGAGAAATTGCAGAGGCTAATCGGTCTAAAATGTGAGACTTCAGTTGGATTAGCTGTTTTTGGAATGAGCACTATGTTCGTCTTATTTAGCCCAGCACACATATCCCCATCTCTGAAGAAAGCAAGGATCATCCCAATAAGGTCATCTTTTACAATCTCCCAATAATTCTGATAAAAACAACCCGGGAAACCATCGGGGCCTGGGGCCTTTGTAGCACCCATATTAAAGACCGCCTCCTTAATTTCTGCTTCCGTTACTTCTCTCTTGAGATCAAGGTTCATTGAATCAGTAATTAATCTCGGAATGTATTCCTTAAGTTTCTGAAAATCAACCTCCTTGTCCCTGGTGAAGACCTTCTGAAAGTGTTGTTGAAGATATTGTGCTATCTGTTCTGGTCTCTCAATCCAAGTTCCATCAGCTCTTTTTAGTTTGACAATGGCATTTGTTCTGCGGTGTTGAATGGTTGTGGCATGAAAAAACTTCGTATTTTTATCTCCCCACTTCATCCAATTTATCCTTGACCGCTGATGCCAGTATCTTTCTTCGCTCTCCCACTCAGAATTAAGTTCTTTCTTCAGCTTCTTTAATTCTTCTAGCTCTGCTTCTGTGAGTTTTCTTCCTTGGAGCTGTTTGATCCTGGTGATAAGAATATGCTTTCTCTCATTTTTCTGCTTTGCTTTGTCTTTGCTCCATTTTACAAGGACCGATCTGGTGTTACGAATCTTTCGTCCAAACCTTGATGTCACTCTTTCACCTGGTGAGATACTCCATCCCTTGGAGACTACCCGAGAGCAGTCTTCGTCCAGCAGCCATTTCGATTCAAACTTGAAATCTTTTTTGTACTTCCTGGTGAAGCCCTTAGTGAACAGAAAAATGGGGGCATGATCCGAGGCAACTGCAATATCCATAATTCCTACAGCTTTAGGGAAGCAAAGACTCCACTCGGCCGAGCACAAAATTCGATCCAGCTTTTCAAGAATGGAGTGATCTCCGCTTCTCTGATTGAACCAGGTGAAGTGGCCACCTTTAATAGGCAATTCAATGAGGCCCGCTGAGTTCACAAATTCATTTAGAATCCTCGCCTCCTTTGGATTTACTGGATTTCCTCCTTCTTTCTCATCTTGTCTTAGGACCATATTGGAATCTCCCAAGATAAGCCATTTGTTGCTAGATGAGTTTCTAAGTTCTGACAAGTTTTCCCAAAAGGTTTTCCTTTCATCTTTGTACGGGGGGCCATAGATAAACGTTCCAAACCACTCATCGCCATCCTGAAACATCACCTTGGTGTCAATGAAATTTTTTGAATGATCTAGCACATTAATGGTCACTTCGTTATTCCACCAAAGGGCAAGTCCTCCAGCTATGCCGTCAGGCTCCACATAGAAAGATGACCCCATCTTCATCTTCATCCTTATTTTCTCCAAGTACCTTTTCTTCTTTTTCGTCTCGCTTAGGAAGACAATACTCGGACTGTGTTTACCTATGGAGTACCTGAGAGCTCTGACAGTCTCTTGGTTTCCTAAGCCGCGGACGTTCCAGGCAAGAGTTGTCATAGCCTCGACAACGTCAACGGGGCTGCTCCAAAGCTAAAGAGCAAAAACCACCTACTGAAGAAGAGTATACGACTAGAAACTCTAGCTTCCTTCCAAGCCAATACGGCAGATATTCAGGGATATCCCAGAAATCTGGCGCCAACCAGGCCAAGAAACAGCTGCAAAGGAACACCTTGATACCCTCTGTGCTCAATTGTTAAGCTTTCCCAGCGCAATCAAGAAAGAAAGTAATCTCCCAAGAAGACCAGAAACAGGTAAAAGAGATTCCGAGAAAAACAACACCAATCCAGCAAAGCACAGGAGTTTTGGCAATTAATACAGAGGAAGAAAGAAACCTGTAGAACCTTTCAGCAGACACCAGTCGCATACAACCACATACAAGCATATAAAGACAACAGAACGGGAAGGAGATCACAAGAAAACGGGGTGCGGCGAGGGGAAGGGCAAGTGAACCAGAGAGGGGGAAATCGCCGAAAGGGGGAAAACTTAAACAAAATTACCGTCAATGGAGAAAAAGAGATCAGAATCATGCCGATCATTCCATCGTCGTGCTGCAAATCAATACCGATGAAGCGAGGAATGGGTGAAGATCGCTCGATGAAACACCGGCGTCAGTCCGCCACGAACACCGCCCAAAACACCCGGTTTCGCAAAAATTTTGATGAGCAAACCACCAAAAGCTATCGTTCACTGTTGAAATCCGGCACACTGGCGGTCTGCTAACAGGGGCGGCGCCACGGTCAGAGAACCACTCAAAACTATGCTGGGACGGTGAATCAAACAAGCCTCCGAGGCTCAGAAAATTGAGCGAGAGGGAGCAATTTTTGGGGGCGCGTGGGGCGCGTCAATTCATAACAAATTGATAGTATAAAAATGTTATGAATTGGGATATGGCACTAATATGTTGAATAAAAAACTAAAAATACAAATAATTACTAAAATTACAAAATTATCCTTAAAATACAAATAATTACATTGTTGATTTAACTTCTAATCAAGTTATCCCATAAAAGTTGCCCAGTTTTATTTTAAAAAAAAAAACTAAAACTACATAATTCAATATTACTAAAATTATCCTAAAATTTTAATAATTACTTTACCAATTTGACTTCTGGCTATAGATTAGGCGATACCTGGCAAGCTCACCGTGTGAGAGTATCCAGCAAATATGGGTAAACGACAATCCAAGTCAAATTCAGTCAAACATAAATGTTCTTTTTGCCTTCAATCAAAACTCCCACCATTTTTTCTTAATAAATTTTATATGTCTATATTTATACAATAAAATTCAAGTCCTAAATTCTTAATCTTTAACCTTATAAAATTAAACTCTAAATTTTATACACTAATCTTAAATTTTAAATCCTAAATTTAAACCCTTAAACTTTAAACTTTTAATTAAAGTCATAACCTCTAAAACTAAAAAAATTTATGTAAACTTTAGGTTATACAACATGCGTATCAAAATCTTTTATAATCCTTAATTAGTGTCTATTAAGTTCAACTCATCTCCTCAACTCGCCTGATCCTTCTCTTTAAAAACATTGATATTCTTTCATTACTGATAATAACATTAGTCCTAAATTAATAGTTTTAGTCCTAAACTAATAGTTGATTGTTGTTGTTTTAAAATTTTCCTTTATTCTATTTTATTCATAGACTTTATCAAATTTTTTGTTGTTTTTGGTGTTTTTTTGTGCCATAATGTTAAAAAATTAAATCATAAATTTTAAATTTTAATTCTTAAAACCCTATCTCTTAAAAATCATCTTACACCCAATACTCTAAATCTAACTCTAACCACTAAACTTACACTATAATTCTAAATTTTAAACCTAATTTTTTATTGGGCGGGCATAATTTCTTGATATCCTCTAATTTATGGGTAGGGAGAAGTTTAAGTATTGTAGGCATAGTGCTAAAAATGCCCCTAGCATTTGATTGAATTGTTATTTTGGCTCTTATTATTTTTTTTAAAGCAATTTAGCCATTAACGTTTTATTTTGGGTCAAAATGGCCCTTCTGTGGATGAAAACGGTTAGTCAACCAACGATAAATGACTTGAAATGACGAGACAAACTTATATGGCAGTGTACGCTGCGATAGCAGTGTCATAGAATGACACATCAATCAAAAATAATTTTAGAAAATTCTATAAAATATAAAATATTTTTTCAACTGACGTATCATTCTGCTAAATCATTTCAAATTGTTTATCGTCGATTGACTAACAGTTTTTATTTATAGAAGGACTATTTTGGCTCAAAATGAAACGTTGGAGGCTAAATTACTTTGAAAAAATAATAATAGAGACGAAAGTGACTATTTAATCAAATATTAAAAATATTTATTGATATTATGCCAACATTGTACTAGTTGTATGTTAAAAGACTAAACAATAAATATTTATTTTCTTTGTTTGAATTAAATCATGTGAATAATAAATAACATTAATTTATTCATTTCAAAACATTAATTTATTAGTAACTACTAATATACTAAAATAGGAATAAAAATACACTTTTACTAAACATAAAATTCACGAGATATTGTATGCAAGATTTTATATAGTAATTAATATATTCATATTCAACGCGTATTTTAAATTAAACCACTAAAATACGAAACTCGAGATTTGACTTTCTTATAGTATTTTTTTTCTCCTTGCATTGAATTAAAAACCAACAGGCTATCGCCCTTCACTTCACCTTCGCCTTCCAACAATGCCTAAATCACCAATCTTTCATTTTCTCCATCTCTTAGCTTTCATCACCTTCGCCTTTGCCGCCGGCGCCACCGCCACCGCCGCTACACCATTACTAACTCAACAGTTCAAAGAAGCCTCCGAGTTCTACAACTCTCCGGATTGCCCTGCAATAATAACCACCGATCATGGAGACGAATCAAATGGTCAAGCCTCGATTTTATGCTCGGACCAAGCAGTTCACGTGGCAATGACCCTCGACAAATCCTACATCAGGGGATCCATGGCGGCTATCTTTTCAGTGCTTCAACACTCCTCTTGTCCCCACAACATCGCCTTCCATTTCGTTGTCTCCGCCACCGGAAACGCGTCATTCTTACGCGCCACCATATCCTCCTCCTTCCCTTACCTTAACTTCAACGTATACCCCTTCGATGACTCTACCGTTTCCCGTCTCATTTCAACATCAATCCGTTCAGCTTTGGATTGTCCTTTGAACTACGCTCGAAGCTACTTAGCCGATCTCCTTCCTTTATGCGTTCGCCGTGTTCTGTACCTCGACTCGGACCTGGTTCTCGTCGACGATATAGCTCTACTCGCTGCAACTCGACTAGGGGATAAGTCGGTCCTGGCGGCACCGGAATATTGCAATGCCGACTTCATCTCCTACTTCACTACTACGTTTTGGTCGAACCATTGGTTGTCCTTGACTTTTTCGAACCGTAAAGCTTGTTATTTCAACACTGGGGTAATGGTGATCGACCTTGATCGATGGAGAGAAGGGGATTGACTTTTTCGAACCGTAAAGCTTGTTATTTCAACACTGGGGTAATGGTGATCGACCTTGATCGATGGAGAGAAGGGGATTACACGAGAAAGATCGAGGAATGGATGAAGATCCAGCAAAGAATGAGAATTTACGAGCTAGGTTCTTTGCCGCCGTTTTTATTGGTTTTTGCCGGAAATATAGCTCCGGTCCATCAGAGGTGGAACCAGCACGGGCTTGGTGGTGATAACTTTGAAGGTCTGTGCCGGGATTTGCATCCCGGTCCGGTCAGCCTTTTACATTGGAGTGGAAAAGGGAAGCCATGGGCGAGGCTTGATGCTAAAAGACCGTGCCCTTTGGACGCTTTGTGGGCACCTTATGATCTATTGGAAGCTTCATTTGGATTGGATTATTGAATGCCAGAATTTTGCTTCTTTCCGGGGAAGTGTTTGGTTGCTGAGAAAGTGACAGAATCGTCGAGAAAGGGTGGAGCTTTATAGGTTTAAACGATGAAAATTATATGGTGCAGTGGGAGGAAGAGCAGCTATGTTGTGATTAATATGAAGGAAAAAAATTAGGCTTGGTCTAATTTCATGTATAATAAAAACAATCAAACTGGAATTAATATGAAATGGCCGTGCTTTTCAACTCTTTACAAAGAATAGGGAAAACCTGTTTTAAGAATAAGGGGTTAGCGGGATTCTCAGTATGGAAAACTGCCAGTCATCCGAATATGTTCGAGGGTTCTTCTAAGCCCGAATTTATAAACTGCCGAATGGCCTGCTCTAAAACCATCTCCGTATACAGGCGATGTGTCTGATTCAATTTGGTGCTTGAAGAACTCCCCGAGCTTCCTCTCGAATTCGGGTCTCTTTGCTTTGCTTAATCTACTAGAGCCCGAGGATGATGCTGACGCAACATTGCTGCTCGGAGAAGAAGAATCGAGCTGAGTGACTAACCACATGTGCGCTAATACCTGACAAATTCCTTCCTCAACGTCCTGACTGAGAGTTTGGAAACCTGGCAAACAAGTAGAGAAAATTTGTCTATCAATGTTTCTAGATACGAAACCGGAACGCCTTTTTTCGTACATGTTAAGAAGGAAATGGAAATCACCTTGAAGTCGCATCCATGCATGCATCATCTCGTGCGCTAAGATTGACCCAGTCAGTAGCCTACATAAAAAAAATCGATAAAAAAGAAAAAAGAACATGAAATTGCTTGGTGGAAGCAACTATGGAAAATAATACAAAACCTTGGCAGGCCATATAATATGAGAATTGCAGTCACTTCGCATCTACGTGTCAATTTGAAGGGCTCTGTTATCATGTCCATGGCTCGATTTCCGATCCCAAAACTCGGTCGCCTTAGAATCTGATGATTTCGGGTTGAAGATGGTATAAATCTTTGAGCAATACAAACTACCAAATGAAAATTTCCAAAGTTATATCAAACACCAAGGCAAAAAAGAATTTCAATATTCTTACAGTGCTGATAGTTTGTTCCTCAGAAAGGCAGAGTCCTCTCGTCTCTGGCATATGATAGTGGCCCTGCCCAACACAAACTCTTAAATTACCAGCTATATTGCTCTTACTCTCCAATTTCTCTTAAATTACCCATGTCTAACACATATCCAGAAATGGGCATAGAGATTTAAAGCCTTACATTCCGACTTAAAACCATAACTTACATTCTTTTCTCCCTCTCTGGCTTCATTTAAAGCCTGCCTTTCAACAAGGAGTAATGGAACTTGCTGCTCGACTTTCATATTTAACCCTTCATAAAACTCTTGTATTTCAAGATAAAGGGGTTGGCATCCCTTGGTATCCATAACTGCAGAATCCAGACACTCCAGGCAAAGCTTCCGTCCATCATCGAGGGCAACATATCCCGTGTCTCGTGGCTGCATATGATGACTCAAAAGTGTCATGCTTTCGACGTTTTTTCTCACCGTCATTCAGAAATAGTAGCCAAGATTTTACTTTTGTAATTTAAATAGAAGCTTGTCATCATCCTCACCTCCATTCGCTCACAGCTGCAGCATCGTGGAGTGCCATCATGTTCGTGAGAGGGGCAGTACTTCTGGATCCAAAAAGGATGCGCCCTATATTCAATAAGACCAGCAGGGTTTGTTGGAATCTGTCAAAAGTATATATGCCGAAAGACAACACCAACCAGCAATGAGAGATGTGCAGTAAATTTAAGTTCTGTTTCAAAATTAATATATATATATATATAAACAATGAAAGATTTGTATGTGATATGCAGATAGGGGATTCCTATATATCAAACTTCCTTTTGAAATTACAACTTTCCTTGTATTATTTTCCATTGTTTAAACTCAGAACTACATCTGGATCTGGTGACACAAACTATGAACTACTCCTCATGCCACCATATATCCACAAGACTCTATTGCATGGTTTTCAACTTTTCATATGTACTTGTGTTACCTTCAGGTTTAGCTTAATTTAGAACTCGGAATTTCATTATTAGGTAGAAACATATGTAAATCGTTGAAAAACACTCATAATTTGGTATTACTATACGTTTGTGGTTGACATTTAACATTTGTAATATATAACTTCAGTGACATGCAGAAATCATAATAATACCACCTTTAACGTATATGAATAGAGTGACTTACAAATGAAACACAAATAAAATAAATAGAAAATAAACAAAACAAAAAAAGAGCTTACAAAGTGGCTGCAAACATCGCATTTTGGATGGTAACGCTCCTTGTAGCAAGTTTTATGAAAACGATAATTCCCGGACATAGAGAACTGCAGAAAAAGGTGGGCATCTAAATTAGCTTATTCATCAGTGAAACATCCTGTGAAAGAATCATAGACAGCAACATTGATAGCTACCAAAAGGTCCACTAAAAATGTAACATTGTACCTCATAATCAGAAATTGGAAGGTTGCAAGCTTGGCAACGGAAACATTCTGGATGCCAAAATGCATTGAGGCAATTTAGAAATCTTCCATGGCCGATCTCAGTATTGCAGCCAGCACAAATCCTACAAAAAGATTAATTTTTTCATGGAAGAAAGAAAAGATCTGGAGTCCAAGTTATAGAAACAAATCTTTGAACCTAATTGATGCCACGGAAAACCAATTTATTAGCATCTATTTGCAAGGATAAAAGCTCAAAGATATATCCATAGTTAAACCCCGGTAAAATAAGCTGGGATGAAACATTTACCGTAGTTAATGAAAAATTTATGTACCTGTATCCCATCGGAAAATGGACTGGGGTAGGTAGATACGTATTTGCAATTTCATATTGGGGAGGAGGTTCAAAGATCAAGCTTTCTTGTAAGGCTCTTGCAAGTTGCTCATCTTCCTCTAGTTGAGATTCATCATCTACTCAATAATTTAAGAAACTTAATAATTCAAATTATGGCATGTTAGATTAAAAGGCTAAGTAGGGAAGAGAAAGAACGTTGTATTGGCAACAAGCAACTAATTCACTGATATCATAATATACAGCAAAAAGGAACATTCATGTCAACTGCAGGTATACATGTTACTCACTTATCATGTTTCTCCCCTTCTGACTTTCCTCTAGAAGGGATAGGGCAATAGCTCGATCTATCTCTTCATTCTCATGTTCCTGCCACACATCCTACATCAAGGTTGAAACCGAGATATAACATAGAAAACACATCAGAAGTTAATTAAACTAACTCAAATTACCTATTTGGAAAAGAAAGTATCCTTTTACGCAACCAATGCTTCATAATCTAATTTCAACATGTCTACGACACAACCTAGCCAAATCCAGTAAGCGGATAGGAACCTTATGCATGTACCAGCAGCAGCATTACAGGTAGTAGGATGGGGTTGATCATCAAAAAAATCGAGAACATATAGAAACTAGAAATAGTTAAAGATATAATACCCCTGTTCCAGATGGTGCATAAACTTGAGGATCCTCTGCATAATCTCCATGATTATGTCCCTCTGAGTTCTTTTGGCCAGAGCCCTTAAAAAACTTTTTAATCCAATCCATGGCGAAGGATGCTATCCGATCATAGTCAATAAGGTTTCTGCCTGCAAACAGAACATACATTCAAGCCAATAAACACAAAAATATTGCAAAATATATGTTTACAAACCGCAGTAAATTTAAATACATCCCAAAAGAGGAAGCAATGCAATTCATGTTTTAAGTGAAGAATCATCAACAAACAAAGCTCGACAGATGATCATAAATCAAAGTGGATTAAAAGCAGCCAGGACAAGAAGAACGCTAACATAACTGTATAAGCTAGGAAAATATGCCATTTTTTGTTTAATAACAGGGTATCATAATTCATACATACTGAGATCATATCCCAATGCCTACAATGGATTACATCAGTTCAGCTTTATTTGTTATCAATGCAAGCAAATCAAACCAGGAAAAACAATAGCAATCGAAACCAACAACCTAGCATTGTTCTACCCCAGAATGCTTAAGCTAAAACTTTAGTTTAAAACATCAAATTTCTCCCTAAACCAAGTGGAAATAAAAGAAAAAAAAAAGAAAGGAAAAAGGAAAAAACATATTATATTCAGCTGAAGATGCCAATAAAATTCATGATAGGGAAAAAGAATCAAACAAGTGGAGAGAATGACTTACCTCAAACAAATCAACAGCCTGCAGCAAAGGGTGGAAGAAGATTGCAAAAGAGACCTAGATCAGAATCTCAAAATTAACCAAAAAAGTTGCAATTTTTTTCAGTTCTATATAAAGCTATATATTCCCCCTCTCCCCCTTATGCTTTTTTTCTTTCTTTCTGTTTTGTAAATAGAAATTGAATAATCTATTCAACGAGCAAAAAAAAAAACAAGAAAAACAGTGACACCCTTTATTTCTTTGGCTCCAAAGAAGAAACTATCACACCCAAAACCCTAAAAATTCCGAAACAATGACAATGGAATGCAAATAAGCTAAGAAAAGATGCGTTCTTCAAAGTCAAAGATGAAGAAGACGTAGAAGAATTTGATGATTTTTTTGTGACAGTCCTCCAATGGGATTCATCAAATCCAATTGGGCGATTTTCACCTTTAAAATTTAAGTTTGGGGTTCTTCTAATTCATCCACTAGAAGACCCCCTAAACAGAGAAAAAGAAAATGCTCTTTGTGGAAAGCGTAAAGAAAAGACAAAACTCTGTTTTATGAATTTTGTGTAATTGTTTTTCATTTTATACCAACACTTGGGCCCGCTTTTTTCGAGTTTCATAGCTTCAGTTTCCTAATGGATGTTCCGAAACAGATCAAAAGTATAGGAAGATGTGGATCGGGTCAAGACATTTGCCATAATTATTTTAAGAGAAATTTTTTATGCATAAATGTGTGTTTACATATGATTATTAAATTTAAAGTTAATTTTTTTATGCATAAATGTGTGTTTCATCCCCTTGTGTCCTGGTGGCAAAGGTTGATGTTTATCATCCCTTGGGACCCGGGATCGAGCACCAGTATTGCATGTTGTGTGTGCCTTCCTTGAAAAAAGGCTAAAAGAAAGTTGAACAGATGTCTACCATTGCATCACACCAGCATATTCAGTGTGGCAGAAAGTAGGGCTCTGTAAAAAGTTTTTTTAAAAAATAACAATCATTTAATGTATTACAAAACCCTAAAATATTCTATTAAAAAAAATTCACATCTAATGTATTAGGGTCTAGGGTTTATCATTTTAAGGTTTAGGAGTTATGGTAGTATGGTTAGGGTTTTATGTTTTTAGGGTTTAGGGGTATGATTATTGTTCAAGGCTTAGTATTTCATGGTTAGTGTTTATGATTTAGTGTTTAGTGTTTATACTTTTAAGTTTAGGGTTTATGTTGTATGGTTTTATGATTAGGGTTTTATGTTTTAGGGTTAGGGTTTAAGGTTTAGGTGCATAGTTAGTGTTTAGGGTTTAGAGTTAGTGTTTATACTTTACTATTTATGGTTTTATAGTTTAGGGTTAGGGTTTGAGTTTTATGGTTATGATTTACGCTTTAGGGTTTAATGGTTAGGTTTTAGGGTTAGTATTTATAATTTATAATTTAGGGTTTAGGGTTAGGGTTTTGTGTTTAAATTTTTCAATAAAATCTTTTAGGGTTTTATAATACATTAATTGATTGTTGTTTTTTTAAATAGAATCTTATATTAAATATAAGTTATTAAATAACCCTTAACCTATGCATGTATGCATAGGTTAAGACAAACCCCTGTAAAAAACCTGACAAACCGAAACTAAATTCGAAATTTAAAAAAATCGATCCGAAAACATACTTAACCAAACCGAAAAAATTAATTTCGGTAGTTTTTTTTTTCAAAAAAAATATTATTTTGGTTTGGATACGATTCGTAGTTTTGAACAAAAACGGGTAACCGAACCGACCAGTTGCATAATATATAATATATAAAATATGTATATTTATACAATTATATAGGAAAAACTTTAGCGCCATTGTTCATTTTTTTTATCTTCCCCAAATATTTTTATTATCTTGGAAAGTGAAAAATTGGCAGTAATTTTTAATATATTTTCTTCTCAAATATTACGGATTTATTTTAATTTGGGAAGTAAATAAATTCAATCTTAATTGTCAATTATTTCCTATTCTTAATTTCATACATTAATATTTTTTTCTTCAAATATTTTAAAATTTAAACTCTAGCTTATTTTTCACTATGTTATTAGATTTGATATTTTTAATAAGGAAAGTTAATAAACCATTACCCGAACTAAATATTTCGGTTAATCGGTTAACCGATTTAATGGTTAAGATTTAGGGTCGAAAATTAAGTAACCCGAATTTTCCAGTTAACTGAAATAATTTTCTAACGATTAACCGAACTCGATTTTGCACACCCCTAGCAGAAAGATAGTTTTTAAAAAAAATTGAACTTGGTTTAAAATTAAGAGTATAATTTAATGGTTAGTGTTTATTATTTAGAGTTTAGGGGTTGAAGTTTAAGATTTAAAATATTAAAATTAAGGTTAGGATTTTAGGTTTTAAAGAAGAGTTGTGTTTTATTTTTGTAATACATATTGTTTAGCAATATATACTCATTCTTTTAAGGGAAAATATTTTATGCATTGACGGTTGAAACTTTTAGTTTCTACAAGTACCTTAGATTTAGGGGTTATGGTTTTATTTTAGGGTTTAGGGTTTAGAGATTTAGATTTATGAGTTTAGAATTTAGTTTTTAAGATTATAATTTTAGAATTAGATTTTGGGGTAATATACTAGACTTTAAATTTTAATATATAAACCTTAAATTCAAATCAAAACCCACAAAAGGGTAAAATCTTTTTCCCTTTATATCTTTCTCTCTCCATTTTTGTTTGTTTTATTAAAGGCTTAAGTGGTAAATAAGTGTTTTGTAACACCCAAAATTCGATTTAGTCGGAATTGGGTTTCGGTGATAAAAAATTTCACATCGATAAAGTCTAAATATAGTAGCGACTAGCTAATTATTGATATTGGACTTTAATTGAGTTAAATCATTGTTATTGGACCCTATTGAATAATATCGAAACCTAATTAGTGACTAAATTGAGAAAAATGCAAGTTGGAGGGCAAAACCATAGTATAGTGAGAGTTGAGAGAATATTGTTGCGATTAGCCCCCCTCAATCATATTTCCATCTACGTGGATCAAATTGAGAGCTTTCACTCAAGTGAAGAAAAGCCATCAGTTGGCTTGATAATAAAAGAAAAGATAGACAAGAAATAGAAAGCAAAATAATTTACCCGAGACTTTAGTAAGCAAGCACCTTTCCTTGTCACATTCATCATCTTCCTCCAAGCTAGTACCTCCATTGTAGAGCAAATTTTAGCTTAGCTTTTCTTCGATTATTAATATCAAATTTTTGCTATCGTTCAGGTAAGCAATATTTCTCAATCAATCGTTGGATTTCATGGATGTATCGAGCTTAATTTCAAGCTAGGGTTTTGACCATCCATGGATAATTCATCGTTGCTATTTATATTGAATTTGGATATCGATTTAATGTCGTTATATTAATTTTGATATCGTAATATCGATCCTAATAATCTCCCTATCGATTTTTTAGCTAAAGAAATAGAGAGAGAGGTATCGTCATCTCCATCGAAAGCTAGAAGCAAATGCGTTGTTATCTGAGAGTCGTAAGAGCATCGGACTTTAAGGTGAGTGTAGTCGGAGTTTCGAGATTAGGTGAGGAGCCTTCTCAAATCCTTTATTATTGATTCCGATCTTATAGCTAACATTACCCTTAAGGAAGTTGCATCAGATTGTTAAACGGATCTATTGGTAAGCGTCAGTAAGTTTGGTAATGAACATCGGACATAGTTATTGGCATCGTCATCATGCATTGTCATCAATATAGTTATTGTCATTGAAACATTGTAAATAAATCATCATATATTGATATTGACATTGAGTTTGAAACAAACAAATATTGATAATGAGACATGTTCGCTAATGATAATATTGAAGTTATTGGTCATCAGAATTATCATTGAATATTGAATATGAATATTGACATTGACATTGAAACTTTAGATTTGAATGGACATTGCATACAATTGGCATGTCATAGAATTTACGAGCTCAGTGTACGAGTGGACTACGGTCCTAAGGCCACGACTTATATTGATTTGGCAGTGAAGGGATGTGTTGTGGTATTGGTCATATTGACGAAGCGAATAGATTAGACCATTTGATTTGACGAGGCATAAAAATTCTCGTATCTATTATCTTAATTCAATCCAAGGGTCAATAATGAATTTGATATGTTACACATTGTATATTAGAACATAACATTGATTTTGATAGTAATCTTGATAAGCATGAGAATTGTACATGCATCACTCATTGCTATTTACTTTGTATATGACTACCTTACTAAGCTATGTATGTCTAACATGTCTTATCTCATGCATTTCAGGTTAAGAATCGATTATTGTTGAAGATCGAAAAAGTCGAGGCAAGATAAGTCGCTACAAGCCAAAAGTAATGTATTTTGACCTTATGAACTCCTAGAAAAATGGCAAAGTAGTTAAACTAGTCGTTTGTGCATATTTTGTTATGTCTATAAAGTTTATAAGTTGTAATGCTAATAAATGCCTTAAAATGTCTTTTGGTATGGCTAAAAGTTGGTGAAAATGACATAATTTAATTAGCTCACATAGGTAGAAACTTAGTAAACGTATTCGAATGATTATGAAATTTGGCATGTTAGTAGTTTATAGTATTGTAATATTGTGTGTAAAGTTTTATTGCATTTGAACATCGTTTGATAGGTCAATTCGATTAAAAGCCAACAAAAATCTATCATTACAAGTTAGGCCGTATCGATACAAGGTAATAGCGTATCAATACGGGTATGCATAATTAAATCCATAGAACAGAGCGTATCAATACAGTTTGGAGCCGTATCGAAAAATTTTGCTACTAGAATCCTCTATTTCGATATGAGTCTAACCTGTATCGAAACGGGTCAAAGTAAAAGTCAATAAAAGTCAACCCGTATCGATACAGGTCTTGCCCGTATCGATACGGGGTAATGGGTAAAATCAACTCAGGTCGACCATTGTACACCTGTATCAAAACAACCTTAAGGTGTTTCGATACAAGGTTAGTTAAGTTGGTTAAAAGGCATAAATTGATAGTTTGTAATGTTCACAGACTGGTCACTGAATTTAGGATGATTCAATTGGATGAGTAAATGAACTCCAAATTGTATGAAATTTTACAGACTTGTTTCTATTCTATTGAATTTCAGTAAGGTATATTCAATTGCATCGAATAACCTCTAATTTGTCAGATTTATAGTTCATTCCCTAAAACTTGTAATAGTTAACTTTTGGTCTTAAATGATTAATTATTGTTGCATAATGAATGAATTGGACTAATATGTATATTCAGTAATGTTTTATTAATATTACATCGATCACATGTTGTTATTAAATGGAATTTTATCGTACCGACTATCGTACTTTTCGTCTGTAGCACCTTCCGACTCGGTTCTCGACCAGGCCGGGAAGGGGGTGTTACATGTCCAAACTATACTTTTTTTAGATTTGGGTTTTGGGTGTTAGAAATTTCAAATTTGTGGGCTATTTTGTAATATAAAGAAAATATTTTGTTTTATTAATTTTATTTATTTTTTAAATATAATTTCAAAATTTTAAGAAGCTAACACGTGTCAGTTAACGGTAAAAATTAACAGACATTGACGACGAGCACCTATTTGAGTAATGTTGAAAATGTTACGCACCTGTTTGGCCTGAAAAATATTTTGAGCACCTCTCTAGATAAAAGAGTATAGTTTGGACACTTATTTGCCACTTAAGACTTTATTAAATTTATAGTTAATTTGATATTATTTTTAAAAGTGTGGCAGAAAATAATTTTGAAAAGTTTTTTGAATTGTTTGGTTTAAAATAAGAGTGTTTGACGAGCAAAGTATTTGACATTGATGTTAAAAAATATTTTTAAGTAGATAAAATGTCAATTTTAGACATTATTTTTGAAAGTATAAATAAATTATTGATATAAACAATTTATGAATAATTTTACTCAAAATACTTAAAAAAAAAGCTAAAAAGTCAGAAATTTTAGTTAAAAAAAAAACACTTTTCAAATTAAGCTAAAAAGATTTTTAGTCTGAAAAACTACATGCTTTGCATTGTTTTTGGTTCCAATAGTAACTTCGACTACAAAAGCTAGTTTGAAAAGCAATGAATAACATGTTATTAAGAATATAATTTAGTATTTAGGGTTTATTACTTAGAGTTTAAGGGTTGAAGTTTAAATTTTAAAATATTAAGATTAAGATTTTAAGTTTTAAAGAAGAGTTGTGTATTTTGTAATATGTATTGTTTAACAATATATACTCATTCTTTTAAGGGAAAATATTTTATGCATTGACGGTCGAAACTTTTAATTTTTATAAGCACGTTATATTTAAGATTTAGATATTTAATTTAGGGACTAGAGATTTAAATTTAAGAGTTTAAAATTTATTGTTGAGATTAGAATTTAAGAATTAAATTTTACGACTATATACTAAAATTTAAAATTTAATGTATTTAGTGTTTAATTCAAATCAAAACCCGCAAAAGGGTAAAATCTCTTTCCCTTTTTATCTTTCTTTCTCACTTTTTGTCTGTTTTTTTTTTCTTTTTAAATAGATAATTTCTCTATAAAAAAACTCTTCGATATTTATTTATTTAGTTAGTTAGTTATTTACTTTGCAGTATGATTTGCCTTTGATATATATATAATCGTTGCAAATGCATTTTGGGAGGTAATCATCATCAAAATAAGATAAAGATTATTCAATACTACCCAATCACCCAAAACCACATTTTCTTTGTTCAAATAACTAATTTAATTTGTTATTTTTAAAATATATATTTATGTCACATATTTATATCTAATATAATCCTTCATAAATATATTAAACTTAGAAAATATTAAATATGTGGGTAAAATACATCAATCATCCTTAAATTATGATCAAATGATCATTTGGTCATTAAACTTTTAAAAATTATAAAATTGATCGTTAAATTTAGTTATCTATTATAAAATGATCACCATGACATTGTATATTGATTATTTATTGAATTGTTACATAATGATAATTAAAATTTATCAAATTATTTCAAAAATATTCAGTAATTTTTTTAACTTTATTATTAGGATGTCACAATAATAATCCGATAAATTCAATAATCATTTTGTCATATTTAAAAGTTCAGTACAAAATGATTGTTTGATCATAGATTAAGGGCTACTATTGTATTTTACCCTAAATATATTTCTATCCGTGTATATATTTATATGCTCGTGTTGGACCAACATGAGTATTGGTAGATGGTAATAAATTAGATCAAATGAGCAATGCCGTGGTCAAAAATTAGATAAAGTTTAGTGTTTTCTTTTTCTTTAAACTTATATTAAATAGATTAATTATTAGGTTAATACCCACTAGAATTGACCAGGAAATTCAAAGAAAAAACACTATGTTGTTTGGGTTTCAAGTTTCAACGGTGGTTGTTAACAAGTCAATGTCAACAGAAGTGGCTTGCTCGGATCAAAGTTAGGTTTGGTAGTTCTGCTGTGCGACATTCAAATTCAAAGTTAATTTGCGGCAGGTTTTAATTTAAGATGTTATTATGTGTAATTTAAAACGTTATATAATTAGTAATAATTTTAGTTATAATCGAGAATGTTATATTACAACGAGTTTTAACCTAAAATGTTATATGTCTACTTTAAAAAGTTACATAACTAATAATTTTTTCAGTTACAACTAAAAATGTTACTCGAGTAATTTTTTTAGGTTGCAATCAAAATACTTATGCAATTTACATGATTTGCTATAGAGAATATAATATTTTCAGTTTCAACCTAAAATATTATCTAATACACTTGGTAAGTCTTTCTGTTATAACCATTTTCTGTCTTTATTTTTTATTTTTTATCTTATATTAACTGGTTGTATTTTGGACTCATCCAGTTAGGTTAGTTAGCTTGTCTTTCCAATATATATGGTATTCTGGTAGGGTTCAAATTCTGGGTTGACCCACCTGATTATGACAAGAAAATGAGAGCTGATATGAAAGCTTGAATTTGAAAATATATATCCAGGCAAATTACAGATTCATCGATTTTCTGTGTGCAATATCAATTGTGTACTTATTAACCAAAATGAACATTATTTGAGAAATTATTTAAGTTTTTTCTTAAATAAAAATATAATAATAAATTATATATTTTTAAGAATTATTATTATCTAAACTTAAAATTTTCAACATTTTAAGAGACTGTAATTCTATTGGTCCCTACGGTGTTCCACCCATGTATGCTGATAATTTCATAGAAAGATAATGAAAGAATAGATAACTTAAAATTATATATTCTTATTTATGTATATTGAGTTATAAATATAAACAGGGAAATAATTAGGATAAACTTCAGAGATAAATATAAATAAAAATAAAATGATGGTAAGAGTTTAATTGTTAAATCATTAATTAAAAATTGAGGGTTAGAATCTATTTTTTTTTCAATTTTCAAATTAAAATGACTTAAAAATATTTAAATAAAAAAAACGGATAATAGGCACAGGACTATCAAAGACCCAAGATAAACGGATAACATAATACCCAAAGCAGAGTGGGCCAATAAAACCCAGACAGATAGCAAGCACTGAGGACCTCTAACTCTAGCAGAAAAATCAAAACAACAGGTCACATAAAATAGGGTGGACAAAACTCGACTCGAAAAATTTAAATTGACTCGATGGGAAAAAATTAATTCATTTTGACTCGATTTGTAACTTTATAAACTCGACTCAACTCGAAAAAGTTTCAAATAAAGTTTGAGTTATAAAATGAAAATTCGAATAACTTGAACTTTTTAGTTATTAGTCAAACAATTTTCAAGTTCGAGTCGAGTCTGTCAATTATGCCTGATATATTATGTATATCACATGTGAAAATATGAAGAAATATATATGTATATCGTATATGGATATAGAAAGTCGTTTAAATTAGAATCAACATGTATTATAACATTATAAATAATTACAATTAAATTTATACAGAAACTCGAAAACTCGACTCCATACGAAAAAAATTTAAATAAAGTTTGAATTATAAAATATGACTTGTAAACTCGAATAACTCAAATTTTTTTTAAATCGACTTGATCGAACGCTCAATCCTAACATAAAGCTAATGAAAGAGCGACGTCGATTGGCTGGACAAAAAAGGGTCAACCAAAATGAGACGGGTCAAGTTGTTTATTTTTTAAGTTAACAAGACTCTAAAAGATAACTAAAAAAATTTGAAGGTTGAGGTTTAATTTCATTAATTTTAAATTAATATACCTTAAAAATAATTAAACCAAAAAATTAAAATAATTCAATTTATTAACTTTAAAACTGATACGATCTTAAAAACGTTAAACTAAAAAAATTTCAAAAAATAATTAAACCATAAACAGTTAAGATGAGTTATGTCCCATTAGACCCACCCCAATGTTTGGCCAAAATTTATCACCAAGCATATGAACAAGCATGCCAAATTCATCGCAACATGATAATATACTTTGTAAGTAGGTGGCATTTTCTTTGTTTCATTCATTACGGTTAAGCAGTCATCTTCTTGCTTCCACGTATCATGTTTCTGCTCCGCACAATTTTTATGGGTAGGGATAAGGGGCGGAAGTGACGGTCATAACTTCTAAAAATTTAAAATTTGTATATAATTTGAAATTTTTAAATATATTATATATGTATATATATATATTTAATAAAAATTTATTTTCGTTTTTTTATTTGAAGTAAGAGCTGCAATGGACAATTCTCAGCCTCGCAATCTAATATATTTGGAATTATTAAATTCTCAGCCTCATTATCGTTGATGTTTCTGTATTGTTCCTTTCATGGCTTGCTGCTAGAACCAACAAATAAACTATTATCTTCCCATCATCAATTTAGCTTCTTTTTTCAGTATTGTGGACCCTATTAATATTTATTTTATTTAAATTCTGGATAAAATTCATACACACTTTATAAAAATGGTTGTTCGCGTTTAGAAGTTAGAACACAAACATTTCTTTTTCATTGAGATTATTTATATTTGGTTCTTAGTTTAAGTTATTATATGAAAGTGTACTTTTTAAATATGAGAATGTCTTATACTTAAGAACTCAATTTTTTAAGCACCGTTCATGTTCAAAAAAGGAAATTTAAGCACCATTCAAGTAATGTTATCATTAATTTTCAAAGACATGAGAATTTTATTATTCTAACGAGAATATTAATTTTGAATTTTTTTATTCATAAAAATTATTGAAATTTTAAGGCTTAATACCAGAATAGGTGCCCAAACTATGTTTGTGGATTGCTTTTTGATGCCTAAATTATTTTTAGCTCTAAATAAGTGCCTAAAGTTTTAATTTTGGTCATTTTAAGTGCCTAACCGTTAATAAAAACCATTAGCCAATTAAATTGTGACAAGTGGCATGTTTTTAATTTTTAATTTCTTTTAATTAATTTTTAAATAAAATTTAAAATTCATTTTTCTAAAAAAATAACAGTTTTAAATCTTTACAAAATAGTCCCAAATCCCCAAATTACCATCGTTGTCGCCATTTACTACCTCACCGAAGGCCACCACTACCGCCGCTGGACCACCACGACCGTTTCCCCCAACCACCCATCGCCGATAACTGACGGTAGTGCCGACGACTTTCTTTCGCGATTTTGGCTTCTTTCGACGTTAGGAAGCCGATCGACATACGCCATTTACCGGCGATGGGTGGTTGGAGAAACGATCTTGGTAGTCCGACGACATATATGGGGGCGGCGGCGAAACCATTGGCGGTGGGTTCGGTCGGGGAAGTTAGAGATTTTGAATTTGGGGCCATTTTGTGAGTTTTGAGAAATTTAGGGTTTAAAAAAAATTAAGTTAAAAAATTAAATAAAAAAACTTATTTTTTTAATAAAAATAACGGTAGTTAACGATTAGGCACCTAAAATGACCAAAATTAAAACTTTAAGCACCTATTTAGAGCTAAAAATAGTTTAGGCACCAAAAGTGATCTACAAGCATAGTTTGAGCACCTATTTGGGTATTAAGCCAAATTTTAATTATTTGTTTTAAAATAAATTTAATGATTAATTATGTAACTTGTTTTAAAGTCCTCATTTTTCTTTCAAATATTAATTAAACCATTTTTTTTCTTAAATGAAAAAAAAATTCGATAGAAACAACAAATTAGGGAACTAAGATAGTGTAGATGGATTGAGTAGATGAATAACACAAGAAGCTTCAACATAAATTTTAAAATCATTTAGAAAGCTAATAGCAAGAAGAAGGAAGGCGTGGAGTTATGAGAACTTGAAGTGGAGTGGCCTTCAAGTTCGTCATTCCAATGCTTTCACTCATGTCCACTGCTTCATCCAATGGCGTCTTCAACTCGAACCCTTGCACCACACTAGCCAGTACCAGCTCCAACACTTGAACCGCCAACGAAACTCCGGGACACATTCTCCGACCACTCGAGAACGGAATCAGCTCGAAATTCTGCCCCTTCAAATCGATGTCCTTGTAGGTTGTTAGGAACCTTTGGGGCTGAAATTCACAGGGATCCGACCACACTCGTGGGTTGCGTTGGATTTTCGAAATATTGACGAACAGTCGGGTCCCTGCGGGAACGTGGTAGCCACTAACCGTGCAGTCTTCCATGGATTCATGGGGCACCCCAAGTGGTCCGGCGGGATATAAACGCAGTGTTTCTTTAATGATTGCTTTAAGGTAGACTAAGTTCTTAATGTCTGCTTCTTCGACCAGCTTGTCTTTTCCGACATGAATGTCTAGTTCTTGTTGTAACTTTCTCAGTTCATCCCTGTTGTTGAGTAGTAAAGACAATGCCCATGTTAGTGTCACCATTGTTGTATCAGAACCTGCTAAGGTCAGACCCTGCAATATCAACGAAAACCAGATCATAAATTGTTCAGGAAGTCTCTAATTCAGTAATTCTTACTATAGAACATACCAGACAGGTTGCTTTGTTGATGGTGTCGGCATCATGTTTCTCTGTCTGAGTGCCCAATGAAAGCATAACATCCATGAAATCTCCGTTTCTGTCGTTCGATGAATCCGATAATCTGTTTCGCTTGTGTTCTTCTAACCAACCTTGGGCAACTTCGTCTAGTACTTTTCTTACTTTCATAATCAACCTCTCGTCTCCCCCGATATCCAGCCATCTTAGATAAGGAAACGCATCGGATATCCCGAATTTCCCACTCAGTTCAAAGAACTGTTTCAACGCCTTCTTCCATTTCTCGCTCTCCGGATCGTTACCGGAACTCGGAATCCGTTTGCCTACGATCATCCGCAGAATCACGTTCAGTGTTGTATTCTCAAACCATTTCTTCATGTCCACCAAAACGTTATCAGATCCGTCCTTGTTCTTTCTCTTCTCCCAAAGCTGATATAACTCTTTCAGCGACGTTTTGATCTCGGATTCTCGGACGTGTCTGAGTCGCTCGAGGCGGTAGTTCGAGAGGAGCTCGATAGTGGCGATTTTACGCACTTGACGCCAATCATCTCCATAAGGGGCGAACCCGAACATGGCGTGGTTGTAACTCAGCAACTCGAGGGCGAGCGTGGATGGACGACTGGCAAAGGCTTTGTCGTTGATGGTTAAACACTCTTTGGCAGTTTCATGGTCGCTGACAATCAGAACTCTGTGAACACCCATCTTGATGCTGAAGATTGGACCGTGTTTATCAGCCATCTCGCTCAGGACTTTGTACGGTGGTTTGGGTCCTCTTAGGAGGTGGAGATGGCCGATTAAAGGCCATGAATTTCCAGCTTCCGGTGCTTCTCTCTTTCTGTTCTTCACCTTCAAAGTACTTTTGAATATCCATACAAGTGAGAAAACAAAGATTGACAAAGCGAAAATGGGTGAAATTGAGGAGAATGAATGAAAAAGATCCATTTGATAGGTGAGGTACTTTCTCAGGAAAGGAAAGATTCAGTAATGGAAGCTAAATATAGAAGAAAAACAGTACAATAAGTCTAGAAAATTCAATAACCAATAAGGGTGAAATATGGGATAAAATTGATGGCAAGAAACAACCAAATCATGTCTTTTCTTTCTTTATTTTTTTTCCCGTGTAGTACCAAAGAATTTCAACGATCAAGATAGGGGGGTCCCTCTTAGATTCCACTCAAATTTTCGTTTTGTTAAAAATAAAAATTTTGTGCCAAAGAATACATTATTGAGGTTAAAATTGTGAAATATTGAATTTTTAAGATCAAGATTGATTATTATTGCGGTTAAATTTGTGAAATATTGAATTTTTAAAGATCAATACTTTTAAATAAAAAATCCACTTAATTTTATTTTAGATAATTTGATTCGATCACATACTAAATTAATCGTTTGAACAACTCTAACTGAAGCTACATTTTTCTTCATTCTAAATGGTTTTTGGTTATGGATAAAAATACTCTGCTCCTTTTTGGTCTCCCTATGTATGCGCAACACTAAAAAATATTAAAAAATTAAATTTCAAGCCCTACCTCAAAATTCTAAATTCTGAACCCTACACCTCATACCTTAAAAAATACACTATACTCTAAATTCCTTAAACCCTAACTATAAATACTAACTCTAAACATTAAACCATAAATTCTAAACCTAATTTTAAGTGTAGTAACATAAATAGGGTACCGAAAAGGCGAAGAGAATTACCATCCTTTGGTTATAGTGAAACCAAGATTACGAGGATTTCGCCAACATTTCGCAAATCTGCATAATGGGATTCTGCTCCGCATAGGACTGACAACGAGTCGGATTTGGGTGGGTTGGAGCTTCACCCACCCCATCATCCGTATCCTAAATCGTCACCCAACCTACCCACCACCGGCTTGATCATTGATCCAAATTCGCCCCACCCATCAACCGCGGATGAGGCGGGTGGATCGGATCATAAATGAGTTCTATTATTAAAAAATTATAGTTAAAAATACATGTAAAATCTTAATAAAAATATAGGAAAACTACACCACTGACCACCAAATAAATTGGGGATACCTATTTGAACCACCGAACTATAAAAAACGTCAATCACACCACCGAACTTATAAAATCAACCTATTTTGACCACCGCCGTTAAAAACCTAACGGTGGAGTGACTGTAACCCCCTCGTCCCGGTCTGGCCGGATGACCGGTCCGAGTGAGCTACACGGGGAAAACCGAGTGAAAACCCCTAAGGATTCCCCCTCGGTTAGCAACCCTATTTTTTTTCATTTCAAAAATCTTGTCTAAAAGGATATTAAACCCTAAGTGATCATACAGCGGAACAACATATACAAAACAATCGAACGAACTCAAACAATCCTGTTACAATTCAATTTTAAACTTAAACTGCAGGCGGTATCGATACACCTAAGGGGTGTATCGATACCCCTTGACTAGGTTTAAGCTTTAACTGCAGGCGGTATCGATACACTTAAGGGGTGTATCGATACCCCCTTGACTATGTCAACTGGTCAAAGTCAATCCGTAGAGACCGTATCGATACACCCAAGGAGTGTATCGATACTTTCCCCAACGGTTGACTTCTCACGGTCAACGCTAAGATGACGGTATTGATACACCAGAGGCCCGTATCGATACCGAAATGGACAGTAGCTCCAGTGACCAAAATGGTATCGATACGCCCCCTCGCGTATCGATACACGAGGCCTGAAACAAGAAGGCGGTATCGATACGGGTCCAACAGTATCGATACCCCTGTACTGCAAAACCTCCAAACTCAACTAAAACGAACAAGACTCGGATCTAGATGCAATTTAGGACTTCCCTAGACCCAAACAAGCATTCATACAACATTTAAAGGTCATTGTTTAACCACACAAACACCCAACATATACATACATTAAGGAAGACATGCCATTGAATCAAAGATGACATTTAAGCATCCAAAATCTCATACTTCAACATACACACAATTTGTCATTCTCACAAGGCACATGACCAACACACGAGGTAAGCAATTTAGACATGGTATACAAATCCATCAATATAAGGCATTAACACATAAAACCAACGCAACGGAGTCTAGATACAAGTTCCTAAGACACGTAGCATTTCCCATTGCTAGACTACTACATTATTTAATAAATCATACTTGAGCAAACTACCACACGCTTGGACGCCCTTTTCTTGCTCCTTGCTAACTCCAAGCTAAAGATCTGCATTGTCGGAAAAAGGGGAGCGTAAGCATAAAGCTTAGTGAGCGGAGCTCTAAAACATAACTACGACAATGTAGGGTTCAAAGCTTTCTTTAAAAAGTAAAGACCAACACATACGAGTCATCCAACGACCTAATCCTTCTACTAACATACAAGTTCAACCAAGGGTCAACAATAAAGATATTTATCATGGCACCACGCTCCATGGTAGGCTTGAAGACATGATCTTAGATTAAAGCAAACAATATAAAGGAATGATATAGTGAGATACAACATGAGCACACATGGTATGCACAAGCATAACCAAAACACACACGGTGGGACTACACATCATCGTTCCGACTAGTAGTTTTCCAATGGGACTACACATCAAAGTACTCTTCTACTAGTCACTACCGGCGGGACTACACATCACCGGAGTCTTACACCACTCGCTACCGGCGGGACTACACATCACCGGAGCAACGACAACCATCACGTGAGGTTCGACACCAACCATGCAACACAATATACACTCACTATCATGTGACATGTACTCACTATACCATGCACAACCAAAACAAGTTGCAAACAATATCCACAATTAGACATCACTTACTACTTACAATCTTACCAAACACAAATGGTCTTACTCACCATTTTCGTGCACAACCTGCACCAACTTACACACATCTCACAAGGTATAACAACGTCACCATTATTACCATCATACATCATTAACGATATAGCAATAGGCAACATGCTTCTACTCAAGTATTTAAATTTCATGCTTAACAAACCATCATTTCAAGCAATGAAAACAATGATAAAAAGGGAAATTAAAGAGGCATTTCACATCAACTTACTCTTTGAGTTTAAGTCACTTTCAAGCCCAAATCTAAACCACTTTCAAAATTTCCTTTGAACCAAAACGATTCTTGAAAACATTTCCACATCCACGTGCTTGAACCAACCTTAGAAAATCAAATTAAAACATTAACCACTCACCTTACTTCCTTAAGCAAATCAAGCAAAGCCGACTCAAGCCTCCTCACTTCCGGATTCGATCCCAAAGCTTTACCAACGTAAATCCTTGCTTCTAATCATCCCAACATAAGTAAATTAACCTCAAATCAGTCCACAACACAACGTAGCAAACCCGGAATACAATTCAAACATCAAACACTTGTTTCTCGAACCAAGAACAACCCCAAAAAGCCATTCCCGAGCAGCCCCTTTGCACAGTCCAAAACCGATGATTCCCACACTTAAACTACTCCCAAAAGCTTCCAAAACAACCCCTAACTATCATACAACCATCAGCCCTCATTTCCCAACATAAAACACACCCAAAATCAACCTTTAAACCCTTCAAAAACCCCATTAAAACCCAAATTCGGGAAACTTAACAAAACCCTTTAAAAATCATATATGTTAAACCATTGGGTTCATAAACTTCATATCTATCACTATTAAATCAAAACTTTAAGTTAAACACAATAAAGCTACAATTTTTATCCAAATCCTCTAAAAAACTCAAATTCCAAAACATGGATGAAAATGAAAACTACTTGTACTTTTGAAGAGAGGAAGTTGAGAGGAAGTAAAAAACGTCATTACCTTTCAAAACCGAGCCAAAATGGAGGAGAAAGGAGATGGAATAGTGAAAGGGGGAGGGAGCTCTTCTTGGTCGTTCAAAGGAAGAAGATGAATAGTGGAAAAGATGACAAAATGGGTGTTTTAATTAAAAATGGGCTTTTTGAAATGAAGTGCACTTTATTACAAAAATGCCATTAATGAATGGCTATTGGGCTTGGTTTAAAATTGGGTCCAACACCTTTGTTTTATTTGCACACAAAACCCGAACCATTATTTTATTTATTTAAATTATAAAACCGAACCCGAATAATATTAAAATATTATTTTCATCCGGCCCCTAAACCCGGGTGTTACAACTCTCCCCTACTTAAGGAAATTTCGTCCCCAAAATTTATCGGACATGAACCCACTTTCTTTCACACCACAACACACTAACCAATCTCGGTGGGCTTACCACACAACAATAGATATCTGATGCTAAGATCTCAACTGATTCTTTGTTGCACGCAATTTCAAACTCAACTCAATCTCTTCGACAAACATAGCACGACACAGATCTGACTTACATTCCTGAATCATAGGTACACAAACACATCATGGATCCCCTCCCTAACTCTGGTGGTAACTACAACAAATAAACAACAGAACTAGCCCGATTCACAATCTCATACAACACTGCTTGAATTCTTGACTCATAACCTTCTCTAACTGACCATCTGACTCCAACAGGTAACCAAACACTATACAAACGTCTTCAAAAATCTAGTCGAAAACTCGAATCTCTATCGGCCACTATCGATCTCAAGGCACTGTACAACTCACAATTCTTGCTAAGGCACAACTCCGCCATCTTACTCACGGTACAAGTAACGTGAACGTGTATAAAGGACCACATACAGTGCAACTAACATTGATTACTCAACTAAGCTCTCACTGAGGAAATCGAAGGCGAATCAGACACAAGATCTCTCGAATCTATTACTCACTTCCAATACGAATCTCCTACGGATGTAACAAACTAGAAGAAAACTGGTGCTCGGTCTTAACACGCTGGCAATTTACACACTTACTCTCATACTGAACCACATTATTCATCAACTCAATCCAGAAGTACTCATCTTCAACCCACAATACGTCTTCATACAACTCAGATGCAATACAAACGAACTGCCGTATGCTTCAGCCAACACAATACGTCTCAAAACACTATGTCTATAGGCACAACTATTCTGTCTCTAAAAATACAAACTCTATCATCTCTGAAACTGTATTCTGACGGTCTTCCTTCCACTATGTCTTGCACGTGAGGTGCCAAGAACATGTCTTGCAACTGTTTCTCTTTAAACATTCTGACTCAATGTAGGTTTAACATGAAACTCGGCCACAAGAATACTATCATTCAGTAAACTGAATTCGACAATTTCATCTCGTAGCCCAACTACTAATCTAACAACAACATAGCTCGAAACATCGATTTCTACGTTGACTATCTTTGGATGGTACTCGATCTTGATATTACAGTCTTCAAGCATGTCTAACACTTTATGCGGTTCAAGTTTCAACCCTTCCTAAGTCTTCAAATATTTTGAGTTCTGATGATACGTACATATACACTGTGCATTTCTTACTATACAAGCTTTGTCTCTAAATCTTCGAAGCAAATACAACTGTAATTAACTCTATGTCTCATATCAGTTAACTCTTCTCACAGTCTTCCAACTATCTTGATGAACAAGCCGGAATCTTCTGCCTTGCATAAGCACACAACCTAACTCTACATGTGACACATCACTATGGTTCGCAAACTCTTTCTCTGATATAAGCTGGTTCAAGGTCGAAGTGTTCATCAAGGTTTCTTTAAGTTTCTCAAGGGCTCATTGTCTCGCATCCAACCACACAAACTGAACATTCTTCTGTAACAATTTGTCAAGGAGCAGCTATCTTCAAAGGACCATTTACAACCTTCGATAGTAACAATGCTAAACCTAGGAACTATAGATACCTGTCACAATCTTCAGTTTCTTCCAACTCACATCTTCTTCTGACTACTGGGGATTTACTCCAATACGCTCGGCTAATCTACATGTCCTAGAAGGACATCTTCATTAACTTGGAGTTCGCGCTTGCTCAACTTGGCATGCAACTGATTCTCTAAAAGGATCTACAACCCTAACTTCAAGGCTTGTCATGGTCTTCTTCGGTACGTGAATATACCCACGTATCATCTAAGAGAGCTACTACAAACTGATCAAGGACTTAGGAAAACATTCTGCTCAACATCTCTATAAAAGTAACTAACACACTAGTCAATCAAAACAGCATAACTCAAAACCCAAAGTGATCACATATGCCCCGAAAGCTGTCTTTGGTACATCAACCTCTCTCACTTTCAACTGATAGTAATCGGATCTCAAATTAATCTTAAAAAGACTGAAGCACTTCTCAACTGATCAACAACCCACTGATGCTCGGATACGGATACTAATTATCCATTGTCAATCTTTTCAACTGTATGTAATCTGAACACATTCTCGTACCGTCACTCTTTCTTCTTCACAAAATTGCATTGTCATACTCTAAGATGATGTACTAAGCCAAACGAATCTAAGGACTAACAAACTCGAAGTTGATTCTTCAACACTCTCAAGTCGGTCGAGAACCATGAGATACAGAGCAAACAAAACAGGAGCAACTCGGAGACGATATCAATAACAAACTCTTCTTCCCTAACAAGGGACAAACCGAGTAATTCTTGCCAACAATTTTAGGAAAATACAACATATTCTAACAGTCTGCGGTCTAATCCTCATTCAAAAATCAAATCCATCACATTGCTAGGCAAGCTTGTCAACTAACTCAATCAATCTTTGACCTCTAAGGTTGGATCAATATCCGATACGAAATCCACATTCCCACCTACCACTACGATCTCATAGTCATCCATAAGCTTTAAGAAAACTCTCATTGTCTCAAAGTCTACCCTAACTCTATGTTCTACAAGCCAATTCATGCACTGATTCACATCAAAACCGAAAAAGGCAATTCCATCGCATCTACTGGAAACATGTGCTCCTGAACCATCAACAAACATCCCTTGTACATCTTTCTGACCACGACTGTATCCCCGAAGGAGCTAGTAACACTAACACCTACCCCTAGTACCTCACAAGGTAGATTTCAACAACTTCGCAAACTCACTCAAAATACACGGACGCGTAGATCCAGAATCAATCAGAAAAACAAGCTCAATGACTGTATCGAGGAATTACTTGCTATAACATCGACATCATTCCGAAGTCAACTCTTAGGTCTTCACTTCTCTTACCATTTCATATCAGGATCGGTCACATTGTTCTCCCTCAACAGAAACCAACTCATATGCATGTTGACCCAAACAAACAAACTGCACTCCAAACTCTGGTACGGTCATACTGCCCCGAACTAAAGCGACGTACTCTCAGATCGTTCACATCCTCCAAAACCTCAGATTCACGATTACGGCCCTAGGCCCACGTCTCGGCCTCTACTTACCGAAGACAACAATACAACAATAAACAAAACACACAAGAAAGAATATTTAGGGTTAGCAAGAGCAAGGGTCCAAGGTGCTCAAGTATATTCCTTTACAAAAATCCTTTCAAATAAGTAATAGTAGCAATGGGAACTCGACACTACGCTTGAACACAAACATCATGCTAACACATGCTTTCAAACACCGTACTAACAAGCAAACATCAAGCATACATGGCAAAACATTCACCGAGACATAACAACAACGTAACACTTCAAACTTACCTCACTTACCTACCCGAGGTCTCGGAAACCTCAGGCTCTGATACCAACAAATGTAACCCCCTCGTCCCGGTCTGGCCGGATGACCGGTCCGAGTGAGCTACACGGGGAAAACCGAGTGAAAACCCCTAAGGATTCCCCCTCGGTTAGCAACCCTATTTTTTTTCATTTCAAAAATCTTGTCTAAAAGGATATTAAACCCTAAGTGATCATACAGCGGAACAACATATACAAAACAATCGAACGAACTCAAACAATCCTGTTACAGCCCAATTTTAAACTTAAACTGCAGGCGGTATCGATACACCTAAGGGGTGTATCGATACCCCTTGACTAGGTTTAAGCTTTAACTGCATGCGGTATCGATACACTTAAGGGGTGTATCGATACCCCCTTGACTATGTCAACTGGTCAAAGTCAATCCGTAGAGACCATATCGATACACCCAAGGAGTGTATCGATACCCTCCCCAACGGTTGACTTCCCACGGTCAACGCTAAGATGACGATATCGATACACCAGAGGCCCGTATCGATACCGAAATGGACAGTAGCTCCAGTGACCAAAATGGTATCGATACGCCCCCTCGCGTATCGATAAACGAGGCCTGAAACAAGAAGGTGGTATCGATACGGGTCCAACAGTATCGATACCCCTGTACTGCAAAACCTCCAAACTCAACTAAAACGAACAAGACTCGGATCTAGATGCAATTTAGGACTTCCCTAGACCCAAACAAGCATTCATACAACATTTAAAGGTCATTGTTTAACCACACAAACACCCAACATATACATACATCAAGGAAGACATGCCATTGAATCAAAGATGACATTTAAGCATCCAAAATCTCATACTTCAACATACACACAATTTGTCATTCTCACAAGGCACATGACCAACACACGAGGTAAGCAATTTAGACATGGTATACAAATCCATCAATATAAGGCATTAACACATAAAACCAACGCAACGGAGTCTAGATACAAGTTCCTAAGACACGTAGCATTTCCCATTGCTAGACTACTACATTATTTAATAAATCATACTTGAGCAAACTACCACACGCTTGGACGCCCTTTTCTTGCTCCTTGCTAACTCCAAGCTAAAGATCTGCATTGTCGGAAAAAGGGGAGCGTAAGCATAAAGCTTAGTGAGCGGAGCTCTAAAACATAACTACGACAATGCAGGGTTCAAAGCTTTCTTTAAAAAGTAAAGACCAACACATACGAGTCATCCAACGACCTAATCCTTCTACTAACATACAAGTTCAACTAAGGGTCAACAATAAAGATATTTATCATGGCACCACGCTCCATGGCAGGCTTGAAGACATGATCTTAGATTAAAGCAAACAATATAAAGGAATGATATAGTGAGATACAACATGCGCACACATGGTATGCACAAGCATAACCAAAACACACACGGTGGGACTACATATCACCGTTCCGACTAGTAGTTTTCCAATGGGACTACACATCAAAGTACTCTTCTACTAGTCACTACCGGCGGGACTACACATCACCGGAGTCTTACACCACTCGCTACCGGCGGGACTACACATCACCGGAGCAACAACAACCATCACGTGAGGTTCGACACCAACCATGCAACACAATATACACTCACTATCATGCGACATGTACTCACTATACCATGCACAACCAAAACAAGTTGCAAACAATATCCACAATTAGGCATCACTTACTACTTACAATCTTACCAAACACAAATGGTCTTACTCACCATTTTCGTGCACAACCTGCACCAACTTACACACATCTCACAAGGTATAACAACGTCACCATTATTACCATCATACATCATTAACGATATAGCAATAGGCAACATGCTTCTACTTAAGTGTTTAAATTTCATGCTTAACAAACCATCATTTCAAGCAATGAAAACAATGATAAAAAGGGAAATTAAAGAGGCATTTCACATCAACTCACTCTTTGAGTTTAAGTCACTTTCAAGCCCAAATCTAAACCACTTTCAAAATTTCCTTTGAACCAAAACGATTCTTGAAAACATTTCCACATCCACATGCTTGAACCAACCTTAGAAAATCAAATTAAAACATTAACCACTCACCTTACTTCCTTAAGCAAATCAAGCAAAGCCGACTCAAGCCTCCTCACTTCCGGATTCGATCCCAAAGCTTTACCAACGCAAATCCTTGCTTCTAATCATCCCAACACAAGTAAATTAACCTCAAATCTGTCCACAACACAACGTAGCAAACCCGGAATACAATTCAAACATCAAACACTTGTTTCTCGAACCAAGAACAACCCCAAAAAGCCATTCCCGAGCAGCCCCTTTGCACAGTCCAAAACCGATGATTCCCACACTTAAACTACTCCCAAAAGCTTCCAAAACAACCCCTAACTATCATACAACCATCAGCCCTCATTTCCCAACATAAAACACACCCAAAATCAACCTTTAAACCCTTCAAAAACCCCATTAAAACCCAAATTCGGGAAACTTAACAAAACCCTTTAAAAATCATATATGTTAAACCATTGGATTCATAAACTTCATATCTATCACTATTAAATCAAAACTTTAAGTTAAACACAATAAAGCTACAATTTTTATCCAAATCCTCTAAAAAACTCAAATTCCAAAACATGGATGAAAATGAAAACTACTTGTACTTTTGAAGAGAGGAAGTTGAGAGCAAGTCAAAAACGTCATTACCTTTCAAAACCGAGCCAAAATGGAGGAGAAAGGAGATGGAATAGTGAAAGGGGGAGGGAGCTCTTCTTGGTCGTTCAAAGGAAGAAGATGAATAGTGGAAAAGATGACAAAATGGGTGTTTTAATTAAAAAGGGGCTTTTTGAAATGAAGTGCACTTTATTACAAAAATGCCATTAATGAATGGCTATTGGGCTTGGTTTAAAATTGGGTCCAACACCTTTGTTTTATTTGCACACAAAACCCGAACCATTATTTTATTTATTTAAATTATAAAACCGAACCCGAATAATATTAAAATATTATTTTCATCCGGCCCCTAAACCCGGGTGTTACAACTCTCCCCTACTTAAGGAAATTTCGTCCCCGAAATTTATCGGACATGAACCCACTTTCTTTCACACCACAACACACTAACCAATCTCGGTGGGCTTACCACACAACAATAGATATCTGATGCTAAGATCTCAACTGATTCTTCGTTGCACGCAATTTCAAACTCAACTCAATCTCTTCGACAAACATAGCACGACACAGATCTGACTTACATTCCCGAATCATAGGTACACAAACACATCACGGATCCCCTCCCTAACTCTGGTGGTAACTGCAACAAATAAACAACAGAACTAGCCCGATTCACAATCTCATACAACACTGCTTGAATTCTTGACTCATAACCTTCTCTAACTGACCACCTGATTGGAGGGGAAAAATAAATTAATAAAAATAAATATAAATAATTAAAATCCTCCAATAAGGTCTTGACACATGTCACCACTTAATTAAATAATTTATTATTTTATTAATTGAAAATTAGGACTAAATTGAAAGAATGTGTAAATAACAGGGACCAAATGTGTAATTTTTAAATATACCCATCAGTTGCCACGTGGCAGTTCCGTCATTCCACCATTAGGTTTTTAACGGCGGTGGTCAAAATAGGTTGATTTTATAAGTTCGGTGGTGTGATTGACGTTTTTTATAGTTCGGTGGTTCAAATAGGTATCCCCAATTTGTTTGGTGGTCAGTGGTGTAGTTTTCCCTAAAAATATTTAATATTTAATACGTTAAAGTCAACTATTATTAAAGTTCTAAATTTTCAAATAATCTTGCATACAACATAACCTACATAAACAAAAATTTCATTTCCCAACAATAAACAAAAGCTTAAAAAAGTCTAAGGTTCAAAATATTTTTTAAAATTAATATTATATCAATGGATGGGACGAGTGATGGATCAGATGGTGGGTTAAAAAAATTTCACCCGAACCCATCACCCGCTCCATCCGCCACCCACTTCAAACGGATCAAACCCACGTTTCATCGGGTTTTCGTCCATTTAGTTGGATCGGGTGAGTCTAGTGGGCCACCATTCATGGGTAATTGCCGGCCCTAGCTCCACAAGCTCTTTCATCTGTTGTTCTGTCTTTACAAAGATATTTAAAAATAATTTGTGTCATTAAAGTAATTTTTATTTTTTTTCTTATAAGTATTTAATTTATTTTTTTTATTTTTTTCGAGAATCTCATGCGGTCATTCACATTAATTCTGTTTAAAACCGTCTCTAAGTGCCGCAATCAATACTTACATCAAGAGTTGTTGGTGGTGGCATGGTAGATTGGTAGTTGAGGTTGAGTGGTGAGAGTTGACGATGTTGATGATGGATTGATTGGCTGACGAAAATGCAATTTATTTTAGAGTTAAATACTTTGGCTAAGAATAAAGTTGATGTTTTAGTTATAGTCTAGGGATCAAGTTAAATATTGTTGTTAGCGTGGTATATTATTAAATAAATCGATAATTTTGATGATTAAAATGTAACTTTTAAAATTTTATGACAAAAATAAAAAATTTCTAAACTTTAATTACCGTGTAGTTTATCCCTTTAGAAAATATGTGGTTTATGATAACCCATCACTATCAACTCTTTTAACAATTTATTTTCGTTCATTTTCAAGATGTTGATTGGGATTTTTTTCCCTTGTTTGGAAAAATCCGTGAACTCTACTGGGCTGGAATAGAGGTGGCAAACGGTCATTCGGATCAGGTTTGATTCGAGTCATTTTAATTTGGGTCAAGTTCGGTTTGAGTCTACATTCGGTTTCAATTCTGTTCATGTCGTATCTGGCCTGGTTCGGTTTTAATTCGGATTATTGATTCGGATTGGGTATCAGTCTTGATCGGGTCACATTGGTTCAGTTGATTTTCGGGTCGGTTAATTTCGGGTCGAGTATTTTCGGGTCAGTTGATTTTGGGTCTGGTCAAGATCGGTTCAATAGGAGATCGATATGTTTCAGTCGGGTTTTCAGGTCGGATCAGTTTTTTAAACCCATATATGACTTTATAAAGTCAATATAATTGACTTTTTAGTGAGTTGCGCGGCAATTCACATCAAATGTTTCATTATTTCTTTTAATATCTTTTATTATTTTGAGTTGTCTTTGTTTCGGGTTACTTTCGATTTGAGTCCATTCGATTCGGTTGAAAATTGGTCTGGGTCCATTCGGTACGATTGAAAAATCAGTTCGGGTCCGTTCTGTTCGGTTGAAAAAACGTGTCGGTTTCAATTTGATTTCGTTTATTTCGAGTTTCGGATCAAGTTCGGACCACCCTGTTCGGATCAATATCGGGTCTCGGATCGAATAAAATCGATTCGGGTCTCGGGTCAATTTGCCACCTCTAGGCTGGAAGTCTTTGTCGGAGAAAACTTTCTCTACTACTTACATGAATTTATTTAATAGTTTTATAGAAAGTATACATGCTAATTAATACGTTAACTAATGTACAATTTTTTTTTATCTTTTTAATCTATTTTAATAATGTTTTCAATTATTTTTCTTTGGATAATTCTACAGTAAATGACATGTACTGCAATGTACCACTATTTACATGTATCGCAATGTACCATTAATTATTTTAATTAATTTTAAAATTTTAAGGACCGAAAGTGTTATTACCCCTCTTAAAATAAAATATTAAAAAATAAATTTTATATTACTTCTCCAGATTTTCTTTTATTCTTTTATTCAAAAAATAATTAAACTTTTATTACTATAATAATTCCTACATTCACTTTAATTTAAGGGTAAAGTTCACAAATGGTCACTAAGCTTTGATCAATTATTCAATTTAGTAACCAAACTTCCAATTGCTTCAATATTAGCATTAAACTTTTAGTTTTGTTTCAATTTGGCCACTGACCCGTTAACAACTGTTAAAAGAGTGATGTAGCTGTTAAAATCTTTTGTATAAAAACACATTTAGTCCTTCACGTTTACATATTCAAACAATTTAGTCCTAATTCGAAAGAAATTATAAATTTAACACTCATTATTTTAATTTGACCCTATTTTTAATTAGAGATAATTTAATATATTGTTTTGATCCCTCAATTACAACTAATGTAATATTGTCCCTCCCAATCCCAACCATACACAATTCGAATGGTTGTTTATATAATATCATCAAACGAGGAGACCAAGGCCGAATTCGTGAAGATGGGTCTCGTTTCTCTACAATGGTTTTCATCCGGAATAATATTGCAGAGGCCTCACATCTTAAGGAAATTCTTCGACTCTACACCTCTTCCTCGAGTCAAGCGGTTAACTTTGAAAAATCAACCATCTTCTTTAGTCTTCGCACTTCCTCTGATCATAAGCAAGCGGTCCATGCCATCCTTGCGGTTCGAGAGGTGGACGACCCAGGGATCTATCTCGACATTCCCCTATTGATTGGGCAAAATAGAACTACATCCTTAGGGTTTGCTTGGGACAAGGTGAATTCACGCATGTCTACTTGTGACAAACATCTCCTCTCCTTCAGTGGACGAAAAGTTTTCATTAAGTCTGTGAAATACGTGATGTCCTGCTACCTTCTTCCCCATAACCTTATCGACGACATGAATAAGTCTGTACGACGTTATTGGTGGTCCGAAAAGAACAATAAACGAGGCCAACAAACTTGGCGTATAATAATTGAGCTTAATTCTCTGCTTGCTCGGGTCTACAGGGCGAGATACTTTCCTTCTGAGAATATTTTGGAGGCCGAGACTAATAGGAGGGCTTCCTTTGCTTGGAAAGGTATTCACCAGGCCATGCGGAAACTCCTCCCCAAGTTCTTTTGAAGGCCATGGTGGATAGCAAGGTACGGGGGTCCACACAAATATTGGGGTAGTGCATCTGCAATCAACTTGTACGGTGAGTACATGGATAACAATGAGCTACCTATTCGATGTCGTGAATTTATGTTACCTAGGCAACCTAGATGGGATGAAGTTAAAGTTCGCCATTACTTTGACTCGGATGATGCCAACACTGTCCTCTGTTTTCCGATTATCAATGACCGGTACGACACGATTCTTTGAGGGCAATCATGACTCCGGAGTCTACTCGGTTAGATAGGGATACTTGTACTTACAACGACCGCTTGCCCCAAAAAACAGGCCCTCGTGTATTTGGAAATTTATATCCAAGTTGTCGGTTCTTCTGAAGATTCGGTCTTTTGGTTAGAGGGTTGGTCATGATGCTCTACCGACAAGCCATAGGCTTCAGGCCACGACCCTCTCCCCCAGAATCTACCCCCTTTCCCGCATGGCCCCAGAAACAACGATTCATGCTTTATGTGACTGCCCGAGTGCCACCGAGGCCCTCCGTTTGGCTTACATGCCGAGTTTCTCTATTTCCAATAATACAACTTCCATATTATCTTGGCTTGAGAAAGGGCTGCTTGTTTATTGCTTCAATCCTTTACGTTGTTGCTAACGGTTCTCTAGAACCTATGGAATAGGCGCAATGATTAGGTTCAGAATCATCGGCTTCAGCCCCCTTGGCTCACGGTTCTAAATTCCTATGGCATTCTCCGCGACTACGTAACAGCTACATCAACCAGCTCCACCTCGCGACTGATGGAAGAACCGACCTTTGCGCGCCCGCGTTGGAAGCCCCCCGGACTGGGTCTATGAAGATTAACACAGATGAGGCCTTTGATCCTCTCACCAAGGTTGTTGCCGTGAGTGTTGTGGCACACGATGCTAGCGGTCCTATCATTGGAGGGCTTGCTCATCCCTTGGGAAACTGCACGAATGTTGCCTCAGTCGAACACAAGCGGTCCTTGTTGGGTAGGGCTGAGCAACGAAATCGAGAAAATTGAAAAACCGACACGAACTGAACTATACAGTTCGGTTTGGTTCAGGTTGCCATTTTGCGGTTTGGTTTTCTGTTTAACTTGAACACTAAATTTCACATGGAACCCATTTATTCCAAATCAAGCCGAATAAAAAGTGAAAAAAAATCCAATTTAAACTCTTTTTAAACTTTAAAGCCCATTTATTTGACCCAAATATATTTTAAGAAAAAAATAAAAACAAAAGTCAAAACCCTAAAATAACTTTTCACATTTTTAACTTTCTATCGTTTCTGCAACTTTTCATTTTCACCGTTCTTCAATAGAGCTTCAAGCCTTCAACACTCAATAGTCAACCACAACTATTGACATTTGACACTATCATTTTCATCCTCTTTTACCTTCGTATTGTTGGGATCTCGTCCTCGTCTTTTCAATTCACATTCTTTGGAAGCTTTGACTGATTATTGTTGAGTGTGTAAAAATTCTATATTTTACCCCCTATTGAACCCATATTTCTACTGCATTCAAGCATAATTCATTATATTTAGGATAGATTTCATTTATACATCACAATTATATCAAATGGCACAGTTTCTACTGAAATTGGTTGCTTTAGCAGGTAGCTGCTGTAGCAAATGGAAGGCAGTGGAGAAGCAGACGCTGGGCAGTGAAGAAGCAGAGCTGGAATTGGATTGCAGACGAGAAGGACGAAGCTGCCATGGCCGTTGCCGTGGCAGCCAAGGATGACATCAATGGTGAAGGGAAGAAGTGAAGTGGACCTCGACAGAAAGAGGAAATTAAGCCGGTCTGTCGTGGAGTACCCTCATATTTTTCTGAGCCCTAGATAAAAATGAAGGCCAAGCCCAAAGTTCAAGGAAGAAACTCCAAGCAACAAGGAAGGACGAATTAAAAGATATATTGTAACACCCGGGTTTAGGGGTTAGGTGAAAATAATATTTTAATATTATTTTGGGATCGGTTTTATAATTAAAATGATCCTTTAAAATTTCGGGTTTCAAAATAAACGATTTGAATGGGACCAAAATGATTTAGACTCAAAATTGAAGAGCTACTTTAAAAACAAGGATAGCCATTCATTAATGGCCTTTTGGGTAATTTACCCATCATCAAATTTAAATCTCATTTTCCTAACATCTTTCCACTATTCACCCTCTTCTTCATCCCCCCCCCCCCCAACGTGAAAGAGAGCTCTTCTCCCCTTGTTACTATTTCATTCAAAAAGCTTCTCCATTTCAACTCCGTTTTGCAAGGTAATGGCATTTTTGACTTCCCCTCATCTTCCTCTCCATAAAAGTACTTTTTATTTTCATTTTCATGAAGATTTTAGAAAATGAAATTTTTGAAGGTTTGAATTAAAAATAGAAACTTCATGTATTTAAGTGAAGTATTTTGATTTAATATGCTTAGTTATGGTATATAGAAGTCAAATAGTATATCATATGTGAATTTCAAGTGATTTTGGGAAATTTTCGGAATTGGGTTTCAAGAGGGTTTTTGGAGGGTTTTAAAGTGGTTTTTGGGGTGGTTTAATGTTGGTTTTTGAGGGCTGGTGTTAGTATGATATATGAGGGTCACTTTGGGTGTGTTTGATGGTTGTTTGGATGTTTGAAATGGAAGATTTCAGTGGGTTTTAGGGGATGCTCGGAAATTCTGTTTTGGGGTTGATTTTGAGTGTTGGATGCTTGATAATGTTAATCCGGGTTAGTTCCGATGATGAGTTATTGATTGCGAATGTTTTGTTTGTGTTTGAGATTGATTAGAATCGAGTTTGGGCATCGGTGAAGCATCGGAAGTGAATCCGGGAAGTTGAAGGTGGTTGCTTGCTTGGTCTTTGAGCTTGGAAGCTTAGGTGAGTGGTTAATTATTTTAAATGGTTTTAAAATAGTTGGTTCGAGTATATGGACTAGGTTGGGCTTGGTAGACCCACCTAGAGTTAGGATTAGGGTGGTAGCCTAATCCTAAGCTTGATCTAGAGCCTTTGGATTAACTCATTTATGTGGTTGTGTATGTCTCGTATGAAATGTGATATGAATGGTTATGTATATTGTATTATACATGTGGGATGAGATATGACTTGTGATGCTTGAGACATGCATGATGATGGTTGTTGGTGAGTACGTGCTAAGCACGGAATTGGTTGAAATGAGTAATGTGAAATGAGTAAATGTTGGCACTAGTATACTTGAATACAAATGATCGATCATTAGGATGTTAGTGTGTACACATGAGTCAAAAGTCGCCCGTGGCCTTGGTGGCGTTGAGTCACTAAGGAGAAGTACGGGTTCGCCCAGAAAATGGTATTTAAATATAGTCGGTGATGAGTGGAATCCCATCGACGGGGCGTGAGGATGAGTGGAATCCCCTCCGCGAGACCGGTGATGAGTGTAATCCCACCGTGAGGTAATGTGGTTGTTGGATGTGAGTTCCAACATGTCTATCCGCGTATTCGGGTCATAGCTAGGTGCCAATGTTGATTGATATGTATATCAATGTGTTGAGGTTTATGATCTTTGATGGGATGCTTGAATGTGATTACATGTATTATGGAGTTGAGCTTATGATCATGGCATTTATAATGTACATTGCTCATCCATCTTTATCTTATGACTCTTATGGATCCTTGGTATGTTTGTGTAATGCCTTGGCTAGATCGTGCTCGGACCCTGCAACGTTGAGGTTTGTTTTTAGAGCTTACCCTCACTAAGCATCATTGCTTACGTTCTCTTTGTTCAACATTGCAGATCCTTAGTTCGCGGGTTGCTCGAGCAAGTGGAGGGCCTCCAAGTGTGGTTGTTAATCTTGAGTACTTCAAGATGTTTGTACTTGTTGGGTCCATTGCATGATTTCCTTGATGTTTGTACTTGTTGGGTGCTTGTATGGCTATATGGTGGTATGTAAATGTTGTGTGAATGATTGGTTGGGGCTAAGGAAGTCTTAATTTGCATCTAGGGTCGAGTCTTTTTCGTTTTGGTTGAGTTTGGTGGATTTGCAGGTGCAGGGCGTATCGATACACCTCAGGGCGTATCGATACGGTCTTGCCCAAAGGCCAGAAATTTAGCCTGGCATACCGATACCCTAAGGGTATCGATACCATCCAAACTCACTGTAATTTGAAGAGTTGAGTGAGAGTAGAGCGTACCGATACGGGGATCCCGAGTATCGGTACGGGTCTACCCTGTTGACCAAGAAGGGTTGACCGAGAAGGGCGTATCGATACGCTCAAGGGCTGTATCGATACAGACTTCTCGAGGTTGACTTCTTGGGTTGACCTGGTCAGGGCGTATCGATACCCCTAGCTAGGGTATCGATACGGTCTGCTTTATAAGCTTAAAAATGGACTGTTATGCATGGCCGTGTTTCGAATGTATTCCCTTGAATGTTTTCCGCTGTTGTGAATCACTTAGGATATATTACGCCTTTAGACAAGATTAAAATGAAAGAATGTAAAGATTAGGGTTGCTAACCGAAGGGAACCTTAACGGGTTTCACTCGGTTTTCCCCGTGTGACCCACTCGGACCGGTCATTCGGCCATACCGGGGCGAGGGGGTTACACTTGTTGGTATCAGAGCCTAAGGTTACCGAGACCTTGGGCAGGTAAGTGAGGTAAGTTCAAGTTTTTGATTGATATGCACGATGTTTGCTTGCCTTGAAAGAATGGTTGCTTGTTTGACAAGTATGATTGACTGTTTATTCAAAAGTACGTGTGTGTGAGTCCCATTGCTACTATTACATTGGAAAATGATTTTAAGTGAGGGAACGTACTTGAACACTTGGAAGCCTTGCCTTGCTAACCCAGCTTGTATGTTTTGTTGTTGTGGTTGTAGTTGATATCTGTGAGAGCAATGTCTAGACCGAGAGGTAGGCCGAGAGTGGTTCGTCAGGAACCACGGGTTGCGGCTCCTGTTGAGCCGGCAGTTGGTGTGGAGGCTCACATAGAAGGGCCGGTGGCCGCGGGAGTTGGCGCTCCACCACCACCACCTCCTCCACCTGGAGTTGGGGGCGAGGATGGAGCCGGAGGAGATGGACCTCAAGGTGGCCAAGGTCCAGCTGGAATTGATATGACTCCGCTAGTGCAAGCGATAGCGGGAGCATTTCAGGCCGCAGTTGCGGGAGCTCAGGCTGCAGCTCAGCCTAGGTGTGACGATGCTAGTCTACCTTTGGAGAGGCTCCGTAGCTTGGGGGCCGAGGAGTTTAGAGGATCTACTCCGGAGAGGTCGGAGTTGTGGTTGGAGAAGACAGTTCGTATCTTGGCTCAGATGGGTTGTGCGGGCGCACGTAGATTGGGTTGTGTGATCTCGTTGCTTCAGGGTGATGCCTACACCTGGTGTGTCACCATTACTACTGGGGTTCCGGAGGCAGAGATAGGTTGGGATTTCTTTGAGTCCACTTTCAGGAAGAGGTACTTGGGACCGAGGTACCTAGATGAGAAGAAGCGAGAGTTCATGGCTCTTACTCAGGGAGAGGCTTCTGTGACTGATTATGAGGTCCGCTTTGTTCGCCTGAGTCAGTATGCCCCAGAGTTGGTTCCTACTGAAGTGGAACGCTGTAACCGATTCCGCTACGGATTGAATGAAGAAGTCAAGAGGTACACATTAGCTTCTGACTACTCAGACTTTGATGTATTGGTCGCAAGGGCCAAGGATTTAGAGCATAGTTTGGGTGCGGCCAAACGATCTGGTGGTTCTAGTTCTGGTAAGAGGCATAACCACTTTGATGGTAGAGACGCCAAGAGGCACAGAGGTGGCGGACATCAGTTTGACCATAGACGTGGCGGTGGCCACCATGGTAGGGGCCATCAGGGCCATAGAGGAAGAGGGTGTTTGCCCGAGTGTACCCGATGTGGGAGACAGCACGCTGGAGAGTGTTGGGGTAATTTCCATGCTTGTTGGAACTGTGGTTCGAGGGACCACTTTAGGAGGGATTGTCCGCATCAGGCGGCTCAGGCACCGAACATTGCTCAGGCTCCTGCGAGAGCGAATGATTTTCAGAGAGGCCGTGGGCACGGTCGTGGCTACTTCCAGCCTAGGGCTGATGCACCTAGGGTAGATGCTCAGAGGAACCTTGCTCATGTTGTGGCTGTGCAACCAGAGGCGGGAGGACCAGCGAGGGTCTATGCTCAGAGAGAGGCCAGGAACGACACCGATGTGATAGCAGGTAATTTTGAGTTACAGTCCATGTCTTTGCTTTCTTTGGTTGATTCGGGTTCTACGCATTCCTATATCTTGAGTGAACATGCACAGAAGTTAGATATCCCTGTTGAGATCTTAGATGTAGGTATGCATGTTACTAGTTCTTTTGGTGAGACAGTTGTGGTTAGACGTATGTATAGGAGGTGTCCACTGAAGATTCAAGGTCATGTGTTCTCAGTTGATATGATGGAACTTCCTTTCTATGGTTTTGATATTATTCTGGGTATGGACTGGTTGGTTGAGCATCGGGCTAGTGTGGATTTTGAGACAAAGAGAATTTCTTTGAAGCTTTCTGATGACTACGAGGTAGTAGTAGTAGGCGAGAACATTAAGTTCTTGTCTAATGTGGTGTCAGCTTTAGAGGCTCATAGGTTGATGGACTCTGGATGTGGGGCTTATTTAGCTTATGTTATGAATCCGGATATGAGTGAAGCTAGACCGAAAGATATCAGAACAGTGTGTGACTTTCCAGATGTGTTTCCTGAAGAGTTGCCGGGTTTGCCTCCTGACAGAGATGTTGAGTTTGTGATTGAGACAGTTTCAGGGTCTAATCCAGTTTCGATAGCTCCGTATCGCATGGCTCCAAAAGAGTTGAAAGAATTGAAGAGTCAGTTGCAAGAATTATTAGACCGTGGTTTCATTAGGCTTAGTAGTTCTCCGTGGGGTGCTCCCGTGTTGTTTGTGAAAAAGAAAGATGGTAGCATGCGCATGTGTATTGACTATAGACAGTTGAATCAGTTGACCGTGAAGAAAAAGTATCCGTTGCCTCGTATAGATGATTTGTTTGATCAGTTGAGAGGTGCTTCAGTGTTCTCTAAGATAGATTTGCGATCCGGATATTACCAGTTGAAAGTAAAAGAGTGTGATGTTCCGAAGACAGCTTTTAGGACTAGATATGGTCACTATGAGTTTCTTGTGATGCCATTTGGGCTCACGAATGCACCAGCAGCATTCATGGACATGATGAACAAAATTTTTAGAGACTATCTAGACCGGTTTGTAGTTGTCTTCATTGATGATATACTTGTGTACTCGAAGACAGAAGAAGAGCATGATGAGCACTTGAGATTTGTTTTACAGAGATTGTTGAGCAATCAGTTGTATGCGAAGCTTAGTAAATGTGAGTTCTGGATTCGAGAGGTTGTATTTCTTGGCCATGTTGTTTCGGCCGAAGGCATCCGAGTTGATCCATCGAAGATTGAGGCTATTGTTGAGTGGAAACAACCTAAGTCCATGACCGAGATTAGGAGTTTCCTAGGATTAGCCGGTTACTATAGGAGATTTGTTGATGGTTTCTCTAGAGTGGCTGCTCCTTTGACTAAATTGTTGCAAAAAGGAGTCAAATTTGAATGGTCAGATGCAAGACAGAAGGCCTTTGAGAAATTGAAAGAAGCTTTGACGAATGCTCCAGTGCTAGTGCAACCTGTTTCAGGTAAGGAGTTTGTGATTTACAGTGATGCTTCCTACGTAGGCTTAGGATGTGTTTTGATGCAAGAAAGGAGGGTTGTTGCTTATGCTTCTAGACAGTTGAAGGTTCATGAGAAGAACTATCCTACTCATGATATAGAGCTAGCCGCAGTTGTGTTTGCATTGAAGATTTGGCGTCACTACTTGTATGGTGAGAAGTGTATAGTTTACACCAATCACAAGAGCTTGAAGTACTTGATGACACAGAAAGAGTTGAACTTGAGACAGAGAAGATGGCTAGAGTTGTTAAAAGATTACGATTTGACCATTGAGTACCATCCGGGTAAAGCAAACGTAGTAGCCGATGCTTTGAGTAGAAAAATGGCCGTTGAGTTGAGAGCTATGTTTGCTAGATTGAGTGTGTCCGATGATGGTGGTTTGATCACCGAGTTGCGAGTGAAGCCTTCTTTGATTCAGTTGATTAGAGAGAAGTAGTTGCAAGATGTGAGTTTAGTTCCTCATGTTCAGGACATAGCCGAAGGAAGACCGACTGAGTATAGTTTCAGTGGTGAGAGCTTGTTGTGCTTTAGGGATAGAATTGTTGTACCAGAAGATGTTGAGTTGAGACGTCAGATTCTGAGTGAAGCACATTCGAGTCCCTTTTCTATGCATCTGAGTAGTACCAAAATGTACCGAGATTTGAAGAATGATTACTTTTGGGTTGGTTTGAAGAGAGATGTAGCCGAGTATGTGAGCCGTTGTATGGTTTGTCAGAGAGTGAAGGCAGAACATCAGGTTCCTTCAGGTTTGCTACAGCCTTTGAAGATTCCGGAATGGAAATGGGAGAGGATCACCATGGATTTTGTGTCGGGGTTGCCCTTGTCTCCTTCGAAGAAGAACTCCGTTTGGGTGATTGTTGATAGGTTCACTAAGTGTGCTCACTTCTTAGCAGTGAACACTACGGATTCTTTAGACAAGTTGGCAAACTTGTACATTCGTGAGATTGTGAGACTTCATGGAGTTCCGAAGTCTATTGTTTCAGATAGAGATCCTAGATTTACTTCGAGATTCTGGGGTTGCTTGCATAGTGCTTTAGGTAGCCGTTTGCATTTCAGCACATCTTATCATCTTCAGTCCGATGGGCAGTCAGAGCGAGTGATAAAGATTCTTGAGGATATGCTTCGTTGTTGTGTGATTGACTTCCAGGGTTCTTGGGAGAAGCACTTACCGTTGGTTGAGTTTGCTTACAACAACAGTTATTAGTCTAGTATTCAGATGGCACCTTATGAGGCTTTGTATGGTAGACGATGTAGGACTCCGATTTGTTGGGCTGAAACAGGTCAGAGATTGTTACCTATGCCAGACTTGCTTAAAGGGACTACCGACAAGGTGAAGTTGATTTGTGACCATTTGAAGGCAGCTTCCGATCGTCAGAAGTCTTATGAAGATTTGAAGAGGAAAGAAATTGAGTACTCAGTGGGTGAGAAAGTGTTTCTGAAAGTATCTCCGTGGAAGAAGGTTATGAGATTTGGCCGAAAGGGCAAGTTGAGTCCGAGGTTCATTGGTCCGTATGAGATAGTTGAGCGGATTGGACCTGTAGCATATCGTTTGAGGTTACCTTCCGAGTTAGAGAAGATCCATGATGTCTTTCATGTGTCTATGCTTAGGAGATATAGATCGGATCCTTCGCATGTGATGCCCGTTGAGGAGATAGAGTTAAATCCGGATTTGTCTTATAATGAAGAGCCCGTTGAGATACTTGCTTCTGATAGCAAGGTGTTGCGTGGCAAGACCATAGAGTTGGTCAAGGTGTTGTGGAGGCATAGAGGTGTGGAAGAGGCCACGTGGGAGAGAAAAGCGGATATGGTTGAGCAGTTTCCGTATTTGTTTCCACCAGGTAATTTCGGGGACGAAATTCCTTAAGTGGGGGAGAGTTGTAACACCCGGGTTTAGGGGTTAGGTGAAAATAATATTTTAATATTATTTTGGGCTCGGTTTTATAATTAAAATGATCCTTTAAAATTTCGGGTTTCAAAATAAACGATTTGAATGGGACCAAAATGATTTAGACTCAAAATTGAAGAGCTACTTTAAAAACAAGGATAGCCATTCATTAATGGCCTTTTGGGTAATTTACCCATCATCAAATTTAAATCCCATTTTCCTAACATCTTTCCACTATTCACCCTCTTCTTCATTTCCCCCCCCCCCCCAACGTGAAAGAGAGCTCTTCTCCCCTTGTTACTATTTCATTCAAAAAGCTTCTCCATTTCAACTTCGTTTTGCAAGGTAATGACATTTTTGACTTCCCCTCATCTTCCTCTCCATAAAAGTACTTTTTATTTTCATTTTCATGAAGATTTTAGAAAATAGAATTTTTGAAGGTTTGGATTAAAAATAGAAACTTTATGTATTTAAGTGAAGTATTTTGATTTAATATGCTTAGTTATGGTATATAGAAGTCAAATAGTATATCATATGTGAATTTCAAGTGATTTTGGGAAATTTTCGTAATTGCGTTTCAAGATGGTTTTTGGAGGGTTTTAAAGTGGTTTTTGGGGTGGTTTAATGTTGGTTTTTGAGGGCTGGTGTTAGTATGATATATGAGGGTCACTTTGGGTGTGTTTGATGGTTGTTTGGATGTTTGAAATGGAAGATTTCAGTGGGTTTTAGGGGCTGCTCGGAAATTCTGTTTTGGGGTTGATTTTGAGTGTTGGATGCTTGATAATGTTAATCCGGGTTAGTTCCGATGATGAGTTATTGATTGCGAATGTTTTGTTTGTGTTTGAGATTGATTAGAATCGAGTTTGGGCATCGGTGAAGCATCGGAAGTGAATCCGGGAAGTTGAAGGTGGTTGCTTGCTTGGTCTTTGAGCTTGGAAGCTTAGGTGAGTGGTTAATTGTTTTAAATGGTTTTAAAATAGTTGGTTCGAGTATATGGACTAGGTTGGGCTTGGTAGACCCACCTAGAGTTAGGATTAGGGTGGTAGCCTAATCCTAAGCTTGATCTAAAGCCTTTGGATGAACTCATTTATGTGGTTGTGTATGTCTCGTATGAAATGTGATATGAATGGTTATGTATATTGTATTATACATGTGGGATGAGATATGACTTGTGATGCTTGAGACATGCATGATGATGGTTGTTGGTGAGTACGTGCTAAGCACGGAATTGGTTGAAATGAGTAATGTGAAATGAGTAAATGTTGGCACTAGTATACTTGAATACAAATGATCGATCATTAGGATGTTAGTGTGTACACATGAGTCAAAAGTCGCGCGTGGCCTTGGTGGCGTTGAGTCACCAAGGAGGAGTACGGGTTCGCCCGGAAAATGGTATTTAAATATAGTCAGTGATGAGTGGAATCCCATCGACGAGGCGTGAGGATGAGTGGAATCCCCTCCGCGAGACCGGTGATGAGTGTAATCCCACCGTGAGGTAATGTGGTTGTTGGATGTGAGTTCCAACATGTCTATCCGCGTATTCGGGTCATAGCTAGGTGCCAATGTTGATTGATATGTATATCAATGTGTTGAGGTTTATGATCTTTGATGGGATGCTTGAATGTGATTACATGTATTATGGAGTTGAGCTTATGATCATGGCATTTATAATGTACATTGCTCATCCATCTTTATCTTATGACTCTTATGGATCCTTGGTATGTTTGTGTAATGCCTTGGCTAGATCGTGCTCGGACCCTGCAACGTTGAGGTTTGTTTTTAGAGCTTACCCTCACTAAGCATCATTGCTTACGTTCTCTTTGTTCAACATTGCAGATCCTTAGTTCGCGGGTTGCTCGAGCAAGTGGAGGGCCTCCAAGTGTGGTTGTTAATCTTGAGTACTTCAAGTATGAGTTTTAATGTTGAACATGTAATAGTTTAAGCAATGGGACATGTGTTGTGTTGATTGGATGATTGTTGGTTGTTTAGGAGCTTGTTTAGACTCCTTGTTATCTTGCTTTTGTATGGCTTGTGGTGCCATGTTTGAATTGTACCCCATGCCTAAATTGCTTAGTATGTATGTTGACTATGTGCCTTTGAAGTTGCTTATGTGTTGAATGTTGAAGTATGAACTTTGAATGCTAAAATGCTACCTTGGGTCCATTGCATGATTTCCTTGATGTTTGTACTTGTTGGGTGCTTGTATGGCTATATGGTGGTATGTAAATGTTGTGTGAATGATTGGTTGGGGCTAAGGAAGTCTTAATTTGCATCTAGGGTCGAGTCTTTTTCGTTTTGGTTGAGTTTGGTGGATTTGCAGGTGCAGGGCGTATCGATACACCTCAGGGCGTATCGATACGGTCTTGCCCAAAGGCCAGAAATTTAGCATGGCGTGCCGATACCCTAAGGGTATCGATACCATCCAAACTCACTGTAATTTGAAGAGTTGAGTGAGAGTAGAGCGTACCGATACGAGGATCCCGAGTATCGGTACGGGTCTACCCTGTTGACCAAGAAGGGTTGACCGAGAAGGGCGTATCGATACGCTCAAGGGTTGTATCGATACGGACTTCTCGAGGTTGACTTCTTGGGTTGACCTGGTCAGGGCGTATCGATACCCCTAGCTAGGGTATCGATATGGTCTGCTTTATAAGCTTAAAAATGGACTGTTATGCATGGCCGTGTTTCGAATGTATTCCCTTGAATGTTTTCCGCTGTTGTGAATCACTTAGGATATATTACGCCTTTAGACAAGATTAAAATGAAAGAATGTAAAGATTAGGGTTGCTAACCGAAGGGAACCTTAACGGGTTTCACTCGGTTTTCCCCGTGTGACCCACTCGGACCGGTCATTCGGCCAGACCGGGGCGAGGGGGTTACATATATGCTCTGAAGATTTAGTCTTTAATAGAGTTGTATTTTAGTTTAAACTTGTATTCTTGCCATATTAGAAAACTTGAACCCAAGGCCTATATAAAGGCATGTAATTCGACCTAGGGAAGGATATCTATCTCTATAGCCTTCTTCCCCAAAAACCCTAGTCGTTTTCCCTTTCTCATCATGTTCTAAATTTCCTCTAGGGTTAAAGGTTGATTCTGTAAAGTAGTTGCAAGGATTGCATTTGTTTTAGGAATTTTTTTGTTCAATAAAATAGACTTCAAGTTTGCTTATTCTGGTTTTCAACATCTTGAAAGAGTATCGGGAGAGCATTGTGAGATTACACATTTACTTAATATCGGGAGAGTTAAGTATACGAAAGGAATAAGTACGGGTTCTCCAGTTTATGGTTGAACTATCTCGGACCTAGGGATAGGACGAGGTTAAGTGGCTAAGAAAGAATTCAACAACATCGGTGTTCATCCTTCGATTCACGCCAGGAGGTATCATGAAAGACGTGTTCATCGACAGACTTGGACCTAGGGATAGGCCAAGGCACAGCAGGGATTCTTGCCAAGCTTGAAGTACAGAGTTGTGTGATCGCTGCCGCGACAAACAACAGACCGCTGCCGCGACAGGCGCAACGACAGAACAGAGATTCCTAGACTTTGCAACACCTACACTACTGAGCAAATCAATACCGGCCCATTCTCTCTAGCCTGATTTCTTTACTCTTTTATTTTCAGTTTTCTTTATTATCTCGTGACAAACAATTAAACTCTTTTCTTTTCCCTCTTGTGCAGCAATCCAAGGTTAAAGCTATTAGCCCAGTCCCTGTTGAGACTATATCCGATACTTACGTATCACTTTACTACTTGCGTCGTGTACACTTGCACTACATTGCGATAGACACTTTTACACGCAACAAGTTTTTGGCGCCGCTGCCAGGGACTAGCAACATATCTTTACCCTACCTTTTACTGCACTTCTTTTATTTTTCTGTTTTTACTTGGATTGTTCACCCTGTGCTTTTCATGAGGAAAAGAACCTGAGCACCAATTAGATCCTGAAATCGAACGAACGTGCAACCTCAGAAAACGAGTCCGCCTCCTAGTAGAACGAAACGAATACTTGGAGGAACAGATAGAAGCAATGGTGAACGAAAGACGTGAAGACAGGAGGAACGACCAAGACAATCCCCGAGGTCTTAATGATCCTCTCGAAGATGGAGGAAACGTACAATTTTCCGATCCTCCTGCCGCTGCCGCACGCCGGTCACGCCGAGACTACATGATCAATGATCATGTAGAACTAGAAACCACCATGCCAGACGTTGTAGCTGAAAATTTCGAGCTGAAACCTGTCATGTTCAGCATGATTAATAACGCTGGCCAATTTAGTGGTGTTGCTACAGAGGATGCTAGGGAGCATCTGAAATCGTTCCAGGAAATCTGTGGTTCGTTTAGACTACCAGGAGTAAATCTGGAGATACCGAGGCTTCGGTTATTTCCTCATTCATTGAGGGACAGGGCGAAAACTTGGTGGAATAAACTAACGCCGGGTTCAATACGAACCTGGGCAGATTTAACTCGTGAATTTTTGTCTCGTTTTAATCCTTCACATTTATCTGAGCGATTACGTAACAAAATTACTACTTTTCAACAAGAAGATGATGAGCCAATGCACGAGGCCTGGGACAGATTTATCACTCTTCTGAGGAACTGCCCAATGCATGGATTCCCCGTTTGGAACCAAGTAATTAAGTTTTATAATGCTGCCAATTTACAGACTCGTATGAGAATTGATTCAGCAGCAAATGGATTGCTGTTGGACAAAGATCCAGAAGACGCAATGGTAGTATTGAAAAACCTGGCAAAGAATGAGGAACAGTTTCCTACAGCAAGAAGAGAGGGTAAACGAGTACTAGATGTGAAAGATTAATAGGCCGACAGTTCCCTAAAAACACAGGTGGCATATCTCACAAAGGCAGTGAAAAAGCTCTTGAAAGAAGATTCACAACCTGTCTACTCCGCTGAAGAGGTATGTGAAACTTGCGATGAGAATCACAGTTCAGAAGATTGTTCATTGCAGTTAGAGGAAGGGATGTATGTTGGGAACTACAATAAACATAACTACAATTCAAACAACTACAATCCCAACTGGAGAAAGGATCGCAAGTTCTCTTGGAGCAACCCTAACAATGCACTAAATCCTCAAGCATAGAACACTCAGAATCAGGGGGACCTAGATTACTGACTCGGCAGCAACCACAGTAGCAGCAACAACAACCACCAGCTGCCACGACTAGTATACTGGAGCAGACCTTGGCTACGTTTATGTCTCAAACATGAACTTACATTGAGAACATGAATCACTTTGTCAAGAAAATTGAGTCATTTATGGATAAAACATAGATGCAGATGACTAATCATGAAGCTACTCTGAAATCACTGGAGACACAGATGGGTCAGGTTTCCCAGCATATTAAACCAAGGCAGAATGGAGGATTTCCTAGCGATACTGAAAACGCTAGACAACCCACACATGAGCAGTGTAAAGCTATCACTACTATGAGTGGGAAGAAATTACCAGGGCTAGAGAAGGAAGCTGAATTAGTTAAGGAACCAGCCCTGAAGTCGACTGTCGAGAACGCTACCCCGACAGATGACAAACAGCCTGCTGCTGAAGAGCCTGTCACGACAACAGAAGGGACAGAGGAGAAAGATGAAGAATTTAAGCCTCCTCAGATCCGAATGCAGTGGGAAGGACGCATTGCAGATTATCGTCCTCCACCTCCTTTTCCTCAACGGTTACAGAAATTAAAACAGGAATCCCAACTTAAGATGATCTATGATATTTTTAAGCAGGTCCACATCAACATTCCGCTGTTAGATGCTATAAAGGAGATGCCTGGTTATGCCAAATTTCTCAAGGATGCCATGTCAAAAAAATCTAGACTTGGGGAATTTGAAACGATTAAAATGACAGAGGGATGCATGAGTGTTCTGCACAAGCATCCACCCCAGAAGAAGAAGGATCCTGGGAGCTTCATCATACCGAGCATAATCGGAGATAAATTTGTGGGTAAGGCACTTTATGATCTTGGTGCTAGTATAAATTTAATGCCCAAATCTGTTTTTCAGAAGTTAGGTATTGGAAAAGCTCGGCCTACAACAGTAGTACTGCAGCTGGCAGATCGCTCTTACGTACATCCAGAAAGGAAGATAGAAGATATTCTGGTAAGAGTGGACAAATTTATTTTTCATGCTGACTTTCTTGTCTTAGATTGTGAAGCAGATGAGAATGCACCAATCATCCTGGGGCGACCCTTCTTAGCCACATGAAGATCACTGATTGATGTGGAAAAAGGAGAACTCACTATGAGAGTGAACGATCAAGAGATCAAGCTGAATGTTCTCCAAGCAATAAAACATGCTGATGCAGAAGAAGAATGCAAGGCTATCACTGAAGTTATCCTTGACCAACCCTGCATCAGGTCGGGCTGCCATGACATAAAAATTGGCCACTGCCCCAGCAGCCATTTAGAAGACTGTCACAGCAGCGATGACGGCAGCAGCTCCTCAGAATCCGACATATCTGATACTGAAGATGTAGAGGAGGTAAAATGGATAGGCAATCGTCCAGGTAAGTTATTCGAGCCCTTAAACTATACCTCGAATGAACATGTAATCCAAAAGCCATCAACTGTAGAGCCACTTGTTCTAGATCTTAAGCCACTGTCAGGGCAGCTAAAATATGTTTTTCTTGGATTAAATGATACGTTGCTCGTAATCATCTCTTCGAAGTTGATGCAGAAACAGGAACAACAGCTGATAGGGATGCTGCAGCAGCACAAAAAGGTTATTGGATGGACGATAGCTGATATCCAAGGCATCAGTCCGGCACTATGCATGCATAAAATCCTCTTAGAGGATGATCACAAGCCGACCATTGATGCACAGAGACGTCTAAATGATGCTATGCGACAGGTAGTTCGTAAGGAGATCATCAAATGGCTAGATGTTGGAATAATTTACGCAATCTCGGATAGCAAGTGGGTGAGCCCGGTGCAGTGCGTTCCTAAGAAAGGAGGAATAACCGTGGTAACCAACGAAGAAAACGAGTTAATCCCAACCATGACTGTGACTGGTTGGAGGGTTTGTATGGACTACCGGAAGCTTAATAAAGCTACCCGGAAGGACCACTTTCCCCTGCGCTTTATTGATCAAATGCTTGATAGATTAGCGGGAAAGCCTTACTATTGTTTTCTTGATGGATACTCAGGTTATAATCAAATAGCCACTGCACCAGAAGATCAAGAGAAGACGACGTTCACTTGCCCATACGGTACCTACGCTTTTCGGAGGATGCCATTTGGACTTTGTAATGCACCAACAACCATTCAAAGGTGTATGATGGCAATATTCTCCGATATGGTGGAGGATTTCCTAGAATGACCACTTTCCCGGAAGGACCACTTTCCCATGCCCTTTATTGATCAAATGCTTGATAGATTAGCGGGAAAGCCTTACTATTGTTTTCTTGATGGATACTCAGGTTATAATCAAATAGCCATTGCACCGGAAGATCAAGAGAAGACGACGTTCACTTGCCCATACGGTACTTACGCTTTTCAGAGGATGCCATTTGGACTTTGTAATGCACCAGCAACCTTTCAAAGGTGTATGATGGCAATATTCTCCGATATGGTGGAGGATTTCCTGGAGATATTCATGGATGATTTCTCTGTCTTTGGAGACAATTTTGAAAGCTGCCTAGGCAACCTACAGAAAGTGCTCGAGAGATGCGAGAAAGCAAACTTGGTATTGAACTGGGAGAAATGTCACTTCATGGTGGCTGAAGGGATAGTCCTAGGCCATAAAGTAAGCTGACGCGACATAGAAGTCGACAGAGCTAAGATCGAGGTAATTGAAAAGCTGCCACCACCCACCACTGTCAAGGGAATCAGGAGTTTTTTAGGGCATGATGGTTTTTATCGGAGGTTTATCACAAACTTTTCGAAGATCACCAAACCTTTGTGCCATCTTCTGGAGCAGAACCGTCCCTTCGACTTCAACACTGAATGTACTGAGGCATTCAAGGTTCTGAAGGAAAAGCTGGTAACAGCCCCAATAGTACAACCACCTGATTGGAAACTACCATTTGAGATTATGTGTGATGCTAGTGACTATGCTGTCGGGGCAGCACTTGGGCAGAGGAAAGACAAGCTCTTTCATGTTATATACTATGCCAGCAAAACACTGAACGGCGCCCAAGTAAACTACACCACAACAGAGAAGGATGCGAAGCCTTGATTGATACGCTGGATTCTGCTACTACAAGAGTTCGACCTTGAAATCAAGGACAAAAAGGGAATAGAAAATCAAGTTGCGGACCACTTGTCAAGACTAGAGAAGGGAAAGAGTCTCCCAATAGATGAGACACACATATTAGAGACCTTCCCTGGCGAGCAGTTGTTTGCTGCCACAAGCACTGCCGCGACAGCCATGGCGGAATGTAAGTTTTCTGAACCCCCCTGGTATGCTGATTTCGTTAATTATTTAGTTAGTGGAATAACTCCTCCTGACCTTAACTATCAAGCTAGGAAGAGGTTCCAAAATGATGTTAAACATTATTATTGGGACGAACCTCTTCTTTTCAAATATTGTGCAGATCAAGTTATTAGAAGATGCATACCACAGGATGAGCAGGAAGCTGTGCTTCATCATTGCCATGCTTCACAATATGGAGGACACTTAGGTGGTAACAAAACTGCTGCCAAGGTTCTGCAGTCGGGATTTTATTGGTCGTCACTGTTCAAGAATGCCTAGACATTCTACAAAAACTGTGACAAATGTCAACGGACTGGAAACATCTCAAGGAGACATGAGATGCCGCTGCAAAACATTCTTGAAGTCGAAATCTTCGACGTTTGGGGGATTGATTTTATGGGACCATTCCCAGCATCATGTGGGAACTTATATATCCTCTTGCAGTGGACTATGTGTCCAAATGGGTTGAAGCGATCACTACTCAGAAAAATGATGCCAAGACGGTTCAGAGGTTTTTGCATAAAAACATATTTTCTAGATTTGACATCCCCAAGGCGATCATTAGTGATGAAGGGAGGCATTTCGATAACAGGGTTATAGCTGCTGCCTTAAATATCCAACAGAGAGGTTAAGAACATTCTAGAAAAAATGGTTAAAACAACTCGGAAGGACTGGTCTCTACACCTCAATGACGCGCTATGGGCTTACAGAACATCATTCAAAACTCCATTGGGAGTGTCATCCTATCGGTTTATTTATGGAAGAACATGCCATCTACCTGTCAAGATTAAGCACAGAGCATACTGGGCCATCAAGGCAGTAAATATGGACTTGGAGAAGGAAGGACAGAAAAGGCTACTTGATTTGAATGAGATAGATGAAATTCGAGCAATGGCCTATGACAACGCAAGGATTTACAAAGACAAGACAAAGAAGTGGCATGACAAAAAGTTGCTGCCACGACAGTTCTGCCCAGGTCAGCTTGTGTTGTTGTTCAATTCTAGGTTGAAACTCTTCCTAGGGAAACTAAAATCTAGGTGGTCTGGCCCATTCCAAGTGGTGCAAGTTTTTCTGCATGGTGCCATTACAATCAGATCTTTAAAAGACGGGCACCAATTTAAATTCAACGGACAAAGATTGAAGCATTATCAGGGGACTGAAGCCCCAAGAATGCAGGAAGTGGTTACTTTAGGAGATGCCCCTCATGGCATCCCTAATTTAACCTATTTTTATTTTTTATTTTTTATTTTTATACTTATTTATTATTTATATATATATATATTAGGTAATTAGAATTATTTTATTTTTAGGAACTAAGTTTTTGTTTTTATTATTTTTAGGAAATAAAGGAGACAAGGAGAAGAGAAGAAGTGAATTCAGCCCACCATCTTTCCATCAGCCTAAAAAGCCCAAACAAGGAGCCTGTCGTTACAGCTGCCGCGACAGATGCGGAAAATCCAGCTTGTCAACACGCTGTCGCGGCAGACGCGCAGCAGACACGGAAACGCGTGACAGACGTGTCAAAAACCGCGTAACAGCTGGCCCCGTTATTCACGCCTGCCGTTACAGCTCCAACGGGCAGCAAAATCCTCATCTATATAAACCCCGTTTTACTATTCATTTTTCACTCACTTTTACTCTCTCTACTTGTTTCCTCTAGAATTTCATTTGCTTCATTTTCTTTTCTACAGTCCTTGCAACATGAGTACCAGAAATACCCGCCGAAGCGCTGCCTCAGGATCTGCCCCTGCAGCATCCACCCCCAGCTCCTTCCAAGTCAGAGACATGTGGGAGGAGAAAGGTTTCATTTACACCACCAGAACGGAGAACCTTGGGCTACAACCGTTCATAGCACGCAAAATCAGAGCCCTACAGTGGCAGATGTTTGCCGACCAGCCGGAGGAAATGAACGTAACTCTCGTCCGAGAATTTTATGCTGCCATCGAAAGTAGAGAGGCGACCGCAGTAACAGTTCGACGAAAAGAGGTACCTTTGGAGCCCGAATACATCAACACACTATATGGGTTCTATGTTGGGAGAAAGGAAGACGGCCACCGGAGATTCCTGGAGAGCTTGGAGCCGACAGATTACGATGCTGTGATGGCAGAACTCACAGACGAGGGTACCGAGTGGAATACCGATCCTAAACATCCAAGGACGGTAAAACGAGTTCAACTCACTCCGGAGGCCAAGCTTTGGAATGCATTCATCAAGAAGCGGATTATGCCCTCCTCGCACAACACAACGGTAGACCAACCAAGGTTAGCCCTCATTCATTCAATTTTAAATGAAAGGCCAATTAACATTGGTAGATACATTCAGGAGGGAATATTGGATTGTGCATACCGGCCGTCAGGACCACTCTTCTACCCATACCTCATTACTGCCCTCTGTTGTGGCCACAACGTACTGGAAGCTGTCGAAGATTTAAGAGTCCAAGGAAAAGGTTGGACAGAAAGGAACATCCTCAGCCTGATGGAACTCAAAGCTGCCACGCCCCTGTCGTCCTTCGACCCCACTGCCGCGGCATGTAAGCCGACAGAGCCCACCGAAACCGAACTTGCCGCCACCAAACCCAGACAGCCCACCACAACAGCTCCCCCGGCAGACTCCTCCACACAAATACTCGTTGCCCTACAGAAAATGAAAGAACGACAGCTAGGCCTGATGAGTTTCATCCGAGACTTCACCACCGCAACGGTACATTTCATCCACACCTCTCTTAATTTTCCTGATGTACTATTCCCTGCCTTCCCCAACCATTATTTTGCTGCCCCCACACCTGCCCATACCCCTACCCCTGCCGCCACACCAAGAACGTCATCTGCAGCATCAACCCCGACCCCGGCCACAACAACTGCAGGCAGTAGCCGCACAGCCGAAACATCTGCCCGGGGAGCCAAGAGAGAAGAGCATATGTTCGACCTCGACAGGTATATAGCTTGGCTTCTCCTCCTATGAAATTTGGGCGGCATCCGATGACGAGCCCTCTGTCAAGAAGAACTTGTCCAAGGAGTTCACCCCGGAGAAACGGCAGAAAACAGGCTCCGAAGTCGACCCATCCGACTAGGAAAAATCCGACAGCAGCAGCATCAGCTCTGAGGAGGTTCATGTATTGGAGAAACCACCTCATATCTCCCCTACCCGCATCCAACCTCTACAGGAAGCCAAAAACAAGAACACTTCTGCCTCTCCCATCCATCTGCCAGCACCAACAAGGAAAGTCACTGCCCGTCGGCAGATTCGACTCAGCAGCAGCAGCGGCGACGATAGCGCTTGAAAATTTAAGTTTCTTATCTTATATTGTTGTCTGCCATTTTGTTATATTTTGTGATGTTGTTTTTATTTTCCTTTTTCATTTCTTTCATTTGCATTGAGGGAAATGCAACCCTCGAGTTTGGGGGTGGCATCCCTCCATTAATGAAGTCTCTTTAAGTTTAAAAATTGTGTCTTTTAATTAGTTTATTTTTGCTTTAAAAACGATGAAAATTTGGCTTAAGTCTTTGAACTGAACTTACCTGCCGTGACAGCCTCTGTCGTGGCAGTGCCTTTAGGATAGTTTTAGAAACAGTTTAGAGCCTTACTATAATTCTGAATCTTAAACACCATTTGTGACTTTTATACTGTCTAGAACTCTACTAGTAAACTAGAATAGAAAGCTTAACACTTGAGTTGCCCCTAGAGGTGCCTAACACTGGCTCTAGGAAAAGATGTTAAGAAAAATAGACTCAATACACCTAGAGGTGCCCGAAATCGGCTCTAGGAAGTTAGCTAGAGGTGCCCGAAACTGGCTCTAGTCAAACTTAAGCTTGAGAAAATAAAATCGAGTCTGCATAAAAACTAAATGAGCCTAAGAATTGCCTCCAAAAAGATGAAAGTTGGCATAAAAATTCAAGTTAGAAGCTTAGCTATTCTAGTAAACTAAGGGAGTCTTGGCATATAATTGTTCACAAGCATACACACACTACACGAGAATTATAGCAAGGTTCCAAATGAATTCTGAATTATCCAATAGGGTGTTGCTCACAATAGGGAATGAATGGTAGGTAAGGAAAAGTTCACTGTTTTAAGCCAAACAAAAAAAATTATTCCTTTTTTAGGTCTGAATTGCTTGAGAGCAAGCAAAAACTTGAGTTTGGGGGTGTGTTGAGTGTGTAAAAGTTATATATTTTACCCCCTATTGAACCCATATTTCTGCTGCATTCAAGCATAATTCATTACATTTAGGATAGATTTCATTTATACATCACAATTATATCAAATGGCACATTTTCTACTGAAATTCATTGCTTTTGCAGGTAGCTGCTATAGCAAATGGAAGGTAGTGGAGAAGCAGACGCTGGGCAGTGAAGAAGCAGAGCTGGAACTGGATTGCAGACGAGAAGGACGAAGCTGCCATGGCCGCTGCCGTGGCAACCAAGGACGACAACAATGGTGAAGGGAAGAAGTGAAGTGGACCTCGACAGAAAGAGGAAATTAAGCCAGTCTTTCGTGGAGTACCCTCATATTTTTCTGAGCCCTAGATCAGAATGAAGGCCAAGCCCAAAGTTCAAGGAAGAAGCTCCAAGCAAGAAGGAAGGACGAATTAAAAGATATATGCTCTGAAGATTTAGTCTTTAATAGAGTTGTATTTTAGTTTAAACTCGTATTCTTTCCATATTAGAAAACTTGAACCCAAGGCCTATATAAAGGCATGTAATTCGACCTAGGGAAGGATATCTATCTCTCTAGCCTTCTTCCCCAAAAACCCTAGTCGTTTTCCCTTTCTCATCATGTTCTAAATTTCCCCTAGGGCTAAGGGTTGATTCTGTAAAGTAGTTGCAAGGATTGCATTTGTTTTAGGAATTTTTTTGTTCAATAAAATAGACTTCAAGTTTGCTTATTATGGTTTTCAACATCTTGCAAGAGTATCGGGAGAGCATTGTGAGATTACACATTTACTTAATATCGGGAGAGTTAAGTATACGAAAGGAATAAGTACGGGTTCTCCAGTTTATGGTTGAACTATCTCGAACCTAAGGATAGGACGAGGTTAAGTGGCAAAGGAAGAATTCAACAACATCGGTGTTCATCCTTCGATTCACGCAGGGAGGTATCATCAAAGACGTGTTCATCGACAGACTTGGACCTAGGGATAGGCCAAGGCACAACAGAGATTCTTGCCAAGCTTGAAGTACCGAGTTGTGTGATCGCTACCGCGACAAACAACAGACCGCTGCCGCGACAGGTGCTGCCGCGACAGGCGCAACGACAGAACAAAGATTCCTAGACTTTTCAACACCTACACTACTGAGCAAATCAATACCAACCCATTCTCTCTAGCCTGATTTCTTTACTCTTTTATTTTCTTTATTATCTCGTGACAAACAATTAAACTCTTTTCTTTTCCCTCTTGTGCAGCAATCCAAGGTTAAAGCTATTAGCCCAGTCTCTGTGGAGACGATATCTGATACTTACGTATCACTTTACTACTTGCGTCGTGTACACTTGCACTACATTGCGATAGACACTTTTACACGCAACAAGTTTTTGGCGCCGCTACCGGGGACTGGCAACATATCTTTACCCTACCTTTTACTGCACTTCTTTTATTTTTCTGTTTTTACTTGGATTGTTCACCATGTGCTTTTCACAAGGTCTTTTGTTCGCTTATGCGCATATCTCAACGAGGAAAATAACCTGAGCACCAAATAGATCCTGAAATTGAACGAACGTGCAACCTCAGGAAACGAGTCCGCCTCCTAGTAGAACGAAACGAATACTTGGAGGAATAGCTAGAAGTAATGGTGAACGAAAGACGCGAAGACAGGAGGAACGACCAAGAGAATCCCCGAGGTCCTAATGATCCTCTCGGAGATGGTGGAAACAGACAACCTGCCGATCCTCCTGCCGCTGCCGCTGCCGCACGCCGGTCATGCCGAGACTACATGATCAATGATCATGTAAAACTAGAAACCACCCTGCCAGACGTGGAAGCTGAAAATTTCGAGCTGAAACCTGTCATGTTCAGCATGATTAATAACGCTGGCCAATTTAGTGGTGCCGCTATAGAGGATGCTAGGGAGCATCTGAAAACGTTCCAGGAAATCTGTGGTTCGTTTAGACTACCAGGAGTAAATCCGGAGATACTGAGGCTTCGGTTATTTCCTCATTCATTGAGGGACAGGGTGAAAACTTGGTAGAATAAACTAACGCCGGGTTCAATACGAACTTGAGGAGATTTAACTCGTGAATTTTTGTCTCGTTTTAATCCTTCACATTTATCTGAGCGATTACGTAACGAAATTGCTACTTTTCAACAGGAAGATGACGAGCCAATGCACGAGGCCTAGGGCAGATTTACCACTCTTCTGAGGAACTGCCCAATGCATGGATTCCCCGTTTGGAACCAGGTAATTAAGTTTTATAATGATGTCAATTTACAGACTCGTATGAGAATTGATTCAGTAGCAAATGGATTGATGTTGGACAAAGATCCAGAAGACGCAATGGTAGTATTGAAAAACCTGGCAAAGAATGAGGAACAGTTTCCTACAGCAAGAAGAGGGGGTAAACGAGTACTAGCTGTGAAAGATTATGAGGCCGACAGTTCCCTAAAAACATAGGTGGCATATCTCACAAAGGCAGTGAAAAAGCTCTTGAAAGAAGATTCACAACCTGTCTACTCCGCTGAAGAGGTACGTGAAACTTGCGATGGGAATCACAGTTCGGAAGATTGTTCATTGCAGTTAGAGGAAGGGATGTATGTTGGGAACTACAATAAACAGAACTACAATTCCAACAACTACAATCCCAACTAGAGAAAGGATCCCATGTTCTCTTGTAGCAACCCTAACAATGCTCTAAATCCTCAAGCACAGAACACTCAGAATAAGGGGGGCCTAGATTACTGACTCGGCAGCAACCACACCAGCAGCAACAAAAACCACCAGCTGCCATGACTAGTATACTGGAGCAGACCTTGGCTACGTTTATGTCTCAAACATGAACTTACATTGAGAACATGAATCACTTTGTCAAGAAAACTAAGTCATTTATGGATAAAACAGAGATGCAGATGACTAATGATGAAGCTACTCTGAAATCACTAGAGACACAGATGGGTCAGGTTTCCCAGCATATTAAACCAAGGCAGAATGGAGGATTTCCTAGTGATACTGAAAACGCTAGAAAACCCACACATGAGCAGTGTAAAGCCATCACTACTAGGAGTGGGAAGAAATTACCAAGGCCAGAGGAGGAAGCTGAATTAGTTAAGGAAACAGCCCTGGAGTCGACTACCGAGAACGCTGCCCCGGCAGATGACAAACAGCCTGCTGTTGAAGAGCCTGTCACGAAAGCAGAAGGGACAGAGGAGAAAGATGAAGAACTTAAGCCTCCTCAGATCCGAATGCAGTGGGAAGGATGCATTGCAGATTATCGTCCTCCACCTCCTTTTCCTCAGCGGTTACAGAAATTAAAACAGGAATCCCAGCTTAAGAAGATCTATGATATTTTTAAGCAGGTCCACATCAACATTCCGCTGCTAGATGCTATAAAGGAGATGCCTGGTTATGCCAAATTTCTCAAGGATGCCATGTCAAAAAAATCTAGACTTGGGAAATTTGAAACGGTTAAAATCACAGAGGGATGCATGAGTATTCTGCACAAGCATCCACCCCAGAAGAAGAAGGATCCTGGGAGCTTCATCATACCGTGCATAATCAGAGATAAATTTATGGGTAAGGCACTTTGTGATCTTGGTGCTAGTATAAATTTAATGCCCAAATCTATTTTTCAGAAGTTAGGTATTGGAAAAGCTCGACCCACAACAGTACTACTGTAGCTGGCAGACCGCTCTTACGTACATCCAGAAGGGAAGATAGAAGATATTCTGGTAAGAGTGGACAAATTTATTTTTCCTGCTGACTTTCTTGTCTTAGATTGTGAAGCAGATGAGAATGCACCAATCATCCTGGGGCGACCCTTCTTAGCCACAAGAAGATCACTGATTGATGTGGAAAAAAGGAGAACTCACTATGAGAGTGAACGATCAAGAGATCAAGCTGAATGTTCTCCAAGCAATAAAACATGCTGATGCAGAAGAAGAATGCAAGGCTATCACTGAAGTTATCCTTGACCAACCCTGCATCAGGTCGGGCTGCCATTACATAAAAATTGGCCACTGCCCCAGCAGCCATTTAGAAGACTGTCACGGCAGCGACGACGGCAGCAGCTCCTCAGAATCTGACATATCTAATACTGAAGATCCAGAGGAGGTAAACTGGATAGGCAATCGTCTAGGTAAGTTATTCGAGCCCTTAAACTATACCTCGAATGAACATATAGTCCAAAAGCCATCAACTGTAGAGCCACTTGTTCTAGATCTTAAGCCTCTGCCAGGGCAGCTAAAATATGTTTTTCTTGGATTAAATGATACGTTGTCCGTAATCATCTCTTCCAAGTTGATGCAGGAACATGAACAACAGCTGATAGGGATGCTGCAACAGCACAAAAAGGCTATTGGATGGACGATAGCTGATATCCAAGGCATTAGTCCGGCACTATGCATGCATAAAATCCTCTTAGAGGATGATCACAAGCCGACCATTGATGCACAGAGACGTCTAAACGATTCTATGCGAGAGGTGGTTCGTAAGGAGATCATCAAATGGCTAGATGCTTGAATAATTTACGCCATCTCGGATAGCAAGTGGGTGAGCCCGGTGCAGTGCGTTCCTAAGAAAGGAGGAATAACTGTGGTAACCAACGAAGAAAACGAGTTAATCTCAACCAGGACTGTGACTGGTTGGAGGGCTTGTATGGACTACCGAAAGCTTAACAAAGCTACCCGGAAGGACCACTTTCTCCTGCCCTTTATTGATCAAATGCTTGATAGATTAGCGGGAAAGCCTTACTATTGTTTTCTTGATGGATACTCAGGTTATAATCAAATAGCCATTGCACCGGAAGATCAAGAAAAGACGACGTTCACTTGCCCATACGGTACTTACACTTTTCGGAGGATGCCATTTGGACTTTTTAATGCACCAACAACCTTTCAAAGGTGTATGATGGCAATATTCTCCGATATGGTGGAGGATTTCCTAGAGATATTCATGGATGATTTCTCTGTCTTTGGAGACAATTTTGAAAGCTGCCTAGGAAACCTACAGAAAATGCTCGAGAGATGCGAGAAAGCAAACTTGGTATTGATGTAACCCCCTCGTCCCGGTCTGGCCGGATGACCGGTCCGAGTAGGCTACATGGGGAAAACCGAAGCGAAACCCGTTAAGGATTCCCCATCGGTTAGCAACCCTAAAAATTTTCTTTCATTTTAATCTTGTCTAAAAGCATTTTAATTCCTAGGTGATTCACAACAGCGGAAAACATCAGTAAAGAAACACATTCGATTCACAACCACACTTCAAGCAGTCCATTTTAAGCTTTCAGGGCAGGCTGTATCGATACACCAGTCAAGGGTATCGATACGCCTTTACTAGGTCAACTCAATCAGTCAATACAGAGAAGACCGTATCGATACAGCCCTTGAGCGTATCGATACGTCCTTCACGGTCAACGTCTCGAGGTCAAAGAGATAAAACCGTATCGATACGCCTCAACACCGTACCGATACGCCAAATACACACCAATTTCTCAGAATTCCAGTGAGCCAAGATCGTATCGATACACCCCCGTGTATCGATACGCCCAGCCACAACTGAATTCCAGTGAGTAAAGACCGTATCGATACACCCCCATGTATCGATACGCACAACCTAAACTGAGCTTTGCAAGCAAGACCATATCGATACGGCCCTTAGGCGTACCGATACGCCCTGCTCTGCAATGCCCCAAAACCAGCAAAAACCCACATGACTTTAACTCTAAATGCAAAACATGACTTCCCTAGCCACATACAAACATCCCTACAACATTGCACGATCAAGATTTACCCAAGAGAGAGAACTTAGATGAACATTAACACTTATACGTCATGGCATTCACACAAAGGATAAATATTGCATATATGAGCATACTTAAGAGTTTCAAAAAGGCCAAAGGCACAAGTTGTCACATATGAGGTTTGCATATACAACCAAGGCAACCTAAACATCCAAGCATGGCTTCATCATCACAAGCATTCATCAAGGCATAGCATGGTTTACAAAATCAAGCCAAGCATAAACATCCAATAACACTTATGAGTCAAACAATGCTCATACAAACACATAATTGCCCCATTGCTAGACTACCACAGTAATTACAAAATCATACTTGAGCAACTACACTTGGAAAGCCCCTTCGCCTTGATCCTTGCTAACACCACGCTAATGATCTGCATTGTTGAAAATGAGAGCGTAAGCTAGAAACTTAGTGATGATGCTCTAAAACCAAAAACAACAACAATGCAGGGTCCAAGCATGCAAATCCTTAACCTTACATACAACATATAGGTATCAACAAGTCAACCTAGCTAGTCTTTCAAGAGTCATAATATGGCATCTCACATCATACTAAGCTCAACAACAAATATCTCAATTATCATAACATTATAATCATGAGAGCAATTTCATTGGCCACTATTAGTTTACCCGAATGTGCGGATTTACTCTCAACAACAACATTACCTCGGTGGGATTACACTCATCACCGGACCTTGCATGGGCGGGATTCCACTCATCACCACATGCCCTACGGATGGGATTCCACTCATCATCACGTAGAATATAAATAAATTTTCGGTGGAATATTACATCACCGTACTCCTCATTGATGACTCAACGCCATCAAGGCCACGTACGTTTTGACTCAATTGTGTGCACACTAATCCTAATGATCGATCATTTACACCCGGTAAGTTAATTAGTGCCAATTTCTTTAACCACATCACACATCCACCAATTATATTACATATTCATCGCATACACATATCAAGGTATACACAATACAATCAATCCATATTTCACAAGATCAAATAGGCAATGGCATAATAAACATCAATAGAAACCAAGGAGTTAAACTACCAATTTAACTCCCACCTAGGAATGGCCTACCAAGCTCATTCCAACACATCCACTACATACACCTAAACCAACTTTAAAACAAATTTAAAGTTTTACTCACCACCCTTCCTTAGCAACCCAAGCAAGCAAGCAAGCCTCCTAAATGCCCGGATTCGATCCCGATGCTTCTCCGATGTCTCCTCTTGTTTCTAGCCAAATCAAAACACAACCATTACTCACCAAATCAATGCTAAAATTCAGTCACAACCCCACTTACAACACAAGCCAAACTTCACCCAAATTCAAACCCATTTTCTCACCAAACTTCCAATTTTCGTGCTCCCTTATTACCCAGCAGAAAATCATGTTTTCAAACACCCAAATGACATCTAAATGGTCCCAAAACACTTTTCTAACATCCCTAAACCATCAGCTCTTCAACCTAACCCTAAAACTCACCAAAAACCCAATTTTAGACATCTCAAAAATGGCCCCAAAGACCCACTTCGGGTTTTCACCCAAAATCAACCATTTCAAGATATTATGTGTATTATGATGAGGTTAAAACAAAACCCAACTCAACAATTCAAAACCAATTGGAAAACCCCTTAAAAATCTAAACTTTTATCAAACTTGCAAAAATACAAAAATGGCTAGTTTTGAAATCTAAGACTATGGAATTTAAAGAGGATGAATAGGAGAGTTTAAATATAACATTACCTTTGAAAATACCCTTGAAACAATGGAGAGATTGAATGGAATAGTGAATATGGGTTTGGGAGGGTTTTGTTTTTGATTTCACGTTGGAAGAGATAAAGGGGGGGAGACAACTTTTCATTTTTTTTTGTATTTCTTTTTGTTACAAAAAGATGGTCTACTTTTTTTTGGCCTAATTACAAGTTTGCCACCCCTTTTATTTTAAATTCCAATTAAATCAAGACTTAGGTCGATTTGATTAAAATTGATTTTACCGACTCGAACCAACTCACACGACTAACTCCTAACCCCAAAACACGAGTGTTACAACTCTCTCCCACTTAAGGAATTTCGTCCCCGAAATTACCTGACTGAAAGAGATACGGAAACTGCCTTTCCATATCCTCCTTCCTCTCCCAAGTGGCCTCGTCCACCCTTCGACGTTGCCACCGCACTTTCACCAACTCAATCGATCTACCCCGTAACACCTTACTGTCAGAAGCTAAGATCTCAACTGGTTCCTCCTCATAAGTCAAATCCGGATTTAATTCAATCTCCTCTACAGGCATAACATGTGATGGATCGAACCTATACTTACGGAGCATCGAAACATGAAATACATCGTGTATCTTCTCTAGCTCGGATGGCAACCGCAACTGATAAGCAACTGGACCAACCCTCTTCACAATCTCATACGGTCCTATGTACCTCGGACTCAACTTCCCTTTTCGGCCAAATCTCATTACTTTCTTCCACGGAGACACTTTCAAGAACACCTTCTCACCCACTGAGAACGCAACTTCCTTTCTCTTCAAGTCGGCATAGGACTTCTGCCTATCCGAAGCAGTCTTCAATCGATCGCAAATCAATTTCACCTTGTCAGTGGTCCCCTTGAGCAAATCCGGCATAGGTAACAACTTCTGTCCCACTTCGGCCCAACAAACTGGAGTTCTACACTTCCGGCCATACAAGGCCTCATACGAAGCCATCTGAATACTCGACTGAAAACTATTATTGTAAGCAAACTCAACAAGAGGCAAATGCTTCTCCCATGTACTCTAAAAATCAATGATGCAACAACGCAACATATCCTCTAAGATCTGTATAACTCTCTCTGACTGACCATCTGACTGCGGATGATAAGACGTGCTGAAATTCAAACGGGTACCCAGAGCTGTATGCAGACACTCCCAAAATCGAGATGTAAACCTCGGATCTCTATCGGACACAATAGACTTTGGCACACCATGCAGTCTAACAATCTCACCAATGTACAGATCGGCCAATCTATCTAGAGTATAAGTGGTGTTGACTGGTAAGAAGTGAGCACACTTCGTAAAATGATCTACTATCACCCAAACTGAGTTCTTCTTCGTAGGAGTCAAAGGCAAACCCGAAACAAAATCCATGGTAATATTCTCCCATTTCCATTCTGGAATTCTCAACGGTTGCAACAAACCTGAGGGAACCTAATGTTCCGCCTTCACTCTCTGACATACCATACACTTACTCACGAAGTCGGCCACATCTCTCTTCAAACCAACCCAAAAGTACTCATTCTTCAAATCACGGTACATCTTCGTACTTCCAGGATGCATAGTAAACGGACTACTGTGTGCTTCAGTCAAGATCGTACGTCTTAAGACATTGTCCTCTGGCACAACTATCCTATTTTTGAAACACAAAATCCCATCGGTACTGAAACTGTAGTCTGAAGATCTACCTTCGGCTATATCTTACACGTGAGGTGCCAAAGATCTATCTAAGAGTTGCTTCTCTCTAATCAACTGACCTAGGGTAGGTATAACCTGAAGCTCGGCTACCAAGCCACCATCTCCGGACAAGCTCAATCTAGCAAACATGGCTCTCAAGTCTACGACTATCTTTCTACTCAAAGCATCGGCCACTACATTGGCCTTACTCGGATGATACTCAATGGTAAGATCATAGTCTTTCAGCAACTCTAACCACCTACGCTGTCTGAGATTCAAATCTCGCTGAGTCATGATGTACTTCAAACTCTTGTGATCTGTGTACACTGTGCACTTCTCACCGTACAAATAATGCCTCTAAATCTTCAGGGCAAACACAACTGCAGCTAACTCTATGTCATGGGTCGGATAGTTACGCTCGTGAGTCTTCAACTGTCTTGAGGCATAAGCCACTACTCTCCTATCTTGCATGAGAACACAACCTAGGCCTACATAGGAAGCATCACTGTAAACTACATAGTCTTTCCCAGACTCTGGCTGAATCAAGATCGGTGCTTGGGTCAAAGCTTCCTTCAATTTCTCGAAGGCTTTCTGTCTTGCATCTGTCCACTCAAACTGAACACTCTTCTAAAGTAACTGTGTCAATGGAGCGGCTAACTTCGAGAACCCTTCTACGAATCTTCTGTAGTATCCAGCTAAGCCTAGAAAGCTACGTACCTCTGTTACAAACTTTGGTTGCTTCCATTCAACAATGGCCTCTATTTTCTTCGAATCAACTCTAATCCCATCGGCTGACACTACATATCCTAAGAAGACTACCTCTCGGATCCAGAATTCACACTTGCTCAACTTCGCATACAACTGATTGTCTAACAAAGTCTTCAAGACTAATCTCAAGTGTCGTTCATGGTCTTCTTCAGTTCGCGAATACACCAAGATGTCATCTATAAAAAAAACTACAAACCAATCTAGGTACTGATGAAAAATCCTATTCATCATATCCATGAAAGCAGCCGGTGCGTTAGTCAACCCAAAAGGCATGACTAAAAACTCATAGTGACCATACCTAGTTCTAAAGGTCGTCTTCGGTACATCAACCTCTCTTACCTTTAGCTGGTAGTAACCCGATCTCAAGTCAATCTTCGAAAAGACTGATGCCCCTCTCAACTGGTCAAACAAATCATCAATTCTAGGCAAATGATACTTGTTCTTCACTGTTAGCTGATTCAATTGTCTGTAATCTATACACATTCTCATGCTTCCATCTTTCTTCTTTACAAACAAAACTGGTGCACCCCAAGGTGAAGAACTAGGTCGGATAAAGCCTCTATCTGTCAACTCTTGCAACTAAGTATTCAACTCTTTCAGTTCTTTCGGTGCCATGCGATACGGAGCAATCGAAACAGGAGCTGAATCAGAATGAGTCTCAATAGTGAACTCTACCTCTCTATCCGGTGGTAACCCTGACAACTCTTCCGGAAACACACTAGGAAAGTCACACACTGTCCGGATGTCTTGAGGTCTAACCTCACTCATGTTAGGGTTCATCACGTAGGCCAAGTATGCTTTACAACCCAACTCAACTAACCTCTTAGCTTCTAGAACCGAAACTACATTGGACAAGAACTTCACGTTCTCACCCACCACTACGATCTCATAATCATCTGTGAGTCTCAAAGAAATCCTCTTAGTTTCAAAGTCTATCCTAGCTCCATGCTTAGTGAGCCAGTCCATACCTAGAATCACATCAAATCCATAAAAAGGTAGCTCCATCATATCCACTGGAAACACATGTCCTTGAACCATCAACGGACACCTTCTGTACATCTTTCTAACTACTACCATGTCCCCAAAGGAACTAGTAACACTAACTCCTACCTCTAACATTTCACAAGGCAAACTCAACGACTGTGCATGCTCACTCAGAATATAAGAATGTGTAGACCCGGAGTCAATCAAAGAAAGTAAACCCAAGGACTGTATCGAGAAGTTACCTGCGATCACATCTATGTCATGCTGATCCCCAGCGTAAACTCTGGCCTGACCTCCGCCCTCCGGCTGGACTGCAACTACATGTTCTATGTTCCTCTGACCATCATTCCTCGGCTGGAAGTTACCTCTATCGCGCCCGCGGCCTCTCTGAAAGTCATTGGCTCTAGCAGGAGCCTGAGCTGGTGCCTGCCCCATCTGATGTGGACAGTCACGTCTAATATGATCTCTAGCCCCACAACTCCAACACGAGTGGTAATTCCCCCAACACTCACCGGTGTGGTTCCTCCCGCAAGTAGCACACGTGGGCAACTTCCCACCAGTCCTCTGGCCTTGTTGGCCCCTACCGTGGTTACCTCCGCCACGCCTATGGTCATAGTGATGCCGGTTGTCCTGATGCCTCTTGGCATCACCTCTATCAAAGTCACTAGACTTCTTACCAGAACTAGAACCACCAGATCGTTTGGTCAAGCCCAAACTGTGCTCCAAATCCTTGGCCCTCGCGACCAAGACATCAAAATCAGTGTAGTCTGAAGCTAGAGTATACCTCTTGATTTCTTCATTCAGCCCATAACGGAAACGGTTACAATGTTCCACCTCAGTAGGAACAAGCTCAGATGCATACTAACTCAGCCAAACAAATTGAATCTCATAGTCGGTCACAGACATACTCCCCTGAAGCAAAGCCATAAATTCCCTCTTCCTCTCATCGAGGTATCACGAACCCAGATACTTCTTACGGAATGCTGACTCGAAGAACTCCCAAGTAATCTTGCCCTCATCCATACTCGTAGTGATGGTAACCCACCAAGTGTAGGCATCACCTTGAAGCAAGGACTCAACACACCCTAGCTTGCGCTCTCCGGTACATCCCATCTGAGCGAGGATACGAACAGTCTTCTCAAACCATAACTCAGATCTCTCCGGGGTAGACCCTCTGAACTCCTCGGCCCCTAGACCACAGAGCCTTTCTAACGGCAAACCAGTGCCCTCTCTCTGATGATGTGCCGCTGCCTGGCCTCCAGCCACTACAGCTTGAAAAGCCCCGGCTATCGCCTGAACTAGAGGAGCTAAGTCTATTCCGGCTGGACCTTGGCCTCCCTGATGTCCCTCTCCTTCGGCCCCGGCCTCGCCTCCTACTCCTGGCGGAGGTGGTGGTGGTGGTGGAGGAGCTCCAACTCCAACCACATGCTCTCCCACTTGAGCCTCAACTCTAACTACTGGCTCAACTCCTGGAGCCGCTGCCCGAGGTTCCGGTCGAACCATCCTAGGCCTTCCACGAGGTCTCATGATACAGCTAGGAAGATAATAACTACAACAATAAACAGATAAGGATTACGATAGCAAAAGCAAGGGTCCAACAGTGCTCTAGTACTTCCTTTACAAAAACCTTTTTAAATTAAGTAATAGTAGCAATGGGCACTCACTCTACACCAAACGCAACAATTCATGCTTCAATTCATCATACGAATATTCAAACAACGAGATTTCATGGCAAGCATACACCAAGTAATACAATTACTTAACACATCAAGCTTACCTCACTTACCTGCCCGAGGTCTCAGTAACCTCAGGCTCTGATACCAACAAATGTAGCCCCCTCGTCCCAGTCTGGCCGGATGACCGGTCCGAGTAGGCTACACGGGGAAAACCGAAGCGAAACCCGTTAAGGATTCCCCCTCGGTTAGCAACCCTAAAAATTTTCTTTCATTTTAATCTTGTCTAAAATCATATTAATTCCTAGGTGATTCACAACAGCAGAAAACATCAATAAAGAAACACATTCGATTCACAACCACACTTCAAGCAGTCCATTTTAAGCTTTCAGGGCAGGTTGTACCGATACACCAGTCAAAGGTATCGATACGCCTTGACTAGGTCCACTCAATCAGTCAACACAGAGAAGACCGTATCGATACAACCCTTGAGTGTATCGATACATCCTTCACGGTCAACGAGATAAAACCGTATCGATACACCTCAACACCTTACCGATACGCCAAATACTCACTAATTTCTCAGAATTCCAGTGAGCCAAGATCGTATCGATACACCCCCGTGTATCGATACGCCCAGCCACAACTGAATTCCAGTGAGTAAAGACCGTATCGATACACCCCCGTGTATCGATACACACAACCTAAACTGAGCTCTGCATGCAAGACCGTATCGATACGGCCTTTAGGTGTACCGATACGCCCTGCTCTGCAATGCCCCAAAACCAGCAAAAACCCACATGACTTTAACTCTAAATGCAAAACATGACTTCCCTAGCCACATACAAACATCCCTACAACATTGCACGATCAAGATTTACCCAAGAGAGAGAACTTAGATGAACATTAACACTTATACGTCATGGCATTCACACAAAGGATAAATATTGCATATATGAGCATACTTAAGAGTTTCAAAAAGGCCAAAGGCACAAGTTGTCACATATGAGGTTTGCATATACAACCAAGGCAACCTAAACATCCAAGCATGGCTTCATCATCACAAGCATTCATCAAGGCATAGCATGGTTTACAGAATCAAGCCAAGCATAAACATCCAATAACACTTATGAGTCAAACAATGCTCATACAAACACAAAATTGCCCCATTGCTAGACTACCACAGTAATTACAAAATCATACTTGAGCAACTACACTTGGAAAGCCCCTTCGCCTTGCTCCTTGCTAACACCACGCTAATGATCTGCATTGTTGAAAATGAGAGCGTAAGCTAGAAGCTTAGTGAGGATGCTCTAAAACCAAAAACAACAACAATGCAGGGTCCAAGCATGCAAATCCTTAACCTTACATACAACATATAGGTATCAACAAGACAACCTAGCTAGTCTTTCAAGAATCATAATATGGCATCTCACATCATACTAAGCTCAACAACAAATATCTCAATTATCATAACATCATAATCATGAGAGCAATTTCATTGGCCACTATTAGTTTACTCGGATGTGCGGATTTACTCTCAACAACAACATTACCTCGGTGGGATTACACTCATCACCGGACCTTGCATGGGCGGGATTCCACTCATCACCACATGCCCTATGGATGGGATTCCACTCATCATCACGTAGAATATAAATAAATTTCCGGTGGAATATTACATCACCGTACTCCTCCTTGATGACTTAACGCCATCAGGGCCACGTACGTTTTGACTCAATTGTGTGCACACTAATCCTAATGATCGATCATTTACACCCGGTAAGTTAAGTAGTGCCAATTTCTTTAACCACATCACATGTCCACCAATTATATCACATATTCATCGCATACACATATCAAGGTATACACAATGCAATCAATCCATATTTCACAAGATCAAATAGGCAATGGCATAATAAACATCAATAGAAATCAAGGAGTTAAACTACCAATTTAACTCCCACCTAGGAATGGCCTACCAAGCTCATTCCAACACATCCACTACACACACTTGAACCAACTTTAAAACAAATTTAAAGTTTTACTCACCACCCTTCCTTAGCAACCCAAGCAAGCCTCCTAAATGCCCGGATTCAATCTCGATGCTTCTCCGATGTCTCCTCTTGTTTCTAGCCAAATCAAAACACAACCATTACTCACCAAATCAATGCTAAAATTCAGTCACAACCCCACTTACAACACAAGCCAAACTTCACCCAAATTCAAACCCATTTTCTCACCAAACTTCCAATTTTCGTGCTCCCTTATTACCCAGCAGAAAACCATGTTTTCAAACACCCAAATGACATATAAATGGTCCGAAAACACTTTCCTAACATCCTTAAACCATCAGCCCTTCAACCTAACCCTAAAACTCACCAAAAACCCAATTTTAGACATCTCAAAAATGGCCCCAAAGACCCACTTCAGGTTTTCACCCAAAATCAACCATTTCAAGATATTATGTGTATTATGATGAGGTTAAAACAAAACCCAACTCAACAATTCAAAACCAATTGGAAAACACCTTAAAAATCTAAACTTTTATCAAACTTGCAAAAATACAAAAATGGGTAGTTTTGAAATCTAAGACTATGGAATTTAAAGAGGATGACGATGAGAGTTTAAATATAACATTACCTTTGAAAATGCCCTTGAAACAATGGAGAGATTGAATGGAATAGTGAATAGGGGTTTGGGAGGGTTTCGTTTTTGATTTCACATTGGAAGAGATAAAAGGGGGGAGGCAACTTTTCATTTTTTAGTATTTCTTTTTGTTACAAAAAGATGGTCTACTTTTTTTTGTTTGGACTAATTACAAGTTTGCCACCCCTTTTATTTTAAATTCCAATTAAATCAAGACTTAGGTCGATTTGATTAAAATTGATTTTACCGGCTCGAACCAACTCAGACGACTAACTCCTAACCCCAAAACACGGGTGTTACAATTGAACTGGAGAAATGTCACTTCATGGTGGCTGAAGGGATAGTCCTAGGCCATAAAGTAAGCTGCCGCGGCATAGAAGTCGACAGAGCTAAGATCGAGGTAATTGAAAAGCTGCCGCCACCCACCATAGTCAAGGGAATCATGAGTTTTTTAGGGCTTGTTGGTTTTTATCGGAGGTTTATCGCAAACTTTTCGAAGATCACCAAACCCTTGTGCCATCTTCTGGAGCAGAACCGTCCCTTCGACTTCAACACTGAATGTACTGAGGCATTCAAGGTTCTGAAGGAAAAGCTGGTAACAGCCCCAATAGTACAGCCACCAGATTGGAAACTACCATTTGAGATTATGTGTGATGCTAGTGACTATGCTGTCGGGGCAGCACTTGGGCAGAGGAAAGACAAGCTCTTTCATGTTATATACTATGCCAACAAAACACTGAACGACGCCCAAGTAAACTACACCACAACAGAGAAGGAGCTGTTAGCTGTGGTGTTCTCGATTGATAAGTTTCGTTCATACATACTTGGAACGAAGGTCATAGTCCACACAGACCACTCTGCATTGAAATATCTGTTCACCAAGAAGGATGCGAAGCCTCGATTAATACGCTGGATTCTGCTACTACAAGAGTTTGACCTTGAAATCAAGGACAAAAAGGGAACAGAAAATCAAGTTGCAGACCACTTGTCAAGACTAGAGAAGGGAAAGAGTCTCCCAATAGATGAGACACACATATTAGAGACCTTCCCTGACGAGCAGCTGTTCGCTGCCACAAGCACTGCCGCGACAGCCATGGCGGCAGGTAAGTTTTCTGAACTCCCCTGGTATGCTGATTTCGTTAATTATTTAGTTAGTGGAATAACTCCTCCTGACCTTAACTATCAAGCTAGGAAGAGGTTCCAAAATGATGTTAAGCATTATTATTGGGACGAACCTCTTCTTTTCAAATATTGTACAAATCAAGTTATCAGGAGATGCATACCACAGGATGAGCAGGAAGCTGTGCTTCATCACTGCCATGCTTCAAAATATGGAGGACACTTAGGTGGTAACAAAACTGCTTCCAAGGTTCTGCAGTCGGGATTTTATTGGCCGTCACTGTTCAAGGATGCCCAAACATTCTACAAAAACTGTGACAAATGTCAACGGACTGGAAACATCTCAAGGAGACATGAGATGCCGCTGCAAAACATTCTTGAAGTCGAAATCTTTGACGTTTGGGGGATTGATTTTATGGGACCATTCCCAGCATCATGTGGTAACTTATATATCCTCCTGGCAGTGGACTATGTGTCCAAATGGGTTGAAGCGATCGCTACTCAGAAAAATGATGCCAAGACAGTTCAGAGGTTTTTGCATAAAAACATATTTTCCAGATTTGACATCCCCAAGGCGATCATCAGTGATGAAGGGAGGCATTTCGATAACAGGGTTATAGATGCTGCCTTAAAAAAAGTGGTGCAAGTTTTTCCGCATGGTGCCATTACAATCAGATCTTTAAAAGACGGGCACCAATTTAAATTCAACGAACAAAGATTGAAGCATTATCAGGGGACTAAAGCCCCAAGAATGCAGGAAGTGGTTACTTTAGGAGATGGCCCTCCTAGCATCCCTAATTTAACCTATTTTTATTTTTTATTTTTTATACTTTTTATAATTTATATATATTAGGTAATTAGAATTATTTTATTTTTATGAACTAAGTTTTTGTTTTTATTATTTTTAGGAAATAAAGGAGACAAAGAGAAGAGGAGAAGTGAATTTAACCCAAACCTGCCATTCAAATGGACACCATTGTTAATGGCTCCACTTGTATGGATAAATACTAGGCTACTATAGGATTGCAAATGATGGGTGTTGGTTTCAACCCATGTGTATTAAAGATTTCGTTTGGGTTTAGTTGCATATTTTAATATATTTGGTTGCTTTCATGAATGATTTTAAAATCTAATTAAGAACTCACCCCGGATGAATTTTGAAAGCTTCAAACCTAAACTACTTTATATTTATTTTCTTTCTCCAATCAGGTGACACGTGTCATCACCTGATTGGAGGAGGAAAATAAATATATTAAATTAAATAAAAATAAAAAAGCCCGCCAATTACGTGGTGCCATATGTCATCATCAATTTAAATAATTAATTTATTTTATTAAATTAAAAATAAGACCAAATTGATAAATTATATAAATAACAATGACCATATATGTAATTATAACAATTTTATTTAACATCCACATTAGCTTCTCCATTAAATAACAATAAACTTTAAAAGTACTTTAATAAACTCGCCAGGTTAGTCACGCCACTTTAATAGAATAATAATAAAAATATTTTAAAAATTTCTAGATCAACCTGACAAGTTTACTATAAAGGTAGGGGTGAGCAAAACTCGATTCGACTCGAAAAAACTGAAATTTTCAACTCGATGTGAAAAAACTTGACTCAACTCGAAATTTCATAAACTAAATTTCAAGTAAAGTTTGAGTTGTAAAATGAAAATTCGAATAACTCGAAATTTTTAGTAATTAATGGATTGATTTTTAAGTTCGAGTCGAGTCCCTCAATTTTTCTTATTATATATGAAAGAAATATATAAGCATATCTTATATGATTAGAGAAAGTCGTTTAAATTGAAATCAAATTGTACTATAACACGATAAATAATTATAATTAAATTTGTATAGCAACTCGAAAACTTGACTCAACTCGAACTCGACTCGAATTTTATAAATTCGACTCGAATCGAAAAAAGAATTAAATAAAATTTGAGTTGTAAAATATGACGCGCCAACTTAGATAACTTGAAATTTTTTACTTGACTCGTTTGAACGCTCTCCCGTATAAAGGTAGGGGTGAGCAAAACTCGATTCGACTCGAAAAAAGTGAAATTTTCAACTCGATGTGAAAAAACTTGACTCCTCTTGACTCAACTCGAAATTTCATAAACTAAATTTCAAGTAAAGTTTGAGTTGTAAAATGAAAATTCGAATAACTCGAAATTTTTAGTAATTAGTGGATTGATTTTTAAGTTCGAGTCGAGTCCATCAATTTTTTTTGTTATATATGAAAGAAATATATAAGCATATCTTATATGATTAGAGAAAGTCGTTTAAATTGAAATCAAATTGTATTATAACATGATAAATAATTATAATTAAATTTGTATAGCAACTCGAAAACTCGACTCAACTCGAGTGTGCACACAAATTGAGTCAAAACGTACGTGGCCTTGGTGGCGTTAAGGCACCAAGGAGGAGTACGGTGATGTAATATTCCACCGGAAGCTTTTATATATTTCTACGTGATGATGAGTGGAATCCCATCCGTAGGGCATGTGGCGATGAGTGGAATCCCGCACATGCAAGGACCGGTGATGAGTGGAATCCCACCGAGGTAATGTTGTTGTTGGAAATGCGTTCCAACGGGTTATCCGCGTATTCGGGTCATAGCTAGGTGCCAATATGAGGTTGTATGTATATACCAATGTGGGATTATGCTTATGTGCTTATATGACATGAAATGTGATGCCCTTATGAATTGATATATGATGTGGTTAATGCTTTGGATTATGTATCATGGTAAGTTGAACTTATGGTTGTTGAGCATGGCATAATGTTGACTATATGTTCATGCATCATGTTCATTTTGGCTTGGCGGACCGGAGGTAAGACCATGCATTTCATCTTGGAAATAGCTCGTGCTTGGACCCTGCATTGTCGAAGGTTTGTTTTATGAGCTACTCTCACTAAGCTTTTATGCTTACGCTCTCTTTTGTTCGACAATGCAAATAAATAACTTGTGGGTGGCAAGGGCAAGGAAAGGTCTCCAAGTGTTGCTTTTGGTGAGCTCAATGTATGAATTTTAAGTAATGAAATGTAATAGTTAAGCAATGGGATAGGTGTTATTGATTTGAGTTTTGATGTATGTCGTTGTTGGCTTGGTTCGTGGATGCCTTATCTGATTGTAAATATTGCTTATGTTACATGCCATGAATGTCTACATGTTTTGGTTGCTAAGGCACGAAACCTTAAATGCTTGTATGTCCATATATGCATAAATTGCTCTTTAATTAGAATGCTATGTATGAATGCTTTAATCCATGTTTGAATGACACCCTTGGCTTAAATATGTGTGCTTGCATGTTCGTGTATGCTTAGGTGAGTCGAGAAATGCATTTAGAGTCGTGTTGGGGTCGTTTAAGTTGAAATTGAGGAATTGCAGTGCAGGGGGTATCGATACCCCTAGCTAGGGTATCGATACTGTCTTGCCCAAAGGCCTCAGATTTTGCCTGGGGTATCGATACCCTAAGGGTATCGATACCCTCCAAAGTTACTGGAATTTGGAGTTTTGAGTGAGAGTAGAGCGTATCGATACGGGGTTCCCGAGTATCGATACATGTCTACTCTGTTGACCAAGGAGGGTTGACCGAGAAAGGGGGTATCGATACCCCTGGTAAGGGTATCGATACGGTCTTCTCGTGGTTGACTTCTTGGGTTGACCTAGAAAGGGGGTTTCGATACCCCTGGCAAGGGTATCGATACTGCCTGCCCTGTAAGCTTAAAAATGGACTGTTTATGCATGGCCGGGGTTCGAATGTGTTTTCCTTGTATGTTTCCGCTGTTGTGAATCACTTAGGGTTTAACCATCCTCTAGACAAGATTAAAATAAAAAGAAAAAAAATATAGGGTTGCTAACCGAGGGGGAACCTTAACGGGTTTCACTCGATTTTCCCCGTGTGGCCCACTTGGACCGGTCATCCGGCCAGACCGGGGCGAGGGGGTTACAGAGCTGGTTGATGTAGCCGCTACGTAGTCGCGAAGAATGCCTTAGGAATTGAGAACTGTGAGCCAAGGGGGCTGGAGCCGATGATTATGAACCTAATCATTGCGCTTATTCCATAGGTTCTAGAGAACCGTTAGCAACAATGTAAATGATTGAAGCAATAAACAGGCAGCCCTTTCTCAAGCCAAGATAATATGAAAGTTGTATTACTGGAAATAGAGAAACTCGGCATGTAGGCCATACGGAGGGCCTCAGTGGCACCCGGGCAGTCACATAAAGCATGAATCGTTGTTTCCGGGGCCATGCGGCAAAGGGGATAGATTCTGGGGGAGAGGGCCGTGGCCTGAAGCTTATGGCTTGTCGGCAGAGCATCATGACCAACCCTCCAACCAAAATACCCAATCTTCAGAAGAACCGTCAACTTGGATATAAATTTCCAAATACACGAGGGCCTTTTTATGGGGGCAAGTGGTCATTGTAAGTACAAGTATCCCGATCTAACTGAGTAGACTCCAGAGTCATGATTGCCATCAAAGAATCGTGTCGTTTCGGTCTTTGATAATCGGAACACTGAGGACAGTGTTGGCATCATCCGAGTCAAAGTAATGGCGAACTTTAACTTCATCCCATCTAGGTTGCCTAGGTAACATAAATTCACGACATCGAATAGGCAGCTCATATTTATCCATGTACTCACCGTACAAGTTGATTGCAGACGCACCGCCCCAATATTTGTGTGGACCCGTACCTTGCTATCCACCATGACCTTCAAAAGAACTCGGGGAGGAGTTTCTGCATGGCCTGGTGAATACCTTTCCAAGCAAAGGAAGCCCTCCTATTAGTCTCGGCCTCCAAAATATTCCCAAAAGAAAAGTATCTCTCCTTGTAGACCCGAGCAAGTAGAGAATTAAGCTCAATTATTATACGCCAAATTTGTTGGCCTCGTTTATTGTTCTTTTCGGACCGCCAATAACGTCGTGTAGACTTATCCATGTCATCGATAAGGTTCTAGGGAAGAAGGTAGTAGGACATCACGTATTCCACAGACTTAATGAAAACCTTTCGTCCACAGAAGGAGAGGAGATGTTTGTCACAAGTAGACATGCGTGAATTCACCTTGTCACAAGCAAACCCTAAGGATGTAGTTCTATTTTGCCCGATCAATAGGGGAATGCCGAGATAGATCCCTGGGCCGTCCACCTCTCGAACCGTGAGGATGGAATGGACCGCTTGCTTATGATCAGAGGAAGTGCGAGGACTAAAGAAGATGGTTGATTTTTCAAAGTTAACCGCTTGACTCGAGGAAGAGGTGTAGAGTCGGAGAATTTCCTGAAGATGTGATGCCTCTGCAATATTGTTCCAGATGAAAACCATTGTAGAGCGTTTTAGTGTTCTCTAAATATGAGCGCAAGTGCACACTCTTGTCAAGTTATAGTATAAAAGATATCGTCTCCCAAAGGGATTGGACAACTTGACTCAATTCGTAGTTCTTGCACAAGAAAAGTAAATGCACAAATAAGTTGGTTTGTTTAAGAGGAAAATAAAATTAAAACACAAGTAAATAAAAGGGAAGAGATAATCTATAAAACGCATGGCAAAGTACATTTTCTTTATCAAATAAAAGATAATCTATAAAACGCATGGCAAAGTAAAGAATACTGTAAAATGCAATGCATGAGCCTAATTATGCCTAAAATGTACTAAAAATAGCAATAATATGAGATGGAATGTGCATCAAATATAGGACTTATGGACACTTTACACGCCCCCAAACTCGAACTATTGCTTGTCCTCAAGCAATGCAACTGTAACCCCTCGTCCCGATCTGGACGACTGACCGGTCCGAGCAGGTCACACGGGGAAAACCGAAGTGAAACCCGTTAAGGCTCCCCTTCGGTTAGCAACCCTAGAAAATTTCTTTTAATTATTATCTTGTCTAAAGGCATTCATACATCCTATGTGAGATACGACAGCGGAGAGACAATGAAGCGATACAAAGCAATCAAAACAAGTAGTTCAACAACCCGTTTTAGCCTTTACAACAGGCTGTATCGATACGCTTGGAGACCGTATCGATACGCCTTGACTTGGTCAACTACCCAGAGTCAACCTAGGGAGACCGTATCGGTACACTGGTTGACCGTACCAATACGCCTCAACGGTCAACTTCTCACGGTCAACGATATAAGACCGTACCGATACACCCAAGACCCGTACCGATACGCCAAAATCTCGTCAATATCTCAGATTTCCAGAGAACTTTTGGCATATCGATACACCCCCGTGTACCGGTACGCTAGGCTTAAACTGAGCCCCAAAGTGTAGGACTGTATCGATACGGCCCTTGGGCGTACCGATACGCCCTGCATTGCAAAACTCAATTTAGCAGCAAAACGAACCAAGACTCAACTCTAGATGTATTTTACGATTCACCTAACCACAAACAAACCTTCATGCAACATTTAGCAACCATGAATAAGCATACGGATCAATTTAAACAAACAACGAGGCATCAACCCCAAGGCAACCATACTTAAGAGAAACTTGCATTCTAAACATGCATAAAGGGTCTAACTAGCCAATGAATACATGCATCCATTAGCAAGGTTTACATGTTCTCAAAACAACACATAAGCATTCATAGATCAAGGTCATGAGCCCCTTGAACACAAGCATATAGGCAACAACATACATGGTTTACAAATCCATAACAAGGCATTAACCACAATCCAACATATATGAGTCCATCAACGCTCACACAAAACTCATAGTATCATCAAACTACTCATGCTTGAACACCAACAAACCAAACTAAGGAGTTGAACACCAACCCATACAAGTCTACACCATCATTATCTAGGCATTATTACAAATACTTAAATCATACTTGAGCTACTCGAGAACTCCAAAAGTTCCCCCTTGCCCACTTGCCTTCCGAACTCTAACGATCTGCATGTTGAAAAAAAGGAGAGCGTAAGCTTGACAGCTTAGTGAGCGAAGCTCTAAAAACATCATCAATCATGCAGTTTTCAAAACACATTTCTTAATTGATAAATAAACCATTTGAATGCACGAAAGGTATCTCAACATTACAACTACATGGTTTGCACATGCACAACCAAAACACACACGGTGGGACCACACATCACCGTTCGACTAGTAGTTTTCCGATGGGACCACTCATCACCTTACTCTACTACTAGTCACTACCGGTGGGACCATTCATCACCGTAGTTATGACAACCATTACGTGAGGCTCGACACCAACAACGACTACACAACAACCATTACGTAAAGGCAATCCACAATGCATATGATATCACAACAAATACTCATACATCATCACTTAACCATCAAGGTAGGATTAGTAAACTTACACTTGAGTTTAGGTTAGCCCACAAGGCTCCACCCAAACCCCCAAGAACTCATTTCGAAAGCAAAACAAGTTTAAAACATTTCCACTCACCGTTGCAAGCCAAACGGAAGCCGAACACCGATCTCAAGTCTCCAAATTCCCTAGAATCGTGCCCGAAGCCTCTCCGATGATTTCCCTTGATTCTAGTCAATCAAAAACAACAATTTACTCAATCATTCAGCCCCCAAATCACTGTCACAATCAAGATACAATTCCAAGACCCATTTACCACATTTCCAACCCATGAACCAACAAAACTTCTTCATTTTCGTACTCCCTAATAACCCACCAGAAAACTACCAAATCCAATGCCCAAAACACCTCAAAACACCTTCAAAACACCCTTCTAGTATCAGTATAGCACCAGCCCGACTCCCTTTCACAAAACCACACCAAAAACACAAATTTTGACACTTTTAAAATACCCCCAAAACCCAATTTCGGGATTCTTAATAAAAACTAACCAAATTGAGATATAATGTACCTTAGGGCTAGGTTAACTCATAACTTAACTCTACATATCAAAAGCAAAACGAAAACTCATTAAAGTTTCATACTTTCACTTTAAAACTTGAAAACCTCAAAAACTTTGAAAGGGGATTTCTATGAAAACTAAAGCTATGGATATGTTGGAAATAATGAGGAGAATTCAAAAATATGCTTACCTTGAAGAGAGTCCTTGAATTGATGAAGAAATTTGATGAAATGGTGTTTAGGGGTTAAGAGAGGTTTTTTTACGTGAAATTTTTGAAGGGAAGAAGAAGAAGAGAAAAGTCTCTAAAATCCCCTTTCTACTCATCTTTTCCTTATTTTCAAAATTACCAACATGCCCTTAATTAATTTAAACACTTTTAATTTAAACCAAAGCTTAGTTAAATTTTAAAACGAACCCACGACTCGAACCCAATTTACCCGAGTAACATCCGACCCCTAAACCCGGGGCGTTACAACAACCTAAACATACTTTCCCTTTAAACTCATCAAATTAATCATTCGAGATGACGATGATGGTGATCTTAAAAAAATGCGTATCAAATTAATTAAATTTAATTAAAGAACTTAGTCTTAAAGGCTCTAATTTAATCATTCGAGATGAATTAAAGTCTTCTAAACGAGTATACTACGTGTTTATTTTAAAATCATGCAAACATAGCAATTGTAATTAAAATAAACTAATTAAAACTAAGAAAATGATTAAATTGTATTAAATTGAAAATTGGAGAGTCAAAATACAAAAAAGTGGTGACTGAATTATAATGTGCTACAAAACTTGAAGGACTGAAACAACAATTAACCCATTTTTAAAAAAAACGCGGATCCTCTCTTCACCTGAATAGAAAGCGCGCGGATCCCCCTCTGACCCGGGGTCCAAAACGCCGCATTTCGATAAGGGTATAAAACCCCCATTTTCTAGCTTCCCACTTTCTTTTCTTTCATTTTTCATTTTACCCTCTCTCACTAACCCACACATGCTTTGCACCCTCGCTCAACAAACCAAAGCCCGCCGCCATCGATCTTCAGTCAGCCGTCGCGGGCGTTTTTTGGCCGCCGGCCGAAACCCTAAATACCTAAAAAATTAAAATTTTCATTTTGAACCATAAAACCTATTCTAACACCCAATTCAATCGAATCACCCGGCTTCACCCCCTAAATATACCTACTCATAACCCTAACCACATTTTTTCGACTATTCCGGTTACCCATAGCACTCCGACCGACTCCAAATAAATCTCTGACGACATCTGATCTCCACTGGCGAACCAAAACAACAAACTCTGACGTCCTTCTTCATGTTTTAACTTTGGTTTCTAACATATTTGGTTTCTTATGCAGGGATACGAAAAGACGATGAGAAATTACCTTTCGTCGGTAACGACAAATTTTTGGTGGTGAAACGGTAGTTTCGGTGACCTACTCCGGCGACGCTTCCCTTTCCCAATATCTTCTCGTAACCACGATAGTGTAATCGTGCTGACAGTTGGATTTTTCAGTGACGGACGTGCTCTCTGTGGCGGATGGGCTCCCAGCGACGCCCCGACTACTCGGACGAATCAACTCCTGGCGGGCAAATTGGTCTGAATATTCCCTTTTGGGAATTTATTGGGGAAAATAACCCCCAAAGATTGATATTGGGAAAAATACCCCCCTTTCATGCCATGTAGGACGAATTCGCGTCCTGGGGAAAGCGAATTCAATATTCGCATCCTGCAGGACGCGAATTACTGCGTCGTTTCAGTGGAAAAGGGAATTCATGTCTTGCAAAACGCGAATTCCAGAGATTTTATCCAAATTATCGCAGTAAATTGCGAATAAATTCGGACGGTTGGGGAAATAGAATTCGCGTTCTGCAGGACGCGAATTCTATTTATTATATTGAATTCGCGTTCTGCAGAACGCGAATTCGGTTTGAATTCACTGCCCGTTTTCTCTATAAAACCAGTGAAGTTGGGAGAGAATTTTCATTCTCTCCCAAAGTTTTGAAGAGGTTTTCAAGGGTTCTCAAGGGGTTTTGAAGAGTTTTGAAGTTATTGTGATAATGGCGGGTTTGCTAAGATTAGAGGAGGGCCACGTATCTAATTATCGTCGAAATAATGTAAGTTTTTTTTTATTTTAATTCGAATATGTAAATTTAATTTAGCGTTGTTGGCATGATTTGAATATGTTAATAGTATTTATTTTTAGAGTAAGAAAATTAGTTAGATTCGAATATGTTAATAGTATTTATTATTAGACTAAGAAAATTAGTTAAATTCGAATATGTCTTTAGATTATATTTTTAGAATAAGAAAATTAGTTAAATTCGAATATGTTAATAGTATTTATTTTTAGACTAAGAATGTTAGTTAAATTTGAATATGTCTTTAGATATTATTTTTAGACTAAGAAAATTAGTTAAATTCGAATATGTTAATAATATTTATTTTTAGACTAAGAATGTTAGTTAAATTCGAATATGTCTCTAGATATTATTTTTAGACTAAGAAAATTAGTTAAATTCGAATATGTTAATAATATTTAGTTTTAGACTAAGAATGTTAGTTAAAATCGAATATGTCTTTAGATTTTATATTTAGAGTAACAAAATTAGTTAAATTCAAATATGTCTTTAGATTTTATTTTTAGAGTAAGAAAATTAGTAAAATTCGAATATGTTAATAGTATTTATTTATAGACTAAGAAAATTAATTAAATTCGAATATGTGTTTAGATTTTATTTATAGACTAAGAAAATTAATTAAATTCGAATATGTCTTTAGATTTTATTTTTAGACTAAGAAAATTATTTAAATTCGAATATGTTAATAGTATTTATTTTTAGAGTAAGAAAATTAGTTAAATTCGAATATGTTTTTAGATTTTATTTTTAGACTAAAAAAATTAGTTAAATTCGAATATGTTAATAGTATTTATTTTTAGACTAAGAAAATTAGTTAAATTCGAATATATCTTTGGTATTGACTTATAGATTAAAAATTAGTAAAATTAGAATATGTTTAGTATTTTATTGTACACTATAAAAAATTGTGATATAATATGTGATTGTTAATATGTGTGTGTCATTAATTATTTGTAGAATGGAGAAGAACGTCGATTGGAGGTTTATATCACACGGATGAGGGTGCCCCCGGATCCTCTTCTAGCTGAGTACATAGCCGAAGCCGGATTTGGACATGTGGCGAAGATTAATGGAGGAGGTGCGAAATTAGACGTTGATTTAATCAACGCGCTTGTGGAGAGGTGGAGGCCAGAGACACATACCTTCCACTTACCATGTGGTGAGGCGACCATCACATTAGAAGATGTGTCGCATATTCTTGGCCTGCCTGTAGATGGGGAGGCTATCACTGGTGCCGCCAGTGACGATTGGGAGGGCTTATGTATGGACTTGTTAGGGGATAAGCCAGAAAAACTACAGGGCGGATGTGTGACTCTGAAGTGGTTGCGTACGGAATTCGCTAATTTGCCTGCTGGAGCCAATGAAGATGTGAAGAAGGTAAAAAAAAATATTTTTTTATTAGTAGTAATAAAATTATAAAATTATTATATTTTAATTTTTTTTTCGTTATATTTTAGGCATATGCTCGGGCCTATATCTTACAGATCTTCGGGGGAATTTTGGTGGCCGACAAAACTCGCAACAAGGTTCACATGTTGTGGTTGCGGCACTTGCGGGATTTTGAAGAGGCTGGTAAATTAAGTTGGGGTTCGGCAGTACTTGCATTTCTGTATAGGGAGTTGTGCAAGGCTGCGAGTGCTGATCGACACGACATCGGAGGATGTCTTTTGCTACTTCAGTCTTGGGCGTGGTTTAGAATGCCATTTTTATGCCCTGAATTGTCCGCGCCAGCAGACTATTCGTATCCACTATGTTTGCGCTAAGGAAAATAATCTTAACTAAATTTTATTTATAAATTGGTTATTTTCCTAATATATATTTTTTAAATATTAAAATTATATTTTGATGTTATGTAGGTGGTTCCATGCTCTAACTCATGTTGGGATTCCGACTATGATGCATTCTATTAGGCAAAAAATTGACACGAAATCTACAAATGAGGTAAATATTTTAATTTTATATTAAGTTGAAGTTTAATATGAGTATAGTTTAGTTTACTTGTTTTTAATTATTTCTATATTTAATTTACAGTTTTTGTGGACCCTGTACTCTGATTCGGATATCAATGAATGTCTGCCTAATTTTGATCATGAGACGGTTTCCGCTTGGACGGCCATGGTACCTCTCATCTGGTACGCTGTAGTTGAGTGGCATCCGGTTGATCGCGTCCAACGCCAGTTCGGTCGTCTGCAAACAATTCCGATAGATCCTCCTGATTTGGACGACTTATATAGGATCACCCGACAAGGAAAACTTGAGGTATAATAATTAAATTTGATTTAATAGTTATCGATTTATACTTACTTTACAATTTATAAATAATAATTTTGTTGATGTTTTGTGGTAGGTGGACTGGTCGGTGAAACATGTGCAGTGGATTGCACAGTGGCAGGATAGGCTTCAGCGGCAGGCACTGAATGAGTACCGGATGTTTGATGAGCCTATGGTGAGCAGTAATTACTTTGCATGGTTCTTTGGTAGTGGGAAACCGTATCTCCTCACTCCGGAAGAACAAGCAGCTGTGTTTGAGCCTGTTCAGCGCAACCGCCCCCGGACTCATCGTACGAGCAGAGCAGGTGGATCGCAACGTCGAAGGGGAGCAGGTGCTTCATCCTCTAGAGCTACCGATCCGATTCGCCCCCAGGGCCACACCCAGTTGATGATTCAGCCAAGGCCCCCGAGTCCGACGGAAGGCTTTTTCACTCCTATTGTGGGAATGATGGGTGGATCTTCGATGCCGACTACGTACGGGTTTTTTCCTGGCATGACTGGCGGATCTTCGAGTTCCATTGTTCCCTCTGCTTCTGCCCCCTACCCGTTTCATGCTCGGCCTTATGATATTTCGGGCCCCGGGTTCGTTCAGCACACACCTCCACAGTCGTTGTTCTTTTCTGGTCCGCATGTCGGATCAAGTGGTCCGCCTGTCGGATCAAGTGGTACTGCTGGAGACGACAACGTCAAAGAGCCCGATCATGATCCTCAACAGGTTCCGGATCAACATGGACGACGCAATCCGGGTCGTGTTCGACGTCCACCAGATTGTGGTACCGGCGGATATAGATATATGCAGTAGTTATATTGTTTTTCTATGTTTTTCGAAATTAGTTGTTTATAAGTAATGTTAATTTATATTTTCTTAATTAAAGTATTATATATTCGGAATTATTAATTGATACTTTTATATTTAAAAACTTACATCAAAAGCACTACATTGAAAGCATCGAGTTCACAAAATACAAGTACGCAAGATAAATAACTTACATAACTTAATCAAAATTACATTACTAATCGTAGTCGGTACTTATGTCAGACGTTAAGTTTAGTTCCTCAATTATTTGTTCTTTCTCCTGCCGTCTCTGATAAATTTTTAAGAACACGTCATTCTCGTCTGGACTAGCTAACTCATTCTCGTCTTCGCCAGCTAACGCATTCTCGTCTTGGACAGCTACCACATTTGTTGAAGAACTTGATCCGTCATCGAATTTCACGCTAAGCTCGATGTTTGTTCCCCCAGCACGTTTGTATGCCCGAAACATCTTTCGCATATCTTTCTTATCTGACAGTGTGAGCATATAATGCTCCTCGGGGCCGGGCTCATTGACTGGTACTTTCACTTGCAAGGCCTCTATTTTTGCGCTGGTCGACTCTTTAACTCGTTTCGAGATCAACTCAAATAATTCATTTCTTGTGATCATTTCACTAAAAGATGTGTAGAAGTATGTTCCACGAAAAAATACAGTAGCTGAATATCGAGCCATTTTCTCTTTCAGAAATGTAGAAATGCAGAAATCTCGTGAAGATAGGAAAGTAATAAGTTTGATGGGATGTTAAGGCAGAAATACAGCCTATTTATACAGTGTAGGCATGCAGGGACCTATTTTGCGTGTTAGAAACGCGGTTTCACCATAATGCATTTGTGTCAGCCCAAAGCCCGGTAAAGCAGAGCAATAATTTTAGAATTCGCGTTTTCCAAAACGCGAATACAATTATTCGTACTGAATTCGCGTTTTGTAGAACGCAAATTCTATAGATTCCAAAAGAATTCGTGTTTTACAGAACGCGAATTCAGTACGAATAATTGTATTCGCGTTTTATAAAACGCGAATTCTAAAATTATTGTTACTTTACCAGGCTTTACCGGGCTTTGGGCTGACAACTCAAAAATTATTGCTACAGAATTCACCAATGCTTTACCAGACACATTTCTATTTATAATTGAGGGGTGCAGAGGTCAGATTTTCAAAATCAAAAACAAAACTTAAGAATCACAAAGCTCTTCGATTTTCAGAAATGGCACCGAGAATTCAAGCTATAGTATACTACGATGGTCAGATGGTACCCGATTCATACATTGGGATCATATTTCAATCTGAAAATACTGTTACGATCAACATTCCGAGACGATCAACGTTCCAGTCGCTTAGGACCTTAATATCCAGGAAGGTTCCCAATTGCTCCGGAAGGGAGTTGCAGTCTTTGAAGTATCGATGTCCAACGTCGATAGAGCCACTGTATTACACAATATTCGATGTGGAAGACGACAGTTCTGTAGAAATGATGATAGATACACATAGCCAGTACTCAATGGGATGGGCCATGGAGCTATTTGTAACATTTGCTAAAGTTCACGTTGCTGCTCAAAATGTGGTACCAAATTGGTTACGAGGAAATCTCGAGTTCAATCCAAATGCTATTAGTCCGACATCGAGTTTACGACGTGACTTCAACCTTCTACAAACAAGAACCGATGAAGCTTCATCGTCTTCGTCTTCACGGCAACGACGTTCTTCCGTTCCAAGGTTCGAATTTGACCTTAACTTGCCACCAACCCAAGAGTCGTCATACAGTCCATACGTTCCAAACTATGATGATTTCTCTACGGGGCGCCACTCAACACACATTCCATACACGGCGTCTTCAACGTACAATGAACAGTTTAACCCGTTCGATGCTTTCTCTACCGGGCGCCACTCAACATACATCCCAAGTCACCGAAATGTGGATGATATGTTCTCAGCGGGGAGACATTCAACCGCCGCTACTGTCGATCCGGTTATGACTTCAGAACCTGTTCACACACAGGTTTATGATGACGCAGAACTTTTCCAGTTTGATGATGCGCTTTCTGATGAAGAGCCGCGTACAGAGGTTGGGCCTGATGGTGACGAGATGGGTCTATTTCCTTCTGAACCATCTGACATTGACGAGCCGGTGGAATCAGAGGAGAGCGCAGAAAACTCTTCTGAGGACGATGATGTTCATTCGACGCAACTGCATGAACCAACCAGTTGCGCAACATATTACGACCCACCTTCACACTTCACAACAGTGGATATGGATGGCTTCTTCGATACTGAATTCCCAGAACATCCACAATTAGACCAGTTCAACCAATGGAATGTGGGTTCGACTGAGCTACATGCTGGAATGGTCTTCAGGACAAAAAAGCTCGCGGAGGCTGCCATCAAGCATTACAACATTTAGCGCTCAGTTACATCCACCGTTTGGAAGACCGAGGCCAGGAAATATATTGCAGAGTGTCCTCACAAGTCTGCAGGATGTAAATGGAGGGTTCGTGTGTCGCAATTGAAAAGGCTGAATAACCTGTGGAAAATAACGAGATATACAGGGCCTCATACATGCTCCGTTGGGAGCCTCAGCCAAGACCATCCTAACTTGGATGTACACGTGCTTTCCGATGCAATCCTTCCACTCGTGAAAGCAAACCCACGTGTATCTGTGCCAGTGTGTATAGCTGCCATCAAATCCATTTACAAGTACACCGTCAATTACGATAAGGCATGGTATGCAAGATATCGAGCCATCGAAACACTGTACGGGCAATGGGAGCTATCATACAACGATCTGTGATCATGGCTTCAAGTTATGCAGGAATACAATCCAGGGACAATTGTGGAATTGGAGACTGTTTCGAAGTACTACAACGATCGTGTTGTACCAGGGGAGGTCGAATTTCATCGCCTTTTCTAGACGTTCCCCCAATGCATAAAAGCTTTCCCTCACTGCAAACCTATGCTCCAGATCGACGGTACATTTTTATATGGCAGATACACGCAGATATTGCTAATTGCAGTTGCCCAGGATGGCAACAGAAAATGTATCCCAATTGCTTTTGCGATTGTTGAAAAGGAAAATATACCTTCTTGGGAGTTTTTCCTTTACAACCTCCGTAAGTATGTCATGCGTCGGGTTTTGCGTACACGTGAAGATGGCCTAGCTATTATTTCAGATAGAGGCGTAGGGATTTGGGGAGCAATTCAACGTTTGGGAGATTCATGAAAACCCCCATACATACATCACCGGTATTGTTTGCGGCATATAGCAGCAAACTACTATCAGAGGTTCAAGAACGAGGATGAACGTATAATGGTTCTCCGTATGGGTATGCAACCATTTCATTTTGTTATTCTACGTCCACCAATTTCATATTATTACCAATTAACTATTTTGCATGTCTTATTCAACAGGCAACGCACACCGAGTTAATCAAGTGGAAGAGCTGCTGGAGGAGTTGCAATTGAGGAATCCATTCGGGTATAACTATCTTATGGAGATACCGAAGGAGAAATGGTTGCGATGTTATGACGGGGGTCGTCGATGCGGCCATATGACAACAAACATGGCTGAGGCGATCAATTCGTCTCTTAAGGGAACGCGCCATTTACCTATCACGTCCGTTGTCAAAGCAACATATTACCGATTGGCAACCCTTTTCGCAACCCTCGGCAAACAAGCAATGAACTGGATGGCAGCTGGTCGCATATTTAATCCAGATCTCGCCGACAAAATCCAAGCATCCATTGCGCATGCTAACTCGATGGGTGCGTTGTGCTTCTCTCGTCGGGAACACATCTTTGAGGTCACGCAATTTTCTGAACCGCTACAAGGAATAATGCAATACACCTACGTGGTTGATTTGCAAAAACGAACGTGCGATTGCGGGGAGTTCCAGACGTTCAAGTTCCCGTGTTCGCATGCTTTCGCAGCATGTGCATCAGTTCATTTTGATGCAACGACACTCATTGATCCGGTCTACAGGCTCGAAACCGTTTTCAAGGTTTACCGAAACGAGTTCCCTCCGATCGGAAATGCACGTGACCGTCGTATAATCAGCAACGAACCAAAGATATGCCCAGATCCCTCCCTGCGACGAAAGAAAAAAGGCCGGCCACCATCAACGAGGATTCATTGTGCCGAAGATATGGTTCCGAGAGAAAAGACCGGACAACCTAGGAGGTGCAGTAAATGTGGGAACACTGGACATGATATTAGGAAATGCCCTCTTAGGACCGGCCCCCGAATTAACTAGATCAACCATTGTGTACTCTTTTCTGATTTGTGAACTTCTATTATCTGGTAATTTAATAAATCTTATGGGCACTCTTTTCCCCCTACATAGGTTTAGAGGGGTTTTTTTAACGAGGCCCTTTAAATTTTTAAAAAAAAAACATCCCTATCGACACATTTTTTGCTTCAAAAATGTTACTTTGATAGCATTTTTAACACAATTTTCTCACATTTTCGGACACCGTCTTCCTCAGAACTTTAGCACCACTGTAAAATTAAGCTGCAGATCTTTGTCTCCAAACTTAGAAAAAACCAAAAAAAAGTTCGAAACACACCGTAAAATGCATTTAAACATGCCTATACGATAATGTTTCCTTTTAAAACATTGTTACTTGCCTATTTCTAGGCCATTTTCACACATCTTAGGATATTATATACGCTCGTATCTTCACACCATCTTAAAGATATGTTTCAATACGACACTGTTATAGTTCAAAAATTTTAATCGGGTACCCCGATAATCCGTTATTCGATCACAAATATTGCTACCTAAACATCTTATATTGGTTTCAATTCAATTTCATGTTGAATTTCTCGTGCGGGGGCAGCAATAAATTGTTGAATTCGCGTTTTGCAAAACACGAATTCCCTTTTCACTGAAACGTCGCAGGAATTCGCGTCCTGCAGGATGCGAATTTTAAATTCGCTTTCCCCAGGACGCGAATTCGTCCTACATGGCATGAAAGGGGGGTATTTTTCCCAATATCAATCTTTGGGGGTTATTTTCCCCAATAAATTCCCAAAAGGGAATATTCAAACCATAACGCCCTCCTGGCGACTCTCCGTTCACCGGCGACAGTTGATCTCCCGAGAAGCTCTCTCTCTCCTCATATTACCTTTTTATTATTTATTATTATTTAATGGTAGTAATTAATGTGGTAATTAATCCCCTAACATTTTCTCTCTCTCCCTATTTATAGGGTGATGCAAGTGGTGTTGTCACCAGATGCTTGATCCAAGTGAATTGAGTTTGAGCCAATGGGAAGACGCCACGTGACTAGTTTAGGCAGGAAAAAGAAACATAAAATGGATTTTGTGTTTGTTTGGCTGAAAATAGGCGAGAATCAGCTGTAAGAGAAGATTTTTAGATTATAAAGTGATTTTGGGCTTTGTAACTTGGGCTTTGAGATATTATATGTAAAGTGGATAATATGTGTTGGATTTTGGTATTTTAGATTGCCTTCAACATTTATTTATTTATTTATCTATATATTTTAGGTTTTATTTATAGTAAAAATATAATATATACGAGTATCCGGACAAAATACGAATATTACAATTTGGTTGTTTCTCGCCATCAATTTTTATCTCATATTTTACCTTCGTTATTGAATTTTCTAGACTTATTGTACTGTTTTTCTTCTATATTTAGCTTCCGTTACTGAATCTTTCCTTGAGAGATTTCTATTTTCTGAGAAAGTACCTCACCTATCAAATGGATCTTTTTCAGTCATTCTCCTCAATTTCACCCATTTTCGCTTTGTCAATCTTTGTTTCCTCACTTGTATGGATATTCAAAACTACATTGAAGGTCAAGAACAGAAAGAGAGAAGCACCGGAAGCTGGAAATTCATGGTCTGTAATCGGCCATCTCCACCTCCTAAGAGGACCCAAACCACCTCACAAAGTCCTGAGCGAGATGGCTGATAAACACGGTCCAATCTTCACCATCAAGATGGGTGTTCACAGAGTTCTGATTGTCAGCGACCATGAAACTGCCAAAGAGTGTTTAACCATCAACGACAAAGCCTTTGCCATTCGTCCATCCACGCTTGCCCTCGACTTGTTGAGCTACAACCACGCCATGTTCGGGTTCGCCCCTTACAGTGAACAATGGCGTCAAGTGCGTAAAATCGCCACTATCGAGCTCCTCTCGAACTACCGCCTCGAACAACTCAGACATGTCCGTGAATCCGAGATCAAAACGTCGCTGAAAGAGTTATATCAGCTTTGGGACGAGAGGAAGAAGAAGGATGGATCTGATAACGTTTTGGTGGATATAAAGAAGTGGTTCGAGAATACAACTCTGAACGTGATTCTGCGGATGATCGTAGGCAAACGGATTCCGAGTTCCGGTAACGACGCGGAGAGTGAGAAATGGAAGAAAGCGTTGAAGGATTTCTTTGAATGGAGTGGGAAATTTGTGATATCCGATGCGTTGCCCTATTTGAGATGGTTGGATATCGGGGGAGACGAGAGGTTGATGAAGAAAGTAAGAAAAGAACTAGACGATGTTGCCCAAGGTTGGTTAGAAGAACACAAGCGAAACCGATCATCGGATTCATCGAACAACAGCAACTCAGATTTCATGGATGTTATGCTTTCAATGGTGTTAAAAGAAGAATTAAAGATTAACTCTGTATACTTCATTGATAATAATGTTAGATACACATGCCCTTATATACAAAAGCATTTACACTTAGTTACAGAGTAGTTACTACTAACTAACTCTAACATACAGCTAACAGCAAACTAACAGACTAACAAACTATTATTAACACTCCCCCTCAAGTTGGAGGTTGAAAGATATTTTTAACCCCTAACTTGGAGACTAAGTAATGATGTTGTTGTATTCCCAAAGCTTTAGTAAACACATCAGCAAGTTGTTCTTCAGTTCTGATATGACTAGCACAAATCAATCCTTCTTGAATCTTTTCTCGAACAAAGTGGCAGTCAATCTCAATGTGTTTAGTACGCTCGTGAAACACATGATTTGCTGCTATTTGGAGAGCAGCCTTGTTATCACACATCATTTTTGCAGGTTGTATTAGTGGTATTCCCAAGTCCTTTAAAAGACCATTTAACCACACAATCTCTGAAGCAGTAACTGTCATGCTTCTATACTCTACTTCTGCAGAAGATCTAGCTACTGTAGTCTGCTTCTTTGCTCTCCAAGAGATTAGAGATTCGCCTAGTTTTACACAGAAATCAGTGACAGATCTTCTAGTTTCAGGACAAGCAGCCCAGTCAGAGTCACAATAAGCAATTAATTCAAGAGAACTTGAAGAACTCAACAGTATGCCTTGTCCAGGACTGCCCTTGATATAACGAATGATTCTGAGTGCTGCTTCTAGATGACTTTTCTTAGGCTGCTGCATATACTGACTCAAGTGGTGTACAACATATGAGATATCTGGTCTTGTATGAGTTAAGTAGATCAACCGTCCTATCATCCTTTGAAAAACAGATTTGTCTGTCAAAGGTTCATCTTCAATTTCTGTGCTAACACTTTGATCATACTCAACAGAGGTGATTTTTTTGTTTTGTTCAAGAGGAGTAAAGACAGGCTTGGCTCCCCCTAGCCCACTATCTTCTATCAACTCCAAAGCATACTTCCTTTGATTAAGCACAATCCCATCTTTGGACCTCATGATTTCTAAACCAAGGAAGTATTTCAAGGTTCCTAAATCTTTCATCTTAAAGTTACGATTTAGAATGCTCTTTAACTCTGTTATTAAAGCTTCACTGTTCCCAGTAATTATCAGATCATCCACATAGATGAGAAGCACAACAATGTCAGATGCTTCCTTCTTTGTAAAAAGAGAGTAATCATGCTTGCTCTGCTGATATCCAGCACTGATTAAGGCTTCAGTAAGTTTGAGATTCCACTGTCTTGGAGCCTGCTTGAGCCCATACAAAGACTTCTGCAGTCTACAAACATGAGACCCCCCTGGACTGCAGACACCCTCAGGTAAGGACATGTAAACTTCCTCATTGAGATCCCCTTGAAGAAAGGCATTGAAGACATCTAATTGATAGAGAGGCCACTGAAGAACAGAAGCTAAGGCTAGAACAGTACAAACAGTCACCATTTTGGCCACAGGAGAGAAAGTATCCCCATAGTCAACACCCTCTCGTTGACTGTAGCCCTTAGCAACAAGGCGAGCTTTATATCGCTCAACTTCACCAGACGCCTTGTATTTAATTCGAAACACCCACTTGCAGCCAATGGGAGATTTGCCAGGGGGTAAAGGTACAACAGACCAAGTGTTATTTGACTCCAGAGCAAGAATCTCCTCATTCATGGCTTTGATCCACACTGGGTTTTTTATGGCCTCAGAATAAGACTTGGGTTCAACTAAGGAAGAAGAAGAGGATAAAAAAGATTGAGTGTGAAAAGGTAAATGAGAATATGAAAGATAATTGGAAAGAGGAAACTGACCTGAAGTACTGGAAGGAGATGAGGATGGAAAAGAAGTAGCAAAATCATGTAACCAGTTTGGGGGTCTAGAAACACGACTAGATCTCCTAGGCTGAGGTGGATTAGATGGCAAGGGTGCACCTGCTGAAGCATTAGGAACAACAAAAACAGATTCTGTAGGGAAAGCATCTACAGGAACAGAAACTGTAGATGAGGGAGAAGAAACAGAAGATGGTTCTGCACAAGTAGGAGACACAGAACCAGAAGAAGTAGGAGAAGAAATATTTAAGAAATCCTCATCAGAGTACATGTGTTGAGCAGGAAACAGAGAAGTAAGTTCAGAAGAATGAGAGTGAAAAGGAAAGACAGACTCAACAAATTTGACATCCCTGCTCACAAAAAAAAACATGCTGATCAAGATTGAAGAGGATATAACCTTTTTGGGTAGAAGAATAACCCATAAGAACAGAAGGAATAGCTTTTGGAGAAAACTTATCATGATGATTAGTTTGAGTAGCATAACAGAGACAACCAAAGATCCTAAGATGAGATAAGTTTGGAGGTTTATTATATAAAAGTTCAAAAGAACATTTATTATTGAGCACAGAGGAAGGGAGTCTATTGATAAGATAGCAAGCAGTTTTCACACATTCTCCCCAAAACTTAACAGGTACCCTAGAATGAAACTTTAAGGCCCTAGCCATATCAAGAAGATGCCTATGCTTTCTCTCAGCCACACCATTTTGCTGAGGAGTTCTAGCACAAGAAGACTGATGTATAATACCAAGAGAAGCAAAAAGAGTAGAACACTCAGAATTGAAGAATTCAGTGCCATTATCAGATCTAAGAATTTTCACAGACACAGAGAATTGATTCTGAACAAGGAGAAGAAACTGCCTAAGATACATAACAGTTTCAGATTTATGCTTCAACAAGTACACCCAGGTCATTCGAGAACAATCATAAAAAATAGTAAGAAAAAATCTATGTCCAGAATGAGTTGAGGTCCTAGAAGGACCCCAAAGATCAAGATGCAACAAATGAAAGGGTGCAGAAGAACGAGAATGACTTGTAGGAAAAGGCAAACGAGACTGTTTGGCTAAGGGACAAATGTCACAAGTATTAATGTCAGAGGAATGAAGATCAAAAGATTGTAAAAAAGGAATATGAAGTAATTTGGAAGGAGAAACATGCCCTAAACGAGCATGCCACAAACTAGTTTTATTACCATGAGAAACAGACATACAAGTATCAACCAAAGAACAAGATAAACTGGCATCCACAGAAAAACTAGACAATTGAGAAGGTAAAGACAAACCAGAATGATCCAGAAACGAATCAAACAGGTACAAGCCATGATGTTGCCAACCAATCCCCATCATCCTTCCACTTGTACGATCCTGTAAAACACAAAATTCAGGAAAAAATGTAACTGAACAATTGAGATCTATGGTTAATATGGAAATGGAAAGAAGATTATGTTTAAACTGAGGGACAAAAAGCACATTGGAAACAGAATGACCAGAGGAAAAAACGAAAGAACCTACAGAGGAAACTGGAACAATATTACCATTAGGAAGAGTGACAAAGCGAGAATCAGAAGAGCATGAAACAGGAGATACTAAGCCCTGATAATCAGATATCATATGACCTGTGGCACCCGTATCCAAGATCCATCGATGAGAGTTGCCAGAAACTGATAAACAATGAGAGAGAATACCTGCCAGGTTAACAGAGGATTCTGAAGCAGAAGGCTTGTTCAGAAGAGACAGGATCTGATGATATTGCTCATAAGTGAAGAGAGGAGCACTCGGAGCAACAGACGGAAGAGAAACAGAAACATCAGTGTTCCCAGACGCAGCCAAAGAAGAGACATCAACAGGCCTCGACTCAGAAACCTGAGCACTATTAGCAACAACAGAGCCCTTCTTTCTGGAAAACTTAAAATCCGCAGGGAAACCAATTAATCTATAACAACTCTCACATTTATGCCCACGTAATTTACAATAGTCACAGACTCCATTAAACCTTCGACGATCAGAACCCCCAGCATTAGATAGCATAACAACAGATTCAGAAAGGGGCATTATACCTGACAATTGCAATCGTTGCGACTCCTCCTGAGCCACCATCGAGTAAGCACGATTGACATTAGGCAATGGCTGCATCAGTAAAATCTGACTACGAACAGCAGAATATGTTTCATTGAGCCCCATAAGAAATTGAAATAACTTCTGTTGAACCAGATGCTTGAGATTTTGTTGAGACAACTCACATTCACAGGTAGTAAAGGGAATTAGGGTATGATACTCATCCCACAATAATTTGAGACGCGTAAAATAAGAAGAAACATACATCTCACCCTGATGAAGCATCGTGATCTCACGATGGAGAAAATAAACCCTAGAACCGTCAGTTTTGTCAAACCTCTCCTTAAGATCCTTCCACACCAGCGCCACACTCGAAGCAAATACGATGCCGGTAGAGAGCTCCTTACTGACGGAGTTAAGAATCCACGAAAGAACAATGGCATTGCACCATTCCCACTGCGAATGCAACGCATCCTGATAGGTCTCCTTCTTGCAATCACCATCAACGAAGCCAAGCTTATTCTTGGCGAGAAGAGCGATGCGCATCGATCTGCTTCAAATGCTGTAATTGTCGACACCAACAAGTTGATGCGAGACCAATAGAACACCCGGTGTGTCGGAGGGATGAAGAAACAAAGGACGACTGATATCGGAAACGACATCCATGGAATCCGACGAACAAGAGACAAAGCAATCAGAAAAGGGAAAGAAATTTGGGGAAAAAAACCTCGATAAAGAAATTTTGGGAAAAAAGAAAGAAACCAATAGACCCAAACGGAAAGCCCAAAAAAGAATACACAGCCCAGACTTTTAGACTCGTGATACCATGTTAAAAGGAGAATTAAATATTAACTTTGTATACTTCATTGATAATAATGTTAGATACACATGCCCTTATATACAAAAGCATTTACACTTAGTTACAGAGTAGTTACTACTAACTAACTCTAACATACAGCTAACAACAAACTAACAAACTATTATTAACAAATGGCCACCGAGACAGAAAAACATGACGCTGATACCATCAACAAAGCCACCTGTCTAGTACGTGTATAAGTTGTATTGTAAGAATTAGAGACTTTCTGAACAATTTGTGATCTGGTTTTCATTCATATTGCAGGGTCTGACCTTAGCAGCTTCTGATACAACAATGGTGACACTGACATGGGCGTTGTCTTTACTACTCAACAACAGGGATGAACTTAGAAAGTTACAACAAGAACTAGACATTCATGTCGGAAAAGACAAGCTGGTCGAAGAAGCAGACATTAAGAACTTGGTCTACCTTAAAGCAATCATCAAAGAAACATTACGTTTATATCCGGCTGCACCACTTTCGGTGCCTCATGAATCCATGGAAGACTGCACCGTTAGTGGCTACCACTCATCCTAATGATCGATCATTGTACCCAAGCATACTAGTGCCAATATAAATCAAACTACACAACTTTTTACAATATCAATTTCAATATAAATCAAACTACACAACTTTTTACAATATCAATTTCCAACAACAACATTACCTCGGTGGGATTCCACTCATCACCGGTCCTTGCATGTGCGGGATTCCACTCATCGCCACATGCCCTACGGATGGGATTCCACTCATCATCACGTAGAAATATATAAAAGCTTCCGGTGGAATATTACATCACCGTACTCCTCATTGGTGCCTTAACGCCACCAAGGCCACGTACGTTTTGACTCAATTTGTGTGCACACTCATCCTAATGATCGATCATTGTACCCAAGCATACTAGTGCCAATATAAATCAAACGCCACCAAGGCCACGTACTCACCATGATTCTCCAAAATCATGCAATCCACAACACAACCTCATTTCACAAACCAACACCACATGTATGTCAACCGAACAATCATCTCATCATATATCCACATTTTATTTGTCATCAACATGCATATAAAATCAATACATTAAGCCATACTTTCACATACATGTGTATCACATCATACATACTCATTATGAGGCATATCAACGATTAAAGAGTACATCCAAGGTCTCTAACTAAAGCTTAGGATTAGGCTACCACCCTAATCCTAACTCTAGGTGGGTCTACCAAGCCCAACCTAGTTCACATGCTTGAACCAACCACTTAAAAATCGATTTAAAAACATTAACCACTCACCTCTACCTCCAAGCTCAACTATCAAGCAAGCATCACCTTCAAGTTTCCGGATTTCTTCCCGAAGCTTCTCCAACGCAAGCTCTCGCTTCTAAACAACCTCAATACAATTCAAATAATCCTCAAATCAGCCCAACATCAAAATATCAACCCGGAATACAAATTCAAATATCAAACTCAACATTTCAAGTCATGACCAAACCCCGACTTTATCTAATTCAAGCAGCCCATAATCCTTGATGAAAACCCAAGTTTCCAACACATCTTATACTCACAAATGATTGCTAAATTCAGCCACAACATCAACCCATAGGTGCAAGCCAAGCTCCAACAATTTCCAACCCAAACAATCACCAAAATTCCCATTTTCGTACTTCTATTTTACCCAGCAGAAGATTTCATTTTCAAACACCCAAATGACATCTAAATGGTCCCAAAACATCCCCCTAGCATACATATACCATCAGCCCTCTAATTACACCCTAAAACCCACCAAAAATGGTGTTTTTGACAACTCAAAAATGGGTTTAAGAACCCACTTCGGAAATTCATCAAAATCCAACCAAATTAACATATAATGTGTATTTTAACATGAGTAAACAAAGCCCCAACTCAATTTATCAAAACAAGATGGAAAACCCCTTAAAAACCCAAACTTTAAATCAAACCCTAATTTTCAAAAGTTCATACTTTTAAAATCTAAGACCATGTATGAATAGGAAATGAAGAGGGGAGTTAGAAAATGATTTTACCTTTAAAAACACCCTTGAATTGATGAAGAAATCAAAGGAATATAAGCTTGAAGTTTGAGAGGGTTTGAAGATGGTGGTGGGTGTTTCTCATGTTGGAAATAATGGGAAAAGGGGAGAAGATGACAACTTTGAAAGTTGTCATCCTTTTTAAAAGTTTTTGGGCAAATTACAACATAAGTCCTTCCCTTTTTACTAAAGTTCAATTAGGCCACATTTTAAGTTGGATTTATTTTAATTTAATTTTATTGACTCGAACTATAAACCCGGATAACTCCTAACCCCAAAACACGGGTGTTACAAGCTCCACCTCGCGACCGATGGACGAACCGACCTTTGCGCGCCCGCGTTGGAAGCCCCCCGGACTGGGTCTCTGAAGATTAACACAGATGGGGCCTTTGATCTTCTCACCAAGCTTGTTGCCGTGGGTGTTGTGGCGCACGATGCTAGCGGTCCTATCATTGGAGGGCTTGCACATCCCTTGGGCAACTGCACGGATGTTGCCTCGGTTGAACACAAGCGGTCCTTGCTGGGTAGGGTTGAGCAACAAAATCGAGAAAATTAAAAAATCAACACGAACTGAACTATTCGGTTTGGTTCAGGTTGCCATTTTGTGGTTCGATTTTGTGTTTAACTTAAACACTAAATTTCACATATAACCCATTTATTCCAAATCAAGCCGAATAAAAAGTGAAAAAAATTCCAATTTAAACTCTTTTTAAACTTTAAAGCCCATTTATTTGATCCAAATATATTTTAAGAAAAAAATCAAAACAAAAATCAAAACCCTAAAATAACTTTTTCACATTTTTCACTTTCTGTCATTTATGCAACTTTTCATTTTCACCGTTCTTCATTAGAGCTTCAAGCCTTCAACACTCAATAGTCAACCACAACTATTGACATTTGACACTATCATTTTCATCCTCTTTTACCTTCGTATTGTTGGGGTCTCGTCCTCGTCTTCTCAATTCACATTCTTTGGAAGCTTTGACTAATTACCGTAAGTACTAAATAGTTTTAAATTTTTTTACCATTTCTTTATTATAACTGATATATTTCATGTGGTTAGTCAGATCTTTTATATTTTTTTTACTAATCAATAATGTACTTTTGTTAGACATTTTACCATTAAGGGTAAACTACACAAATGATCACCTAATTATGGGCTTGGTGCCGATATAATCACTATACTTTCAATTTTGACAAATATACCACTAAACTATTTAATTGGTTCCAATTAGGCCACCAACCGTTAAAACCTAACGGAGAGGCTGACATGGCTGTTAAATAAAATGGTATAATTGTACATTTGGTCCCCTTTATTTACATAATCTATCAATTTGGTCTTAATTTTAATTTAATAAAATAAATTAATTATTTAATTAGGTGATGACACTGACACAAAGTAGTTTAGGTTTGGAGGATTCTAACCTGTGTAAGCTTGGAGAAAGTGGCATGCCTTTATCAGTGAGCCAATAGCAACTTTGTGATAAACAATATAAAATTATTTATATGTCTTTATCATTCAAGCTTTTAAAATTCATTCGGGGTGAGTTCTTAATGGATTTTTAAAATCACTAATGAAAGCAACCAAATCTTTAATACACAAAGGTTGAAACCAACACCCATTATTTGTTGGGATGAAAACCATGAGCACCGGTCTGTTGTGCCAGCTGCTTTTGCAACCAAAGTTCTTAATTAGTTTTTAAATTCATTCCAAATATTTGTTTCTTTGTTCATGACATTTGTTGGTCATACTCACAGTCTCATACCATTGTTTCATTCATATTTGTTGAATCTTAGGTTCTTAGACAAGGCAGTCATTGTTGGGGTAGGAGATTTTGGGAGATATGTTGTGCATGCTGCTTCTGCTCCGAATCTTTTAAAAATTTGTTCTATTTCTTGTTTCAGCGACTTGGTTCAAGCCCAGGAAACCCAAACCTTCCATTCAAATGGACATCATTGTTAATGGCTCCACTTGTGTGGATAAATGCTAGGCTACTTTAGGATTACAAATGATAGGTGTTGGTTTCAACCTTTGTGTATTAAAAATTTCGTTTGGGTTTAGTTACATATTTTAATATTTTTGGTTGCTTTCATTAATAATTTTAAAATCTAATTAAGAACTAACCCCGGATGAATTTTGAAAGCTTCAAACCTAAACTACTTTATATTTATTTTCTTTCTCCAATCAGGTGACACGTGTCATCACCTAATTGGAGGAGGAAAATAAATATATTAAATTAAACAAAAATAAATAAAGCCTGCCAATTACGTGGTGCCATATGTCATCACCAATTTAAATAATTAATTTATTTTATTAAATTAAAAATAGGATCAAATTGATAAATTATGTAAATAACAGGGACCAGATATGTAATTATAACAATTTTATTTAACAACCACATTAGCTTCTCCATTAAATAACAATAAACTTTAAAAGTACTTTAATAAACTCGTCAGGTTAGTCACACCAGTTTAATAGAATAATAATAAAAATATTTAAAACTTTCTAGATCAACCTGGTAAGTTTACTATAAAGGTAGGGGTGAGCAAAACTAGATTCGACTCGAAAAAACTGAAATTTTCAACTCGATGTGAAAAAACTTGACTCCTCTTGACTCAACTTGAAATTTCATAAACTAAATTTTAAGTAAAGTTTGAGTTGTAAAATGAAAATTCGAATAACTCGAAATTTTTAGTAATTAATGGATTGATTTTTAAGTTCGAGTCGAGTCCCTCAATTTTTCTTGTTATATATGAAAGAAATATATAAGCATATCTTATATGATTAGAGAAAGTCGTTTAAATTGAAATCAAATTGTACTATAACATGATAAATAATTATAATTAAATTTGTATAGCAACTCGAAAACTCGACTCAACTCGAATTCAACTCGAATCGAAAAAAATTAAATAAAGTTTGAGTTGTAAAATATGACGCGCCAACTTAGATAACTTGAAATTTTTTACTTGACTCGTTTGAACGCTCTCCCATACATAATGGTGTTAGATACGTAAATAATTTCGCATGGGTGTTAAAATGGTAAACAAAAAATTTAATGGAAATATTTATGTATAAGCGCCTTTAGTTGACTTGAATTTAGAGATGGAAAACGAGTCAATCGATTCGGGTTCGATCCAGGTCCGGTTCGGGTAATTTCGGTTTTAATTATTTCGGGTCTGATATCATTTGGTTCATATTCGGTTTCGGTTCGTTTCGGTTTCAATTTAGTTCTATTTCGGTTCTATTGTGCTGCGAGTCATTTTAGTTTGGTTGATTTTCGGTTCAGTTATTTTGATTCTGGTCAATGAGAGATCGGTCGGTTTTAATCAAGTTTTTAGGTTGGTTAGTTTTTTACACCCTACATATGGCTCTATAAAGCCAATATATTTGACTTTTTTGGTGAGTTGTGCGACTATTCATATCTCATCTTTTTTTATTTATAATAATATCTTTTATTTATTTCGGGTTGTCTTCGGTTCGGGTCCATTCGGTTCGAGTTAATTTCGGTTTAACTAAAAATTGGTTCAATCTCGATTCGATTTTGGATCAAATTTCGGGTCATCATGTTCGGGTCTCAGTTTAGGTAAATCAGTTCGGTTCTCAGGTTTCAAGTCAAATTTACCAGTTCTACTTGAATTAGAACCATGTAAAATTCTAATTTTAATCTGACTTTACTTGAATAAAACTAATCTTAATCGTTAATACATTGTACTAATTGCTATAAAAATTATAAAATTTAAATATTAAAAAGGTATTTTATTTTTGGAAAATACTCTGATGCACAAGCTGTGTAAATTTTAGTTTACACAAGCCCTTTAATTTTAGGGTTTAGGGTTTAGGGTTTTATGTTAGGGTTTAGGGGTTTAGTATGTAGGGTATATAATTTAAGGTTTATGGTTAAAATTTAGAGTTTAGGGTTTAGGGCTTAGGGTTTAGGTTTTAGGTTGCTAGGGTTTGTGATTTAGATTTTAAATTTTATAAAAGGATTGTGTAAAAAAAAATTACACAGCTTGTGCATCAAAATAAAACCCTTTATTTTTTGTATTGGTATTGTATTTGCATTAAACCACATAATATATTAATATTTTAAAGTGAAAAATTAATTCATGTAATATGAAGAAATACAATATTAATAGAAAACATGTTGGAAAACTCTAAAGAAGATATAGAATGATAGGATAAACTTTTGCTTGCTTATTATTATGGATGAAGTCAGCTTATATAGAAGATGGAATATACGAGAAGAGTGATAACAATGATTGCCAGCTGGTCTAACAAATTCTAGCTGGTATACCAATCCATAACAGAAAATATATCAGCATTGTAAAAGTTGTTACACAACTGTAACTTTCTATTCCATTCTTCAACATCCTCTCTACTTTCCTTCTCTTCTGATTTCTTCATCATCCAGCATCCGTAGTCGAAGTCGAAAGCTGTTGAAATAGTCTTTGGATAATGGTTTAGTGAGGCCATCAGCCACCTGATACTCTGCGGGTACATAGTTCACTTGTAACTATTTTGCTGCCACATTTTCTCGAACAAAATGGACATCGAGTTCCACGTGCTTGGTCTTCAAGTGATATACATGATTGTCACTCATTGCTATTGCACTTGAGTTATCACTCCAAATGACTGGGATTGAGTTTGTCTGTATCTTCATTTCAGTGAGAAGAGTTTGTATCCAGGTTACCTCTAAAGCAGCATCAGCCAAGCTGCGATATTCAGCCTTCGTGGTGGATCTTAACACTGTTTTCTTTTTTTTGGACGTCCATAGAACCAAGTTGCCTCCTACAAATACACAGTTGCCTGAGATTGATCGTCGATCATCCATATTTCCTCCCCAATCTGCGTCTGCAAAGGCAACAACTTGACAAGGCTCATTTGAAGGTGAGAACACAAGACCTCGATCTAATGTCCCATTGAGATAACGAAGCACACGCTTAAGAGCAATCATATGTTGTTCACATGGAGAATGCATAAATTGGGCAAGTTTATTTACAGCAAACACAATATCTGAGCGAGTGTGACATGCATACAGTAGAGCACCAACTATGCTTATGTATTCTTTGGGATCTTGTAGGGAACTGCCAGCCGGTTGAGTTAACTTCAATGAAGTGATCATTGGTGTAGGTGTAGAGTTTGCATTGAGCATTCGAGCTTTTGATAGTAACTCAATAAGGAATTTCTTTTGACTTAAGACAATAGACCCTGCTTCATACCTTACTTCCATGCCAAGAAAGAAATGTAGTTGACCAAGGTCCTTGAGGGAGAACGTATCACCCAGACGCAGAACCACATCTTCAATGTCTGCATTCGAGCTCCCTATAACCACAATATCATCAACATATACAATGACATATATTACTGACTTCTGATCACTCTTGACAAACATGGATGTATCAGCCTTCGAGCTAGTGAATCCAATATCAATGAGATAATCTCTAAGCTTTGCAAACCACTTTCTCGGGGCTTGTCTAAGTCCATACAGTGCCTTCTTTAGTTTGCATACTAGCATTGTACCATCTGATGTTGCTTGCTGAAACCCTGGTGGTTGTTACATGTAAACATCCTCAGATAAGTCACCATTTAAGAATGCATTGTTTACATCAATCTGCCTCAAACTCCAGCCATGTCGAACAGCTAAGGAAAGCACAACATTGATGGTGGCAGCTTTGACAACAGGGCTGAATGTATCCTGGAAGTCTTGGCCTGGCACCTGGGAGAATCCTTTGGCAACAAGACGTGCCTTGTAACGTTGCACCAAACCATCAGCATTCTTCTTGACTCGAAACAACCACTTACATCCCATTGTGGATCGACCCTCAGGTAGAGGTACAATATCACATGTATTGTTCTTTCTTAATGCATCATACTCAGCATGAACAGTTGGTCCCCAATTAGGGGATTGAAGTGCAGCTTCAATGGATAAAGGTTCTGCCTCTTCAATTACTGATGTAGTCATATATGCTTTTGGTTTGAAAATACCATGCTTACTTCGAATCACCATGGAATGACCGCCCATAGGAAGAGAGATCGGCGTTGTAGCTTCAGTGAACAAGGGAGTTGTACTGGACGAGGCTGGCTTAGTATGTTCTTCAAGCGATACAGGCTCATTAGTCACATGATCTTCAGTGTTGGGTACATCATTTGCCACATGGTCTTCATTGGTGAGTACATCATTTGTCACAGGAACTTCATTGTTAGGCATATCGACTGAGGAAACAGATAAGGGAGATTGGGACTCCTGTTGACAAGCTTGAACACCACCTGGGACAATATCAATTTCAGAAGCATCAGGAAATAAGGAGGAAACTGTAGATGAAGTATGATCATTAGCCTTAGATCCCTCAAAAGGAAAAACCTGCTCATCAAAAATCACATGTCGTGACATATACACTCGACCATCAGGTGCCAAACAATTATACCCTTTGTGTTGCATACTATACCCCAGAAATGTACAAGGTTGAGATCGAAAGCTCAGCTTGTGTCTTTGATATGGTCTCAGGTGAGGGAAGCACCTACACCCAAATACCCTTGGAGCCAAGTAATCAGGTTGCTTGCCATATAATTTTTCAAATGGTGAGATGCCCTGTAATACAACTGATGGGAGTCTGTTAATTAGATGCACAACAGTACTCACAGCATAAGACCAATAACGAAAAGGTAAGGAGGCTTGAGCAAGTAACACTAGAGCTAACTCAACGATGTGCATGTGCTTTCGCTCAACGACACCGTTTTGCTCAGAGGTGTGAGGGCATGTGAGACGATGGGAGATGCCCAATTTTGCTAGCTCGTGGGATATCAATCGATACTCACCACCCCAATCACTTTGTACTGCCTTGGTCTGTGTGTTGAATTGTGTTTGCACCATAGACTGGAACATTGTAAAAGCTTGCATAGCCTGCCCTTTAGTTTTAAGTAAGTAGATCCAGCAATGTCGAGAGTAAGCATCGACAAATGAAATGTAATATGTGAAGCCATTAGATATTATGTGTGCTGGTCTCCATAGGTCCGTGTACACAAGGGCAAATGGTTCAGTATACTCAGTTTTAGAATCAGCAAAAGGTATTTTGTGACTTTTATCCAAATGACATGCCACACAAAGATCAGAAGGCTCTTCATTTTGACTGACAGAAATTACAATATTTGAGTTCTTACAAACTTGAGTAAGGGACGAGTGAGCAAGATGACCCAAACACCTATGCCAAAGATTGTAGGTATTAAGGTGTCTACTAACAACATTAGTTTCACACTTATTTGCAACAAAAGAACTAGGAGTAACATAATTGAATCTATATAAGCCTTCATTCTCAGCACCCTGTAACAGCACAGCACCAGTATCCTCATCGCGAACCAAACATGTCGTGGCATGGAACTCAAAATAGATGTTGTTATCTCTAGCTAGCTTCGAAACAGAAAGCAAGTTCTTAGTGATAGCAGAGACATGAAGAAGATCATTAATCAGAATGGCACGCGAGGACATATGTAACACAGATTTCCCGGATTTAGAAATAGACAAGTCATTACCATTGCCTACAATGAGTTTACTTGGGCCTGTGAAGTCAGTGGCTTGCATCACCTTGGTGGCATCATGAGTAACATGGTGTGTGGCTCCAGAGTCCACTACCCACGCATCAGAAGAGGATGTAGTTGGAATGCCACAATATTGATAGCTAGCAGATGGTGATTCAATGGATGTCACATGGGCAGTGGCAGTCTCATCAGGAGAGGCATTATGAGAAGGGAAGCCACCAGAGAAGGCATGATCATAGCGATGCCGACAGCGATCGGCATAGTGGCCAACTTTGTTGCGAATTTGGCATTGAAGTCGAACACGACCACGAGCTCCAGATCTTCCACCAACCCAAGAATTGGATCGGCCACCAGACCAGCCAGGGGAACGTCCATCAGAGAATGGAGGTGGTCGAGGACCCCGATCGACAGGAGAATCGAAATCACGACGTTGAACTTGAGCCACATTCGCAACCATAGGCATCTGAAGTTGCACATTGAATCCTTTGAGTTGAGCCTCAGCATCAATCAGAACAGATTTCACACTATCCAGTGTGAACGGGTCCCTGTTGGTCGTGATAATGGCCATGAAGGGCTGATACTCCATCGGCAATCCATTTAGAATGGTTGCTATCTGCTCGATGTCAGAGATCGCACTCCCACACGCTGACAAGGCATCACAAACTTCCTTAATTTGCGTGAGATAGTTACGCATACCCTCATCACCTTTTCGAATGGATCGAAGTTTACAGTGCAAGCTCATGGCACTTGTGGTTGATTTGTTCGCGAAGAATTTCTGAACCAACGACCAAACATCGGAAGCCGTCTCAGCCCTGACAAAGTGTGGCAAGAGAGAAGCATTGACCGTTGACAATAATCAGGACGCCAGTGCGCTATCTTGGGCAACAAATGCTTCATGATCAGTATTGGAAACTTGTTGACCATCCGAACCCGTGACAAGTTCAGGTGGTGGTTTTGCAGCTTCGGTGAGAAGCTTCTCAAGGCAGTGACTCCTAACAGTGAGGAGAATTTGTTGCTTCCATAATAGGAAGTTCATTTCATCAAGGACCAGGTTGATCTTTTTGTTGGTGAAGGTATGAGCAACGCGCACTGACTCAGATGACTCAGAGCTAGGAATCACATCATTGTTAGGCATGAAGGGAAATGATGAAGAAGAGTGAGCAGGGAAAACGGGAAGGGAAGAAACTCAAAGGAAGGCTCCAGGATAGTTGGCGACTGATACCATGTTAGAAAACTCTAAAAAAGATGATAGAATGATAGGATAAATTTTTGCTTGCTTATTATTATGGATGAAGTCAGCTTATATAGAAGCTGGAATACACGAGAAGAGTGATAACAATAATTGCCAGCTGGTGTAATAAATCCTAGCTGGTATACTAATCTATAACAGAAAATATACCAGCATTGTAAAAGCTGTTACAAAGCTGTAACTTTCTATTCCATTCTTCAACAAAACACAACATTATTTTAAAACCATTTAAAAAGCTAATAGCAAGAAGACGGAAGGCGTGGCGTTATGAGAAGTTGAAGTGGAGAAGCTTTCAAGTTCGTCAATCCAATGCTTTCACTCATATCAACCGCTTCATCCAATGGCGTCTTCAACTCAAACCCTTGCACCACACTAGCCACTACGAGCTCCAACATTTTAGCCGCAAACGAAACTCCGGGGCACATTCTCCGACCACTCGAGAACGGAATCAGCTCGAAATTCTGCCCTCTATAATCGACATCTTTGTGGGATGTTAGGAACCTTTGGGGTCGGAATTCACAGGGGTCGGACCACACTCGTGGGTCGCGAAGGAGTTTAGAAAGGTTGATGAACAATCTGGTCCCTGCAGGAATGTGGTAGCCACTAACGGTGCAGTCTTCCATGGATTCATGAGGCACCGAAAGTGGTGCAGCCGGATATAAACGTAATGTTTCTTTGATGATTGCTTTAAGGTAGACTAAGTTCTTAATGTCTGCTTCTTCGACCAGCTTGTCTTTTCCGACATGAATGTCTAGTTCTTGTTGTAACTTTCTAAGTTCATCCCTGTTGTTGAGTAGTAAAGAAAACGCCCATGTCAGTGTCACCATTGTTGTATCAGAACCTGCTAAGGTCAGACCCTGCAATATCAACGAAAACCAGATCACAAATTGTTCAGAAAGTCTCTAATTCTTACAATACAACTTATGTACGTACCAGACAGGTGGCTTTGTTGATGGTATCGGCGTCATGTTTCTCTGTCTCGGTGGCCATTGAAAGCATAACATCCATGAAATCTGAGCCTGGGCTGCTGTTGTTCGATGAATCCGATGATCGGTTTCGCTTGTGTTCTTCTAACCAACCTTGGGCAACATCGTCTAGTTCTTTTCTTACTTTCTTCATCAACCTCTCGTCTCCCCCGATATCCAACCATCTCAAATAGGGCAACGCATCGGATATCACGAATTTCCCACTCAGTTCAAAGAAATCCTTCAACGCTTTCTTCCATTTCTCACTCTCCGCGTCGTTACCGGAACTTGGAATCCGTTTGCCTACGATCATCCGCAGAATCACGTTCAGAGTTGTATTCTCGAACCACTTCTTCATATCCACCAAAACGTTATCAGATCCATCCTTCTTCTTCCTCTCGTCCCAAAGCTGATATAACTCTTTCAGCGACGTTTTGATCTCGGATTCTCGGACATGTCTGAGTTGCTCGAGGCGGTAGTTCGAGAGGAGCTCGATAGTGGCGATTTTACGCGCTTGACGCCATTGTTCACCGTAAGGGGCGAACCCGAACATGGCGTGGTTGTAGCTCAACAAGTCGAGGGCAAGCGTGGATGGACGACTGGCAAAGGCTTTGTCGTTGATGGTTAAACACTCTTTGGCAGTTTCATGGTCGCTGACAATCAGAACTCTGTGAACACCCATCTTGATGCTGAAGATTGGACCGTGTTTATCAGCCATCTCGCTCAGGACTTTGTGCGGTGGTTTGGGTCCTCATAGGAGGTGGAGATGGCCGATTACAGGCCATGAATTTCCAGCTTCCGGTGCTTCTCTCTTTCTGTTCTTCACCTTCAAAGTACTTTTGAATATCCATACAAGTGACAAAACAAAGATTGAGAAAGCGAAAATGGGTGAAAATGGCGAGAATGAATGAAAAAGATCCATTTGATAATTGAGACCGTCTCAGAAAATTATGGTGTAGCGGTGTATATATAAATGCCAGTGGCGTGATGGCGTCTAGGTCCCAATACTTTACTAATTTGTACTGCAATAATACTTTACTAATTTTAGCTCAGCTGGTTGGAAATTGGAATGGCAGATCAATTTTCTGTAAGTTGCATCTTAGAATTAAATTTGGGAGAAATTATTAGACGATGGTTGATTCGTAGTTTCAACTAATAAGTTTTATAGTAGGTACAAAAGTTATAAATATTCATCTTAAAAAGTAAAATAAATAAATTTTAATTTAATATAGTGAGCCTGAGATATATAAATATAATAACGTTTTCAAAATTTGGGTTTTCTTTGTTCAACATTCACCGTTTTTCCTCTACATTTTTTCTCCATCTTATCTTATATAGATATATCCAAAGGTGTTTATCTACTTCTATTTCTATACAACTATAAATAGACTATGGCTCTTTGCCTCTTTCATATTGTGTGCCGTGACGTGTAGAAGAGAAAGTTGCCTAAAAAAGTAACATTTCAATTACGATTAGAGTTTAAATTTTAAAATCTTACGTAACTGATAATAAAACATTTTGTTATTGAGTGATTAATCCTATTAATATGGTATTATTACACATTTGTTAAAGGGTTTATTTTTAATTTAATTCGTGAATTTTAAGATAAAATATTAAGTTAATTTTAAACTTTAAATAAAATATTAATTTGAGATCTAAACTCTAGTTAAATTTCTCGTCGCTGGTTGTCGCTCACCACCGTCGTCGAATGATGTCGGCAACAATTGTAGGACCATAAAATTTTCAATTTACTTATTTTTAAAAATACTCTAAATTCTATAAATCTATCCGAACTCTACAAATCTATCTAGATTCATCAAATTTAAAATAATTACCACTATATTTTAACTCAATATTACATTTAACACTTCATTTTTCGTTTGATTAAATTGAATGGACAAGGGCTTTAAGAGAAATCAAATGATGACCCATGTAGTAAGCAGTAAAAGTTGGAGGGTAGATCAGACTTCCTAGAGTTCTAGAGGTTGTTCTGCAATCTTCTATTTTCCAATGTAAACATACCCCCATTGCTATATGACATTTTCTGCCTTCCTTTTTTTGGTGATTATATTTATATGTAGGTCTTGTCACCATCTGGGTAAGGGTTTTGAGTAACGTTGGTAAATTGTTTGTTCAGTAAGGATTATTTCAGATTTAATTATATTTGATTTTAATTCAGGCTTGGTTTAATTTTAGTTCGAATTTATGAAAATTTGGGTCATTTCAAGTTAGTTGATTTTTGGGTGGTTTAATTTATGTCCGAGTCAATATGAGATCTACGATTTTTTATTCAGGGTTTTTACATCGTCTAATATATTAATTTAATTTTTACATTATTGTTTTAATTTTTACATTATCTAATATAATATTATGAAAATAAATACATAGTTATTTTATTAATTTTTTAATTATCAAAGAAAATGAAAAAATTGTTGTGAATAAAATAACAAAGAACAATAATAAGAACGAGAATGAAAGAACAAAGAGATGAGAAAAAGAGAGAGATTTGTATTATTCTCAAATATAGACTTGTGTAGAATGTCTTCATCAAATCATCTATTTATAGGCATAAGAAGTACATATTACATTGAACTCTAATTAAATGAAATAATATTTCTAATGATAAAGTAAATCAAACTCTTTAGATAAAATTTTAATCATGATAGACATCTACATAGATAAATATTCACAATAAAAATAATTTATTATTTTATATTATCTAACATAATATAATTTTACGAATAATTTAAAATTTATATTTTACACCGAATAAATATTATAAATTTAATTTTTTATGAATTTTTTAAAATTAGTTTTATAACAAAAAAATAAATATTTATTTATTTAGTTTAGTGGTAGTGAAATTAAACTTAAATATTAGTTCTGATGAATTTAAAATGTGTCATTAACTTAGCTTAATGGCTTTGTACAATATTTATTTTACAACATGTCCCATGTTAGATTTTTTATTATAGAAAATTTTGTTTTATTTTGAGATGGTAACTTTAGTTAAGTTAAATATTTCTTTGGTTGATTTTAATCATAATCTGGTGTTTGGTTCAATGGTTGGACTCTTAGCTTTTACTTCATGAAGTCTCAGGTTCGATTCCCACTTGTAGTATAGGATGAATTTTATTTCTTATGGTGACTCACCTTCTGGTTGGAAAAATAAAATTATTAAAAAAATAATATATAATATGCTGAGTAGGAGAGAGAAATTGAAAAAATAATAAAAAGTCTACTTTTTCCGTTTATTTTCTACGGCTAGGGTATTATTTTAAAAAACGTAACGTTAAGTATTATTTTGTCAAAAAAATAGGTGGAGTACTAAAGTAAGAATGCGGGAATAGGTAGAGTGCTAAATAGTTAGTTATCCCTTATTTTTAATATATATTTTTTATTTCGATTTGTTTTCGGTTCAGGTTATTTTCGGTTCGAATAGAATCGCTTTGATTGAAAATCAGTTTGAGTCTATTTCGATTCTACTGAAATTTGGGTCGGTTTTGGTTTGGTGTCGGATAAATTAATTCGGATCTGAGATCAAATTTGTCCAAGTCTAATTCTGAGATATGCTCGAAAAGTACAGGTATTGGTCAAGTTGTTGCCTTAGATAATAACAAAAGGTATTATAGATGTTGCTGCAACTGTCTTTTCACTTTCTCCAAAGTTTTGGAGTCATCTAAAGTGTAAAGTAAAATCATATATTACTATAATGTAAAATATCTATAATTAAACCGATTTAGAAGGTTTATAAATAAGCTAGTGGGAGAGAGAAAAGAATACAAATGTTTAATGTAAGTATCGACTTTGCTGCCTAAATGATATATAATCGACTTTACCGTCTACAAATTAATATAACGGTAAATATAACACACTAATACTTTATTCCATTACAAAACCTTTATGTTACGGTACGATAACTCGTATCGTCCAATAGGTGGACACATGGATATGAATTCCAGTACATCACAGTACGAAACGGCAAAAGGTGCATACGCGCTACGGTCACTCCGTATCCCGGTGCACATTAAAACGTGACTTAACCCTATTCTGCAATGCGCAAAGCGCGGACACAAAACGCAACCCGCAAACACAAGGTACCTTACGACATACCGATTATACCTAACTAATTCCAGGATATGATTAAGTTACTAAAACTTCTAGCTATGAAGTTCGATACTGCACAATACATGGATTGCTAAAAGTGAACACACACATGTAATTACAACTGGTCGTGTTTTCTAGTAGGCTACTAGCAAAGCAATTAACTTCGTTCTAAACATATCTATCGCGTAATGATGATGCGTCAATTACCTTCACAAAGTCTGGTGGCGAGCTTGGGGGACGGTTTACTTGGCTCACTATGTCCGGTGGTGAGCTTGGGGGACGGTTTACTCGGCTCGGAGGAACTGCTGCTGGGAGAACATGGAAGATGCTAACATCCAGGATGATTGGTGTACTCCCTACGTTTGCAGGCTCAAATACACACACATCATGTTCTTCTATGTTGTTGTCGTGCACAAACTTCCTCCATCCACCCGATAGCCCTCCGCATTCGCTACTTCCTTTATAATAAAAAACAAAATGGGTCGTCCATGTACGCTCATTCGTTCGAAGAATCACATCTGTCTTTGCTCTCGAGAGATATTTAGCCACCCATGCAATGGGGATAGACTGCACAAACCCGGAAAAATATAAGACAATAAACATGGCTGAGCTTTAACATAGTTGTCTAACTTACGATTGAGTTCGAGATTCGGGAATGAAGTCTACCATATAAAACTTTCGGTCAACATGTGTGGGCTTCATAACTACCATAAAACCTTCATCGGATAATGCATCTTGTGCCTTTAAGAGGACATTCATTTTCTCAGCTCGGGTCGGAACCCTTTTACCCGTTGCATGCCACAACGAGCCAAAGTCATCAACATCTGTTGTTGTATGATCATACTCTGAATCATGCGTTATATTAGGGCGGAAAAGAGAGTACAGTTATCAGTCACCCAATTCGAGCTACAAAAGTAGGATCATGTAAATACATAGAAAACAACAATGAAAAATAAAGCACTCATCCCGAGTTCGAAATGCATAGGAGTGGCCATAATAGGTGACAGATTCAACTCAAAAGTCAATAAATTCAACCATGGAATGCAGGTTTTATGTTTAGAATAAGTCTTCAAAGTGCTCCTACCAGTATCGAGTCTTTCAACCTTCACTCCTCCAGGAAAAGTAGAAGGTTCTTTGCCTCTAAAGCCCCGCTTTGCCGGGATGGATCGAGTACCAGAATCCCAATTTCGGATTTTCTTCTTATTACTAGCTGCGGGCTCAATAAATTTCCTTGACGGCATTGCGTCGGTGTCATTGTTAGTTGATTTTTCCGGACTGCTTTCAAGGCCACACTCGGAAGAGATAGGCATAATTTCATCAGCATTTTCACTCACCTTCCTTTTCTCTTGGTGTCCGCAGTCGGACTCCGTGTGCATACATTTCCTCACAAAATAAGAAGATGCTTTCTCACACAAGCTATTGCCATCAAACATCAGAACATCGAAATGGGACACCCCATTGTATTTGAAGATCAAAAAGTCATTCTCGTTCAAGGAATGGTCTTTCACAAAAGTTTTCCATCCACCACCAAAGAACAAGGTATCATCATCGGTTGTCACTCCTACATCCCATATGACACCGCTGGGACCTTTTAGGGTCACAGTTTCTGGAAGCCTTTTCTTGACATTCTTAGCAAACTTTTCCGGTATTTCCTGCAGAAAAGAACAAGACAAAGAAACGGTCTAAGATATCTAATATAGGGTTTAAAGTTTAGAATTTAAAGTATGTGATTAGAATTTAGGGTTTAAAGGTTGAGCGTTTAGGGTAATATGGCTACGGATTTAAATTTTAGCATATAAACTCTAAATTCTAACCTTAAACCCTAAATTGTAACTATAACCCTTAAATTCGAAGACAGAACATACCAAGCGCTGAAGAAAATCAGCATGGAGAAATTGGGAGAAATGAATGGACTGAAAATGGGTCCAAAAGATTTCCTCTTCCCAGTTCCCACAGTCCTTACATGAATCTTCCATCTGCAAACTCAAAACTCAGATATTTTGATTAACAAAAAACAAAACCCAGAAATGTTGAGCTATTAACCTAGAAAGTACAGCTCTAGTATTAATTAATTTGTGATTATGAGAAGGCAAAAACAAACTAAAATGGAGAGTAAACACCATTGAAATGTCCGTACCAGAGAGAGCCTGAGCCTGAGCTTGAGAAAGAAGCCTTCAAGGTCGAACCATTTTGGTTTTGGCTTTAAGACAATAAATATAGTTCAGAAAAACAAAACATGTGGAACACACTTGGCAACTCACGGTTACCACTTCCCACGCTTCGGGGACTGCGCTGTCTGGTCTGGTTTCCATTAACCCAATTGTGTTTTGGTCCTGCTGACTGTACATTGCTCTCGTCTCTCTCTTTTTCTTCTTCTCTAACTCGTATCGTTTTATATGTACATTATATTAGCATCATTTTATATCTTGTATGATTTTAATCTCAAATTCATTTTTAATATTCTTTAACGAAATTTTTTAATATTTTATTAATCAATTTAATTAATATAAGCTAACAAAGTCATAACTATAATGATAAAATTGTTGTTTGTTGGTATTAAAGGAGAGTAATCAGTTTCTTCAATTAATTTTTCAATTAAACCTATTACAATCTATGAAAATCTAACCGATCGAAATTTATGACTTAGACTGACATAATTGTACTTAAAAGTCTATTGGTATTTATGACTTTTATTAATAAATAATAATATTTACTTAATTAATCAATTTATTTATTATATATTATAAATATATTTAAAATTAATATATATTTGTTGGTTATAAATCAGATCGACATTGAAATTTAAAAATAACAACAAATAATCCAAGTGTTAAGCAGCTTGATATCATTTAAGCAAATTTTGAATTCGTGGTTTTGTGTTTACAAAAAAACATCGTCAGGAGAATCGATATTTATCTGCACCAATTATATTAGGCATTGAACAAATATGTATATGTTCAAAGTTTGAAACTTTTTTAAGGCAAAATGACAAAAGATGCTCCCAACGTTTGCATGTTTTGTCATTTGGTCCCTTATTCTTTTTTTTGGTCCAAATATACCGTCAATGTTTGCTTGTTTTGTCATATGCCTCCCCATTCTTTCTTTTAGTCCAAATATGCCTCCGATGTTTCATTCGTAGTCCAAATATGCCCCCAATGTTTCAATTTGGTCCAAATATACCACTGTTTGATGGAAACTATCAGTCAACTGACGTTTAATAGCTGATGCTAACTGGACTTGCCACGTATTAAGATCTGCTGATGCCACGTCAAAAAAAAATTATAAGCGTTGACCGTCAGTTGATTAACAGTTTACATCCAACATGGGTATATTTGGACTATGAATAAAACGTTGGAGGCATATTTGTACTAAAAGAAAGAATAGGGAGCAAATGACAAAACAAACAAACGTTGAGAGCATATTTGGACCAAAAAAAGAATAGGGGGCCAAATGACAAAACATACAAACGTTGGGGTATCTTTTGTCATTTTTCCTTTTTTTTTTAACCTATTCAAAGTTTCAAACTTGTTCAAGTCAATTTTGCATTACAAATACTTTTAAACTCTGAATCTGAAATGCCATTTTAGACCAAACTTTACATGATGCTCAAACATGATTTAATGCAACAACAAAAAAAATATATATATATATATATGTATATATGCGTGTGTTTCATACAAAAATGGATAAAAAGAAATCCATCTTCTCACAAGGAATTACTCTATTTTTGCTTGGTTTCATCATCTCCAATCATCAATTTCAGTTGCAGATATCATTCATGGTGAAACTTGCAAGGTGTTCCACAACGGTCCATCGTCCGGTTTTCGGGTTTACGAGCCTCCCCGAGAACTATGCTTCCGAATCTTCAGATATCATGGATAAATGTTTGGTTTCAACGAATGATGGATTAAGAAACTTGGCCATAAACGCCCATGTCTTGTACACATCTTCAAAGTTGGTCAGGAAACCGAGTGATGCAGTGATGATTTTTACTCGAAAATATAAGTTCTTGCCATCTCGGTAACCATTAGCCATTGGCTGATGCAGTGCCGAATCTTCGAGCTCATGTTCGGGATATCGTTGCTTTGCATTGTCGACGACTCGTACGTGACTTAGTATACCAATGCCAAGAGAAATGCCACTCTTCTCAGCTAGCTGCTGAACGACTTCTGGTTCAATTAGTCCTCCTTTGCTGTCTCGTACATTAAAGGCTACCGCTGCACCTCGTTCGTATTTGATCTTTGGGCCGTATATTTGAACAAGATGCAGTCCCTTACTTTGATCGGAACTCGGTAGCCGCAATTGAAGTAGTGAAGTTACAAGCCAATTGATCAGGTAACGCAATCTGAGGGTAGTTTTGTTGAGTCCCAACATGTCTATATGATCAAGATGTTGGCAAATTATATCCGGTTCCTTTCGTCTCCACTCTTGTTCGCCATCATAGTCTTCATCGGTACCGGATTCATCATCAGCCAAGGCTGTCAAAGATGCTTCTCCGGTCTCCAACCAGCTTCGATTTTCATTGCAGCGATCTTCCATCCTAAAAGATACTTTGAGACGTGTACTTTCGACTCGATCTTCCGAACCGAAGAATCTTCTGTTGTCAAACCTACTCCGTTCCCTCCTCCCGAGCAGTCTGAACTCGCCCTCGGCCTCTCTCCTTATAGCACTTTCAGAGGCCAGAGTGTTCTCGAGCACACCGTCTTCGATTTGGAATTCTTCTTGAATCTCTCCAAAGTACCGCAAACCTTTATACTTTCCATCATCTCCTGGAGCAGAGTCCATACGAGCATGCTGTTCTTCATGACTATCCTTAATCCGGTGTGACTCGTGTGACACTGACAACACGGCTGCGTCGGAAGACAACCAAGGATCTTCATGAAATCTCATGTTTATTTTCATTTCATTGTAACACGGACTTGGTGCTTTTGGTGTCAATTTTGGAGACAGACCCTTATTGTTTCTGATCTTCCTAGAAAACCATGTTGGTGGCAAGGTTGTTTCAGGTTCATGTCTGGTCAGTTGGCCTGAATCATCGGAACCAAATGGACTCTGACCGAGATTGATCCAGTACGAATTATCCGATGATTCATCCTCACTGAAAACCGGACTTCTCATGAGATCACCAACTGAAAAGTTCTCTGCTTCCTCGAAAATAGTGCTCGCTCCATCCCGGTCCGAACTAGTGCCACGATCCATCTCGACCTCAAAAACATTCCTGACCTGATTTGAAGTGAAAACACCGGAAAAGGCAGGCATATGTGATCCGCCGTTTCTCTCGGGCAATGATTCTTCATCGCGTTTCGCAATTTCGTCTTCAAGTTCTGCTAAAACATCAAGACCATCTATGGAGTCACTTAGGTACTGGGGATATATAGGAAGGATCTTCACCATTCCGGACCCAGTATGCCCACATTGGTTTTTCAAGCTTGTCATCACAGATTTTTTGATTAAAAGACACCCAAAACCAGTTGGATCACATCCGAACAACCTATAAAAGGATGTAATAATAAAATCCGGTCGAAACAAAGACAAGCCAAGGGAATCCATGTCCTTGGGACCTAATGATCCGGCATCAAGCAGAACATGCCAATTGTTTCGTTGGGCAAGCGACATCCACTGGTAAGAATACTTAGCACCAGAAACTCTAGACTGAACCGGAAACACGAAAAGACCATTCGAATGGCCTTTCTTCCTCTTTTTCTTGTTCGAAATCTGCTTCCTCAGTTCTTTAGAACAAAGTTTCAAGGAAGGCCATTTAAACCAAGCATTGTAAACCTTAGCACCTCTCTCTTTAGCACATTGAGCCATCCAAATCACCGACTGGCTCTCGTGATCGAACATGGTCAAAAGCTTTTTATTCGATCCGAAAGGGTAAGCTTCGGCGAGCAATTTAAAAGCAGACCCTCTGCTTACAGTGAAAACAAGGCCATAATCATTTGCAGGGATGTTTAAATGATCCAAAATCCTAGTCTTTATATCATGTTCCATGGTGCCGGTCTCGGCACCTCCATAAAGAGCATGATTGCTCAAATTTGCAGTTATTTCAGACAAAGTGAAGGATGATGAATCCCAATAATGTTGAGTTTGATTAAAAGAGAATAGCCCGAAACCGCAGTAATCAAGGCATACCTTAGCTGAAGGTTGAGATAAATGGCCATACTCTTCGACTCTCAGATGATCGATGGTCTCGGTCGCTTGAAACTTGGGGTACACGGCAAGAAACTTAGAAAAGGCATCATGGAGGTCTGGAATGGAGTCTTGGTGGCAAAAAGTACGGTCTGCAACGATGGAAGCGGCATTCAAGAACTCGTTTTGGGCTCGAAGCTTGGCCAGTGATGACCTGGATCGTCCTCCATTGTTGTTTCCTTCTTGGTTCAAAGATGCAGAGTCGATATCGTGGGACTTAGCGAGCGAACCATCTTCGGATGCTTCTTCAAGAGCTTCCTTGAGTTTGGTTTCCTGCAATTGGCGAAGCACGGAAGGCTTTCTCTTCACTTCTTTCGAACCAGAAGCATTTCTCCTCCCGGTTTTCCTGTCCGCCATTAGAGCTGCACAGTGGGATATTGGTTTCCATAGTGAAAAATGCATGAATGGCAGCCTCTCTTCACTGTCACACCGTATCGAAATCGTGGCCGAGCTCAACTGGGAACTGAAGTCTTTGCTTGTTCAATTCAAAGAAGCCTCTAATTAAAATTTAAAAGCAAAAGAGAAAAGATTGGAGCAAGGGCGGAAAGCAAAAGTTGTGGATGTTCTGTTTCAGAATCAAGCTTTACACCTTTTACTTTATTGCCTAGAACATTCAAAATAAGAGCAGCAAAACGAAGATTGTGAAACTAAGAGTACTAACAACTTTTGCACTATCAAAGAAGATTGTGAAACTAAGAGTACCAAGAACATTCAAAATAAGAGCAGCAAAAGTTGTGGATGTTCTGCGTATGAGTTTTGAATTTAAGGTTTAAGTACAGAATTTAAGTTTTATTGGCTAAAACTTAAATTTCTAACCACATTATCTTAAAACTTAAACTCTAACCTCTAAACTTTAGATTCAAACTCTAAATCACAAATTATAACTATAAACCCTAATTTATAAATTATACATTCAAATCCATAAACCCTAAAATTAAAACATTTGTAAAAAGAATTATTCACCGCTAATGCATGAGATATTGTTTTCTTATTAACAGCACTCTATATGAAGTTACTCACCAACTTTAGTTATTATTTTTGGTTCGTATTGGCAGGTTTTAATTATTTTTTAACAATACAGTTTTAAAAGTTTGAATTTAAATTTAAATTTTTTAACGAAAAATATAATAAATTTTCTTTATACCGAGATTTATCGGTAATTTTATTTATTTATCTTTTATAAAGAGCTAGTAAAAATGTTATTAAATATGGTAAAAAAAATTTCAAAAATAAAAGTAATTTTAATGTAATTCTAACAAAATGTATTTATACATGAGTTATTATTTGATATATTATTAATAGTGTTAGGTTTGATAGGCTTAATTTCCTTTAATCGATTTAGGCAGCCAAATGGGGGAGAAGTTGAATTTTTGGTGATTGAGGTGTGGAAGCTGAAAAATAAATGACACGATAATTTAGAATGGTTCAGCCATCTAACAAGAACCTACATTCACTACCTTAGCTTCACACTAAGGATTTTACAATTAATTCACTAATTGATTTATCCCTTTTTCTAGTATGAGAAGGAAACTCTTACAACGATCAAAGCTTTCTAGCCCAAAGCTTGATCAAACCCTCTCTACGAGAGATATAGATAAGCAAACTAAAATCCTTCTTACAAGGTTGGTGTTTGCACACTAAAGCACTCACTCAAACCTAAAGACTCACAAGTGTTGTCTATACAAAGAATAAATAATTAAAGTCCTAAGACAAATTTCTCATCATATATTTGTTGACAATTGAAGCATTAACTTTTCCTTAATGTTTGGAGGTCCCCTTTATACTCTCAATTGAGTTTGTAGCCGTTGGAATTGAATTGGAGCAGTTAGAAATTTTATTTCCCACCATAAATGCACTTCTGGTGATGTCTGTTTCGATACACGTATAGTTGTATCGAAACGCCCTTCTTCAGAACTAGCCGTTGGAGTTTGATGCAGTGCACCGTATCGAAACATGCAGAGGCCGTCTCGGAACGACCGTATTGAAACGTCTAGTCTCGTATCGAAATAGCCTGCAATTTAAATAGTCATTGAGAAATAGTCATTGGGGGTTTTGACAGTTGGGATGTATGCCACGTAGGCGTATCGAAACACCAAAGGGTGTTTCGAAACAACACATGTCCGTATCGAAACAGGTGAGCCTTGTATCCAAACGGGTTTTGGAAGTTTCAAAACTTATCGATACAGATTATGCCTGTATCGAAACGGGTACATTAAAAGCATCGGTTTAGAAACTTAAAAACGTTTCGAACATTGCCAAAACTTTTTTAAAAATCCTCAAACTTATTTTCAAGTTATTTTTTACTTAGAGAATATTTTAAATTCTTTTTAATTAAGTCCAAAACATTTTTCAATTATTATATCAAAACATATATTTCTACAATTTCCCCCTTTTTGATATAATAAAACCAACTTGAGAAATTGTTTGGATTCTCCCTCTTAGTATTTTAAAATTTTGAATAAGAGATTTTAAAAATTTAATGAAATTAAAGCTCCTCCTTATTCTCTTGAAAAATCAATTTTTCAAACCATTTCTCTTACTTTTTATATCAAAAAGAATTTAAAAGACATTAAGATCAAAATAATATAGGAGATTAAAAAATTGACACAATTAAAAACTTTTGGTTTTAAAATTGGCTTCCCCTTACTTAAAGCATCGAACATTGTTAGTCCAACAATACGATAATCTAGTTGTAAAAAGAATCTAATTACAAACAAAAACAACTAGAAATTTTACCAACGCTTGAACTTCAAGGGAGGATGTGAAGCCTTCCTTCTTCAAGTGTTCTTCCTTGTGTGTATGGAGCTCCCCCTCAAATTTGATCTTGTTGATCACTCTTCATCACGCCTAAACATAAGACAATCAAATAATTTTTTGTATCCAAATTGCTTTGGGTCGATAGACGTTAGTGGCACAAAATTAGTCCCTTAGAAATCTAATTTTCAATTTCATCCGTCCATAAACGTTAGTGGCACAAAATTTAGTCCCTTAGAAATCTAATTTTCAATTTTATCCTTTTTAGTTGAAGTGGTTAGTCCTTTCGGGACCCAAACACTTCTAAAACATTTTCCATTTAGAAATCTAGGAGCACTAGATTGTCTAACATAAAGTTTGATTTTCAAAAAACTATTTTTCTTTTCATGCTCTTTGGAAATCAAATCTTTTTCCTCTTAAACTTTATGAAGCAAATTTTGTAAATCAACACATTTTTGCTCAAACTCATTGAGTTTTGCTTCAAGTTCAATTTTGATTTTAGAAATCAAATCATTTTGAATTTTCAAATTTGAAACAACTTTCTTGTTTTTCAAAATGTGATTTTTAAACTCTAAAACCAAATCATCATATGCATCTTGTAATTCATCAAAAGAATATGAACATGAGGTAGATGAATTAGAAGTTACCCTTAAATCTTCTTCGATGGTCATAAGATAAAGGTTGGCTTGTTTATTGTCGGTGGAGTCTTCATCACTCCAAGTAGCCACATATGCCTTCTTCTTATGGCTTGAAGAGCTTGTCTTCTCTTTCTTCCTCGATTCATGCTTGGATTCATTCATTTTTCTCTTCAAGAATCGGACAAACTATTCGAAGAGATAGGTCATCTCTTCTTCTTCACTTTCCTTCTCACTTGACTCAACATGATTGCACTTGGAGGACTTGAGAGCAATGACATTAGTGTTGATGTCAAGCTCCATAATTTTCTTCTTCCCCATCTTCTTTATCTCTTCATTCTTCTTCTCCTCTTCCTTTCCTTTCTTCATGATTTCATGAGTGAGAAGAGACCCCGGTAGTTTATCAAGATTTAACGTCTTGAGTTTTTGGCTTCGATGATGGCGGTCTTCTTTGAGTCACATGACTCAGGAAGAGAATAGAGAAGCTTTCGAACAAGTTTATCTTCCGAAATGATTTCTCCATAGCCATTGAGCTCATTTGTGATGGTGGAGAATCTATCAAACAACTTCGTGATGTCTTCATCCGGTTCCATCTTGAAGTTCTCATACTTGAGATTGAGAAGACCGATCTTAGTCTACTTTACTTCGTTGGTTCCTTTGTATGTGACTTCAAGTTTGTCTAATACTTCTTTGGCATCTTCACAAGAGGACATCTTCTCATAGATATTAGGGTTAAATGCACAAAAGGTGATGTGCAAAGCCTTGCAATTAAGCTCCACCGGTTGATTGAATTATTGTATCGAGCTTCCTGAATCGCCTCAATAGGATGTTAATCCCATTCAATTAAGCCTCGCTCTGATACTAATTGTTAGGCTTGATAGGCTCGATTTTCTTCAACCGATTTAGGTAGCCAAGTGGTGGAGAAGTTGAATTTTTGGGTGATTGAGGTGTGGAAACTGAAAGATAAATGACACGATAATTTATAGTGGTTCGACCTTCTAACAAGCACCTACATCCACTACCTTAGCTTCCCACTAAGGATTTCACAACCAATTCACTAATTGATTCGTCCTCTTTTCTAGGATAAGGAGGAAACCTTTACAACGATCAAAGCTTGATCAAACTCTCTCTACAAGAGATAAAGATAAGCAAACTAAAATCCCTCTTACAAGGTTGATGTTTGCACACTAAAGCACTCATCCAAACCTAAACACTTGAGCAAATTTGACAATTTAAGCTCACAAGTGTTGTCTATACAAAGAATGCATAATTAAAGCCCTAAGAAAAAATTTTCATCATATGGTCGTTGATAATTAAAGCATTAACCTTTCCTTAATGCTCTGAGTTTTCTTCTATACTCCCAATTGAGTTTGTAGCCGTTGAGGATTGTTGGGATTGAATTGGAGCCGTTGGAGACTTTATTTCTCATCATAAATGCAGTTTTGGTGATGTCTGTTTCAATACACGCGTAGCTGTATCGAAACGCCCTTCTTTAGAACTAGTCGTTGGAGTCTGATGCAATGTTGTTGAGATGTGTGGGGCTCGATTCGATCAACCAATTTAGCTCACCAAGTGGTGGAGAGGTGGATATTTGGGTGGAAGGGTTGTGGAAGCTAGAAAGATTAAAGACACAATGATTTATAGTGGTTCGGCCTTCTAACAAGCACCTACATCCACTACCTTAGCTTCCCACTAAGGATTTCACAATCAATCCACTAATTGATTCGTCCCCTTTTCTAGGATTAGGAGGAAACCCTTACAACCGATCAAGCTTCTACCCAAGCCTTGATCAAACCCTCTTTTACAAAGAGAAACAAGAAAGCAAACTTAAACCCTCTAATAGGTGTTTGTTTGCACAATGAAGCACTCACCCAAAACCTAAAACACTTGAGCAAATTTGACAATTTTGGCTCACTAGTGTTTGTCTATACAAGAAATGACACTTTAAGCACTAAGACAATTTCTTGATCATTTGTTGATTGACAATTGAAGCATTAGCCTTCTCTTGATGCTTGGAGGTCCCTTTTATACTCCCAATTGAGTTTGTAGCCGTTACTAGCCGTTGGGATCAAATTGGAGCCGTTGAGGACTTTAATTCCCTTCATAAATGCTATTCTGCAGCTACCGGTATCGATACACGTGAAACGGTATCGATACGGCCTTCTTGAGGAAATAGTCGTTGGGCTCTTGCCAGCATAGGGTATCGATCCACTTGGAACGGTATCGATACGGCCTTCATATGAACTAGCCGTTGGGCTCTTGCTAGCCTGGGCGTATCGATACGCTTGAGGGCGTATCGGTACGGCTTGATATTTAAATGGCCGTTGGGAACTAGCCGTTGGGGTAGTTGAAATGGGATCGGTACGCTGACGTGGCGTATCGAAACGACCCCACTCCGTATCGATACACTAAACCCTCGTATCGATACGGGTTTTGACAGTGGCCAAACTGGGCCAAAAAGGTATCGGTACGGGTACAACCGTATCGATACTGGTGACTTGAAAACACAAGTTTGGCTGTTTAAAACATGAAAAATCTTTGCCAAAAACCTCTTAAAATACCTCAAACATAAATTCAAGTTGTTTGGACTTAAAACCAAGTTTTAAATTCTTTTCAAATTAGTCCAAAACATTTTTCAATTATTATATCAAAACATTAGTTCTACAATCTCCCCCTTTTTGATATAATAAAACTAACTTGAAAAATTGTTTGGGATTCTCCCCCTTAAACTTTAAAAATGTGAATAAGATATTAAATGTATGAAATCAAATAAAGCTCCCCCTTATTCATTTGAAAACTCAATTTTTCAAAACCATACCATTTCTCCCCCTTTTTGTTATATCAAAAAGAATTTAAACATTAAGTTCAAAATAACAATAGAGGTAAAAAATTTTGACACAAATAAGAGTTTGGTTTAAAATTGGCTCCCCCTTACTCAAAGCATCATCAAAAGAGTTAGTCCATCAAATATGATCATCTAGTTGAATAAACTAAAAAATAAGACAAATTAAATCAAAACAACTAGAAATTTTACCAACACTTGAACCCAATGGAGGATGTGAAGCCTTCCTTCTTCAAGTGTTCTTCCTTGTGTGTATGGAGCTCCCCCTCAATGTTTGACTTGTTGAACATCTCCATCACACCTACAATAGACAATCAAGTAATTTTTGGTATCCAAATTGCTTTGGATCCATAAACGTTAGTTGCACAAAATTTAGTCCCCTTAGGAATTCATTTTTCAATTTCATCCTTTTTAGTTGAAGTGGTTAGTCCTTTTGGGACCCAAACACTTCTAAAACATTTTCCATTCACAAATCTAGGGGCACTAGATTGTCTAACATAAAAATTTGATTTTCCAAAATTGTTTTTCTTTTCAAGTTCTTTGGAAATCAAATCTTTTTCTACTTGAACATTTTGAAGCAATTTTTGTAAATCAAGACATTTTAGTTCAAATTCTTCAAGTTTTGCTTCAAGTTCAAGTTTGGTTTTAGAAAGCAAATCATTTTGAATTTTTAACTTTGAAACCAATTTATTGTTTTTCAAAATGTGGCTTTTAAAATCTAAAACCAATTCATCATAGGCATCTTGTAATTCATCAAAAGTGTAAGAACATGAAGTAGATGAATTAGAAGTTACCCTTGAATCTTCTTCGATGGCCATAAGGCAAAGGTTGGCTTGTTCATCATCGGTGGAGTCCTCATCACTCCAAGTAGCCACATGTGCCTTCTTCTTATGGCTTGAAGTGCTTGCCCTCTCCTTTCTCTTAGGTTCTCGTTCAAGCTCTCTCAAAGCTTTCTTCATGAACGGGGCACACTTCTTGAAGAGATGAACTATCTCTTCATCTTCATCCTCCTCTTCACTTATGTAGACATGATGGCAAGTGGAGGATTTGAGAGCCATGGCACTTGCATTGATGCCAAGCTCTTTGATTTTCTTCTCTCCCATAGCTCTAATTTCTTCCCTCTTCTTCTCATCCTCTTTGTTTTTCTTCATGATTTGATGAGTAAGAAGTGACCCCATTAGTTCATCAAGCTTCAAAGTCTTCAAATTTTTGGCTTCGATGATGGCGGTCCTCTTTGAGTCCCAAGACTCGGGAAGTGAGTAGATGAGCTTTCGAACAAGCTTCTCCTCCGGGATGGCTTCTCCTCCGGGATGGCTTCTCCATAACCTTTAAGACCATTGGTGATGGTGGAGAACCTATCAAACATCTTCTCGATGTTCTCTTCCGGATCCATTTTGAAGTTCTCATACTCCAAGGTTAGGAGCCCAATCTTGGTCTCCTTAACTTCATTTGTCCCCTCGTATGTGACTTCAAGCTTGTCCCATACCTCCTTGGCACTCTCACAAGAAGACATCTTCTCATAGATGGATGGACCAAATGCACAAAACAAGATGTGCAAGGCTTTGCAATTAAGCTCCATCTTCTTGCGATCATCGGCACTCCACTCCGCTTTATTTCTTTTAGGCACGAACGGGCCATCTTCAACTACATCACATAGCTTGTAATCTTTTGATTTGATGAAGAACTTCATCTTTGTCTTCCAATGGGCATAGTGGTCTCCGTCGAAGAAAGGCGGTTTGTCGATGGATTGCGCCATTTGAGCCGGTTGATGAAATAGTGATCGAGCTTGCCGGATCTTCTCAATAGGATGTTAATCCTCACCAATTGAGCCAAGCTCTGATACCAATTGTTGAGATGTGTGGGGCTCGATTCGATCAACCAATTTAGCTCACCAAGTGGTGGAGAGGTGGATATTTGGGTGGAAGGGTTGTGGAAGCTAGAAAGATTAAAGACACAATGATTTATAGTGGTTCGGCCTTCTAACAAGCACCTACATCCACTACCTTAGCTTCCCACTAAGGATTTCACAATCAATCCACTAATTGATTCGTCCCCTTTTCTAGGATTAGGAGGAAACCCTTACAACCGATCAAGCTTCTACCCAAGCCTTGATCAAACCCTCTTTTACAAAGAGAAACAAGAAAGCAAACTTAAACCCTCTAATAGGTGTTTGTTTGCACAATGAAGCACTCACCCAAAACCTAAAACACTTGAGCAAATTTGACAATTTTAGCTCACTAGTGTTTGTCTATACAAGAAATGACACTTTAAGCACTAAGACAATTTCTTGATCATTTGTTGATTGACAATTGAAGCATTAGCCTTCTCTTGATGCTTGGAGGTCCCTTTTATACTCCCAATTGAGTTTGTAGCCGTTACTAGCCGTTGGGATCAAATTGGAGCCGTTGAGGACTTTAATTCCCTTCATAAATGCTGTTCTGCAGCTACCGGTATCGATACACGTGAAACGGTATCGATACGGCCTTCTTGAGGAAATAGCCGTTGGGCTCTTGCCAGCATAGGGTATCGATCCACTTGGAACGGTATCGATACGGCCTTCATATGAACTAGCCGTTGGGCTCTTGCCAGCCTGGGCGTATCGATACGCTTGAGGGCGTATCGGTACGGCTTGATATTTAAATGGCCGTTGGGAACTAGCCGTTGGGGTAGTTGAAATGGGATCGGTACGCTGACGTGGCGTATCGAAACGACCCCACTCCGTATCGATACACTAAACCCTCGTATCGATACGGGTTTTGACAGTGGCCAAACTGGGCCAAAAAGGTATCGGTACGGGTACAACCGTATCGATACTGGTGACTTGAAAACACAAGTTTGGCTGTTTAAAACATGAAAAATCTTTGCCAAAAACCTCTTAAAATACCTCAAACATAAATTCAAGTTGTTTGGACTTAAAACCAAGTTTTAAATTCTTTTCAAATTAGTCCAAAACATTTTTCAATTATTATATCAAAACATTAGTTCTACAAATGTGCCGTATCGAAACATGTCAGGGTCGTATCGAAACGTCTAGTGTCGTATCGAAACAACCTGTAATTTAAATAGTCGTTGGGAAATAGCCGTTGGGGGTTTTGACCGTTGGGATGTATGTCACGTAGGCGTATCGAAACACCAAAGGGTGTTTCGAAACAACACATGTATGTATCGAAACGAGTTCTGGCAGTTTCAAAACGTATCGATACAGATTATTCTTGTATCGAAATGAGTACATTAAAAGCACTGATTTGACAACTTAAAAACATTTCAAACATTGTCAAAACTTTTTTAAACATCCTCAAACTAATTTTCAAGTTGTTTTTGACTTGGAGAATATTTTAATTTCTTTTAAATTAAGTCTAAAATATTTTTCAATTATTATATCAAAACATATAATTTTTACAAATAGAGAAAAATTTAAAAACAGTGACATATGTACTGCTTTTATATATATCTAAAAGGTTTAATTCACAGTTTCTTCTTCAAAATATACATTTTTTACACGTTGCACCTTAAATATATATTGGAAATGAACTATATAAATAATATCTCGACTATAGCACATTTTTTTATTAATTAGAAATGTGTTATATTTTTATACCGAAATTTAATTTTATATAAAATAAGATAATATAAGTATTTTTAGCCATTATGCCAATTAGAGAATCTCATAATAATATTTTTTTTGTTGGCTGTTTATGATTTCTTTTAGAATCAAACTTTAACTTTTTTCAAACAATTGTAAGCTCCTTTACTTTATTGCCTAAAACATTCGAATTAACAAGAAAACAAAGATTGCAAAACTAATACTAACTTTTATAATATCCAAAATATGTATTTTAGAAGGAAATAAGCATAGATTGGATCGTATCACCTACTATACTATACTTCTTCAAACTTTACCCCATTATGTATAACAATGCAAAAAATATTCATTGTTGTATTTAATGATAACGCATATATATGGTTTAACGGGGATAAACTACATAAATGACCATCATATTATTAGAAAAGTCGCGATTTGATCATTTTATTTTTTTCGAAGTAATTAAATCATCATAGTATTAAATTGAATGCAATTTGACCACAAGCCGTTAGAGGTTAATGGAAGGGTGATGTGGCAGTTAAAAAAATAAGGGTATAATTACACATTTGGTCTTCATTACTTATACACTCTATTAATTTGATCCTAATTTTAATTTAATAAAATAAATTAATTATTTGGTGACACATGTCACCACCTTATTGGAGGACTTTAATTATTTTTATTTAATTTAATTAATTTTCCTTCTCAAATTAGGTTGTGACACGTGAGGAGATTCGAACCAAGGCTCCATTAATGGAAAGAAGGATGTGTTTGCCACTAAGCCAAGCTTATTTTATGATATAAAGTACAACATATAATATATTTGTTATATTACTGTTAATGCATGGAGAATGGAGGGAATGTGGTTTTAAGGAACTCGAACATAACATACTTATGATGCATAAAAACATCTAACCTAATTAAATAAATTTAATAATTAAATTAAAGTTAACAATATTTGTATATATTTTAAATTATATTTAGTGCACGATTAAAATAAAAAATTTAAAATCATATTAAATTGATTGAATTATGTTCGTGAGTTTGGATTCGCTAAATAAATTTAATGGAAAACTACACCGGTGGTCCCCTAATTATTACCGTTTTCCTATTTTGGTCCTAAAACTATTTTTTCGGCAAAATCGTTCCTTCTATTACATAGTTTTCCTGTTTTGGTCCCCCGACGTTAAATAGCTAACGATTTTGCTGGCGTGACATTTTTTTAAATATTTTTAATCATTTCTCTATCTTCTTTCCCTTCTTCTTCATCTTCTTTATTTGCATTTGACCTCGTTTGACTTGGGCAATCTTCACTTGTAGCTTTGATTTCGTTGTCGGAACTTAGAGAGAAGGAAATGATGCAAAATTATGTTGTTGACCTTGATCCTGAGGTCCTGGACTTGGTCGATACGGCTTCCCGGCAGAAGGAGGTTTCCCCGGCTAATTTATTTTGTATTTTTTTATTTCCTATACTTTTGATCATTTGTTTATTTGATTTTTGGTCATAAAACTGATTACAGGTGACTATTGTGGCAAAGATTTACTAGGGTGATGCCAGGGATAAAATATGTGAATCCATTGCAGATTTGAAGCTGGACTGTTTGGTGATGGGGAGCAGAGGCCTTGGCGCCATTCAAAGGTAAATCAATCGTTTTCATCTTCCTGGAAAGTGGAATAGGCCAGATCATTCATTTAGGTGGATATTTTGAGGCTCTAGGTTCGAATTTGTTGAGATGCACTCAAAAGAAAACAATTTCGGTTTGTTTTCGTAGTCCGACAAGTCGGATTGTGACATGAATTGTTCCTTGTTCATGCTATTGTTTTGTTTCGATTTCTGATATTCTGGTTTTGGTTGACATTAGGGTACTGATTGGAAGTGTGAGCAATCATGTGATGGTGAATGCAACTTGCCCTGTAACAATTGTGAAGGATCATGGTGCTCGTTGATTTTGATCGCGAAGTCCGAATTTAGGTTCCGACGAACTATTGTATCTTTCGAAAATAATTGATGGTCTTGATTCTCGAATTGTACTCAGATCCTGAGAGTGCTTTGATTAGACCAGTTCCAGTGGTATTTTCATGAATGAACTTTGTTTGGACATGGACATGTTCATGTTTTGCATTATGTAAGAATGTTTTCTCCCCAGTTTTAGGGGAGAACTAACTATGAGGATGCTACTTGTCATCTAATAATAGCTTGAATATAGTGAAAGTGGCATATGTTTCATATGTTTTGCATAGTCTGAAATATTTGATTTTTCATGGATTTTGCTTTACGAATAGAAGAACCTCTGTTATTTGTGGACTCTTTCTTTTTGGATTTTGGGGAGAGGAAGGGGTTGGGGAAGAGGTGTTGGTTAAGACTGTTTTTGAATGAGGTTAATGTACCAACTTTAAGTCTCATTTGTTCTTAAATGGTGAATAAAATAAAGAAGATGAAGAAGAAGGAAAAGAAGAGAGAGAAGAAAGAGAAATGATTAAAAATATTAAAAAATATTTAAAAATGCCACATCAGTAAAACCGTTAGCTATTTAACGTCGGGGGACCAAAACGGGAAAGCCATGTAACAGAAGGAACGGTTTTGCCAAAAAAAATAGTTTTGGGACCAAAATAGGAAAACGGTAATAATTAGGGGACCACCGATGTAGTTTTCCCTAAATTTAATTTTTTTAATCGTGCACTAAATACAATAATTTTAATTTAATTATTAAATTTATTTAATTAGGTTAAATGTTTTTATGCATCATAAGTATGTTACGTTCGAGTTCCCTAAAATCACATTTCCTCCATTTTCCATACATTAACAGTAATATAACATATTTATTATATGTTGTACTTTATATCACAAAAATAAGTTGCCCTAGTGGCAAGCACATGCTTCTTTCCACCAAGGGAGCCTTGGCTTGAATCCCCTAAGCCCTAATTTTGTTACTTTCAATTTTTTCAGGCATTAGTAACAATATAAACATACACTATATGTGGTACTTCATATCACAAAAGTAAGTTTGGCCTAGTGGCAAGCCCAGCTTCTTCATACCAATCCAACATTGGTTTAAATCCTCCTAGGCTCCTACCCCCAATTCTTTGCTTGTAATTTTTATTCTCCAATCATATGACATGTGTCACAACTTGATTTGAGGCGGGAAATTAATTAATTAAATTAAATGAAAATAATTAAAGTCCTCCTATAATGTGGTGACATGTGTCATCAAATAATTAAATAATAATTTATTTTATTAAATTAAAATTAGGATCAAATTAATAGAGTGTATAAGTAATGAGGACCAAATGTGTAATTCTACCTTTATTTTTTTTAACTGCCACATCACTTTTTCGTTAACCTCAAACGGCTGGTGGTCAAATTGCATCCATTTAAAAGTATGGTGGTTTAATTGCTTCAAAAAAAAGTAAGGTGGTCAAATCGCGACTTTTCTAATAATATGATGGTCATTTATGTGGTTTACCCAGTTTAATGGTACTATTTACTTCGGATTTATTAATTGACCGAGTGGTTAATCATGTTTATATTATCTTATTTTGTATAAATTTAAATCCTCATATTTGTCTCAAGACTGTATATATCTCTCTATTTAATGAAAAAAATGAAGTTAGTTAGCAACTTTAATTATTATTTTTTACATCATGTTATTATGTAGTGAGTTAAAAATGTATTTTTAAAAAATTAATTTTTGACTTATTGACCGATTAATCTAGATTAAGTGTTGTAGAGATCAGATATAGAGGCGCCATTGCTAGCACAATCCACGCATTTACGCATTTGTTTTGTTTTATTTTATTTTTAATAATTCCTACTTAAAGGAGGGGAGAATGAATTTGCTCCTAATGAGTATCGAATTTTTTTATTTTCTTTGTCCACAAAACTTATTGATTTTTTTAGTAAAAATTTTTCAATTTGACTCATAATTATTTAAAATTTATTATTGATAAAAACATAAAAAAAATATTTTTAAAAACCTAAAATCGATTAATTTTTAAATATATATTTTATAAAATTTCATTATTTAAAATATTTAATATAATTATAATCAACTTTTAAAGTTTTTTTTTAATTTAAAAGGGTCAATGAGTGACACTCTTCATATGACGGAGAGAGTAATATTTATCGTATATATTCCCACCCTTCAATCGCAAAAGAACATTTCTAAATAGATATTGTTTTAACATAAACATACAAATTAAAATGATTAATTACATATAGATGACGATGGTTATTTCTCTTTCGATCTATGCTACTTTCGTTTTGATTTGTTGTCTATGTTTCAGGCCCGTGAGATCATTTTAATAATAACATTATTTTTAAGTTTCGAATTTAATTTTTTTAGAATTATAATTTATTTTATCATTGCTTTTAATGTTTATTGGTTTTTTAAAAAATAATATTGTAATATAGTTGTAAATGTTTTCTTATAAATATTCTATCACATGCTACGTTTGAAAATCACATAAGGTGGAAGAACTTAATTTTTACATGAGCGCCGTTTGAAAGTAGTTTGTCAAAAGATAAAAAAAAATAATATAAATCTAAATGTGATATTAAAAAATCGAGTAAAAATTAATAATTGTTCAAAAATAAATAAAAAAATATTCTTTCACCTTATCCATACTAAAATAGAGGGACTAAAAGTTACAAAGTAAAATTAGTTTATTTTTAATTTATGTGTTAAAATTTAAGTTTAACAGTCAAGTAAGTGCCTAAACTATATTTTTTTTTGAAATAGGTGTTTGGACTATATTTGGGCCAGATAGGTACCTAACGTTTTATTTCATAATTCATTTAATATTTTTCCGTAACATACACTATTTTCCCCGTTCTCCAATGAAACTCGAACACATTGCATGATTTATCATTTTTCGAAATTAAAATATGAAAATAATAAAATAAAATAATAAAATACATTAATTAACCCAACAATCTTTAATTTTTCTAAAAACCCCAACCCTAATCTTAAATTCCTAAATTCCTCCACTCCGGCCACTAATTCAACCACCACTAGCCACCATTGTCTTCATCGGACCCTCTCTACCGAAAGCTCCATCATCTCGTCACCAAAAATTGACAAATGAACCGTCGATTTTTTCGTCTACGAACACCCAACAATGAAAAAAAAGAGAGGTCGATTGGAGTTCGATCGACGACTAGAGGGTGGGGAATGTCGAACGGCGAGGTACCCAACACTTGAGCGGTGAACGGTGACCACCGACGTGTTGGGGATGTCGGACGGTGATGGAGATGTGATTTAGGGGGTTTGATTGAAAAGAAAGTAAAATTTATGGTTTTTTAAAAAAATAGATTTTTAAAGAAATTTAGAAATTAAAAATTAAAAATAGGCCACATGTCATGTTTTGATTGGATGACAGAATTCTTTTAACGATCGTTTACAACAAAACCTTAAATGAATCACAGAATAAAGCATTAGGCACTTATTTAGCCTAAAATATAGTTTAGGCACCTATTTCAAAATAGGCTTAATACACATTTCCCCCCTAAATTTTATATGTTTTCCCATCTTGCCTCTTAAAGTTTATTTTGACCACTTTTCCCTCTAATGTTAACGACGTCGTTACCCATATTGCCCCCTAACATTAAAAAAATATGTTCTGACCAATCAGAATGTGCCGTCATTTTTTTAAAAGTTTTAAAATAAAAAATAAAATAAATATATTAAAATTTTATTAATTTAATTATATTTCCCAAGATGACCTCATCTTCTTCCCCATAGTCACCATCCAAAATACCCAAAAATTTGTTCGACATTTCACTTTCAAACCCTCTTTATTTAGTGCTTATAAATGAAGCAACAAACCAGTTGCAAAAAATCAAAGCCTCACATTTTATTTGATCTTAAAAACTCAAACAGAAACAAAAGAAAAACCCAATTCAATTCAAGTTATAGGCAACACATTGTAATAATGTGTTAGGTTGTAGTTTATGTTTCCACTCACCTTTTTATAACTATTTTTTTTACCAGTAGAAAAGAATCCTGGATAGTGAAGAATGGAATAAAGCAAAAAAACGTTACTGCTTTGTGTAAAACAAGAGAGTCGTTTGTTGATATTCTTTTTTGGTGCCATGAAGAAATGTGAAAGAAGAATGGAAACAGAAGGTTAGGGAAGTTTATTATTATTTTATTTTATTTTTAATTTTTTTATATATTAAACTATAAATAAGAAGAAAAAATTAGGTGACGTGGCGTGTTTTGATTGGTCAGCGCAATTTTTTTTAACGGTGTTAATTTTTGAGGCAATATGGGTAACGACGAAAATGTTAGGGGGCAAAAGTAGGGAAAACGTAATTTATGGAGCAAGTTGAGAAAACATATAAAATTTAGGGAGGGGAAAAGTGTATTAAGCCAAAAAAAAAAGTATAGTTTAAACACTAATTTAACAGTTAAGCCTAAAATTTACTGAAACATGAATAACAAATAGTACTCTTACCAAAGGACACATACATTATATGTATTTGAATTCGGGTCTTTTATAACCATTGCGTTCATTAAAAGAATATATATAAAGCGGTATAAAATTATAAAGGTCATGTAAAGTGTGAAAGTTAATTCGTTATGTTAACTTATTTTAGTAACTGTTTATGAATCAAATTTAGGCAAAAGTCACAATTCCAATCACAAAAGTTGCTAGAAAAAATGACAGATCTCAGCAAAGTTTGAACATGGAAACGGAAAAGTTGTGGTGACCAACAAAAACCAAATGAGAAATGTTTGGTGTTCCTGCCAAATGCCCCCTTAACCACTAACGGTTTGTTTCACTTTCTTACAATAAAATAAAACAACCTCGTCCTTCAATTTTCTAAATCAATTCCTCTTTATGAGCAGCCTTGGTCCACTCCAAGGCACCTAAAATGACCGCCATGAAAACACTACCATTTCTTAGGGAGAGCTCGGGCTACTTCCTATCGCTTTTCGTCATCGTTTCTCTTGTTTTTTCTTCGTCGCCGTCGTCGTCTTTCACTCAAGCCCTTTCCGACTCCGAGGTCGCATTCATAGCTCGTCGCCAGCTCTTGCATCTCGAAGAGAGTGATGATTTGGCCGATGATTATGAATCTAATGTGAAGGTTAATTTCACGTTTGAGAATTCCGGGCTCAAACGTGCTTACATTGCATTTCAAGCATTGAAAAGTGCTATGTACTCGGACCCTTTTAACACCACGCAGAACTGGCAAGGTCCTAAGGTTTGTGATTACGAAGGGGTTTTTTGTGCACCCTCCCTCAAAGATCCCAACTTGACGGTCGTCGCCGGCATTGATATTAACCATGCCGACATCGCCGGATATCTGCCTGTCGAGATGGGCCTATTGACCGATTTGGCTTTGTTTCATATAAACACGAATCGATTTTGTGGGATCATTCCCAAGAGTTTCTCCAAGCTTACTCTGCTTTATGAATTGGATGTTAGTAACAATCGTTTCGTTGGTCCATTCCCGAAAGTTGTTACATCAATGACCTCGCTTAAGTTCCTTGATTTAAGGTACAACAATTTCGAAGGCGAATTGCCTTCGGAATTGTTCGAAAAGGACTTGGATGCATTGTTCTTGAACAACAATCGGTTCGAGTCGAACATTCCGGAGACATTAGGCTCTTCTCCGGCCTCGGTCATCGTCGTTGCCAATAACAAGCTTTCGGGTTGTATTCCGAACAGCATCGGCAAGATGTGCAACACGTTGAACGAGATTGTGTTCCAAAACAACAATCTCAAGGGGTGCTTGCCGATGGAGATTGGGAATCTTGGAAATGTAACGGTTTTGGACATCGCTTCGAACAGTTTCAACGGTGTTTTGGCGAAGACATTTAAAGGGCTAGGCAAAATTGAAGAACTTGATGTAGCGTATAACATGTTGGCCGGTTTCGTGTCGGACGACGTGTGCCGGTTGCCGAGCTTAAAGAACTTTAGGTTTTCTTACAACTACTTCAATGGCGAGGCTGAATCTTGTCTACCATCCAAGGGGAAGGACGTCGACTTCGACGATGTTGGCAATTGTATACCCGATAGGCCTGAACAGAAGGCAGCTCAAAAATGTCAACAAGTGGTAAGCCGACCGGTCGAATGCAGTAAGTCAAAATGTGGTGGCGGTGGCGGTCAATCACCGCCGAAGCCGCAACCCCCTAAACCGAAACCACCTCCTACGCCTAAACCAACAGATGATGATGACTCTTATGACCAATCACCTGTTAACAGGCAGCGGCCTCCAGTTCCACCACCACAATCGCCGCCGCCACCAGTAAAGCCTCCTCCAATTCCACCACCACAATCACCGCCACCAGTTGTTAAGCCTCCCATCCACTCCCCTCCTCCGCCAGTCAAATCTCCACCACCTCCGGTTCATTCACCACCACCCCCACCCCCGCCATCACCATCACCATCACCACCACCTCCAGTCCACTCTCCACCGCCTCCAGTTCACTCACCACCACCACCAGTAGTCCACCATCCGCCTCCTCCGGTGCATTCTCCTCCTCCTCCACCACCACCACCGCCTAAGTCTCCTCCTCCTGCCCCACAAAAAGCAGTCCATCTACCACCTACTATCGGTTTCCAATACAAATCGCCACCTCCACCAAATTTCCCGGGATACTAATGGAACATAAGCGGGTTTTGCTTGGTTTTAGCACATTTTAGTACAACATGAACATAGTGTTGTTTAGATTATAGCCTGTAATCAATCTAGAAAGAGAATGTTTATAATTCTCTCCATGCAGTACGCATCTGCAATATGCATATTTGCAAATATTAAAATTTAGAAACTTAATGAATTTTGCCAACTTCTCCAAAAAAAAAAAAAAAACTAAAGTAACAATTGATTAGAAGGTTACATCATTATCTATATTCCAACAACAACATCAAACTTTCTATAAAATCAAGTTATTTTTTTTCATTAAAAAATAAGGCAAGGTATAAACAAAAATAACATACTTGTAATATAAAAGCTCGATAAATGTGAAGAAACAAAATCAAAAATATTTTCTTAATATAATTTTGGCTTAACCGTCGAATAGGTGCTCAAATTATGTCTTTTTTTAGTTAGGTGTCCAAATTACTTTTTTGGAACCTAAACTTTTATCGTGACCTATTTAAGGTTCACCGTTAATTTTTTCATTAAAGGACATGTGTCACCTCCACAAAAATTCAAAATTATATTAAAAATTAATAAAATTAATAAAATAAAATAAAAATAAAAATAAAAATGTATCATGAAAGTTTCAAACATTTTCAAAATAGTCCCCAAATCCGACCACTCCTGCCGCCGTCGGCCGCATTGTCGGCGACAGAATGAAGCGCCCTCCCCTCGCCAAACAACCCACACGACGTTCGTCGCCCCTCTTGCTGTCGTTCGTCGTGAATCGTTCGAAAGAACCATTCGATAATTTCGTCAATTCGCGCGACGTCGGTTGATTTTCGGCGACATAGTAGTGGGGAAAATGGTCGTGATGGTCCGACGACCGATTTGGTGAGGGGCGGTGTGGCAATCGGCGGCGGAATCGGTCTAAATCGAGATTTAGATTTTAGGGGTTTAGGGATTTTGAAATTTGGGGTTGTTTTGTAAAATCTAGAAAATTGAGAGATTTTTTGAAAATTAATTAATTTTATTTATTTTTAATATAATTTTGAATTTTTCTGGAGGTGACATGTGTCCTTTAACGGAAAAAATTAACGGTGAACCTTAGATGGGTCACGGAATGAAACTTTAGGTCCCAATTTGACCTGAAAAATGATTTGAGCACCTAACTGTAAAAAAGACATAGTTTGGGCACATATTTACCTATTAAGCCTATAATTTTCATGTTCTGTAAATAAAAATCTGCAAGTATCAATAGTCTTTTTGTCTTTATTTAAACTAGATACTTTTTGATGTAGTAGTAAAGATTGAGTGCACCGGCTGCCACGAAAGAAGATCTAATCATATGAAATTGTCGACTTTCCTAAATTATGAAGTGTGACAAAGCACGAATCGTCAAACTATCATTATTATAGACAAAAATCGTACTAAAAAACGAAAACAAAACACTTAAATATATACAAAAAAACTAGAAAATAAAATAAAGATGTTATTTGTTTATATCTAAGACAAAAGAAGATACAAAAAAACGAAAAAAAATTGTTAACAGTTAGATTTAATAATTATAAAAAAAATGTACCATATTATATATATATTGTTTTAGTGTTAACAGTTAATTGAATAAAATAAAAGCATTCATCTAATAATTAAACACACGTTCTATATAATTTACAAACAAATTTCTTACCACTCAACCAATGATCATTGAAAAAAATAATTTTTTTATAAAATTATTCTCTTTCACCCCTAACCTGAATTAATATTAATTAGTTTTCTAATTGGATCAATAATAAGGATTAATTGTATATTAATTTGGTTAAAATGGTTAAAAGATAATCATACTAAATAATACTTAATGATATTAATAATTTTTTTTTTTGACAAGTAATGGGCCTCGTTAAAAACCCTCTCCCTATTAGAGAGGGAAAAGAGTACCCCACTAAAATTTATTAATTCCTCAAAATCCAAATGTCATGTTACAATGTCTATTCTAGGCATACACCAACACCCAGACTTGTACATTGAACAACCCCCTTACACGCAGCAGTATAAGCTACAAATTAACCCACCTCTTTTTTTGCCAAACCATCAGCGTGCGCATTACATTCACGAGGTATCCAACCCGTAATCCAACCTCTGTTATAGAAAAGCTCCTGCAATTCTTTGATTTTCTCATGCACCAACGACGGCGGGCTCGCAGTCCCTTGAAGCCAAGCCACAACAGTTTTGCAGTCTGACTCAACAACTAGCATGTACTGCAAACTCCATTCTGAATTTAGGAAAAGATTAATTCCCCTATACACAGCTTCAAATTCCACCAAAGCCGGGGCACCCTGATTAACAGTTTCGGAAAACTCCAACAACGTGGCTCCCCTTTCGTCGCGAATCAAACCTCCAATCCCCCCCTTATTGAGGGCTGAAGAAGTAGCCCCATCCACATTCAACTTCATGTATCCTTTTGGTGGTGGCTTCCATCTTGGTGCTTCCATCGGCCTTCTCTTCCACCTCAACCACTCCTCCACACATTTCGGATCCGCCATTATGTTAACTAATGGTATAGGACATTCTAAGAATTTGGCTTTTATCCAGGCAGCCAAACGGTATTTTACCAGAAATAATAGGTTTAACCAGTCCACCCTCCCCTTATTGAAAACAATATCGTTCCGAAAGAGCCACACAGTCCATATTACAGCAAAAGGAATAAAAGCAGTCCAATAAGAATTTCTATGAGAGCAGAAAACTTGCCAGCTTGTGAGGAAATTTTTTGGGTCTTCATGAAATACCAGTTCAACCCCGATTATCCTGCAAAAAAACATCCAAATTCGCCATACCAACCTGTAAGAAAAAAATAGGTGACTCACAGTCTCGGTATGATTTTGACAAAACGGACAAGAAAACCCTCCATCGACACCCACTCCTCTCTTTCTTAATTCATCCTTGACCGGGACTCTACCATTCATGACTAACCAAACGAATGCCTCGACCTTGGGTGGGGCCAAACCAACCCACACACTTTGCTTCCAAAATTCCTCACATCCGCCGGTACTTCCCACTGCCGCCCTGAAGGATTTCACTGAAAAATCCCCATCTTTAGACTTCATCCACCTCACCCAGTCATGGCCATTGTTACTTGCGGCAAAATTATTCAAGCAATTCATGAAATCTAACCATTGTTGCCTCTCCCAATCAAACGTTTCCCTTCGAAGTCGTATGTTCCAAGACCACCCCAAAGGACCTTTGTTCCCAACGTCCGCAACATAACAATTCTTGTCGATGGCCAAAGCGAAAATTCTTGGAAAGCGCTCCTTTAACGATGAGCTACCCAACCATACATCCAGCCAAAACCGTATCCATTTCCCATCCCCAGTTTGCAGCACCAAATTGTTCCGCAAAGTCTCTCCATACATATCATCTGCTTTAAAGGAATTCCAGATGCCATTCCAGACCCAAGAACCCTTCAACTCTTGGTTCGAGTCTGGCAACAGTCCCTTGTGTACATTCTTGTTTCTAGCCATTAACACTCTCCTCCATATTCCCTCCGTGTTGTTACCGAATTTCCAGATCCATTTTCCCAGCAAAGCGCGGTTCATAGTTTCAAGGTTCACGATACCCAAGCCACCTTGCTCCTTGTCTAAACAAACCGTGCTCCATTTCACCCAATGAATCCTCGACTTCTCCTCATTGCCCCCCCCCCCCCACAAGAACCTGGAAATAATCCCATTTATCTTCTTCAGCACCCCGCAAGGCATCTTAAATAAGGAGATAAAGAACAAGGGCAGGCTACTCAAGACAGATTTTATCAAAGTAATTCTACCCCCTAATGACAACAGTTTAGACTTCCAACCACCTAACTTCGCTGTGAAATTTTTTAAAACAGGATCCCACAATTTAGCAGAGTTTCGTTTGGCCCCAAGCGGAAGGCCAAGGTACTCCGTTGGGAAGGAAACAACCCCACAACCGATCTTCTTTGCCCAATCTGCCACTAGAGCCTCTGATAAGTTCAATCCGAACAGCCTACTCTTCCTCAAATTCAGTTTCAAGCCCGACATCAACTCAAAAACCCGCAACACCCTTTTCACATTTTTAGCCTGCTTTTCTTCACCACCACAGAAAATGAGTAAGTCATCAGCAAACTGAAGATGAGAAACTTCAATACTCCGCTCTTCACTTCCAATCTGAATACCACAGAACAACCCCTTTGACACCGCTTTCCTTATCATAAGATTAAGTGCTTCTCCCACAATATTAAAAAGGAGAGGTGAGAGCGAGCACCCCTGCCGGAGCCCCCTGGAAATACTGAACTCTTCCGTAGGGGAACCATTTACCAAGATGGAAATAGAGGCAGTCGCAATGCATTTCCATATCCAATTACACCATTTTTCGTTAAAACCGCAAGCACGTAGCACAAACCGCAGAAATTCCCAGCTTACTGAGTCATAGGCCTTCTGGAAGTCAATTTTGAACGCTAAAGCTTTCCGTCCCGACTTCCGCACATGATCCAAGACCTCATTTGCCACCAGGGAACAATCCAGAATCTGACGTCCTGGAATGAAGGCATACTGAGAAACTCCAACAATGTCATCCATCACCAAACGGAGCCTTTTAGCCAGTACTTTCGAGAGCAACTTATACATCCCCCCGACGAGGCTTATCGGTCTATACTCATCAAGATTTACTGGATTCTTCACCTTTGGGATTAGAGTAATAAAGGAATGGTTTGTGCCTCTCTCCCACTCCTTCCCGCTGTAGAAATCGTCGAAAAAACTTTTGATATCATCCTTTAGCTCCGGCCAAAATTTCTTCAGAAATCCCATGTTATACCCGTCAGGCCCTGGTGCCTTATTGCTATCGGAATCCGCTAGTGCAGCCCATATCTCCTCACAAGAGAAGTCCCTAGTCAGAAGATCATTCTGATCCGAACTGATCTTTTTAAAGTTCAGCTGACAACCACTTAACTCTAAGCTGTTCTTGAAATTGTAAGCCTTGTAGAAATGCTCTCTGACTGCTTTCTTAATTAGAACTGGATCGGAAACACACTGCCCATCTACCTCGAGGCATTTTATCGAATTGCTATTCTTCCTAGCCGAGGCCTTTGAGTGGAAATACCGGGTATTCCGGTCCCCCTCCTTAAACCACCGTGCGCGTGAATATTGAAGCCAAATACTCTCTTCGCGTCTGTAATCCTCCCAAAGTTTGGCTCTGAGTGAACGAAGTTGCTCGAAGATATGGATATTCCCTTGTCCATTCTGTATACAAAGTTCCAAAGCCGTTATTCGATTTTCCGTGCCTTCGATGTCCCTGCTGCCACTTCTTCTCTTATCCACAGACCACTGCTTCAGAGTAAATTTTGTTTCTCTCAGAATCCCCCCAATCTTTAATCTGGATTTCCTAAGTTTGATACCTCTGATTCTTCGCCTCACCAAGTCATCGAACCCCGGGATCTTATTCCAATAATTGAAAACTCGGAACGGTTTCGGGCCCCAATTACTACCATCGATCGTCAACATGATAGCATTGTGGTCCGAGATCGATCTGCTGAGAAGTCTTTGGCACACATTTGGGAATAATAATAGGAAGTCTGAAGATACAAGGAAGCGATCTAACCTCACAAAAGTTGGAGGAGATCGATTGTTCCCCCACGTGTATTTGCCCCCAATCAGAGGAAGATCCAGTAGTTCCGCTTCCGATACAAAGTTTCGAAATAGCTCAATAAGATTGGTATTAAAAGACAGCCCCATCTTTTCTTCCAAATCCAGAAACAGATTATAATCCCCCCCTACACACCAGCATACCGATTTCGATTTCAGAAAATCCAGTAACTCAGCGATAAATGCTGGTTTCTCCGAATCAATTGCCGCGCCATATACATTCACTAGACCCATAATCTCTGATGAAGGGGGAATTACCCCAAGAAGAGCGATGAACCTTGATGTTACCCGTTGTTCTGATACATGAAACCAAGTTGAATCCCATATACTCAAGAGACCGCCTGAAGACCCCGCTGCTGGTGAGATAGTAAAATTGAAATCCTCCCCTGTCCATAGCTTCCTCACATCACTTCTACTTAAATTTTCCACTTTAATCTCTTGTAAAAATAAAACTTTCGGTTTGTATTTTGCAACAAAGTTCCTCACTGCTCGTTGTTTCTCCTTCCTCCGAATCCCCCTGACATTCCATGATATTGCAACACAATCCATATACAAGAAATGAAGACCCGACGAAACCTCTCCTCTACAATCCCCTATTCAACTCCTTTTCAAGATCCCCTACTTTGTTTAGTACTGCCGTCCGCCCCCCTTTGAAAGAGATTTCCAGGAGATTACATACCTCCCACACCGATTCGGCCTCCAATCCCTCCTCTGAATCAAAATCGACCGTTGAATTATGGAAGTTCAGAGCTCCATTCCCATTCTCTACAGGCTCCAAAGAGTCTCTAATGAGGTGTCTCAGACTTCTCCTATTACTGGCTCGAAAGATGCTAAAATGTGCTGGAAAAACATGGTCTGCCGTTGGGTTTCTCGGAAAGCCGTTCGAGGCGAAACTACCGGAGTGCCACAATACTGGACCATCCATCGAATCCGGGACAAATTCTTCTGCCCCGATAGAAGAGCTGAGGCTTTTTTGAATAAGTGGGAGATTCTGAGTCTGTTCACTTGGAAAGGAACCTTTCTCAGCCAAGAAATTGATTGGGTTTGGCATGCCAATCACGTTGGGCCCCACAACTACAGGCCCACCAGGGAGGCTAGGTGGCTCATTTATAATACCTTGGTCCATCTGGTTAATTTCTTCATTATCCTTATTAACAATGTCCTGCGTGTCAGCCCAAGAATTAACTTCAACATCCTTGTTGACTGTTGGAGATCTTGGAGCCTCAACCACAGGGGCGGGAGAAACGTGGTTCAAAGAATGTTGAGGCTCTTCATTAACAATCTGGTCATTAGTCCGAGAACAATAATTACCGCCATTAATGTCCTCATTTCCAGACTCCCTGTTGATCGAATCATGTTCCCCAGAGAATTCTTTTGCCTCACTCGGCACCTCATCCTCACCGTGGAGATCGGGTCTCCTCAAATCATCGTTCCTGGACCCGGATCCAACATCCATGTAACGTGTACCTTCATCTCCTTCGCCCACAGAAATCTTAACACAGTACGCAAAACCCATCGAATGAAGAGTGATCTCCCTAGGAATATTTGTTGCAGTAGCTGCTCTAATAACAATAGAAGCTTTGTCCAATTGTTCCATTTCCATTGTACTTTTGCACACATCAATGAATGTCCCCCACCTATTTCCCAGTTCCTTGAAAACTTCCTTGTGCCAACAAAATAACGGGATGCCAAGCATGTGGACTTTGAAGAAATATTGAGGGACCCCGTCAACCAACAATGGCCCGATCTGATCAAACCAGTAGCAAAGTTCATCCTTTTTACCATTCCAAACATCCACCATTTCCTGTTTAGACTTAAAGATAATAACAACTGAACTATTATCCGCCCCCCACTTAGCAAGTTTAACGTTGATCATGTCATTACTCAGAGCTCTTTGAACAAAATCTTGCTCAAACATTTGCTTGATCGTTCCAGCCATACTACGATAAATCCATTATGTATCCTTTGCCGGAACACTGAAGTTTACCCTAGTTTCCTCTGTGTTTCCTCTCAACCATCGAGGATCGGTATTACGATCTTCCCTATTCTCCCTCGGTTGTGTAGGATTCTCATTCACCAAAACATCCCTGTACGTTCTAGACCCTCTTCTACCTTGGAAGCCCAAACGGTCCTTCCACTCCATCCTCCCATCCGAATCAAAACCATTCCCCGACCGTCTTTGACCAAGGCTAGAACCCATCGGGGCCTTCCCACCCTTACGCAAATCGTCCCCCTCCCTACCTGCAGTTTTGAAAACTTGGCATAAGAGACTTTAATAAGAAATCCATCCAATCTAATGTTGTCTGTAGCCTTGATGATCCTGTGACAATCTTCCTTTCTGTCCAACTTAACAAAAGCGAAAGTAGTCTCCCTATACTTAGCTTTTGTGTTTCTCAGGGGTATAAAAACCCTAGCTATCTTCCCATGCTTGCTGAAAATCTCCCAAAGAGTTTTACGAGACACCCTCCTGCTTAGATTGTCAATAAACAGCGTCCGACCATCCGTCGCCCTCTGAAAACCCTGTTGAACTCCGGCCACTCCTTCCGCCTGCCTTGAAGACTCTCCATATGCTCCTGCCGCTCCTGCCGCTCTCTCCATTTTAGTCACTTGAGGGGGTTGAGCTTTGTTACTAAAATTTTCCAAGCTAAGCAAGGTCTTCAGATAAATTGATTGTTCTACCAGACCTATCATAGATTTCTAAACCTCTTACATTGACAAGGGTATTTTTAATTAATTAAGAAAATCTTGTATTGAACTTATATCCAATTTATTAATGGATTAAGAACCATATAACCTATGTTGTATAATGATATTAATAATAATTTCATACTTTAATATAATCTCTCTTTTTTAACTCATCTTAAATTTAATCATAATACAACTTAAAGGGAGGAGAAGGGGGACCGTAGGGAAAAGAAGGAGAATACTCTTAATGAGTCTAGAACTCATAACTTAAGGAAATATGAAGGAACAAATATGAGTAGTTTAGCCAACCGACCAAATATACTTTTTTTTACTTTAAAATAATCTTAAAAAGCAACTTGATCGAAAATATAATTAATATGTATCTTTCGTTATAATCGTTTGTTAAATAAATCAATATAAATATATACATTAAGATAAAATATTCTTTCATGCAAAAAAACAAACAAACTAGTGTCTATTAACTTTTGGATACATTTATATTAGGGTAAACTAGCGAAGTAGTCACTCAACTTTTAGCACACTATCAGTTCAGTCATCATTGTTAGAAAAACTTTCATTTTAGTCTCGACCGTTAAATAACTATAAGTATGTGACTGAAAATGACATTTCTAAGAAGATAGTGACATGTGTTACCATCTAATTGGTCACAAAATAAAATCTAATAAGTCAGTGACATGTGTCACTATCTATCTAATTTGTCACAATCTTAAATGAAAATTAGTCTCCAAACCAAGAATTAGTTGTACATTTCCGAATATTAAATCAGATTCGATTCATAAAAACCAGATATTTAATTTTCGATCATCTCAAATTACTAGTAGTAAACTTGAACTTTTAAAAATAAAACAAGAAATAATAATAATAATAATAATAAATAAATAAATAAATAATACGACTTGTGTTCATTAGAAATTGATGTGGCCCAGGAATGGGAACCTAGCCAATGTTGCTGGACCTAGACCCACTGTAAACAATCAATCCAATTTACGATCAGGTTAGTGTTAATCCAACTTTAGTGGTTTAATTGCATTGTAAGTCAATGATAATTTTGAAATTATTATAATTAAGTTTCTGTTTATCTTAAAAAAATAGTTTTTTACTTTTTAAGACATGACATTTAAAATCAATGAAATTCAACATTGACCTCCCATTTTTTTGTTTAATTACTTTATAAAAATTTTCAAAATTTTAAATTAGTGAATTTAAATCTTAACTCTCTTGATTTTTATGATTTAAGTACTTCCTAAGAATTTATTCATTTTAAAATTAATGAACCGAATCACTCATAGTTTAATCTTATGTTGCACTGATACAGATACGAGGATAAAGACAAAAACGACAATTTGTAAAATTATAGGGTACGAGTATGACAAAGGTATGGGAAGTATAATAATAATAATAATAATAATAATAATAATAATAATAATAATAATAACACTAATAAAAAATTAAAGTAAAAACTAACCTTATTTTTTTATTTTTTTAAGCTAAGGTGAATTCAAGTAGTATCTATTTTGAATATATTCTCAACCATTTGACAATGCATGTTCAATCACCTTACTGCAGCTGCTGGTGCTCGAACCCGCAACCTCTAAGAACAACAATCGTTCCCTTAACCACTAAAAATAAAATCACTAATAAAAAATTAAAGTAAAAATAACCTTATTTTTTACTATCATGTAATCACGTTCAACTATTATTTTAATGGGTCCTACTCCCAATCATAAAACAACTCAAATTAATAAAAATAAATTAAAAGTTTTTTTTCACTGTTCATCTTCCTCACGGTTATATTCAATTTTTTTTCATATGATTTTTTCTCCTGAGACATTTTTTTCGTTGGTCACTCTACTTTTGGTGGTGAAACCGTCGTTGAAATTTATATCGAAACACACGAGTTTTACAGCTGCAAAATGATTTTAGGGACGCGCGTGAAGGTCATATGTCGTTCCTGAAACGTCTCAAAAAAAATTAATTGTCCCCCATAACTTTCAGTCGTACCTCGATACGTACGCTAATTGTATCTGTTTTAGGGACGTTTCGAGTACTTAAAGCAGCACAAGATTATCGTACACGTGCTTTCTAGATTTAATCCTAATTTCGTCCCTCGATAGATTTTATTCAGCTCCCTTCGTTCGAACTGAATTTTAGGCATGGTTGAACTTCAACAACCTTAGAATTTAACTGTCCCCCATAACTTTCAGTCGTACCCCGGTACGTACCCTAATTGTATTTGTTTTAGGGACGTTTCGAGTACATAAAGCATCACAAGAATATCGTACACGTACTTTCTGGATTTAATCTTAATTTCATCTCTAGATAGATTTTATTCAGCTCTCTTCGTTCGAGCTGAATTTTAGACATGGTTGAACTTCAACAACCTTAGGAATATGAAAATATCAGACATCCCAAATATAACACGTTGTTGTGTTTAATATATTATAAAAACATAGTAAGTCGGTTAGATTGATCAGTTTGATTATAAATTTTAATAGGCTTTGTCTAATTTGTGCCCTAGGGACTAAGGTACATTGATCCTCCCGACTCTCTATGGATTGTATCACATGTTAAGGATCAATTAATATTTTAAATTAAATTAAAAAATTTCTTTAAAAATTACATCTCATTTAATTAGATACAAATAAATTTTACTCATTAAATCTTTCATTCAATAATTAAATTTCTCTCTTATTTTTAAGTGATTTGTCTCTCCCATTAAATTCTAAACCATAACCCCAAACTCTAATCCTAAACTTTAAAATCCAAACTCTAAATTATTATTTTTATATTATAAACTCTAAATTCAAACCCTAAAACCCCAAACCCAAACCAAAAACATTGGACCCTAAACTCTAAATTACAAACCCTAAACCTCGAACGCTAAACAGTAAAACTCAAACTCTTGAACAATATACCCTAAACTTTAAATCGTAAACCATAGCCCAAAACCAAAACCCCAAAACTACAAATTATAAATTCTAAAACCCTTAACTACAAATTCTACTCTAAAGCCTTTAATAGAAGAGATAAATCACTTAAAAGTAAGAGAGAAATTTAATTATTAAATAAAAAATTTAATAAGAAAAAATTATTTGTACTTAATTAAATGAGGTGTAATTTTCAAAGAAAATCTTTGATTTGATCTAAAATATTAATTGATCCTTAACAGTAACAAAGTCATTAATAATTGTTTTAACTGATAGTAATCAATTAAACCAATAAATTTAAGGAAAAACTACACCAGTGACCATCGAAATAATTGGTAATACCTATTTTGACCACCGAACTAACAAACTCGTCAATTAGACCACCAAATTTATAAAATCAACATATTTTGACAATCGTTGTTAAAAACCTAGCGGTGGGGTGACGGAACTGTCACGTGGCAGTTAACGGAGAATTTTTAAAATTACACATTTAGTCTCTACTATTTACACGTTCTTTCAATTTAGTTCTAATTTTAAATTAATAAAATAAATAAATTATTTAATTAGGTGGTGACACGTGTCAACACCTCATTGGAGGACTTTAATTATTTATATTTAATTTTCTCCTCAAATCAGGTGGTGACACGTGTGACCACCTATTTAGACGAGGAAAATAAAATCCCTTAACATGCATTGGGGGTGGATCAAACATGGACAATGCTTGGGTAAAGGCAGTGGCTTAGCCACTGCACCAAGCACAAATTTGTGCTTTAAATCACCAAATTTAATATATCTCTCTTATTAGTTTCTACATTTATAAGCCAAAAGTCTAAACCCTAACCACTAATTTCACATATATAACCATAAACCCTAAATATTTCAAATTAATTTCACATATATAAACCCTAAACTATAAACCCTAAACACTAATTTCATATATATATATATACACCCTAAACCCTAAATATTTCAAATTAATTTCACATATATAACCATAAACCTTAAACCCTAAATTAGTGTTTAAGGTTATATATGTGAAATTAATTTAAAAAAATTAGTGTGAAATTAATTTGAAATATTTAGGATTGATGGTTATATATGTGAAATTAGTGTTTATGGTTTGGGCTTTTGAGTTATAAATGTAGAAACCAATAAGAGATATATATTAAATTTGGTGATTTAAAGCACAAATTTGTGCTTGGTGCAGTGACTAAGCCACTGCTTTTACCTAACCATTGCCCAGGTTTGATCCACCCACAATGCATGTTGAGAGAATTTATTTTCCTCCTCTAAATAGGTGGCTACACGTGCCACTACCTGATTGGAGGAGAAAAATAAATTAATAAAATTAAATATAAATAATTAAAGTCCTCCAATAAGGTGTTGACACGTGTCACCACCCAATTAAATAATTTATTTATTTTATTAATTTAAAATTAGAATTAAATTGAAAGAATGTGTAAATAGTAGGAACTAAATGTGTAATTTTAAAAATTTTCCGTTAACTGCCACGTAGCAGTTCCGTCACCCCACCGTTAGGTTTTTAACGATGGTGGTCAAAATAGATTGATTTTATAAGTTTGATTGTCTGATTGACGAGTTCGATGGTCAAAATAGGTATCCTCAATTAGTTTGGTGGTCACTGGTGTAGTTTTTCCTAAATTTAATTTAATCGACACCGATCTAACTGAATGAACTGTTTTATCACTCTAACTTAAGGATAGTTTGACTTAGCCCATTTTGACTAGGTCCTGGTGGCTGGATCTAGGGGTTTCTCTTTTCCCATAATTTGAGATGTCGATTCTAATTATTATTTTATTTAATTTAAAATCAATTAAATATATACAAATAAATAAAATAAAATAAATTAATATTTGATACAACGTCAGTAAAAAAATTTATTTTTAGAAACGAGTTTTATAGAGTGTCACATGTCATTTTAAAGACACTAAAAACTAAACCCTTAACACTAGCTCCAAATCTTAAAAGCTAACACTAAATTTTTAACCATAAATCTTAAAATCTTAAATTTAAACTTTAAAAATGCGACTTTATTTTTCTATCGTCAGTGCATTAGATAATTTTATAAAAAGATATTTATATTATTTTTAACCATAAAAGAAGCTAGTAGATCAGTCGGGGTCCAACCCAATGGATTTGTAAAGCAGTCGGAAGTGTGAACGTAGCTCCATTGAGTCACAAGACTCCAAAATCCAAAGAGACACACAGCCGAAAGCTACGGACCAAACTCCAAAGCCACGACTTCACTTTTGACTCTTTGTAAAGATAAACTATATAAATACTCCTTCGGATATAAGATGCTTTTTCGTTATCTCTCATGAGTCATGATTATAAAAAAAGTTTGGCATAATATTAAAATATCTCTATAAAATTTAATTAAATAATCATTTTATCTTTATTTTTTAAAGTAATTTAATTTTTAATATTTTATTTTGAGTCGAAATAGTTCTTTTGTGAATAAAAATTGTTAATCAAGTGACAATAAATAATTTGAAATGACTTTGCAGCAAAATAACACATCAGAAAAAAAATATATATTTTATATGATTTTTTTAAAAATTATTTTTTTGACTAATGTGTCTTTTTCTAAAGTCAGCATGCTTGTCTATATAACACTATTATTGCGACGTGTACTGCCATGTAGGTTTGCCACACCATTTCAAATCATTTATCGTTGGTTGACTAACAGTTTTTATCTGCAGATGAGCCATTTGACCCACAATAAAACGTTAAAGGCTAAATTGTTTCAACAATTCAATCAAACTTTAGGGGCATTTCCGATATTATGTCAAAAAGTTATAATAATTTAGTCATTCAGCTTAAAAATATTTCCTTTGTCCCATTAAAATTATGATAATTATTTGATATGCTAGCGGTGGAAATTAAAAGTTTCTATAAGCGCCTTAGTTTTAGGGTTTAGAGACTTAGTTCAAAGAATAAAATTTAAGGGTTTATGTTTACTAGTTTGGAGTTTGAGATTGTGAATAGAATTTAGTGTTTAGGGTTAGAATTTAGTGTTTATAGGTCCAAAACTTAAATCCTCAACATATTACTCTAATCCATAACCTTTAAACCCTAAATTCTAACACTAACCCTCAAATTCTAACCATTTGTCCCTAAATTCTGAACCCTTAAACCTTACACTCTAAACTAAGTCTATAAGGCCTAAAACTAAGGTGCTTGTGGAAATTAGAAATTTCACCGCCAGTGCATTGGATATAAAACATTAAAATGATCTCTTTTGATTTTTAAAATTATCTCATTTAAATTGTTTTTTTAATTAACAACTTTTAAAACTTATATTTCTCTTTTTACTTTTTTTTTAGTTTCTCACCAAACAAGATTTTACTTTTCAAGGACAATAACGACTTGAATTATTTTACATCACATCTCTTGTAAAATAAAAATTATTCCTTAAACTGTATGAAAAATTGATAAGAGACAAAATTTAAGGGACTGAGGATAACAAATTAGTTTTTTTTTATTAAAAATGACAAATAATATGACAATTAATAAAGTTGACATAATTACAAATTTAGACTTTAATTTTTAAACATTATTATAATTTAGGGTAAACTATGTCAGGTATCACTGAATTATAGGGTGTGATCTGTTTTTACCACCAACATTTCAATTGATCCAAACGTACCATTAAACTTTATTTTTGACTCGTTTATATCACATTGCCGTTAAATCGTTAACTCCGTGATGACATGGACGCTACACTAAAATGACGTCGTTTTGGTGCCGCTATTTTGATACTAAATGGCCCAAAACAACATCGTTTTGCTGGAGAAAAATATGTGAAGTTGTGCACTCAATGGGATTTGAACCCAGAACCTTAAGCATTAAAATCAACTTCCTAACCACTAAGTCAACCTAATATCTTTAATTTATTCCTAACCACTAAATCTTAAAATTACAAACCCATTAGCAACCAAAATAGATGGATTTAGAATTTAAACTTTAAGATTTTGGTGAATTTTTTAGTCTTTTCGTAAATTTCGTAAATTTTATATTTTTAAATCAGTTTTTTAGTTTTTATAATAATATATTATTTGTTTATATATTTTAATATTATTTGTTTATAATAAAATTTTAGGGTTTAAATATTATAGTTTAGGGTTAGGGTTTATGGGTTTAGGGATTAAGATTTTGTCGATTTTTGAATTTTTTAAACAAATTTTATTTTAAAAATTAGTTTTTTAATTTTTATAATAATATATTTATCTATTTAATATTATTTATAATATAAAAATATTTATATATTTTCATTTATTTATTATTTTTGTATTAATATATGTATACCAATATTTGAATATTTTTATATTAGAAATAATATATTTATATTATTCAGATAAAGTAATATTATTTATATGACAAACTACAGTTTGGAATATATATTATTTGTGCTTGAAATAATTTAGAGATATTAGGTTGGCTTGGTGGTTACAAGATTGTCTTGACAGCGTCCATGTCATCACGGAGTTAACGACTTAACGGTAGGGTGGTATAAATGAGTCAAAAAATAAAATTTGATGATAAGTTTGGACCAATTGAAAGGCTGGTGGTAAAAACAGGTCACTCCTATTGTTCGGTGGTACATGGTATAGTTTATCCTAATTATAAAAAATAAACCCTCTTATTTTAATTTGATCCTTCTTCTATCTCTTTTTTATTTTTTCTCTCATCCACCATCTAAACCAACTTTTCTAATTTCTTTTGTCTCATAAAAAATATGATTCGCCTCAATTCAAATAATTGTTTTTTAATTTAAAAATTTGAGTTAGGGATAAAAAATCCATGTCGTGCTTCACTACATTTCTCTTCCACATCTTAACCATCTTCTCGCGGACGAATGTACATAAAGAGTAGGAAAGATTTTTGCCTTTCTCAAATTTTTTGATCTAATACAATTTTAGGTCCTTGTTATTAGTTTATACGTAAGTTAAATTAGATATTTTTGCTCCAATTTTTTGAAATAAAATATTAAATGAGTTTATATTATTCTAAATTTATACTCTCTCTAACTTTGTTCTTAGTACTTCTCCCCTTCTTTTAGTTTTTATGTAATTTATTCTAATTTTTAAAGTTTTTGGAACCCCAATTGTCTCATGTGTGCGATCCACGCGTTTTCTATAATCCCTTCACTCGTTTTCTTCCCTTGAAAATATAAATAAACAAAATGATTCCTTGCTTATTTGGTTGGTGTGTTTGACTCTCTCTCACCTAAGCAAACCGACCGATAGCGCGCGCACACATCAGAAAAGAAATTAATAAAAAAAATACAGAAAATGCCTAAAATGAAAACAATTGATTGAATTTAGTTATTTTGGTATTTCTCTTAATTTTTAACGTTCATCTTGTAATACAATTATGAGTATTCTTTTTTTCCGCTTTAAGTTTAAAATTTTTTTTAACTAGGCTCATGTGCGTATCCCTGTTTTTACAAAAAAAAAACAATTGATAGATCCAATCATCCCCTTGACTTCAAATGAACAACTAAATTATGAAAAATTCAAGGGTGCCCCCATTTTAATCATTATCAGACATGTATATTACAATTTACTTACACCCACATCAAAATGTGTCCTAAAATAGGGTCATAGTAAGATGAAAGTTTTAAATTGAATTTGTATCCCAAAATTCTCACGGTCAGAAATGGGCACCACTTTCTCCATTGATTTATTTGCATAAAAAAGCCATCAACTTGTGCTTCCTAGCCGCCCATCCATGGCGGTTTTCTTTGGACCCTTTACTGGAAAGGAAAACAAAAAACTGTTCTTTCATGTCCGGGTTATGCTTTCCATTAATCTAACAAAAATTTATGTACATTGGTATTGAGTATTGAGTAGTAGATGGATATATACATGCACTGTTTTTCAACCATTAAGCCAGTCCAGGCTATACCATTTCTCTGCAACTTGAACGTGTAGGTCCGGCACCATCTTTTCAAGATTCCTCCACTGACCGAATACTTCTTCGTCGCATATGACTCGCCCTAGTGACTTCAAATTTGATAAAACAGCCGGTGTTGGTAGGCTCACGATCTGTAAACAGTCCCTCATGTCTATCTTTTCCAGGCTTCTTAACTTACCTATTTCCCTAGGTAGACATTTCAGGTTAACGCATTGTGAGATATCGAGGTATTTTAACCCGACTACCTCGCCGATGCTGGGAGGGAGCGTCTTGAGTTCCGGACAAGCGTAGAGCCTAAGTATCTGTAGTTTCTTCAGCATACCTAAATCAGCAGGCAATTCGTGTAACCGGTGGCAGTTGGTTATGCTCATACTTTGTAGTGAATTCACCATACAAATGCTTGAGGGCAGCTTAACCAGATCATCACAATGGTCGATTACGAGCTCTGATAGACGGGGGAAGATCTGGGGCAGGTCTAGCACTGATGGATCAAGGCTGTTACTAACTTTGCAGAGAACCATGGATAGTTTCCGCAAGTTCCTCAACGGAACGGTGGTGTTGGATAATTGAGGAACCGTCACTTTTTCAAGCCATAGGCTCCGCAAGTTTGCCAGATTAGTGAACACTGAAAAATTCTGAAGCGTTGCTTCGGTTGCGCCGTGGTTTATAACGATCAGTGCCCTGAGTTTGGGCATATTATCTATGAAAGGAGGCAGGAAGTATTCGTCCGCAGAAAAATTCAGGATGAGTACTTCAGCTTTAGGGAACTCCATGTGGAACCAGTCCATTTCCCTCATTTCTCCTGTCAATTGATGAAAATTAAACTTAATGACTGATGACAGTAAAACAACAAATTATACCCCTAAAAACACTACTAATATTGGAAATCTGGAACAAGTGAATTGTAATACCTGTATGAACCGAAACAATCCGAGCATTGAATGGCTGATCTGTGTTTTTTTCCCATTCTCTTGGAAGTTCGGTATCTCTTCTAGGCATAAGTAGCCGCTTCCGATCATTCACCTCTCCTTGATTGCTTAGATGAATAGCAAGGTCTCTCAACACATCATGCTGAGTAACACTGATTTCATAGTAACTGCAGAACGCATCTCCAGCCCTGCAGAATACAATTCCGAAAACAAAAATTAGCGATCTCAAGTCTTCAAATAACTAAAGCCACTCGAATTAAGTAACATACCGAGCATCTTTGACCAGAGTGAGCAGATTCTTCTCAGAAAGCTCCATAAGAATGGCAAAAGCTTCTTCCTCGTCAATGTTATGGATTTCAACCCACATGTTTACAAGAACATCAAGGGGGATTTTCTTATCCTCAGGAAATGATCCCAAATCCAAGAAGCATTCCTTTACCTTCTTCTTCAAGCACTCGACACTGGTTTCCATTCGATCGAGCAATTTGTTTTCATGAGACTCGCAGATCGGTTCTCCTAGTGATAGCCTTTTCCTTGCATTTATCCAGTACATTTCAGGTTGGTCTTGCAAGGAAGCTCCAATCACTTTAAGTGCCAATGGAAGTCCTTTACATTCATTAACAATCTAGCAAATCCAAAATTACACAAACATCAGCAAAGATAAAAGCCAGCTTAACTACTAATCCTTTAAATTCATGATTAGTTCATTACCTGCTTGACCAAAGTTGCATTGCCGGTCGGAGGAATCGACTTTTGTCCGAAAGCAGAGTGACAAAACAGGGACATAGATTCATCTTCCCTCAACAACTCAACTTCATAAACTTCACTAACAACCCTTTTCGGGAACTTGCATCTCGAAATCACCAGTGTTTTATACGTCGGGACCTTGAAAATCAGTTGTTCGAGTACAGACGCGGACCAGACATCATCCAAAACAACCAGAGTTCGCGGTCCACATCCCCACTCAAACTGTGACTTCCCTTGAGGGACAAAAATGTTAGTAGTATGACTCATATCCTCGCTTCCTGTAATGAATCCCCATATATTTGCCCTCAATTGTTCCAGATCCGGAGATTGTGATACAGTTAGGAACAAAATTCTGTTGTTGAAATAACCTTAAAAAAAACAGATATTGTTAGGTTTTAATTTCATAACAGGCCATTAACAAAAGAAGAAGAAGAAAAGAACATGTTGGATCACTTACTTCGAACTTGATTATCTCTACTAATTTCTTTTGCTAAAGTTGTTTTCCCTGATCCTCCAATACCCCAAATCCCAACAACGCTTAAATCATCTCTTTCGATCAACATCTTCGTCACCTTGTTTTTCCCTATTTCCAAACCAATTCCACCAAAAATCCCCAAATTAGAATCCTCTTCGGCTTCGATTCCCTGTCGACCCGATGTTCCCGGTCCAGCGTTCATCGAATCAAGCCGCTCCTCCAACCGGTTGAACCGCTCCATCGTTTCGAACCTCATGTGGTGAACGTCGGCTAACAAATGAGCCTGCATCGGACCCCTAATGAACCTTTCTACTTGTTTCTCTAACTTCTCCATCTTCCTCACCAACTGGAGGTTCTTGTAGACGTTCCATCGGCCGGAATTGAGGACTTTGTGGGCCAATTCGAGGCCGCCACGTAAGGTCTCGGCGAAATGATTGATTTGAGATTGACGGAAAGCGGGGAGCTCGACGCCGGAGTACTTGAGCTCTTCGACGATGGGAAGGAGTTCTTTGATGCGTGTGATAAGACTGTCCGCACTAGATTTGCAGAAACAGGATTTGCGTGAGATGTCGTGTAACTGATGGAGAAGCTCCGTTACGATTTCTCCGGCGAATAGTTCGTTAAACGCCATCGTCGGCCCGTTGGTTTAATCGGCGGGCAGCCTTTTCGTCGGAGAGTGAGTAAATGAGTTAAAGATCCTAAATGGTGAGCGCAAACTAGACAGAAAGAATAAAAAGAACCAAAGTGCCTTAAAAAGTTAAAAAGGTGTAATTTATATTAGGCTAAATTATCTATTTCACTACTTAACTTTTTTCTCATTCTTATTTTAGTCACTAAAATTTTATCATTTTTAACTTTATTACTAAACTTTGATATTATTTATATTTTGACCACTCGAATGTGTAAAAATGAGTAACGTGACCTGTTTTTTTATGTGAAAACAACTTGTTGTCCATTTCATTTTTTTTTTCACCCCTTTACAACTGCCGCCATCCACAAAATACTATTTCCAATATTGTCACGAAAGGAAACAATTTCCTTCGTTTTGGATAAAGAGCAACAATTTTTTGTTCGGGATTTTATTTAACAGCAGATAGTGAATATCTAGGATTTAAAAGTTAAAAAGTTCAATGTTAGAGTTGTTGAATTTGGGTGTTTTTTTATTTAAATGGACAGAAAATTCACGTTTAGGAGGAGAAAATAAATTTGGTGAAAAAATTTGGGATTTATCAGCCTACGACGATGGCGGCCGATGCAGTGGAAAAGGAGAAAAAAGGAAAATGAATGTATCTCTTTAGCTATTTTAGACAATGGCAGTACTCAAAGGACTGATGGCCAAGAGTAAAAATTAGGTGAGGAATATCTAAAAAAGTAGGAATTTGAATTGACGGGATGATAAATAATTGAATCTTTACGTACGAGGATGAGGACAGTGAAAGTTTTATCACCGAAATTTAAATGGGAATGAGGACATAAATTGCTATATCCAAACCGTAACTATATAAATAATTGTGAGGATTCTTGAAAAATATCCGCAAGAATCGTGATATTTTATAAAAAAAATAAAAAATATATAATTATCCCTCATTTACCTATACACCTATCTATTTTATTATCAACATTCCAATCCATCAAGATATTTGTACTTTTGTTTAAACCTTATTGAGTTAGGGTGACCTTTCAAGTAATTTACATTTTTTTTGTTAATTAAGAGTATATAATCTATTTATCTCCAAATTTTCGTCGTTTAGCTTACCCAAAAATCTGATTTCCCTTCAACCATATTTGAAGTGTATTGAATATATAACTTGTAAAATGAAACTGACTGTATATTTTAGTTAGCAAAATAGTAAAATTTGTTTATTTTTTGGGAGATAGAGATTTTTCGAAACCCGTAGGGATTCGATGTGTATGGGACAAAAAAATTCCCAAAGCATGTAATGAAGATTTTCCGAAACCGTCCCCGCAAGTGTTAGGGCGGAGTGGGGAATGCTAAATTGTCCCCGCACTACATGATTCCCAATCCTACTGATGGGGCCACGTCTCCTTCAAATATTAAAAAATTACAAAAATTTTCAATTAGGGTAATGATAAATTGTATTTTAGTCTCCTAAAAAATATAATTTATATTGTTGCCCTCATAAATTTAGATATTTTTTTAATGTCCCTCGATGAATAATGTTGAGTTCTGCCATTGTTTATAAGGATCTAAAACGAAAACGTTTTGTTGTGTCATTAAATCGTCTTCCATGCAATTACACCATTTGTAATTTACCAATCGAGTGACTAAAACATAAACAACTCAAAAGTTTAATAACAAAAATAAATAAATAAATTACACTTTAGTGGCCAACATTGTAGTAATAAAGAATATTTAGCGATGAAATATGTAATTTACCCTCGTATTAAAGAGTTTTTTTTTTATTTTAAAAATTAACATTATTTACTTTCAGAAAAAAAAATAGTTTTAAATTTCATAGAAAAATATTACTAAGCGATAAAAAGGCATGCTGTAATTTTTCTAGGATATGAATAAATCATTAAAAAAAATCATGGGTTATTTGGAAATAGAAGTTTCTTATATCCACAAACACAATGAACCAATAGAACTATTTATTTAATTATTTTTAAGGTAAAACTACACCAGTGGTCCCTAAACTATTACCATTTTTCTATTTTGGTCCCTAAACTATGTTTTTCGGCAAAATCGTCACTTCTATTACATAGTTCTCCTGTTTTGGTCCCCCGACGTTAAATAACTAACGGTTTTGCTGATGTGGCATTTTTAAAATATTTTTTAATCATTTCTCTCTCCTCTTAAAAAATGCCACATCAGCAAAACCGTTAGCTATTTAACGCCGGGGACTAAAACAGGAGAACTATATAATAGAAGGGACGATTTTGCCGAAAAACATAATTTGAGGACCAAAATAGGAAAATAGTAATAGTTTGGGGACCACCGGTGTAGTTTTCCCTATTTTTAATCATTTCTAGAAAACTTGTCCGCTTGTATTGACAATTGCGTTTTCTTTAATTAATATTAATTTGTACCCGGTCAAAATTTAATAAGTGGTGGGTTAACTAATGGGTAAAGCATACATATGGTCATTAAATTATTTAAAAAATAATATTTTTAACAACTGAAATTTTAAAAGTTACAAAATAATTACTATATCTATAAAATAATGATAAATTTAAGGAGCTTTTTATAATAATTTGATACATTTAATGACCATTTTGTAATAGTTTGATAAACTTTATAAATCTTTCGTAACTTAATTTAACGTCCATTTGTGTACTTTACCTTTAATTAATTAAGTATTAATCTAATCCGTATATGTTGAGATAATCAACATGTTATAAATGACCAAGAGAGAGTGAATTGGCAAATAAAAATTTTGTTAGAAGCAAAATGAGAAAATGGAAGAATTTGACACAAAAAAATTATAATGGTTCAACCTTCTAACAAGGTCTACATCCAATACCTTAGCTTCCTACTAAGGATTTTCAACAAATTCTCTACAGAATTTCGTCCATTTTTTTAGGCTTAAGAGGAAACCGTTACAAGATCAAAACTTTATACTCAAAGCTTTGATGAACACTCTCTTTTACAAGAAAAGATTGACAAATGATGAAAATTCTCTTAAAGTTGATAATTCCCCCAATACAAGTTCACTCAATCCAAACTTGAAATAAAAGATTACAAATTTGCTCACTCAAGTGGGTTACAAAGAATTTGAATATAATAGGCTCAAAAGGATTGAATTTGTTCTTGAATGCTTGGAAGTTGACTAATAATTGTTGATGTAGCTTCTGAGACTTGTTTATATATCTCTTATTTATTTCTAACCGTTTGGGTAGCTGAAATCATAACTATAGCCGTTGGGCTGTAATTTTTTCCACAATAAATGATGTTTGGTAGGCAGCCGTATCGGTACACATGGTGTCGTATCGATACCCGTCAAAAGAAAAAAGAACCGTTGTACAAAAAAGTATCAATACGCGTGAGGGCGTATCAATACGAAAAATGTGTTTTTACAAAGGCGTATTGATACAGATAGATCGTATCGGTACAATTTTTGCTCACTAAAATTTGAAGAAAAAGTCTTTAGAAAAAAATGCATAAGTATGCCTAAGGGCGTATCAATACGATTTAACAAACTTTTAAAATTTGGTATTTCCAACAACTTACAAGGCAGCAGTCAAAAATTAAATGCAAAGATCTTAAAAATCTTAACACCCCGCATTGGCATAGGCAAGGTCGTAGCGATACTCGTAACCAAAAATATTTCTCAAGTTGAATATTGTATCGAAACGGATGAACATGTATCAATACCTTTTTGCAATTACAATTTCAGTAGCCAAAATCTGTATCGATACATCCAAGGGTATATCGATACGCCTAGGCGATTTTGGTTAATTTCAGTATCAAAAACACATAAAAAAATATTTTGGGTATTAGTTTGATTTAGAAACAATTTAAGTTCAAATCCTTATCATTTGATGAGACTTTTCAAATACTTAAAAATTTATCAAATTATAAATTGATTCTTAAACTCTTCATTATATCAAAATAAAATCTAATTTTACAATATCATTACTACTCCAATTAATCTTAAAAACCATAGATTGAAATGTGTTTAAGCTTACAATATTGTTCACCGGATCACTTGATGATGGGTATTGGCTTTTTATTTAAAAATTCATTTTAAATAGTTATTTAGAAAAATGATTACAGTCAAAGTTATTTAAAAAATACCCATAAATCGTCTATATAAGGCAAACTCGTGTTCTACAAAAAACGAGTTTCGAACCTCGCTTTCTACAAAACACGAGTTCTGTATTGAATAAGTTGGTGAAAAAATTAATTTCTCGCGTTTTTTAACATGGAACTCGCTTTCGAACCTCGCTTTCTTTAGAACGCGAGTTCGCCTTAGGTAGAAGATTTAGGATTATTTTTCTAAATAACTTTAGATGAGGTTATTTTTCTAAATAATTATTTAAAAATGGATTTTTAGATAAAATATCCGGGATGTATTAATGATGTAATTAAAAAATTTACATAAGACAGAAAAAGTCATATTTGTAGAAAACTAATTTGGTTAATGTCTAATGTTGAAAGTAAAAATGGACGTACCCATTGTCAGTGCTCATTGACAAACGAGTGGCGGTTGTTGTACAACACAGTACAACTATTGATATGTCTCTGCTATCAACAACTGAAATGGTCACCCAAATTTATTATATATACTTCGAATAAAGCAATTAACCCGTATTCTTTTCTTTGAAGTAATTAACACTCAACGTTTTATTTTGAGTCAAATTTTTTTCGGATGAAAATTATTAATCAACCAATAATAAATACTTTTAAATGACGTGACAAATCTACATGTTAGTGCACACTTACATGACATAACTAACAATTTTCATCTGCAGATGGATCATTTTAACCCAAAATAAAACGTTGAATGTTAAATTGCTTCGAAAAAAATAAAGGTTTACACGACTATTCAATCAAACTTTATGAACATTTTTTGATAGGGTAAACTACACCAGATACCGAACTATGACCCTTGACTCGAAAATGCCACCGAAATTTAAAAAGCTTCAAATCTAACTGTGAACTTTATTTTTTGTCTCGAAAATATAACTTTGTCGTTAGCTTTAAATGTCTTCGTTAAGTCAAAACGACGTTGTTTTGGTGCGGCTGTTTTGAAGCCTAATTTAGCACAAAACGGCGTCGTTTTGCTGGAGAATAAATATAAAAAACATGAGCTTTGAGAGGTTTGAACCCCTTGAACCCAAAAACTTCACATATACACACACACACACACACACACACACACACACATATATATATATATATATATATATATATAAGAGAGCTAAGCTTTAACCGCTAAACTAACATGAAATTATATAATGTTTTACTACGAATATTATATATTTCAAACTACTTGAAATTAATTCAATTTTCTATGAAATAAATAATAATATAAATAAAATTAATATATAAATAATATAAAATATATTATTTGCATATATATATATCAATATAAATAAATAAAAATGTATTATTTTTACATATACATATATTATTTTGAAAAAAATAAAAATATTATTTATATATTAGGGTAAACTTTAAGGTTTGAGGTTTAGAGTTTTTTATATATTATTTATAATATAAATATATTATTTATATAAATATTTTGGTTTTTCCTAAATAATATAAAATAATATTAAAATAATATATTTTTATTTATATATATATTTATACATATATATATATGTAAATAATATATTTTACATTATTTATGTATTAATATTATTTATAGTATTATGTATTTTTATAAAATAATTTGGTTGAACAAAATATATAAGTTTATATTATTTAAATAAAAATATATTATTTTTATATTTTTTATATATTATTGACTTTGCATCATGTAAAGAATATTTAGAGGGATGACAACGAGGCAGGTTTTTGCCACCCCAAAAATTTAAACTTTTGACTCGACCTAACCCGAGTTTAAAGTTTTTTTATCCCGACACGATATAATAAAAGTATAAACCGACTCTGACCCAACCATCCTGAAAAAAATTGTTAGGATATTTGTTTTGATATAATAATATGAAAATTATTTTTGGATTTGTTTGAATATTTTGCAAACTTGTATTTAAGTCCAAACAACTTGAAAATGTTTCTAAGACTTTTGGCTTGTTTTTAAACGATTTTAAATGGCCAAACGAGTCTTTCTCAAAGCCCCGTACCGATACGCCTTCTCTCGTATTGACACCTTTTAAGGTTTCAGCTACAATAATTTTCAGTAGTAAAAACTTGTACGGTATAGGCTTAGTTGTAACGATACGAAGGGGGCCGTACCGACACGCCTCAAAGTGTATCAATATCTTTTGGTTTAAATTCCCAACGACTCTTTCTTCTTTAGGTAGTGTACCGATACTAGCACGCGTGGACCGATACGCCATGTTGTAGAAGTGCATTTATGGCTGAAAAAGAATTCCCCAACTGCTCCAAACAACCCCAACGACTAATAACAACCATAAAGTTGTTATAGGGTTTAAAAGACACATCCAAACATCTATGGAAGACTAAGAATCAATAAGCTAACATACTTATGATTGTAAAAGAGTTTTAGTGCTAAATTTTCACATTCTTGTATAGACAAACACTTGTGAGCTAAATTGTCAATATATGCTCTAGTGTATTAGGATTAAGTGAGAGCTTTAGAGTGCAAACACACACCTTGTGAAAGAAACTTCAGATTACTTTAATTTCTCTTGTAAAGAGAGGTTCCAAAGACTTTGGGTAGAAAGCTTTGGATGCTAGACTTAGTGGTATAAATCTAGGTTGTAATGGTTGCCTCCTAAGCCTTGAAAAGGGGAAGAAATTCTAGCGAATTTGGAAATACTTGTGTCTTATTTTCTTTCATTGCTTACACCACCAATGTAACACCCTAGACCCGCCTATGCATTAATACGGATCCTAGGAAGTTACATTAAGGTCACCGGAGCGGCCCATGATAAATTTCAAATAAACATACCATTAAACCTTAAAGATCCTAAATCAAACTTATGATTTAAAATAAAATTTCAGAAATCATTCAAAACGATAAAACAATTATAATACAAGTTGCGAAAATAAGTTTCAGACTCATTTAACCGAATACCAAACACGACACACATGCCACCTAGTTACTCAGATACCATACTCCATGTCAAGCCGAAGGAACTCCCATACCGATGTTGATAGGTGCAACTTGTCTGATCTTTTACCCTGAGATGGTAAAAACAACATGAGCTTGGGAAAGCTCAGTAATACAAAACTACCGGAAGATGCTATAAGCACATGCAGATATATGGCGGAGCATAACATTCTTATGATGTTCTAGGCAGTAGTTATTTCCATTTATGATTCGCTATTTTAGTGAAATACTATTCTTGAGGACAACAAGGTTTATTCTTTCTAAGCTACTGAGCATTATGAGATAGCTTATTGTTCAGAGAATCAACATGGTACCAGATTGATGAAGTTAAATCAGGAAGCCTAGTGTGTTCCATAAATTGCATATCAAACATGCATAGGTACATATCGTTCGCCTCATATGAACACATAACAGTTAAATGCAAATGTTCGAGTTCATACAAAAATTTACTACCCTCCAACCTTACACCAGAATGCAATTCCCCATGAACTGCTTACAGAAGGTCTTACCCTAGGCCTGAGGCGTAGGAGCCTACCTAAGGGAATGCCTTAGGTCCAGAAAGACTTACCCTAGGCTCGTGGGCATAGGAGCTTAACAGAAGGGTGTACCAGCTGGATCAGGGCTGTACCTGCAGACACTTCAAATCATATCCCCATAATATACCCCCAAACAGTACAATTTTATTCAATATACATAGGCATCAGAATTCAGATGACAGACATATGTTTAATCACATCAACCAGAAATCAGATATTTCAATTCCAGATCAGACATGGGGCATGCTATCAGATATAACCCAACTATGCTCTCAAACAACAATCATGCTTTCAACAAAATAGTCATGCTTTCAACAGAATAGTCATGCTTTCAATAAAAAGGTAGTCATGTCCTTAATTCAAAAATTATCTCATAATTCATACATTTCCATATCTATGTTCAGATAAGTACATTCAAGTGAACAAGTAAAACAGAAATGTAGCACACACGGAACACACTAGACAGAACAAATTTTATTTCTCAGAGATACCTGATATTTACAGAATGAGACACATTGAACTTTTGGCTCGAATTAGATATTCTAGAAGTTCATACATCATGCTCTTTAAATTCAAATATATCGTGAACGATTTAATCATTTAAGCTCACAAGGGTATTATGGTCATTTCGACGTTCATGGGCATTTTGGTAATTATACCAACATCGAATAAGCAATGGTTCACAGAACTCAGGTATCTTGTTTGCTCATTAGTTTTCTAACCGGACATTCAAGTATTTCTATATCAATGTCTTTTAAGTTATCAGATAATTCTAGGGATGCTCTAATCATTTAGGCTAACATGACATTTTAGTTATTTAACTATCATGAAAATTTCTCAATATAACACAATCATAATAGAATGCCGATTATAATTCTCAGGGGCTCTAACAGTTTATCAAATCTCTAAAATGTGTTTAATGCGGCAATTCCCAACTTTACAATACTTACTAACATTCAGACGTGAAAATTTTGCGTGTATCAAAACTTAACACCGGATGAATTGTATATCTGAACGGTCACCTTCATACTTTACTATAAGGTTTAGCTTTGAGTAATCAAGCATATAATCCTTGCAAATATTCCTACCTTACCTTGGTATGGTAAGCGATAGGCATAAACGAATCGTTTTTTAACACTTAGGGGCACTTTAGCCATTTAAGTCTTATTAGAAAAATTCAGGATTTCATTGGGTGTATAACCACCTATTTAATAGAAAAGGGTAATCTGGTCATTTTAGAAATTTGGGATTGAGCCACCATTTTTTTTTTCTGAATTACCATTTGGTATCTCCATCATTCACGTACTCGGTAGAGATTAAATCGTCTTAATCCCTCTGACCGTTACAGACGATTCATTCATTTCAGAACTTGAAGGTATAAACGTCATTCCAATTAATTAGACATTTAGGTGCTCGAGGGTACTACAGTCTTTTTGGTCATTACAATTATTCCAATTAATTCGCTCGTTACTGTCGTAAGGATCAACGTATGCTTACAACGATATTCTCAGATGATTCACCTTTATGTGTTATATAGAGTTCAGGGGAAAATCCAAGTTTTGAATCACACGAATTTGTACAAAAGTGCCAGAGTCTTTCCAATAAATTATACATCTTAGGTGGAGTAAAATTGCTTAGTTAGAGAGAATGCAGATTTCGAGTCATTTCTTTATTAGAGGGGTAGATTAGTCATTTTTATAACCCAAGGGCAATTTCGTAATTTCATAACCAACATCTCATACTCCGCACTCTAAGCATTGGTTCTTAGACACCATTGATAGAGTTTCAGATTTAACTATATTATTTATTACTGTTAGCACTTTCGATACTCCTGGTCTATTAATATTCTTATCCGAATATTTTGATCTTACTAATTCTCATACTTATTTTTTTGTATCTGATTCAACTTAAGAAGAGTTCACGAATACACTTCATCACAAGCATGCATGGGTTAACCGAATATCAACATGATCATAAAGCATACCAAGGGTAGTAGTGTATTACCTTAGCCCGAGCTACACCGATCAACTCATGAAACTTTATTCGATCGTACTCGAATCCAAAATGGACGTCCCACGACATCTCGAACACCAAGATATAGGAGTACCTTCAATTATACAGATTAACGTTTTAGTCTTTAATCACAGAGCCCTTAATAACATCAAACACATAAACACTTTTGGGGTCAAGGTCAGATTCGGAGGCTTTCGGATCATAATTTCGCAAAACGAGCTTCAAAATCGGACTCAGAACGTCGAAAAACATAAAATATGACTTTTTGAAAAATTTTGACTTTTTGTCAACGGTCAAAGTCAACGGTCAACGCTAACGTCAACAGTCAACGTATGCTGACATCACTAGTCAACTGGGTTGACTCGACCGAGTCAACTCACTAAGTTGACTCGGGCTGACTCGGACGAGTTGACTCACTGAGTTGACTCAGACCGGGTCAATGGGTCGGGTCGGGTTAGACGGGTCGGGTTGACGGGTCGGGTCAATGGGTCAGACCGGGTTGTTCACTAAACCGGTTCGGTCGGGTGGGATCAGATCGGTTCACTCACCAAAATTGAGCTCGTCGGCCGGTCATCGGAAAGCCACCGAAATGTCGTCGGTGACCCCAAAATACACGGTTCTGCCAGAAAAGAAAGAAAATTAACTCAGCAACTCAACCATTTACATCCACGAATCAGACTCAAGTCGGAACTTACCAAAATCGAGGGAAACGGCTGAACTCGACGTAACTCCGACGAGTCCCCAAACGACGGTGAATCGATGAGCGGAGGGAGGGGTTTTACTCGCCCTTGCACAGAGAGCTCGAATCTGGTGGTCGTGTCTCCCACGGACGGCGGAGGTGACCGGAATTGACGAAAATAGGTGACGCGACCTTTGGGTTTCTCGCCGAACCTTTCAAGGCTTTTTCATGGCAACCGACGGTGCGATTGCCCGCGTGACTGGCGGGCTTGTGCTTGGAGCGCAGCGGGGAACACAGTGAAGGTGGCGGTGACGGCCACGACGGGGCGGCGACCGAGATCGGCCGATAAAGACCTTAGGGTCGAAGTGACCTTTGAAAACCCAGATATCCCCTTTTTTTCAGATTCGAATAGGTATCCAAGGTAGATGGGGAGTCAAACCTTTAAATTTCCGATTTGAATCGAAAAGTAAGCTTAATATTAATTTAAAGAAGGCTAAAACCAAGAGCAACTTTAGCTCAAATGGTTACGCCTCTCACCCACCATACTAAGGGATGCAAGTTCGAATCCCTCTGGCAACATACCCTCTTTTTGTTTTTTTTTGTTTTGTTTTTGTTTTTTTAACCAGAGTGTTACAACCAACACCCAAATTGACTCTTCTCCATCACTTGGCAAGCAAAATAGTTGTGAAATTCAAGCTCCAACAATTGGTATCAGGGTGAGGCTAACTGTGAAGGATTAACATCCTATTGAGGCAATCCCGGCAAGCTCGATCAACAAACAATCAATCGGTGTTCATGGCGCAATCAATAGACAAGCCATCACTATTCAACGGTGAACATTATGCATGTTAGAAGAATAGGATGATGTTTTCTTCAAGGCCAAAGATTATCGTCTTTGGGAATCTTGTTGAAGATGGACCGTTCGCACCTCAAAGAATGAAGGCGTAATGGAATGCAAATGAAAAGAAGATGATGGAGCTAAACTTGAAGGCTTTGTACATTTTATTTTGTGTATTGGGACCGAGGGAGTATGTCAAATTCTCCTCTTGTGAGAGTGCCAATGAGGTTTGAGACAAATTTGAAGTGACGAAGATTGATCTACTCAACCTCAACTACGAAAATTTCAAGATGAGCTCGGATGAAGACATCAAGAGTATGTTCAATCGTTTCTCCACAATCGTCAACGAGCTAAAAGGATTTAGAGAGGAGATTTCGAAAGACAAACTTGTTCGAAAGTTGATTTATTCACTCCCCGAATCATGAGAGTCAAAGAAAACGACAATCATTAAAGCTAAAAACTTGAAGGAGCTCAAGCTTGATGAGCACATCAGGTATTTACTTACCTATGAATTGATGTCTCAATCTTTAAAAAATGAGAATGAAAAGAAGATCAAAGAGCAAGGAATAGATGTAAACATCACTGCTCTTCAATCGTTCACAAGCCATCAAGAAGATTCAAGTGAAGAGGAAAGTGAAAATGAAGAGATGGTCTATCTCTTTAAGAAGTTTGCCTGATTCATGAAGAGCGAAATGAAAGAATCCAAGCATGAATCGAAGAAGAAGATGAAAGATTCCCTAAAGAGCTATGAATGCAAGAAGCAAGGCCACACCAAATATGATTGCCCTCGCTTAAAAAAAAGTGATCATCTTCAAAGAAGGCATATGTGGAAACATGGAGTGATGAAGAAGACTCCACCGACAATGAGGTAGCCCACTTATGCTTAATGACCTTCCAAGAGGGTGAGGTAACTTCTAAATCATCTATTTTTAATTCCTATACTTATGACGAGTTACAAGAAGCCTAAGATGAGTTGGTGTTCAAATTTAAGGCTTCATTTTCTAAAAATAAAAAGTTGCTTTCAAAGTTGAAAATAGAAAATGTTTTGCTTTCTAAAACCAATCTTGAACTTGAAGCAATGTTTAAAGAATTTGAACGAAATAACCTCGATTTGCAAAATTTTCTTCTAAAAGTTCAAAAGGATCATCAAAGAGAAATTTATGACCTAAAAAAGGATTTGTTTAACAAAAATGTGAAGTTGGAGGTGGCTCCAAATCAAATTTTATTAAAACAAATTTTCATCAAAAACAATCTAGTGCCCATAGATTTTTGAACGGTAAATGTTTTAGAGGTATTTGATTCCCAAAAGGACCAATTACTTCAAATAAAAAGAATAAAATTATAATGGATTTCTAAGGGACTAAAATTTGTGCCACTAACGTCATTGGACGGATCCAAAGCAATTTGGATACCAAAAATTACTTGATTGTCTTTTTACAGGTGTGATGGAGTATTGATCAACAAAATGATGAACCAAGGAAGCTCTATGCTCACAAGGAAGAAAACTTGAAGAAGGAAGGCTTCACATCCTACCTTTAGTTCAAGTGGTAAAAATTAGTTGAATTTATTTATTCATCTTGATTTATTTCTTTTAATTCAACTAGTTAATCATGAATTGTTGGACTAACATTTTGTTTGATGCTTGAGTAAGGGGAGTCATTTTTCAAATTGCAAAATCTTTTTAAACCTCATTTGTTATTAAACTTAATGGTTACAAAATTCTTTTTGATATAACAAAAATGGGAGAATAGTTTGAAAAATTGAATTCTCAAAAGAAAAAAGAGAGCTTTTTTATATATTTTCTACAAATAATCTCTTTTTCAAAAATTATTTTACTAGGGGAATCACAAAAACAAATTTTCAAGTTGGTTTTATTATATAAAAATGAGAGATTGTTAGGATATTTGTTTTGATATAATAATATGAAAAATGTTTTTGGACTTGTTTGAATATTTTGCAAACTTGTATTAAAGTCCAAACAACTTGAAAATATGTTTGAAAATGTTTATAAGACTTTTGGCATGTTTTTAAACAATTTTAAATGGCCAAACTAGTCTTTCTCAAAGCCATGTACCGATACACCTTTTCTCCTATCGATACATTTTAAGGTTTCAGCTACAATAATTTTTCAGTAGCAAAAACTTGTACCGGTACAAGTTTAGCTGTTGTACCAATACAGAGAGGGGCATAACGATACGCCTCAAAGCGTATCAATACCCTTTGGTTTAAATGCCTAACGACTTTTTCTTCTTTAGGTAGCGTACCGATACCAGCACACATGTACTGATACGTCCTGTTGCAGAAGTGCATTTGTGGTTGAAAAAGAAGTCCTCAACGGCTCTAAACAACTCCTGAAGGCTAGTAACGACCATGGAGTTATTAGAGAGTTTAAAAGACACCTTCAAACATCTATGGAAGACTAAGAATCAATAAGCCAACACACTTATAATTGTAAAAGAGTTTTAGTGCTAAATTTTCACATTATTGTATAGACAAACACTTGTGAGCTAAATTGTCAATGTATGCTCAAGTGTATTAGGATTGGTTGAGAACTTTAGAGTGCAAACAAACACCTTGTGAGAGGGATTTCAGTTTTCTTCAATTTCTCTTGTAAAGAAAGGTTCCCAAGGCTTTGGGGAGAAAACTTTGGATGCTAGACTTAGTGGTATAAGTCTAGGTTGCAACATTTACCTCCTAAGCCTTGAAAAGGGGAAGAAATTTTAGTGAATTTAGAAATTTTTAGTGGGGAAGCTAAGGTAGTGGATGTAGAGTGTGGTTAGAAGCTCGAACCACTCTAAAATTTTAGTGTCTTATTTTCTTTCATTGCTTCTACCACCAACACTCAAATTAACTCTTCTTCACCACTTGGCAAGCATAACGCTTGAGAAATTCAAGCTCTAACAAAAATTAATAAAAATACTAAATAAAAATATAATAAATAAAAATATAAATTTATAAATAAACTGAATCAGAGAAGTTCCACCCTAAACTGAATCCGATCCGACTCAAACTTTTCAAAAATCAAAACCCGAAAACTAAAAAAAACGACCCTACCAGATCGGGTCGAGTTGAAACCCGCCAAATTTTAGGTTTTTTTGTCATCTCTAAATATTTCAATGAGACTGAAAATTGAGTTGGCATCCAAAAGACGAGTGGTTATAGTATGGTTGATGGCATTTTGACGTTGCATGAATAGAAGTATTATGGCTTGTTATAACTCGTCTCCTATTGATTTAAAAGAGATTTATATAAAGTGATGCATTTCGAGGATTGCTTATTCCAATGCTTAGTCTCTCTTTTTACTCTTCGTTATGAATGGTGTTTCGTTTTATTCCGATTGATAATTTAATACATTTTGAGTAATAAACTCACATTTTCTAATTTGGACAGAGTCATAACGACCTATATGAATGAGTCATGAGTCATAAGTACTACTTAGGGACATCTCAATTTGGAATATCCCTACATAACAAAACAACACTAGTTTGAGTCATGAATACTATTTAAGTGTCGAATCTGACTTTCTTTTTTAAATCATAGGAGGAAACCTCATAAGAGATAGTTGCTCAAATCTAAGGCTGGTTTCACTCGAAATATGATCAAAGAATAACAATAGACTCAAATTGACAGAAGACTTGTTTATAAAGAAATTCAATTTTTTTTAAATACATGTCTGTATAATTTTGTAATATTGTAATACTTTCTTGAATATTTTTTAAATGTTTTTAATGTTTTATTGATTCCAATAAAGTTTCAATTATTTCATAAGTTTTATTGTTTTCTAAAATTATTTTATTAGTCTTAATCATTTAAATTTTTTATACTTTCAAAATTTTTAATACATTTTTAAAATTTTTCTCTTAAGAATTAAATAAGCCTCCAACTTTCCAAAAAAAAAAATCAAACTCTCAAATTTTAAAAAATTCATCAAGTTCTTGAACATTAAAAAATCAACCATTCTTCATGGTCACATCATCATTCACATGTTAACCGTCACATCAATACAAATAACAAATATAAAGATACGATAATAATCAAAGGCGAAAATTGTTAGTCCAAAATATCCAATTAATAAAAAAAATAGTTCAAAAGTTTAATTAGATGAAAAACATAAACTTAATCAATTTTATTAAAATAATCAGAGGTCTTCTTTTTTAACACTTAAACCTTTGCGTAAATTTATTTATTATATATGGGTTAAGACTTAAGATGCACTTATACACAATGTAAAACTCATAGTTTTACATGTTTTTGGATCGTTGGATGCGTGAAATTGATGAATGAGATTAAATCTTTATTTTTTATATTTCTAAGTGATAATCTTCACACATCTTACTGTTAATCTTAGTCATTCATTTCACCTATCTAACGATTCAAAAACCGTGTAAAACTTAAAAAAAATTATACTGTGTAAACCTATCTTACATTGGATAGTTTATGGATAGTTTATTTGATGTTACATTGGGATTGTTATCCATTTGTTTGATGTTACGTCGATGGGTTTAAATTATATAATATGAGCCTTGGATTATTGTACTAAGACATCTTGCTTAGGGTAGACTTTTTTCTGGTTTTTATGACATTTATGATTGTAGTTTTTCCCATGCATTCGTGTTGTGAAATAAAAGGTATGATTAGGGATGTGCAAAATTTGATTCGACTCAAAAGAATTGAAATTTGTAACTTGACTCGAAACGAAAAACTCGATGCGCTCTGACCCAACTAGAAAAATACATAAACTCAACTCGAAAAAGTTTCAAATAAAGTTTGAGTTGTAAAATGGAAATTCGAATAACAAGAATAACTCAAATTTTTTTAATAATGAGTGGATTTATTTTTTAAGTTCAAGTCAAGTTCCTCAATTTTTACTCATATATATATGCCAGATATGAAAAAAAAAGTATAATGAAATATATATGCATATCTTATACAATTAGATATGAAAAAAATAAGTTTCAAATTTTCTTTTCTTTGTATTATTTTTTCGCCGCCGGCGGTCGTTGACCGCTTTGTTAATTATGTACATAAATAAGATTCATCTTTGCTGATGAATTTTAGTTTCATGTTTTTCTTGTTTCTTTTTTTTTTGTTTTACTTTTTCAGGTTTATACCATATCTGCTTCTATAACAGTGCTTTGTCTCTATGGCAGTTCTTTTATCTGTTTTTTATGATAGTTCAGTCTATCTTTTGATAGTTTAGAGTTCGGGTGACGAGTATCATCAAACTTTTTTGTTAATGAAGGAGGCTGAGATGTACATGTTATGATTCTCTTTTTTGTGGTTGTACCGATACTCCAAGAACAAGTAATAGAAGAAATTTACTTTCATCAAAGAACACTCAAGGCAAAGTAATAATTTTCTGAATTTAATTTCAGGAGTTTTTTCAAGTTTTTATGGTGGTGTTAGGTTTGGTATTTTAATGTCTTTCATACCCTTAGAGTTTACTGAATTTTTTTGTTTTGCACTGAACTTCTAATGTTTGAGGCGTGATTCCTTTATAAACTTTTCACTATTGAATATAATCCAGTTTTTTTTAAAAAAATATTGATATCCACTGGCCTAGTGGTCATGGTGCTCATCCGTCTCATCTTTTGTGTGGATTCCAATCCTGATATTTGCCTTGGGAATATTATTGTAATACAATTTAATCAAAAAAACATTCAAAATTTTGGCAACAACCTCTAGAGTAGGTGGTTAAAAGTTCTCGGTTGATATCTTTCTTTAAGTTGTGGGTTCAATACTCATTAAGAGTAAATTTTCCTCCCAAAAATTGTTAAAAAATCATTCTTTAACATTTATTATGTGTAACAAAACTTGTTCAGGCCTCCATGGTATTTTTAGTATAATAGACGGAATGAGAGTTGAATGAATAAAATAAGAGAAAAAAGTATAATGACAAAAATGAGATTTTGTCCAACGGGACTTAAAAAGTGGTTCAAGTAAAAAAGTGGATGATGTTTATTTTAAAAAATTCAGTTTCAATCGTAATGTTTGTAAGATGTATGTGTATTATCAAAATGTTTTAAATATTTATAAATAAATATTGTATTGTAATCACATTTAGCTATTAAATATTAACTAATGTAATAAAGTTGAGAAAGAGAAAGCTAATTAATTGAGTTGTTATAGTGATAATTCACCAATATGTTGACCAACTTTATGTAATCATGGCGATTAATGTAATAAAGTATTAAACCCCATACTTAGACCCATCCCTATTTTTCTTTTTCAAAAGGTAATCATAGTTTGTTTAGAATAAAACTGTTGTGTCCGTACCTCTATATATTTATTCTATTTTGGCTGGAAGCACAAGTAAAAATCATATTTTAAGTTAGTTAATTGATTTATTCAAAATTTTAATCAACTCAAATAAGTTTAATAATCTTTTGAGTTCTAGTTGAACTTTTATAATTTGAATTTTTTTAAAAAATCAATTAATAAATTAGTGCATGTAAATTTATATAATACAAAAATATTATTGTTTCAGGCTGACAACGAAAAATACATGCAAATATGTCTAATTTTATTTTAAAAATTAAAATATAAATTCAAATTCCTTAAAACCCTAAATCATAAACTCTTAACTAAATTTCTAACCCTTAAATTGATTTTGCTTGTGAAACACAAAATTTTCACTTTCTGTTCATAAAATATTTTCTCTATATAAAATCTATGGCGTAAAGAGAGGTTTGGGCAAAAATTAGAGGTTTGAGGCATAATTAGAGGTTTGACAAATCAAATCTGCTAATATTGTTGTTTGGTAAATAACGGATTGAAAGAACGGATTTGGGTGAAACCGCTAATTTTGAAAAAGCTCATAATAAGAGCTTTTTTATATTAGAGATTTGATATTAGAGTTGTAAAGACTCTTTTACCCTTACCAGTTACCAAAAATCCAAAATAACATAAATTAAATATTTTCTCACCCTATTTATAAGCTAATCTATTTACTTTTTTTTATTATCACATATTTATATGTATTTAAATTTATTAATTAATTAAATTATATTAAAATAATTATATAAATAATAAACTAATATATAAATCATTCAAATATGTTTAGAAAAGTTATATTAAAAATAATTTTATAGATCTAATTAATATTAATTAGATACAAAATATTGATAGCTAATAAATTATTCAAACAAGTATTGAATATCCTTATATTTCATTTTACTTGTTTAAATAATCTAACAATTATCAGTTAATTTTACCAAACACTTTTATACAATCAGCTAATACAATTCGCTAGTCAAATCAGCAAATGCAATCAGCTAATGTTATCCGCTAATTGTCAAACATGGCCTATATATATTTCAGTAAAAATCTTTTAAATTTTTTTAAATTATTCTCAAAACAAATTAAGTTATATAATAATTAATTATCAAGTTACTTGAAAGTTAACTAGGTTTAAACATTAACCAAGTAAATTATCAAATTTAGTTTATTACTTTTTAAAAAAAAGTTTTTAAATATATAAAATATGTTCTCTAATTTATGTGCTTTAACTTGAGATTTATTCAGATTATTAAAAGAAATTTAATTACGCTTTAATTGAATTTCTAGTTCTCGACTTTTTTTAGTTGAGTTTATCATTTGAACAAATATATTCAATTAAATCTAACTGGAATTTTTTTAAACTCAACTAAAAATTTAAATATCATTTAAATAATAAAATATTGAAACCTCTGATTAATTAATTAAAGTAGACGTTTAAGCAAGCATAATCTCATGTTATTTGAATTAACATTCAATCAATTGTATTAGCAGGGTTGGTCCAAGTGGTAAACACTAAACAATTTGGTATCGCTTAAGCATATATCGAGTTCGAGGTCTTTTGTACGCAAAAAATCTCCGCTGAAATACTCACCCACTAAAATTAGATCTGCAACTGAGTTATCCAGATTAAACCAGGCAAAGTCCTGAAAAACCGAGATGACAACCAAAAGAAATATTCAATCAATTGGATTAGACCTTATCTAATCTAATATATGGATATGCCTAAATAGAATCTTTAGAAAACTGATTCAAACAGAAACTAGTATACGTTTAAGCAAGCATAACCTCAGGTTATTTGAATTTAATCATCATATCATATATTATGAGAAACAAAAACATATTCAAACTCGTATACGTTTGATTTGTTCAATCATACAGTTGACAGCAATGTCTCAGGTCCCTTGAAACCTACTTTACAGCGACTCGGACATGTGTTCGATGAACTTACAAGGGAAAAAACAGTCATTCATGAGAAGATGAGCGAGAGCTACTGCTGCATGCCGGACGCTTCATCTTGAGAAGATGAGACAGACCCGCCACTACATGCAGCCGACTGCTTGGAATCCCTGTCTTTGCAAGCGCCCACCCGTTTTTGTCCAACATCACAAAGCAGGGAACGTATTTGATGTCGTAATGGAGAAGCTGCATGGAAAAGAATGCAACTAAATCAGCCACAACTTATACCGATTACCGAATTAATTGGACTGAGGTACATGAATAACCGCTGCCTTGCATGGCCAGACACACGTTTAATCAGAAATTTATGGTTCTCCCAAGTCTTAAATCGATGTGGAAAAAATACTAAGGTTGTTCTGTATGTAAAGCAAACATATTGTAGGGAAGCAAAACACATTACAATCACAGTCCATGATACTTGATTTTAAGAAACCAGAAAAGAAAATGAAGCAGAAAAAAGCTCGACCAAGAAGGAGCTCCCGGAACTTGCTATATGTTATAATTTAACAACAAGAACGTTGTTTAAACAAACTCCCGTGGTAAATCAAATAGCGAACTAACATGCATTCCATGAACCTCGAATATAGCAGTGCCCAACATGCAGCTTTCTAAGAGTTTCTACAGCCCATCACTACAAGAACTTTCACATGTCATCAGGATGCTGACTACCAAACTTACTTAAGAGGTCTTTTAACTCTATATATCTAATTAAAGCCATAAATTATGCGGAAAAATCCTAAACCTTAAACTAAAACTAGTGAAAAGAGTGGTGCAGTGCTGTCATGGAAAATCGCGACGTTAACTGTTCTTCACTACTTAGTAGTTACTCCAATGTCTTTAAGCAGACCCGGAAATGGATGAGATTGACATATGGTATATGGAGCTGAAAGACCTGCTAATACCAACCATAAATGTCTAGTTTTTTCTAGCATAAAGTACAGTGGTAATCAAATCAGAATGTTCAATTTTCCATGTCTATTTACTTTGAAGCCATATAGCATTTCATATATCGAACTCTCAACATATAATCGAAATTTAGGAGATAAGTACCTCAGGCAGCCATTTCTCATTCTCAGCATCAGCCAAGACAATGTTGAGCCAATCCGAATTCCTATTCTCCACCTCCATGACAAATTTAAGTAAGGAATTACATAAACTACATTTAGGTGAGTAAAACTCAATCACGGTCGCCTCCTTCCCACTCGCTAGCGCGGATGCGAAAGCTCTCTGCTCTGCTTCCCCTTGTTCTTGGGGACTCAATGTTTTTCCTTTAAACTTCAAGTTGCTGCTTTGAGTAGTACCACTAGCCAATTGGATAGGATTAAAATGATTGACCCATGAATCAGAAGATTTCGAAACCGAGTTGAAGGTATTTAGAACAAGGGAACCAAGATTTTGCATCGACTTGAACAACCAAGGACCTTCAAAGTTGCAAAGGTTAGGGCTTTTGGTCTGTTTGTTTACATCCCAAGGCCATTTCAGACAAAACAAATTTTGTTTAGGAGCAGAACTCATCTTCTCAAATTATGGTACTTTTTTTTCATGAAATAAGATAATCTGAAAACTGGGTTTCTATCCTTTTTGGCTCACGATTATAGAACCCGAGATTCAGAGCTTAATATACACTGCATTAGAAACAAAACCAGAAAAAAAACCCTTAAGTGTTCATGTCCTAGTTGCTATTGAAATTTCTAAAAACCAGTAAAACAAAGTGTAATTGTTAAATCAATTGGAAAAGGAAAGAAAGTAAGAAGACGTTACCTATGAAGGGTTGAATTCGAAAAATGAACTCCGCAAGCAGTATAGCGTTCAAGGGAATGGGAACAAGAAAACACCGACGAGGATACTGTAAATTCAACATGTTCTTTTCTTCTTGGGCCGGGTTACATCATTGACTTCCATGGATTTATTTTACTTCTTCTGTCTACGCTAAGGCCTTCTTGTAATTTTAGGGCCCAAATATAAGCTTTCTTATCAATTCCAACAATTGTTTTTTTCTTTTTGCTTAAATGGCCCATTGAACTCTAAAATATATACAAAATACCGAATTGTTTCTTAAATTTTTTTAGACGTTTTACCCCTTAAAGTATATATCGTGTCCTCTATTGCCTCCTAAACTAAAAATCGTGACCTCATATGCCCCTTCTGTTAAAAAATTTCTCACGGACCAATCAGAATGTACCACGTGTCATTAATAAATAAAACACCAGTTGACTTATTTTAAAGGATAAATTACACACTAGGTCTATAAAATTTTTATTTTTGTTCAATTTAATCCTAAAAATATTTATTTAACCCAAATTGCTTTCTAATTTTTATAAATTAGTCTATTATTTTTTATATGTTGATGTTTTTGTTCAATTTAGTCCTCAAAAAATTTATTTAACCCATATTAACCCTACTACTTTATAATTTTTATAAATCAGTCTAATATTTTTAACTTGCTGATATTTTTGTTCAATTTTGTCATCAAACTTTTTATTTAACTCACAATTGACCCCTACTACTTTATAATTTTTATAATTTAGTCTAATATTTTAAATATAATTATATTTTTTGTCCAATTTAGTACTAAAATCTCTATTCAACCCAAAATTGACCCATGTTTCTTTATAATTTAGTCTAATATTTTAAATGTAATCATATTTTTGTTCAATTTAATCAAAAAATCATTTTAACTTGAAATTAACTCCAATTTCTTTCTAATTTTTATAATTTAGTCTAATATTTTGAATATAATTATATTTTTATTCAATTCAGTCCAAAATATCTTTATTTAACCTGACATTAACCTCAATTTCTTTTTACTTTTTATAAATTAGTCCAATATTTTTAATATGCTGATATTTTTGTTCAATTTAGTCCTCAAAATCTTTATTTAACTCGAAATTGACCCATGTTTCTTTATAATTTATTCCAAATTTTTAAATATAATCGTATTTTGTTCAATTTAGTCCAATAAGGGTCAATTTCGGGTTAATTATATATTTTAAATATAACCTTATTTTGTTCAATTGAACAAAAATATAATTATATTTAAAATATTAGACTAAATTATAAAAATTAGAAAGAAATTTAGGTTAATTTCAGGTTAAAAATTATTTTTTGACTAAATTGAACAAAAATATAATTATATTTAAAATATTAGACTAAATTATAAAACTTATAAAGAAATATAGGACTATTTTATCAAAATAGGGATGTTACAGTCTCTTGATAAGATTATTTCGGAGGATTGCGACATTCTGTACTCCGAAAGATCGTGGGAAGGATACATTTAGGAAACTATGACAAAGAAGTACCCCGCGAGACTTATCATGCAGAGATACATTGTGTAAAGGAAAGAAAAGCTTGTTTAGGGATTTGCAGAAACAGAGATTTAAACATGCATTATTCATATTTAATGGATTCATTATTTTGTTTCTTTGTTGTTCGTTTAGTTCGTTTCTTGTTTTTGTTGTAGTAGGCTGTTTCTTCTCTTTTTCATATCTTGTTTTTTTATGTTTGTTTCTTCTTCGTTCCTATTTGATAACTAGGTTGTTTGGATTCGAATGTCAATGTCATAAACTCATAAAGATATGTATAGGACAAAGGTAAAAAAAAAATTCTTAGTTTTCTTGTATATTTCAAGAAAAAAAAACATTTCTATAGTAGATTGTCAACATATGCTAAACCAGAAACACTTTCAGGCATTATTGAACATTTCCATGTTCATTGTCCAGTTCCAGACAAAGTGTTCATCTTCTTATTCTCATTTTCTATGGTATTGGATGTAAATCAACACAAAATTTCTAACTAGATCTTACAAAGAAAATACTGAGTTCCGGACCTGGTCCAGCACCGTCTGGATTAATCATATAAAAAGATTCCGAGTCCTTTGATCCGACCACCCTCTCGAACCTAGCTCTCATATACGTCAATTCCCCATCGGTTTCCTTCTCGTTCGGGCTCGGAAGAACTCCGGCACCCATCGAAACACCTCGGAGTAGTTGCATGACATGGAGTTCGTCTTCGGACAATTGTTTCCGCCTGATCGAATACCCCACTTTCCTTCCATTACAGAACACTGCCCACACGAACTCCTCTAGTACTTTCTTCTTATGCGTCTTGGTTTCGCTCTCCAGCGCGATCCTCACTATATCGGAGGCCATTTCCTTTTGAAGCAAGCCGGTGAGCATCGGCAGCTCGATGACGAACACCGGCACGCTGTGGGGATCGTCTTGTATCGCTAAACAGACCCTGCCTTTGCGGTACCCGAAGATAGTGCCCGTTGTGGCACTGTCTTTGAGCATCGGCTTCCGTGGTCGGCCCAAGAGCGCAACCATTTTGCATCCGGAGGTTAGCATGGGGAAGAGCTTGAACATGCGCAGGAGACCGCCGCTGCTACTGGTTTTTTTATGCTTGTCGGCGGGAGTTGGACGGAGTAAGGATAGAATTGCTGCGGGATTGTCCATTTTGAAATATGGAGTGGAGTGAAGCGGTGGCATTGTGAATTGAAGAGGATTGAAGTGTGAGTGGAATTACAGGGATTAAACTAGAAATATAGGGAGAGAATGGGGACCAAAGTGGGGGTCTATTTGGTTTTCATTATCCTCTGAATCCTTGAGGTGGGGGAAGGGAGCCTACACGCTATAAGTTGGTTAAGAGAAAATGACAATTAACAATGTTACTTCCACGCTGTAGTATTTAACAGTCAATTCGATTGCTCCCAAATGAATGGTTTTATCGGATAATGTTTATTTTTAAAAATTTGAATTTAAGTAATTCTCTGTACAAAGTGTCTATATTTTTCTAAGAGTTAAAAAAGTATGAACAAATACTATCTTACATTATATTATATTTAAAACTATTAAAAATAATCAATTCGATTAAGAAAATAGTAACATTGTGAGGTTAGTCCTTTAAATTTATTTTTTAAAATAATAATGGTAAAATTATATTTTGACTCGTAAATAATAAATTTCACCCCAAAAAGCTTTTTAAAATAATAATGGTAAAATTATATTTTGACTCAATTAAGAAAATGGGAAAATTATATTTAATTTTTTAAAACTATTAAAAAGCTCTAAAAGCTACTAAGTGAGGTTCGTGCCTCCATTGAATTATACTCTTTCCGTCCCACTAAACTGTCACACGTTAGTTAAAATTATTTAACTTTGACTATAATTTATTTAAAAATTTTAATTAATTAAAATTTATAAAATATATATTTAAAAACTACTTGATTCAAGGATTTTAAAATGTATTTTTTTATATTTTTATCAATAATAAATTTTAAATTATAAGAAGTCAAACTTAAAAAAAAAATTGACTCAAATGTGACAGTTTAGTGGGACAGAGAGAGTATTTAATTTAATTTTCTAATAGTTTTAAAGTGAAGTTCGTGCCTAATGTGGAGGAAAGGCAGGAATCTCTAACTCAAAAAGTTCCTAAAGTGAAGTTTTTCAAAATAAAAAGTTTCACTCCAATCTGCTATTACAATCATCTATTTACTAAACATCTAAGTTGACGGATTTGACTGGTCAAACCTATAAAAAGCGCATGAATATTTCCATTTTTACTTCTTTTAAGATAAAAAAAATTATCTCATTCGATATGAATCGATTCAAAATTTATCAAACAACTTAAGTAGATAAAAGAAGAGTTGAATGGGATAAGGCAAGGGAGGTCGGACCACAACTTGTGTTGGAATGGGATGGAGGAAAGGACTATAGGCAACGTTTGGGTTTAGCATGTGGGTCTCAGCTTTATGCATATTTTTTTCCCAAAAAACCCCATTAGAATTTCTCACTAATTATTGAGGTTCAGCTCCTCTTCCCTCTACATCTTCCACTGCGAATCCATGGAAAATGGGGGAAAAAATAAAGGGAAGAAAAAAGCCTCTGCTTTTGCTTGTGGCTGACTTTTCTTTATTGTGTCCGGTCGTAGTCTCATTCGATCGGGCCATTTCAGGAAACAACACAACCCCAAACATTTCTAGTTTATACACCAACATTCCCCACATCAACATTTCTCACATGCCCTGTTGATGCCATGTGAAAAACAGGACATGTCGTTTTCGGACTGGGGATTCATCCTAATCATTTTAAAAAGAATTTTTAATATATTCGAATCGATTTTTCGAGTTTAAATACTAGTAGATGATAGCAATGGACCACTGAAATAAATTGCTCCTATCAAATTTTCAATTGGTTTGTTACAGATTGGTATGTTTTGATTCTGCTTTAACAGCTCACCTGGGCTCCATATCTAGGAGTTTGCTTATTGGAATTTGATGAATTTGGTCTGCAAACAAAAAAAGTAAGCTAAGAACAAGACTTTTGTCCAATGATTTAACTGTGTTCTGAAAAAAAAAAACTACCCCATCAATAGAAGCTAAAGCCGAAATGATCCGTTATCGATGTGTTTATCTATTTAACGGTCCAACGGAGATTATTTTCATCGAATTGTTATTAAGTATTTAACATTGTTGTATTTTCAAGAAATTAAATCCGAGACTTTAATTAAACTCGAATAAAATTTATCCAAGCACTTGATAAGTTTTTTTTTTAAAAAAATGGGAAATGGGCAGTTGAATAACTTCCATTGCTACAAGTTTTGGTAGTGGAAACTGGAAACCAGCATGCATGGGGCAAATCAAACTAAAATGCTTTTACATTTTAGAGAGAAAAAGGTGAAGTAAATTCTCTGAAAGGCGGCTTGTTTTTGCAGGCTGACTTTACCCAACAATCTATATTAATATAGGGTAAATTATATTTTTCATCACTTAACTTTTTTTATCACTCTTAATTTGGACATTGAAGTTTAATTTTTTTTTTAATTTTATCATTAAACTTTGACATTGCTCATGTTTTGGTCACTCGACCATTAAATTACAAACGGTCTGATGACACATCAAAATGATAGTCGGATGACGCTTCAAAATGACGTGGTTTTGGATTATTATTATTTTTTAGATAAGCTACAAAATTCATCGCTCAACTTATCCATTATTTCTGTTTTGGCCACTTAACTTTCTTCTCACTCTTTTTTTATCACTTAACTTTAAACTTTTATCCTCCTTCCTTTCCTCTATATTCTCTCCCTCTGAAAAACTCCGACCACCACTTTCCACAACCGGCCACCGTGTTGACCATCATTTCTAAAGAATGTTAGATAAATTTTTGGGCTGATCAAGTTTAAAATAAAAAGTTGAGTTCAACCATAAAATCAAATTTAATTTTTTTATGATAAATTAAAACAATTTGAATTATAAATATATATAATTTGAACCCTAATTCATATGGCAAGAGAATATGAAAGATGACTTCGCTTCAGACATTACCTTTTGTTTGTAGCGGATAAAGATGGTTCCGATGGCAGTGCTGAAACATATCATTGCTCGAATGATTATCATAAAAAGGCACCAGAAACTCTTCTATATTAAAAAAATTGTAAGAAAAAAAATGAAAATAAGAGAGAAAGGGGGGAACAGTTGTGGTGTCCCAAATTTGGAGATTAATGGGTTTTATTTCGACGGTGATAATATTAGTCCCAAATTCAAACGTACAAACAATTGCAGTCAATACATGATCTTACCATTGTTGTTGAATATAGTGGAAAGGAAGAAGAAGGAGAAATTTTTTTTAAACTTCAGTGACCAAAATAAGAGTGAAAAGAAAGTTAAGTGACCAAAATAGAAATAAAAGATAAGTTGAATGATGAATTTTGTAGTTTATTCAATAATAATAATAATCTAAAATGATTTCATTTTGATGTGTTGTTAGAGTGTATGGCATGTTATCACACCGTTTGTAATTTAACGGCTGAGTGACCAAAACAGGAGTAATATCAAAGTTCAATGATTAAATTAATTTTTTTAAACTTTAATGACCAAAATAAGAGTGAGAAGAAAATTGGGTGATGAAAAATATAATTTACCCATAAATATATAGCATCTTGTTGGTGCCTAAACTCATCAGACACCGAACAAAGAACAGAAGGAGAAGATCACGATAATTAGTATTGTTTTTAGACGATTCGTATTTGTAGATTTAACGGAAAACCGCATCGAGTATGGTGGTCGAAATAAAAGAAAAAAAGGAAGGGATCGTCATCTTTATTGTTTCATCCTTTTTCTCCCCGACCAAGTAAATATTTATACTGTTAGGTTAGTGCCGGGCCTAATGTTCACTTCGGTTGCCAAAGTCATCATGTCAACACGTCATAACCGAGCATAAAGGGCAGTTCACTTCGGATGTCATGGTAATTTTTATGCCGAAGAGTGATTCGGAGAGCTAGAACTCCAGTGGAAAACTTGCAAATTCCGAAAGTGGAGGTACCATAGGTATAACACATCTTAAATCGGATGATACGGTTATGAAATTGTTAGGTCTTCTTAAACAATGAGTTTGGCCGATTCGATTTGATTTAGTGTTTGGTGATGTTCCACTTGAACTAAACACATATATATTTTCTTTTTATTCAATAAAATAGGGGAAAAATTAAAAAAAAAAACATAAAAAAGAGAAGTATTATAGTAATTATCTCTAAATATATAGAGGTGAACTATTATTATCTGAACCGAATCATAATTTTTTTCACTATAAATCCGATTCAACTCGACTTTATCCTTCATAAAACTCGCCTCAATCGGAACTTTAAAATAAAAAATATATTAAGTCATATCAGAAGTCATCGGATCCGAGTAATTTGAGCAACTTGGGACCCCTGCCAACAAAGCACAAAGCACCTCAAATTAAGATTACAGGAGAAAAGAAAAGGAAGGAGTAGGCGTAGGGGAAACATTTTGAAGCAAGAAAATGAGGCAAAATTGGGCCCTCAAAACGTGGAATAGTGTCAGCAAATGGATGCATTGAAGAAAGGTTTTGTATGGAAACAACAGCATGTGGAATTGCAGAGGAACGAGGATGGTTATGGACATTGGACAGACAGCGAACAACAGACAGCAAAGAAAAAACTAACATGTCTAACATGTCTGCATTATCGTTGTTTCAAGGTCGGATTATTTGTTCCAACTAAGGTTTTTACATGATTCTTAGCAATATGGTTCTATCTGCTCCACCTTAATTTCTTTTTTTTCATAGAAAAAACTCAGCAATTATCAATAGTCTTTCTGTCTCAATTCAAATTGGACACTATATTAATGTAGGAGTGCAAATTGAGTAAAGCAGTTTTATAGATTACTCTGCAAACAATTTCGCATGCGTTGATAAATTGTCAAAAAAAAAAAAAATTAACAATAGAAAATCGTCGGCTTTCTATGATCTGGGGTGCATTGTGATGATTATAACATAAAAACGTTAAATTATCATTAAAATAAACAAAAATTGTATCAAAATACAAATGAAAAACGTATAAATACAGTTTGTTTCTGAAAGAGCAGCAGTTACAACTTACAAGACGGTGGAAAGAGTAGTGGAAAACAATGTTTTATTTGTTAGAATAGCATGAGATGGGAGTATACTCCAGATAGATGGCATGCATGGTGAGTTGGTGACACAAGGACGATCACTAGCATCCTCAGTCCAACCTGCATCAACATGTGTCTCTATTTATCTGGGTAGGACAAAAATCTTGTCTTTTTTTGGCATTGAAAAACCAAAAAAATTAAATTATAACGTCTAACCTTAAATTCTAAATATTAAATCGTACTTCCTAAAATGTACACCCTTATGTTTAATTTTTAGTGTGGACATAAATATAGGTGGTAAACGAGTCATTCGGTTCGGGTCACCTCAGTTTCGATTATTTTGGGTCTGATCATTCGGTTTCGGTACAATTCGATTGTGATTCGGGTCATTTCGGGTTGATTGATTTTCGGTTCAGTTATTTTTGGTTCGGGCCAACGGGAAATCGGTCAGTTTTAATCAAGTTTTTAGGTCGGTCAATTTTTTACACCATATATATGACTTTACAAAGCCAATATATTTGACTTTTTTGTGAGTTGTGCGGTTGTTCATATCTCATCTTTCTTTATTTGTATTAATATCTTTTATTTATTTCGAGTTGCTTTAGGTTCGGGTCCATTTCAGTTCAGCTAAAATTCAGTTCGGTTTGATTTGGTTCAGTTTATTTTGAGTTTCGAATCAAATTTCGAGTCATATTCGGGTCGATTTTAAATTTTAATTCAAGTCTCGGGTCAAATTTATCTAGACATAAACAGGGGCACCATAAGAGTTAACTATTTGACATCTCTTCTCGTTTACTACTATAATTCAAAGGTAGTTTTTCCTCACCATTCATTAATGATAAGTCTAACGGTAAAATATAGGTTTAAATTATAAATCTTTTTATGTTAGATATGTATTTAATTTTTTCTTGTCAAAATATATGTCTAATATTTTATTTTTTTATCAATTTAAAGTTGAATGGTTAAAATTTGTGATAACTCAATTATTATTTAACTTGTGATAACCTCGTAAAGGATATGCATTTTATACCTTTTTACTTAGTTATTTGCTTGCCTTTAAGCTCGTTTCATTCGCATATAACTGCATTTAGTTCATATAATTACATTTGGTGTTGCTTAATTGTTTTTTTTATTTAATGAAATGAGTGTTGCTTGAGAAAGGTTCATTCTGGTATGATGATGTGCATGTAGACAAAGGAAGAACCAGGGTAAAGGAAAATACTGCGGTATTCTATGTTAAAATGAGAAACTAACAGCAGTGATACAAAACAATGAACTTAAAGATGATGTTGTGAACTGCAGCACACTATTATTCATCAAACAAAGCTTTAAATAAGCAAGGACAAAACAAGAATATTCTAAAAATAGAAGCATAAATAATTGAAGGTGAAACAAACTAATATCACTAACAACACAATCCCTAAAAATAAAGTCTGCAAACTTCACGTTAAACCCAACAAATCCTCCCTTAAACCAAATATTTTGTAAATATTGGTCTAAAAGGAAAAAATCAAACTCGTAGATCTTCTAAAGCGTAAACTCCAAGCAATTTCTTCAGCTTCTGAAATGTAGCTCTCTTTAGAGATTTGGTGAAGATATCAGCAACTTGGTCTTCACTTCTACAGAAAACTAGATCAATGACTCCATTATTTGTGAGGTCTCTCAAATAATAAAATTTGACATCTATATGCTTGCTTCTTCCATGTAACACTGGGTTTTTAGAAAGTTTAATTGCTGAATTATTATCACAAAAGAATGTTGTTGCTCCTTGCTGTAGAAAGTGTAGTTCTTCAAGAATATTTCTTAACCAAATGGCTTGAGAGGCACAAGCTGTAGCAGCTACAAACTCAGCTTTAGTAGTAGATAAAGTGATTATTGGTTGCTTCTTTGAGGACCATGAAACAGCCCCTGTACCTAGCATAAAAGCATAACTTGAAGTATTCTTTCTATCATCAAGATCACCAGCATAATCACTGTCTGTGAAGCCAAATAAATTTATCTTTTCACCCCTCTTGTAGAACAATCCGTAACTAGCAGTGCCTTTTAAATACCGAAGTATTCTTTTTGCAGCTAAAAGATGCATCTCCTTTGGGCACTCCATAAACATGCTAATGAGACTTACATCATGCATAATATCTGGTCTTGTTGCAGTCAAATACATCAAGCTTCCCACTATTTACTTGTAAGAAGTGTTGTTAATCTCCTTTCCTTCAGGATCTCGAACAAGCTTTAAACCAACTTCAGTTGGTGTGCAAACATGGTTGCAGTTTTTCATCCCAAACCTGTCCAACATATCTTGCACATTTTTTTTGAGAAATGAAAATTTCAGCATCGGATTGAATTACTTCAATACCCAAAAAAATAATGTAACATGCTAAGGTCAGTCATATCAAACTCAACCATCATAGAATTTTTGAATTCATTAAACATGGCAACGTCACTCCCAGTAAATATAAGATCGTCAACATAGAGACAAACAATAATAATCGTACCTCCTTCACCAACCTTGGTAAATAGTGTATGCTCGTATGGTATAACCTCTAAAGGGAATAATTGATCTTTTATTTATTTTGTTTTATGTTAATTTTATTATTTATTTATGTTAATTTATTTTATATTAACTTGTTTTACATATTATTTATGTATGCTTTATGTTAATTTATTCTTTAAAGAATATGATTATTTTCGGAATAAAATATACAATTAATTGTGGCTATTTATGCCTAGCAGACAGTGCAAGTACTCATACTATACTTAAGCGTAAGAAATATTTTCTCATTTAAATGCAATGGAAAAATATGAGTACTATTTTCCAAAGTACTAAAATATCAATGCTTCGTAAGAGCAATAAGTTCTTGAGGGTTTATCTCTAATAGATAACCGATTTGATATGATGTGCTATATTTAATATTTTTCATTCCCCGAAATGAATGAAACAAAGCACATTTTGAAAGGTGCATAATTATGCATATTTTCCCATTTAAAATGCAAGGGAATAATGTGACTATTATATTTGAAAGTACCAATATCATAGAAGGCTTCGACTGAGCAAACATGTTATTGCCAAATGGAACTCTATTTCATTTTCATAGTGCATTATACTCGTCAAAGACGCAAAGAGACTTATTGAATTTTAAAGATATTTTCAGAAATATATTGAGAATATTAGTCGAGAGGTGCCGACTATCTCAATATTACGAATATAACTCAAGGCAATAATAAAATCTTGAAAAAAATATATGCACTGTCATCCATATTGTACTACACAAGAATTAATACAAATTGAAGCTCATGCTATTGTAAATCAGAAGTTTACTGATAATTTTATTATTTGGCATGACCAGTTAGGTCATCCCGGTTCAATTATGATGCAAAAATTTGTTGGCACTTTCATGTGGTCATTATTGAAGAACTAAAATTTTTTTCAAGGTAATGTTTTTCATGTGATACTTGCTATCAAAGCAAATCGATTATTCAATCATCATCAGCTAAGATAGATTGTGAATCTATTAATTTTCTGGAATGGATACAAGGTGATATATATGGGCCCATACACCTTTCTTATAGCCCATTTAGATATTTTACGATTTTAATCGATGCATCAAATAGATGGTCATATGTATCCTTGTTATCAACCCGTAACTTGGTGTTTGCGAGGCTACTTGCCCAGTTGATAAAATTATGAGCACATTTTTCAAATTACTTTATAAAGACAATTGGTCTTGATAATGTTGGTGACATGTCATTTTACATGTAATATCACTAATTTGCATCAAGCCAACAAATTATCATAAATTCTTTCCATTACAAATGGTTTTTGATCAAAATCAAATATTTCTCATCTTAGATTTTTGTGTGTGTGTGGTATATCTTCTGATTCCTCCACCACAATGCACAAAGATGGGTTCTTAAAGGAGGTTGAGAATATATTTCAGATTTAAATTTCCCTTTATAATAAAATATCTTGACCTTTTGATAGAGAATTTATTTACAACTCGATTTATTTCTATCATTTTAATAAGTCGGTTTTCCCAACATTAGGGGAGAAAATAAAATAGCTGGAAAAAGAAATAAATTGGAATGAATTATCATTATCTTAGTTTGATCCACGTAATTAGACCTGGCAAACTTGACCCGAGAACCGAAACCCGAACCGAATTACCTGAACCCAGACCTGAACCGAAACCGAAAATCAACCCGAAATTGACCTGAAATTTGATCCGAAATTTGATCCGAACCGAATGGACCCGAACCGAATGGACCTGAACCGAATGGACCTGAACCGAATAGACCCGAACCGAATGGACCCGATTAATAGAAATAAAGAAAGATAAAATAGGAACAACCGCACAAATCACTAAAATGTCAAATATATTGACTTTATAAAGTCATATATAGGGTGTAAAAATCTGACAAACCTAAAAATTTGATTAAAAACGACTAATCTCTCATTGAACCGAAAATAACCGAACCGAAATCAACCGAACCGAAATCAACCGACCTGAAATGACCCGAAACACAATAGACCCGAACTAAAACCGAACCGAAACCGAACTGAAACCGAAACCGAATCTGAATCGAAAATATCAGACCCGAAATAACCGAAACCGAAATGACCCAAACCGAACCCGAACCGATTGACCCGTTTGCCACCTCTACACGTAATCAACAATGTGAACTATAAGTTCAAAGGATAATTCATTTAGCAAATCAATTGCCAGATGATTTTGTTGACCCTAATAGAGTGACTAAGTCACATATACCAGCTATGAATGCTCCGTTTAAATTTGATGTCTTGGAAGGACAAATTCTAGTTGCTAATGAGTCTAATTTACGCTTGTAGCGTGGTAGACAAGTAGGTTCCAAAAATAAAAATTCTCGAAAAAAAGAAAGGGAGCTATAGTTATGATGGTCTGATCAAGGAATCAATGAATTATGAAAATCTCAAGAAGAGATTAAAAGGTCTCCAATAGAGACATTAACATGACTAAGGTACCTGATAATAAAGAGATCTAAATAAATTATGTCATGTCTGGTAATAAGTGGAACTGAAATCAATTCGACGTCGATAATACATTTACATGCAATATATCACTAGAGATTTTATTTGATGATGTGGATCATGAATCATTGTCGATTGGACAATGTAAACAAAGAAATAATTGGCCGATATGAAAAGAGACAATTGAGGCGAAACTAAGATCTCTTTCGAAAAGAGAAGTATTTGGGCCTATAGCCCGTATATTAAAATGTGTAAAGCTCGTGGATATTAATGAGCCTTTGTGAGAAAGAGAAATCAAAAGGAGAAATCATGAGATATAAGCTCGTTTGGTTGCAAAGATTCTCACAAAGACATGAAATTGATTATGAGGAAAATATATTCTTCGGTGGTGGATGCAGTTACTTTTAGATAGTCTAACAATAAATGAAATAACTCAGTTTCGCCTAATGGATGTTGTTACATCTTATTTGTATGAGCCTCTTGATAACAACATTTAGACTGTCAGAAGCAGTTAATTCAAGTTCTCGAGAAACATTATTCAATTATATTGAATATATCTTTTTATGGATTAAAATATTTGGGGCACATTTGGTATAATCATCCCATTGAATACTTATTAGCGGAAGGCTATAAGAATGATTTAATTTCCAGAGCATTTTATTAAGAGGTTTAACTTTGAATTTGTCTTTGTTTTTATTCTGTATGTTGGCGATTCATTGAAACTCATGAAGAGATCTTCTTAACAATAGAATCCTTGTGCAGCAGTCGACATACACAGAAAAATGTTTAAAGAGACTTTACATGCATAATGCATATTTGTTGACCATTATTTGGTTGCTAGGTCTCTTAATGTAAACAAAGATCCATTCCGCCCTCGAGAAAAAGGTGATGATATTCTTGGTCTAAAAGCACCATATATACATTAATTTATCTGGAAGCATCGTATCTTAACCGGTCCAGAAATACTATCTAAGTGCTACGAGACCATTGCATTTAAATAAGTGCTATGCATGAGGCAAAACCAAAATATGTGTTTGGCTAAACATATCTAGAAGATATCTGAATTGCTTTCACAAGATAAGATGCAAGCTATTTTAAGTAGAGATAATGCAAAATTTATATCTCAAGGTGGATACATCAAATGTGATAAAACGAAACATATCTCTTTAAAGTTTCGTCCCTCATGATCTTCAGAAGAATAGTATTTGATGAATCATTTCAAGCAATAATTTGAAAGATTTATCCACTAGTGCATACTCTATTTCAACATTTAAAGATTATATTCAAGATTGAATTATGAAGATTCAAAGATCTTATGTGATATTTTATGAGGGGGAGTAAATACGCGTTGCACTCTTTTTCCCTTAACCGAGGTTTTGTCACAATGGGTTTTCTTGGTAAGGTTTTTAATGAGGCAACATGTTATGCGTATTAAAGATGTGTGTACTATTTTTCCTTCACTAATGAATTTTTTCTCACTAGGTTTTTATCTTAGTAAGATTTTAACGAGGCACATTATCTTCATAGACATCCAAGGGGGAGTGTTATGAATATTTATCTATGTGGATGTCTATCATGATTAGAACTTTATCTAAGGAGTTTGATTTGTTTATTATTATGAATATTATCTCTATTAATTAGAGTTTAATGTATTATGTACTTCTTATACCTATAGATAGATGATTCATTGAAGACATTGTAGATAATTCTATAATTGAGAATAATACAAATCTTCCTCTTTCTCTCATCTCTTTGTTCTTCCATTCTTGTTCTTTGTTCTTTGTTCTTATTATTGTTCTTTGTTATTTTATTCACAACAGAAACTTGTTTTTAAAAATGAAAATAGTGAAAAATATGTTTGATATTTAGTTTTTTAAAATAAAAATAAACTCATTAAATAATTAAATTAAAATATAATTATTAGAAAAATATTATTATAATAAAAAATAATATATGATTAAATAAACAAAACAAAATTTAAAATGTCATAGGATTTGAACTCGAGTTACATAAAGTTCAATTTTAAAAACCATTATTTTCACGTTTTCCATTTTTTAAAACATTTCCAATGAAAATGGTGATAATATCTTTTTTTTTATGTTTTCAAATTTTCACTTATTTTTAGGTTCATTTCCTAAAAATCATTTTTCAAATTTTACAACCAAAGAAGTTTCCAAGAAAATGAAAATGAAAAAAAGCCTATATTCTTTTGAACCATGCACTCTTATCTTGCGAATGGACGTCTTGGTCGGTATAAAATTTAAATAGTTTTATGTATCTATTTTATTTAAATTTATTTATAATAATCTCAATATCAAATTATATTTTTAAATTAAAAATAGATTTTTGGGTGAATGAGATTAATCCGGTTCGAAACTAAAAAATATAATCGAACTTTAATCTGACCCGACCAATAAGCACAACTATTTGTAGGTAATAAATAAATAAATAAATTCACATTTTCTTTTTCTCAACAATCAAGAAGTTAGTTGCTAACAAAAGCAAGCTCGATCAGTGCTATATGATAAAAATCAACATCCGTCTTTTTAATCAGAACATTTAAAAAAAACATTCTATAACTTTGTAACCATGTGACAATATTCACGCATTTTATAAATAAAACAATTGAATTTGAGTAATTTAAGATGAACGTTAGCATCTTTTCTACTGCGATCATTAGTTGGGTTCTTATATTATTAATTATTATTTTGTATACGAAATATTTAGCTCATAAATATTGAACTAATTTTTTTTTAAAAAGGTAACCTGGAGAAAAGGCAAGAAAATAGATAAAGATTTATGGAAATTCTATTCGGTTGGATATGTTTTAAAAAATGGAGCTTATTTCAATAAGCAAACAGGTGTAGGTGGAGCAAAACCTAATTATAACCACGAGCAGGATTTTAAGGTTGCCAATGCTGGATATGTTAGAGATCTGACAAGTGCATCAGGTGTTTTACAATGCTCTAGGACTCTAACATGTTAAGACCAAGTGAAATAACAATGGATGAGTATATCACGCTCGACGAGCACCACTAAGGATGAACAATATTAATTAATTTATAAAGTTTAAAAATTTAAAGGATTCAACATATGATTATTAATTATTTAAATATATAATTATAAATTATTTAAAATAAAATATTAATTAAATTATTTTTCATATATATAATATTTTTTAACTTTTTAAAAAATAATTGGATCAAATACTAACCTTAGTCAATTTAAAAAATAAAAACCCGTAACACAAAACCCAAAACCTTAAACCTTAAACCATAAACATAAAACCCTAAACATGAAAGATGAAACATGAAGCACTAAACCATAAGCCATAAACCCTAAATTCAAATATTGGATTTATGCTTTATGATTTATGGTTCAGGGGTTAGGGTTTATTGTTTAAGGTTTAAGGTTTTATGTTTTGGGTTTTGGGTTTCGAGTTTAGGGTCATGTTTTATCATTTAGGGTTTAGGGTTTAGTGTTTAGTGTTTTGGGTTTAGGGTTTTGAGTTTCATGTTTAGGGTTTCAAGTTTCAGGTTTATGGTTCAATATTTAAGGTTTAGAGTTTATATTTTAACATTTAACATTTAAGGTTTAGGGTTTTTTATTTTTTAAAATTTGACTAAGGTTGATATTTGATCCAATTATTTAAAAAATAAAAAATATTATATATATGGAAAATAATTTAATTAATATTTTGTTTTAAATAATTTATAATTATATGTTTAAATAATTTATAATTATATGTTGATTCCTTTAGAATTTTAATCTTTATAAATTAATTTAATGGTTCTCAGCAGTGCTAATTGTTAGTCGTGCTTAGCGGTGCTCGTCGAGCGTTTTAAAATTTTCCAATAATAATTATTACTTGGTGTTTGATATTTGACTCAAAATGTTTTGCTTATTTATTTGAAGTAAAAAAAATTGTGTGAATCTCTTGTATGAAGGGGGCCAAAGCATATTGTCACGGGGCTAGAGTCTAGCTAGCTGATTTGTGCGGCCTTAGTCGATGATCTTAGTCGAAGAATAAGTCAGCCTTCACAATCGCTAGGTAAGTGTGCTTAGAATAACGGGAGCTCAAGGGGAAAATGGGAAATGACTAGGCAAAGCAAGAAAGGACAAGGTGAAGAGAAATTCTAAACTCTTTACTCAAGAACTCAAAGAAGTAAAAGATGATTTGCAATGGTGGGTGAAAGTCTCTATTTAAAGCCTCATCACCTACGATCTAACGATCATAGATGATTTGATCCAAGAGCTATGGATGAATCTTCAAAATAGCTATCTCCTAATTATGGTAATATTATCACTCAAAATACAACGTTGCCTAAAATAGAAAGACTATAGTTACTCATGACATCATACACGGGTTGACAAATGATACTTTCCCCAAGTGTGGCTACATAGATGATATCTTTCCACGTGAGCTGGTCAAAGATGATAAATTTCTCCAAGGTCTTGGTCTCTTGGGCAAATTGGGCATTGATGGGCCCAACTTGCTTGTTCAAAACGCCCTCGGTAGCATGCTCGGTGTTGAACCAGGCCTTAAGGGTGTGGGAAACTCGGATGGGGCTTGTCTCGACCCCTTGGTGTGCACGTCAGATGCTAACTCGGTCTCCATGGCGTGGTCAGCATGGAGTGTGCTCGGCTGGGCCCCTTCGAGTGCGATGAAAGTGCTCTCTCGGGTCCTTCTCTCGTGGGCAGCACATAGGGTGCTTGTCTCGGCCCCATGGTGCGTGTGAAGGGTGCTAGCTCGACTTCTTCAGTTGTAGACGCCACATGGTATGCTGGTCATAACCCCATGGTGTGCGACGTCGGTGTAGAGTCGGGTTCTTCAATTGGATGAGGCACGTGGTGTGCTAGGGCAAGCACCTTGGTGTGCGACTTGCTCGGTCATGGGGTGGCAGCATGTGACATTCTCTCCCACTGGATCTAGTGACGCCCTCATCGTTAGGTGATGATGAGTCTCAACAGTCTTGTCCTCAAACTGTCTCAGCTCCTCGACAAGGCTTCGATTGTACTTAGCTTTGGGTTGTCTCGCCCAAAGTTCAAGGCCTTCGTGCCTTGGGCTAGAATCTGGTCCTCGATCCATCATGATGGTTGGTGACACTTTATCGTAGAATTCTTGCACTCCTTGTGGTGCTCGGCTTAACATGCTTCATTCCTTGCCATCGACATCCTCATCCAACGGCTTGGGCATGTTGGCATGGTCCACTCGCCCATTCGGTGGTAACTCCGCTTTGTAGGTCTCCTCACTTACTTGCTCCTTCACTTGGTCCGGTCCCTCGTTCAATCTTGTAGGCAACCTACAAACAATCAAATGGCCATCTGTAAGGCTTGATTCTTCAAATAGATAATCACTTACCTCAGACGCAATGTCCTTGTCGGCTTGGTCCACTATACCTTGTCGATACTCAAGGAAAGTGTTATCGACATAAGGGTCATGAATTGGCCCCTTTTCGATGCTCTCAAGCACTACTCCCTCAGGTTGGATGATGGTTAGAGACTCTCGGCTTGCTCCATCCTCCATGGTGCTTGGTTTGGGCTCCATGGGCTCATGAAACTTGTCTATGGGTTGTGTCCATCTAACTAGCGTCGCTAGAAATTCTCTCATGAAGAGGGATCGTCCCTCATCATTGGCCTCCCATGGTGTAGTGTAATCTCGTAACATCTTTGCCTCGCCCTCCTTGGCTTGATCCACCTTAACAAACTCAGATGATGCTATCCAATTTTGGCATGGTGACACAACACTTGGATGTGGATCAAACTCACGAACCACCTCACTCATTGGTGGCAATGCCTTCGACAACTCCAAAAGATTCACGTTCTTAACCTCTTCAAGGGCTTGTCTCATTGCCTCGAGGACTCCCATGGTTTCCACCATGGTGTCGTCATCATTGGGTTTTATTGTTTTGAGCACTCCTTTGAAAGAACAAATTGTTGATAACGCCTTGGTATTTTTGTCTGCAACTCGCTTCACTGACACAACACATTGTTGGCGGGGATCTAGAATACACAAAACATCATCTTTGGGCAAGACAAGTGTGTTAATTCACTCAAGAAATGATAAACCCAAAACAAAGTCATAATCATCTAAAGGTATTACCTTGATGGAATTTTTACCGTGCCAATCTCCAACCCGAAGATTTACTCCATTTGCAACTCCCGCAATTGGCTTTTGTTTGGAATTGACGGTCTTGATTCATCCACTTACCTTCTCAACTTGAAGGTTTAAATGTTTGGTCGCTTACTCGGACACGAACAACTCGGATGCTCCGGTGTCCATAAGCGCGCTTAACTTCTTGCCAGCAACTATCACGTCCACGAACATAAGCCCTTTCTTCTCACAACCACTCTTGGCTTGAAGCGAGCTCACAATGGAACCAAGTAATGCAAACTCGTGCTCTTCTCCATCAGGCAATCCTTGATGTAGTGTGATCCATCGCAATGGAAGCACTTTACTGAGCTTCGGTCTTTTCTCTCCCAAGGCCTTGTGAACCTGGTGGATTTGTCATTCGATGGTTTATCACTACCATTCGAAACCCTACAATGTGGATAAAGCCCTACTTTTCCTTCAGACCTAAAATCATACATCCTTTTAAACAACCATTGCGAGTGATTCAATAAGGTTAATTCATTATTTTCCCTATATTTTTCAATACTTAGCTTACAATATTAACAACTATTATTTTTAATTTGTAGATGATAGTTGAAGCTAGAGACAAAATAATTATTACTTTGGTGGAGTCAATAGATCTAAATTGATGCGAAGAATTGTTAAAAAATGGATGAAGTTGAAAAATTAACTGACCCTTTGTGTCCTAAAATTCAGAGAAAGCTGAAGACTGCATTATCACTGTCACATAGGTATATTTTTGGTTTGTTTTTTAACTTTGCAAACAATTTCTGCTTTGTTTTTTATTTATATCACTGGTTTGTTAATCACTTTATTTTTACATTGTTTCACTGTTTTGTTCATTGGTTTGTTAGTCACTGCTTTGTTTCACATGCATTTGTTTTTGATTTTTTTATTCATTAGTTTGTCAATCACTGCTTTGTTTTTCATGCATTTGTTTTTTATTTTTTATTTATTAGTTTGTTAATCACTACTTTGTTTCATATGCATTTGTTTCTGATTTTTTATTCATTATCTGTCATATAGATGTTAGCCCGTGCGTAAGGGTATTCAAAATTATTCGACTCGAACTACCCGACTACCCGGGGAATTTTTTTTATCCGGGTCAAAAAATATGTTTTTTTCGGGTACCCGGTTCCTACTTTTTTAATTTTTATTTTATTAGATTATTTAATATTTTTACTTTAGAACTATATTTAAATACTTAAATTCATTCTATATTTGTATTATATGCTTTCATGTTTTAAATTTTCCAAAAAATATATATTAATTTGTAAATATGTAAGATTCGATATGAAACAAACAACGAGGTTTCTCTATTGCATTTATGTATTAGTAGGTTTCTTTAAAAAATATGAGATTCGAAGAAAATCACGATTGAGATTAATATTTTTAATGGCTTTCTTATGGTTATAAACTTCAAATCATTATTTTTTTGTTTGGATGATGTGTTATGAACTTTTAAGGTTTTTTAAATTTTAAAATAAGAAAAAATAAGAACCGAGTACCCGATACCTAATTTTACGGGTACCCGGGTTTAAGAGGTACCCGATTATTGGGTACCTGACATTCACGAGTCGAGACACGGGCCGACAAACTTAATACCAGAAGGTTTTGGTACTCGAATTTGAACACCCCTACATGTGCGTGCTGGTGGAACAATGTACCAAATTTCATGTGGTCCTCAAGACCAACATTCTGTTAACATGCAAACATCAAATTGCTCATGTAAAAGATGGTAACTAACATGTTAAGTTTTATTTTATTTTTACATTTTTTCTTTAATAATCTATATCATTATACATACTAATTAGTTATGCAAAAATTCTATGCTGACATACCATTTTTGTTATACTATTGCTTGAAGATAGACCTGAAAATTATGTAAATCCATGTTGTTTAGTGTTTACCCAAGTGATCATATATTTTCATTTCATTAAACCAGTGAGAGGTAAGAATTAGTGGAGTCGTGAACAAACGCATTTACAGATTTTTTTTTGAGAAGGTCACCAGAAAAACCACATAAAAACTACAAAAAAGGTAGATGAAGCACCTCATGGTGCTAAGGTGTCCAGAAAGAATGTGAAAAAGTCTTGTACAAACTTTAAAAGATTTGGTCATAATACAAAGACATGCAAGGGCTCTATTCGTGCCAATAATAGACCATATAATCGAGCATTAACTTCTGCTACAAGTAAAACTTTTAAATGACCTAAACTGTCAGTAAGTTAACCTATTATTTTTTGTGATTAATTTATATTTTCTGTTTAAGGTTGACAGTAACACATTATTTTTTGTGTACAGATTAAAAGAAGATCTGGAGCAAATGTGCATCAAGATTTTGTTGCAACACCAAACCAACCTGGTAGGCAACATCTAAACAACACTCCATGGTCAAGCCAACCTCCATCACCAATCTATACCGTTAGATGGATCTCCACTCCCACCACTCAAGGTAGTTCTGTTACTCAATTTGTTAAGCAACATCAAGACAATAGTATAAGGGCAAGTCAACCCCCACCAACTCATGAGTGTCCTGTCATTCAATAATCTTTAAAGCTTATGAGTGACCCTTGATTCTGTTGGCCATTAGAATTTTATTTTTTGTGTAATGCATACAGTTGACCATTATGATTTAATATTTTTTTGTGATTATAAGTATCACATGAAACGTTTTTGTGTATTGCATAAAATTGACCATCAGAATTTAACCTTTTGTGTATACATGTTCACGGAAAGTCCATGACTTAGATTTTTTGTTGTTGTAATGGTCAAAACAATTTCTATTTTATGAATCACTTATAAAATGAATTATATGATCACCTCTTGTTTTTGTGTATACATGTTTTATACATTTTTTTTGTTTTTTAATGCCATCTTTAATTATCAAGCAAAGCTTAATAAATATTCATCCCATTACAATAAGCGTTACAATAAGCAACCCTAACAAAAACATTTTAAACCCAGATTCCTTACATAGACATTTATTCCATTACATTACATAACTGAAAAACAACCCTAACATTCATTCTAAACTAGAAATTTAATAATAAGAAACTTAACAAATTACCTGAAAAATAACCCTAACATAATCATTCACTCCAACAACCCAAATACAGAGCTAGAAAATCTTGAATCTGTCTTAAAATTTAATCACAAATTAGTACATTCATTTTTCTAATCCTAAACTCAAAAAAAACACAAAATAAAGAAGCTAAACCCTAAAAAATCTACCATTCCTTCTTTTATGTTTTATAGCTGAAATCTTCTTTAGAAGACCGATATTCACAACTCTTGATTGATTATATATTGGTGGATCATACCAAACAAAAAATGACAAGTGTGGGTGTTTTTTTCATAGTTTTTACAACCCTAAAATTTTCTACCAGGATTATTAATTTTTCACCCCGTCGTTAATGAAGAACACACACTATAGAAGCATTCTTATCCAAGTTCCCACCCTCCATTTTACAAGCTTTAACTTTTCTTCTTTGCTTGCTTTCTCTTCTGTAAAATTCTCTTCAACAATATAGCTGCTAGAAAGAATGGTTGAAAGAGACAAGAGAATATGTAATTAGGGTTCCATTAAATAAAACAAAGACCCACAGTCAATTCAGTCGTGTCGTTAATTTACAAAAATAACATGTGCTTATGTGGCATTAAATAAAAGACCTACGGCTAACTTAGTCGTGCCGTTAGTTTTTTAACGACTAGTGGTCAAAATATGTTCATTTAAAAAGTTGAGTGGTCTAATTGACGAATTTGATAGTTTAGTGATCAAAATAAGTACGACACTAAAGTTCGGTGGTCACTCGGGTAGTTTACCCATTTTATAATTTCCCATCACTTGTTCACAAGAAAACTTATTTTACCACTATTGTAACAACTAGGTGTAAGTTTAATTCAGATTTTTTAATTAATCCTCAAATATCAAATATTGATTATTTTTTAAATCATGGTTTTTATTTTAGATTAATTTTCAAATATGAAATTTTTATTGACTTATTAAATTATTAATCATGTATCAATTAAGTCATTATATTAACATAACCATTAATTTAAACACTAAATGGGACTCAAATATGATGTGATTAGTGACGAAGGGACGCGATCTCTTGGGGGCATCCAATTTTTTTATTATCACTAATATGATTTGTTTACGTACTTAGACCCTAATTTTTAATTTATTTAAAATTTTCCCATTCTTAATTTAAATTATTTGAACTTTTCTTCCAAATTTGAAAATAGTGTAGTAAATAATACACATAAGTGTACTCAAGGATAAAGTCTTTTAAATGTTAAAAAATTAGTTTTCTTTTAACTTTGATTAATATTAACTTCTTTAATACGTCATATTAAAGTTGTTCATGTGATAGGTACACCTATATTTATAAAATTTAATTCACTTATTTTAAGTATACTCTACTTTAGATTTGAATTGACATTTGACGCTCAAATTAATAGTTAGCACCATAAATTGATATGATTGATATATTATTAAAACTTTTAAAGATTCAATTAGAATAGTTTCAAAATTTAGTGAAATTTAGATGATTATAGACTTATAGTAATAAAAAATTTCACAAACTTCCTTGCATTGAAACTCCTACATAAACCCAGCCAAGCTTTGAGTTAGACTCAACACACACATACTCTTCTCCCTCTCTCTAACTTCCCCAGGTTTCTCGAGGGTTTTTTCCAGGCAACCAAACAGACAAAACATGAGTGATATTCTAACTGAAGAACATATTTGAGATTTCTGAGTTCAAAGAAGCCTTCAATTTCTTTGACAAAGATGGGGATGGTCAGTTTTATCTTCTCTATAAGCTTAAAATCCAATGCAATATATATATCTTTGGTGTTAATGGTGTTGGTTGGTTCATCAGGTTGCATTACGGTGGAGGAGCTGGCGACGGTGATAAGATCACTGGATCAGAATCCGTCGGAAGAAGAGCTTCAAGATATGATGAACGAAGTTGATACAGGTGGAAATGGAAGCATTGAGTTCTCGGAGTTCTTGAACCTGATGGTCAAGGAAATGCAGGAAAGTGATGCGGAGGAGGAACTTAAAGAAGCTTTCAAGGTTTTTGGCAAAGATCTATATGGCTATATTTCAGCTTCTGAGGTAAATCTTGGGTGACTTATGCTCATGTCAATTATTGTTGACTTTCGTCTAGTTCAATCGGGTTTTTAAAATTTTTAAACTATCAATAATAGTTGAGATTCGAACTCATATAAAATAGAATAATATAAATATCCTTGATCACTTGATCAATTAATGGATTTAGTGGTGTAAACGAGCTGAGTCGAGCTCGAGTAGTGCTGAGATCGACTCAGCTTGTTAAGAATTCGAGTCGAGTTCGAGCTTGAATATTTTTTAACGAGCCTGAATAATTTGAGTTCGGCTCGGCTCGTTAAGAACTCGAGTCGAGTTCGAGCTTGAGTCAAGTTCAACCAAGCCGAGTGTTGACCGAGTCAGACTCTAGTTGCTTGTGATCTGTCTCGTCTCATTTAAAGCTCATTAGGAAAAAAAACTTTGATACACAAGTTGTGTAAACACAAGCTTGTTAATTGCAAGGTTTATGGTGTTAGTTTAGGGTTTAGAGGTTTAGGTTTTAAGGTTTAGAAATTATGTTTAGTGTTTATGTTTTAGGATTTTAGGTTTAGAAATTTAGATTTCAAATTTAAAAAAATATAGTATATTATATTTTTTAGTAGCTCACGAGCTTTTCGAGTTGAGTATCGAGTAGCTCGACTCGGCAAGTTAAAAACTTGAGCCGAGTTCGAGCTCGAGTCAAGTGTTGGCCGAGCTTTGACCGAGTCGAACTCGAGTAGCTCGCGATCTGTCTTGTCTCATTTACAGCCTTAAATGAATCTCAACTATTTTTTTTACTTTATTTTGACAAAATAAACTCTATTTTATTACTCACGAACATTATTTAGTAAAATTTTAAAATATTTTCCATTTAAAAGAATTTTTATTACTTCTATAAAAGAAATTATTACTATATGGCCAACCATGCTGGATTCAAAAAATAAAAAACAAGGGTCCAAAATATATTTTTTTCTTTAAATGGTATGTAAATTTATTTTTTTCCTTTACACTATACTTGTTTTTTGGATGCAAATTGCTCCCCTTGGGAGCTTAACAAATCCGCCATTTATACCAACTAAACATGAAAGATTAATCATTAGGCTGAATATTTTGTATTTATATATAAAAAACATTGTTTCTAGGGTTTTAGAAACATAAAAATGCTGCATTCAGGGTTTTGCATATGAAACTATTATTATATGGTTTTATAAAGTAAGTGTAAAATATAATGATTTTGTTTATGTACGTATGTATGTAGCTGAGAAATGTGATGATGAACCTTGGTGAGAAATTAAGTGATGGGGAGGTTGAGCAGATGATCAAGGAAGCAGATTTAGACGGTGATGGTCAAGTTAACTTTGATGAATTTGTCAAAATGATGTCCACCGTTGGATGAACTCATCATCTACCTATATGTATATAAATGTTATTTATTTTGTATTTTTATTTCCATTTTGTTTCAAGTTTCATTACCCAAGGGCTGTTGATTTCTTTTGAAATAATAAGAAAAATAGTTGTGAATTGTGATCTTTTACCATTGTATCAATTGATGTCCAAAGAACCAAAGGTTACTTACTTGGATTTCACAATTTAGGGGTTTTTTTAAGCTGGCATATGATGGGAACTGTGTCGTAAAATTAAAAAAATTATGTCACAAAAGTAAATAAAAAAGACGTAATAAAATATATGAATATAATATTTTTAATGAGAATTGAAAATAATAAAAAAATCACCAGCGATCAAAATATGTTAACATAAAATTAATGTTTTAGTCGAGGACAAAAGAAATAAAGAGAACGACAATATCTGTATTGAAATTGAACAGTAGATTCATAAAAAAATATATATTTATTCAGATTACATCATTTGAGTAATGGTCCATTAAACAATTATAATATTCTAAGAATATACAAATGGACAGAATTTAAGCAGTTTAAACTCAAACCAAGTCTGGCTAACAGATAAGATTGAAAACAGATCTAAGCTGAAAGGAAATTAAAAAAAAAAAAAAACAAGGCCGACATGCATTTTATTATAGAGTCAGCAGCTGCCTCTTTGCTTCCATTCACAAGCAAAACTAGAGATGAATATGGGTCGAGTTTTTAACTTATCTACATTCGATCTGAACATATTTTTAAAAAAAATTTGATCAGATTTGACTTAAAAATAAATTTATTAAATTCGATTTTAACTCGATCTATAAAAAATAAATTAATCTATTACTACAATTTGTAAGTCTCGTTGAATTGAGTGCAATTAAAAGTTATTAATTTTAATTTTTCAATTTTTAAAAGATCGGTGAGAGTTACATATAAAACTACAGAATTAAACGTGTCGGTCAAAATAAAAAGAAGGAAGGTTTGAGGGTCAAATTTGGTCTTGGTTAAGTCTTAGTGCCCAAGATTTCTATGGTAGCTTGAGATGATTATAGATATATTAATTTTCATTGTCTAATCCCCGCGTTTTGACGCGTAAAACGTTGTCCTTCAATTTATTTTAAGTGAACAAAACTCGATTTAACTAAAAAATATTGAATTTTTTTATTTGACTTGAGGTAAAAAAATTGACTCATCTTAATTAGACTCGAAAAAAATTTAAATAAAATTTGAGTTGTAAATTAGAAATTCGAATAACTCGAAATTTTTAATAATTAGTTGATTAATTTTTCAGTTCGAGTCGAGTCCCTCAATTTTTCATGATATATATACCGATATGTAAAAATATGAAAAAATATATGTCACATATGAAAAAATGAAGAAATATATATGAATATCTTATACGATTAGAGAAATTCGTTTAAATTATAATCAAAACTTATTATAACATGATAAATAATTACAATTAAGTTTGTATAGAAACTCGAAAACTCAACCCGAATTTCATAAACTCGACTTAGATCGAAAAATTTCAAATAAAATTTGAGTTGTAAAATATAACACGTCAACTCAAATAACTGAAAACTTTTAACTCGACTCAATCGAACGTTGACCATTTATCTTCTTACGCCAGTATGCAAATTTGCAATTACAATCAAACTTATGTAAATATATAAATATTATTGAAATCTGTTACATTTACCCAATTGATATTTAAATTAGACAGTTTATAAAATTTAAGTTTTTAATCGGGAATAAATATTAAAATTATGATTACAATATAATATGACAAAACTGACTAAACTTAAGTTTTTCAAAATTAACATTATTTTTTTTCTATTTAAACCACTCAAAGAATTCAGTAGAAGTTATAAAATATGTATAGTTACGGAACATTGTGTAATTTTTGTTTTCTTTTCAGAAATTAACATATTTATTCTTCAAAAATTAAAATTTTAAATTTAATTTTAAATTCTAAATGCTACAAAATTCGAATAATTTTAGCTTTAAAAAAAGGCATATATATTAACTCGTCAATTGATCCGTTGGCCAACTTTTGTCGTTACTCGTTGCGTGGGAGACTAAGCAAAGAATAAAAGGCAAGTTCGAAGAAGCAGTGTCTTTCCTCGCCGATAACAACACATATTTACACCTCAATTACGCACCATTCACACGCCCTCCATGCTTTACTATAAAAACACATGCATCCGCCATTACCAATACATCACTTCTCCTTTTTATGTTCCATTTAGATTAAAACTTCAACTTCCCATTTCCGACATCTTTTCCTTGTCTCTCATCACCTCGTACTAGGATTTGTTGTTGTTCCTTTGTTTTCAATGACCACCGTTCTTCAATCGGACATGCTTTGCTTTGATTATGCAATCCAAGTCCCTGCCACCCTTACCAAGTCCAGAAAGAAATGGCACTCCCTTTTCCTTACCATCTATTGTTCCAGGAAGTTTTCATCTCTTCTTGTCAAGTCCTCAACACCCAAACATGAAACCGATGTCGTTCGTCGCTCTCCGTCCTATGTTTCACTCAATGTCGTGCCACAAAACAGTGCTTTCGGAATCGATCAAACAACTCTGGTTGAGCTAGTGAAGGAGAAAAAGGTGGAGAGGTTGCAGAAACATGGTGGGGTTAATGGTGTGGCTTCTGATCTCGGAACCGACACTCGTGTCGGTATTTCGGGTAGCACCGAGGACGTTGTGTGTCGACGTGAGGCGTTCGGTTCCAATACGTACAAGAAGCCACCTGCGAAGGGCTTTTTCCATTTTGTGATTGAAGCATTTAAAGACCTGACTATAATGATTCTTTTAGGATGTGCAGCTCTTTCACTTGGGTTTGGGATCAAAGAACATGGCCTCAAAGAAGGTTGGTACGATGGCGGAAGCATTTTCGTTGCCGTGTTTCTTGTCATTGCTGTTTCTGCCATAAGTAACTATAGGCAGAACCGGCAATTCGACAAGTTGTCGAAAGTCAGCAACAATATTCAGATTGATGTTGTGAGAGGAGGTCGGCGCCAACAGATTTCGATATTCGATATCGTTGTTGGAGACATTGTGTGCCTGAAGATCGGAGATCAGGTTCCGGCTGATGGGTTGTTCATAGATGGACATTCCCTGCAAGTAGATGAATCAAGCATGACAGGGGAAAGTGACCACGTTGAGGTAAATGGCAGCCGAAATCCATTCTTATTGTCGGGTACAAAGGTGGCTGACGGGTATGCTCGGATGCTTGTTACATCGGTTGGCATGAACACGACATGGGGCCAAATGATGTGCCAAATCAGCCGCGACAATGACGAAGAAACACCATTACAAGCACGTTTAAACAAGCTCACTTCTGCAATTGGTAAAGTTGGCTTAGCAGTTGCTGTCCTGGTTCTTGTCGTTCTGTTGGTTCGTTACTTCACAGGGAACACAACAGATGAGAAAGGAAACCGGGAGTTCAATGGAAGCAAGACAAAGACTGATGATATTATGAATGCTGTTGTCGGAATTGTGGCTGCCGCTGTTACCATTGTCGTAGTTGCAATTCCTGAAGGATTGCCATTGGCTGTCACACTGACTCTGGCTTATTCGATGAAGAGAATGATGGCGGATCAAGCCATGGTGAGGAAGCTCTCTGCCTGTGAGACAATGGGATCTGCCACCACAATATGTACTGACAAAACAGGTACTCTCACACTCAATCAAATGAAAGTCACAAAATTTTGGCTTGCTCAAGAGGAGGGTGCTACTGCTTCTTCGATTTCTCCATTTGTTGTCGATTTGATCCATCAAGGAGTTGCTTTGAACACGACCGGCAGTGTTTATAGAGCTTCATCAGGAGCAGAACTTGAATTCTCTGGTAGTCCTACAGAAAAGGCAATCCTTTCTTGGGCTGTCATGGAAATGAAGATGGATATGGAGAAGATGAAGAAGAGTTATTCGATAATTCAAGTCGAAGCCTTCAATTCTCAGAAAAAACGCAGTGGGGTTTTGATTGGGAGGAATGATGATGACACTGTCCATGTTCACTGGAAAGGTGCTGCTGAGATGATTCTAGCAATGTGCTCAACCTACTATGATGCTTCTGGAGTTGTCAAAGATCTCAACGATGACGAAAGGACGAAATTCGAGCAAATTATTCAAGGCATGGCAGCCAGCAGCCTCAGGTGCATTGCTTTTGCCCATAAACAAGTTCCGGAAGAAGAGCAGAAAAAGCTTAAAGAAGATAGCTTGACCCTGTTAGGGCTGGTGGGTATAAAGGATCCGTGCAGACCTGGTGTGAAGAAAGCAGTGGAAGATTGCCAATATGCTGGAGTAAACATCAAAATGATCACCGGTGACAATGTTTTCACCGCGAGAGCCATCGCGACTGAATGTGGGATTCTCAAGCCTGGTCAGGACATGTCTAGTGGTATCGTGGTAGAAGGTGAGGAGTTTAGAAATTATACACCAGAAGAAAGGATGGAGAAAGTTGAGAAGATCCGAGTCATGGCAAGATCCTCTCCATTTGATAAACTTCTCATGGTGCAATGCTTGAAACAGAAAGGACATGTAGTTGCGGTCACAGGGGATGGCACAAATGATGCACCAGCACTCAAGGAAGCAGATATAGGTCTATCGATGGGAATTCAAGGCACTGAAGTGGCGAAAGAAAGTTCGGATATCGTCATCTTGGATGATAATTTCGCTTCGGTCGCCACAGTCTTGAAGTGGGGAAGATGTGTTTATACCAACATCCAGAAGTTCATTCAGTTCCAGCTTACTGTAAATGTTGCAGCACTATGTATCAACTTCGTAGCAGCCGTGTCAGCAGGTGAAGTCCCTCTAACAGCAGTCCAGTTATTGTGGGTGAACTTAATCATGGACACATTGGGTGCATTGGCTCTCGCCACCGAGCGGCCTACAAAGGAATTGATGGAGAAACCGCCCGTCGGTCGAACCGAGCCACTCATCACAAACATCATGTGGAGGAACCTACTAGCTCAAGCTCTATACCAGATAGCAGTGCTTCTTACCTTACAATTTAGCGGCGAATCAATCTTCGGGGTAACAGAGAAGGTAAATGACACATTGATCTTCAACACATTCGTACTTTGCCAAGTCTTCAACGAATTCAACGCAAGGAAGCTGGAGAAGAAGAACGTATTCGAGGGGATACACAAGAACAAGCTGTTCATAGGAATAATTGGGATAACCATTATTCTTCAAGTGGTGATGGTAGAATTCCTGAAACGATTTGCAGATACAGAGAGGTTGAATTGGGGACAATGGGGAGCATGCATAGCAATGGCAGCAGTTTCTTGGCCTCTCGGTTGGGTTGTCAAGTGCTTACCTGTTCCGGGGAAACCCATTTTCAGCTATCTCAAATGGAGGAAATAGGACAGACAGCCATCATAATTCATATTCTTTATGTAATTAATACTGTAATGTTTGTAGTTTCATTTCACCATCTTTACAGATTACAGGTGTAATTATTCTTTTACATTAATAAAGATTACACAGTCATTCATTCTTTAAACTGAGGGGAAGTTTCAAATTTTGTTTTTGAGACTAATAGTGGGTATACTACCTCAGTGACTACTGAACTTTAAAGGGGTACTTATTTTAACCATCGAACTATTAAATTCGTCAATCAGACTATTCAACTTTTTAGAGTTTTACTTTTTTGTTTTGTGTTTTTTAGTTTAAAATTAGAAAAGTGGATGTCCTAATTTGTAGTTAAATTTTAGGACATGTTTAAGATTTTTCTGGCTATGTATCTGAGTTGTTAGAGTGAATGTTTATGTTAGGGTTGTTTTTCAGGTAACTTGTTAGGTTTCCTATTATTAAGTTTCTGGTCTAGAATAAATGTTAGAGTTGTTTTTCAGCTATGTAATGGAATGAAGGTCTATGTAAGATATTTAGGTTTAAAATATTTATGTTAGGGTTGTTTATTGTAATGCTTATTATAATGGGATGAATGTTTATTAAGCTTTGTTTAGTAATTAAAGATTATATTAAAAACAGAAAATGTATAAAACATGTATACACAAAACAGAAAGTGATCCTATAATTTATTTTATAAGTGATTCATACAAAACAAAAATTGTTTTGACCATTACAGCAACAAAAAATCTAAGTCATGACCATTTCTTGAACATGTACAGAATATGTATACATAAAAGGTTAAATTTTGATGGTCAACTTCATGCATTACACAAAAAAAATTCATGTGATACTTATAATCACAACAAAATATTAAATTATAATCAAGGATCACTCATAAGCCTTGGAGATTATTGAATGACAGAACTCTCCTGAATTGGTGGGGGTTAGCTTGCCCTTGGACTATTGCCTTGATATTGCCTATCAGATTGAGTAACAGAACTACCCTAAGTGGTGGGGGTAGGCATCCATCTAACAGTATACATTGGTGGTGGGAGTTGGCTTGGCCTTGTAGTGTTGTTTTGGTGTTGCCTACCAGGTTGATTCGGTGTTGCAACAGGATCCTGGTGCATATTTGTTCCAAATCTTCTTTTAATCTGTACACAAAAAAATAATGTGTTACTGTTAACCTTAAACAAAAAATGTAAATTAATCACAAAAATCAATGGGTAAACTTACTGGCAGTTTAGATCTTCTAAGAATTTTACTTGTAGAAAAAGTGGATGTTCGTTTATATGGTCTAGTACTGGCACGAACAGGGCCCTTACATATCCTTGTATTATGATCAGATCTTTCACACTTTGTACAAGACATCTTCACACCCTTTTGGGACACCTTAGCACCTTGAATAAAAAATTAGAAACAAATACATGTGAAACAAAGTAGTGATTAATAAACTAATGAATAAAAAAATCAAGAAACAAATGTATGTAAAACAAAGCAGTGATTAACAAACCAATGAATAAAAAAATCAGAAACAAATATATGTGAAACAAAGCAGTGATTAACAAACCAATGAACAAAACAGTAAAACAAAATAAAAACAAAGTGATTAACAAACCAGTGAATAAAGTAAAAAACAAAGCAGAAATTGTTTGCAAAGTAAAAAAAAACAAACCAGAAATATATTTATGTGACAATGATAATGCAGTCTCCAATTTTTTCTGAATTTTAGGACACAAAGCGCCAGTTAATTTTTCAGCTTCATCTCCTTTTTTAGCAATTTTTTACATTAATTTAGATCTGATTGGCTCCACCAAAATAATAATTGTTTTGTCTCTAGCTTTAATTATCATCTACAAATTAAAAACAATAGCTGTTAATATTGTAAGCTAAGTATAGAGAATATAGGAAAATAGATGGATTAACCTTATTAAAACACTCGCAATAGTTGTTTAAAAGTATGTTTGATTTAGGTCTGAAGGAAAAGTGAGACTTTGTCTACATTGTAGGATTTTTCTTGACATCCAATTATGTCCAGAACTTGATAAACCCTACAAGATGATTTAAAAAAGGTTACTGGTCCATATAAAGATATGCAAAATAATTTGAAAAAATAAATATTTATACTTCTAAAGTTGTCATGGCAGCTTCAAACTATCTTACATATGTTGACCTAGTAGTTTTTCAAAGTTTTTCCCTTATGATGTTCATGCAACTTAAAATTATTATAAAGATGTCTCACACATGTTCTATAGTCTGCATGAAAAAATAGTTTCATCACAGATTTTATCAATCCCTACACAACAAAACAGTAAGTGTTAATAAGGAAAATGAATTAAACAAAGGGTTTTATTTTGATGCACAAGCTGTGTAAATTTTTTTTACACAATCCTTTTATAAAATTTAAAATCTAAATCACAAACCCTAGCAACCTAAACCCTAAACCCTAAGCCCTAAACTCTAAACTCTAAATTCTAACCATAAACCTTAAATTATATACCCTACATACTAAACCCCTAAACCCTAACATAAAACCCTAAACCCTAAACCCTAAAATTAAAGGGCTTGTGTAAACTAAAGTTTACACAGCTTGTGCATCAAAGTATTTTCCTTAAACAAAACAATAAATGCTTATCAAAAAAGTTTAAAATTACCTTTTGTTTATCAGTCATAAATGTGAAGTGATTGAAATTGTTCAACTCCAAATCATTCCTTAATATTTTCAAAAATTAGTACCAAGATGACTCTATATCGGCTTCCACAATTACAAATGCAATGGGATAAAAATAGTCATTTACATCTATCCCAATAGCTGCCAGAAGGTAACCCCCATAATGACCCTTCAAGTGACACTCATCCAGACATATAATGGGCTTACAACCAGCTTTGAAGTCATCCTTCATGTAACGCCTCGTGTTTAGGGTCCAGAAGGTAACCGAATTTGGTTTAAGACTGGTTCAGGTTAGTTGATTCGGTTTAGGTTACTTTTGGAAATATTTTAAATAAATGACCTTAAAGGCTTTAAAAGATGACAAAATAGTGCAAATTATTTTAGGTGAATGTTGTTTTGGTAAAAGTACTTTTAAATAATAAAAAAAATTTGGAGGAAAAAGTTATCATCTTTAAAACAAAATATCACGTTATTTTCTTTCCTAAGCTATTATCCATTTTTCTTTCATCCAAACAAATTCTCCATTCAATATTTCAAAGGGTAATCTTTATTTTACTTTGTTTTCCTTTTAACAAACTTGTTATTGGTGAAATCTTTTCAAAACTCAATTGTTTCTTCTTGATTTCTAATGCTTTTTATTTGAAAAAGAGGTGTTTGATAAAATTTTCGTTGAGTTTTATTTTTCTAAGTTTATTGATGTTAATAAATGTGTTTCTGATGTTTTATAATGTTGAAATGATGGCTTGATAATGTAAAACCTGAAACTAGTTGAAAGGGTAGTGTTTAAGGTTGAAGTTCTGGAGATTTTAGCTTGGTTTTGTGAACAATCAGTGGTTGTTGGTTTCTTGCCTTTGGGTTGACATTTCTAGTTGTTAATAGATGTGACATCGATGATAATTTTGTTGGGTTTTAGTTGAGTTTCGTTTTGAGCTGATTTATTGATGTTTTCGATTAATTTCGGTTATGGGTTGATGGGCGATTATTGCCAGATGCTGGGTTTTTTAGTTGCAGCAAGTTTAGAGGCTTGAAATCACTCAAATGTTCTGTTTTGAATTGATTAGAAGCAGGGGATATTGATTTGAAAACTTCAGACGCGATATCGGACAATTCAGATGCTTAATTTGGGTGTTCAACTAATATATGTGTAGTGTTGGTGAGTGGAACTGTTTTGATAAATCTTAACATGGTTAAGGACAAGATTTTGGGGGTTCAGATTGAGCTTGAAAAGTAAATCTAAGCTCAAGAGTAAGTTTGATTGTTTTCGACTTTTTACTTTAATTTTGTTTAGTCCAACTATACCTTGTTGCAAATGATAATGTTTATTTTTTTCACATGTGTTAAGATGTTAGAATGATGAATCATGTAAATTTCATGTCTTGATTTGTATGATGAAGAGTTATATGTTGTTGAGTACATGCTATGCATGGAAATGTGTATGAAACGGGATGAGAAATGTTATGTTTGTGGCCTTGCAAAATAGTGGGTAAGTGTTGGCCTTGATGAGTATATTGGCACTTGTTGAGATCCTTATTACCGGATATAATTGGTCGACCAATAGGATAAAAGTGCATTATAATTGTAAAATTCGTGTGTGGCTTTAGTGATGACAGATTCCACTAAGGAGGAGTATGGTGATGGGCATTCCATCGGAAGTTTATATTTACTAGACGTTGTGAGTACAGTGATGGGCATTCCACCGAAAGTTGTCTAGTTATTTTGAGTACGGTGATGGGTATTCCACCGAAAGTTTTTATTGCTGTCATGAATACGATGATGGGCATTCCACCGGAAGCTAATAATGTTGTTATGATTACGGTGATGAGCATTTTACCGAAAGTTATCTGCATATCCGAGTAAAAATGCTAAAGATGCCAATATACTCCTTATACTCTATTGATGTGATGAGGCTTGTTGAGATTTTTCATGTATCATGTTGAAATTGCCTATGACTTGTATCATGCATATTTGTAAGTTGTGACTTGAGATCTTGCATTGATAAATGCACGAGATAAATGCTACATGTAGCTTTGGGAAGTTATTGGTTTGCTTTGAAATGTGGTTCAAGCATAAGTTTAATGAACATGATGTGTTGAAAATCTTCTTTGTTAAATGGCTTTATTTTCAAAAGCAAGCAAAATGGTTTAAAACTGTATTGTTGTTGTTGTTTGAGCACCGCTCACTAAACATTCTTGCTTACGCTCTCTTTTACAACAATGCAGATTCGTAGATCATTCGTGGCAGCAAGGAAGCAAGGATTTGTTCAAAAATTTACATTTTTGCTCAAGTATGATTTTGGCATCAAATAATAGTATGTTAGGAATGTGATAGGACTTTTATGTTGTTGGGAGGTTATGTTTGGAATTACTTTGCTTAATTAATTTTTGAGTTATCTTAAACATTTTTGAGTCCCTGAGCGAAAAATAAATAAAAAGGCCTCTATATAACAAAAGTATTTGGAATTACTTTGTTTAATTAATTTAATATTTCATTAATAAACTATAGAAACATGATCAAACTTTGCGACACATTATTTTTATTGTTTTGTTAAGAAAACATCTTAAATGCAACTAAAATAATAAGGTATAACCACTAACTTAAAAGATTGTCACTTGAAAAATTATTAAAGTTGTGAACTTAAAAAATAAAAATCTGAACAAATACAAATGTTTTTCCTTGCAGGGACGAAATTAAAATTTAAAGTGGAAGCAGAACATAAATTCTGAAAGGTAGGAGAAAATTCATATTTTATTCAATTTTTTCAAAAGAAAACTATAAAGAAATAAAGCTAAAAATATTATCTGCCTGTAGGATACAAGAGACCTTTCCATTATTCATATGTCTCAGTCCCTACTTTTATGCTGAGACGACACTGACAAAATATAGGGTGTGACTAAAAAATGTTAAGTTTTAAAATTTGTCTAAAAATTTAAAATGTTAAAAAAATTATAATATTTTAAGTTATTTTTTCGTAATTTTTGACAAGTTTCGATACTTACAAAACAATTTTAGATACTTTGTTCAAGAACTTAAAATACTATAAAAAAAATAAGTATCGAAACTTGTCAAAAAAATCACGAAAAAACTAACCTAAAATATTATCTAAAATCTAACATTTTAAATTCTTGGATAAATTTCAAAACTTATCTTTTTTTAACCGTATTCTAAACATGCGGCATCCGAGATTCACCCAAAATATAATATGATCATATTTATTATATGGATAAATTTTCTATACACAGGCGGTGGAAACTGAAAGTTTCCACAAGCGCCTTAATTCTAGGGTATAGGTAGTTAGTTTAGGGTATAGGGTTTAGGGGTTTAGGTGTGGAGGGTTAGAATTTAGGGATAGTTGTTTCAATTTAAGGTTTAGGGTTATAATTTAGGGTTTATAAGTTAAAACCTAAATCCTCACCATACTACCCTAAAAACTAAACCCTAACCTATAAACCCTAAATTATAACCCTAAACCTTAAATTGAAACAACTATCCCTAAATTCTAAACCCCTACACCTAAACCCTATACCCTAAACTAACTCTCTAAACCCTAAAACTAAGGCGCTTGTGGAAACTTTAAGTTTCCACCGCCAGTGTATAGGATATTAATCCTTATTATATATGTTTGAAATTCGTATAGTATAAAAAAAACATGATATAATACGAAGAAATAATGGAATCCAGGCGTGGTGATTAGGCCCACGCCTGCATGTTTACTGATGTGGCTATAGGCTACTGATCCTTTCAAGTCAAAGCTGTAATAAATAGATGGAGATAGAGATGGTAGTCCTATTCCTAATTCAATATGGTTATATTAATATATGTTCAGATTCTTTTTAATTTTTTTGACAAAAATATTATATATATATATATATTCAAATTCGGATCTTCTAAATTAATATTATTTTTTTATTAAAACCACTCGTAGAATGAACATCTACGAGATTGAACATCATCCTATTCCTTTTCCCAGTCCTATTTATGTATAAATTTTGAGGGAACTGCCCACAGCATCCGATCGAAACTGAGCTATCTCGAAATCAGCTGGCCGACAAGTCTGATTTGAAATCGGAGTTTTCCTAATGCAGTACTGCTTTCACATTGCAACCATGACCCACTTCTCAGTTTTTCTCCACGACTCGGCCATGCATTGTGGACCACGTTAACTGGGTATTGCAGCTTAGTTATGGTTATGGATGGGCACGGGACGAGACGGGGACAAATTTTTAACCTTAACTCAAAATGTGACATTCATCACTCGAATTCGTCCGTCTTAAAAAAGTTGTTGTTGCACCTGTCCTGTCCAAAAAAATGAAAAGCAAATTTGATACCGACCCGACCTCTTCCAAAATCAATTTCTTCTTTCTCGGGCCTTCATCCATTTTCAATTAAATTCTATCAATTTTTATAAACCTTAAAATGGAATATTTTGGATTGAAGATTTTGTGTTTAAAGTTTAATTATTGATTTAGTATTTGACATTAAAGTTAAATATTTAGGGTTTAAGATTTTGTGCTTAAAGTTTAATCTATATTTAAAATTTTCACAATTAATTTTATTCACATTACAAATTAAAATATAATATAATTAATCTTTAGCTAAATAAAATTTAAAAACTCTATATGATTCTAGAATTAGAAGAGGTCACGGTTTCTCATTTTATTTTTCATTAAAATAGTTGTTTTATTTAGTAATTATTATTATTATTATTATTATTATTATCCCGGCAACATGTATGTTTTATTAAAGAATAGGAACATACATGACCTTCACGCCCATAAGCCTCGTTAAAAACCTCTCTAAATCCTACAGAGGAAAAGAGTACTCATGGACGTGTGAAACAAAAACAAACACCAAATAGGTCTAAACAAACTCAAGTTGCGAACAAACACTTATGCAAATTGTTTAAACCAACCCGGCCGATCCACACCACTCTTCACCAACGCATCCGCAAGCCTATTCGCCTCCCTATAGACATGCTGAAAACACACATCACTCAACGCCTCACATGCCTCATCAATCCTCCGCAACCAACGCCAAAATTTTCACGGCCTTTTTTCCAAGTGCAAGACCCATGCAATGGTCGGTGTAGAATCCGATTCAACCACCAACGGACATTGGCGACCTTTCGATTCTAACATAAGCTCCAACGCATAGCATATGGCTTGGAGTTCCGCTTCATTTGAATCCGCTACCCCTATCGGTCCCGAAAACAAAGCCAATATATGCCCAAACTCGTCACGGAGAACACCTCCACACCCAGCTTTGCCTGGTTTTTCCCTAGCTGATCCATCGACATTGAATTTAAGCACTCACGTGGGTGGTCATTCCCACTGCACATTAACCCATACCGATACGTCATGGGGTTGAGTCTCACACTGCCATGGACATTCCCATCAAGCTGACTCCAAAATAACACCTGAAGGACATCCCATCCGTACCCAATACATCGACCTCATCTTTATCAAAAAAAGGATTTCTCTCGATGTCGCCCGTGTACTATTAAACAAACAATTATTTCTTGCCAACCACAGCGACCGTAACGTTTATTATTATTATTATTATTATTATTGGAATTTCTGATATATTGATTTTCAATTGTATAATTTAAATGTTTGAATGTGTCCTAATTTGCATATTTGACCATTTCATTCCTTTAGTTGAATCCAATTTTTTCTTTTTCAATTTGTGTAGATGAATGATTTGTATATTCTTTAAAAAAATCCAAATATTTCTAAAAATATAATATTTAAATTTTAGAAGGATGTTTTTAGAATTTAGGTAGATAACCATTTTAAAGTGTATCTATTTTTTTAAATATTCATAAATTATTTTTTGAGAGAAATCAATTGGTTTCATTATACATTGAATTAGGCTATTCTACTCCATTAAAATAAAATAATATTTATATTTGTTTCATCAATGCATCGAATATAAATCAAGTTGAATCCAGGGACAGGCAATGTTCTTCGCCCTCCAAACTTAGAAAACTCGTTTAAAAGTTATTTTAAAAATAAAACCTTTTTAAATAATACAAAGGTAAAATTGTACTTTGACCTCCAAAATAAATAAAAATTGCTTTAAAATCTATTGAAAATAATAAGATTTTAAACTGATACAAAGGTAAAATTATAATTTAACCCTCCAAAAATTTATAATTCACTTTTAACCCTTTAAAAGTTCCTAAATTCGTCCATAATGTAATCTAGAAAATATTTTTTCATATACATATAAAAAATAAAAAATCTTTTTAATAAAAATAAGTTGAATTGTATAATACGCTGTACAAAACACCACTATTTTGGGTGTTTTCCTCGGTTTTTACAAAACACCATCCATAATCATATGATTAAATTGATAATATCATAATGACCCTTAAAGTTTATCAAATTTATTGATATAGTTCCTCTACTTTAAAATTATAATTTAGACTAAATCTTTATTTAAAAATGAAATTATTTGAAATATTAAGTTACATTGAGGGGCTGATCTAAAATTTTAAAAATAGGGGTTCAAAACTTTAATACATTTTTTTTGTAAATGAGTATGCAAAATAAATTTTTTTATACAAAGTAAATTATATTTTAAAAAAAATTCAAAAAGTGGGGATGCATATGCTCCCATTGGAGCCATATGCATCTCCCCTGTTACATTCTCATTATCATTTTTTATGAAAATTATTATCTTATTATTTTAGTATTTTAATTTTTTTTTTAAAATAATTATTCAATATTTTCTAAAAAGCTAGTATATTATCATTTAAAATATTAATAATTTGGGAGTTGTCTTATTTTTGTAAGGGTAACTATACCATGCACTGGGATGAAAACATTTTATTTTCACAAGAGCCATAATTTTAAGGTTTAGAGATTCAATTTAAGATTCATAGTTTAGGGGTTTAGGTTTATATGCTTAGAATTTAGAGACCGTGGTTTGAATTTAGAGTCTAGGGTTAGAATTTAGGGGTTATATGTAAAAACCTAAATCTCTAACATATTACCTTAAATTCTAAACCTCTAAACCTAAACTCCTAAAGTATAAACCCTAAACTAGATCCCTAACCCATAAAATTAGGGCGCTTATGAAAACAAATGTTTCCACTTCTAGTACATCATATATTTTTTCATTTTTGTAATTATATTTTTATTATTGAAAAACAATTTCAAAATTAATTTGTAAGTTTACAATTAATTTGTAAATTTCATTTTTAAAATGATATTGTATTTGTTTACAAGCGAACTTAAATTTTTCATATTTCAATATTTTTAGTTTGTCTTTAACTGATAATACCAATCCGTATCGCATACCTAGTTTTGGTGGGTGGGCTTTCCAGCGATAATTTTTTACATACACAAGACTTCAAACTCAAGATCTGCTTAAGTGGTATCGAGCTACTTAACACTTACCCAACCCATTGGTTCAATATTTTTATTTTTAATTATAGTTGGGTATTTTTAATTTTAAACATAATGTTGAAATAACAGGGTTATATTGGTAAATTTGATGGACTTCAGAAGTCACTATAATATCTCGTTTATGCTTAGATAAAATTTAGTGTACAAATATTATATGCAATAAAAAATGTCAGTAGGACACAGTATCTTCATAAAAAAATGTCATCTCTGTATTATGTATATGACATTTTCTATGAAACCGTAGTGTGCGGCTGATACCTTTTAATCTATTTGTTGCCTCATGCCTGTGACATTTTGTACATCATCAAATTTTAACAAAAATATGAGTGATTTTAAGGTAAATATCACACTGATATACATTATTAATGTCACATATTAATATATACTATTAATATAAGATATAAGCTATAGATTATTATTAATTGAATATATGATCACAATCGTTGTATTAGTTAAAGCCTATAATTGAATATATGGTCAATTAATGTTGGAGCAAATGCTTAAGCTTCTTGTTGATATCCATTAGAGATTAGTGGTGCATATCTTAAAATAAAATTAGTGGTACATATCAATGTATGATATCAATAAAGTTTTTTAAAAATATAAATGAGATATAAAAAATAAAATGCGTTGAGATATGCTAATTCACTAAATGATCAAAGATACTCATGTTATTTTATTTTATATGAGTTCGAATCTTGACATTTGTTTTCACTAAATTTCAATACAAAATCATGTTCATTTTAACAAATTTAATCTTGATCTGAACCCTAATAGTAGAAAAGCGGATAATATTATCTTAAGAGATCGGAGTTTAATTTTTTTTGTCGATAAGGTGCATGTGCATTATCACAATGATTAAAAATATGTACCAACATCACCTTAAACTTGCAACAATTATGAAATAAATAATCTTTACAAAAAGAGAAAAAAGGAAAGAAATGAAAATGGAGATGATGAAATCACTTGGCAAAATTATATGATCGCCCAAGTGTTCCGAAGCCATTGGAATTGAAAGCTAATTTTCCTAGAATCCCTTGTTTGTATGGCAAGAAAGTTTTCTTCTTCATATTCTCAGACACTGCTTTGTTCGTCGTGTAATGTAACTCGTGAGCCGATACTTTTCTCTTCGATCCTTCTGCAATGGAGCTGTCTTTGGATTTAAAACTAGAATTCTTGTTGTAATTACCTTCGGGTTTTCTGAAAAAACCCGACGAATATTTCTTCAGTGGATCTTTATTATGCCCCTCGGATGCGCTTCTAAACAACAGCAGATCTTTTAATTTCCATTTTCTTGATGATGATGAAGAAGAAGAAGAAGAACCCTTTGAAGAAGACGAAGAAAACAAAAGTTTCGAAATTTCATCGTTTTGTCGTAGTTTCTCTCTTTGTTCTTCTTCTTCCCATGGCAACTCTGAAACTCTGTAAGGAGAAAGTGATCTCGTTGCTCTACGACTTGAATTCTTTGATGGAGAATCTTGAACTCTTTGTCTTCCTCTTCCGTTCTCTGTGTTTACCCGAGCTCTTTCAATGGCAGTTTCAAAAGCTTGGACCATCTTTTTACCATGTGCTAATGGAGATTTTGACGACCTCGGGGATGGTAAAAATGGGGTTTTTTGATCGTTTTCATCGACAACCTGTAAGGGCTTGATTTTGCCACCGGCGAAGAGTTCTTCAGCAGAAAGCTGGTGAGTTTTCTCCGATGGCTGACGAAAATCAAAAGCAAAATCATCTTCTTCATCATCACCGTCGATCTTTGTTGTGCCTGAACTGTTTTCAGTGATTTGGCTATCATCCATTGTGGACAACCGATCAAATTCACGATAAAACTCGGACATTCGTGAGGGGCTCGTCGGTGCACTGAAGAAACATTCGCCGAATCGTCTAGGCGAAGAAGGAACGCTGTTGAAATCAAAACCCAGATTTGGCGAACTCGGTTTCATTACATCCATGGTCTCGGATTTCTTCTGAATTTTGATAGCTTAATTTATTTATGAACCAGAGCTACAAGGTCACAAGAGTCAAGGAGAAGGAAACGAGAGACAGTTGCGGTGATTTATTTGACCAAACTGCCGTCTTTTAAGACCATGTGGATTTCCATGTCTGATTTATTTGACAATTGAATCAAATGATGTTTGTTTATTTTTGGCAATACGCATATACATTTTACGGTCCGTATTTGGGGTGCATGGTTGTCCCTTCCAACAATGTTGTCTCTAAGGTTTGAACTTTCGTTCTATGTTCGAAATGCGTGGCTGTTCTTCTCAACAATGTCATCTTCAAAGTTTAAACTCACGTTCTCTCCTTAAGAGTGTAAGGTATCTTACCGATACACCCAACCTTTATGGGTAAATACTATTTGTTTATTTGTAATAAGTTATTTTTTTAATATACTAGTTTGATTAAATAGTTGTATTTATTTATATGTTTTTAAAACACAAATAAATATTTAAATTCAAATATTTAAAGTTAAACATCATTATTTATTTCACTGAATTCGTAATAAATTAATTTTGTATTATTGGATAGGGGTGCATATGTATGGACAATGGAGTGTTATGGTGACGCACCATTGTTTGACTTTTTGGTGAAGCAAAAGAAGTTGTCATGAACCCACGACGTGTATTTGTATTATTAAACAATTAAATAAATAAATAGCTATCCAAGAAAGAAAATTTGACTTGACTTAAGTAGTTGCTTACTTGCTTAGGAGTGATTGAAGTTTTAAATTTGGTATATTAATTTTTTGGATTATTATTTGTTAGGAGCTGATTACAGAATTTACATTATGCAGTCAAATATTTTTCCTTATTACCATGAAAAAATGAACAGCAGCAATAAGGAAACATCCATTAGTCTAATGTTTTGAACAATGTGTATTTTTTTTTCTTTTATTACCAAGTGTGTGTGTACAGTGTTTCAAGAACCCATTCATTGGATGGGTTTCTAATTCCCAGAGATACAAGTAAAATAGAAAAAAAAAATATATAAAAACCTGATACAGTCTAAAAATGATAAACATAGATGATGTACAGAAAGCTGCTATACAAAGGTTAGTTACCTGATCCGCTCCTAAGCATAAAAGTTTGAATCCGCCAGTCTCCGAGAAGAAAAAAATCAAACATAAAACCGTTAATTCGGGGAGAAGAAAGAGAAAGAAATGATGTCGATTGCTGAGTATAATGCTAGACTTCTCTTCATGTATATTGAGCTTTGAGTTTACGCAAGAATTCTAATGCTTCTGTGTATGAAGGATCGGATCTGCTGAGCGGTTTGCATGAATTTATATGATCGGTCGACTCTAATACCTGTTTCACAGACAAAAGAAGAATAAATTTTGGGGGCCAGAACCATTTAGAGAATCATATGGTGTTATCTACTTGTTTTCGCATCCTTACTGAAGGATTCGAGAAAATATTAGCATCAATGTCGAAAGAAAAAACACTTACAACAAGTTCACCAAATCCGGGATAGGCTGATTCAAGTGGCACAATTTCCATACGGAATGCCCATCCTCCATAACCTTCAACTATTGGAGTGACCTTGGTCTGAAAGATAGAAAATTAGAAGCTCATATCAAGCTCACAGCGTGCTAGACTAAAATGAAATGCAAATACGCGCAATGATGCAGGATTCTAGGGGGATGACAATAGATTATCATTTTTTTTTTGATAAGAGACAATAGATTATCATGAATAGATGCATATCTATTACCTCGCAGAAACTAAGGACTTGGAGCATCTGTTTCTTATGAAGGCGGCGAAGAAAGTCATTAAGTTGCACAAGTCGAGGAGAACCACTTCTCAATTCCCCTATCTATGAAAGAAAAGCAGTGAAAAAGGTCCAGCATCAGATTCCGGATTGAAACTATTGTAGGAGTCCAAAAATTCAGTTATGTACTGATTATTAAAAGTTCATAATTGACCATATACTGACAGTTGGAGCTGGACGTAAGACAAGGCCCATTCTCCAGGGCATATCGGCAAGCTTGCTGCCAAAATGCGGGCAGCTATAGAACACCTGAAATTGCATGAAACACCAAGATTATTGAACTTGCCACTGCAAGAAGTTGAAATACATTAACAGCATACCTCAAGGCTCCTTTTCTAAATCGGGGTATTTGGAATAAATTAGCAGAAATAGCAACTTACAACTCCAACGGTGTTGTTCACAAGGTTGTCCATATTTTCTGTCTTTAGCATCTGCTTGACCACCAGACCTCCCAGGCTACATATAAGAGGCAGTCATGCATTGAACAAAAAGGCAATTTGAAACAATTAGAGTCTATCTTAGTCACAAAAAAGGGTTGAGCCAAAAGAAACCAACTTGAAACTATTATTTTCCAACACGAAGGTTAACATTAGCCATTCATTAGCAGATAATAATCGAGTCAAAATAGCTCTTGCACCAGAACCCCCAAGCCGGAGAAAGAAAAAGGAAAGAGGTTAAATTGGTTAACCTGTGGGTCACAAACACAACAGGCCGATCCCCAATGCCTGCAGCAACCAGCTTCTTTAATAACATGGAACTAACTTCCTGGAGGTCAAAACGAGAAGTTCATGAATAATTTCGGCAGCAAAAGCAAATGATAGCCAAAAGTTTGAAGATTTCCGTCACACGCATATAACATCATAAACCAAATTCCAAATGATGTGTCCAATGTTGAATGAATGAGTTTAAAGAGGAGAACTTGTTATTCAATCTAAACATCCATCTAAGTATTTCATAGATAAATAATGAGAGAACAAGAGTAACTGAAGCACAACAAAAAATGACAAACTAATAAACCAAAAGTAGCAAACCTGAAGAGGCAGGGAAGCTCCAGACCACTGTGTTAGGTTTGTCTGTATAGCAAATAAAACAGATTTTTGGAGTATGAGAGACAGTCACTAAAGACGTCAAAGTTACAAGTGAACTGCTTGAAAAAAAAAAACTAGTAATTAAAATTTCTTAAAGCTACCAGTACCACTAAACTAAAACAAACCTTGTACTTCAGTGAAAACAAGCGAGCTTGAGGAAAATCAGCCGAAAGCCATTCACCTGGCCAAAAGGTCCCAAGCTTCCCTGCTTCTTCATCAATTTTCTCTACCAAGCCAGACTTAGTGGAGTATTTATCCTCAGATATGCGCCAAGTTTTATAAGGTCCACCACGTAGCCCGTGTACAAAGACGATATCCATTTGAGGAATTTCAGAATCAGAATAATTATTAGACACATTAGAAGAATCGGATGAGGCAGCAACATCTGAAACTTGGGTTACACCAGTACTATCACTGTTAGTGGAATCAACCTCAATCGAAATAGATTTATCTTGCTTCACAGAGTATTGGTCTTTCCCAGGACATTTCCAATGGGGAAGTTCAGGGTTTATTAAGAATATCATATCATTATAACTTGGGCAGTTGGTTGTACCATCTCTGCTACCATTTTCAGGACCACTATTTACCGATTCAGTACCAATTTGCTGATTGCAAAACACATTTAACAAAATTGCCCTAGCATAACTTCGTATCTTAAGGTCATTGATGCTTGATATCTTCCCATCAGCACAATCCTCAAGCCACTTACACCATGTTTCATCAGCTGCAATGACTTTCTGGACTTTTGGAAGGAGTGAAAGAATGGTTAAAAGTCTAGCTGCATGCCTACGAATGTGAGCAGTAGGTGGAACTCGAACACTAGACGGATTGTTCATATTTGAAGGCGATGACTCACTATAGTTACTTGAAACCCTTTCTTGTGCCTCAGGTGCTCTAGATGCAGCATAAGCCTCTACTGCAGACAGTTTCTCATAATCATCACGTAACAAATAGCGTCTTAGCAAACACAAGACCCCCAGATCTGTAATTTTATCCAGCAATAAAGAATCTTCAGCACAAATTTCAGTCAGTGCTTTGATCCCCTTGAGGGTTGCCAATGCAGAATCTGCGACATCAAACTTTGGGGGATTATCTTTCTTTAGATTTTTAAATGGACCAGCGAAAGGTTCAAGCGAAAGAAGATCTGCTAGATGGAAGGTATCTACATAACCGGTCAACTGATTTCCAGCAAGATTAACAACTGCAACTGCTAATTGATTAGCAGTCTGTCCAGCTAGAAGAATGTTAGATTGATCGATCTGAGTCTGCAAATTTCAACACATTGTGAGTAATTTAAGTTGAAACTGTCAAATTCTTTTCTTAGCTTCCAAAACAAGTGCATACTGTGGTTAAATTTGCTTATAAAAATAAAAGCAATAAAAAACTAAAGATACACACTCTAACCTTCACTTTGTCTGTGCCTTCTTTAACAGATGATGCCTTGCGGGAAGCCAGGGTATCATTTAGCAGAAGAGCTAGCCATCCTTGAGAAATTGGAACAGAAGATGGGCCGTGGTCTTCAAGAATACATGAAAGAATTCTTATGGCAGAGGATCGAATTCCATTGGAGGAAGATTTTCCGAAAACCCAAGAAAGCAGAATACTAGACCACTTTTGACTTTCTTCAATAGATAAATGCCAATCCTCAGTCGAGAGCAATTCCAAAGATTTTGCCAGAGCTTCTTGAACCTGCTGATGCTTTGCCGATCTCTTTGCGGTGACTCTCATCAGCTCTAGACCCTTCTCTATTACAGTCCTCCGTGCTTCGTGGCTCCTCTCAACAGCAACTATAAAAGCCGATAAAGCCATTTGAGATAACGGAATGTCTTCATTTTTACTTGCATGTGAAGCAGTAGAAAGAAGACTGGATGCCCAATCAGAGACAGAGTCATTTAAGGGAAGATTATGATCTTCCAATAATAACCGAGCCACCAAGCTACCATGCCATTTCACAGATCTCTCAGGTGCTACTAAAGCACTCATGACAGCCTCTCCATCTCGATCCAATTCTTCAATATGAGACCTATTGGTCTCCGATGCCATTGCCCAATTGGCTAATGCCCACGCGGCAAAAGGCACAGCAACATGCTGGGTATGCAAATCATCCCAAAGGCCTGGAACAACAGCAGCTGACAAATTGGCTTGTTCCACTGCACTATCATGCTTATTCAACAATTCAAGTGTTTTCGGAGCATCCCTCTCTAATGCTGAAGGGGTATCATTTGAGTTATCTAATGTCATATGCTCGGTTGTTCTCGCCAGCCCTAAAGCAGTCGTTCCTTCAAGAATTTTAATCCCAATCCCTTTCATCCCTCTTCCACCACCATCGTCATCGTCCTCTCCCTCATCTAAATGCATATTGCCTGCTTCAATAACTTGAACAGCTGCTGCAATATCTCTCATCTCAGCATTCCCCGGTAGCCAAGGCTTAAAAGATTGCCTCTCTACACTATTACAATTGGATGTAACAATATCCATTATAGCAGCCACAAGCATACTTCTACCTTTCAAAGAATCAGAAATATCGAAGGAACTACGACCTGAATGCTGCTCCCACACAAAAACTATTTTATCAACGGTAAAACAAAAAACTTAAAAGCACCAACAAGATTCGGGTGCAAAAAAGTTGCAATTTCATAAACAGTGGATAAACAAAAGAAATAAAACAACGTACCCTTTTGGATTTATTTTGAGGTTGGCATGAAAAAATGAACCTCAACAGATAGGAAACAGCGCCTGGCCTTCCAAGCACGTCTCTCCGCACGTCAGGATCCGCAATTAGGTAAGCCAACGCCCTTGCAGCCTCGGCCTGAGTGCCGCAGACATCTGCCTTGCCCACAGCTACAGTCTCCAGCAACCAATCGACTACCGCGCCACCATTGGCGCTCACAATCGCAGCCCTGCGGCTCGCATTGGCAGCGGCAATGTCGGCGAGCAAGGATGCCACGCGTAGCTCGAACCCCACCCGAACTTCATGGTTCGCGGACGACATCACCGACCTCAACGATTGCCACAAAACAGAAGCGGCAACGCTGGTTTGTTTCGCTTGGTGGACGATCCTCCTGAAGGAATCATTCGTTTTTTGAATCGTATGCTGGACAGAGTCGTAAAGAGGGCTTCTTCTAGGGCTAGGGTTATTACCGTCGGAGGCTTCATTGCCTTTATTGACAGATAAAACGGCGACGGAAGCAACGATAGCAGAGAGGAGAGTAGCGGAGAGGGCCAAAACGGAATTTCGAGAAAGAGAAACGGTTCTGGATGGGACGGTTGAAAGGTGAGCTTGAAAATTTTGCGGCGGCGGCGATTGGGAAGGTTCGGGGTGCCGGATTTTTAAATTATTAGGGGATTCAACGGGATTTGAAGAGGAGGAGTAAAACCGTCGCGAATAATGAAGATAGAAAAGCCGACGAGGTCTTAAACAGCGACGAAGCATAATTTAATTGGGAAAATTATCGGAAAAGATTAGGAAATTCCGTTGAAGACGTTGTTTAAGAGGATGGCGGGAGGGAAATTGGAATTTGTATATAGATGGTAAGGACGGTCTATGAAAATAGAATAGGCCAACCTTTTTGTTCTTTGCAACAAAGGGCCTGTGAATTTTAATTGTTTTCAAATTAGTTTTTGTGAAATGGGTTAAAATACCATATACGGACTAAATTAGCCTCTTAAAATAAACGTTGAGACTTGAGAGACCAAAATTTTTATTTTTTAGTAGAAATGTAGTATATATTTAAAATGTTTTTAGACCTTTAAAAAGTAATAGCACGCATTTTTACAGATAAAACTATTCGAATTCAGATCACTTAAGATATTATAAATCCCTTACAAGACTATAAGGGGTAGGATATTACGTAGCTCCATTAATGTATAAAATAGCATCAATGATCCTTTCAAAATAATCCAAAAAACTTGCCAAATCTAATCATAATTAAAGAAAAATGATTTGATGCATTAAGGTACAAAACATCAAATATTGACCAATTTTTAGTGTTTAAAATTAAGACTTTAGGGTTTAGATTTAGCTTTTAAAGTTCAGAGTTAGGGTTTATATTGTAGGGTTTAATTTTTAGTGTGTAGAATAACAGTGATATCATTTGAAGCCCGCTTATCGAAAGAAAAAATTTCACCGGCAATACATCAAATATTAACCCTATATAAAATAGCATTAATGATTCATATTATATAAAAAATTAAATAACATAGTAGGTCAGCTTAGTGTTTAAATGAACCAATTTAAATTGGTTAGGTAATGATTTTGGAAATTATTCAAGTTACCCCCCTAACAACAGAAATCCATTGTTTTTTAAACAATGAGATTAATTAAACTACAAAGAATAGCCTCCTAAGTTCTCAACATGTGGTTTATAATAACTAATACGCCTTTCGTGGTACAAAAAATTGACTTCTGCTGATCAGATGTAAATTTAGCATTCTTAAGAGTCAGTAGTGGGATCTCGGAATTCACTGCTGACCATCGTGTCTTGTTGGTCGAAGTTCAGACGCTAACGACACCGGATACCCAAGGAACGATAACAGGCGCCTTCGGGTGGCTCTTTCTGTATTCTTCAGAGTATCGGTCCTTAAAGTTCAAACTCGGCTTCTCTGACTGCAATTTAGTAATTTTTTTATTAGCTTTGAGTTATAAACCACTTCTGTTGGATGCAAAAGTTCCATGAAAATGGTAACTTGATGGATTGAAAAACAACACTTACGTATTTCAGCCAGCATTCCATGTGTTTGTGTTCGTATTTATCTGGGGAATAGCAACCGGACTCGGATGGACAATAAACCCATATGTTGCATTTCTTTTGACCCGGTTTCGCAGATTTCGCCTGATCTAGGCAATCCTGGCAGCACTCAGCTGCACTTTCTTTGGGATTGGAAAGACCCCATCGAACACAATCACCATCGTAATCAGTATGAAGTTCAGGATTGCATTCCGGTGGAAGAGGCCTCCCTGCTAAAATTTGTTCTTCGTCTTCTGTATAAGAGAATTAGACGTCATTAACAGCCATTTCCAACCATTATATCAAATTAAAATATGCATGTTATTTTGACCTATGTTGTCCAACTCTTCATTTTCCCTAAACCTGTCTCTGAACATTTGGATATGGGGTATGCGGTATGATCAGAAAAAAGAAAAACTTTGGAAAAAACTGAACGTATACCCGTGTTGGATCGGCTACATTCCCATTATCCAACACTCACTCCCGAGTTTGAGTAACAGATACTGAAAACAGAAATTTATGGTTTTGATCAACAGGAGAAATTGAACAATTACCGGTATCTTCCACTCCCTCATGCTTATCATGTTCTTGATTTTTAATGTCAGTGGGTATCCAAAGGCCAATGTCTTCTGACAGCGCAGCCCAATCCGACTCCAAGACTTTTACTAAATTCCCTACAAAATAGTAAGCCAACTAGTTAAAAAAGTTAAAGCTTTTTATCTCGATAATTAACTAAAGGTAACAAAATATACCACCTTTCCGATTATGAGTTACCTGCTTCCTCTTGCAGAAGAGTTGAATTCAATCCCTTTCCTCCATGGACTAACTTTTTTGCCTCTTTCAGTTTCTCTTGGCGCCAGGTTTCAACCGCTTCTGTAAACCCAAGATGAACATCAACAAAATAACTAGCAAACATGAGCCAGACATTATTGCTAATTACTTTGAAAGAACGGGAAACACTTGAACTGTAACTCTAACCCAATGATTGAAATTGGTTTCGCTTAGAGAATTGGTTGTTGAAGAATTCAAAAAAATTAGTCTATTAGAATCTTTCCAATCCAGTAAATAGTTAAAAGACGGCTAGCAATGGTTATGAAAACTGCACCACATAGAGAATATCAAGTTTCTGTTTCCATCACATTGAAAAAGTAAAGATCTTTAATTTTAGAGCTGACCAGCAACCAACAGCGAAGTAATTCCAACTTCTTTCTAGAAAAATATTCCCCGATAAAGATGAAAAACAGAAAAGGGCTTTGCCTACAAGGGTTATGCCAAAACCATAAAACTGACAATTCCCAATAAATTTGCACTGTGGCCTCGTGAAGACTATTTAACTTGTTTACATTCCTCCTAACCAGTTAGAAGGAGCCTAAGAAATAAGGTACAAAGCAAAACCAAAAGCAGAATACAAAAAATCTGTCCTTTCTACGCCAAAAGAAATGGAAGAGAAGTGCAGGTACAAGCGGCTCACCAAAAGCACCAGAAACAACCATGCAAAGATTCCGCTCAGTAATGATCATATCCATTGTTAGAAATTGATTGTTTAAAGCTAGTGGTTGTTAGAAAGAAAAAAAAACTATGGAACAAAAAAAAAAGGTTTTTCTTTAACAAATTATTGTTTGAAATACATCCTCCTAACTGACAAATTGAAACTTTTCTTCAATCAAGAATCACAATGCATATATGCTGTTTAAGTGATCGAAAAAATATGAATGAATAACTAGTGACTAGCCTTAAACTCAAGCAACTTAAACTTGGAAATACTAAAGAATTGATCTATCCCACTAATGGATTGCATTATAAAAGCGCATCAACCCTTAGGCTATTGGATGGAGTAGATCAATAATATTACAACACTTGGCAAAATGAAAGGAGGTGAAAGCATAACATATGTCACCTAATTGAAATTAAGCAACATGAATCCTAGAGCCTATACGTACTTAAGAACCGAACTCTCAAATTTTCATGAAACCTTTTTGAGGTATTCTGCTCGGGAGAACATAAAAACACATCAAGGGTGCTAGGAACAAAGTTTCAAAATGGGTTTCTTTAAAATTGCAATGTCGTTATTTCATTTCTTATAACCCCCCCGCCCCCCAACTAAACCAGCTAATAACACATCTGCAAGTTTCGGTAATAAGAATATAGTTAAGACTGTGATTATTCATTAATAGAATATTAATGGACTTGCAAACTCGGTACTTGTCGGCTTATACAAAGATTACAATCTTCAACTTTCGGCAAATAGTCCTATCCTAAAACATCATAAATGCTCAATCCATGTATAACCACACCACAATAGAACACTAGTTACCAAATAAGAATAAACAGAAACACAACATCGTGTTCACTTTAAACTGTAAGATAAAATACCGAAACAGTCGAAAAATGAAATTAAGGCAGACACCAACCTCGCTGCTCGGTGGCAGTAGCATTTTGTCTCAAGCTTCTCAATCTTTGCAGTATCTCATCAGTTATCTTATTCTTAAGTGCTTGTGGCAGTTCAGCTACACCCCTTGAATCTTCTTCACCCCAAAATTCAAGCTTTAATCGATTTACCTTTATTTACAGATATCAACATTCAATACTACCACCACATACAACAGGAGGGAAAGAAATAAAGAAAGAAAGAAAGGAACAATAGGATAATTTGCATACCAATTTAACAAGCTCTATAGGTTCATTGGCTCTTCGAATCCTAACTGATTTTTCCATTTTCTTTGTATGATATGGTGTATGCTTTACAACTACCAATAAAAAAACAACCCAGAAAATCAAAACACAAACCAAGAGAAAAAAAATCCAAAAATAAAAGGAGCAAAGCTTATAGAAACTCACCACCATTATCTTTGTTGGGATAAATGTAGAGAGAAGAATAGAGAGAATGAAGACAATAGAGAGTAATAACAATGTTAAGGGAGCAAACAATGAGAGTGATTTTTCTGTAGGAAGAACCGAAACCACCCCATTCTGATCCTCTGCCTTCTCGAGCCATCTCCAACCTCCTTCGCCCGCTGCCTCATCCCACCATGTTCTTTCGCTTCCCCCAAACAATTGGATCAAATGGGTTTCACCGGATCGTAATAATCAACCAAATTTGCCTGAATTTTTCCAAGCCAGTGCACTGTTGGTCTGGACCTTCTGGTTTATTGTGTTCTTTGCGAATGTGTTGGGTTTTCCCTTTTCTCTCTTCTATTTGCCAGGCACCGGGACACTCATTTTCAAAGGCCCGGGTTTTCTTTTTGTTTGGGATAACTATTTGGTGTAAATACATTTTAGATCCCGGATAATATTAAACTGACCAAATTGATACTTCGAAAATGATATAGGTTTAATACCACTTTTGGCCCAAGTTGTATAACTAAATTACCAGTTTGGTATATTAAACATAGGTGTGTTCATTCTCGAGTACCCGATTTTCGAGTACCTGAAAAATCAGGAACCCGGTTCATCCGGGTATCACATATGTGGCCCGTGTGCAGGCCCGTTTTAGCCGAGTACCTGTGAAACTCGGGTACCCGAAAAATTAGGGTAACGGGTACCTGGTTCACATTTTTTATTTATTTCTTTTTAAATTTAAAATTAAAAAAACATATAGTAAACACAAAAAATTAAAAAAAATCATAATACATAATCCAAACACAAAAATTAGTGATTTGAAGTTAGTTTTAAGATGATTATTTGGATATATATATATATATATATATATATATATATATTAAAGTTTATCACCAAAATATATTAAAAATATTAATTTTGTTTTTTTCTTTCAAATCTTGTATTAACAAATTAATAAAAATATATTTGAACATTTTAGAACTTAAAAGTACATAATACAAACATAAAAATAATTTAGAGATTTAAATCTAATTTTAGATAAAAATATTAAGAACCTAAAATAAAAATATAATTTAAAATTAATAAATAAATATATTAAAAGTATCAGGTCGGGTACTCGGATACCAAAAAATCTGTCCCAAACCCGGCCCAACTACCTAGAAAAAATCTCAGGTCAAGTAATTTTTTTAAAGAAATACCTATTTTTTCATTTCGGGTCATCGGGTTGGGTCAACCGGGCCAGGTAGTTTTGAACACCCCTAATTAAACACAACCTTTTGTAATTCGTTGTATAACTAGTTTAACATGTAACGTCCTAAACTCGACGTCACATTTGGGCCTTAAGACCAAAAATATATAAAATTTCGCCAATAGTATTAGCTCATTACAAAAACATTTCCATAAGCCCAACAACGTTTTGGAAAACCAGGTTAATACAAAATAGTTAAATCGTTTGCATGAGAGCTCCAATTAAAACATGATAATTTAAAAGTATTTGAAGAACTAATATTTTGATATAATAATTGAGAAATAGTTTTGGACAAAATTGAAAAGATCTCAAAAGTGCCTTTAAGTCCAAACAACTTGAAAATAAGTTTGTGGATGTTTTAAATGGTTTTGGTAAGGTTTAAAACGTTTTTAAGTAACCAAACCAGACTATTCAAGGTAACTGTTTCGAAATAGGGGGACTTGTATCGAAACATTTTGAAACTGCCAAAACTCGTACCGAAATAAAGCTTGTCCGTTTTGATATGGAGAGGGTTTCGTTTTGAAAGACTCTTTTGGTGTTTCGATACGCCCAACGGTCAAAACTTCCCCAGCGGCTTTTTAAATTGCAGCTCAACTGTCACCCGTTTCGAAACAGGATTGCTACCATTTCGATACGGATCAAGAGTGTTTTGAAACAGCCAGAGGCGTTTCGAAACGGCTTGATGCATCAGACTTCAACGGCTAGTTCTGAAGAAGGGTATTCCGAAACGGATTCGATTATTTCGAAGCAGACGTCTGCAGAACAACATTTATGGTGGGAAATAAAGTCTCCAACGACTCCAAAACATCCTCAACGGTCCTCAACAGATATAAACTCAATTGGAAGTATAAAAGAGACCTTCAAGCATCAAGAGAAGACTAATGCTTCAATTGTCAACAACATAATGATCAAGAAATTATCTTAAAGCTTAATTGTTTATTTTCTTGTATAGACAACACTACTGAGCTAAACATTGTTACATTTGCTCAAGTGTTTAAGTTTTTAGTGAGAGCTTCATAGTGCAAACAAATACCTATTAGAGGGATTTCAAGTTTGCTTTAGAATTTCTCTTGTAAAGAGGGTTTACTCAAGCTTTGGGTTAGAAAGCTTTGAGTGTGTAAAGGTTGCCTCCTTAGCCTAGAAAAGGGAAAGAAATTCAAGAGTGAATTTGTTGAAATCCTTAGTGGGAAGCTAAGGTAGTGGATGTAGGTGCTTGTTAGAAGACCGAACCACTATAAATCCTTGTGTCTTATTGTCCAATTTTCACCTCCACTAAAACACCCAAATATCCAACTTTTTCGCACTTGGTGAGCTAGAACGGTTGAAGGAAATCGAGCACTTATAAACCCAACAATATTCGACATGATTAAATCCAAATAGAGTTATAGACATAAAACAAGGGTCCTATGAATACATTGCCCCTGACAAGCCTAAGTATTGTATTCTTGATCACATCGATGAACTGAAATCCTACTCCGATGGGGCTTCTTGGATGGAACGTAGCCACCTAAAAACTCGCGTAAGGAAACAACAATACCAAACGTTAAGCTCATAAAGCTCAATGGGTACACCTATACTCTACCATGCTTTACACAGATCATAAACATAGGCATGTAATGAGTAAGATGATATGAAAATTTAAATGATATTCGGCACTACGTTGGTCGCTTAAACACATGCAATTCATATCTCAAAAACAAAGGGGAACACAAGGCCCAACATACTATACCATAATAACATAGGAGTTGTAACCCCCTCGTCCCGGTCTGGTCGGATGACCGGTCCGAGTGGGCCACACGGGGAAAACCGAAGCGAAACCCGTTAAGGTTTCCCCTCGGTTAACGACCCTAAAAATTTCTTTTTATTTTATCTTGTCTATAGGCATAATTAAAACCTATGTGAACCACAGCAGCGAGAAATACAAACAATGTAACATACTCCGACCAACCAAAACATTAAACAGCACATTTTAGTCCTTTACAGCAGGCCGTTTCGAAACAGGGGTGACCCGTATCGAAACAACCTTGACGGTCAATTTCTCGTGGTCAACGAGATTTGACCGTTTCGAAACATCAAAGGCACGTTTCGGAACGCCTTTATCTCGTCAATTTCTCAAAATTCCAGTAGCAAAAATGTTCCGAAACGACCCCCATCCGTTTCAAAACGGCAGGCCATATGCAAAGGAACCGTATCGGAACAGGGTGACCCGTTCCGAAATGCCCCCTGTCTGCAGACTCGTTTTGGTTGTTTTAAGGCATAAGGGTGCCCCAAAACACCACCAAAACACCCTACAACATCATAACAATTTATCTTAAGGCAACCCAACTATATTAGCATGCTTCAACAAGATTTAGACACGGCTAAACACCAAGGCAAGTCATCACAAGGCATGCATTCACACATCATCATTTAAGGAGTTAAGCATTTCAAGGTCAACACTTAAGCAACTTCAAAATAGTAACATGCAACAAAATATCCAGCAAGGTATAAATCCCAAACAACATCAACACAATATAGCCATCAAAACATCACACGTAAATGAGTCATACAAGCCCATACACAACCCTTGCCACATTGCTAGCTATTACAAAATTACCACCGTACTTGAGTCACAAACTTGGAAGCCCTTCTTGCCTTGCCTCGAGCTAACACCACGCTAATGATCTGCATTGTTGAACATTGAGAGCGTAAGCTATAAGCTTAGTGAGGGTGCTCTAAAACAAAAAACATCAACAATGCAGGGTTCAAGCATGTAGATCCTAATCTTACATACATCAAGCATTGACATGAAGTCAAGTAGACCTAGCTAGTCTTTCAAGTGGCATATATGGTCTCTCAATCCTAACAAGCTTAACATCAATGAAAATCATCATGCAACAACACCATATACCACAATCACATATCACCATCATATATCACAATACATAAACAAGTTTAATTGGCCACTTTAATTACCCCGATTGTGCGGATTTAAACCTGAACAGCACTTTACCTCGGTGGGATTTCACTCATCACCGGACCTTGCATGTGCGGGATTCCACTCATCGCCACATGCCCTACGGATGGGATTCCACTCATCATCCCGTAGAAATAAATAAAAGCTTCCGGTGGAATGTTACATCACCGTACTCCTCCTTGATGACTTAACGCCATCAAGACCACGTACGTTTTGACTCAATTTGTGTGCACACTAATCCTAATGATCAATCATTTACAACCGGCAATTTATTTAGTGCCAATTATCATAACCACAATATATATATCATCAACCATACTCCATGCTCATCACAATATACATTTCATGAATACATACATCAATTTAACCACAATCCACAAGAGCATAGATAGGCTAATACACAATAGTATTGAATGGAAATCAATAACTAAAATCAACAACTTGAATTAAAAGGAAATGGCCTACCAATTACATTTCACTCACACACTAAACACACTCGAACCAAACTTTAAAACAAGTTTGAAACCACTCACCGCCCTTCCTTAGCACTTCGAAACAATCCTCCTACGAACCCGGATTTGGTCCCAAAGCCTCTTCCACGCTTCCTCTTGCTTCTAGCCAAACAAAACATATACATTACTTCCCAATTCAATGCTAAACTCAACCATCAACTTACTTTGCAAACACAACCCAAATTCAACAAATTCCCAAATCACATAATCTCCTAAAATTCCAATTTTCGTGCTCCCCTAAAGCCTTCCTGAAAACTCAACTTCCAAACATCCAAATGACTTCCAAAACATCCCAAATCACCCTCCTAACATAGGTAGACCTTCAGCCCTTCAATTTCAACATTAAACCCACCAAAAACCCAAATTTTACTACCTTAAAATCTACCTCAAGAGCATGCTACGAATTTCACCCAAAATCAACCAATTTGATATATGTTACACATTATAACACGATTAACTAAAACCCTAACTCAATTTATCAAAACAAAATGAAAAACCCCTTAAAACCCAAACTTTAATATAAACCCTAATTTTCAAAACCCCATATTTTTGAAATCTAAAACCATAGATAAGTAGAAGATGGAGAGGAGGTTAAGAAAACATATTTACCTCTTAATTTGGTGTTGAAATCGAATGGCAATATCAATGGAATAGTAGCTAAGGTTTTGGGAGAGTTTGAAAATGGGGGAGAGGGGTTTAACGTTGGAAATGGGTGTTGGGAGGAAGATGACAACTTTTGGTTTAAAGTTGTCTAGCTTTTTAAAGACTTTAGGGTCAAATTACCACATAAGTCCTCCCCTTTTTACTAAAGCTCAATTAGGTCATTATTTGAAGTTAGATTGATTTAATTAAATTTTATTTGGCTCGAACTATAACCCGGCTAACTCCTAGGCCCAAAACACGGGTGTTACAACTCTCTCCCACTTAAGGAATTTTGTCCCCGAAATTACCTGACTGAAAGAGATACAGAAACTGCCTTTCCATATCCTTCTTCCTCTCCCAAGTGGCCTCGTCCACACCTCTACGTTGCCACCGCACCTTCACCAACTCAATCGATCTACCCCTCAACACCTTACTGTCAGAAGCTAAGATCTCCACTGGCTCTTCTTCATAAGTCAAATCCGGATTCAATTCAATTTCTTCTACGGGCATAACATGTGATGGATCGGACCTATACTTATGAAGAATCGAAACATGGAACACGTCGTGTATCTTCTCAAGCTCGGACGACAAACGTAACTAATAAGCAACCGGACCAATCCTCTTCACAATCTCAAACGGTCCTATGTACCTCGGACTCAACTTCCCTTTGCGGCCAAATCTCATCACCTTTTTCCACGGAGACACCTTCAAGAATACCTTCTCACCCACTGAGAATTCAACTTCCTTCCTCTTCAGATCGGTATAGGACTTCTGCCTATCCGAAGCAGCCTTCAAACGATCACAAATCAACTTTACCTTGTCGGTTGTCCCCTTGAGCAAATCTGGCATAGGTAACAATTTCTGTCCTACCTCGGCCCAACACACTGGAGTCCTACACTTCCGGCCATACAAGGCCTCATATGGAGCCATCTGAATGCTCGACTGAAAACTGTTATTGTACGCAAACTCTACTAGAGGCAAATGCTTCTCCCAAGTACCCTGAAAGTCAATGATACAACAACGCAACATATCTTCTAAGATCTGAATAACCCTCTCTGACTGACCATCTGACTGAGGATGATAAGAAGTGCTGAAGTTCAAACGGGTACCCAAAGCTGTATGAAGACACTCCCAAAATCTAGAAGTAAACCGCAGATCTCTATCTGATACAATGGACTTTGGCACACCATGTAGCCTCACAATCTCACCAATGTACAAGTCGGCTAATCTATCTAAAGTGTAAGTAGTGTTGACTGCCAAGAAGTGAGTGTTGCGTGTAAATAGTATATCGCAATTGCAGTGCAAGTGTACACGTCGCAAGTAATAAAGTGATACGAAGTATCGGATATCGTCTCCACAGGGATTGGGCTAATGACTTCACCTTGATTTATTGCACGAAGTAAAGGAAATATTTTTGAGAATTGTCACGAATAATAAAGTAAAACGTAAATCAAAAGATTGGGAAATCAAGATAGAAAGAATGGGCCGGTATTGAATTGCTCGGTAGTGTAGGTATTGAATTGCTTAGGATCTCCAGTTCTGTCGTCGCTCCCGTCGCCGACAGCACCTGTCGCGGCGTCTGTCTGTTAGTTGTTGCGGCAGCAGACACTAACTCAGTACTTCAAGCTTGGCAAGAATCCCAGATCTGCCTTGCCCTATCCCTAGGCACAAGTCTGTCGATGAACACGTCTTTGATGATACCTCCCGGCGTGAATCGAAGGATGAACACCGATGTGTATGAATTCTTCCTTAGCCACTTAACCTCGCCTTATCCCTAAGCACGAGATGGTTCAACTATAAACTAGAGAACACACTTTTATCTCTTTCGTATACTTAACTCTCCCGATGCTAAGTAAATAGATAACCTCACAATGCTCTCCCGATGCTCTTGCAAGATGTTAAAACCAAGATAAAAGAACTTGAAGTTTATTTTATTGAAACTGAAAAATCCTAAAACAAAGCAACCCTTGCAACTACTTTACAAAACAACCCGTAGCCCTAGGGGGAATTTAGAACATGTCGGAGACAGGTTAACGGCAGGGTTTTGGTTTCGATTATGGGGTAGTCGGCTCTATCCTAGGTTTAATCTATGCCCTTTATATAAGCTTTGGGCTCAAGTTATCTAAGGTAACAAGGATTACAACTTTAATTAAAAGTAAGACTCTAATAAAGATTAAATCTCTAAAGTATCCTACTTTCTAGCCGCCTCCTTGCTTTTAGGGATTTCCTCTCCTTTGAGCTTTGGCTTGACATATCTTTTGATCCGGGGCTTGGAAAATTAATTGGCTGCCACACGACAGACGAGCAGATTTTTCTCTATCTATCGATGTCCACTTCATTTTTCCTCTTCAATAATCTGCTGTCATCATGCTGTCGTGACGGGTCCATGACAGGTTCGTCTTCTTCAGCTGCTTGTTCAGTTCCGCCTTCCTGCTTATCTGCCCTTCGCCTGCCTTCATCGTCAACCTTGGCAGTTACCTGTAAAATATATCATCTTTTAGTAGAATCCGTGCCTTTTATATAATTGTGATGTTTTATTGAAAACTAACCTAAATGCAATGCAATGATGCTTGAATGCGGCAGAAATATGGGTTAAAAAGGGTGTAAATAATAGAACTTTTACACACTCAACACACCCCCAAACTCAAATCTTTGCTTGCCCTCAAGCAATTAAACCTAAAAAAATGAAAATTTTTGTGTTGGCTTTCAAACAGTGAACTGTCCCTTACCCGTCGCTCATTCTCTATAGCGGCAGCAACCTGTCGGAAAGGCTAGGATCTGTCCGGAATCTCCCTATAGCTCTCGTGCAGTGTGTGCATGCTTGTGAACAGTTATATGCTAAGATTCTCTTAGTTTCACTAGAATATTCAACTCCTTAACTCGAATTTTTATGCCAAAGTTTATTTTTTTTTTAGAAGGCACATTTTCATGCTTCTTTTTCTTCTATTTTCAAGCTAAAATTTTTCTAGAGCCAGTTTTGGGCACCTCTAGTTAGCTTCCTAGAGCCGGTTTCGGGCACCTCTAGGTTTTTGATTTTCTTTTACTAAACTTCTTTCCTAGAGCCAGTGTTAGGCACCTCTAGGGGCTATTCAAGTTCTAAGCATCCTATTCTAGTTTGGCTAAAAGAAATCTAAGCAATATAACAGTCACAAAAGTGTTTAAGTTTTCAGAACTATAGAAAGGCTCTAAACTTTTCCTTAACCTGTCCTAAAGATGCTGCCACGACAGAGCCGTCATGACAGGTAAGCTAACTTCACAGTTTTAAGCCAACAGTTTCTGAATTTTTTTTTTTAAATAAAGGCAATTAAAAAGACACAACAGTTAAACAAAAGATGTGCTAAGGATGCCATTAGATATGGAGGGTTGCCACCCCCAAACTCAAGGGTTGCATTGCCCTCAATGCAAAACAACATAAAAACAATTAAAGAAGAAAAAAGAAAAGTACATCACAATTATAAAGGGCAGGCGGCAATAAGAAGAGATAAAAGAAATAAAAACTTAAATTTTATGCGCTGTCCTCGCTGCTGCTGCTGACGCGGATCTGATGGTAGCGTCTGCGTTGAGGAGGTGGCTGGGCAGGTTCTGGGGCAGGTTGATCGACAGCTTCGTCAGCCTGTTGAGGGGCAGGATCTTCCTCCGGTTGGGGGACAGGGTCGTCAGCATGTGGAAGGGCAGTTGTCTCCACTAGCCTGACATCAGAACTGCTGCTGCTGCTGCTGCTGTCCCAGCTGGTGGACATGATGGCCTTGGACAGCTTTCTCTTGTCTGCCACATGCTTGATACGCTTCACCCGTGTGAAGGCGCTGTCCAAGTTCCTCCGGACAAGGGGGCTGTCGTCAGTGGCAGCTCGCTTTGTTCCTCGAGGGGAGGTGTCTGCCGGTGGGCTGCCGGCTGCAGTTGGGGAAGGTGTGGAGGAGGCAGATTCTCCATGGGGAGAGACAGGTGGTGTGGGAGTAGGGGATGGGATGTTGAAATAATGGGCGGGGAAGGTAGGGAAAGAGACATTCGAAAAATTCAAAGTATTGGTAATAAAGTTTACCGTGGCATTGGAGAAGTCTCGGATGAATGTCATTAAGCCCATCTGGCGTTCCTCGATCCGCAGGACGGCAGCAAGGATGTGGGCGTTCTGATCTGCCGGAGCGGTGTTGGTGGCAGCTTCTGGGGCAGGCTCAGTGGCAGGTTGAGTGGCAGGCTCATCATCAGACTCGGCAGGAGGGGCGTTGGGATCGAAGGCGTTGAGGGGCGATACGACGACCAGCTCCATGAGGCTGGAGATGTTGTTGTCTGTCCAGCCGCTGCCCTTCTTGATGTTGTCTGAGGCTTCCTCCGGTACGGCAGCGCATCGGCAGAGGGCGGTTATGGTGCAAGGCAGGCAGAGCCGTGAGTCCGAGCGGAAGGCGCAATCTAGAATGCTGTCCCTCATGTATCTGCCCACATTGATGGGCCTGTTGTGCATGATAGAGTGGATGAGGGCCAACCTCTGCCTGTTGACTGTCGTGTGGTGGGATGAGAGCAGGATACGCTTTTTAATGAAAGCGTTCCATAACTTTGCCTCTGGTAAGAGCTGTCCCCTGTTGACAGAATGAGGGTTCTTCTTACTCGTGCTCCACGTCGTTCCCGCTTCTGTCAACTCCCTCATGACAGCATCATGGCCGGCAGCGTCTAGGGTGTCCCAAAACTGTTGATGGGCATCATCGTTGGGGCCGAAGAAGAGGCCGAAGACATGGTTGATGCTGCTGGCGGTAAAGGGTACTGTCACTCCCCTGACGGTGACAGATGTTGCCGTCTTGCTCTCGATCGCCGCATAAAACTCCCTTACTAGGGTGTCGTTAAGTTCTGCCGGCTGCTCAGCGAAATCTTCCCACAATTGAGCGGTTATGGCCTGCATGATGAACGGCCGGAGTCCCAACAGAGGGGCATCTCTGTTGTAGATGAAGCTTCGTTCCTCCCAAAGTTCCTTCTTAGCGAACGAAGATGCTGCTGCGGAAGAGGAAGCGGCAGCAGCGTTCTGTCGGGTTTGTCTTGAAGACATGTTTGGTTGCAAGGGCTGAAAATGAAAGAAAATAGATCAAAGTAGAAGAGAATAGCAAGAGAGAAAATCTGAAGTGAGGAAAAATGAAAAATAGAAGGGGTTTATATAGCTGTCGGGGGCTGCCCATTTAATGCCGCAACGGCAGGCGGGAATAACGGAGCGGCAGATTGAATGTTGCGTCTGACACGTCTGACGGACATTAATGCTGCGTCTGCCGCATGATTCTTCGTCTGCTGTGCGTCTGTTGACAGCCTGTCAACTCCGTCTGCGCCGGCAGCCGAAACGACAGGTTATAAATGGACTTTATTTTGGGCTGATGAATGGGCGGTGGGCTTGGGCCACTTCTTCTTTCTCACTTGCCTTCTTTATTTCCTAAAAACTGAAATTAAAAAAACAAAACATTATTCGAATAAAATAAATCTAATTCCTAATAAATAATAATAATAAAAATAAAAATAAAAATAAAAATAAAAGAATTAGGTTAAATTAGGGATGCCTTGTGGGGCATCACCTAAAGTAACCACTTCCTGTGTTCCTGGGGCTTCAGTCCCTTGATAGTGCTTGAGGCGTTGTCCATTGACTTTGAATTTGTGCCCGTCCTTTAGTGATTGAATTGTAATGGCACCATGGGGAAAAACTTGAACTACTTGGAATGGGCCAGACCATCTAGATTTGAGCTTCCCTGGAAAGAGTTTCAATCTAGAATTGAACAACAACACAAGCTGCCCTGGGCAGAACTGTCGTGGCAGCAACTTCTTGTCATGCCACTTTTTAGTTTTTTCCTTGTAAATCCTTGCATTGTCGTAGGCCATTGTTCGTATTTCATCGATCTCATTCAAATCTAACAGCCTTTTCTGGCCTGCCTTGTCCAAGTCCATGTTTACTGCCTTGATCGCCCAATATGCCTTGTGTTCTATCTCGACAGGCAGATGACAGGTTTTCCCATAGATCAAACGGAATGGAGACATGCCCAATGGAGTCTTGAAGGCTGTTCTGTATGCCCATAATGCGTCATTCAGAAGCAAAGACCAATCTTTCCTAGTTGGTTTAACCATTTTTTCAAGAATGTTCTTTACTTCCCTATTGGATATCTCTGCCTGTCCATTGGTCTGTGGGTGGTATGCTGTCGCGATCCTGTGCTTGACACCATATTTTCTCAAGGCGGCAGCAATTACCTTGTTGTCAAAATGTCTCCCTTCATCACTGATAATCGCTCTAGGGATGCCGAATCTAGAAAAGATATTTTTGTGCAAAAATCTTTGGACTGTTTTGGCATCATTCTTTTGAGTTGCGATTGCTTCTACCCACTTGGAGACATAATCCACTGCTAGGAGGAAGTAAAGATTTCCACAAGAAGATGGAAAAGGTCCCATAAAATCAATCCCCCAAACGTCGAAGATTTCGACTTCTAAAATATTCTGCAGTGGCATCTCGTTTCTCCTCGAGATGTTACCTGTCCGCTGGCACCTGTCACAGTTTTTATAAAATTCCTGTGCATCCTTGTACAGTGTCGGCCAGTAGAACCCTGACTGCAGCACCTTGGCAGCAGTTTTATTGCCTCCTAAGTGTCCTCCATATTGTGAAGCATGACAGTGATGGAGAATGTCTTCTTGTTCTTCTTGTGGTATGCATCTCCTTATAATCTGATCTGCGCACATTTTGAAAAGAAGAGGTTCGTCCCAATAATAATGTTTAACATCATTTTGAAACCTCTTCCTGGCTTGGTAAGTAAGATCAGAAGGTAATATTCCGCTAACTATAAAATTAACGAAATCAGCATACCAGGGAAGGTTAGAAGATTTACCTGTCGTCATGGCTGTCGCGACAGCTAGGGCGGCAGCAAAGAGCTGCTCATCTGGGAAGGTCTCCAATATGTGTGTCTCATCTGTCGGTAGACTCTGTCCCGTTTCCAACCTCGACAAGTGATCTGCCACCTGATTTTCTGTCCCCTTTTTATCTTTAATCTCAAGGTCGAACTCTTGTAATAGTAATATCCAGCGTATCAACCTAGGTTTTGCATCCTTCTTTGCAAATAAATATTTGAGGGCAGAGTGGTCGGTGTGTATTATAACTTTCGTTCCAAGAATGTAAGAACGAAACTTGTCGATAGAAAACACCACGGCTAACAGCTCCTTTTCCGTGGTGGTATAATTCACTTGGGCATCATTCAATGTTTTGCTAGCGTAATATATGACATGAAACAGCCTGTCCTTGCGCTGCCCAAGTGCTGCCCCGACAGCATAGTCACTAGCATCACACATAATTTCAAATGGTTGCGTCCAGTCTGGTGGCTGTACTATGGGGGCTGTCACTAACTTTTCCTTCAGAACCTTGAATGCTTCAGTACATTCTTCATTAAAGTCGAAGGGTCGGTTCTGCTCTAGGAGATGACATAGGGGTTTTGTGATTTTTGAGAAATTGGCAATAAATCTCCTATAAAAACCAGCATGCCCTAAAAAACTCCTAATGCCCTTGACTGTTGTTGGCGGCGGCAGCTTTTCTATTACTTCTATTTTTGCCCTGTCGACTTCTATCCCACGGCAGCTAATCTTATGGCCTAAAACTATCCCTTCATCTACCATAAAGTGACATTTTTCCCAATTAAGAACAAGATTAGCCTTTTCACATCTTTCTAGTACCTTTTGAAGGTTGCCGAGGCAGCTCTCAAAATCGTCTCCAAAGACGGAAAAATCATCCATGAAGATCTCAAGGAAGTCTTCTACCATGTCGGAGAATATTGCCATCATGCATCTTTGGAAGGTGGCAGGTGCGTTACAGAGGCCGAATGGCATCCTCCTGAATGCAAATGTTCCGTAGGGGCATGTGAAAGTCGTTTTCTCTTGGTCCTCCGGTGCAATAGCAATTTGGTTGTAACCTGAATAACCATCAAGAAAACAATAATAAGATTTACCCGCTAGTCTATCAAGCATTTGATCAATAAAGGGTAAAGGAAAGTGGTCTTTTCGGGTAGCTTTGTTAAGCTTCCGATAGTCCATACAAACCCTCCAACCGGTCACAGTCCTGGTTGGGATTAACTCGTTGTTTTCGTTGGTTATCACGGTCATGCCTCCTTTCTTTGAAACACATTGCACCGGGCTTACCCATTTGCTGTCGGAGATGGCGTAAATAATACCAGCATCTAACCATTTAATTATTTCTTTACGCACTACCTCCTTCATTGCAAGGTTTAACCGCCTTTGGGCATCAATAGTCGGCTTATGGTCTTCCTCTAAGAGGATTTTGTGCATACAGATTGCCGGACTAATGCCCTGAATATCTGCTATCGTCCATCCTATCGCCCTTTTATGCTGCCTTAGCATGTCGACCAGCTGTCGTTCCTGCTCCTGCGGCAGCTTAGCAGAGATGATTACAGGCAGTGTGTTATCACAACCAAGATAAGCATATTTAAGCTGCCCTGGCAGGGGCTTAAGTTCTAAGACAGGTGGTTCAACAGTGGAGGGCTTTTGGATTAAATGGTTATCCGAAGTGTAATTTAAGGGTTCGAATAACTTACCTGGACGATGGTCTAACCAGTTTACCTCCTCATGACCTTCAGTATCAGATGTATCGGTTTCAGAGGGGTCACTGTCGTCTGTGCTGCCGTCGTTGCTGTCGTTGTCACTGTCGTGACAGGTTGGTAGATGGCTGTCGTAGCAGTGACCAAATTTAATATTTCGGCAGCCCGACCTGATGCAGGGGTAATCAAAGGTCACCTCGATGATGGCTTTGCATTCCTCGTCCACATCGGCATGTTTCATTGCTTGGAGAACATTTAACTTAATTTCTTGATCGTTCACGCGCATGGTGAGTTCTCCCTTTTCCACATCAATCAACGATCTTCCCGTAGCTAAGAAAGGTCGTCCGAGGATGACTGGTGCGTTTTCATCTGCCTCACAATCTAAAATAAGAAAGTTAGCAGGAAAAATAAGTTTATCCACTCTTACCAAAATATCTTCAATTTTTCCCTCGGGGTGAACGTAAGAGCGGTCGGCTAGCTGTAGGGTAACTGTCGTGGGCCGCGCCTTTCCAATACCTAGTTTCTGAAAAACAGATTTGGGCATTAGATTAACACTAGCACCTAGATCACAAAGTGCCTTACCCACAAATTTATCACCGATTACGCAAGGTATGAGGAAGCTCCCTGGATCCTTCTTTTTCTGGGGTGGTTGTCGATGAAGAATACTCATGCAACCCTCTTGCATCCTTACCGTTTCAAATTCCCCAAGTTTAGATTTTTTAGACATAACATCCTTGAGGAATTTAGCATAACCTGGCATTTCCCTAACAGCATCTAACAACGGAATATTAATATGAACCTGTTTAAAAATATCATAAATTTTTTTGAGTTGAGATTCATTCTTAGCTTGTTGTATCCGTTGAGGAAAAGGTGGTGGAGGACGATAATCAGCAATGCGTCCTTCCCACTGCATGCGAATCTGAGGACGATAATCTTCATTTTTCTCCTCTGTCGCTTCTGCTGTCGTGGCAGGATCATCGGCAGCAGTCTGTTTGTCACCTGTCGGGGCAGCTTCCTCGGCAGGTTTGTTCAAAGCAGGGTCCTTTTCTGTATCAACTTCTTCCGGCCCTGGTAACTTTTTCCCACTCCTAGTAGTAATTGCCTTACATTGCTCATGAGGGGGTGGTCTAGCGTTTTCAGTATTGCTAGGGAAACCTCCATTCTGCCTCGGTTTGATATGCTGCGATACTTGACCCATTTGTGTCTCTAGAGATTTCAAGGTGGCCTCATGGTTTGTCATTCTCATCTTAGTCTCGTCCATAAAATTTTCCGTCTTTTTGACAAACTGATTAATATTTTCCATATATGTGCCAGTCTGAGACATAAAGGTGGCCAAAGTCTGCTCCAATACACTACTCGTGGCAGGTGGTGGCTGCTGTTGTTGTTGAGGCGGCAGGTTCTGCGGCAGGGTCTGCGGCTGCAGTTGCTGTCTCGTCAACAATCTAGGACCCCCCTGATTCTGATTATATGCTTGCGGATTCAGGGCATTGTTAGGATTACTCCAGGAAAATTTGGGATCCTTTCTCCAATTAGGGTTGTAATTGTTGGAATTGTAGTTTGGCTTGTAATTTCCAACATATTTCCCTTCTTCTATGTTTATAGGGCACTCATCCCTACTATGATTTCCCTCACAAGTGGCACAAATTTCCTCGACAGCAAACCCTCGTACTTCCTCTTCACTCAATAAGTGTTTCATGGCTTTAGTGAGGAATGCTACCTGTGATTTCATAGTGCTGTCAGCCTCATAGTCCTTGACAGCAAATACCCGTTTACCCCCTCTTCTAGCTGTCGGAAACTGCTCCTCATTCTTAGCTAGATTCTTCAGAACTTGTAATGCCTCGTCCGGATCTTTATCCAATAATAGTCCATTTGCTGCAGAATCAATGCGAATGCGAGTTTGTAAGTTAGCAGCATTATAAAACTTAGTTACCTGATTCCAGACGGGAAATCCATGCATTGGGCAGTTCCGTAGAAGAGTAGTAAATCTGTCCCAGGCCTCGTGCATCGGCTCGTCATCTTCCTGTTGAAAAGTCGCAATTTCGTTACGTAATCGCTCAGATAAATGTGAAGGATTAAAACGAGATAAGAATTCACGAGTTAGATCTGCCCAAGTCATAATAGAACCCGGTGCAAGTTTATTCCACCAAGTTTTAGCTCTATCCCTTAATGAATGAGGGAATAACCGAAGCCTCAGTATCTCCGGACTAACTCCTGGTAGCCTAAACGAACCACAGATCTCCTGGAACGTTTTGAGATGCTCCCTAGCATCTTCTGTCGTAGAACCACTAAACTGTCCGGCGTTGTTGATCATACTAAACATGACAGGTTTAAGTTCAAAGTTATCAACATCAATATCCGGCAGCGTGGTCTCCAGCTCTACATGGTCATTCAGCATGTAGTCACGACATGACCGTCGTCCACCTGCCCCAAGCGGATCGCCGACAGGCGGTACGTCTCCTCCAGCAGGTTGGTTATGGGCCATCTGCTCAAGCTGTTCTTCAAGGTATTCGTTCCTGTCCAAAAGATGGCGAATCTGTTTCTTGAGATTGAATGATCGTTCGATTTCCGGATCTAATCTTATACTCAGGATCCTCGCCTCTTTTCGATCTGCGCATAAACAAGAGAACCTTGTGAAAAGCAAGAGTTGTAAAACAAAAATAAAAATTAAAGAAAAACAATTAACGAAAAACAAAAATAAAAATAAAAATAAAAACAAAAAGTGCAATAAAATAAAGATGTAGTTATGTTGCCAATCCCCGGCAACGGCGCCAAAAACTTGTTACGTGTAAATAGTATATCGCAATTGCAGTGCAAGTGTACACGTCGCAAGTAATAAAGTGATACGAAGTATCGGATATCGTCTCCACAGGGATTGGGCTAATGACTTCACCTTGATTTATTGCACGAAGTAAAGGAAATATTTTTGAGAATTGTCACGAATAATAAAGTAAAACGTAAATCAAAAGATTGGGAAATCAAGATAGAAAGAATGGGCCGGTATTGAATTGCTCGGTAGTGTAGGTATTGAATTGCTTAGGATCTCCAGTTCTGTCGTCGCTCCCGTCGCCGACAGCACCTGTCGCGGCGTCTGTCCGTTAGTTGTTGCGGCAGCAGACACTAACTCAGTACTTCAAGCTTGGCAAGAATCCCAGATCTGCCTTGCCCTATCCCTAGGCACAAGTCTGTCGATGAACACGTCTTTGATGATACCTCCCGGCGTGAATCGAAGGATGAACACCGATGTGTATGAATTCTTCCTTAGCCACTTAACCTCGCCTTATCCCTAAGCACGAGATGGTTCAACTATAAACTAGAGAACACGCTTTTATCTCTTTCGTATACTTAACTCTCCCGATGCTAAGTAAATAGATAACCTCACAATGCTCTCCCGATGCTCTTGCAAGATGTTAAAACCAAGATAAAAGAACTTGAAGTTTATTTTATTGAAACTGAAAAATCCTAAAACAAAGCAACCCTTGCAACTACTTTACAAAACAACCCGTAGCCCTAGGGGGAATTTAGAACATGTCGGAGACAGGTTAACGGCAGGGTTTTGGTTTCGATTATGGGGTAGTCGGCTCTATCCTAGGTTTAATCTATGCCCTTTATATAAGCTTTGGGCTCAAGTTATCTAAGGTAACAAGGATTACAACTTTAATTAAAAGTAAGACTCTAATAAAGATTAAATCTCTAAAGTATCCTACTTTCTAGCCGCCTCCTTGCTTTTAGGGATTTCCTCTCCTTTGAGCTTTGGCTTGACATATCTTTTGATCCGGGGCTTGGAAAATTAATTGGCTGCCACACGACAGACGAGCAGATTTTTCTCTATCTATCGATGTCCACTTCATTTTTCCTCTTCAATAATCTGCTGTCATCATGCTGTCGTGACGGGTCCATGACAGGTTCGTCTTCTTCAGCTGCTTGTTCAGTTCCGCCTTCCTGCTTATCTGCCCTTCGCCTGCCTTCATCGTCAACCTTGGCAGTTACCTGTAAAATATATCATCTTTTAGTAGAATCCGTGCCTTTTATATAATTGTGATGTTTTATTGAAAACTAACCTAAATGCAATGCAATGATGCTTGAATGCGGCAGAAATATGGGTTAAAAAGGGTGTAAATAATAGAACTTTTACACACTCAACAGTGAGCACACTTCGTAAATCGATCCACTATCACCCAAACTGAGTTCTTCTTCGTAGGAGTCAAAGGCAAACCCGAAACAAAATCCATGGTGATGTTCTCCCACTTCCATTCCGGAATTCTCAACGGCTGTAATAAACCTGAGGGAACCTGATGTTCCGCCTTCACTCTCTGACACACTAAGCACTTGCTCACAAAGTCGGCTACATCTCTCTTCAAGCCAACCCAATAATACTCATTCTTCAAATCACGGTACATCTTCGTACTTCCAGGATGCATAGCAAACAGACTACTGTGGGCTTTAGTCAAGATTGTACGTCTCAAGTCACTGTCTTCTGGCACAACTATTCTATCTTTGAAACATAAAACCCCATCAGTGCTGAAATTGTAGTCTGAAGATCTACCCTCGGCTATATCTTGCACGTGAGGTGCCAAGGATCTATCTAGAAGTTGTTTCTCTCAAATCAACTGACCTAGAGTAGGTCTCACCTGAAGCTCGGCTAATAAGCCTCCATCTCCGGACAAACTCAATCTAGCAAACATAGCTCTCAAGTCCACGGCTACCTTCCTACTCAATGCATCGGCCACTACATTGGTCTTACCCGGATGGTACTCAATAGTAAGATCATAGTCTTTTAGCAGCTCTAACCACCTACGCTGTCTGAGATTCAAGTCTCGCTGAGTCATGATATACTTCAAACTCTTGTGATCGGTGTACACGGTGCATTTCTCACCGTATAAATAGTGCCTCCAAATCTTCAGAGCAAACACAACTGCAGCTACCTCTATGTCATGGGTCGGATAGTTGCGCTCATGGGTCTTCAATTGTCTTGAGGCATAAGCCACCACTCTCTTGTCTTGCATCAGAACACATCCTAACCCTACATATGAAGCATCACTGTAGACTACATAGTCCTTCCCGGACGCAGGCTGAATCAAAATCGGAGCTTGGGTCAAAGCTTCTTTCAATTTCTCAAAGGCTCTCTGTCTTGCATCTGTCCACTCAAACTGAACACTCTTCTGAAGTAAATGTGTCAATGGAGCGGCTAATTTAGAGAAACCCTCTACAAACCTCCTATAGTATCCGGCTAGGCCTAGGAAGCTACGTACCTCTGTCACAGACTTCGGTTGCTTCCACTCAACAATGGCTTCAATCTTCTTCGGATCAACTCTAATCCCATCGGCTGACACTACATGTCCTAAGAAGACTACCTCTCGGATCCAGAATTCACACTTGCTAAGCTTCGTATACAACTGATGAGCTAGCAAAGTCTTCAAAACAAGCCTCAAGTGTCGGTCATGGTCTTCTTCAGTTCGCGAATACACCAAAATGTCATCTATAAATACAACCACAAACTGATCTAGATACTGATGAAAAATCCTATTCATCATATCCATGAAAGCTGCCGGTGCATTAGTCAACCCAAATGGCATGACTAAAAACTCGTAGTGACCGTATCTAGTCCTAAAGGCCGTCTTCGGCACATCAACCTCTCTAACCTTTAGCTGGTAGTAACCTGATCTCAAATCAATCTTCGAAAAGACAAATGCTCCTCTCAACTGATCAAACAAGTCATCGATTCTAGGCAACGGATATTTGTTCTTCACTGTCAACTGATTTAACTGTCTATAATCTATGCACATTCTCATACTTCCATCTTCCTTCTTCACAAACAACACTGGTGCACCCCAAGGTGAAGAACTAGGTCGAATAAAACCTCTATCTGTCAATTCTTGCAACTGAGTCTTCAACTCTTTCAATTCTTTTGGTGCCATACGATACGGAGCAATCGAAACAGGAGCTGAATCAGAATAAGTCTCAATGCTGAACTCTACCTCTCTGTCTGGTGGTAACCCTGGCAATTCTTCCGGAAACACACTAGGAAAATCACATACTGTCCGGATGTCCTGAGGTCTAACCTCACTCATGTTAGGGTTCATCACATACGCTAAGTATGCTTCACACCCCAACTCCACTAATTTCTTAGCCTCTAACACGGAAACCACATTGGACAAGAACTTCACGTTCTCACCCACCACTACAATCTCATAATCATCTGTAAGCTTCAAAGAAATCCGCTTAGTTTCAAAATCTATCCTAGCTCTATGCTCCGTGAGCCAATCCATACCCAAAATCACATCAAAACCATAGAAAGGAAGCTCCATCATATCCACTGGAAACACATGCCCCTGAACCATCAACGGACACCTTCGGTACATCTTCCTAACTACTACTGTGTCCCCAAAGGAACTAGTAACACTAACTCCTACCTCTAACATCTCACAAGGCAAATTCAAAGACTGTGCATGCTCACTCAATATGTAGGAATGTGTAGACCCAGAGTCAATCAAAGAAAGCAAACCCAGAGACTGTATCGAGAAGTTACCTGCGATCACATCAGTGTCATGCTGATCCCCGCGTTGAGCATAAACTCTGGCCTGACCTCCGCCCTCTGGCTGAACCGCAACTACATGTGCTATGTTCCTCTAACCATCGTTCCTCGGCTGGAAGTTACCTCTACCGCGCCCGCGGCCTCTCTGAAAGTCATTGGCTCTAGCAGGAGCCTGAGCTGGTGCCTGTCCCACCTGATGTGGACAGTCACGCCTGATGTGGTCTCTAGCACCACAACTCCAACAAGAATGGTAATTTCCCCAACACTCACCGGTGTGGTTCCTTCCACAAGTAGCACATTTGGGCAACTTCCCACCAGCTCTCTGACCCTGATGGCCCCTACCATGGTTACCGCCACCACGCTTATGATCAAACTGATACCTGTTGTCCCGATGCCTCTTGGCATCACCTCTATCAAAGTTGCTGGACCTCTTACCCGAACTAGATCCACCTGACCACCTGGTCAAACTCAAACTGTGCTCTAAGTCCTTGGCCCTCGCGACCAAGACATCAAAATCGGTGTAATCTGAAGCTAGAGTATAAGTCTTGATCTCCTCACTCAGCCCATATTGGAAGCGGTTACAACGCTCCACCTCAGTAGGTACAAGCTCAGGTGCATACTGACTCAATCTAACAAATCGGATCTCGTAGTCGGTCACGGATATACTCCCCTGAAGCAATGCCATAAACTCTCTCTTCCTCTCATCGAGGTATCGCGGACCCAAATACTTATTCCGAAAAGCTGTCTCAAAGAACTCTCAAGTGATCTCGGTCTCATCCATCCCCGAAGTAACGGTGACCCACCATGTGTAGGCATCACCCTGAAGCAGAGACTCAACACATCCCAACTTGCGCTCACCAGTACTTCCCATCTGAGCAAGAATATGGACGGTCTTCTCAAACCACAACTCTGACCTCTCCGGAGTAGCACCTCTAAACTCTTTGTCCCCAAGGCCTCGAAGTCTCTCTAATGGCAATCCGGTGCCCTCACCCTAATGATGAGCTGCCTGACCTCCAGCTACTGCAGCCTGGAATGCTCCGGCTATTGCCTGAACCAACGAAGCTAAGTCTATCCCGGTTGTCCTTGGCCACCTTGACCTCCTTGTGGTCCCTCTCCTTCTGCCCCGGCCTCACCTCCCACTCCCGGTGGAGGAGGTGGTGGTGGTGGAGGTGGTGGAGGAGCTCCAACTCCAACCACATGCTCTCCCACTTGAGCTCCAACCTCAACTACCGGCTCAACTCTCGGAGCCTCTGCCCGTGGTTCCGGTCGAACCATCCTAGGCCTCCCACGTGGTCTCATGGTTCAACTAGCAAGGTAAAACTACAACAAGAAACATATAAGGATTGCGTTAGTCAAAGCAAGGGTCCAATAGTGCTCAAGTATTCCTCTTTCAAAAAATCTTTTTAAATTAAGTAATAGTAGCAATGGGCACTCACTCTACACCAGACACGACAATTCATGCTTCAAAACATCATACGATCAAGCAAGCATCAAGGGTTCATGGCAAAACATGCATCGAACAACAAAAGCATTTAACATATTAAGCTTACCTCACTTACCTGCCCGAGGTCTCGGTAACCTCAGGCTCTGATACCAACAAATGTAACCCCCTCGTCCCGGTCTGGTCGGATGACCGGTCCGAGTGGGCCACACTGGGAAAACCGAAGCGAAACCCTTTAAGGTTTCCCCTCGGTTAACGACCCTAAAAATTTCTTTTTATTTTATCTTGTCTATAGGCATAATTAAAACCTATGTGAAGCACAACAGCGAGAAATACAAACAATGTAACATACTCCGACCAACCAAAACATTAAACAACTCATTTTAGTCCTTTATAGCAGGCCATTTCGAAACGCCCTTAGGGTGTTCCGAAACGCCTTGACTTAGTCAACAGGCCAGGGTCAACCATAAGGTGACCGTTCCGAAACAGGGGTGACCCGTATCGAAACAACCTTGACGGTCAATTTCTCGTGGTCAACAAGATTTGACCGTTTCGAAACATCAAAGGCCCGTTTCGGAACGCCTTTATCTCGTCAATTTCTCAAAATTCCAGTAGCAAAAATGTTCCGAAACGACCCCCATCCGTTTCGAAACGGCAGGCCATATGCAAAGGAACCGTATCGGAACAGGGTGACCCGTTCCGAAACGTCCCCTGTCTGCAGACTCGTTTTGGCTGTTTTAAGGCATAAGGGTGCCCCAAAACACCCTACAACATCATAACAATTTATCTTAAGGCAACCCAACTATATTAGCATGCTTCAACAAGATTTAGACATGGCTAAACACCAAGGCAAGTCATCACAAGGCATGCATTCACACATCATCATTTAAGGAGTTAAGCATTTCAAGGTCAACACTTAAGCAACTTCAAAATAGTAACATGCAACAAAATATCCAGCAAGGTATAAATCCCAAACAACATCAACACAATATAGCCATCAAAACATCACACATAAATGAGTCATACAAGCCCATACACAACCCTTGCCACATTTCTAGCTATTACAAAATTACCACCGTACTTGAGTCACAAACTTGGAAGCCCTTCTTGCCTTGCCTCGAGATAACACCACGCTAATGATCTGCATTGTTGAACATTGAGAGCGTAAGCTATAAGCTTAGTGAGGGTGCTTTAAAACAAAAAACATCAACAATGCAGGGTTCAAGCATGTAGATCCTAATCTTACATACATCAAGCATTGGCATGAAGTCAAGTAGACCTAGCTAGTCTTTCAAGTGGCATATATGGTCTCTCAATCCTAACAAGCTTAACATCAATGAAAATCATCATGCAACAACACCATATACCACAATCACATATCACCATCATATATCACAATACATAAACAAGTTTAATTGGCCACTTTAATTACCCCGATTGTGCGGATTTAAACCTTGACAACACTTTACCTCGGTGAGATTTCACTCATCACCGGACCTTGCATGTGCGGGATTCCACTCATCGCCACATGCCCTACGGATGGGATTCCACTCATCATCCCGTAGAAATGAATAAAAGCTTCTGGTGGAATGTTACATCACCGTACTCCTCCTTGATGACTTAACGCCATCAAACCACGTACGTTTTGACTCAATTTGTGTGCACACTAATCCTAATGATCGATCATTTACAACCGGTAATTTATTTAGTGCCAATTATCATAACCACAATATATATATCATCAACCATACTCCATGCTCATCACACATATACATTTCATGAATACATACATCAATTTAACCACAATCCACAAGAGCATAGATAGGCTAATACACAATAGTATTGAATGGAAATCAATAACTAAAATCAACAACTTGAATTAAAAGGAAATGGCCTACCAAGCACATTTCACTCACACACTAAACACACTCGAACCAAACTTTAAAACAAGTTTGAAACCACTCACCGCCCTTCCTTAGCACTTCGAAACAATCCTCCTACGAACCCGGATTTGGTCCCAAAGCCTCTTCCGAGCTTCCTCTTGCTTCTAGCCAAACAAAACATATACATTACTTCCCAATTCAATGCTAAACTCAACCATCAACTTACTTTGCAAACACAACCCAAATTCCACAAATTCCCAAATCACATAATCTCCTAAAATCCCAATTTTCGTGCTCCCCTAAAGCCTTGCTGAAAACTCAACTTCTAAACATCCAAATGACTTCCAAAACATCCCAAATCACCCTCCTAACATAGGTAGACCTTCAGCCCTTCAATTTTAACATTAAACCCACCAAAAACCCAAATTTTACTACCTTAAAGTCTACCTCAAGAGCATGCTACGAATTTTCACCCAAAATCAACCAATTTGATATATGTTACACATTATAACACGATTAACTAAAACCCCAACTCAATTTATCAAAACAAAATGAAAAACCCCTTAAAAACCCAAACTTTAATATAAACCCTAATTTTCAAAACCTCATATTTTTGAAATCTAAAACCATAGATAAGTAGAGGATGGAGAGAAGGTTAAGAAAACATATTTACCTCTTAATTTGGTGTTGAAATCGAATGGCAATATCAATGGAATAGTAGCTAAGGTTTTGGGAGAGTTTGAAAATGGGGGAGAGGGGTTTAACGTTGGAAATGGGTGTTAGGAGGAAGATGACAACTTTTGGTTTAAAGTTGTCTAGCTTTTTAAAGACTTTAGGGTCAAATTACCACATAAGTCCTCCCCTTTTTACTAAAGCTCAATTAGGTCATTATTTAAAGTTAGATTGATTTAATTAAATTTTATTTGGCTCGAACTATAACCCGATTAACTCCTAGGCCCAAAACACGGGTGTTACAGGAGTAAGGTCAGGTCACATAGCATCAATACATACACTTTGGTGAGGCCGGGTTACATAGCATCGAAACATACACCCTTACTCAGAATCCCCCCTCGAGTACATACGAATAAGGCTCGGGTCACATAGCATCGGTAACTTTCATTCACCAATTTCTTACATGATGTTGCAACACATCTTGAGTATCCGAATCCCATCAACCAAGTAACACAATTACACAAGTGCCCTTACATAGCACGCAACAACACACAATCCACCAAAGGTCTCTATAGTTACTATTACAACCAAGTCACCCATCATTTACCAAATTATTGCTTATATTATTCATATATGTGGTTAGATTCTCGATTTCTCAATTTTACTATTCATTTTACCCCATTAGAAACTCATTGGGCCCTAATCCACGAATTATGAGAAACTTAAACTAAAAATGAAATTTTTAGGCAGATTGCTCAGCAAGTACCGATACCCACATAAGGGTATCAATACGGTCCAGTGGGTACTGATACCCTCTTATGCGTATCAATACCTGGCTTGCCGATGAAAGGGGTTTTAACTCAAAGCTCGTACCGATATACGAGGCCATGTACCGATATCCTAGGTATATCGATACATTCTTAAGCGTATCGATACCAATTTTGGCTACTGAAATTCTCGTAGAACAAGGAGTATTGATACCCTCATAAGGTGTATCGATACGCCCTTTAAGAATTGCCTAAATTCATACCATTTAACAAAGGGTTTCGATAGGCGCTCTACTCGTATCGATATTTGAACCCTAAACTCATTTTCTGGAGTTCGTAAATTCCTTCCCAAGCCTCCAATATCCCAAGGTAAGACCCCAAAATAAGCCTACAAGTTATGAATGATGGTTTAGGTGAATTTTTTTATATCATTTTTTACATCGTTTTAACACCAAATTTAAGATTTGCCATTAACATCCATACTCAACCATTCTAAGGCCTAAAACATCAAACAAGCATACAAAACCATACATTCATGATTTGCAAGAAACAAAAAGGAGTTGAAAGTGTACTAACCACCCTCAAAGCAATGGAAAAGAGCCTCTTTGCATCAGCCTTAAGCTTTTCCCTTGTCTTGAGCTTTTGAGTGCTCTCCAACCTCCTTAACTACAAATTCAAAGTTGCAACTAGTTACAATCGTTCTAGATGAAAAAATGATGATAAAAGAAGTATTCAATATCAAGAAATAGAATCTAAGCTTTCATTCCCGCTCATCCACTCCAACCCTTACTAAAACTCATGATTTTTCAACCCCCACAACCTCAATCATTTTTACCTCAAATGGATATATCACTTGATGTAGATGAAGCTACCCTTAACAACTAAACCGAGATTAACACTTTGAATTTCAAGGAAAAAGAGAAAAAGATGAGGGGGGGGGGGGGGTGTGGCAAGAGTGACTTCACCACTCTTATAACTCTGCAGAACCATAAAGCTTTTCCCACTCCTCAGCTTCAAAAGTAGGGAAAATTACCCTTTACCCGTTTAATATCCTCCGAGCCCACATCGCAACCCAAAGGTCCAAGCCCAAAGTACAAGAAGCCCACAAAGGCTCTCCAGGCTTAGACCAAACACGTGAGCCCACGCGCTCGGGTAAGACGACCTAATTTTTTTTGAAATTTAAGTCATTACATAACTTTTTTTAATTCATGGTATAACTAGTTTAGTGTAATTTAGTGTTAGTGCATGTTTTATGTATTTGTTAAAAATTCGCAGTTTGGTGTTGGTGCAGGCTTTATATATTTGCTGAAAAATGAAAATTATAAATTCTATCTCGATAATATTGATGGTGATCATGATTTATGTCGTATGCTATAGCTTTGATAAGAAGCTTTACTATTAGTATTTGATGTAATGATTTTATCAGAGCCTATGGCCATGATATTTTATGTAAGGATTCTACCATAGGAATCTTTTAGTGTGTTGTAAGTATACCTTTAATACTTATGGCATAATATTTTTAGTCTGTTATTTTTATCATAATACTTTATGGCCTTGATGTTGCACAATATCATTATTAAAGACTTTATTTTAATGCATTTGGTTGATATTTAAAAAATAAAATAAAATTAGTAATAATAAATATATGTTATTCGTTTATAATGATAAATATAAAACGGTTTATGATTAACCGAGTAATTATACCGAATAAAATAATTAACTATTTAGGCAATAATCGGTTTTAAACGGGACGGTATCAGTTCACAATATATAACAAAATTGTTCTAATAACAGTATCGATAAGCCCGTAAACACCCCTGTATATACTATATTAATTTACAATAATATAATTTGATTTTCAAGTTAATCATAGATAATTTTTTGAATATAATTATAATAAAACAAAACAAAAATGATTTGAACATAACATCAATATATCAAAATCTATATACAATAAATTACTAATTAACACGTAAAAAATAAATAAACTAATAAAGTTTAGAACAAAAACAATAAAATTTAAATATAATAGGAACATTATTTTCGTTTAAATCAAATCATTGCAAGAGAAAGTAAGAAATATTAACATGACATAAAAATGTTAAATTTTCTGTAAACTGAATCATTATAATAAACTATGTAAAAAAAATACGTCAAATAATAAACCATATGAACATACATAAAATAAAGGCTAAAGGGACACTTTTGCCCCTGTAACCGTCTCAATTTATCAATTTCGTCCATATGGTATTTTCACATCAATTTAGCCCTTGAAGTAGTCTAATTGTATCATCGTTTGTCCCTTAACTAACGGAAGCCAACATTGATCGTTACAGTGGTGAGTGGCAGTTTAGATGACATGACAGAGGGTAAAATTAATTTTTCAAGCGAGTTCGATGACAAAATTGATTTTTGGTTGAATACTAGGGCAAAATTGATTTTTAGACAAAAAATATGAGTAAAATATAAAATATTAAAATAACATTAAAAATAATAAAAAAATATTTTTTAATATATGACTAAAATAAAATAAAATAATTAAAATATTTAAAAATAAGTAAAAATTATAAAAATTAAAATATCACAGGCTAATAAATTATAAATTATTCAATAATTAAATTTTGAAATATTTATAAAGTATTAAAAAATTCATAAAATTTTTTTGGAGAATTTTGGTTTTCTTTCTCTTCAAAAAATGTAAAGAAGAAAGAATTCTAAAGTACGGTTAATGTGATTCTCTCAACGGAATAATTTTTTTATCCTTTTTAGTGCTTCTATCTCTAATACTAAAAAATTAAACTCTACACTCTAAGTCTAATTTCTAAATCACAAACCTTTACTTGATTAAATTTATATGCATACTTTTATGATTCATACTCACTCTATATTGATAAAAAAATTTAATTAAAGTTTAGGGTTTAAGGTTTGCAATTTAGAATTTAAAACTTTTAGGGTTTGAAATTTAAAAATTAAGATCAGAGGGTAAAATTTATTTTTAAATTTTGATTTGAATAATTTATAATTTAATAGCTTCTGATATTTTGATTTTATATTCTTTTACTTATTTTTAAATTTTTTAGATTTTTGTTATTTTTAGCCATATATTAATAATACATTTTTAAATATTTTATTATTTTTACATCATTTTAGTGTTTTAATATTTTCTTAAACTCGTATTTTTACCTAAAAATTAATTTTACCCTCGAACTCGCTTGAAAAATCAATTTGCTCTCTGTCACGTCATCCTAAACTGCCACGTCACCATTGTAACGGTTAACGTTGGCTTCCGTCAGTTAAGGGACAAACGATGATGCAATTGGACTATTTTAAGAGCTAAATTGATAAATTGAGTCTACTACAGGGACAAATGTGACCCTTTAGCCTAAAACAAATTATTAGCATGTAACACATGTTCAAAATTTTAGTATTTTGAAAAACATAAAATAATATGAACACAAAAACATAAAGAAAATAACATAAACTCAATACAACTAGTTGTACAACAAACTTTATAGTATCAACATAATCAATTTATTAGTGTAAACTTTCTAACTAATTTTTAATATAAATTTATAGTATTTTGAACTAAATAATATTAAATTATTTCCTAACAAAAAATCCTCTAAATATTTAATTTCTCTCTACCATAATTACCCCTAATAAAAATCTTTAATACGATAGCTTAGTTGGCCTAAAATTTGGTACGTTGAAAGTTGAGTTAAGCTATCCCAAGCAATGGGATTGGGATATCATTTATATTTATGTTATAATCATTTCCTTTTGGTCCTAACAAAAAAATCCTCAAAATATATAATATCTTTGTCGTAATTACTTTCATTATGAAAATTTAATGTCATCTACTACCATTTGATTTAGCGGGATATATTATTAAGTCTTTTAAATAAAGTTAAAAATTCAAATAACGACGTTATAAGTGAAATAAACTTGATTGGAAGAATAGCTTCTGTAATAAATTTTTATAATACCTAATCTGATTCAATCAATCAATAAATTGGATATCAATAATTATAAAAATAAATCTATAATACCATACCTTAGTTGGCTTAAAACTAGGTATGTTGAAAGTTGAATTAAGCTATCCATATAGATATACCAAAAATGTGAATAATCTATTAAGTTGAACAAATTATCACCGTATAATAGGTCCAGTGAAAAGGGAATATTGTTCTCCTTAGAAGTTAGAAGATTCAAATTTGAGCTCGAATAAGTTTGTTTGTACAAATAGTAAATTTTATAGAGGATTAAAAATTGGTAGATACTACCATGAGACGACATTAAGATTTAAGAATACTAAAAAAATACTTAACCTCAATAATATTTTGAAAAATATAATCGGTACATAAAATAAAAATATTTTTTTTGAAAGGTAGACTTTATTCGAATAATATAGAACGTTAGCAAAGGCCACATTAAAAAACCTCCCTAAACCTAATTGGAGGAAAAAGAGCGCCCTTGCTAACGTATTAAAGCCAACAAAATACATTGAATCCAGGGTTAAAAATATTACAACGCCAGTTTCTTATCTAAGAGTCACCGCGCTTTTAATACCTCCGAACCTCTATCGAATCTATCCGATCCCAGACTTGGCCAAAGCGTCTGCCTCCAAATTTACTGTGCGGGGAATTTTCCGAACCAATATCCCATGGAACTCGATCATTTTCCTAACCTCGAAGATACTCTCCGCAATAATTAATGGAGGAACTAGTTCACCAGCCAGCCATTGTACCACATGACTACTATCCGATTCAATTATCAGTCGATAGTTGCTAACCCACCTGGAAGAAAGAAATTTGGATATCCCTTCCCTTACTGCCAAGAACTCCACCAGAGAGATCTGATTATCACCACAAGGTTCCGCGAATTTCATCAACGACTCACCCTTTTCGTTCTTCAGAACACCTCCAATGCCACCTTTCTGCGTACCTCGATTAACGGCACCGTCAACGTTCAATTTAAGGAAGCCAATAGGGGGAGGTCTCCAAACAACTTTGTCCCCAGTACGTCTCTCCAAGTGGAAAAGACTTTTAGCCACCTGCGGATCGGCAAAGATCTGTTCCATGGATGGAACCTTCATTGGGAATTTGGCGTTAATCCAAAACGCGAACATGGTCTTAATATAAAACCACAATTGGACCCAATCTAAAGACTTTTTCTTAAATATAATGTCGTTTCTGAGCACCCAGATTGACCAACTAGTGGCGCAGAACATTAAGAACGCCCATCGTACATCACCAGCAGAGACCATACCAAGCCAAGATTCGATAACTGTGCAGATTGAACCGACAGAACCACAAGGACGCCAAGCATACTAGTGATCATAGACCAGATACGCCACACCCCTGCACAGGAGAAAAACAAATGGGAAATGGTTTCAATGTCTTGGTTACACAGGGGACATGCTACTTCCGTGATACTTCGAACGCCTCTTCTCTGTAAGGTCGATTTCACAGGCAAGCGATTATTCAATAAGGACCAGACGAAACACTCCACCTTAGGAGGAGTCAAACCCTGCCATAGAAGCTTCTCTACTCATGTACCAACCCAACCTTCTGTCGTCACGTTGGCCATCAACGACCTTAGTAATTTAGATGAGAACAGCCCATCACTAGTACCATTCCAGCTTACCCCATCAACATCCACCCTGATATCCCTGAAATTGTTCAGAACGGACATCATCTCGAGCCACTGCTATAATTCCCAATCAAAACAATTCCTCCGAAGCATGATGTTCCAAACCCAACCCAGATTTGTCCTTGTGCCAAACTCTGCTACCACGTCTGTCTTGTTGGATGCCAATGCAAAAATTCGAGGAAATCGGATTTTTAATTGGAAATCTCCCAACCACTCGTCCGACCAAAACCTGACCCGCCTCCCATCACCAACAAGGATGGATAGATTATTTTGGAAGATTTGAGCCACCTCACTAGCTGAACCAAATTCCTTCTGTTGAGTGTGTAAAAGTTCTATTATTTACACCCTTTTTAACCCATATTTATGCTGCATTCAAGCATTATTGCATTGCATTTAGGTTAGTTTTCAGTAAAACATCACAAATGAATTAAAAGCACGGAGTCTACTAAAAGATGGCTATTTTCGCAGGTATCTGCCATAGTAGACGTTGAAGGCAGGCGCAGGGCAGAGAAGCAGGAGAGCTGAACTGGACAAGCAGACGAAGAAGACGAAGCTGCCATGGACCTGTCGTGACATCATGGTGACAGCAGACTTATGAAGAGGAAAAGCAAAGTGGACCTCGATAGATAGAGAAAAATCTGCTCGTCTGCCGTGTGAAAGCCACATATTTTTCCAAGCCCCGGATCAAAAGATATGTCAAGCCAAAGCTCAAGGAGAGGAAATTCCTAGAAACAAGGATGCGGCTGGAAAGTAGGAGTCTTTAGAGATTTAGTCTTTATTAGAATCTTACTTTTAATTAAAGTTGTAATCCTTGTTACCTTAGAAGACTTGAGCCCAAAGCTTATATAAGGGCATAGATTTAACCTAGGAGACACAACCGATTACCCCATAACCGAAACCAAAAACCCCTGCCATCCACCCGTCACCGACATGTTCTAAATTCCCCCTAGGGCTACGGGTTGTTTTGTAAAGTAGTTGCAAGGGTTGTTTTGTTTTAGGAATTTTCAGTTCAATAAAATAAACTTCAAGTTCTCTTATTTTGGTTATTAATATCTTGCAAGAGCATCGGGAGAGCATTGTGAGGTTATCCATTTACTTAGCATCGGGAGAGTTAAGTATACGAAAGAAATAAGAGCGAGTTCTCTAGTTTATAGTTGAACTATCTTGTGCCTAGGGATAGGGCAAGGTTAAGTGGCTAAAGAAGAATTCATACACATCGGTGTTCATCCTTCAATTCACGCCGGGAGGTATCATCAAAGACGTGATCATCGACAGACTTGGACCTAGGGATAGGCCAAGGCAGATCTGGGATTCTTGCCAAGCTTGAAGTACGGAGTTGGTGTGTCTGCTGCCGCAACAGCCAACGGACAGCCGCCGCGACAGGTGCTGTCGACGACGGGCACGACGACAGAACTGGAGTTCCTAAGCAATTCAATACCTGCACTACCGAGCAATTCAATACCAGCCCATTCTCTCTATCTTGATATTCCAAATCTTTTATTTACATTTTTCTTTATTATTTTCGTGAAAATCTTCTAAACTATTTCCTTTACTTCGTGCAGTAAACTAAGGTGAAGTCATTAGCCCAATCCCTGTGGAGACGATATCCGATACTTCGTATCACTTTACTACTTGCGTCGTGTACACTTGCACTACAATTGCGATAGACTCTTTTACACGCAACAAGTTTTTGGTGCCGTTGCCGGGGATTGGCAACATAACTACACCTTTCTTTTCTTGCACTTTTTGTTTTTATTTTCGTTTTTGTTTTTATTTTTCTTTTCTTTAATTTTTCTTTTGTTCTTTCAACTCTCGCTTTTCACGAGGTTTTCTTGTTTATACGCAGATCGAAAAGAGGCGAAGATCCTGAGTATAAATTAGATCCGGAGATCGAACGTTCCTTCAATCTCAAGAAACAACTTCGCCACCTTTTAGACCGGAACGAGTACCTTGAGGAACAGCTAGAGCAGATGGCCCGTAACCAGCCCGCTGGTGGAGAAATACCGCCTGTCGGCGACCCGCCTGGGGCAGATGGACGACGGTCATGTCGTGACTACATGCTGAATGATCATGTAGAGCTGGAGACCACGCTGCCGGATATTGATGTTGATAACTTCGAGCTTAAACCTGTCATGTTTAGTATGATCAACAATGACGGACAGTTTAGTGGTTCTGCGACAGAAGATGCTAGGGAGCATCTCAAAACGTTCCAGGAGATCTGTGGTTCGTTTAGACTGCCAGGAGTTAGTCCGGAGATACTGAGGCTTCGGTTATTCCCCCATTCATTGAGGGACAGAGCTAAAACTTGGTGGAATAAACTTACACCGGGTTCCATTATAACTTGGGCAGATCTAACTCGTGAATTTTTATCTCGTTTTAACCCTTCGCATTTATCTGAGCGATTACGTAATGAAATTGCTACTTTTCAACAGGAAGATGACGAGCCGATGCACGAGGCCTGGGACAGATTTACTACTCTTCTTCGGAACTGCCCAATGTATGGATTCCCCGTCTGGAATCAGGTAACTAAGTTCTATAATGCTGCTAACTTACAAACTCGCATTCGGATTGATTCTGCAGCAAATGGACTATTATTGGATAAAGATCCAGACGAGGCATTGCAAGTTTTGAAAAATCTAGCTAAGAATGAGGAGCAGTTTCCGACAGCTAGAAGAGGGGGTAAACGGGTACTTGCTGTCAAGGACTATGAGGCCGACAGCACTATGAAATCACAGGTAGCATTCCTTACTAAAGCAATGAAACGATTATTGAATGAGGATGAATTACAAGGATTTGCTGTCGAGGAAGTTTGTACTATCTGTGAGGGAAATCATAGTAGGGATGAGTGCCCTATAAATGTAGAAGAGGGAAAATATGTTGGAAATTACAAGCCGAACTACAATTCCAACAACTACAACCCTAATTGGAGGAAGGATCCCAAATTTTCCTGGAGTAATCCTAACAATGATCTGAATCCGCAAGCATATAATCAGAATCAAGGGGGTCCTAGATTGTTGACGCGACAGCAACTGCCGCCGCAGAACCTGCCGCAGCACCTGCCGCCGCAGCAGCAACAGCAGCCACCACCTGCCACGAGCAGTATATTGGAGCAGACTCTGGCTACTTTTATGTCTCAGACCGGTACGTATATGGAGAACATGAATCAGTTTGTCAAGAAGACGGAAACCTTTATGGATAAAACCGAGATGAGGATGACAAACAATGAAGCTACCTTGAAATCTCTAGAGACACAAATGGGTTAGGTGTCGCAACATATTAAGCCGAGGCAGAATGGAGGATTTCCTAGCAATACTGAAAATGCTAGACCACCCCCACATGAGCAATGTAAGGCAATTACTACTAGGAGTGGGAAGAAATTACCAGGGCCGGAAAAAGAAGCTGAAACAGAAAAGGAACCCGTCTTGGATAAACCTGCCGTGGAAGCTGCCCCGACAGGTGATAAACAGACTGCTGCCGATGAGCCTGTCACGACAGCAGAAGCGACAGAGGAGAAAAAAGATGATTATCGTCCTCAGATCCGCATGCAGTGGGAAGGACGTATTGCTGATTATCGTCCTCCACCACCTTTTCCTCAACGGATACAGCAAGCTAAGCATGAATCTCAACTTAAAAAGATTTATGATATTTTTAAACAGGTTCATATTAATATTCTGTTGTTAGATGCTGTTAGGGAAATGCCCGGTTATGCTAAATTTCTCAAGGATGTTATGTCGAAAAAATCTAAACTTGGGGAATTTGAAACGGTAAGGATGCAAGAAGGTTGCATGAGTATTCTTCATCGGCAGCCACCCCAGAAAAAGAAGGATCCGGGGAGCTTCATCATACCTTGTGTAATCGGCGACAAATTCGTGGGTAAGGCACTTTGTGATCTTGGAGCTAGTGTTAATCTAATGCCCAAATCTGTTTTTCAGAAACTAGGTATTGGTAAGGCGCGGCCCACAACAGTTACCCTACAGCTAGCCGACCGCTCTTACGTTCACCCCGAGGGAAAAATTGAAGATATTTTGGTAAGAGTGGATAAGCTTATTTTTCCTGCTGACTTTCTTATTTTAGATTGTGAGGCAGATGAGAACGCACCAGTCATCCTTGGGCGACCCTTCTTAGCCACGGGAAGATCATTGATTGATGTGGAGAAAGGAGAACTCACCATGCGCGTAAACGATCAAGAGATTAAGTTGAATGTTCTCCAAGCAATGAAACATGCTGATGTGGACGAGGAATGCAAGGCCATCATTGAGGTGACTTTTGATTACCCATGCATCAGGTCGGGCTGCCGTGATATAAAGTTTGGTCACTGCTGCGACAGCCACTTACAGGCCTGCCACGACAGCGATGACGACAGCAACAACGACAGCACCGACGACAGCAACTCCTCTGAATCCGATACATCTGATACTGAAGGTCATGAGGAGGTAAACTGGTTAGACCATCGTCCAGGTAAGTTATTCAAACCCTTGAATTACACTTCAGATAACCATTTAATCCAAAAGCCATCTACTCTTGAACCACCTGTCTTAGAACTTAAGCCCCTACCAGGGCAGTTGAAATATGCTTATCTTGGTTGCAATGATACACTGCCCGTAATCATCCTTGCTAAGCTGCCGCAGGAACAGGAACGGCAGCTGATCGACATGTTAAGGCAGCACAAAAAGGCGATTGGATGGACGATAGCAGACATTCAAGGCATTAGTCCGGCGATATGCATGCACAAAATCCTCCTAGAGGAAGATCATAAGCCGACTATTGATGCCCAAAGGCGGTTAAACCTTGCGATGAAGGAGGTAGTGCGTAAAGAGATAATTAAATGGTTAGATGCTGGTATTATTTACGCCATCTCCGACAGCAAATGGGTAAGCCCGGTGCAATGCGTTCCAAAGAAAGGAGGAATGACCGTGATAACCAACGAGAACAATGAGTTAATCCCAACCAGGACTGTGACCGGTTGGAGGGTTTGTATGGACTATCGGAAGCTTAATAAAGCTACCCGAAAAGACCACTTTCCTTTACCCTTTATTGATCAAATGCTTGATAGATTAGCGGGTAAGCCTTACTATTGTTTTCTTGATGGCTACTCAGGTTATAACCAAATTGCTATTGCACCGGAGGATCAAGAGAAAACGACTTTCACATGCCCCTACGGAACATACGCATTTAGGAGGATGTCGTTCGGCCTCTATAACGTACATGCCACCTTCCAAAGGTGCATGACGGCAATATTCTCCGACATGGTAGAGGACTTCCTTGAGATTTTCATGGATGAGTTTTCCGTCTTTGGAGACGATTTTGAGAGCTGCCTCGGCAATCTTCAAAAGGTACTTGAAAGATGTGAAAAAGCTAATCTTGTTTTGAATTGGGAAAAATGCCACTTTATGGTGGATGAGGGGATAGTCCTTGGCCATAAGATTAGCTGTCGTGGGATAGAAGTCGACAGGGCCAAGATTGAAGTAATAGAGAAGCTGCCGCCGCCAACCACAGTCAAGGGCATTAGGAGTTTTTTAGGGCATGCGGGTTTTTATCGGAGATTCATCGCAAATTTCTCGAAAATCACGAAGCCCCTATGCCATCTCTTAGAACAGAACCGACCCTTTGACTTTAATGAAGAATGTACTGAAGCATTCAAGGTTCTGAAGGAAAAGCTAGTGACAGCCCCCATAGTACAGCCACCAGACTGGACACAGCCATTCAAGATCATGTGTGATGCTAGTGACTATGCTGTCGGGGCAGCACTTGGGCAGCGCAGAGATAAGCTGTTTCATGTCATATACTATGCCAGCAAGACATTGAATGACGCCCAAGTGAACTACACCACCACAGAAAAGGAGCTGTTAGTTGTGGTATTCTCCATCGACAAGTTTCGTTCTTACATACTTGGGACGAAAGTAATAATACACACCGACCATTCTGCCCTAAAGTATTTGTTCGCAAAGAAGGATGCAAAGCCTAGGTTGATACGATGGATATTGCTATTACAAGAGTTCGACCTTGAGATCAAGGACAAAAAGGGGACAGAAAATCAGGTGGCAGACCACTTGTCGAGGTTGGAAAAGGGACAGAGTCTACCCATAGACGAGACAAACATACTGGAGACCTTCCCTGATGAGCAGCTCTTTGCTGCCGCAATCGCTGTCGCGACAGCCATGGCGGCAGGTAAGTCTTCTGACCTTCCCTGGTATGCTGATTTCGTTAATTTTATAGTTAGCGGAATATTACCTTCTGATCTTAATTACCAAGCCAGGAAGAGGTTTCAAAATGATGTTAAGCATTATTATTGGGACGAACCTCTTCTTTTCAAAATGTGCGCAGATCAGGTTATAAGAAGATGTGTACCACAAGAAGAACAAGAAGACATTCTCCATCACTGTCATGCTTCGCAATATGAAGGTCACTTAGGAGGCAATAAGACTGCTGCCAAGGTGCTGCAGTCAGGGTTCTACTGGCCGACACTATATAAAGATGCACAGGAATTTTACAAGAACTGTGACAGGTGCCAGCGGACAGGTAACATCTCGAGGAGAAACGAGATGCCACTACAGAACATTTTAGAAGTCGAGATCTTCGACGTTTGGGGGATTGATTTTATGGGACCTTTTCCATCTTCATGTGGAAATTTGTACATCCTCCTAGCAGTGGATTATGTCTCCAAGTGGGTTGAAGCCATCGCCACTCAAAAGAATGATGCCAAGACGGTCCAAAAGTTTTTGCACAAAAACATTTTTTCTAGATTTGGCATCCCTAGGGCGATTATTAGTGATGAAGGGAGACATTTTGATAATAGGGTAATTGCTGCCGCCTTGAAGAAATATGGTGTCAAGCACAGGATCGCGACAGCATACCACCCACAGACCAATGGACAGGCTGAGATATCCAATAGGGAAGTGAAGAACATTCTTGAAAAGATGGTTAAACCAACTAGGAAAGATTGGTCTCTACTTCTGAACGATGCATTATGGGCATACAGGACAGCTTTCAAAACTCCATTGGGCATGTCTCCATACCGACTGATTTATGGGAAAACCTGTCATCTGCCTGTCGAGATCGAGCACAAAGCATATTGGGCAATCAAGGCAGTAAATATGGACTTGGACAAGGCCGGCCAGAAAAGGTTATTAGATCTGAACGAGATTGAAGAATTACGGACAATGGCTTACGACAACGCAAGGATCTACAAGGAAAAGACTAAGAAGTGGCACGACAAGAAACTGCTTCCACGACAGTTCTGCCCAGGGCAGCTTGTGTTGTTATTTAATTCTAGACTTAAACTCTTCCCAGGAAAGCTAAAGTCTAGGTGGTCTGGCCCATTCCAAGTGATACAAGTTTTTCCCCATGGTGCCATCACAATTCAATCATTAAAAGACGGGCACCAATTCAAAGTCAATGGACATCGCCTCAAGCATTATCAGGGGACTGAAGCCCCAGGAATACAGGAAGTGGTTACTTTAGGTGATGCCCCACAAGGCATCCCTAATTTAACCTAATTTTTATTTTTATTTATTTTATTATTTATTATTATTTATTAGGAAATTAGGTTTATTTTATTCGAATAATGTTTTGTTTTTCTAATTTCAGTTTTTAGGAAATAAAGGAGTTAAGAAGAAAAGGAGAAGTGACCCAAGCCCACCGCCCATCCATCAGCCCAATAGAGCCCATTTATGGAAACCTGTCGTTTCGGCTGCCGCCGCGGACGGATATGACAGGCTGTCAACAGACTGACATGGCAGACGCAGAAGCGTGCGGCAGACGCGTAACAGACGCATAAATGCGTGTCAGACCCGTCAGACACGCTAAATCCAATCTGCCGCCCCGTTGCAGCATTCAATGGGCAGCTACTCGACCGCTATAAAACCCCATTCTCATTTTCATTTTTTCTCACTTCTGCTTATTCTTCTTTGCTTTCTCCTCTAGTTTTATTTGCTTTCTTCAGTTTTCACAACCCTTGAAACCAACATGTCTACTAGACAGACCCGCCGTAGTGCTGCCTCAGCATCCTCCTCAGCAGCAGCAACGCCCTTTGCCAACAAGGAGTTATGGGAAGAACGTGGGTTCGTTTACATCCGCAAAGCACCCAACATGGGACTCCGACCCTTCATTGCTAGAGCTATCCAGACTCTGCTATGGGAGCATTTTGCTGAACAACCGACAGAGCTAAACGACACCTTAGTCCGGGAGTTCTACGCGGCCATAGACAGCAGAACGGCAACCTCTGTCACCGTTCGAGGAGTACAAGTGCCTTTCACTGCCGACAGCATCAATCACATGTTTGGCCTTTTCTTCGACCCCGATGATGATGCTCACCAAAAATTTCTCGACACCCTCGATGCTGCCGCTTATGACGCTGTCATGGTGGAGTTGACAGAGGAGGGAACATCCTGGACGACCAGCAAGAAGAACCCCCACTCCGTCAACAGGGGGCAGCTCCTACCGGAAGCCAAACTTTGGAACGCTTTCATCAAAAAGCGTATCCTGCCGTCTTCCCACCATACGACAGTCAACCGGCAGCGGCTTGCCCTTATTCACTCCATCATGCACGACAGGCCTATCAATGTGGGCCGATATATGAGGGACAGCATCCTGGATTGTGCCTTCCGCTTCGACTCTCGCCTCTGCCTGCCGTTCACTATAACTTCCCTCGGCCGATGTGCTGCTGTACCTGAGGATCCCTCCGACAAAATAAGGAAGGGCAGAGGCTGGACAGACAATAACATCAACAGCCTCATGGAGCTGATCGTGGCTACACCTGTCTCCTCCTTCAACCCTGCCGGCTCCCCCGCAGAATCATCAGAGGAGCCTGCCCCGGAACCTGCTGCCGCCACCGCTCCAACAGACCAGTCTGCCCTCCTCCTTGCTACGTTACAACGGGTAGAGGAGCGACAAATGGGATTGATGACATTCATTCGGGACTTCACGAACTCAACGGTAAATTTTATTACCCAAACTTTAAATTTTCCCGATATTCAATTCCCTACTTTTCCTGCCCATTATTTTCGTATCCCCACTCCCGTCCACACCCCTGCTCACACACCCACCCCACCCGGCTCTCCACATTCCCACTCTACCGCCTCCACCACATCACCTGCCCTGACGGCAGCAGCCAGCCCACCGGCAGACACCTCTCCTAGAGGAACAAAGCGGCCTGCCTCTGATGACAGCCCTCTGATCCGGAGAAATTTGGAGAGGGAATTTACGCCGGTCAAGAGGATCAAACATGTGGCAAACAAGAAAAGGCTGCCCAAGGCTAGCACCACCACCAGCAGCTCTTGGGACAGCGGCAGCAGTTCCGATGCCCAACTCGTGGAGCAACCTGCCCCTGAACCTGCCCAACCTCCTCCACAGCCCAGACGCCGCCGTCAGATCCGAGTCAGCAGCAGCAGCGAGGACAGCGACTGAAAATTTAAGTTTTTATTTTCCTCTTATTGCTGCCTGCTTTTATCTTTTGTGATGTATTTTTCATGTTTTTATTTTTCTGTCATTTTGCATTGAGGGCAATGCAACCCTTGAGTTTGGGGGTGGCAACCCTCCATCATTAAATGGAGTCTTAAGTACATCTTTTCATTATTTGTTGTGTCTATTATTTATTTAAGTTCTCCTAAAAAAAAGCCTTTCTATAAAACTGTTGGCTTAAAACTGTGAAGTTAACTTACCTGTCATGACGGCTCTGTCGTGGCAGCATCTTTAGGACAGTTTAAGGAGAAGTTTAGAGCCTTTCTATAGTTCTGAAAACTTAAACACCTTTGTGACTATTATATTGCTTAGATTTCTTTTAGCCAAACTAGAATAGGATGCTTAGAACTTGAATAGCCCCTAGAGGTGCCTAACACTGGCTCTAGGAAAGAAGTTTAGCAAAAGAAAATCAAAAACCTAGAGGTGCCCGAAACTGGCTCTAGGAAGCTAACTAGAGGTGCCCGAAACTGGCTCTAGAAAAACTTAGCTTGAAAATAGAAGAAAAAGAAGCATGAAAATGTGCCTTCTAAAAAAATAAACTTTGGCATAAAAATTCGAGTTAAGAAGTTGAATATTCTAGTGAAACTAAGAGAGTCTTAGCATATAACTGTTCACAAGCATGCACACACTGCACGAGAGCTATAGGGAGAATCCAGACAGATCCTAACCTTTCCGACAGGTTGCTGCCGCCATAGAGAATGAGCGACGGGTAAGGGACAGTTCACTGTTTGAAGGCCAACACAAAAATTTTCATTTTTCTTAATTGCTTGAGGGCAAGCAAAAAACTTGAGTTTGGGGGTGTGTTGAGTGTGTAAAAGTTCTATTATTTACACCCTTTTTAACCCATATTTTTGCTGCATTCAAGCATTATTGCATTGCATTTAGGTTAGTTTTCAGTAAAACATCACAAACGGATTAAAAGCACGGAGTCTACTAAAAGATGGCTATTTTCGCAGGTATCTGCCATAGTAGACGTTGAAGGCAGGCGCAGGGCAGAGAAGCAGGAGAGCTGAACTGGACAAGCAGACGAAGAAGACGAAGCTGCCATGGACCTGTCGTGACAGCATGGTGACAGCAGACTTATGAAGAGGAAAAGCAAAGTGGACCTCGATAGATAGAGAAAAATCTGCTCGTCTGCCGTGTGAAAGCCACATATTTTTCCAAGCCCCGGATCAAAAGATATGTCAATCCAAAGCTCAAGGAGAGGAAATTCCTAGAAACAAGGATGCGGCTGGAAAGTAGGAGTCTTTAGAGATTTAGTCTTTATTAGAATCTTACTTTTAATTAAAGTTGTAATCCTTGTTACCTTAGAAGACTTGAGCCCAAAGCTTATATAAGGGCATAGATTTAACCTAGGAGACACAACCGATTACCCCATAACCGAAACCAAAAACCCCTGCCATCCACCCGTCATCGACATGTTCTAAATTCCCCCTAGGGCTACGGGTTGTTTTGTAAAGTAGTTGCAAGGGTTGTTTTGTTTTAGGAATTTTCAGTTCAATAAAATAAACTTCAAGTTCTCTTATTTTGGTTATTAATATCTTGCAAGAGCATCGGGAGAGCATTGTGAGGTTATCCATTTACTTAGCATCAGGAGAGTTAAGTATACGAAAGAAATAAGAGCGAGTTCTCTAGTTTATAGTTGAACTATCTTGTGCCTAGGGATAGGGCAAGGTTAAATGGCTAAAGAAGAATTCATACACATCGGTGTTCATCCTTCGATTCACACCGGGAGGTATCATCAAAGACGTGATCATCGACAGACTTGGACCTAGGGATAGGCCAAGGCAGATCTGGGATTCTTGCCAAGCTTGAAGTACGGAGTTGGTGTGTCTGCTGCCGCAACAGCCAACGGACAGCCGCCGCGACAGGTGCTGTCGACGACGGGCACGACGACAGAACTGGAGTTCCTAAGCAATTCAATACCTGCACTACCGAGCAATTCAATACCAGCCCATTCTCTCTATCTTGATATTCCAAATCTTTTATTTACATTTTTCTTTATTATTTTCGTGACAATCTTCTAAACTATTTCCTTTACTTCGTGCAGTAAACTAAGGTGAAGTCATTAGCCCAATCCCTGTGGAGACGATATCCGATACTTCGTATCACTTTACTACTTGCGTCGTGTACACTTGCACTACAATTGCGATAGACTCTTTTACACGCAACACCTTCATTATGTCATTCCAAACCCAAGAAGCATGACTAGAAGAAGAATGTCTTGGAAGAATACCTAAAGTAGGCCCATGAGATCTCGCATCAATGACCCTTCGCCATAGGAAATTAGGTTCGTTGCAATATCTCCAACACCATTTGTGTAATAGGGCTTGATTTAGCACCATAGGATTTATTACTCCTAGTCCTCCTTTTGATTTCGGAATACAAATGTTTGACCACTTCACCCAATGAATCTTCCTATTTTCTGCATCACCACCCCAAATGAACGAAGCCATCGTACTGTTGAGTTTGTTCGCTACTTGGATAGGTATCTTAAATAAAGATAAGAAGTAAATTGGGAGACTAGAGAGAACTGACTTTAACAGCACTAACCGCCCGGCAAATGAAAGGAACCTATTCTTCCAACCCGCTAGCCATGAGGATACTTTCTTAAAGATTGGTTCCCACAGCGCTACGCTATTCCTTTTTAAGCCCAACGGCATGCCTAAATATTCAGTTGGAAACTTCCCATGAGCACAACCTACTGCATCTGCCCAACCGTGAAGAATTTCATTTGATAAATTGATACCGAATATTTTACTCTTCTTGAGATTCAAAGTAAGACCTGAAGCCAGCTCAAAAACCCTTAGAACTCTTTTAACATTCCGGATTTGCATCTCCGACCCACCACAGAATATGAGCAGATCGTCCGCGAATTGGAGGTGGGAAATCGTTAAAGAATTGGAACCCCTCCCTATCTTACAACCTTCGAATAGACCCTTATCGACAGCCTTATGTAGTATTAAGTTAAGCACTTCGCCCACCAAGTTAAAAAGCAAGGGAGAAATTGAACAACCTTGTCTTAGCCCACGACTAATAGAAAACATTTCAGTCGGAGAGCCATTGACAAGGACTGATATGGAGGCCGTAGATATACATTTCTGCATCCACTCCCGCCATCTAGAACCAAATCCGAATTTTTCAAGCGTTAGAAGTATAAAATCCCAGCTGACCGTATCGTATGCTTTTTGGAAATCAACTTTGAAGGCCAAACCCCTACTACCTGATTTTCTCATAGCATCTATAGTTTCGTTAGCTATCAAGGCACAATCCAGGATTTGCCTACCTGGAATAAATGGGAATTGAGTTTCGCTAACTAGGTGACTCATAACTTCACTCAACCGTCTCGCCAACACCTTAGATAGCAGCTTATACATAATCCCAACCAAGCTAATCGGTCTGAATTCATCTAAAGATGCCGGACATGCCACTTTAGGGATTAGAGCTATGAACGAGTGATTGGTACCCGGTTCCCACTCCCTGCCATGAAAGAAATCATCGAAAAATGACAATATATCACCTTTAAGATCCGGCCAGAATTTTTTGATGAAGCCCATATTGAAGCCATCCGGCCCCGGGGCGCGGTTGCTGTCGGAGGCAAGTAAAGCCGCACTTATCTCGTCTTCCGAAAAAGGTCTTTAGAGAGACTCGGCTTGGTCAGCAGATAAACACTTGAAATCCAAAATCATGTCTTTGACTCCAATAGCATGTTGCTCATTGTACAGGGCTTTGAAATACTTCATGACTTCCTCTTTGATCTCCAAAGGATTAGAGGATAACCGACCATCTACTTTCAAGCTAGATATGGTATTGTTGCGACGCCTATTCGAAGCCGACAAATGGTAGAATCTCGTGTTTCTATCGCCCTCCAAGTGCCACCGTAAACGTGATTTTTGGTGCCACTCGGATTCCTCCTGTCTAAGCAACGACCATAAGGTTGATTTCAACATATTCATATACTCCCAAAGCGCAGAATCATCATCCCCATTCTGAATTTGCAATTCGATCTTCGAGATCTCCTGAGCTACTGTTTTAATCTGACGATCCGGTTTCGGGGCATTATTGACGAACCAACCTTTGATGGCTGACTTGGAGGATTTAAGAATCGCTCCAATGCCTTTGAGCTTTCCACCAGAGGTGTTCCCATTGATTGCTGAAACCACAGCTCCTTCGAATCCCTCCAATTTAAACCAATAGTTGAAACACTTGAAGGGCTTAGGGCCCCAATTGACAGACGCAGCAGACAGCAATATCGCATGATGATCTGAAATTGACGAGTCCAGCAATTTCTGTTCGAGATTGGGAATTAGAAGACTGAACGTAGGCGCGATGAGGAATCTATCAAGTCTAAGAAAGGTTGGGCGTTCTCTGTTATTCCCCCACGTGAACTTCTCCCCCGACATCAGAATATCGAGTAACCCAGCGTCCGATACAAACAAGCCAAACATTTCCATCACAGTTCTATTCATCGAAAAACCCAGTTTTTCCTCTGGATCCAAAAACATGTTAAAATCTCCGCCCAAGCACCAGCTAATCTCCCATTTTTTCATCACTGACAACAATTCCTCCAGAAAAGCTCTCTTACCTGAATCAATTGAAGGGTCGTATACATTAATGAAACCACACATTTCATTATTTGATTTCAATTTGCCAATCACTGCTATGAAATTCCCACATATGTATTTATCCGATACCTCCAAGTAGTCAAGATCCCAAATACTTACCAGGCCACCTGCCGTCCCAATCGCAGCAGCTATTTCAAATTCGAACTTAGTCGATCCCCAAATTTTCCTCAGCTCCCCACTATTGACTGCATCCAATTTAGATTCCTGAATAAATACCAAATTAGGTTTATTAGACCTGATTAATCCCTGCAAAGCTCTCTTCTTCTCTGGTCTGTGCAATCCCCTGATGTTTCACGATAATAAGCTGAAATTCATAAAGATTTATCTAAACCCATAGAGGACCCCTAAACTATAAGTCCTTTTGGACCTCCTTCTCCAGAAATCTTACCCTTTTAATAACCTCCTCCTTTCCACCTTCGAACGAGAATTCCATTAAATTACTGATTGCCCACACTGATTCTGCCTCCAGACCTACCACGGAATCCCCATCTTCGAATAAACTGATTCTCTGCGGCTCGGCATTGTCTTCCTCAAGCGAATCCCTCACCAGCCTTCGCATGCATCTTCTAGAGCTAGCCCAAAAAATCCCATGAGGGAATTGTAAATTAGGGCCAATTTGCGGATTGTTCTGGGAACAAAAGGAGTGAGAAGGCATTATCTCAGAAGCTATGCGGTCGATACCTTCAAAGCTATCAGACACAATCTCATTAGAGTGGGAATCTAATTGAATTTACTTGGATTGTGTATAGCCTGCTGGGTGACTAACTGGCCTGGAAATAGCTGGGCTTAAGTTCACCGTTTGATCCAATTGAACAATGGGACAGGATGCCCCAAGGGCCGAATGGGAGCTGGTAGCCAGGCCTACTCTAGCGGGAACTAGATCACCTTGTGGGCCAATGTTGTAACCCCCTCATCCCGGTCTAGCCGGATGACCGGACCAAAAGGGCTACACGGGGAAAACCGAAGTGAAACCCGTTAAGGCTCCCCTTCGGTTAGCAACCCTATATATTTTTTTGTTATTTTAAATCTTGTCTAGAGGAGTATTAAAGTCCTAAGTGATCAAACAGCGGAACAACATACACGAGGCAATCAGACGAACCCAAAACAACATTTAACATCCAAATTTTAACTTAACTGCAGGCGGTATCGATACACCCCTGCAGGCGGTATCGATACACCTAAGGGGTGTATCGATACACCTTGACTGGGTCAGAAGGTCAGGGTCAACCCGTGGAAATCGTATCGATACACCCAAAAAGTGTATCGATACCCTCCTCAAAGGTTGACTTTTCACGGTCAACGCTAAGATGACTGTATCGATACGCCTGAGATCGGTATCGATACCAAGTTGGACAGTGGCTCTAGTGACCAAAATGGTATCGATACGCCTCCTCGCGTATCGAAACGAAAGGCTTGGAATAAGAAGGCCGTATCGATACGGGTCTAACCGTATCGATACCCCTGCTCTGCAACTCCTCATTTCACTACTAGGTAACTTCATACAAGGTTCTAGATGCACATTTGGACACTCCTAAGCACACACAATCATACATCCAACAACCCACAATCAGGACTTGACATGAGAGGCATTTAATCTAACGAAAACATACAAATCAAGGCTCCATACAAGTCCACAAGAAGCATACTTAGCAAGCATGAGACATCATTCACAATGTAGTCAACATAAGGCATACCTAGGCCAACATCATACAAGTTTAGGCATATACAAATAAACCACATAAGAAACATAGGTCATGATCCAAGAAGCAAAAGCATAACACACAACATGAGTTTTACAATTTCAAACATAACCTCCTAAGGAGTTTGACCCCAACTCCTAACACTCTATACCCCATTGTCTAGGCATTATTACAGAGCAAACCATACTTAAACTTGCTTGAGAACTCCAAAAGCTCCTCCCTCGCCCGCTCGCCTCCCGAACACTAACGATCTGCACGTTGGAAACAAAAGAGCATAAGCAATCTAGCTTAGTGAGAGAGGCTCTACAATTCACAACATGCAGTTTTCCAAAACACGATTTACATGCAAGAAAGCAATGGATGCACAAGGGTCTATCTCAACCACAACATTTGGTTTGCACAAGCACAACCAACATACACTTACGGTGGGACTACACATCACCGTTTCGACTAGTGGATTTCCAATGGGACTACACATCAAAGTACTACCCTACTAGTCACTACCGGTGGGACTACACATCACCGTAGTTTAGACCACCATCACGTGAGGCACGAACTCAACACGACTACAACCTTAACAACTTAAGATGCATTCATTAATCACAACGTATACACAATCAACATATCACACAACATGAGAGCAGGGAGGCTTACACACGGGTTTAGGTGACCTCTCAAGGTTCCACCCAAACCCCAAAAGAGTTCTTATCGTGCACAATGTAAAACCAAATAATTCTACTCACCGATGCTACCCAAGAAAAGATTGAAGACCAAGCTCAAGACTCCGAAATCCCCGGATTTGCCCCCAAAGCTCCACCAACCAAATTTCTCGTTTCTAAACATTCCAACACAATATAGACAATCCCAAATCAGTCCATAATTCAAAATAATCAACCCGGATTACATACCAAGCACAAGACTTTAATTTTCACATTGAAAACAAGCCCAATATTCCAAAATCCGAGCAGCCCTCAAGCACCCCCTTAAAACCATTGATTTCAACCTCCAAACTACTCCCTAAAGCTTTCAAAACAAGGCTTACATATACTCTAACCATTGGCCCTCTCATTTCTACATAGAACACCCCCATATCTCAATCCAAAACCTCCCAAAAACCTCCCCAAGACCCCATTTCGGGAAAATACCCAAAACCTCGTAAAAATCAGTTTGGTTGGCCATTTAAGGTTGTAGATTACTCATAGAACTTCAGCAAATCAAAAACTAGAATCAAAGACATCAAAGACAACATTTTTAATTCAAAACCCTCCAAACTCCAAATTTCAAAACATGAGTAGAAATGAAAATAAAAGGCATCAACTTGTAGAGGATAATGAGGGTAAGTCAAAAACGAAATTACCTTTGCAAAACCTTCAAAAATGAGCAAGCTATTGAATGGAATAGTAACAAGGAGGGGTGGGGTTCATGTTGTCGTTGGAAAGGGAAGAGTAGAGAGAGGGAAGAAGATGACTCAATAATAATATTTTAGGTTAGTTTAAAATCAAAGGTCCAAAGACCTAAATGCCCTTAATGAATTAAAATAACTACAATGGATGACACCCATGGCTATTTGGGTTCATTTTAGAAATGGTCCAATTAAATTTTGTTGTCTTAAAACCCGAGGCCCAAACCATTGTTTTACTATTAAAAATTTGAATCCGGAACCCGAATCATTATTAAATTATTAATTTCACCCGACCCCCGAGCCCGGGTGTTACAACTCTCCCCTACTTAAGGAATTTCGTCCTCGAAATTACCTGACGGAAACAAATACGGAAACTGCTCAAGCATGTCTGCTTTCCTCTCCCACGTGGCTTCCTCCACACCTCTATGTCTCCATAAGACTTTGACCAACTCTATAGTCTTGCCACGCAATACCTTGCTATCAGAAGCAAGTATCTCAACTGGTTCCTCGTTGTAAGACAAATCCAGATTTAACTCTATTTCTTCCACTGGCATAACATGGGACGGATCCGATCTATACCTCCTAAGCATCGACACATGAAATACATCATGAATCTTCTCTATCTTAACTGGGAGTCTCAATCTATACGCAACCGGACCAATTCTCTCAACTATCTCATAAGGTCCTATGTATCTCGGGCTCAACTTGTCCTTCCTCCCAAACCTCATCACCTTCTTCCATGGTGAGACTTTCAAAAACACTTTATCCCCCATGGAGTATTCCACCTCCTTCCTTTTTAAATCGGCATAGGACTTTTGCCGATCTGAAGCTGCTTTCAAGCGATCACAAATCAATTTCACCTTCTCGGTGGTTCCCTTAAGTAACTCGGGCATCGGCACAAGTTTATGCCCGACCTCGGCCCAACAAATCGGGGTCCTACACTTCCTACCATACAAGGCCTCATAAGGAGCCATCTGAATGCTCGACTGAAAACTGTTGTTATACGCAAACTCCACTAATGGTAGGTGTTTCTCCCATGACCCCTGAAAGTCAATGATACAACACCTCAACATGTCCTCCAAAATCTGAATTACCCTCTCAGACTGCCCATCTGACTGTGGATGATAAGAAGTGCTGAAGTTCAACCATGTACCCAAAGCTCGATGCAGACGCTCCCAGAACCTAGAGGTAAATCTCGGGTCTCGATCTGACACAATCGACTTCGGTACCCCATGTAGTCTCACAATCTCACGAATGTACAATTCGGCCAACTTGTCTAATGTATAGGTGGTATGAACCGGTATGAAGTGAGCACACTTGGTGAATCTATCTACAATCACCCACACTGAATTTTTCTTCGAAGGAGTCAACGGAAGTCCTGACACAAATTCCATAGTGATACGCTCCCACTTCCACTCTGGAATTTTTAATGGTTGCAACAACCCTGAGGGAAGCTGGTGCTCAGCCTTGACTCTCTGACAAACCATGCATCTACTTACGAACTCGGCTACATCCTTTTTCAAACCAACCCAATAATACTCTTCCTTCAATCCTCGATACATCTCCGTGCTACCCGGATGCATAGCAAAAGGGCTATTGTGAGCCTCACTCAAAATCGTACGCCTCAACTCGGCATCTTCCGGAACTACTATCCTATCCTTGAAGCATAGGATCCCATTATCTCCAAAGCAATACTCAGTAGGCCTATCTTCCATTATGTCTTGCACGTGAGGTCCCAAGGACTCATCTCGCAACTGCTTCTCACGGATTAACTGAACCAATGATGGCTTAACCTGAAGCTCGGCCACTAAACCACCATCCGTAGACACACTCAACCTTGCAAACATAGCTCGCAACTCAACGGTCACCTTCCTACTCAGGGCATCAGCCACCACATTTGCCTTGCCCGGATGATACTCTATGGTAAGGTCATAATCTTTAAGGAGCTCTAACCACCTTCGTTGCCTAAGATTCAACTCCCTCAGGGACATCAAGTATTTCAAACTCTTGTGGTCGGTGTACACAGTGCACTTTTCACCATAAAGATGGTGTCTCCAAATTTTCAATGCGAACACCACTGCAGCCAACTCTATGTCGTGTGTGGGGTAATTCTTCTCATGAACCTTCAACTGTCGGGAAGCATATGCCACTACCTTACCTTCCTGCATAAGCACACAACCTAGCCCCACGTAAGATGCATCACTGAAAATTACAAACTCTCTCCCCGGCTCGGGCTGAATCAAAATGGGAGCTTCGGTCAAAGCTTTCTTCAATTTCTCAAACGCTTCTTGTCTTGCATCTGACCATTCATACGGAACATTCTTCTGTAGCAACTTGGTCAACGGAGCCGCTATTCTCGAGAACCCCTCGACAAACCTTCTATAGTACCCCGCCAAACCTAGGAAACTGCGAATTTCTGTCACTGATTTCGGTTGCTTCCAACTCACAATGGCTTCAATCTTCTTGGGATCTACACTAATCCCACTAGCTGAGATCACGTGACCTAGGAAGACCACCTCTCTAATCCAAAACTCACACTTACTTAGCTTGGCATACAACTGATTCTCAAGTAGGGTCTGAAGCACTAACCTTAAGTGTTCATCGTGCTCCTCTTCGGTCCTAGAGTACACTAGGATGTCATCAATAAACACTACCACAACCTGTCCAAGAACTTATGAAACACCCGGTTCATCATATCCATGAAGGCTGCTGGAGCATTGGTCAACCCAAAAGGCATCACCAAAAACTCATAATGCCCGTATCGTGTACGAAAAGCTGTCTTCGGTATGTCCACATCCTTTACCTTTAACTGATAATACCCAGACCTCAAATCAATTTTTGAAAACACGGAAGCACCCCTCAACTAGTCTAGCAAGTCATCTATCCTTGGCAAGGGACATTTGTTTTTCACCGTCACCTTATTCAACTGTCTATAGTCTATGCACATTCTCATGCTACCATCCTTCTTTTTCACAAACAAGGCTGGAGCACCCCACGGGGAAACACTAGGCCTAATAAAGCCTCTGTCAGTCAACTCCTGAAGCTGTGTCTTCAACTCTTTCAACTCTTTCGGTGCCATTCTATACGGAGCAATCGACACCGGTGTGGAATCAGAGTATGTCTCAATAGCAAACTCAACTGCTCTGTCTGGAGGCAAGCCTGGTAGTTCTTCCGGAAAAACACTCGGAAAGTCACACACAGTCCTGATGTCCTGAGGTCTCACCTCACTCATATCCGGGTTCATTACGTAAGCCAAGTAAGCCTGACACCCTGAACTCAACAACCTCTGAGCTTCCAAAGCCGAAACCACGTTGGACAAAAACTTAACATTCTCTCCAACTACCACAACCTCAAGGTCATCGGTAAGCCTCAAAGAGACTCTCTTAGTCTCAAAGTCAACCCTAGCTCTATGCTCTACAAGCCAATCCATGCCCAAAATCACATCAAAACCATAAAAGGGTAGCTCCATCATGTCGACTGGAAATACATGGCCCTGAATCATCAAGGGACACCTCCTATACACTTTCCTAACTACCAATGTATCACCAAAAGAGCTAGTGACATTTACACTTACCTCTAGCCAATCACAAGGTAGTCCTAACGACTTTGCATGCTCACCCAGAATATACGAATGTGTTGACCCCGAATCTATTAGAGAAAGCAAACTCAAGGACTGTAATGTGAAATTGCCTGCAATGACATCAGTGTCATTCCCAGCCTCTCGCTGAGCGTACACCCTAGCCGGTCCTCCTCCCTCGGGCTGGACTGCTACCACATGAGCCAAGTTCCTCTGACCCTCATTCCTTGGCTGGAAATTCCCACGGCCGCGCCCACGACCTCTTTGATGCTCAAAACTCCTCGCTGGAGCCGGTCCTCCCCTAACTGGGTGTGGACAATCACGCCTCAAATGGTCCCGGGAGCTACAGTTCCAACACGCCCCAAACATACCCATGCACTCACCTGGGTGGCGTCTCCCGCACCTAGCGCACTCCGGAATATGCCCAACAGCCCCTTTGGCCTTGACGGCCCTGACCATGGTTACCACCCCTAGGCCTCGTATCCGACTGGTACCTCCTATCCCTATGCCTCTTGGCATGATCTCTATCCCAGTTCGCATGTCTCTTCCCGGAGTCAGACCCACCAGCACGTGCTCTAGAGCTCAGGTTCTGCTCAATATCCTTGGCTCTAGAAACCAAGACATCGAACTCAGTGTAGTCGGAGGCCAACATGTAGGTCTTCACATCAGTAGTCAACCCATATCTGAAGCGCTCACATCGCTCCTTCTCATCCGGAATCAACTTTGGCGCGTACTGGCTCAACCTCACAAACTGGATCTCATACTCAGACACGGTCCTATTGCCTTGAACCAAAGCCATGAACTCCCTTTTCTTTTCATCCAAGTACCGAACCCCAAGGTACTTCCTCTTGAAGGCATTCCTGAAAAACTCTCATGTGACATCCGCTTCGGCCATACCAGAAATAACAGTGGTCCACCAAGTATAAGCGTCTCCCTGAAGCAATGAGACAATGCATCCCAACTTACGGGCATCCGAACACTCCATCTGACCCAAGATGCGAGTAGTGCTCTCAAGCCAACCTTCCGAACCTTCTGGAGACAACCCACGAAACTCAACTGCCCCCAAATTACGAAGCCTCTATAGGGGTAATCCTGTCCCCGCACCCTGAGGTGGTGCTGCCGCTTGCATACCGGCCAAAGCTGTCTGAAAAGCTCCGGCTATAGTCTGGATCAAATGAGCCACATCTGGGCCTGCCTGACCTTGGCCCTCTTGAGCCCCATTACCTCCCACATTAGCCCCGGCCTGAGGCCCATTACCATCACCTCTGACATTCCCTCCATTACCACCCGGAGCATTAAGAGCAGGAGGCGCGTTCTCGGGTGCCTGGTCACCCGCTCTAGGTCGTCCCCTCGGTCTCACCGTAGCAATTAAAGTAATCTAAAACATCAAACACACAACAATCAAAGAAACGTTAGGTTAGCAAGGGGCAAAGGGTTCCGGTTCTCAAGCTCTTTAAACTAAAATAATTTTCCCGTTTTATTTTGACAACAATGCCTAACAATGGGGACTCAAACAAACTCTCAAACAACAGAAAAGTCACCATAGCATGCATACATACATCGTGCTAAAAACAAAATTTAGACAGGCATGGCAAAACACTCATAATGCCTTAACTTACCTCACTTACCTGCCCGAGGTCTCGGAAACCTCAGGCTCTGATACCAATAAATGTAACCCCCTCGTCCCGGTCTGGCCGGATAACCGGACCAAAAGGGCTACACAGGGAAAACCGAAGTGAAACCCGTTAAGGCTCCCTTTCGGTTAGCAACCCTATATTTTTTTGTTATTTTAAATCTTGTCTAGAGGAGTATTAAAGTCCTAAGTGATCAAACAGCGGAACAACATACACGAGGCAATCAGACGAACCCAAAACAGCATTTAACATCCAAATTTTAACTCAACTGCAGGCGGTATCGATACACCTAAGGGGTGTATCGATACACCTTGACTGGGTCAGAAGGTCAGGGTCAACACGTGGAAACTGTATCGATACACCCAAAAAGTGTATCGATACCCTCCTCAAAGGTTGACTTTTCACGGTCAACGCTAAGATGACCGTACCGATACGCCTGAGACCGGTATCGATACCAAGTTGGACAGTGGCTCTAGTGACCAAAATGGTAACGATACGCCTCCCCGCGTATCGAAACGAAAGGCTTGGAATAAGAAGGCCGTATCGATACGGGTCTAACCGTATTGATACCCCTGCTCTGCAACTCCTCATTTCACTACTAGGTAACTTCATACAAGGTTCTAGATGCACATTTGGACACTCCTAAGCACACACAATCATACATCCAACAACCCACAATCAGGACTTGACATGAGAGGCATTTAATCTAACGAAAACATACAAATCAAGGCTCCATACAAGTCCACAAAAAGCATACTTAGCAAGAATGAGACATCATTCACAATGTAGTCAACATAAGGCATACCTAGGCCAACATCATACAAGTTTAGGCATATGCAAATAAACCACATAAGAAACATAGGTCATGATCCAAGAAGCAAAAGCATAACACACAACATGAGTTTTACAATTTCAAACATAACCTCCTAAGGAGTTTGACCCCAACTCCTAACATTCTATACCCCATTGTCTAGGCATTATTACAGAGCAAACCATACTTAAACTTGCTTGAGAACTCCAAAAGCTCCTCCCTCGCCCGCTCGCCTCCCGAACACTAACGATCTGCACGTTGGAAACAAAAGAGCATAAGCAATCTAGCTTAGTGAGAGAGGCTCTACAATTCACAACATGCAGTTTTCCAAAACACGATTTACATGCAAGAAAACAATGGATACACAAGGGTCTATCTCAACCACAACATTTGGTTTGCACATGCACAACCAACATACACTTACGGTGGGACTACACATCACCGTTTCGACTAGTGTATTTCCAATGGGACTACACATCAAAGTACTACCCTACTAGTCACTACCGGTGGGACTACACATCACCGTAGTTTAGACCACCATCACGTGAGGCACGAACTCAACACGACTACAACCTTAACAACTTAAGATGCATTCATTAATCACAACGTATACACAATCAACATATCACACAACATGAGAGCAGGGAGGCTTACACACGGGTTTAGTTGACCTCTCAAGGTTCCACCTAAACCCCAAAAGAGTCCTTATCGTGCACAATGTAAAACCAAATAATTCTACTCACTGATGCTACCCAAGAGAAGATTGAAGACCAAGCTCAAGACTCCGAAATCCCCGGATTTGCCCCCGAAGCTCCACCAACCAAATTTCTCGTTTCTAAACATTCCAACACAATATAGACAATCCCAAATCAGTCCATAATTCAAAATAATCAACCCGGATTACATACCAAGCACAAGACTTTAATTTTCACATTGAAAACAAGCCCAATATTCCAAAATCCGAGCAGCCCTCAAGCACCCCCTTAAAACCATTGATTTCAACCTCCAAACTACTCCCTAAAGCTTTCAAAACAAGGCTTACATATACTCTAACCATTGGCCCTCTCATTTCTACATAGAACACCCCCATATCTCAATCCAAAACCTCCCAAAAACCTCCCCAAGACCCCATTTCGGGAAAATACCCAAAACCTCGTAAAAATCAGTTTGGTTGGCCATTTTAGGTTTTAGATTACTCATAGAACTTAAGGAAATCAAAAACTAGAATCAAAGACATCAAAGACAACATTTTTAATTCAAAACCCTCCAAACTCCAAATTTCAAAACATGAGTAGAAATGAAAATAAAAGGCATCAACTTGTAGAGGATAATGAGGGTAAGTCAAAAACGAAATTACCTTTGCAAAACCTTCAAAAATGAGCAAGCTATTGAATGGAATAGTAACAAGGAGGGGTGGGGTTCATGTTGTCGTTGGAAAGGGAAGAGTAGAGAGAGGGAAGAAGATGACTCAATAATACTATTTTAGGTTAGTTTAAAATCAAAGGTCCAAAGACCTAAATGCCCTTAATGAATTAAAATAACTACAATGGATGACACCCATGGCTATTTGGGTTCATTTTAGAAATGGTCCAATTAAGTTTTGTTGTCTTAAAACCCGAGGCCCAAACCATTGTTTTACTATTAAAAATTTGAATCCGGAACCCGAACCATTATTAAATTATTAATTTCACCCGACCCCCGAGCCCGGGTGTTACAAATGTCCCCCTCCTTGTCACCCGGACCATTATTACTCTCAACCCGTTGAGCATCATTAAGGTGCGTAGTGTCAACCTGACGTGACCTTCTCCATTCCTCGGATCCAAAATCCGAATTCAATGTATCTCCATTATCCCTATTTCCCATAATATCATCCTCGAATATTAGGCTATCTCGGCCAACGTTTATTCCTTCATTGGAAGAACCACGAGCCTCTTGGTTTTGCGCCGGTTCTCCTTCCGGCCTAGAAGCAGTCTGTCTGTCCGCCGGAGATGGTTCATCCACCGCCACCCTCACCGCTTCTGGCTCATCATTACCGGAGTTTGATTCCGACCAAACATCTGCAAACCTGCCAAATTCAGTACCATCATCCGTGAAGTCCATCGACTCCATTAATCTGCCTATTTTCACCTTAATAATAAATGGAACGTCCCAAGATGAAATTTTGATCGACTCCGGAATGCCCAGAGGGCTTGCCACCCTAATTACCATAGCTGCCACATCAAACATATCTTTTGCCTTCGTTGCCTTGTCGGAACAAACATAACTCCCTCACCTATTACCTAGGGCTTCAAAAAAACTCTCATGCCAACAAAGAAGAGGAACCCCTTGTAGTAGGATGGAGGTGAAGAAATGTTGAACTCCATTCTCCAATAGAGAACCTATATGGTCGAACCAGTAGCATAGAGCACCCCTCTTCGTTTCCCAAATAGACTTCATCTCCGATTTGGAGTTGAACAGTATGACGTACGAGCCGCAATCCACTCCCCATTTTATGACTTTAACGTCGATTCCATCGTTCATAAGGGCCCTTTGAACAAAATCATCCTCGAACTGAGGTTTGATCACGCCTGCCATGCAGTTCTTTAGCCATTCGGTGTCTTGAACATGGACTTTGAAATCCATTAAGCTATCCCCTTCTTCCTAATTCTTGTTTCCTCATCCATGCTATTAAGGCCCTCCATGTTCGGATTTGATTTACCAAAGCCATTCAAAAGGACGTCACGATACGTCTTATTCCCGTTCTTATCAACGTTGGTGTTCCTTGTCGGGACCGTCTTCTCGGTGTACATACCTGTATCTGGTTGCCTATAATCTCTAACGGGTCGCCGAACCCCTACGAACAGACCAGCATTTTTCCTAGGGTATTTGGCCTGGGTAACCCTGACAACCATGCCATCAACCTTGGTATTGTCCATATTCAATATCACTCTGTCCATCTCCACTTTGCTAGTAACTGAAACAAAGGCGAACATATTTTTTTGGTACTTTTCTATGTTGTTAACCTCTAGGATGAAAACTTTAGTGACCCTTCCATAATAGTTGAAAAACTCCTTGAGTGCTGATCTCAACACCCTTCTACTCAAGTTGTCGACGAAAACTGTCCATGGTTCACCTGCACTCGATTGACTCTTACCGTTGTTCCTGAATGCTTCAGGATGACGCACCGTCGGCGGCCTTCTACTCAAATATATGTTGACACAAAATTTATTAGTTTTATTTATTATTTCAATGGTTTGTAAAAATATAGTTTATTTATTTAAATCATTGAAAATGTTTTTCCTATATTAATTTATGCATAAAAATAAAAATAAATGACTTTGTTGAGATTAGAAACTATTATGTACGTCTTTCTTGCAAGCTTCCGTTAAAAGTTACTATATTGGGAAAACTTATATAACTTGTTTAAATTGATACCAATTAACAAAGATTAATTAAGTACACGTTTTATCAAACTAATGTTTACTTGTCATAAATTAATGCATCAATTCCTAAATAGGTAAAGTAAAAAATAGTACTAAATTAAGTAAAAATAATCTTTTTGGTCACTAAAGTTTAAAAACTATAAAATTATCATTAAATTTGCTGAATTATTACAAAATGGTTACCATACGTTATCAAACTATTACCAAACGGTCATTAAACTTATTGAACTTTTATAAAATGATTCTTAAATTTATTAAAATTTTATCCCTATCTTATAATGTATCATTTTGTAACAATTCGATAATTTAATAACTGTTTTATAATTTTTAAAACTTCAATAGTAAAAAAATTAATTTTATTTAGTTTAGTGAACATTTGTGTACATGCACCCGAAAAATAAGATTCAGCAAAAATAATATTACTATATTTTATAATTCGTGTAAATATTATACATATTTTTGAGATAATCATGTATCAAGGTCATGTTATATAACATGTTTTAATTGTTTTCCATTTCACATACAACATTGCAAGATTTTTTTTATATAAATTAAACATAAAATATAGGAAAATTCTACAACGGGCGACGAACATTGATGAACACCACTAACGATAAACACCGATGAACACCATTAATTTTTTTAAAAATTTTAAAAATCTAAAGGACTAAAATTATAATTAAAATTATCTCTTAAAAAATAAAAATTAAATTTAATAGTTACTTTATAATATTTTTAATAGGTTAGAATCAAATATACCCAGTTCTCCTAAACCCTAACAAAATCAATATCTTAAAAAAATAGAAATCAATTTATAATTTTTTAATAGATTAGAATCAAATTAGGGTAAAATTGAGATTTGATTGAGAAAATTATGAGAGTTGGGTATATTTGATTAAGCTTTTGCGCACACTTCCTCCATTTGCACCTGTCCTCCATTTGCACCTGCCACAAACTTGTTGTCATAAGAGATTTTCTCAAGCTTGTCTCCCAAAGGACCACTTTCGATCAAACTGTAACTGTAGGAATGAAAGAAGTAACCTTCAGCAAAGTTGATCTTGACGACGGTTCCAGGGCCACCATTACCCTCGAGCTCAACGCTTTTGATTGCGTGAGGAGAGTTGGGTATATTTGTTAGGGTTTAGGTTTAGGTTTAGGGTTTAGGGTATATTTGATTTTAATCTATTAAAAAATTATAATCTGATTTTTATTTTTTTAAGAGATTAATTTTGTTAGGGTTTATGAGAATTGAGTATATTCGATTCTAACCTATTAAAAAATATTATAAAGTAATTATTAAATTTGATTTTTATTTTTTAAGAGAAATTTTTAATTATAATTTTAGTCCTTTAGATTTTTAAAATTTAAAAAGAAAATTAATGGTGTTCATCAATGTTCATCGTTAGTGGTGTTCATCAATGTTCGTCGCACGTGGTAGACTCATCCTAAAATATATTTTAAAAAATAAATATAAAATAACATAAACCATACTTTGTCCTATAAATGTAATGCTTGTATTAAATATCTTTTATCATATAAATTAAAACTTCCTAAACATATATTTTATTCGAAAAATGATAATTCATTGATATGCAAAATATTATTTGCAACTAGAAAAAAAGGAGTACAAAGTTCAATTTATTGAAAATCCCAACGAAATACATATTAAAAAGAATAGGATTATCCGATTAAAGTCAAGTCATATATTTAGATTTCGTTCATCATTTTGTAAGAAGAACGTCGATAAAAATTCAAATGACATAAATACAGATTTTATCATCAAATTACGACCACTAAATTTAAAAAAATTATTTTATTTAAGAAATATCAAATTGAATTAAATATGTGTACATGATGTCAAATTTGAAGCCATAAGACTTTGATTTTGGTCATGTGTTGGATGGACTCGTTTTTTCAATTCTAAGATAAGGACAACAATTATGCAACCCCTCCTTTAAAAATATCCAAAAATATCCGATTGGTAGCTGACACGTCAGAGATAAGAGTGGCATTTCCGTCATTTTGAATTATATAGATAATGGTCAGCAAAATAATCCAAATTTGTGGAGTATTCTCAAGATAAATTGTAGAGTATTTTAAGTAAAAGTTGGCCAGGTTAGAATTTGAATTCTTCTTTGTTTTAGGTTCGAATCTTATGTAATTTAAATGTAAGTTCTTTAATTAATTTTATATTTTAGTATGCAAAGTTTAAGATTATATGGTTTTGTCCAAATTTATCTTAATTTTCAACAACAAAATTTTAGATGTTGATCATATTTATGATCTTGAGGTGTTAAGAACTGAACACTGGGCAAAAAGCATTTGGCCGCAGAACTTTCCTTCACTTTCAGACTTTGTCCGCATGCCACAGGAAGTATCTATCAGCAGCCAACAGCCTTGCAGGGAAAGTCTGAGTCGATGGGTAGCGCCTCAATTGGGGTATTTAAAATTCAACGTTGATGCAACCGTGAGGGGAACTTTCGGGGAAGCAGGGATAGGCGGTGTTCTTCGAGACAAAAAAGGCAGACGCTGTGGTCGTTTTTCGAAAGCCATTGGCTTAACTGATCCAACTCATGCAGAACTGACTGGTATACACGAGGTTTGTCAAGTTTTCCTTAAGTCGGATTGGTGTAAATCTCACAAACTAATCATAAAATCCGATAGTCAACTTTCTGTAAATTGGATTCGTAAACCATCCACTGCTCCTAGGTTGTTTTATAAGATTGTTAGTGTTTGTTTTTCGATTATTAGCTCAAATAGGTGGACAATACAATTTGCCTATAGGGAGGCTAAATGCGAAGCACATTCACTGGCGAAACAAAGCATAAATCGAATGAATGATCTGCTAGAAATGGGGCAATAATGTGACCGCTGAACACTGCGGTAGGATGTGTGTTTCCCTAAGTTTTTGAATTGGTACAACTTATGCTTTATATATGCTTCAACGTGAAGCAATAGGGCATTTTGGCGTGAGCAGGGCAACGTGAATGAGGTTGTGTATGAACTGTTGTTAGTGCTACATTGTGTGTAGCTCTGCGTTTTGTACTGCCGATAAGTCTTGGATGGAATGCTGCAGGTGAAAAGTGGTGTAGTGATATCGAAAATGATCGCGCAAAGTGTGTATGTCGGATTAAAGGGAAAGATATCTCATTAGGACTTCGAGTTTTGCTTGGTGTTTCGTTTCTTGACGTGTTTTTTTTCTTGTCGTGATATAGTTGTATTGTTCGTGATGTAATAAAGCATTAACATCGCGCACTCTTTTTCCTCCGTCTAGGTTTTTAGGGAAGTTTTTTAACGATGCCGATGTTTATGCTCAATTTGAATAAAATCCCTCCTTTCAAAAAAAAAGTATGTAGTATGTTGATAATAGACCTCACTTTAATTATAGTTGACATTAAGTCACCGGTTATAAAAAAATTTGAGTCTTTTTATTTTCAATTTAATCAAAATTTATAACGATTGATTATAATTATAATTTCGGATGCGCTATTTATAATCGTTAAAATTTTCTATCAAATTCGATAATGTGACATTTTAAAATAATAAAAAACAAGATGGCCATTAACGAAAAAATGGCGCTATTACTAGGGGAGGATCCATTTTTTAAGGGAACAAAATGAAACCATAAATTTTTTAGGGATCAAATTATATTTTTTCCCTTTAAACAAGTTTACAATTTCATGACTTCTCGAGGGTGCGGAATGAAATCAAGTTCACTATCAACCCTCCCTTAGATTCGCCTCTGCTTGTAAAGGACCTGGATTTAATAAATAATTTTAACAGTATTAACAATTGGACTAAAATTCCGGAAAAAAAATAGAAGACTAAATTTGCATACACAAAAGTAGGACAGAATTTTATATTCACAAAGAATACAGGGACTCGGATCTTATTTTCTCCAAAACAACACGTGCCATTCCCGGTTGCAAGACTTGTACGATAAAACCATTCGCAGGAAATCAAACATAGTTTTCATTCACAGTTCCCTATAAAAAGCTGGACAAAAACAAATCACACTTGCATTATTAATCTAATTCACTTATATGATCCATACAAAAAATCCAAGTCTCTGCGCTTTCTAGTTTTCTACCCTTTTTCTTGAGGTGCGGGGAGCTAAGTGAAGCTTAATAATTGCTTGGAATTTCGAGTGGAAGAGGTGAAAAAAGCAAAGAGAGAATGTGGGGATTTGGGGGAAGAGTTTATTGGGGAAGAAATGAAAGGAGGAGAAACGGAGGAGGTATAGTTGTGGTGTTTGCTTGGATGTCAAGTCAAGAGAAACACTTGAAGAACTATGTTCAGCTCTACGCTTCTTTGGGTTGGGATTCTCTCGTTTGCCATTCAGAATTCTTAAACTTGTATGTGTTTTAAGCTAATTTTGGGGTTTGGTTTACTTTTTGTTTAATCGTTGTTTTTTGTTGGTTGGTGGATGCTTTTGACTTACTGTAGCACTTGATTTCCTGTTCTGTGAATTGGGTTCTTTTTTTATTGTCGAAATTTGATTTTTTTTATACTTTTTTTTAATGATTTGGTCTTGAATTTCTATGATGATTCTGCATTTCTGATTACAAATGGAATATGGAATTGAGGGATATTTGGATTGAATTGCTGTATATTGTCATGTGGCTTTGATTCATACGTTGTAGGTGGATTTTGATGTTTGGTAATCTGTACAGGTTCTTCCCAGATAAGGCTGCTGCTCTAGCACTTGATCTTCTTAAAGAGCTTGTTCAGGTAATACTGAAAACAATCTCGATTTCGATGCCCCGACTCTCGAATCTTGCTCTTGTGGAATTTTATGCTTTGGTATATGGATATGGAGTGGGTTTATCTTTCTGATTTTTTGCAGGAGCTGAAGATGAGGCCATGCCCCGTGGTCTTTGTATCTTTTTCTGGCGGTCCGAAAGCCTGTATGTACAAGGTTCTTCAGGTATTCCTTTGAAAATTCGAAAACCCCATTGTGTTTCTTTACCTTATATGTTAAAAACTTGTTTCCGTTTGCTTGTGGTGATATAGCTTTATGTTTTCTTGTTGCAGATGATCGAGGGATTGTGTGAAGTACAAGTAAATCCAGTATGTTGTCTCTCTATCAAGATGATAACTTTTTACTAACTTCTTAAATCATGCCACTGCAATCATTCTTTCCCTTCTTCTTTATTTCGAAATAGACTAATGGTGTTAATGGGGATATTAAGGTATCAATACCGGAAATCGTTGTTTCTCTTCTCCATATGACATACAAATCATCTAATGGTGGTATAGTGGCATTTGTTGAAAAATGTTTTCCTTGAGTAATGGTCAATATTGTTTATGAACATTATGATGGATATTTAAGTTCTACTTGTATTTTAAATATTCTTTTACATCTGGTGAAGGATGATCTCCAACTGGTGAAGGAGTGTTTTTCGGGACATATTTTTGATTCAAGTCCAGTGGATTTTACCAGTGATCTGGGTGCTCGATTCGCTGTTCACCCAAGTGTTCTCAAAATGTCTCATCCACCCAGAATAGCATCATGGATAGCAAATGGCATTTCTTCGGGTCTTGATGCTCTCTTCCTCACCAGGTTTGAATCCCATCGTGCTGAGTATTGGCAGACTCTATACGCTTCAGTTGTAAGTGTACGGTAAAAAGTGTTATTCAAGTTATTACTTCCATTTTCTAATATTCTATTTTACTAATATAAATCTTTTACAGAGAATGGGGGCCCCTTATCTCATATTATGCTCCGAAAATGATGATCTTGCTCCTTATCAAAATATCTGCAATTTCGCTCAAAGAATACAACAACTTGGCGGTGATCTAAAACTTGCGAAGTTCAACGGTTCGCCTCATGTAGGTCAGTTTCACTTATGAGAAGTTGCTTTAATTAGAACATGATCATACCATACATAAAGTTTTAATCAGGGTTCAGTTCAACATAATTAAACTGAAGTGATTGGATGAAACAATGGCACCTTACATGTAATGCGGGTAGTCATTCCTTCATCTTCAAACATTCGTTACATTTGGACGAAACTTTTTTCTGGACCAGACCCATTTATTTGCATTATAGAAAAGGTTGTACGGTTATCTTAAACATAAACTTAACTGATGCAGCAGTAGAGAAAAATTGACAGAAATAACAAAAATGAGAGATAAAAGAGAGAAGACAAAAAATAGAGAATTCTAAAGCCTACATCTTAGTCAGGCAATAGCATTGACTATTCAACTTGTGCCGATTAATGGTCTTTACAGGTCATTACCGTCATTATCCGATTGATTACAAGGCTGCTGTGACCGAGCTTCTTAGTAAGGCAGCTGCCTTATATTCCCGAAATGTTCAACAATTCGAGGGTGAACAAATTGAAGCAGCAGGGGCGCAGGATGAAATCTCTGAGTCGATCTCCAATATCAGCAAACTAGCCTTAAGCCCAAACAGGAGCTTCCGGGGAACTCTGGTGCAAAGTGACAATTTCCTCTTGCCTAGTTCAATAGAATATTACGAAGGTAGAGATTTCGGGTCTGTGCAAGACCAACACAAGGAAGGTTTGATCCCTTTGCCTCACCCGCCAAGCATTAATCTCCACGGGGTTCTTGGTCAGATCCTTTTTGACGCGTGTGTTCCGAAGAACGTTGAAGATTGGGATCTAAAGTCATCAGATTCCTTAAGCAGACACCGACATACCTCTCGGCGGAATTCCCATTTCAATCCAATCAGATGCATTCGAAGATCCAGGCTATAATCATATTTCGTTGACTACTTTTGGCACAGAGGCTTGTTCAATGGAATGAGGGCAATATGTGATTTCTGATATTTCTGTGTTGTTGAACAATAAATGGTTAATGCCATGTTTTGAGCTGTTAGACCTCTGTTCTGACATAAATTGTATAGAGAAGCTAACTTATGTATAATTTGTTTGAATCATAGCCGTCTAAATGGGGAAAAAAGTAAGGCATCAGTTGCAGAACAGATGATAGAACCAGGGAAACCCAAGATTCCTGGGTACGGCTACGGTGCGGCATCAACCGAAAATATTACAAAATATAGAGTTATCAACTGAAAATGTTACAAAACACGGAATACGAAATTAAAAATGTTATACTTTTTGATAAAATTTTTGGTTGGTGCTTCGATACTTAGAGGCAAATTTCAATACTTACATAAACCTAAAATTTTATAAAAAAACGATAGGTATTGATAGTCAAAGTTAAGTTTCAATACTTAATCATCAATTGAAAATGCTATAAAATATATAACATTTTTAATTTTTAATTTCGTGTCTTATAATATTTTCGATTACCGTTATATAATAACCGTACTGCAGCATATTTTACGTTAAACTCACCCTAAGTTTTCCGTTTCATATGATAAGGAAAATCTTGCTTATGAAATTAGTACTTTGAGAATTGGTTGAAAAAAAAGGAATGCATATGCGACTAAAAAGTCGGTTAAATTCAATTAAATTGATTTAGACGAAATAAGTCGGTGTATTCGATTTTATGAATTATTATTTTAATATAAAAACATCACCACGATTTTATGAATTATTAATTCTTATACAAACCCAAAAAATTGAAAATCGGTTAAAAATCCAGTTTGATTATTTTGGTTTTGTCAATAAAATCGTTTTCTATTCGATATTTATTAAATTAGTAATTCTCTACCACTCTATGTTACTATAAAGTTGTCACTATTATTTATTATTAATAAAAATTTAAAAATTCTAACAAATTAATTTTTAAATATATATTTTATAAAAACTAATTAATTAAATTATTTAAAACAATTAATGTCAAAGCTCAATATAATTGTCCTAGATAAGTTAACTTCGACATTTTAGTTTGTAAAATCTATGTTTGATTTTGATATAACAAATATTTTAAGGATTAAATTGTAAAGTAAATAAATTTTTAAGTACTTGAAAGTCTCACTATTAACTAGTATTTTAAACCTAAATTGTCTCCAAGTCAAAACTTAAATCCCACCAAATTTTCTAAGTGTTTTCAAAATCAAACTTAACAAAATCGCCCAAGCGTTTCAATACACTATATAAGTGTTTCGATACGACCTTGCCTTTCCAAAGACAAACTTTACAAAATTGCACAGGCGTTTCGATACGCTATTCCAGCGTTTCGATACGACCTCATCTTAATTGACTACTGGAATTTCACGTTTTGATACGGCTTAACCTTTTTCGATACATGTGTTTCGATACGACATTCATCTAGACTTAAGATTTTTGTTTAGCGTACCGATACGGACCAATACCGTATCGATACGGGGTTAAGATTTTCAAATCTTTGCATTAATTATAGGCCTGTTGCCTTGTCAGTTATAGGAAATCATCAAACTTTTAAAATTCAGTTACCTGTACCGATACACCCTAGTGGCGTACAGATAGGGTATTTGGCAGTGTCTAAGTTTGTAAAAATTGCATCGATACAGCTTATAGCCGTTTTGATACGACCCATTATACGTTTCAATACGGCTTCTCGCGTATCGACACACCCTCTTTATTACCTGCAACAACTCTTTCTGTTTTGAGATAAGGTCGATACGGGTACCCCACGTACCGAAACGGTAGGTTGCAAAAGTGCATTTATGGTGGAAAAAATAGAGTCCAACTACTTTATTAATGATGTCAACCACCCAAACAGCTAGAATTCAATGAGAAATTATAAAAGCAAGCCTCTAAAGCTACAACATATATTGATCAAGTGACAAGCAATCAAGCAAAAATTTAATCTTTTTGAGTCAAATAGAGTCAAACCCTTGTACCCATTTTGAGTAATTTATTTGTATTTTTTTATTTCAAGATTGGGGAGAATGCACTTGTAATTGGGGCAAACATTTTATTTTTGTGAGGTTTATTTTAATTTGCCAACATATTTTCTTGTAAAGAGTGATCTTGATAAAGTTTTGGGTAAAAAGCTTGATCAACTTGTAACAGTTTCTTCCTAAGTCTAGAAAAGGGGACGAATTCTATTAGTGAATTGTTGAAATTTTTAGTGACGAGTTAAGGTAGTGGATGTAGAGTTTGTTAGAAGCTTGAACCACTCTAAATCTTCTCCTCTTCAATTTTTATTTACCACTTCGTTTCCTTTCAATTAAAAAGTTAAGTCACCTCCTTCTTAGACAATATGATATTGTTTAATCATCTTAACATAATTAAAAAAAACATGTAAAAATTAAAAAACTCAAATACACACCCCTAATTCATTACTTCCTCTATTGCAATTAATTATGATTAGAAAAAAAAGACGTTAGAGATATTTTTTTAAGACATTCCCTTCTCAAAATATATCTGATAATATATGCAATGTCATGTGTGCACTGATGAAATCAAGTAATTAAGAAATTATCATGATATCATTTAGGGTGAATTACCTGAGTGACCACATTGTTGAGTTTGAACTATTTTGATCATCGAATTACAAAAACTTAAAATTTAAACACTCAACTATTTAAATGGACCCTCTTTAACCACTGACTGTTAAAATTTAACGGATAGGTGACGTGACAGTTAAAGAAAATTTGTATAGTTGCACATTTGTTCCATGTTAGTTACTTATTATATCAATTTGGTCTTAATTTTAATTTAATTAAATAAAATTAATCATATGACGACACATGTCATGACCCGATTGGATAAATTTATTTTATTTTTAACTTATTTTATTTAATATTTTTTACCCATTCAGATAACGACACATGTCACCTAATTGGGTGAAAAATTAACTAAATAAGAACACTGGACATCAATCTTGCAACTTATGGGTTGTATTGCAGCACCTCTACCGTTAGGTCTAGGGGTGCTTAACGAGTTGAGCAGCTCGTGAGCTGCTCGAACTCGACTCGGTTAAAATTCGGTAAACGCTCGACTCGGGTTGACTCGACTCGAACTCGACTCAAGACCTTAACGAGTTGAGGCGAGCAAAGTCTAACTCGACTCAATAAATTTGCGAGCAGCTCGTTAATTTTTAAAAATATTTGTGGATTGTTATTTTAGTTTTAATATGTTAGTTTGATGAATTTGTGGATTCTTACTTTAGTTTTAATATGCTAGTTTGGTGTATTTGTGGATTGTTAGTTTGAAATTTAGACTTTGAAAGTGTTTTATACACTCTTTTGATATTTTTTTGGTTAGATTTGTTAATTTATGTTAATATTAAGCCCCATATAGTATTGTTAAATTTTACTTTTAGTTAAAAATAAGGTAAATTTTTTAGTGAGCTTTATGAGCAACGAGTCGAGCTTAACGAACAACGAGTTGAGTTGAGCAACAAATTTTTTAACGAGCACGAGTCGAGCACAATTTTAACGAGCTTGACGAGCAACGAGTCGAGCAACAAATTTTTTTAACGAGCACGAATCGAGCACTGCCCAACTCGCGATCGACTCGCTTGATAAGCACCCCTAGTTAGGCCAAGTCCTTCAATTAGCTTAAACTTGCTAACTTTGTTTATTTAAATATGGTTTATTTGTTCTTTTCTTGTCTCTCGTCATAATTCATAGTTTTAAATCTCAGTTTTATGAGCTAGCTGCTGTTGATAAACACTTTGGAAGCTTATGTTTATAAGATATCTCTTTTGATTGTTGCAATAACTTCAATTTTCTGCAGTTTGGCGTTTACAGGTAACAGAATCTTGGTCCTCTTTTTACTTATTTTCTATTATACACTCCAATTAGTATTCGGATTTCAGTCATGCTTTTGTTTCTTTTCTTTCGAACCAATACTTTAACTTTTCTCATTTTTACCATTTGCACATCATCCTTCACCTTTGGAATTGTGCCATAAAAATGTTCATAGTCTAACTTGTGCCTAGTCCAAGTCACGAGTATACTCATTTTCTTTTTTCAAGATTTCATATGTTTGAAAAGTTCATGAAGGATCATGTCTAATGTGTTGCATGGATTGGTGTGGAGAAAGATTGGGAGAATTTTGAATGAAAAAATTTAGATTTAAATAAACAAAGTTAGCAAATCTAAGCAAATCGTAGGGCTTGGCTTAGCGGTAGAGTTGTTGCAATTCAACGCACAGGTTGGAAGTTTTGATTGGTTGGTTATTTTTATTAATTAAATTAAAATTAGGACCAAATTGATATAATAAGTAATTAATATGGACCAAATGTGTAATTATACAAATTTTCTTTAACTGCCACATTACCTATTCTTTAGATTTTAACGGCAGTCGAATTTTGAGTTTTTATAGTTCAGTAGTTAAAACAAATCAGACTCAATAATTAAGTGGTCACCCACATAATTTACCCTATTATTTATCATCATTCCTATTCTCAAAAGAAAGAGACAACATTATATCAACAATTTTTAAAATAGTTGGTTAAAATACCTCAATTGATATGTATTTTTAATTATAAATTCAATACTTTGGAATGATGACCCTTTGCCCACGCTGCGGTACACAGCCTGAATCTGCACTACACGCCCTGCGCAATTGTGGAATTTCTTTTGCTGTATAACAGTCTCTTTTATTATCTGATGCACAGGTCAGTTTTTTCTCTGCTGATTTGCAAATTTGGTTGCAGCAAAACCTTAGTGATGCTTCTATAGCTATGGATTTACCTTGTCATTCTTTGTTTGCTTCGATTCTGTGGCAATTATGGAAGAGCTGTAATGATTTGGTGTTTAATACCATCATATGTTCACCGACTTCAATTCTGCACCGCGGCTTGATTTGGGCTCGTTATTATATGGACAATCCTTGTCCCACTCGTCAGATTGTTGCGCCTGGAGATGTGCATTCTTCTGGTAATCGCTCATGGAAACGCCCTCCACCAGGTTGGGTGTGTATCAATGTCGATGGAGCAGGATAAACTTACGAAGGAGCAGGATGGCTCCAGTCTTACCCTGGTCACTCTTGAATTGCCGCCTCCCTTTTTACAACCTTTCCTTGAAAGGGATGTTCTATCTTCTGTAACTCCACTTGAACATTAGTTATATTTTTTTTTCCAATTAAAAAAAAAGACATCGGCATTATCACTTATAAATCACATTACATTCTCCTTTCTGTCAGAGCCGTCCCTGGGGCATGGCCAACGGGGGCGCCGCCTAGGGCCCATTTTTTTCGAATATTTATAATTAATGTTTAATATTTTTTAATATTTATTATTTAAAATTTAATTTTTAAATAATTGTTATTAGAGTTCTATTCTTAAAATTTATTTTTTTCGATATTTTTTATTAAGGATATACTTTTTTTCAATACTTGTTATTATAGGTTCATTATTTTGAATACTTGTAATTAGGGGCTCATTTTTTTATTATTTATTGTTATTTCAATATTTGTTATTAGGGTACAAATTTTTCAATACTTGTTATTATGAGGCCAATTTTTCAATACTTGTTACTAGGGGCCTTTCTTTTCTAATATTTGTTATTAGGGTTCTACTCTTAAATTTTATTTTTTCCGATACTTGTTATTACAAGTCTAATTTTTTCTCAATACTTGTTATTTATTGTCTATTTTTCCTAATATTTGTTATTACATGCATACTCTTAAATTTTAATTTTTCAATACTTATTATTAGGGTTCCATTTTCCCATATATTTGTTATTACAAGAATACTCTTAAAATTCATTTTTTTTCAAAATTTGTTAATAGTGACCATTTTTTTTATATATCACTTGTTACTAAGGGTCTAATTTCAAATTTTATTTTTTTCCAATACTCGTTATTAGGAGAAAGGGTGAGCAAAACTCCACTCGACTCGAAAAAATTGATTTTTTCGACTTGACTCGAAAAAAAATTCAAATAAAATTTGAGTTGTAAATTAAAAATTCTAATAACTCAAAATTTTAAGTTCGAGTCGTAAGTAGTCGTAAACTCGCATAACTTGAATTTTTTTTACTCAATTTAACTCGATCGAACGCTCACCCTTAATTAGGGGCCTATTTTTTAAGTTCGCCCATGAGCCACTAAAATCTCAGAAACGAATCTGCTTTCTGATATCAAATTAGTGGAGTTTGTCTCCTTTTAGCAAACTTTTCTTTCTTTGGAGCGTGACCATAACACTAAGGAGGGAAAGTTTCCTCATTATCATACCCTATTTAAATGGCTTAACCCTAAAATAAGTGTCTTATATATATATATATTTAGAGTGTCTAAATTTTATTTTGGGTCGATTAGGTGATTAATATTTTTTCCGTGATCAAAATAGTTGTCTTATCGTAATGGACGTTAATTTGTTGCCGTTATCTAATAAAAATCGTATATGTGGAAGTATTAAAACATTTTCTAAATTTTATTTTAAAAAATAAATCAGAAAATTTAAAATATCTTAAAATTTTCAAACAATCTCAAAATAGTCCATAAATCCTTAAACTCTCAAATCCGACTATTCCTATTGGCGCTGGCCACATTTTCGGCGTCGAAATGAAGCACCCTCCCCTCGCCGAACGATCCACACATTGTTCATCGTCCGTTATGCCGCCTTTTGTCGCGAATATTTTGAATGAATCATTTGGCATTTCATACAACGTCGGTCGATTTCTGACAACGAAACTATGGGGTAAATGGTCTGGCAACGGATGTTATGGGCGGCGACGTGGCAATCGGCGGCGAAATCAGGTCAAATCGAGATTTGAGTTTTGACATGTTAAGAATTTTAAGGCTAAAACAAAATTTAGATACCTAATTAAAAAATATAATTTGAACACTTATTTAACCGTTAAACCTAGTACTAAAAGGAAAGTGTTAAAATTTAAGGCTATTTTTTAAATTTGGGGTTATTTTATTAATTTTTATTTATTTATAAATATAATTTTAAAATTTTAAGATGATGACACGTGTTAGATAACGAAGATTAATGGTGAAAATTAACGAACAGTAGCATCGGATCACCTATTTGAGTAACGTTCAAAACGTTAATCATTTATTTGGCCTAAAACAAAATTTAGATACCTAATTAAAATATATAATTTGAACACTTATTTAACCGTTAAACCTAGTACTAAAAGGAAAGTGTAGAAAAAAGGAAAGGACGAAATTGTCAAAACAATCATTCCAATTTTGAATTTGAATATTTGATTGAATGGTGGTTTAATCGAGGAAAAATATAAATAAAATCCATTTAATCAAGACGTGGGAACCCAACGGTCGAGTCGGATGGGTAGTTTTTAATCACTGCGCCATTCCAGTTTTCCCAGAGCTCCTCTGATTTTGGTTCCAAAAAAGAAAAAAAAAACAGTTCCTTTGATTTTGGTTCCAAAAAAGAAAAAAAAAACAGTTCCTTTGATTTTGGTTTCCGACAATAATGGTGGTAGCCAAGGAGAAGATGTTGTCGTACGAGGAATGCCGTCGAAAACGAGTGGAAGAAAACAAGAAAAGAATGGAGGCTCTCAATCTCCCACAGCTCTCTCAAGCTCTTCGCACCCCATCTTTCAAGCCCTCTCCGTCTCCGGTTCCATTCCATCTCTCTGCATTTTCTCCATCAACTTTTGAAATCACTTTTTGGGGCTAATCTCAAGTCTGAACCTTACTTTGGATTGTTTATTTGATCCCAAACAGAGAAAATCCCCAAAGCCTCGAACAGGCGAAAAGCAACTGGTGGTGGTTAGGAGATCGGGTCGTGTCGCCAACAAACCTGCCCCGGTTTATAGAGAAGTGAGTGGTTTCCTCAATACTGTTCTTGGGTTTATTTAAAAATCTGACCTTTATCTTCCTCTGATTTTTGTCCAATAGATTCTTGTGGACAAAGTGATGATACCTAGAAGGTAATGCTTGTTTGGGGTTTTTGATATTTTAGTTGTTGTTTAAGGTTTAGTGATGAAGTTAATGATTTTATGTGTGTGTGTAATATTTAGGGTATCTAAGCACAGGGATTTGTCAAACCGGGTGTATGCTTCAGATGAAGCTAGAGCAGATGCTTTTGAGAAAGCAGAAAAATTGGAATCTGATTTAGGCCCTGATTTTCCAGTCTTCATCAAGTCCATGCTTCAATCACATGTTACTGGTGGATTTTGGCTGGTTTGTTTGCCAATCCATTTGTTTTGCTTTCTGTTGTTGCTTATTCAATCTAATACATGATTGTATACCTAACAATGGTCGACATGAAAACTCGAAAACGGCCAAATTTATGCAACACCAATGAATATTCATATACATTATAAAATACTTCAAACTTGATCATAACATGAAAAAGATACTCGAACAAGCTGCAAGCAGCCGAGCATGAACATGTCAGATTTAAACATAGGAAATCATTTGATGTTTTGGTAGGGAACTTGGAGTTTTGAAACGTTGTTCGATATCTAGGTTGGTATTCGGCTGATTCTGTTCGTGATTTAAACATATTATATGAGATGGATCATTGCTGGAAGGGGTCTGTTCCTCATATTGAGAATTGTGTTAATTTATCACTGACTCAGTACTATATTGTGAAACATGACGACAGGGCCTTCCATCCTACTTCTGCAAGACATATCTTCCTAAGCGAGACGAGGTTATGACTTTAATAGACGAAGAAGGCAATGAGCATCCAACTGTATATTTGGCTAGAAAAGCAGGACTTAGTGGTGGGTGGAAAGGGTTCGCAGTCGCCCACGAGTTGGTTGATGGGGACGCAGTTGTTTTTCAGTTAGTTCGACGTACAGCATTTAAGGTAATTGGTGCCTCATTGTCTTTAAAACATGTTCTATGTTTATGTCAGAGTATCCCTTTCTGTTATTATTAGCCCTTTTGTCTATGTGCATGAACTACTCCAGGGAATTATTACAGTGCTTCCATGTTTTCAACAAGTCATTTTCACCTTTCCCCCTTTATTTCTAGGTTTACATTTTAAGGGCGAACGGTTCCGAACAAAGTAATGAGCTATAAGCTTCAAGCAATTCGGATTGTGGAGCCATACCATCAGTTCAGGTAATCATTTTGGATGAATACTGCTGAAGTTAGATAATCATTAATATTTCATCATCTATTGAGCTGTATTTATGCCATGTTAGGTAATGACTACCATCAATTAATTCATCAGTCATGATCAAATTTTGGAACCGAAATCTGTTTACGTATAACTTGCAGAATATGCAATTTGTTTCATATTTTGTTAATCTTCTCTGGGATTGGGACCAACTTGAAGTTATTAGAGAATGAGGCATTTGACTTATCTTAAGTATAGCATATGGTGTGCATAATAAATCCGAGAGAACTGGAAAGTGGGGTACTAATTGAAACTTTCATTTCAATCTTCAACTAAGCTTGTTTAGCGTAATCTGTAAGAACTACATTACCTAGACTCGAGGTGAGTATCCCATACGGATATGTTTCGGGAATGAGTGCACATGTCGGACTATGTATCGGATATAGGTGTTGGTTCTTAGTAGACTCTTTAAGTTCTGTCAATATCCTCTTTCTATTGTTTTGCCATCTACTTTCCTATGCTCCAGCACTCCAGCTGTTATGTCTTTATGATTAATCAACATTGTATTTACTTGTTTTTTTACTAATTTCAATGTTGCAGGTAATACATGGTTCAATCGAACTGTCATGGTTTTGCCATTTTAAGGTTTTGTTGGAGGCATATGGTTGATAAAGTAACTACCCTTTTGTTCATAGATTTACTTAACACCATGACCTGCTTTAATCTAATGTATTAACTATTAACTGTATGCTTATTAAGTTATTATTGCGGCTGTTCCATGTTCCAAATCCAGATTTATCTATTCCATAACCTCTAATATTTGAACAATCGTATCTTTGTATTTATGTTTGAATATGTGACCTAACTATCGGTTAATTCCTTTTTTGGTTGTCCAATTATGATAAGTTGTAAAATAGTAACTATGTTTTCAAATTTTTCGTTTTTGATCACTGATGGAAAGATGCAGCAGCTTTTAAAATTGGTTTAATAGCAAATTTAGCCATTAATCTTTACACATCATATCAATTTGGACCTGCTTTTTAAAGAAAAGTAAACTTCAACCTTTAACATTGTATCAATTTGATCCTATTTTGAAAAATCCAAATAAATTACAATTCAAACTTTCTGTAATTGTATGAGGCAGGCTTACAATCCAAACTTTATGTAATTAAGTAGTGTATGTAAATCCCGCATTGGGTGTATGAATTTTTAAAGAAGAACAATATCACCATTGTCCGCTTTAAAATTCGAGTGTAAAATTCTTTGAAGAGACTGTGTTAACCTTAAGAGACATTGATCTATCACGGCCCAATACTTTATTATGATTTTTGATTATTTGTTTAATCTATTCTGTCAATTCTAGTGCCTCGCTCTGCAGTAATTTTGACTAGCATTCTCAATACATATATCATAAGCTAGATAATACTTTATTATAATTTCTAATTATTTATTTAATTTGTTTTGTCAGTGCTAATGTCTCGTTTTGTAGTAATTTTTACCAACATTCTCAATACACACATCATAAGCTAGAATGCTAGATAACACATGCATGCTTAGCTTGGTGACATGCATCAAAGTTTGATTCCTAATTTCAATTATGTTCTGTAATTAGCTGTGGTTTATTAGTCGTTTAGCCGTAAATAGACATGTTGTGTTCATCTTTCATATGCCTTTGATCTTTTATCGTATGCTGATACATTCCAGCTCGATCTCGGCATGTCCGGGGACGAATAAGTCGAATATTGAACTCTAGTCAAATATACACGTGAACTAGCTTTAAATTCAAATATCTACTAAATTGAAATCTCAACATCTTCTTGTAACGTATGTAATTTGAAGAGAAATGAATTTAATTTGGTTGAAATCTTTGTTTTCATCACATTATTGGCTTTATATTTAGATGAGAGAGTCCACAAGTCCACCATGATTGGGATTTCTACCTTAACTAAATGAACAAAATTCCTCACCTCTTTCACACCTTACACGTGTGTGTGGGATCAACCATCTCACCTAACTCTTTTGAAATTTTTATCACAATTAGAAGTGTCTATACTCTAGTTGGGTCGAATTTATAAGTAAAATTAATACTCCTATATTTTGATTAAATTCGCCCATATTTGTAAATGGCAAACTCAAACTCATTTTTTTATGAATAGAAATTTTCTGTGCCTTTTCAGTACCTTTATATTTATGATCTATATTAAAAAATTGAGTTTAAAGTTTAGAGTTAAAATTTAAAGTAAGAGTTTAGTGTTAGTGTTTAGGAAATTGTGGGTGGAGTAGATTTTTGGTTTAAGGTTTATGGTTTAGGATTAAACTTAAAATTTAATTTTTTAGTGTTGTACATAAAAAGACAGAAGATTCTCGATTTTTTTAACATTTATTTTATTCACGCCCATTCAAAGAGAAATTTTTGTAAGCTTTCATATGAATATATGACTATTATATAAATAAATAAATAAATAAATATGTAAAAGTTCAAAGTCATGAAACTAGACTCCCATATTTTATAAACATTCAAGAGTCTGCAATTCTTGTCAAGATGAGTATCATTCAAACTTATTACTTTCATCTCTTTTTTTTTTATTCATGTCATATTCTCGTACTAATTAAAAAAATACTTATAAATTGTTTTAAACATCATCTAAATATATACGAATATTAGAAATATCTTTGTTTATTCTATTTGTTTATGGACAATACGAGAGTTGATGGTTCTTAACGGTATTGAACGTTTAAACACGTTTAATGATATGTTCTTTGTATATTGTACCAATAATAAAACTAATCAAATTAAATTTAATATGACGGATATTTTCATAATTAAACTCGGTGGAAAAATGTACTTGCAACAACAATGGAAAGGGTCAAAGCACATTATTAATATCTTAAGCAATAACATAATATAAGAAATATAATAAAAAACGGTAGCATATAAGGTACGATAATGATTGAATATATTAAAAAAATATAGTCAAGTTTATTATAATAATAAAAAATGAGAATAGAAAGAAGAAAGTTTACTAAGTCAAAGTCATGGAAGTGAATGGTTTTATATTTCAAAGATTGGAATGGAAATGAATGCACATGTTATTGTGTGTATGTGTGAACATCATTTCCATTCAATCCATCCGCCTGTCGTGGACAAATTTGGATGTTTCTAATCTAAATTTATTTTGATTAAGCTGTTAGATTTTGACAAGGACCACCAACTATTTCTGCCATCAAAAATACATTGCTCAATGCATTTGCATGTGCATAAAAATTAGTGATTTTTCTTTGAAAAATATTAGATTTTATCACACCTACAATATACACGTAAACGAAAATAATTAGAAGAATATATTTATGATAATTATTTTGTCACGAATCGCCAGCTCATGGTAAGACATGTGTACTTTAAAAAGCATATACAAGCACACCACGTGTTATACCAGACCGAGGGGCTCGAGTCTGCACCTACTTTGTACCTCATGTGCTGCCCATAATCAGAAGGTCCGAGTCAGCACCTTCTGACCAGGAGGTCTAGGCGAGTACCCTCCGAGCGGCCCACGACCATAGGCCCAAATCAGCACCCACTATGCTGCCAAGGAAGTTTTAGCTAAACAACCAGGCCTGTCCATGCCTAATCTGCCTAAGAGACCAAGACCCTTAAATGGAGCTTATCTTTTGACCAATAGAGGCTCATCCTTATTATTTGTATTCATTTAGATTTCGTTTTTCACGTCGAGTAAAGAGTTATTCTCTCCACATTTTCTTATTTATTTATTTATTCATTATTTTTCTTGTCATCGCTTTACTTTTTCCTACAAAGCTTCCGCTCATTCTAAGTACTCTTGCTTAGTATTTTGAAGGCTGACTTAGTCTTCGCCTTAAAATCGTGGACTATGACCGCACGGTTAAACTAGTCAGACTCTATCCACGTGACAATTTGTTAATAAATCTTAAACAATAATGTTTTTGTTGTTGTTTTATTTTATTTTTTTAACATAAAGACACAATATTATTCAAATAAAAGATAAACAAATACAAAGGGAGAAATGCAAAGATATCAACACGAAACATACTACAAAACTTAAAAAACACAAGCTTCGATAGAAACAACAACCGGAATAAAAAAAATAACGACAACGAAAACACCAAACAATCGAAAAAGGAACCACAGAAAGAAGAAAACAACTTTCAAAGCCAAACAAGAACCAAAAAAAAGGAGGAGGAGTCATCGTCTTTTTTCATCTGCATGTCTATTCAAGGAACATCGAGGATAATTTGTATGGATGGATGCAACAAGAAGACGGGGGATTCTAGGGAACAACCTTTAAATACAGGCTAAAGAACGGCTGACCTGTTTACCGGGTAAAAAGCGGTACACAAATTGTTACATGAAGCGGTACACAAATTGGTACAATATTGTAATAGAAGAATGTATATACAGTTTTATTAAAAAGATGCACTGTTTACCTTCTAAAAAGCGGTACACAAATTGTTACATGATGCAGTACACAAATTAATACACTTTTGTAATAGAAGAATGTATATACCCTTTTATAACACATGCACGAATTTTTAGAATGGATTATGTACGTGTAAGGAAATGTGTACATACACAAATTTTGACCTGAAAGCATACTTTGGTACAATATTTGTATGGAACTGTGTATATACATATATTACTAGCAAATATACAAAAATTGTTACAAATTTGTAAGAGGAAAAGGTATATACCTTTTCTTTTACACGGTTTCACGAAGGTTGGAAAATGACTTTTACTTGTAAGGAAATGTGTACATACAGAATTTCTTACCCGAAAAGCATATTTTGGTACAATAGTGGTATGGAACTGTGTATATACATATATTACTAGCAAATATATAGAAATTGGTACAAATTTGTAAGAGGAAAAGGTATATACATTTTCTTGTACACGGTTTCACGAAGGTTGAAAATGGACTTTTACTTGTAGGGAAATGTGTACATACAGAAATTCTTACCCGAAAAACATAATATTTTACAAGTTTTGTTAAGATTTGTGTATATACTCTTAATAGGACGAATTGTACAGGAATTGGAACAAATGTGTAAGATGAAACGGTATATACCTTATATATTACATTGTTACGAAGGTTGAAAATGGGTCATTACTTGTAGGAAATGTGTACATACACAATTTCTTACCCGTAAAGCATATTTTCGTAAAAGTTATGTAAGGAGTTGTGAATATACACGTAATAGTACCCAATGTACACAAAATAGTAGAAATTGGTTTGAGGAAATGTTATATACCTTATTTATTACAAAATGGTGGGTAGAACTCTATACGTATACTTTTTTTATTACACAAAATTTCCCTGGGTCGTCGAAATGTCCAATTTGTTTGTAAGGAAATGAGTACATACAGATATTCATACCCAAAAACATACTTTCGTAGAATGTATGATAATGGCATCGAAACCAGGTAAAGGTGGGTTCGGTTCTGGTTTTGCAGAATGGTCAAAAGTTAGTCTTTTGTGTAGCATCGAAACCTCGTATATAGGGTTTCGGTGCTGGTTGAGCGCGAAAATATTTGAAGGTCTTTAATCTTATGAGTTGAAAATTAACACTTGGTTTGGTTTAGCAGAGAACGATCATATCAAAACTAAAGATGAAGAAATTTATGAAAGAAATAAAATGCATTCCAAACAACGTTTTTCAAATACATTAGACATTAAAAAAAAGAAACATAATAAATCCTCCTCAGTCCTCATTCATACCCCGAGAAACGACCTGCATGCCCGCTGCCACCCATGGCACTGGAACCAGCCTCTGGTTGGTGCTGACCAACCATCTCTGCATAAGATCAGATCTCATATCTGACCCTATTGTTGCCTAATGAACAAAACATGTATGCATTAGTATGAGAAGAAGTGCATCTTGTAGAAAAGAAGAAACTGATGATAGAGACAACCTTGAGAGTGGTGGCGGTTGAAGTAGTCTATGTCCTCTTTGGTAGGCATGTAACCATAAAGTTGGTGCGCTGTGCCTGGACCATAGAAGATGCCTTGACATTGTTCCCAAGCTTTTCTATCGAAACCTTGGGCAGCAAATTGGTTATGCAGATGCTGAGCGTCGAGATAACCTCTTGCCGTGCTCTGAAAAATCAAAAGGCTCATCCCACGATGGCCGTCGGGTCCGTATGAATGGCGAGGCTTGGCAATAGTATCATAGGAACTGAAATAGTTCCGAAGCTCTTGGTTTCCCATACCAGTCCACTGATGCATAAAATGCAAGAGATTAGAAGTGAAGCAATTGTAATAATATTGAAAACATAATTCAAATTTGTTAAATAACTACCTTCCCAGCACCATCCTTTTCCAGCCTTGTGTTCATTATCATGACCATGGGCGGTCAGAGTATTTGGTGATCATGAACCTCATTGTTTGCAGGCAAGGGGCAGGCAGTATTAGCAACAGTCGGATCATCTCTCAAAGCAGTTCATTGGCCAAAAGCTTGACCCTGAGGAATAGAAGAAGTGCCTCTTGTAAGCAATTCCTCATCCAAGAGCTTAGCAAATTGGCGATGGAGCATGAGCTTTGCTCCACCTTTCGTTCTGGCATGTGTCAGTAGGGAGTGAATGCAGTAAACTTGTGAGAGGCACCATGACCTCCTTGGCAGGCTGGACAAACCCATTTTGTAGAAGGGTCAGTGATGCTCAGCATTGTAGCGATGGCCTGGAAAAAGTTGCTGAACCATTTGCTTCGTCTAAGAGTGTCATGGCTCGGTTGATCTTCGTCATCAGAATCGAAATATAAATCATCCTCAGAATTTGAGTCAGACTCAAATTCTAGTTTCCTCTTGGAGAATTGGTGATGATTGTTTTTGGAAGATCTGCTTGAACTCATTTTAAAGGAAGGAAGTTTAAAGTATTTGGTTCTGAAGAGAATATAAAGAAAGAAGGGTTGAGATGAGTATAGCGAATTTTTGATGTTGTAAAGAGTATAGAGAAGAGTTGTAAATTTATAGGGAAATTCAGTTGAGAGGGAAAGTGAAAAAGTGAAAAGGCTGAATCGTTTTCCTTGGTTTCGAAAAAGTATTTGGTTCTATGGAGGGGTACCTACTTCTTGAGAAGGCACGCTGTGTGTCTGTTCATTGAACGAGGTACATGAACATGAATCCCTTCATTAATGAGAAGACAGAAAACTGAAAAGGCTGAATCGTTTTGCTTGGTTTTGAAACCAGCTGTAAACACGATGAGGAAGATGAAACGGTTCATGTGATTATAGTGAAAAGACAAAACACTGAAAAAGCAAGATTCCTTTTATTAGGTTCGATACCATCTGAAGGGGTTTCGGAACTATATACAGTTATTAGTAGCATAATGTACACAGATTGGTACAAGTTTCCAAAAGAAATCGGTATATACATGACTTTATTACACAGTTTCACGAAGGTTCAAGTTGGGTCATTTAATTGTTAGGAAATGTGTACATACATAAATTATTAACCAAATGCAAAGTACATCATTTTGAGGGGCATCGAAACCACCTCAAAGGGGTTTCGGTGCATGTTTGAAGTGCAGAAAAAGTTACTACCTTCTTCGTACAAGCCATCAATAAGGTTATGCGATTATACATAAAATATTAGCCCTTTCATGCAATTGTTTAGGGTTTAAAATGCCTCATGAGATGTCTGTTCATTGAAGCAGGTGATGACAGCAACTGAAAAAGGCTTACTCGTTCTGGGGGTATCGAAACCAGCATTATTTTTGGGTAACACGCAACGGTACAGGTGATGACAGTGAAAAGACAGAACACTGAAAAGGCAGATTCCTTTTACTGGTTTCGAAACCCTCTTAAGGGGTTTCAGTACTGTATACACATAGTACTAGTAAGAATTGTACAAAAATGCTTATTCGTTGTACATGATGTGTAGGGGGTATCGAATCCACAAATAAGGGGTTTCGGTGCTATGTTTTCGTAGGGGGCATCGAACCCAGACGTATGGGGTTTCGGTGCCTTTGGGTTTCGAAACCTCCTTAAGGGGTTTCGGTACTCTATACACATAGACCTTTTTTACAATGAAAGTTGTACATAAATGCGTAGTCTTTGTACATGATGTTGTTTTTTGTACAAAACTGTAAATGTATCAAGTAATAAGTACAAAAATTTTGCCAATAAGATTTCTGAATATATAACATTGTATGTTATATTTACAGAGATACAAAAGACGATCACACATATAATACAGAGGAGATTAGAAGAGAAAAATTGGTTAATTCAATTCCCATCCACGCTTTCAGCTGCATTGATGGTGAGCCAAACACTTGGACAAACTTCTTATCTTTTAAACATTCTTTTAGACTATTGGTCTACATGCAGAAACATTTTTTTCTGTTTTTACATACTCTGTAACATCTTAAACAATAAAAGAATAAAAGTTCGTAGTTCTCGATTATTACCAGGTTCTCGGCCATACACGCTCTTGCACCATTGGCTCGGGTATTTGGCAAGCTGTCCAGTAGCTTCACTACACCAGCATCAATATCGACGACACACATAAACCAATGAGTGTTGTTCTCATTCACGGGGATAAAGAGCTGAAACAAGCAACGATTTCCATTGTAATATACAGATGACATGAAAGTGCATGAGATGTTTAATTTATTAATGCTTCTTCGTACCACTTTACAGTCCGTCAACAAGCCATACGGATTGCCAACCTTACGCCAATACTCAACGATTGTACCAACATTTACTCATTGCAGAAGCTGAGACTACAATAGATCATTTATTATTAACCATGTATCCTTACAAAACCATATCCACTTGTTCATAATAGACATAAGATTCTTTAATATTTAACTTACACTCAATGTACACGGGATGTACCCTCTCATTCTTTTAGATTTCTTCCTTATATCTTCATCAACAATGGTAAAACCAACAACATCTATAACCTAAACCACAAACATATAACAACTTTCATACTAAATTTCTTCAAATATATACAAAATGCTTACAAGGAATTGTGAAACCTACTAACCATTGAATTCACCCACCATCCAGGTCGTATCGTATCTGCATCGCTTATAGACAAATATGAATGCCCAAAATCTGCAATTGATTTACTGCACCCATACAAAAACACTTACATATTATATTGAACAAAACAACATCATTGAGGATTACTTTCAGATTCAGATTGCTTACGATTCAGGCAATGGCGTATTCCATATATAGTCACAAGTATTTTTTGCTGACTTGCCTACTCCTTCCGGTACTTGGACGTATGTCAGTATCTGCAATGCTTACACATTTGTTGTTCAATATTTAATCTACTTAATAAGACAAATAAGTACTTCACGTTCAAATATATAAGTTTTATTAGAAAACCTCATTAGTTATTTAACCACTAAACAATTAGTTTGAATAACATTAGAATTTCATCCATATTTGTCTATAATAAATGTAATCATACACACACAGCATTTACTGTGGACACAAATCCTATTTAAACCAAACATTGTCACACATCATTCTTCATTCAATGGCTGACTTTATTCATGTTCCGAGTTCGAATTCCTACTCTTATTCCTTTGCCACTAACCTTTGCAGTAGCTATTGCTGTTGTCTTGCCCTACAAGTTAACACAAACAATATCAACAACAATAATCTCAATCCTTAACTTCATGAAAGATTGATCAAATGAACTTATTATACATTTTTCATTGTTTTCGGTACAACAACGGATTCTTCATTCAACCACTCGACATCGTCCTCCATCATTGGGTCCTCCTCAATATGAACTCCTTTGTTCGGATCATAAACTTTGACTTGCCCTTTGTCAACCACTTCTTCTCCTTCTTTAACATGAACAACAATTTCTCCATCAGATTTCCTCAACGACTTCTGCAATTCTATCATGTTCGCATTTAAACTCTTGCATTCCTCCTTCAATTCCCTTATACTCTCTTCGATTTCTTTTTCCTTCTCCACACGGACTTGCAGACTATCTTTTATTCCATCCAACTCTAACAGTACAGTCTGCAGCATATTCATAACAACATCATTTCTTCCATTCTTTCGATCCCCTTCTTCCCCTTCTTCCCCTTCCACTTTCTCATCATCATACCCAAGTACCTGCAAACATCATCAGTAAATCATTTCATATAACCACAACATCCTATATAATACCAAGTTGGTTTAACCCACTTACCTTGGGTTTTTTTGGATGGCTTTCTTCCTTCAGGCAATTTACAATCTTCCTTACTTCCTTCTTGTTGCCCCATGCATGTATGCGACCGCGACCTTCAGAGGCAGCAACTATTCTGCTCGCGACTCCACTCTAAAAATCAAATAACCTCACCTACATTTATTATTCATTAAAACATTATAATCTACCTCAATAAACTCAATCCCATGAAACAAATGGTACGTTCGAACAAAACATACTTTTAAACATATATTACCTCTAATATCGCGATGCATCCGGTCATGTATGCCAAACCACCACGAACTTTCCAGTTCTCTACTCCATCAAGTAACTTGTTGTATGCATATTTGCACCAATTGAGATTTCCCTTCAACCCCTCTGGGCACAACAACCGTAAATGTTCCGAGGAAGGCATATTGTTCGCATTTGGACTTATAAAAACACCAAGAATGAAAAGAAGAACGCGAGCTTTCAACTCGTCTCCCTCAAATTTACCGCTAAGTATGTCCTCCTCAAGTTCATTCACCTTGGCATCCCTCTTTATTCCGTACTTCGATGCCATTTCTTTTGCATTAACATTTCTCGTTCCAATTTCAACTTCGACTCCTTCATTCTTCAAACCCAAAACAACCTCTGCATCTTCCACCAACACTGGAATTTTATGTCCATCAAATTTTATGATCGACCTCTGGACATCAAAATTCTCTACTAAAGTGCGACATAGGTCGCGATGAATTGCTCTCGGTTTTATTTCCAGTAAAGGACCAAACCCTAACTCATGTGCCACACCCTCAATATTCATCTTCCTCATCTCTTCAAACACCTCTGACAGCTTAATGAGGCTACATCTTGAAGACTTCTCCTACAACATTTCATAAATACATTATTTACTTCACTCTTACACAAATATTAATTTCAAAAATTCACTTACCTTTTTCTCTTTCTCTTCCTCAGGTACTACAATATCCTTCACATTGGAGGCTTTCCATTCAGCTAGAGCCTGCTTCTGCTCCTCGAACATTTTTTGATAAGGCTCCTTTTTATCTTCACTCATCTGCCTCCACCTCAAACCCAATGCTTTTCTTTCCTGTATCACTCTCACAATTAGTCCAATACAAATATCATGTACACTTAACAAACCATTACACAACACACTTACATTGTTGTTCATTATCTTCTCCCCCTCCAAACGTTTACATTCTGCTTTACTGTAAAACATAATTTCTCTGTTAGCTTATGCAACTCATATTTAATAAATTTGACAGTTCTATATACATTCAACTTCAACTTACTAGAATTGGAAATATGATGTACATATCTTAGGTGCCTTTGCATCCCCTTTATGAGACTTCTTCTTATGTTTCATTATCTGCAACGTGTACCTAAAATAATCAAAGATTGAAACCAGTTTTTTACATACTACTTTCCGAACTTGACATACTACTTCAAATCAACTATTTGATCTTAAGAAACAATCATACCTTCCAACACATTCAATACTATAGCTGTAGAGAATATGCAAACCAGTTTTTAAACCAAATACAAGAACCATCTCAGCCAACATTCATAACCAATACATGCATTTCAACTAAATGATTCTTACAAATCCAATCTCCTCGACAATATTTCTTTCTCCTTTTACTACAATTTCTAACATTTATCACTAACTAACCTAACTGAACCATCACTTAATTATTTAACCTTATTTATTTTGTTATTCAAGAACACAGTGAAAGAATTCAACACTTCTTCTTTGGTTATCTTTTTTAACTACTGTTAAACACTTCTTCTAACTACTGTTATCTTTTCTTTCCAAAAACCCTAAACAGAACACTAACCAAAAACACCCAAAATTCCTTCCAATCCAATCTCCTCTACAATATTGATTATAAAATACAAAGAAATCCACATTCGAACGATTTATACAAAAACCTTCACCATTTGTAATGTGGTTTCGCTGAAATAGAAAAAAAACCGAAAAAAGGGAGCAAGAAGCAAGAAGCAAGAACTTACCTACAAACCGTGCTCAAACCCAACCTCCTCGACAAATTTCCTTCAGATTTTCTTCTTTGGTTGATGCAAAAACCAGCTTCGTCCTCTTGGGTTCGATGCCCTAAAATTTTGTTTTTCTTTTCCCGCTCGTCGTTTTTTACTCAACTTATACCATCATTAAAAGGGTTACCGGTTCACCGGGTAACCTTATGTCCTGTTTTTTTTTCTTTCAATCCAACGACCTATATTAAACCGGCTCCATCTAATGGTCTTTTTTTCTTGGTTTGTATTTAACTTGTTTTTAAGCCGCCTGTTTTTAGACTATCAAGTTCATCGCATCCAAATCTAAGTGTCTTCGATTATAGACGATCTGAAACGAAAGAGAAAAAATTGAAAATCAAAATCTATGGTTAATCGTTGGAGCATGAAAACAAAAATTTTCGAAAAATTAGAGAGGGGAAGAAAAATGAAAGAGGAGGAGAGAATGCTCTCTTTTACACCACAATCACGCTTTATCTTATTGTAGAGGATTTAAAATAAAGGGAAAACTACACCAGTGACCACCGAAGATATTGGGGATACCTATTTGAACCACCGAACTAAAAAAAACGTCAATCACACCACCAAACTTATTAAATCAACCTATTTTGACCACCGCCGTTAAAAAATTAACGGAGGGGTGACGGAAGTGCCACGTGGCAGTTAACAGGATATTTTTAAAATTACATGTTTAGTCCCTGTTATTTAGTTATTAAATCAATTTGATCCTAATTAAATAAAAATTAATCAACCAATCAAATTATGACACGTCTCATCACCCAATTGGATTAATTTAATTTATTTTGTTTAATATTTAATATATTTTTTCCTCCAATCAGGTGGTGACACGTGTCACCACCTGGTTAAAGGAAATTTAAAGAAGAAAATGAAGATGGCGTTATGGTGATTCGAACTTGGGACCAAGGGGATGATGCTTATGCGTTGATGAATGACCGAGTTAAAGGTTCTTTGAAGGTCACTCGAGCTTTCCTTTAAGATATCTATATAAAACGTGCAAACTATAAGATATGTATATAAGAGCAGTTTGGTTCAATGGTTAAAGCTTGGGGATTTTATCCCCTTGGTCCCAAGTTTGAATCACCATAACGCCATCTTCATTTTCTTCTTTAAATTTCCTTTAACCAGGTGGTGACATGTGTCACCACCTGATTGGAGGAAAAAATATATTAAACAAAATAAATTAAATTAATCCAATTGGGTGATGACACGTGTCATAATTTGATTGGTTGATTAATTTTTATTTAATTAAAATAAAATTAGGATCAAATTGATTTAATAACTAAATAACAGGGACTAAACATGTAATTTTAAAAATGTCCTGTTAACTGCCACGTGGCACTTCCGTCACCCCTCCGTTAATTTTTTAACGGCGGTGGTCAAAATAGGTTGATTTAATAAGTTTGGTGGTGTGATTGACGTTTTTTTTAGTTCGGTAGTTCAAATAGGTATCCCAATATCTTCGATAGTCACTGGTGTAGTTTTCCCTAAAATAAATTATAATCATCGAAAATAAACATCTAATAAATAAGTCGACAAGGTACGACAGAACATCAAACCAAATAAAAAGAAACAATCAAAACAAAGAAAGGAAGCAAAAAAATAAAATTAAAAAAAGACTAATTGTCAAACGCCTCATCGACTAACCGCTAAAGAATTTTTTTAAAAAATTTACTTTGGAACAGAGAGAGGAAAAATCGTTTTTGATGACAGAAAATTAGAGGTGGCAAAGATTCAATCGGTTCGGGTCATTTCGATTTTGGTTATTTTGGTTCAGATTTGGTTTCGATTCAGTTCGGTTTTATTTCGAGTCTATTATGCTTCGGGTCATTTTTGGTCGGTTAATTTTCGGTTCGGTTATTTTCGGTTTGGTTGATTTCGGTTTGGGTCAATGAGAGATCAGTCGGTTTTAACCAAATTTTTAGGTTGGTCAGTTTTTTACACCTTATATATGGCTTTATAAAGCCAATATATTTGACTTTTTGGTGACTTGTGCGTTCATATTTATCTTTCTTTATTTCTATTAATAGGGTCCATTCGGTTCGGGTTCATTCAGTTCAACTAAAATTCGATTCGGTTCAGTATTTTGAGTTTCGGATCAGATTTTGGATCAATTTTGAATCGATTTTCGATTTCGGTTGGAATCTTAGCTCTAATAATTTAATTCGAGTTTCGAATCTCGGGTCAAGTTTACCAAGTGTACAAGAAACGTGAGTGGTTGTTAATTTGTTTTATTTTAAACGTATTAACAAATATATGTTCCATTTTGTACCAAACACACATTAAACCCCCAAAACTCCCATCTCTTCATTTCCCACTCTCTTAACCTGAAAACAAACTTTTCAGATTCTGGATTCAGATTTTTGTAGTCTTTGAAGGCAGCTTCAGTTTCAATCATGGCTACTTATCATCAACAACATGAAGAAGAAGGCAAGTCAAAAGAGGAAATAAAAGAAGGGCCATCATCATCAATACAATCCCCTGTTTCAGCCCCTTCATCAACTTCAACCTCTCCTTCTCATGAATTCTCCTTCACAATCTCCCTCCACTCCTCTTCCGACTTACTCTCCGATTATAAAACCAAAACCCCATCTTCAGTCGCCGCCGATTTGTCTCCGGCCGATGACATCTTCTTCCATGGCCATTTGCTTCCCCTTCATCTCCTTCCTGATTCTCACCTCCCTGCCTCCCCACGTTTATCAACAAGTTCACTGGACAGCTTCAACGTTACCGGAAGAGAGTCATTCAATTACCCGACACCTGTAAAAGTAAAACCCATCAGCAACATCCGAAAACACGAAAGGGTTAGCCACAGCCACAGCCACAACACCATTGAAGCAAAAGTGAAGAACAAGTCAAAGTCTTTCTCTTTGTTCAGTTTAAAAAGACTGCAGAAAGGTGGAGTGAACGTTAGAGAAACAGAAGAGAAAGAGAATGAGAAGAAAAAGATTGGATTCGATGCGAGTCATGTGTTGAAGAGGTACATGAGAATGATTAGGCCATTGTTGTTGTTTAGAAGAAAGAGAGAGAATAATCTCCATCCCCATAGCCAAGCTTACTCGTTTTCAGGAAATTTGAGTTCGAGAGGAAGAAGAGGAGGTTATTATTCAGCTCCTTGTTCAATGAGAACATCACCTTCACATAGTGGTCTTCTTGTTGCAACCAAAGGGTCTCCTTCTTCAACCAGTGATAGCACCATGGAAGAGTTGCAGGCTGCAATTCAATCTGCAATTGCTCATTGCAAGAACTCCATTAAAGGGGAACAAAAACTCAAATGCTAGGACTACTTCTGAAAAAATTCTCCTTTTTTCATTATTAATCTACCTCTATGAGTTTTATTATGCCTTCTTCTTCTTAATGCATAAAATGGTACATGTAAAGGAGTGTGCAATTAGTTTAAAAGAATTGAAGATTTTCCATCTTCAAAATGAAAAATTTGTTCTTAATCTTTTTTCATGCTTCTACTGTGCAGAGTATGTCTTACTTTGGTGACAAGTAAACATTTTGAATGTCAAAGATTTGAGGTTTCAGAAATCTGTTCACATGATTCATTACTTGCACTAAATTATAATAATGGAAGCTGCTTAATTCGGTGTACTAAATATGAGAAATTCAGTAAGCTCTTACAAATCCAACTACCTACTTGTTTCTACCCAAATTCATATAATTTTCTTTTTAAACTTGAAATCTATAATGAATCGTGACAAAAAAAGGGTACCAAGTACAAACAACAATGTTTTAGCTTAATATCAAATTCATGACAACAAGTGTTGGGTCTATTGGTAAGACACACTGTACTCTTAAAAAGAAAATATGAATTCGAATCTTAAAGACAATATTATTTAGAAGGACAGTTTTACACTCCGAACATGAACAATAAAATCGAGATACATATGATAAAAAAAAACTCAATGATGAGGTTAATGATATAGCTTATACTCTGCAATGATGACTGCAATTGAATAAGTTCCCTTTTTCCCTCATCTTTATGACCAATTTCCTGGTAAGATTTTGTTAATAGTACTATAAATAATATCTTTGTTCCATATATTAATTGAGTTACTAAAATTGATACAATATTCAATTATTAACTTTAAAAGGTTTCATAAATCATTTCAGGGTAGAAAGATACACACTTTTTGGGGTATGTGTGCATGCATTGCTGAAATTAGTTGGTTTTAGATACATGATGATTTTCTGTAAATGTAATCATGAAATCCACCTAGCTAGATTAGAGTATCATTTGGAGTTTTTTAACATACTTAAGACAATTACAAGGTAGTATTGTTTATATATATATATATATATTTAATTTTTTGATAATACATATATATCTTGCAGATAATTTGATTTGACTCGAATTTTTTAAATGAATATCATCTACTGTTTTACTGGTGTTATTTGAGTAAATTATCTTGAATATTAATTTTATGTAAGTGTTATAAGTATTGAGACATGAATAATTTAAAAATGAAAGCACTTGGGAGTTCCTTTTGTAAAACAGCAAAGAAATACAATAAAAGGTGTTTGGTGGCTGAAGGGCTCAAGAAAAAGAAAAGAAATGAACTCCCATGATTGGAATTCTAAACCATCATTATGTTTCACAGCCCAGCATTTCATGCAATGTAAGCTTATTTTCCTGAACCCATAAAAAAAGAACAAATTTGTAGGATGAATTTTATTGGATGCAACCTCTGACGTGGTGAATATAATTCATTTTATATTTTTTCATGAGTTTCATCTACTCATTTTAATCAAACATCTCTTCCAGGCAGAGTCGTTCCTGGGGTGGGTCATAAGGGCGACGGCCCAGGCCCACCACTATCCACGGCCCATAGTTTAGAATTATCAATATTTAATTCTAATGATAAATTATATTTTTTAAATATTTATTATTATGGTCTAATTTTTTAACATTTGTTATTAAGAATTTATTATTAAAATTTAATTTTTAATACTTATTATTAGGGGTTATTTTTTCGATATTTGTTATTAGGCATACTCTTAAAATTCAAATTTCAATATTTGTTAATATAAGTTCATTTTTTTTGCAATACTTATTATTAGGGACCCAAAATTTTCTAATGCTTGTTATTAAGGGTATACTATTAAGATGTAATTTTTGTCAATGTTTTTTATTATGAGTCTAATTTTTTCTCCAATACTTATTAGTTATTACTAGGGCCCATTTTTCCCAATATTTTTTAATAGGTACAAACTATTAATTTTTTTTTCATTACTTGTTTTAGAGTCTCGTTTTTTGTAATACTTTTTTATTAAGAGTCTACTCTCAAATTCAAAATTTTCAATATTTATTACCAGGGTCTAATTTTTGTAATACTAACATTGTCACCTCTCCCTCGTTGGCACCGACATCGACGCCCCTTGTAACATCCTAAAACTTAGTACTAATAAATTAGGTTAATTAACTAACTAATAAAAGTTAAGAGATTTAATTAAAGTAAGACATTATTTAAATGAGTAAGAAATTTGATTTTTGCTAAATTCATTTTAGTCACTTTACTAGCCAATTAGGATTAAATCGAAAGAAATTAAGAACAAGCAATCTAAATTAAAAAAAAAAAGGCTTAATCGAAATCATGAAAGAATAAGGATTTTTCATGCTTAAATTTCGGATTCCTTTGGATGCCCTTGTAAACAAATATAACATAGTTATAGATGAGGGGTAATTAGGTAAGCTCCTACCTTAATCATCATAGCTAGTGTGTGTAGCTTGGAATCTCTTCCATTCTTTTCCCTTACCAGCCGTGTAGGAGAGAAAAATTAGCAGAAGCCATGGGAGAGTTAAAGGGAGCTCATGCATGAAAGATTTCTAAGCTTGGGAACCGAAATTTTGAGGTAACCCCCATTGAATTCGGTTGTTTTGGTTTGCATTGTATGTTGTTTGGTTGATAATTAGAATAGACTAGCTTGTTAATGAAATAATTCTGGAAAAATTAGTGTATCTTGATGATTATAATCCTGAAATTTCGATTAGAAAACTTGTATGAAATCAATTAGATGATCACATGTAGATTAATTGAGCTTTTCGAATGGTTTGGTGACCAAATTGAAAATCTGGAAATTTATTGCCTTAGAAAGGAAATCTGGAAAATGTACCCTAGTCAAAAAGTTTAAGGATTATGATGAACATGCTGGTAGAACTCGAATTGTGAACAATTACTTCATTAATCGAATGGAAATTTTCTTAGAATAAGCTTAGGGAGTAAATTGAATAAAACAGTAACTTAGGGACTGTTTTGACTAAATTTAGAAGTAATAGGGATTAGCTATGAAGGACTGAGAAATTAGGAACACTAAATAATAAGAAATATTAGATTAAGTGAAATTGCTAAAAGAAAATAGGTAATTAAAGTAGCATTGACTAGAAGAGTTAATAAGAAAGTATAGGGACTGTTTTGAGTAGCAAGAAAATTAAGGTCCTAATTTCAATAAAAGGTGTAGGGGATATGAATATTTTACAAACTGTTTGGTAGGAAAAACAGTTTTAATCGATTTAGATTTTACAAAGCTATTGATTTATGCAATGGTTAAGTTGTGGATACTTATAAAGTCTCACAACAAGGAGGAGGAGAAACCTTGGAAGGTCCATCCAAGAAGAGCCAAGGAATTGTGATTAAAGAACAAAGCTAGGAGAAGCTTGGAAAATCTTGTGAGTGTGGTTAAAGTAGGGTTGAGATTAGTATCTTAACCAACTCTTGTGCTCTTATATTCTTATGTTCATAATTTAAAAGCATGAAAAATTGATTAAGCATTATATGCAAAAATCTGCTTTTGGATTGTTAATTGGTTGGTTGTTGACTTGTTGCATTGTGTTGGCTGATTTTTATTGATTAATTGTTGGATCTTAACTCATTGATAAAGATTGCTTGGTAATCCTATAGTTTTGGAGTTGCGCATGGTGTATGGATGAATTGGTTGTATGAACATGTACCATTAGTTGAGTATGATAGTTACTTGGATAACAAGAAACATAATTAACATTAAGAAATTTAATTCATTAAAACACATTAACAAGCCATGGTAGTTAGTTGGTTAAGTAGTTGGCATGCCTTGAGTTTAGGTTCGATCTTAGTACTTACGTACTAGAATTGTTTAGTGATCACCTTATGGAAAACAAGTTGGTGATTTGATACAATTAGTATCCTCTGTTTGGTGCAAAGGAGCACCTTTCGAATGGTATTGTTGATGATTGTAAGATATATGTTGGTAGGTTTGACCATTGTTAGAATATTGACATATGTTAGAATCTTTACCAGATATAGTTGATCGATCAACTAGAATTAATGTGCACATGTAAGACTTATAAGACAAAACTCGCATGCGTGTAAGACAAAATTCGTACGTGTAAGAAATTTCGGCCGTATCAGAAAAATTCGTACGTGTAAGATTAGCTTGGGCGCGGTGATAGAGTTTACTCTCATCGATGTCCTGTAAGACTTGTAAGATTGTAGCAAATCCGTATATCCGAGTATTGTTGATGATTGTGCCAATATGCTACTCTTCTCTCCTTTGTAAGACTTTGTTATAATATGGTAAGATGGAGTAAGGTGTTGTAAGGCCTTGTAAGAGTAAGTTGTGCTTTTGTAAGAATGGTTGTATGGTAAGATGATCTTGTTGATTAGTATGTTGTTGTAAGATGATGTATACACATTTTGTTTTGGTAAAAGTTTTGATTTTCTAAACTTTAAATGGTTTTAAAATTGCATTGTTGTTGTTTGGTTTTGAACTCCGCTTACTAAGCTCATAGCTTACGCTCTCTTTTCCAACAATGCAGACCGTTAGAGTTCTGGGCAGCAAGCTAGCAAAGGGGAGTGAGGCCAATTTTCTACTTTAGCTCAAGTATGATTTTAAGTTTGTAATAATACTACTAGCAATGGGAATGCTATGTTTTTATATTTGGAGACTTGATGTTTTGAAGAGGTATGGTTTGAGACATGTTTGTTAAGGTTTTTTTAGGTCTTTTCTTATGCATGTAAAGCATTGGCTAAGTAATGTGAATTTTGACCCTTAATGTATTTTTGTTGAAAGTTTGTCTTTGTGCTTTAATATCATGATATCCTTATGTGCGAGTTTGTAAGTTTCATGACTTGATTAGGGTCCCAATGCCTCTAGATTGTGTGTATTTTTGGTTAGTATGCTCTGTATGCATGATGGGTCTAGATTAGTAAGCTTGAAGGTGCTAAAAAGTGTTTTCGAATAAATCTGCAGACAAGTGTTTCGAAATGGGCACCAGCGTTTCGGAACACCCTTGCATTTTTGCCTTGCCGTTTCGAAACAAGTCCTTCGGTTTTGAAACGATAACTCTCTTGAAAATTCTAGTTAAAGGCCCGTATCGAAACAGACCAGAGTGTTTCGATACGGTAGCCGTTAGAGGTAGTTAAGAGCATCTTTAAAGTTTGTTTTTTTTCGTTTTAGTCTCGATTGGGGTGCTGTCAATTGGGGATGATCGGGAGGTTGTTTCGAACTACATTCCAGCATGTAAGCATGAAATGAACCTAATTTCAAAGTGATCACCTAAATTTCATCATAGGTCTCTGTTTTATGCTAGAATTGCATTTTGGTTCCTAGTTGCTCGGTTGATCGTTTGGTGCTCGTTTTGACGTGTTTTCTTCGGTTGTAGGTTCTTCAATCATAAGTTTTAATTGAGCATCTAGAAAAGATAAAATCAAAGCGTTTAGGGTTACTAATCGAAGGAAAATCTCCCGATTTTTCTTTGATTAGTCCCGTGTGATCCGCTCGATACGGTCTGGTGACTAGGCTGGGTCGAGGGGTTACACTAACTGACTTGTATCTGTCCCTCGGCTTTCTTCCTTATCAACAAACAGCAAGTTCATTACCTCCTGTGGAGGTGCGTAGAAAACCTTCATGTTCCGAGGCAACGTACGCCCAATAGCTGCCAATCGACCCGCCACTCTATTACCCCATCGCGGACTATGTCTGATTTGAAGTTCCCAATCTCGGTTCATCAAGTGGAATAACACGCGAACTAATCCACTTCCCGCTAAAGCCGACGATTCCCCCTGAAGAATTCGAACCACCTCCACGCAGTCTATCTCGATCACAACGCGGCGAAAAGGAAGCTCCCAAACTTGTTGGAGCATATCGTGTGCAGCCAAAAGTTCCGCTGTTAACACGGAACAACGACCAATGGAATGAGAAAATCCAATCACCCAGTTACCCTGATCATCTCTAACAACGCCTCCAACAGCCGCGCCTCCATCCACGGTGTTTACAGCCGCATCTACGTTGGCTTTAACCCAGACTTGAGGCGACTTCAACCATTGTTGCTGCACTCGATTTGAACCTTCTACCTCTCGTTGCTTCTTGTCGAGTCCATGCACATACTCAACAACCAGTCGATTGCCCCAACCGAAAATATCCTCATTAAGAAAGGACGATTTTATTGACCTATTACTTCTATTACATTCTGATTTTCAATATCATATTTAAATACTAGTATTTAATAATTAATATTTAATTTATTCACCGGTTAATTTGAATTAAATATTACAGAGACATATTATGAGATAATTATTTTAATCTAATTTATTTCATTCATAATTACAATATTTGAATCTCTAATATTGTTTAAAGACTAAATTAATATATATATATATATATATATATATATATATATATGGGATCAAGTTACATGGTATAAAACTCATTTAGTTTTACACTAATCTAGGACCATTGGATAAGGGGAATGGATGTATGATATTAACAGTAAAAAGTGTGAAGATTATCACTTGAGAAAAAAAGATAAGAAAATAATATGAGCCATTAATTATCATCATCTAACGGTCCAAAAATTGTGTAAAAATAATTGAGTTTTACACAGTGTAAATTGATCACAACTCATATATATATATATACACTTATTTAAGAGAGGAGTAATATAATCCATCCCATTTTAATAATTTAATTTTATTTAGTTTCCATGTGTTTGAAGTACGGATGGAGATGGTTTACTCCAAAGTGCAGAGCATGTGCCAAAGTAAACTTTTTTTTTTTGGCAAGGAATAACTTCTATGGTTAATAATTTTCAGTTAAAAAGGGGGAAAAGAGAGCATATAGATCCCCACCATTTGAATCTAATTCGGTAGTGACATCACAATTACAATAACATTTTAAATAGCTCAATTAATTTTTTAATTAATAATACGTGTTTAGTTGTAAAATTAAAATATAATTTTTAAAAAATAAAAATAAGTGAAAATTTAAAAATATAGAAAATTTACTTCTATTTAACCCGAGTTTGAATTCTTGACATTTGTTAAAAAATTTATTTAATACTTTTCTATTTTGTATTATTATAGTGACATTTTTCTAATAACTATATTTTATTTTAATTATTTCTCAATTTCTATTTTGAGAAGATATCTACCAAACACATTTTTATTTGTTAAGATAAATTTTCATGTCTATTAAGCGAACATGTTATTTTAGTTTTTAAAAAATCAAAAATCATTTTCTAAAAATGAAAATAAATAAATAAATTTAAAAAATATGTTTTTATTTAAGTTTAATATCTAAATTAATGACGCGGGACTTGGTGAATTTGAATAAGCATAGATAGTATATAAGATTATTTGTTTTCCTTTAAGCATTAGAATGAGGAAAATTAAGTCGAGAAAATTACAATAAGCATTTTAATTTTTTTTATCTAAACTAATAGATTAATAAATCAAATACTAATAATTAAAAAAATTTAATTTGTTTTTAGTTTTAAATAAATATGGTAATTAAATTGCAAATTTAGCTGCGGTTGTTGGGGAATCTCTATTTCTTTTCATAGCCAAATTTATCAGATGCGACAGCAAAATATTTAAAAATAAAAAAGCTCACGTATGGTAAGCGAAGACAATAATTTTAAGGATAAACTATACTAGATACCATTGAACTTTACATATTGTATTATTTATACTATTGAATTTTTAATTTGTTCATTATAGTACTGAACTTTTATTTTGGCTTCAATTATACTACTGGATTGACTGTTAACTCGATAACGACGCAATGGCACGGACAACGGTTGCCAACATGGATGCTGAACAAGAATGGCGTTGTTTTGGTGTGACCATTTTAATACCCAAATGACGTCGTTTTAGACACTGAACTTTAGGGATGTATCGATTTTGCTACTAAACTTTATATGATTTTATTTTCGCCACTGAACATTTCAACCACCACTATCGCCCAATCGTCACTCGTCATTGGTCACCTTTCGCAGAAAGATCTATACTAAAACGTTTGCATTTTCTTTCTCTTTCTTCTCATTGGATTGATTTTCCACAAAACTCACTCGAAATCGGCGAAAAATCTATCAAAAAGTTTGACATGCTAATACTTCGGCCTCCTTTGTTGACCGCATGATGAGGTTGGTTTCGAGGTATGTTCTTCTTCTTCTCAAAAGAATGCTTATCACTGTCAAATTTTGAACAAACACCGCAAACCCCTTAAATTTGAGAAAGCCTCCAAACCCTAGAAAAATGTGATTTTAAAAAAAACATCGATTTTGAGTGAGTTTCGTGAAAAATCAATCTAAGGATAAGAAAGAGGAGTGATATAAACACGTTTCGATACCAATCTTATTGCAAATGGTGACTAGTGACGAGCAGCGATTGACCGGCAGTGAAAGTTGAAATTTCAGTGCCTAAAATAGAATCATTTTAAAGTTTAGTGGCAAAATTAAAATACTTCTAAAGTTCAGTGCCTAAAACGACGTCGTTTTGGGAATCAAAATAGTCACACCAAAATGAATTCGTTTTTTCCATGTCATCACGCCATTAATAAGTTAACGACTCACTGGTATAATTGAAGCTAAAATGAAAGTTCGGTGATATAATTGAACAAATTGAAAGTTCAGTAGTATAAACGATACAATGCTTAAAGTTTAATGATATATAATGTAGTTTACATAGTTTTAAATTTGACGGATGAGATTACATATTAGTTCCATTAATTAAGGTTAAATGTTCTAATCATTACGTTGTTGTGAGTAAAGAAAATGAATTGAAAATTTGCTTTTACACTCAATGAACTGTTTTAATTCATTACAAATTAAAGGAAAAAATATATTAAAATTATGACTAAGAGATTGTATTCCTTTAGCAAATATACATGATACATTCATATAAAATCTATTTCTCATATTACTAAAATCTACATTTATAGAACTACATCCTCATATTACATACAAATCCTACGAAAAACACACCAGAAAAATGCATCTAAAACCCTACAAGAAACACAGACTAAGATTAATTCACATCATCTAAAACCCTACAAGATTAATTGGCATCAGGGGCGGACACAAAATTTAGGTTAGAGGCGTTCATGAACCCGTTTATTAGGTCTATCCCTGGTTGGCATCATTCTCAAACATCACTCAGTACTTATCTATTCTACAAGGGAAGAACAAAGTAACTAGCAACTATTATTATACATCCGGAACTGCTTGGCCTAATTGATTTTGTAACCACGTTTCAAAGTATACTTAACAAGCTTGTCGAACTCGGCCTCGTTGATGAACCCGTCACCGTTGACATCCGCATGCTGCAACGCTAGCCACGCTCGGACACCGGGCATACGCGAACCGAGGCTGGCCAAGGCGTGCTTCAGTTCTTCCTTGCTAAGGAGGCCATCTTTGTTGGTATCATAACGGAGAAAGATACCCCTCACCTGATCTTCGGTTGTCGGTACCGATGCACGCTTACGCCAAATAACCCTTTGGCAAGATTTGTCTATGCATTTAGGCACGGAAGCGATGTCGCCAAGCATGCCGTTTTGAGTCGAAGTGATTGAACTTAAGATGTTGATCATTGTAAAAACAAAGTTATATTCAGAAAGAAACAGTGAATCCAAGATTGTTTGATTGGAGTTCTTGATGCTGTGAATGAACAAGCAGGATATATGGATAGATATATAATTCTCAAAAGTATACCACTTTTTCAGATGCCTTCAAATAATTTAGCAAAAAGGCATGGAATAAAGGATGAAAAGGTCTTTTTCTAAGAAAAGTTGAGTTAGTTTTAGATAATAATCGAATTGTTTAAGCTCATTTGATTAGGTTCAATCGCATAAAAAGATTAGATTGATTTCCTTCCTTGACTTCAAATTAGATTGTTTATACTAAGAGCCGTTTTTAAGATTTTATATATTAAATCATTACCCATTAATATTAGGATGCGGAAATTAGGGTTAGTATTTTTAGTGTGGGGCATAGAATGGTTAGAGAATTTTTACTTATTAATATTATCGTTCGTATGACCAATATTGATGCAATTAAATGACTTCAATGATAAAATTAATGCAATTAAATGACTTCAAGGATATAATTAATACAATTAAAAAGTAAAGACAAAATTACTAATTTGAGTTTACTTTAGGAGACTATTTACCCTTAAATTTATTCTTCATATACAAAACTTCGAATTTCACTACTTAAATATACAAAATGAAGTTTTTGGTAAATGGTTATGCATATTTTCAAAGATCTAAAGTTAGATTCATATTTAAGGAAAGGAAATAATTATTTTGTTGTTGTTTTCAATCAGATAAAATAATCAATCATAGAAATTTTAAATCAAAATAAATATATTTTTGCAATATTGAACGTTTGAGAACTAATACAAAATCAAAAATATTGTTTGAAAAATTTCAAATTTTAAATCTCGTGAAATGTGGGCTTGATTCAAACTAAATAGTAAATACCATAAGTCCTGACTCCTGATTGTAACTTGTAAAATTAACAAGTGTATTTTTATATTAATTTTTTAATTATACGTTAAGATGTATGTTTATTCCTTCTAATCTCAAAAGTAGGTGTATTACTTTTTATTTTATTTTTAAAATGTTTTAATATATTTTGGAAATGAGAGCTTATTCCTACTAGTCTGTCCAGTAGAATTTAGAAACCTCGTTAAGTACTAACTGAATTATAAAAGGAATAGTTAGTAATATTTACATATCAAATTGCTAAGAAATTAAGCCAAAAGTACCATAGCAGCTCACTATTTTTTTTCTCAACTATAGGGCGGCTTGTTCTTGTTTTTTTTTCCCTTTAAACATCGACGGCGGCACTATTTTTTATATTGTTCATTGATCGTTGAGATTTATAATTTTGTTTGTTTGGTTTTTCAGTTTTCAATAAATTATTTTGCTCTTGTAGCACGATTTTACTCTATTTTTATACGTTTTTTGTCTTTTGGCACGTTTATTATTATTATTTTTTATTAGGGTTGGATTGATGCCGCTGCCACGACTGATCATGATGGCGCTCCTTTCATTATGTTGTTGTCTCGGACCCTCGAATTGGATTTTGATACGCAATTACATCTATCGTTCCTTATTCGCTATTGAGTTGTGGTAATGACATTATTGTCAATGTACCTTCATTGTAACATGCATTTTTATGTTGTTTATTAATGGTTTTACCTATCATCGTCAATTTTGATCCTCTTTTGATCTCAAGCCGCTAGTTTTGTTTACTAGAATTATGTCTGGATTTAGGTGTTTTGTTTACTAAATTGTAAAGTTTCATTATAATTTCGGATATATCCTTGTTTAATAAAATTAGCGGATTTCATTTTTTAAAAATATATATAAGGAATAATATCACAAATGATCCTTGGTATTATTTTTGAATCCCTCGGTTCTTGCATCGTTTTGGAGCGGCCCATTCACAGATGGGCCAGGCCACTCGGCTTTGGTAACTTTTGAAACCAAAGAGTCTGGAATCGGGTCGAAGCCTGCATAGGTAATTGGACCATCGAAAACATCCGTTAAACAAAACAAATACATTTCCAGGCTCATAACTGCAATTTATTTTTCCCCAAAATGGAATTCCCAAAACCTCCTTCACTTCCCTCGAACCCTCTCTTATCCCTCTCCACCTTCTTCCACCGTCTCGGCGCCGAGCTCGCCACCCGCCTCCACCACACCAATCGTCTCGCCGCCGGTTTCTCCCACTCGGCTACTTCCCATCATCGTCCGCTCTTTGCTTCGGTTTCTCAGCCGAAGGCTGCGGTAGCGGCTGCTGCCACGTTGAGTCCCGAGCAAGTTGCGAAAACTCTAGCCGGCACTGCCGTGTATACGGTGAGCAACTCCAACAATGAGTTCGTGCTTATCTCTGATCCCAATGGAGCCAAGTCTATTGGCTTACTTTGCTTTCGCCTCGAAGACGCCGAGACATTTCTCGCTCAGGTTAGTTAAAATTTTGAATTAGGAGAAATTTTGGAAGCTTTTTGTGTTGATTTTATTTCATTTTTCCTTCCATAGGTCCGATTACGGAGAAGAGAGCTGAGAAGCAATGCTAAAGTAGTGCCGATTACACTTGATCAGGTGGCTTTTTTTTTGCTGGTTTGTCAATTGTCATTTTTGTTCAAGAAGTTAAAATGTTAACTAAATTGGATTGTGAATAACAATGGTGATGTTTATGATTGCTGGTTTTATAATATATATGATACAGGTATACTCACTGAAGGTTGAAGGAATTGCATTTCGTTTTCTACCGGATCCAATTCAAATAAAGAATGCATTAGAGGTTAGTGTTTAATTCAGTTTGGTAAACGTGTCCTTAAGGTCTTAGAAGTGTTTAATGGAAAAACATTATTCCCAAAAATATCTGAACTTTGCTACTTAATGCTGTGTACTTATTTCACTTAGATTGAGTTTATCACCGTTTTTCTTATAAGAAATTTTAAGGCAATGAAGGGAAAATGAAAAAAACAAAAGTTTCAATTTTCATTTTGGAGTATGAGAAATGCTTGGGTGTCAATTTATATGTAAACTGCATGTTGGGTACTTAGAGAAGACAACCATGCTTCAAATGAAGCCATGGTGATATTATTTCATACTTCAGTGAAGATGTTATCTTTCTTAGTTGGGAAATTCTGCACCATTACTCACAATAGTTTTTCATGTCTATTAGCTGAAAGCCAGTGATATCAAAAGTGGGTTCGATGGAGTTCCAGTTTTCCAGGTATGCTGTATCATTTTTTAAATACATATGATCTCCATAAAAAGCATTTTCAGATTGGATAACCCTTTTCAGTATTGCATACAAAGTATCACATGAATTTGTAGCGGTTACGAAAAGTTTATTTATGCAAGTCTCTGGTCACTCATTGTGGTGTATTGAATCATTAGTAATTCTTCTTTCTGTATTAGCATAGAATAAAGAGACTTTCTCGAACTGTTGCTGTGAAATCATAATATTATTATAATTTGATGAATCTGGAGATTTTCTTTCTCCACAGTTTCTTAAAGTTATGTTACCACAAATTAATGTTAGATTTTTTTAATGCCTCCGTCTACAGTCTGACCTTCTTGTTGTGAGGAAGAAGAACAAGCGTTTCTTGCCAATATATTTCAATAAGGTTTGCTTCATCCGTTGTTTTTCCTTTTTCCAAAATGAATCATTGAATCTAAAGATAGTTGTTGAACATAACTTTGTTTCTGTTATTTTCTTGCTATTGTATAGGAAGATATCGAAAAAGAACTTTCAAAGGTTTCAAGGGCATCAAGAGGACACGGTCTTTCTCAACATATCATGGTATCGTATATATGTATAATATATGTGCGTGTGTGTGTGTATGATTTGAACATTCACATCGTACGTGCATGCATGGATGAATAATTATACATCAGAAAACCCTCCTCTCCTCAATGCTTTCAATTGTTCAAGCGTTTTATACATGTGCTTTTCTTCGTATTCATTTGATCTGATATGCTTATGCAGGTTGGAAGCTTGGAAGATGTTCTGAAGAAAATGGAGGTAGAGGATCTAAACGGCAAGTAGTTCTATCTATAAGAAGTACACTAAGGAATTGAATCTGGTTGTGCATCATTGTTTTGATGCAGATGAGTGAGAAAAACTCGGGGTGGGACGATCTTATATTCATTCCGCCTGGTAAAAGCTATTCTCAACACATCCAAGACGCGGTTAAAGTATGAGGCAGTTAAGATGTTACCTCCGCCTTCCATTCGATAATATCAGAAACGCGATTACAACTCAAAGCTATTGAACTTGGGACGGAAGGGATGGGAGTTATGCGATAAAGAGTGGATATACCTCCTTTTATGTACTCCGATATCCAAGGAAAAAAGAGAGAGAAAAGAAACAGGTAAGGGAAACGTAGTGGCTGTGGTCATGTGATATTTTACATCTTTATTTTGAACAGTAATGTAACATCCCTAATCCGGATACCACACGCTAGACTTCAACCTTAACTTCAAACCTTAAATTTTTAAATTTTCAATTAAGTTTGGCCCGATATCATCGTTCTCCAAAATCCATTTAGTTTAAAGTACACAAATTTGATAAGCCATTTAAAACATTACAAAAAAGAGTTCCACATAAAATATATAGAAATAAATGCATTCGACACATAGTTTAAAATTCAAAATGCAAGTTACAATACACGTAGGGTGTTGCGGATACACGGCCCAATAAACCTAAGTAATGTAATTGGACACAGTCTCGATGTTGAGGTCCTACTTCAATAAATCCGAACGCTGAGCTAACAAAGCTCAATAAGTATACTTCTACTCGACCACAATTCATACAAATCAAATCATAAATATGAGCATACATAGATATCATGGCGTTAGCGTAAAAGCAATTGGCGCTATTGTACTGCCTAAACACAAGGATTAAGGATATGCAATTTCATACTTAAACATGTTATTCTTATTAGCAAACATGAAGTGAGACTCGACATCTTACGACTTTTGCAACACGCACCCCTTGTTCGGAATCTCTCATTGAGCATTATCACTCAGAATCTCACATCGAGTGGAAAGGCTCGGAATCTCACATCGTCATTCAAAATCTCGCACCGAGTGGTCTTCTCAAGAATAAGATTCAATTATTGGGTATTCGAATCCCATTCTAGGTTCATATTACTTTGTGCCCTTGACTTGCACCCTCACAACACGACTCACTAAGAAGTATCAAGGATAACATATACATTCAAGCGACTTCACTTTTGGATTTTTTTTTCATTAATCATCATTCATATCATATACGGTGTTTAAAACTTAGTTTCTTATTAACAATATTCATTTTACCTCTCGGGGAAATATTCTGACCCTTACTCTTAAGTTATGAAGTTATTAAACCAAAAATGAAATTTTTGGACAGAATGCCTAAGCCGTATCGATACACTCTCGCCCACCCGTATCGATACGTCAAAGGCATACTGATACGAAAAATGGTTATTGGAATTCTGGTTTCACAAGGCGTATCGATACGCTATCCTTGCATAGACCTCCCAAAACACTCGTCTTCCTCTGAAATAAGCGTGGTGTATCGGTACCCTCCCGAAGGTATCGATACGCAAACCCATAATCCGAATTCTGGGGTTCAAATTTCGCTCCAACACTCCTCAAATCCTAATTACCAGATCCCAAATTAAGCTTACAAGTTATGGATAAGTTCTTAAGCGTGTTTCTACCAAATTAGACCATACAAACAATTTACCCAAATTTTATCGTTGTTAGATTTCAAGCTCCAACATAGAGGAAACAAGCAATATATGATTTGTAGAAATAAATGACCTTGAGATTAAAGCTGATGGGTGTGTCTCCAACCTTGCTCTTCCCTTTGGTTTTTGGATGACTCCCAACAAGAAATCATTGTAAAATAGGTAACAACGTTGCATAAAGATTAATGAGAGGTCAAGCCAAAGTTGGGTTAAATCCCTAAATCCTAGACCCACTCTCCCACCAAAATTACCTTGAAATATAGATCCTTTGATGATGAACAACCTTCCCTCAACTCCCAAAACATGATTTGCACTCAAAGATTTGGTCATGAATCCATGTGGATGAAGAAAACAAGAAAACAAGGACTCCACTCTCTTACAAATTAATTTCTTCATCTCCTTTCACCCAAAAACCCTTCTCCTAATATCCTTACCCCAGACCCCAACACTAGAAACAAGCCTATCATGGTCATTATTTGACCCAAAAGCATTGATTGTGTATTGTCATTTATTTATATTTGGATTACTTCACCATCAAGGAAGAATTTTAATGTATTCTTTCCCAAAAATGATTCTCGAGTTTCCTCGTCAATCCACTTTTCTCCCTATTTATTTATATGGAAAATACTTTGATGCACAAGCTGTGTAAACTTTAGTTTACACAAGCCCTTTAATTTTAGGGTTTAGGGTTTAGGGTTTTATGTTAGGGTTTAGGGGTTTAGTATGTAGGGTATATAATTTAAGGTTTATGGTTAGAATTTAGAGTTTAGGGTTTAGGGCTTAGGGTTTAGGGTTTAGGTTGCTAGGGTTTGTGATTTAGATTTTAAATTTTATAAAAGGATTGTGTAAAAAAAATTTACACAGCTTGTGCATCAAAATAAAACCCTATTTATAGATTACACAAGCCCTTTAATTTTAGGGTTTAGGGTTTTAGGTTAGGGTTTAGGGGTTTAGTATGTAGGGTATATAATTTAAGGCTTATGGTTAGAATTTAGAGTTTAGGGTTTAGGGCTTAGGGTTTAGGTTTTAGGTTGCTAGGGTTTGTGATTTAGATTTTAAATTTTATAAAAGGAATGTGTAAAAAAAATTTACACAGCTTGTGCATCAAAATAAAACCCTTATATAAAAGGAAAATACTTTGATGCACAAGCTGTGTAAACTTTAGTTTACACAAGCCCTTTAATTTTAGGGTTTAGGGTTTAGGGTTTTAGGTTAGGGTTTAGGGGTTTAGTATGTAGGGTATATAATTTAAGGTTTATGGTTAGAATTTAGAGTTTAGGGTTTAGGGCTTAGGGTTTAGGTTTTAGGTTGCTAGGGTTTGTGATTTAGATTTTAAATTTTATAGAAGGATTGTGTAAAAAAAATTTACACAGCTTGTGCATCAAAATAAAACCCTATATAAAAACATATAATTTAAGGAAAATACTTTGATGCACAAGCTGTGTAAACTTTAGTTTACACAAGCCTTTTAATTTTAGGGTTTAGGGTTTAGGGTTTTATGTTAGGGTTTAGGGGTTTTGTATGTAGGGTATATAATTTAAGGTTTATGGTTAGAATTTAGAGTTTAGAGTTTAGGGCTTAGGGTTTAGGGTTTAGGTTGCTAGGGTTTGTGATTTAGATTTTAAATTTTATAAAAGGATTGTGTAAAAAAAATTTACACAGCTTGTGCATCAAAATAAAACCCATAATTTAATATGAGTTTAGTTTTGATACACAAAAATTTTACACATGCTTACATATTTATATTATAAACTCAAATTTTAAATTGTTAAACCTAAATCATAAATTATAAATACTACCCTTAAATTCTAAGCCCTAAAACTTAAAGTCATAAATTATAAACCTTAAAATAAACCTTTCACGCCTAAAATTAAAAAGAACTTAACTTATACGGTTTTTTTTTCAGTTTGATGACTAACGAACGTTTCATTCCGTTACTTAAATCAGGTTTTTCGTTATAGCCGTTAAATTTTTTCGTTATCCAGTCAGAACATAACACATGGTTTAGTCTATTTCTCTTAATTACTCTATTTTTTATTTAAAAAATCTTTAATTTTATTAAAAAGACCCAAAAATCTTTGCTTTTTTTTAGAAAAACACAAATAAAAAATCTAAATCCCTAAATTCATTCCTCACGTTACCAATTGGACCTCATGCTTGAAAACCCCACCATCTCGTCGTTTCAAAACGATAAATGAATCATTGATTGTAATGTCGAGTTGGCGATGAACACCTAACAATGACGAAAAAAGGTTGATTGAGTTTTGACCGACGGCTAAAAGATGGGAGATATCGAAAGGTGACGTACATGATGTTTGGGCAGTGAACGATGAACCACCAACGTGTGAAAAATATCGGACGGTAAAAGAGATGTGATTTGAGGGATAGATTGAAAGAAATTAAAACTTTAAATTTTTTAAAGAAGTTCAAAATATTGAAGTAATTAAAAAAAATATCATATTTTGATTGGATGACAAAAACTTTTAAAGTTAGTTGACAAAAAAATCTGATAGAATAAAACACTAAAATTTAATTTGACCCGAAAAATATTAAGTACTAAACTAAAAAAAATATAGAGTAGATACTCTCTTTTTTTATCCAAATATAGAGTAGATACTCTACTGACGTTTAACCCTTGTGTTTACATCTATAGATTTAAATAGTATTAAATATAAAAAGTCGAGTCGGGACTAGGGATGGGCACGATACCTGAACCCGACGGGTTTCGACCCGATCCGATCGGGTTGGGTATTTTTATGAAAAAATCGGGTTCGGGTCAGATTTTTGTGTAAGGTGAGGTCGGGTCGGGTTTAGGTTTTAGGGTGAAAAAATTCGACCCCACCCGACCCGGGACTAATATTGTAATTTCCCCTAAATTTTTCAGGGATATTTGTAATAATACCCCCTCTTTATATATTTTTTAATAATTAGGTCCTTAAAATTATTTTTTATTTACATTGTAGTCCTTAAAATTAATATTTTTATAATTATGCCTCTTAAAATTATTTTTTTACAATTAGGTCCCTAAAATTAATTTTTTTTCTATAGGTCGGGTCGGGTCGGATCAAATTTTTTAAAGAATTAAATCGGGTCGGGTCGGGGTCGGTTTTAAGATAATTAGTTTTGAGTCGTGTTCAGGTGGACCAAAAACCCGACCCGACCCGTGCCCATCCCTAGTCGGGACCGACTTTTGCATACTGAAATTTTCTACTTATACATTGACCTGTCCTGACCTGACTATTTAATTTTTTTTGAACTACCATTTATTTTTTTAGGCGTGGGATGCATGCAAATTTGTCTCGATATTCCCTTTTCGAGAATTATTTGGAAAAATATCTCCAAAAGGGAACATTTAGAAAAATACTCACATTTGGTCCACGTTAGATAAAATTGCGTCATGGGAGATGCGATTTACAAAATCGCGCTTTACAAGATGCGACTTTCGTCCGAGCTGGTTTATATTATCTGTTTCTAAATTTATTAAAAAAATATTGAAGTTGCGTTCTGTAGAAAGCGACTTTCTCGAGAATATCAAACGAATCGTCACGAATTTATCGAATGATGCAAAATGCGACTTTTGTGCAAATTTGAAGTGTATACAATTCTGGATAGAGTTGTTTAGGGTAAAATTACATGGTCTTGGGGGATAAATTTTCATGATTTAATGTTTGACCTTATAGTAGTGATATTTCTCTTCAAAAGGGTGTAAAAATTGGCGTGTATAAATCATCGAAAACGATGTTTAAATCGCGTTAAAAACGCTACCTTGCCATGTTTCCTTGATTGAAGAAAATGAGAACATGGGTTGGTAGGGTTGTTTATGGTTAATTTGCATGGTCTTGGGGATAATTTTTTTATGATTTTAATGTTTTATCCCATAGTAGTGATGTTTCTCTTGAAAACGTATAAAAAGCATCAAAAATGTTATTTAAATTGTATTAAAAACGGTACATTGCCATGTTTCTTTGATTGAAGAAAATGAGAACATGGGTTGGTAGGGTTGATTTGCATAGGAATTTCACATTTATTTTGTTATTTAAATTCGACGTCGTAGTACAGGATACTCTAGATACAATGGTACAAAAATTGACGCGTAAAAAAGTCATCCTAAAAAATGTAGAAACTGTGTTAAAAATATTATTTTGGTATATTCCTTTGCATTAATAAAATAGAAACATGGATCGATTTCATATTTTAGTCGATTTTGTTATTTTATTGTATGTTCGTAATTTTTTTGTTATATAACTTTCACGTGGTAGTACGAGAAGACGTGCTTAAAATCTTAGGAGAACACGTGTTTTTTAAGACTAAAATATTAGAGTTACAAAGTTTGTATACAAGATCAACGAGTGTCATTGTGTCGAGAAGAACAGATGCACATGCAGCGAAGGCGTGAGCACACGGATACTTGAATGTTTGAAAGGCTTCACAATCACATGTTCGCTCTTGTAGATTAACAACGTAATTGTGGTGCATAATTTTTTCAAGTGGTCGTGAAAATTCAGTAACTGTAAACTTATGTTGGTGACGTGAGAAGCATGTGGTACCCATCGCGTTTGCTTGCGCATGGTATATCTAAAATTTTTGTTAGAGATCTAGATGGAATCTGTGACCACCTGCCATCCAGTCCATAGTTTGTTTTCTGAGAATTACAAAAAGGGTAGCCAGTCGATAATATGTTACCTTTATAACTGATGTGATAGGTAAATGATGTGTTCCATTCAGAGAAGAATTGATCTCCTCAACCAAGTTTATCTTTACTAATTGCTCATGAAAGTGAGGTGCAGTGCACCAAATGGGGTCCTACAGTTCACGTGTGTGGCATTGATGTATCATCCTATAATTTTAAGGGTAAAATACATTAAACTCGCTAATTACATGTTTAGTAATAAACAACACACTTTTCTTTTAAAAATAGCAATTCAGTCCGTCAATTATAAGTTTGGCCTTTAAGAATAAACATGTTGTTTTATTTTAAAAATAATAATTTCAGTCATTCAATTATAGATGAATTATATTTTGATACACAAGTCGTATAAAAAAATTATACAACCTCTTATATTTAAGCTATAAAATTTAAAACATAAATCTTTAGCCTTAAACCTTAAACCATAATCTCTAAACCCTAATCATAAACCTTAAATTCTACATCATAGAACCTAAGCCATAAACTCTAAACCACAACCTAAATCTCTAAAGTTTACACAAACTTGTGTATCAAAGTATTTTTCATTATAAATTTAGGAACAAATATATCACTTAATTATAATTTTTGTGACGAACAAGTCACTATGTCATTAAATTTGAAATAAGGGCTCAGTATAGTAACATTTTTATTTTCCAAAACTCACGTATTCTATTAATTTGGTACTAATTCGAAATGATTCAATAAAGTTAACCCTTCACATTAAAAAATTCATTAGTGAAATAATTGTGTCTACTAACAGGTGGTGTTAAAGTCATAATGAGCCTATTCTATTATTCTGTCAAATGTCGAATAGTGGATTAATTGTTTTGTTAAACTATCACATATATTGATTATCAGACCGATAAAAGATAGCATGAAATATGGTAAGTGGTCAGAAGGTGTATCAAGATAATGTTGTATCAAAATTTTCAAATATAAAAAATTAAAATTATTAAATTACATCAAATTAGAAATAAATTTATAAAATTTGTAAGTTAAGGCTAAAATAATTATTACACCATCCCCTTCTTTTGATTTTAATGACATTATGATGAATTTCTCATAAAAATTTAATTAAGTGAAATATTTACTCTTAAACATATAATTAAATAATTGAATTACATATTTTTTTAAAATAACATGTTTATTTTTAAAATCTATAACTACGTGACCTTTAACATATTTTACCCTATAATTTAAGGTAAACTACAACAGAGATCACTTAATTATAGGTATGATTATATTTAAGTCATTCAATTATTAAAAATTACACTTAGATCACTTAATTATGAGTAAAGTTATATTTAAGTCACCTAATTATTAAAAGTCACGCTTGGGTCACTCAATTACGTGTAAAGTTACATTTGGGTCACCCTTCAAATTAAAAAAAATATACCAATTTGTATATTAGATTAATTAATGATTTGAAATGAAGTACTTTAGTGTTAACAAGGGTATAAAAGTGATTAGGAAGAAAAATATGATGAAATAGATGTATTTTTTTTAAAAAAAAAGGTGTCTCAAATGTAACCTTTAATAGGGGTGGGCAGGACCGGGTACCCAACCAATTTGCCTAGAATTGGTCCCGGTCCTGGTAACTACCAGTTCTTGAAAAATAGGAACTGGTCCCGGTCAAACCGGGTCCTAGATTTCAAGAATCGGTCCTAGTATTGGTGGGACCGGTACCAGTACCACCGGGTACCCGGTCATTTGGTCTATTATTAATAAAATTAAGTTACTAGGTAAAAAAAATTCTTAAAACGAGTCATACTCATAATATTCATAGATAAAAAGAAATAATAAATTAAATAACTCTATATATTGCAAGCAAGACCATCAAAAAGTTTGATTAGGAGAAATAAAAGAGCACCTTCAATTATTTCCAACCTCTTCAACACCACTCGGAACCAGACCAGTACCAGGTACCCGATACCGGTCTCAGTCCCGATCCAGTCCCGATCCCGGTCCTAATCGAGACCTAAATTTTAGATCTAGTCCCGGTCCCGTCAGAACCAATTTCGGGTAAAAATCCACCGGGACTGGATAATCGGGTTTTTTGCCCACCCCTAACCTTTAATAATTAGGTGACCTAAATATAACCTTTCCCATAATTAAGTGACCTAAGTGTAACTTTTAATAGTTAGTGATCCAAATATAATTTTAACCATAATTTAGTGACCTTTATTGTAGTTTGCCCCTGTAATTTATAAGTCCAATAATACAACTTTCATTGTCGGGTCGGCCCTCTGTACAGCTTAACAGGCCAACATTGAAAACGCTGTCGTTTTATGCCGAAATTCCTAATCCATGTAGCTCAAGAAGAAAACAAGTCTTTACTTTCTTCAACTACAGTTGAGGTTGCAGAGACTAGAGAGCAGGTATTCTGGAAAGACGAAATTTTTATACATATATTGATTGATAAGAATCGAAACTCAGTGGAGCAATGGCGTACCCAAGCATGGGAGAATCGCATAGGAGAATCATAGATTACCTAAACAAGTTCTCCGACGCCGTTTCATACCAAGATGTAGCTTCCCTGGCCCCGCTCTTTTCCTTCTCCTCCAACTCTCCGTCGCTCCTTTCCGTTGCTGATGCCCTCAACTTTTTCCAGGTTTTGTTATTGTCTATCTATTGTTTTAAGGAATTCAAAGGGATTTGTCAAATTTTGATTCTTGCTTTTCTTTTTCTTTGTGATAGGATTGGAATAGATTGATAAAGCAATCGGAGAAGTTTTCCCAGTACGGTGAGATTTTGGCCCCGCTTTTTCGTTCCCTGCAAAGCTATAGAACTGGGAACTTGGTTGATGCCTACCATGCCTTTGAAAAATTTGCAAAGTAATTAACTTGTTTCCTTTTTAGGTTTTCAAGATTTTGTTTTTTTGAAGTACTTTTAATAAGCTATGTGGTAATTGTGGGAATCTGGCATTGGCAGTGCTTTCATTCAGGAGTTTAGGAATTGGGAATCGGCATGGGCATTGGAGGCATTGTATGTTATTGCTTATGAAATTAGGGTTCTTGCAGAGAGGGTATTGATGGGCAAACCTCGTAGTTCTTTATTTTTCCAAAGAAATTTTTGATTTTGATGTTGATTTGATTTGGGAATATTGTAATTGTAGGCTGATAGAGAGTTGGCTTCCAACGGAAAGTCCCCGGAGAAATTGAAAGGAGCTGGATCATTCCTTATGAAAGTATTTGGTGTTCTCGCTGTAGGTTTTTTATCATCTAGAAATACTTGTTATCATTCTGTTAGCAAGCTGTATAGACTTTGTTTGCAGAAATAATCGCCATTGTTCTTATCACTTATGACACATGGATACCAGGGAAAAGGCCCGAAACGTGTTGGAGCATTATATGTGACTTGTCAACTGTTTAAAATCTACTTCAAGGTGATACTTATATTTCTTGTATCATTGATTTCTGCTTTGTTAGAATCTTTTCCTTTGCTGTTCTATATTTATCATGAATTTGGGTTTGGTGAATGGATTGTATACTTAGAAACAGAGTACCAGACATTTTGGCAGTTAAGATGCATTTAAGATTTTTTTTTCAGCCCTCGGCCTAGGATATTGTGTTCTCTTCCTCCACCATGCTTACCAAAAGAAATTCAAATGATTTTCAGTTCCAACATATGTTAAGAGTATTTTCATTTTGGAGTTGAGAAGCATTCAAGTATTGAAACTGCTCGTATTTTATTTTGCAGCTTGGTACAGTACACCTCTGCCGAAGTGTAATAAGAAGTATCGAAACTGCTCGTATTTTCGATTTTGAGGAATTTCCTAGAAGAGACAAGGTAATGTTTTTTCCCTTCCCCTGGAATTTTCCATTTATACAAACTGTTTGACGAGTGTTACCTCCTTTCTCAGGTCACCTATATGTATTATACTGGGCGTTTGGAAGTTTTCAATGAAAATTTTCCTGCTGTAAGTAATCTAAACTCTATGGAGAAAGCTTTATTTCTTTCCTTTGGAGATGTAAATTTCATTTGTGATTGTGTTCCTTTTGTTTGCCTAGCATGATTAATCATCATTTTGACTTTGGGACCAAGTTTATAACTAGAATCTGAGCTTCTCGCTACCAATTTTAACTGGTTTCACATTGTCAAAGGATCAGATTTAGAAATTCAATGTAACGGGAACTTGCTGCTTATACTAAATATTGTTGTGATTTGGCAGGCTGACCATAAATTATCATACGCCTTGACACATTGCAACCCTCTCAGAGAAGCAAATATAAGGTTCGTTTACGTCTGCTTTTTGTATATATCTCTCTCATCTGCACGGTACAGAAGCCATAATAACTGATATAATAAAATTTGTCACTGCATTGATCATTTTGACGTCTAATATAGCATTTGATAACTGAGTTAAAATTTTCCCTTTTGAATGTATGCTCCAAAATTTATTTCATTCAACTGGTATTTCTTGTCTATTTTTGATGAGTTTTCCTATTGTCTTCAATGTTCTTTATTTTTTATATTCATGGAAGTATCAAAACTAATCCAATCTAGTTTTTATAAAGTTGACTTTTCTTTCAGTATTAGAAAGTACGCCTTTTATAATCCTACAGAGTGATTTCTATCTTCAATGTGTTCCAAAATCGCCATGTGAGAGTGGAAACACTTAGATGTTAGAGGTTGGAAAATGACACAAGATATACTATTTCGACATACTCGTTATTCGAATTGACTGATTAAACATAAATAAATGCTAAACTGTCAAGCGAGTTGTTTTGCATATTCTTCTGCATTAAACTTTGACACGAGATAGCATTAGCAGGTTAGGTCCAGTTTTTAGCATTTCTGGCTGATAATTCTTATTTGGTTTGATTATTGTAGGATGATATTAAAATACTTGATACCTGTGAAGCTTTCATTAGGCATCTTACCTGAAACTTCCCTCCTAGAGAAGTATAACCTCCTTGAGGTACAGTTTCTCGTCATTATAGTTACTTATTATCGTTCTATGTGATCGTTATGTAGAAGTGGGTGCTTTGTGCTCATGCTTTTTTTTTCTGAGTTACGTATTTATTCTGTGATTTTCGTATTAAAAGGAACAAAGGAATGAAAGGGAAAGTTGCAAATATTTTCTTAAATCTTTTGCTATTGTTTCATCATATCAAATTAGTAGTTAGTAATGGTTGTTTTTGCAGTACAATAATGTTGTACAAGCTCTAAAAAGGGGTGACCTCCGACTTCTTCGGCATGCTCTCCAAGAACATGAAGACCAGTAAGTTTATCTTCATGGTTTTTGTTGATATTGAAATTAAGTTGTCAAAACCAATCTAACTGTTTCTTGCCATCTATAAGGTTTTTAAGATCTGGCGTGTATCTTGTCCTGGAGAAGCTCGAGCTCCAAGTTTACCAAAGATTGGTTAAGAAAATGTAAGAGCTTTACACCAAATGACCCTTCGTGATATATTTTTATTCGATTTCTTTTTGGTTCATAATATTGACCGCAACGTTCTCATCTTGTAGTTACTTCATCCAAAAACAAAAGGACCCAAGCAAAGCTCACCAGTTGAAGTTGGAAGTAATTGTCAAAGCGTTGAAATGGCTCGAGATGGACATGGATCTGGACGAGGTATGTACCTTCTGATTACCGTCTTTGCGATTGGATGTAATGGAAATTTACCATTCTTTTTCCTTTTTCCATTTTGCAGGTCGAGTGTATAATGACCATTCTTATATACAAAAATCTTGTGAAAGGGTACTTTGCTCACAAGAGCAAAGTAGTTGTTTTAAGCAAGCAAGACCCTTTCCCCAAATTAAATGGAAAGCCTGTAAACTCATAAACATAACTCTCTGAAATGGTATTAAAAACTTTTGAGCCTTGTTGAATGAAATGCAGGCTGGATTGATTGTAAAATGATGAATTTTATAGAGAAATGACTACTCAAGCTGGATTTCCTATAAAAGAGGGGTAATATTTGATTTGCATAGTTATATTTCCAAAACATGGACTGAAGCGCAATATCAATAAAGCCTTGCAGTTGATAAGATAGAACAATATTGCACTACAACATGATAAATGAAAGATATGAGTTATGTGATATCTACAAACCTCTCCTGTATTTTGCTTCATTCCATAAGATCCATTATTTGTTTGCATGAGCATTTAGCTTCAGCTGGAAGTATCCAGAGAGCAGAGCTAGCAATAGAGCAATGGTCATCACTCCAAAGTCCAAATATTCAGCTTCTCTTTGAATTTAGTACAACATGTCCACCTCCTTCAAAGGAAACTATGTCATCCCAAACACCAATCTGGTTTCAACTCCTGCCCCATACCAATGTTTTCTTCAACAAAATCGAATATGGAAAATGAATAGGGACAAACCTGTATGAGAAATCTCGGCATCTTGAATTGTTATAATCAAATTCTCACCAAGGGTTGTCAATGGACTATGCAACACCAAACATGTTGGAATTCAACAGCAAAAGTGACAAGTTAAAAACACAACAAATTCCAAAGCAGTGTCCAGAGTCATTACAATGGGAATTCCCCTTTGTCCCAAGTCTGCTACTCTATTTTTCCCTTGGAAACTGCATTATGAAGATGGTAAGTTGATAAAAAATAAGTGTTGATACTTGATTGGCTACCTTTTATTGATACTTTTGAAGAAGACCCTTGTAATCCAGAACTGAAATGAATTCAATGAAAAACAAGTATGAACTGTAACTGTTATATTCGAATCACAGTCGAGACAGTACCGGGTACCTGAAACTTGGATGGTTCCTGGCATTTGAGAGAAAGCTTTTCTGTGAGACTAGAACACTAGAGATTTTAATAAGAGGTTAACCAGTGATTAAAACTAACATTATCATTTCAAATTTGCTAATTTGAAAGGATGCTTCAAAGAGAAACATGACTTCAATATGATGTACAAGGTAGTTTAAATACTACTAGTATATAATATGGCTAATTATGTATACCAGAAGTAGTGAACAATGAACATCTTCACCAGCTGTATACAGCAGAGATGGCAGATCTGAGTCTCCAATATCCGGCACGAATTCCAGTTGTGTTTTTTGTTATCTAATTATTTAAAGCCTCTATACATGCAGGTAAGATCACTTGAATGAAGACAGTGTCCAGGACAAAACAAGTCCTGTCTTCTGCCCGACCTTTTAGACCCAAAAACGAACAGAAAACAAAGCCTGTGGCTGTAACCCTAGCTGGCTCTACCCTTCGATTCATCACCATCATCCTCTGTTAAAACACCATTATCACGTTGTTTTCTTCTTAAATTTCCATTCAAATTATGCTTAAATACAACGACACACGTACAATGAATCAAGAAAATGTGTCAGATGAAAATCCTTCTTCACGTGACTCCAAAAGTCGACTCCTTCATGGCCAAAACCTTTTTACTGGAAATTGCCCTACTGAATTATGAGTACAAGTCAACTTTGAACCCTAATTTCTAAATTAAAAAAATCAACTGCCAGCAAACGTCTGTTTTGACGTTAAAAATGTGGACAAATGCTTGTTCACAAGCCAACCGTTGACTGTTTAGCAAGAAAATATTGGGCAATCGCTCGTTTAGGTTGTTCAACGCAACCAAAAGCGGAGCCTAAGGATCTAATGCAACCGTCAAGAACGAAAATAAAACTTTTATGTTAAGAGTGTGCATGTTTATAAGAAATTTAAAAATGTTAGGAGATACCAAATTATATTGTTAAATACAAAATATAAAAAAAATTTAAAATTTTTAAGAGTACAAATACTTCTAGCATATTTTGATACATTCCTGAATATGACCAAAAGAGAAATGGAGGGAGGGAGGTGGAACATTGGAAATAAGACCTTAAAAATAATTTATTATAAAGTTCACAACATAATTATATAATTCAAGCTCCAAACATCCCTATTTTATGTTTGGCTCACACTAAATATCTTAATTTCCCCGACAACTCAAGCATAAAACCCAGTTTTTCAGACAATGATTAATGATCTAAGTCATTATTCAAAGCTAATTAAGAATAAAACAACAATAAAAAAGCTAGCTAGCCTAGTGACTAGATAAATTAATTAATTAATTAATTATTCAACCATGAAGAAGTCCATACGATAAGGCCATCAGCAGGATCGCAGCTTCCTTCTCATCTTGCGGGAAAACTCGATGGAAGGCCGAGTTCTTGCTCAATATGACCCTCAGATCCTCGAAACAAAGCTTCTTTCTTCCTTGGGACTGGGAACTAAGCTTGCACTTTTTAGTACCATTCTTTAACTTTCCAATACAACCGTTACTTGGTCTCTTTGCCTTGTTTTGAACCTCAGTACTCTTCGTACTTGTCGTTGTCTGATCACCTTCAACAGTGGCTCCATTCGACGCTGCGGCGGCGGCCATTGCTCGTCTTGCTTTTCGTTGTCGAATTCCACAGGCGTTGCAAAGAGACTGCAGTTTATATGTTTAAATTAGATTTTATGATAAGGGTATTGATTAGAAGCGAATAAAGAGTTGAAAATTTTATGCAAGGATTAAAATAGCAGCCGCTACACAGCACCGTCTAAAATTATTATTATGGAAAATATTTGTTACGTTTGCAATTGCGACTGAAACACGGCTGCAATTGCAATTTAAATCCTTGATTTTATGTAAATATGTACCTTGGGACCTCTAGGACCACTCCTCCAAAGAGGAGTCTTAGTTGTGTTGCAATCGGCACAAACCCTAATAGGGCTGTTGTTGTTATTATTATTACTGTAGGAAGAGTTGCTGCTGTTATCCGGAGATGACGAGGGCTGATTGATCTGAACCTTGTGGTCTTTGAGTTTTTTCGATAAATCCGACCGCTCCGAGCTCATCATCTTCCTCAAGATCCTCATCTTTGAAGGCATCCACTTATAAGAACTGTCCTCATGGTGATGATCATCACTATCAATCTTCTCCTCTTTTTCCCATATCGATAACTTGACCCCACTGTGATCACTACTCTCCAATTGTCCATCTTGTGGAACATGTCTCTTAGCCGGAAAACCAAATAACTCGGACACTCAGAAATATAAACGCAACGTAACGGGCGCATCATAATAGTTTTTAAGGTCACACACATATATGCAGCAAATGATCACAACCCTAAACACATACCTGATCTTGAAACTCCTGGGGTTGTCTTAGACAAGAACCAGCATGGTTTTGAACATGAGCTGGGTTGAAGAAAGTGGGACAAGTGAGAGGGGAGGAGGAAGAAGAAGATGAAGAAGGGTGAGCTTTTAAGGCAAAAAGTTGGTGCTGCTGGTGTTGATCATCAAAAGGAAACGGATAAAGGGAAGAGTAACAATTACTAGAAGTCATGAACAGCAGAGAAATTGTTGGTATTGTCCAGTAAAGGTGGAGGATCAATGTTTTGAACAAGAGATTGAGGCTTGAGGAGAAAGAAAGAGAAAAGGAGAGAGAGGAAAAACAAGAGGTTCACGTGATTTCATGTTAAAACAAGACAAAAGCGAAAAGGAGACTGCTGCTGCTATATCTTATTCAGAAATATTTAAAGGGAGAAAAAAAAAACCTATCTGCTGGAATTTTTACTCTCCTTTGTTTCATGCTAGCCACACAAATTAAGCTCACTGATTTAAGCACATAGAAACAAAAATTTGATCCCCCATTCTGATCTTCGTGTCGTGATAGCTACTAGTACTGTTACTATATACATAAAATCAAACACAAGTTGTTGATCCAAAAGTCTAAACTTAACAAAAGATGTATTCTTATATTATTGAAGCCCATGGTTTGATGAAAATATAAGTTTATTTATCTATTAATCTTTATTAAATTACGTTGATACAAGATGCGATGTTGGAAATATGAAGAATTTCAGTAAAGTTTGGATGGAGCGCTTAAAAATTAGGCCCTTAATCATAAATATTAAAAAACAAAATTTATAGTAAAAACTTTAATCTTATTATTTGTTATGACAATTTTTTGTAACAATAACTATAATTTATTCTTACAAAATCTATCATTGTACAACACTTTTTTGGCAGCAAAAAAAAAGGAAAATATTTGTGATAATATATTCTATCACTATAACTAAAATGTATAATTACAAACATAATTTGTCACAAAAAAACTTAAATTTTATTATTTTTTGTGAGAATTATTTTCTATAACAATAATTATAACTTATACTTACAAAATTTGTCATTATATAATTTTTTGTGCAAAAAATGGAGAGAAATATCTGTGAATATACATTTTGTCTCTATAACTAAAATATATAACTACAAATATACTGTCATAAAAAACTTGAATCTTATTATTTGTAGTGACAATTTTTTTAATAACTATTAAAACTTATAATTACAAAATTTGTCACTATATGACTTTTTTTATTGTGCCAAAAAATGAAAGGAAATATTTGTTACAAAATGTTAACAAATTATATTTTGTCTCCATATATTACGCAAGTTTGCTAATTCTGTCAAAATATTATGATGGTTTAAGTTTTTGTCACTACAATATATATATTTTTCTAATTTAAAGTGATGCTTATTTATTTTGTCACAATAAAACTATTAATAATGACAAAAATAATTTTTATCAAAATTAAATTTGTCACAACAATAGAAATTTTTTGTAAGTGGATAAGCGGTAACCTGCTGTCTTAGGTAACTTGTCTCATATGCTGTATTCTTCTGACGAGGATGAGTTTTATCGATCGGACATTCTTGATGCTCTCCCTAAGGGTGGGGGGTTTGTCGATGACCTGTAAGGTGTGTTTGTATTTCTTTTGTTTATCTTTATGATGAAGATTATGCTATGGAATTGGCAAAGGGTTGCTAGCCTCGACTTTTGTGGTTATTTTAAGACTTTTGTTCGTGAAAATAAGCCTTTTGTGGTAGCTCTCTTTGAACCTAGGATTAGTGATGCTAATACTGAAAAGGTGATTAATAGATTGGGCTTTCCTCATTCTTGTCGAGTTGAATCTCATGGGTTTAGCGACGGTATTTGGCTTCTCTGGAATGAGAATGTTGAGGTAGAGATTCTTCATATATCCAATCAGTTTATTAATACTAGCATCTGTGTGGTGGATAATGGGATTAGTTTTCGATTAACGGCGGTGTATGCTAGTTCCACCAATTCTCAACGCAAGTACCTATGGCCTCGACTTGCAGAGCTTAATTCGGGTAATAGTGTTCCATGGATAATTGGGGGTGACTTCAATGCGCTTTTATTTGCAGATGAAAAATTTTGGAGGTATACTCGGTCCGAATTGTGGGAGTAAGTTGTTTACTATTTTTTTTCAAACATGGATTGACTGATATGAGGTTCCGTGGTCTACCGTTTATGTGGTCGCGAGGTAATCTTTACCAAAGATTGGACCGTTGTATTGTTAATTTTTTATGGACTACTTCTTTTGTTGATTCTCATGTACTTCATCTGGATGGACTTGGATTGGATCATTACCCTTTACTCATCTCTTTGGAAGAGAAGAGTCAAGCTCAGAACAATAAACCTTTTCGTTTTATAGATGCGTGGTAAACACATCCTCAGTTCAATGATTTCTTGGACAGGATTTGGTCTTCTGAGGATTCATGGGAGAGTAATGTGAACCGCTTTCATGGGGAAGTGCAAATTTGGAATAAAGAAGTCTTTGGTCATATAGGAGAGAAAAAAAAGGAGGTTACGGGCAAGGTTACATGGAATTGACCGTGCGTTAATACGGAAGCATTCGAATTTTCTAGCAGAACTTAAATTGGAGCTCGATGTAATCTTAGATCAAGAGGAATCACTATGGCGTCAAAAAGTTTGTTCGCAATGGGCATTGCAAGGAGATCGTAATACTAAATTTTTTCATACCTCAGTTATTGCTCGGCGGCGTAGAAACCGTATAAAAAAAGTCGAATGAAAGCTGGTGCACGGAGAGGGTTAAGTTATGTCAAATGGCCGTTAAGTTTTATAAAAAAAAAACTTTTCTCTAGCGTATGTGAGTAGGCTACGCTCTATGGTGTGCGTGGTTGATTCCCGATTATACTGGAAAGTACGTTGTCGTTGCTAGTGGAACCGGTGTCTGTAGAGGAGATCCGACATGCCCTTTTTAGTATGGGTCCAAGAAAGGCTCTTGGAGTGGATGGGTTAAATATCGGGTTTCTCCAGCAGAATCGGAGTATTGTGGGAGCCTTAGTATGTAAGTTTATTATGGATGTATTCTCAACCGGAGTGATTCCTGAACATATTAATGAAACCTTAATTGTTCTTATCCCAAAGGTACCGTTATCGGAATAGATGAGTCAGTTTCGTCCAATTAGCTTATGCACAGTTATTTATTCGAAGGTTTTGGTCAATCAATTGAAGCCATTTTTGTCTGAATGGGTGTCAAAAATCCAAACCAGCTTTGTTCCGGGGAGAGCCATCACGAATAATATAATTGTGGATGGTAGTTCTATTAGTAAAAGCGGGGATCAGGTTCAGCAGATTGTGGTACCCATGGAGATTGGGCAAGTTGTTGAGGTCAAAGGAGGTAAGCATATTGCTGTGCACATTATGGAGGAAGGTCTCTTTAAACCTCGGGGTGACTCAAGTAGGGGTGCTGGAGGTAAGGCTCAAAAGGAGAATGTGCGGAAGGGATTGAAGATTTGGAAGCAAGGCCTTTATAAGTCAGCTCAGAAGGTGGCGCTGGGTGAAGGATTTATCGGCGAAACTCATGGTCTCGGTTGATTCAAGTGGTGCAGTTGAGGGTGTAGATGTGGGGGTGAAAGAAGGCGGGGTAAGTCCCAGTGTAGGGGATGGCGGAGCTGTCGAATTAGATAATTCGGAGGTTGTCGAATCCGCAAAGGCTCTTGGGAGTGTAATATTGTAGCAGTAAGCATCAAACCTGAGACCTTAGGAGAGTAGCACGAGCGAGTTTGCCACTGAGCCAAGTACATATTTGTGATGTGCAATACTAATAATAATATATGTGTTATACGATTGGAGAAAAACAAACAAACAATACACTCACCCTTGGTAGGATTCATACCTGTGAATCATAAGGGTTGTGGCATGTGTTTGCCACTAGGCCAAATAAATATTTTTTATGAGAAATAATAACTATAATATATATCTTATTCGATTGTAATTTAGTTTGGAATGTTATATATTTATATATATCCATGGGAAATTTGTGATTTGAATGATCAATTCAGTAACTTGGTCTTTAAGTAATATCTTTTAGTCCATCTAAGATCGGTGCTAATACCGATTCACCATGCCTCAGCTTTCCGCTGTTTTCTACCATCCATATGTTGTGGATGAACCCGTTTTTTCACTCCTCGATCACTACCTTGCTAAATCCTGGATTCCCTACTTCTTTTGCTAGTTTGTCGCCGGTGGCTTATTTTTTATTGTCGAAATCTGCGGCAGAGGCAATCCGAACTCATCTCCAAAGTAATCTTGGGGTTATTGTGCTACTTGATGAACCAAAAATCGACATTGTTTCTTCAGTATTACGTCCATTGGAAAAAATGGTAACTGCAATATAACTTGAAGAATGTAAGGAGGATCAACAAATTTGAAGATAAAAAAAAGTTGATTAATTTATATATTAATGAAAGTCTTTTCGTTATATATAAGTAATCCATAACTTTAATCCCAAAAGGAATAGGATTCGGGAAGATAAGCATATTTTTAATTAATATGAATTACTTCAAAGATATAGGCGTTCATATTAATATTAGGTTATGGTTCCCTCTTTAAAATATTTTTATTTGTCTACATTAGAAACGATTAGTACCATAATCTTATAAATATTTATAATTAAATTTAATAAAAATTCGAACACTTTAACTCAACTTGATTTGACTACATTTAAAAAAAAATTTAATAAAATTTAAATTAGGGTAAACTATAGCATTGACCACCGAACAAATTGGGGATTCCTATTTTGACCACCGAACTAACGAACTCGTCAATCAGACCACCGAACTTATTAAATTAACCTATTTTGACCACTGCCGTTAAAAAAATAACGGACGGCTAACAGAGCCGTTAAAAAAATAACGGACGGCTAACAGAGTGATGACGTGGCAGTTAAAGAACTTTTATAAAATTACACATTTAATCCTTGCTATTTGCACATTTTTTCAATTTAGTCCTAATTTTAAATTAATAAAATAAATTAATTATTTAATTAAGTGATGACACGTGTCAACACCTTATTGGATGACTTTAATTATTTATTTTTTTAATTTTTAATTTTTTTTCTTCATCCAATCAAGTGGTGACACGTGTCACCACTTGGTTTAAAGAAAATGATGCAAATTAGGGTGAATGGGGATGGGGTGGTTTGAACCTGGGACCTATGGGTTTTTAACCCACACCCTTACCACTGCACCAAGCCTCCTTCTATGACATGAATTGCTCCATTTAATATATAACTTATAATGCAGTATATGTTAGTGAATAAAGTAAAAATGGTTGAAAGGGGATTCGAACATATACCACTTGAGATGTGTATAATCACACAAACATTCGATTTAAAATATTCGAATATTTTTCTTTTTCATATTTAAATTAATTCGAATACTTGATTTAAATATTTTAAATCGAATATTTTAAAAATATTTTTTTTCTTTTTCATACTTTAAATATTCGATTTAATTTAAATACTTTAAAATATTCGATTTAATACAAATTTTGCTTTTCCAATTTAAAAAATATTTATTAAAATGTTTAATAAATTTTATTACAAATTTTAATACAAATATTCGATTTTAATAAATATTCGATTTAATACACATTTTGTTTTTCCAGTTTAAAAAATATTTGAATATTTTAAATCAAAATTTTAAAGTATTTAAATTAATTCGAATATTTAAAGTATGAAAAAGAAGAAAATATTTCTAAAATATTCGATTTAAAATATTTAAATCAAATATTTAATTTAATTTAAATATGAAAAAGAAAAAATATATGAATATTTTAATGGAATTTCTTTTCTTTATATCGAATGTTTGTGTGATTATACACATCTCAAGTGGTATAGGTTCGAATCTCCTTTCAACCATTTTTACTTTATTCACTAACATATACTGCATTATAACTTATATATTAAATGGAGCAATTAATGTCATAGAAGGAGGCTTGGTGTAGTGGTAAGGGTGTGGGTTAAGAACCCATAGGTCCCAAGTTCAAACCACCCCATCCCCATTCACCCTAATTTGCGTCATTTTCTTTAAACCAAGTGGTGACACGTGTCACCACTTGATTGGACGAAGAAAAAAAATTAAAAATTAAAATATAAATAATTAAAGTCATCCAATAAGGTGTTGACACGTGTCATCACTTAATTAAATAATTAATTTATTTTATTAATTTAAAACTAGGACTAAATTGAAAAAATATATAAATAGAAAGGATTAAATGTGTAATTTTATAAAAGTTATTTAACTGCCACGTCATCACTCTGTTAGCCGTCCGTTATTTTTTTAACGGCAGTGGTCAAAATAGGTTAATTTAATAAGTTCGGTGGTCTGATTGACGAGTTCGTTAGTTCGGTGGTCAAAATAGGAATCCCCAATTTGTTCGGTGGTCAATGGTATAGTTTACCCTTTAAATTATAAAATAAAACTCGTTAACTTAGAATTTTTTAAACTCAACTCCATTAAATGCTAACCGAAGGGCGTTTAAATTTTTTAGAAAGAAATGAACATGAAGTAGCAAATTACAATATACTTTGCGGCCTGGGGATAAATTCTGGATCTGAAGAGGAAAAAACCTATCTTCTGTTTCTAAGTTTCATCTCCGGCATTCTCCCTCTCTGTGTCTGATTTGAAGGTATGGGCAAGCTTCACTCTTCATTGTTTCTTCCTTCAATCGTTAATGGTGTAAGGCATCTCTCTACTCTTTCTTCTTCTGTTAACTCCATTGCTACCCACTTTGAGGCTTTAAGCCAAAATTCGATGTCTGTAAAGGGAAGCCCAAAAAAGCATGGTCGCTTTGATAATGTTGATGATGCTTTGGCTTTGTTTAATAAGATGATTGAGAAACACCCAAAGCCCTCAATTGTGGAATTCACTAAACTTTTAGCAGCCATTGTTAGAATGAAACATTCTGCTCTTGTTGTTTCTATGTGTAGCCAAATGGAATTGTTTGGAGTTTCTCATAATGTTTATTCTTTGAACATCTTGATTAACTGCTACTGTCAATTAGGTCGAATTGGTTTTGGGTTGTCTGTTTTGGGAAAAATGCTCAAGTTAGGTGTTGATGGTTTTGGGTTGTCTGTTTTGGGAAAAATGCTCAAGTTAGGTGTTGAACCTACTGTAGTAACCTTTTCCACTTTGATTAATGGACTTATTAGAGGAAGTAAGTTTTCTCAAGCTGTTAGTTTGTTTGATGAAATGGTTGAAAAAGGTTATCAACCTAATTTAATCACTTACAATATTATACTTAATGGGTTGCGTAAGATCGGCAATACCGTTAGAGCAGTGAGGTTTTTAAGGTTGATGGAAGAAAGAGGTTTCAAACCCAATGTTGTAGCATATCTCAGCGTCATAGACTGTCTTTGTAAGAATGGGTTGTTGAAGGAAGCTCTTGATCTCTTCTCTGAATCGAAGGCTAAGGGAATTAGACCGAATATCGTTATTTATAATTGTTTAATTCATGCTATGTGTAATTTGGGCCAACAGAAGGAGGTAAAAAGGCTATTGAATGAAATAAAGGATAACAATATTTCACTTGATATTTTCACTTATAATATCTTGATGGGCGCTTATTGCAAGGAGGGTATGGTTTTTGAAGCTATGGATATTGTTCGCACAATGAGAAAGCAAGGCATTGAGCCTGATGTTTTCACCTATAATATATTGGTTGATGCTTGTTGCAAGGAGGGAATGGTTTTTAAAGCTGAAGATATTGTTGCCATGATGAGAAAGCAAGGTATTAAGCCTGATGTTGTCACATATACTATATTGGTTGATGCTTATTGCAAGGAGGGAATGGTTTCTAAAGCTGAAGATATTGTTGCCATGATGAGAAAGCAAGGCATTGAGCCTACTGTTATTACTTATACTTCATTGATAGACGGTCATTGCATGCAAAACAAAATGGATAAAGCTCGAGGTGTATTTCAGTTGATGATTAAGGAGGGTTGTGCACCTGATATACGTAGTTACACCGTCGTGATTAATGGATATTGCAAATCTAAAAGGTTGTATGAAGCAATGGAACTCTTTAATGAAATATCTCAAACAGGACCAACCCCTAATAATGTCACATACAACACTCTAATACAAGGTATGTTTCAGTTAGGGAGAGTTGATGCTGCATGCAAACTTTTGGCGAAGATGTTTGTTTCTGGACTGGTTCCAAGTCAAGTGACCTGTTCAATTTTGCTGGATGGTTTATGCAAATGTGGTAAACTCAAAGAGGCATTGAAATTTTTTCATGTGATGCAGAATAGTGGGTTGGAACTCAACAATATCTTTTATAATGTCTTAATTGATGGCTTGTGCAAAGCTGGGCATATTGAAGGTGCAAAGGAATTGTTTCATGAACTCTCCGTAGAAGGCTTAAAACCCGATGTTTACACATATAATACAATGATTAATGGACTCTGTAAAGTGGGATTTCCAGACGAAGCATACCAGTTGTTTAAGAGAATGGAAGATAACGAGTGTTTGCCTAATAGCATCTCTTATAATGTAATGGTCCAGGGGTATTTCCGAAACAGCAACGCCTCAAAGGCAACACAACTTCTTGCAGAAATGGTCAATAAGGGCTTTTCTGCAGATTTATGCACTGCCACCTTGTATGTGAATCTACTCTTACGATCTAATAAATAATCTTGTTTTGAATACATCTATTCATTCTTTGCTATCTGAAACTGTATGAATCTTTTTATCTGCTGTGTTGGGATTGATTCATGTTTTCTGTAAACTGTATAAATCATGTGTTTCATAGTTGTCTGATACTTGCTAACTCTGATGTTGGTTTTAAATCCATGATATTAATCTTAGCAAAGGAAGCAGGGCAGTATCCCATATGTTTTTTTGGCTGTTATCAGCTTCATCTCCTGCCATTAAAGCTATTCTGGATATATATGAATTACTTCAAAGATATAGGTGTTCATATTAATATTGGACTACGGTTGATTCTTTAAAATATTTTATTTTAACATAATTGAAGTTGGATTTGTTTCAACCACGTATAGTAATAAAATATTTTAAAAATTATATTTATAATAAAATATAAATTTAAATTAGTAAAATTATTATTGAAAAGTAATACAATTTTTAATAATTCAGGATTGATTGTCCAATGTTCATGGATATATAACTCTACGTCTCATAAGCAATTATTGATTGGTGGTCTTAATGTTATTAGCTGATTTTTTTGTCGGTTTGATACTTTTTTTATATTTCGTTTTTACGCGTTCTTCGTATGTTTTTTTTTTTTTTTTGCTCAACATGGTAATTTTATTAAGAGCTTAACCCGAAATGTGCCTCGTTAAAAATTTTCCTAAGCCTAATTGGAGAAAAAGAGTACACATATTCAGGTAAAATACACCACAATCGAAATCGAAACACCATTCTCAAGTACCAAAATCCCCTACCCCTAATACACGTCTGGGAATGTAAATATGAAAAACAATGCCAGTAGGAAGCAATCTCTTAATGCAAACAGCTTTCCCAGGTCAATCCCCATCAAGCAAAGAACTGACTCCAAAAATCACACATCACTACATTTCAACCACGTAAAGTAATAAAATATTTAATATTAATTTTATATTTTATAATTAAATTTCAATTAGTAAAATCTATTATTGAATAGTAATACAATTTGTAATAATTCAGGACTGATTGTCCAATGTCCATGGATATATATGACTACATTTCTTGAGCAATTATTGATAGGTGGTCTTAATGTTGTCGGTTGAGTTTTTTTTCTCTTCGAATTGGTATTCTTTCATGATTTCATCTATCGTTTTTATATGTTCTTCGTATGTCGTTTTGACATATTAATAATTGGAGAGTAAACATGGTGTATGTTTTATTTGGGGATGATTGGTGGTATGTTATGCTTAAATACTAATTAAAAAAGTTTCGATGCATTTGGAACCGACAACAAAATTTTGGGTAAAATTGTTGGAGTCTTGTTAAAGAAAAATGTTTAACCTTCTTTAACATTTTGAAGGTAATTATGTGATGAACTCTTTATAGAAAGCACTCAAGATTAATCCATGATACTAATCTTCATGAACAATGATGAAGAATTTCCAGGAAAATGTGACATTTTCTATTTAAATTTTCATACTTATTGGGATTTTAAAGTTTAATTTGTTGTTTACATAAAGTTTTTGTTATGATTCCAAGATTGTTTGTATATTAGGGTGCGTTCTTTTTTCTCTCTCTTTTATCTTTCATTAAAAATTACAATTTTGTTAAAAAAATAAGGGTAAATTTTATAAATCATCACTGAATTTTACTCTCAAACTTATTTTGGTCACTGAAGTTTTAAGGTGTTCAATTTACATACTGAAATTTAGACATTAAATGTTCTTGGTTACTCCTCTGTTAACTTTTTGACGATGTCCATTTAACGACGAACAAAAAAACTTCCCCAAGAGAAGCAACATACTGAGAAATAGGCTCCATCCGACGGCAGAGGAAGGATATCGACGAGAAAGAAACTAGAAGATTTATGGTCGATTCGTGAACTTCAGAGCATCTTCCAACAAAATGGAGGTTGAGTTCAGACTCAAGGGCCCAAAACGAAGTGACTGATGATTAAATATGACAAAATATGATCAAATATACATATAGGTATATTGTATTAAAAATTAATTTTAAGTTAAAAAATCAATTTAATAATTTTAATTTTTTTAAAAAAATTAATTAAATTATTATATATAATTGTATTAAAAAATTAAAATTATAGTAAATTTATTTAGGGAATCCAAACCCACGAACATAATTCAAAATGAATTTCATATAGTTTTAAATTTTTTATTTTAAATAGTGCACGAACTATAATTTTAAAAATATATAAAATATTGTTAACTTTAATTTAATTGTTAGGTTTATTTAATTAGGTTCATTAAAATCCATATATGACATATATTAAATGTTGGGTTTTATATCATAAAAATAGGGTTGACTTAGTGGTAAGCATGTGTGGTTTTTACTCAATTGTTCTAAGTTCAAATTCACACAACATCATATTCTTTTCTTCAATTTTTCTGGGCATTAATACTATTTAAATATATATCAAAGATTATATCTTATAGCACAAAAAAGTGTTTGGCTTAGTAACAAGCACTTGCCCCTTACATTCCAAGGTCCCAGGTTCGATTCTTCCTAAAATTAATCCCTATATTAGCATTTTCCACCTCCAATTGGATGTGACACGTGTCACCACCTGATTGGATGTGGAAAATTAATTAAATAAAAATAATTAAAGACTTCCAAATACGTGTCACCGTCTTATTAAATAATTAATTTATTTTATTAGATTAAAATTATGACTAAATTGATATATTGTATAAATATAGATGACCAAATGTGTAATTATACCAATTTTTTAACAGTTTCGTGAAGTTTTTTTAACGGCAGGCGGTTTAATTAGAACCATTTAAATAGTTAAGTGGTATATTTGACATAATTAAAAATATAGTGGTCAAATCGACAACAACCCTATAATTTGGTGGTCATTGATATAGTTTACCTTTTTTTATAATGATTAATATGTTATTTTGGAATTGCCGGGAGGCGGCGAGCCCCAAGTTTCGTAGGTTTTTCAGGGAGTTGGTGCGTTGTAAGCAACCTTAAGTTGTTGCGCTCTTTGAGATAAGAGTTAGTGGCCGAGTTGCTGACTTGATGATTCAACATATGGGTTTTACGAATTCTTATCGTGTTCAGGCGCATGGCTTTAGCGGAGGAATTTAGGTGCTTTGAAAGGATGTTGTTGATTTTGAGGTTCTTCGGATTTCAAATTAATTTGTTCATGGGCGTTGTAGAGTTGGAGGAAGCAATTCGTGGTCCTATGTTACGGTAATTTATGCTAGCCCAAATCGGGGTAAGCGGAGGAATTTGTAGAGTCAATTATCAGGACTTAATCTGAGATGCGATGAAGCTTGGTTGATAGGCGGGGATTTTAATGAAAGGCGCGGGGGAGTGCAACACGACCAGGGCCAGCTCAAGAAAATTAAATATTGTATATTTTTCAATTATATTTAAAAATTTAGTTTGTTTTAATATTTGTTATTAAGGCCTATTTTTTAATATTTGTTAATAGGGGTTAAGATTTTTCCAACATTTATTATTAAAGATCTACTCTTAATATTTTTTTCTAATACTTGTTATTAGAAGCCTATTTTTTTATATTTGTTATTAGAGGCTGAGTATTTTTCAATATTTATTAGTATGGGTCTACTCTTAATATTCAATTTTTTTCTAATACTTGTTAATAAGGGCCCATTTTTTAATACTTGTTATTAGGGGCTGAGTTTTTTCCGATATTTATTATTAGGGATCTACTCTTAATATTCAATTTTTTTCTAGTACTTGTTACTAGGGCTCCAGTTTTTTCTAATATTTGTTATTATGGACATAGTTTTAAGGTAAAATTTTGATATACATGCTGGTAAAACTAATTTTACACAAGCATGCATATTTACATTATAAAACTCAAATCCTAAATTTTAACCCTAACCCTAAAAACTAAACCATAAACCTTAAACCCTATACCCTAAATTCTCAACGCTAATATTAAATTCTAAACCCTACCCTTTAAACCTTAAACTAAAACCCTAACCCCTAAAACTAAAAGGCACATGTAAACTAAAGTTTACACGGCATGTGTATCAAAGATTTTTTAATAGTTTTAAAATTTAATTTTTTTAATACTTGTTATTAGGGGACCAATTTTTTCAATACTTCTTACGATGGATCAACTCTTAAAATTTAATTTCTTTCATTACTTGCTATTAGGGACAAAGATTTAAATAGCGGCATGCAACCACAACAACGATCGTTATATGACAGTAGTGACATCATCTAAAACCGCGATATATGAAACCATTATGTCCACAATAGCACATGTTACTAAAAAATTTCATAACCTCGATACTCGCAATAAACAAAATAACATTTATTATATCCACAATCATGATAAACACAACACAACAGAAAATACGACTGTAACTATAATTACAATTTAAATCCTCAATTTAAGGCCCATTTTTTAAGTTCGCCCCGAGCCTTCAAAAACTCAGGACCGGTGCTTAACACGACGGTGGTGTTAGCAAGTTGTTTGCGGTTTTCGTGTTTGACAACGGGTTAGTTGATGATTTTACTTGGAAATGGGGTTCGCTTTGGCAGAGGCTGGACAAGTGTTTAGCTAACGAGGTTTGGATGAACCGGCAACCGTAATGTTTTATGCTTCATCTTGATAGGGTGGGTTCGGATCATTGTCCGATATTGCTTCAAGCTTTTCAAAATTCTAATGAGAGTAAGGGTAGGCCGTTTCGTTATATGGCAGGAGCACCCGGAGTATGAGAATTTTGTACGGTCGGTTTGGGATGAGCGCAAGGGTGTCCTTGAGAATCTTGAGTTGTTCAGGAGTAAGGTTGCGGATTGGAATTCTAATACTTTTGGCTATATTGGTAAGCGAAAGAAGGAATTGTATGCGAGATTGACGGGCATTGATAGGAAATTACAAAGTTCGCATTCGAATTTTCTGATTGACCTTGAGATGGAACTTAAAGCGGAATTGGAAGCCGTCCTCAATCAGGAAGAGACTATGTGGTTTCAGAAGGCAAGAAGCAAATGGTTAGTGCACGGGATCGGAATACAAAGTACTTTCATGCTTTTGCTAGGGCGCGGAGGAGAGCAAATTTTGTGACGTCGTTGCGAGATGAAGATGATAATTTGTGCTCGAATCAGGATGTATTGAAAAGGATAGCAACGACTTACTATAAGAAGTTGTTTTCGAGTACTAACGTAGATGTTCAGAATTTTGAAACCCGAGGGATGTTTCCCGGGATTCATGGTAGTACTCGTACTTTTTTATCGGCCCTGATCCATGACGAGGAAGTACGTGCAGCTGTTTTCATAATGGAGTCGCATAAGGCCCCGGGGATTGATGGTTTCCATGCAGCTTTCTATCAGCGATATTGGGATCTTGTTGGTCCCGCCGTTTGTGAGTATGTACGGAAGGTGTTTGATGGTGAACAGTGGGATGCTTCTATAAATCGGACCCTTTTAGTTCTAATCTCGAAGGTGAAGTCGCTTGAAAATATGAGTCAATTTAGACCCATCTGTTTATGCTCGGTTCTTTATAAGGTGGTAACTAAGGTTGTAGTCAATCGGTTGAAGCCTTATTTATCGGATTGGATTTCCTTTAATCAAGCTAATTTTGTTCCAGGGCGATCTATATTAGATAATGTGATTATTGCGCAAGAGGTAATTCATTCTATGCGATGGAAGAGTGGACAGAAAGGGTGGATGTCGATTAAAATTGATTTGAAAAAGGCGTATGACCGCCTGGAATGGAATTTTATTGAGGACACTTTGCAAGATGTGGGGCTTCCAGACATGCTAATACGTTTGATTATGACGTGTGTTAGATCGGTATCTACTCAGGTGCTTTGGAATGGTTTGATGGCGAAATAGTTTCGTCCGACTCGGGGCTTGAGGCAAGGAGATCCTCTCTCCCCTTATTTGTTCGTGTTGTGCATGTAACGTTTGGCCCAAATAATTCATGGTGCAGTTTGTGCTAAGGAGTGGAAACCAATCTGTCTTTCGAGAGGTGGACCGGGAATCTCACACTTGTTCTTCGCAGATGATATGATATTATTCTCTGAAGCCTTGTTGGATCAACTGAATGTTTTAGCTAGTGTGATGGGTACGTTTTGTAATGTTTCAAGTCAAAAGGTGAGTATTGCTAAAAGAATATATTCTTTTCCCGTAATGTTGCTCAAGGTTTGAGGGATCAGATTAGTCAGGCATTTGGGTTTACGGAGGTTTTTGATTTGGGGAAGTACCAGGGCGCACCCTTGTTGTATGGCCGAGTGACTAAGAGTACCTATAGATTTCTTACACAAAAAGCCCAGGAAAGGTTATCGGGGGTAGTCTGCGCGGTTGTTGAATGTGGCTGGCCCTATTACGTTGGCCAAATCTGTGTTGATGGCTATTCTTTCGTATGCGATGCAAACTGCTTATCTACCGAAAGGGGTTTGCCAGGAAATTGAGAAATTCATTAGACGTTTCATTTGAGGTGGTTTTATAGAGCGTGCGACTTTTCATCTTATCAAATGGGAGGAGGTTTGTCATTTGAGTAAGAACGGGGGATTGGGGTTTCAAAAATTGGAGCACCAAAACGAAGCTTTTTTAATGAAAATTACGTTTCAATTAGTGTCACTCAGGGATCAATTGTGGGTGAGAGTTCTCCGAGCTAAGTATAAGTGCCAAGAGGTAATGGGAGCGTTGGTAATGGCGAAACAATAGTTTTTTTTGGCGAGATTCTTGGCTTGGAAACCTTGGACCATTAAAGGAGTATGTTCCGCCTATGACTCTTGTTTTAGACTCGCATGTTCCTATTTCTAGTATGGTGCGACCGGATGGTAGCTGGAAATGGGAGGGTATTAAACATGTTCTACCACAGCATGTTTTGTTACGATTGGCAGGAACTCTACCGCCGAGAAATGTAGCCATATTGAATGCGCCGCGATAGGGAAATGGAGATAAGGTTGCGTTCTCGGTTGCTTGGGCTTATTTGATTCGATGTATGGATAATTTGGGGGATGAGGAGGTTGATCAGGTCTGGTCCTGCATCCAGAAATGTCGCGGACGACAGCGTATTAAGGTGTTCTTATGGTTAGCTTGCTATAATGGTTTGCTAAAGAATGGTGAAAGATTTAGAAGACATTTGGCTTTGGATTCAAGGTGTTGCAGCTACGGCCATTGGTGGGAGGATATCGAGCATGTCTTGCGCTTTTGTCCGCCAGCCAAAGAAGTTTGGGAGTGTTATTAGGCCGGAGAGGATCCTTCCTTTTAGGAAATAGGTGGCAGTTAACCTTGCTATAATGATCTTCCTTTTAGGTTAGAAGATTTTTTAACGAGACACTTAATAACCCGATTGTTCCCTCTTTTCATTTATAAAAAAAATGGTTTTGAAGATTTGATTAACAATTAATGTCTATTTAGTTTAGTTAATAATCGAACCGGCCGTTAGCCTGAGAAACCTTCTTAAAATAATAAGATTTAGCCTGGCAATCAAAGGGGATATGCGAAGAGAATTTAAAAAATAACTATAATCAGACTGGCCATTAAATAATTGATAAAAAAGCTATCACAACATGAACATGAAGCAGGCATAATCCTGAGTTTCTGGAAACATTCTTCAAAAAAATCTCAACATATCTGAGGCTACCATTACTAGATGCCAGACCAAAAAGGGGCAAGACAAGGATTCTTCAAACCAATCATGTTCATGGTATAACATGAAAATTGTAAAAATAAATAGCCATCAAAACTGCAAAACCCTCCCTTCCCCCATTTTCTTCTAACTGTGATATCTTATAGAACGCGCAAACTCCGACACCGACACGAATCTGTGGATCTATGGATAGCTACAATAATAATTCTACTGCTGTTTGCATTCTGGAGGCCTCTCACCTTGCTGCCCACCCCCCTGCGGTTTCGAACCCTTCTGCAGTACACAACAACAACAAAAAAATCAGAATAGATTTTAGCTACAATAATAATCGGGCACACATATAACACGTGTTAGCATCTCATACCCTTTTGGTATTGGCTCCTTTATCATCATCCTCGTCGTCGTCCTCATCATCATCCTCTTCCTCCTCATCGTCGTCATCATCATAAAGTCCATCATCCTCGTCGTCATCATCATCATCTAGATCAAGATCATCGTCAATAGCTTCCCCTGTAAACCATGACACAGCATGTGGAATTATCTTGTCTCGAATGGTTGACCTGCATAACATTTCATACATTGATTAATGGCATCTCATTAAAAGCATGAAGGGGAGTTCAAACTGATAAACAAGCCAATGACTAGAATAAGCTGAAAAGGGAACATACCCCACGTCATAATCTTGTTCCATTTGATTTTGTAGCTCCTCGGCCTGTGCAAGAAAGTTAAAATCATTAGAACAGCAGAAGGAAATTAATCAATCACAAAAGTTATTGTGAGTTGGGCATACGGCGTCTTCATCAAGGTCTTCATCATCCTCGGGAACTTGTGGAGGATCGAAGAAATTGAAGAAACTCTCACATTCTTCAGTTTTGGTAATTGGCTTGGCATTCTTTGATCCCTTCTTGGGCTTCTTTTTAAGAAGCTTTTGCGTTAAGCATTTTCCGGGATACCATTCAATTTCCGTCCTATATAAACATTTTAGTAAAATAAGCAAGAACCCTGATAATCTCGGATACCAAATAATCCAATAAGACATTTTTAAAAACATGGTAATAGTATTTACGCAGTGGCCTTCTCAAGAATGGGCTCATCTTCATCAATCATGTGATATGTCTTTGTCAAGACAGTATTCTTGAAATAAGGATTAGTGTCGAAGTAGAACTCGAGCTTGAATCCTTTGGGTTCCTCAACCCTACACCACTTAATATCCTTGAGATATTTGAGAGCATCCTCGTCACGCTCAGTGATCTGATTCCAAACACAAAAATATGTAAAAAAGCGTCCAAGTATTCGAAACCCAAAAAAGGGTACTACGGCAAAAAGCACAACCGAAAATCACCTCATCAGCAACAACTTCATTGTTCTTCATTGCAATAAGCCAAAAATCAGGCACCCCTTTCTCTGCATAAAGCATAATTCCTTAAATACCATCCACATAAAGAAAAGGCAATTATGGAAGGGGGCTGAGTGAATAAGATCAAACCTTCAGCATCCTTCTCCTCTCCTTGATTCTCCATGGCTGCTTCAGCTTTCGTTCCTTCAACTTCGGCAACACCATTCACGATATCATATCGCTACAAAACGTGTCGATAATAAGTCAGGTAAAAAACACAACAATAATCGAATGGACAAAAGCAGAAGCAAAATTCAAAAAGCAGACCTTAGCATATAAGGGTTGATATAGTTTCTGATACTTAGCTTCAAGAGCTGCCCTTTCCTCAAAAAACTTAGCCTCCAATTCATCATGTTGGCTCTGTCAAAACAAATAAGGCCAAGACTATCAAAAACAGCAGCTCAAATAAATAGAAATTAGATTACAACGATCTAATCCATCTAGTTGAGAATGGAAAGTAGCTGCAGAACAAGAAAATAGAACTCTCCACAGCATCAAAATAAATTCAATCAAAGCTTGCATGATATAACCTTAGAAATTCAGCAGATTAACATCAATGAAACCAAAATGTGAAAATATTTTGCAGGAAAGAACATGCCTGGATCTCTCTAAGCTCATCCACGCGCTTCCTGACAATCGGAGACAGACTCTCCATGATATCATCCCCAGCAAGATTTTGAAGCTTATTCTGCAAATCCAAAATATCAATAACTATTAAAAAAACTGGTTAAAAACGAAACAAAGAATCCAAAAAACCAATTCCGGCAGCCACCCACTTTAAGAGCGTTGACGAGACCAGCTCGAGCTTCCTCGTTAAGAGCTACAACCAAAAATAGAAACAAAAAAAAACAGTGAGGGAAGTGATAACGGCGAATCGGCGGAGGTGGAAGATTGAGAACGGAAAGGGATTACTACCATCGCCGAGACCGGACATGTTGAAGTTAATCCCTTCGTTGTTGCTCATTGTGAAGAAAGTACTTCAAAGAGAAAGAAGAAGAAAAAAGGTTGATTTTTAGCAGAAGAAGATAATCTAAAACCCTAGATACGATAAAGGGGAGAAAAGACGGGAATTTAAAGGGGGTTTGGGTGAGTCAGAGAGGCGCGTGGTTACCAAATCCTCCCTAGTCCCTCCCTTACCATATAAAGGACCTAAATTCCCTAATTATCAAAATTTTCAAATTTTTTTAAACGTAATTAAAAATATATTTATTTTATTTAAAATATATTAAAATCCATTTAAATTTAATAATTTATATCCTTTACAATATTTTTAAAAATTTAATTGATTGTTTTTAATTGAGATTACGTTACTAGTGGCGTGAACTATAGATTTTTAACGTTCATTATCTTATAATTGTTATATATTTTTTAAAAAAAAAATCAATAATTTTTTTAGTTTAGTTGACGTTACATGTGACGTTAACTAAAGATTTTAACGCTTATTGCCATATAATTCTGATATATTTCTAAGTTTTGTTTTAATATTTTTTATAATTTAGTTGATGTTACATGTGACGTAAACTCATACTTTAACGTTTATTGATTTATAATCATTATTATAAATGAATTAGGATTAGAAATAACGTAAACTCAATTATTATAAATGAATTAGCATTATTATAAACTCAACATAAGATTTAATTATTACTAAAGATGTATAAAACCGTTGCTTAGATTTAAATCAAAAATACATCAATTCTAAATATGATTAAATCATAACAACCTTCGTTCATTTTTTTTATAAAATGTAAATTATTTTGTATTAATAATAATGGAAATGAATTATTTATTTATCACTGAGTTTTTATTTTTATTAAATAAAAAATCTGGATAATATGTATGTTTTCATTTGTTGGAAAGTTTATAAATTGTGAGTGCAAAAAAGACGAGTTTGAAATATATTTATCATATTAGTAACAAATTATATATAATATTATTGGTATAGATTTCATTACCATGAATTGAAATGCTTCTTAATACGTATATATACTACCAACTTATATGAATGGTATTTTAATATTTAGTTACTTTTTTAATAGAATACTTAGTTACCTGAAAATTATAATTTTAAAATAATTATATGAAACGGTTATGTCACGTTAAAGTGCAGCCGCGACTCTATCTTGTTTCTCATTTCTTTTATACGTCGGTGGCGGCACCAGTTTTAATATTAGTCGTCAATCTTTTTGTTTATTTTATTTTTTTAATTTTTAATAAATTATTCTGCTCTTATGACACGATTTATTCTACCTTTTATTGAAGATATTAAAGTCAAAGCTGTTATAATCTGTTTTGAATTGGTTATATTTGTTAAACTATTTTTAACAGACTGGTGGTCTGTTGAGGCCCGACACAAGACCCGCATGGTTTAACTAACTGGGCTTATGTGTATCAGTTGGTTAAAACTCATTGGGTTATAAAAACCACATGAGGTGGCACAGGCCCGTTAATTCTTTTGACCGGCCAACATTGGAAAAATCCCCCTTTCTCCTAAATCCCTAGAACACCGTTCTGTCCGTTTTCCTTTCTCCCCTTTCTTTTCTGCTCCGATCATCTTCTCCGCTTTCTTTTTCGATCACCGGCCACCTTCAATACCTTTTAGTACGATTTTTTCTGTCTTTTGGCACGTTTTTTCTACTTTTTGTTTTGATTTTCTATCAGGGTTAGATCTGACGATGCCACGACTGATAAGATGGCGCTCCTTTCATTATGTTGTTGATTTCCCTGTCTCGGACTCTTGAACTAAATTTGGATACACGACTACATCTATTGTTTTTTCGCGATTGAGTTGTGGTAATGATTTTATTGTCAACGTGCGTTCACCGTAATATGTATTTGTCAATATTGTTTGTTGATGATTTTACCCATAATCGTCAATTTGAGGGTGTTTGTATTCATCTTTTGCTTCGAGTCTTTGGAATAGGTTCTTACCTCTTCCTTGTATGGTCCTATTATGATCTAGAGTCGATAATTTAATTTTTTGAGTTTGTGTATAATTTAGATGTTTATTTACTCAATGATAAACTTTTATTGTAATTTCAAATAATTTCTCGTTTAATAAAATTAGTAGATTCAATTTCTAAAAAAATATAATTCATTTATGGTCTAGTTAAAAAAATAAAAGTATGGATTTTAAAGTAGTATTACAGTAAACTTTTTGGTGAGAAGTATTACAGTAAATTTTGATTGATAGGCGATTATATTTTGAAAACATTAATTTTCAATAATTATAATCATTATTTCAAAAAATAATTATAACCATTGCAATATTTTTAAAACGAAGGCTTAATCAATTCTTTGGCTGAAGTTACGTTATTCATGACGTTTAATAAGAGACTTTAACATTTATTTCAGCTGGTAAAATTCAAGTTTAGAGTGAGGAAGCAACGTTAGAGAAGTAGAAAATTTTAGCTTTTCTAAAACAAGCGTTTAAGATTAAAATTAGACGCAAAAACACAGTTAAAAGACGCAAACGTAGACTGTTCACCAAAACTTTTTTGGTTTAAAACGGTCAATTATCCTTCAAATGCTCTTCTAAGCGTGCTGAACGAGCCTTTACTTATAATTGCTATACAATGTTTCTAAAATTTATTAGTAATAAATTATTTAATTTAGTTGATGTTACTCGTAAATACACTGAACAAAAATGATAAACATTAATTAATTCATAATTATTATTATGTTTTTAATAATTTCATTTAACTGAATTGAATAAGTAGAAGATTTTATTATCAGTAATATATATATATAATTGATGCTCAAATTTATTTCAAAAATTTTTAATTTACATAACGTTACACGTGACGTAAACTTGTCCTTCAACCAGTGGCGGACGCATATGGCTCCCATAAGGAGCATATTGTCACGGGGCTAGATTTCGACTCGCAAGCCCGTGCGGCCTTAGTCGACGATCTTAGGTCGGGGACTAAGTAAGCCTTTGAAAACTAAGTTGATGCGCTTAGAATGGTACTGTGCGGAAGCTTTGGAAAATATATGGGTGATGGCTAAGCAAGACAAAGAGAAGAGGCAAGAGATTTAAACAAGCAACGAGCCTCGTTAAAAACTCCTCCTAAGCCTAGATGAGGAGAAAAGAGTACTCGAGCCTTCTTGTATTAAAGAACAAAGAAATGAAGAAAGATGGGAAAAGTGGAGTCCTTACAATGGTTGGGGAAGGCTCCTATTTATAGCCTTGGCCCCCTCGATCTAATGGCTACGATCGGCTCGATCCAATGGCTATGGATGAGTCTTACAAAGAGAATCAACTATACATGGCAACTAAATCATTCTAGTACATGGTTGCCTAAGATAAGTGCTCAATGACATCATAGTCTTGGTGGCATTGGCTTGTTTCCTCAAATATGGCTTCAAAGATGGAAGCTTTCCTCGAATAGTCTCCATGGAAGATACCTTTCCATGTGCGTTGGTCCAAAGATGACTCCTTGGCTTTGGTCTTGGATGCTTGGGCGGATTGGGCTTGGTGTGGCCCGGATCTTGACTCCAAAACCTCCTCTTTAGCACATTGGGTGCTAAATCGGGCCCTAGGGGTGTGGGCAATGCGGATAGGCAGTCCATAAGCCGTTTGACGTGCACATCGGGTGCGGACTCGGCCTCATGGGCGTGCACGTCGGGTGCGGGCTTGAGCTCCATGGATTGGGCGGCATGGATGCAAGGCAAGGCCCTCTCGGATGCGGACTTGGCCTCTTTGGTGAGCACGTCGGGTGCGGGCTCGGGCTTCATGGCTTGGGCGCCATGAAGGGTGGATGGCAAGGCCCCCTCGTATACGCCATGGTGCGCACATCGGGTGCGGGCTCGGGCTCCATGCCTTGGCCGGCATGGAGGGTGCGTGGCAAAGGCCCCTCGGGTGCGTGTGTTGGGCCCCCTCGGGTGCAAGGCGTGTGGGCAGCACATGGGGTGCTAGACAAGGCCCCATGGTGCGGAGAAACTAGCCCAGATCGGATCTCTTGGGCGCGGACACCACCAAGGGCGTTGTGCATGGCCCCTTAGTGCGTGGAAACAGCAGCACTTTGTGTCCCTCGGTCGGGTGGTGCGTGTGGTGCGCGAACTTTAGCACCTATGGGTGCGGGAGACTCAATCTCAAAAAGTGAGTCGGTAACATTCTCCCACATTGAAGCTATCAATGTCCTCGTCGATTGGTAAGGATGAGGCTCGGTCACCTTGTTCTCGAACGGCCCCGGCTCATCGTCTCGTTCCCGCTTGGATAAGAGAACTAGGTCCTCGAACGATTGCCTCTCCTTGGCAAACTCTCGATCATCCTCGGCTTTGAGGTGATCCGTGCAAAATGCAAGGCCTTTGTGCCTTGACAATTGGCTCGTCTCGATGGTTGGTCTCACCTTGCTTTGTGCTTGGCTCGTTCGCATCGGCGGCCTGAAGATAAAACCAGAGTAAGTTAGTCTCAAGTTTTCAAAAAAACATGGCTTACTGACCTCGGACACGAAGTCCTTGTCGGGCGGCTTCTCTTCGCCTTGTCGATACTCAAGGCAAGTGATGACGGTGGGGTCTTGAAGTATCCCCACTCCGGTGCTCTCTAGCACTCGTCTCTCGTCATGGATGAAGGTTGGATTCTTTCGGCTTGTTCCAACTACTTCATCACTCGGCTCCTTGCTTGGCATGGCAAGCAACCTGCGGACAGAATCACAACAAGTTAGATCCGAATTCAATTGAAAAATTGGATCACTTACCTCGTCGCTCGATTCTTTGTTATCCTTGTCGCATGGTTCGACTAGGATGGTTTCTCGCCCCACGTCTTGATTTGGATCCTCGTTCAAATGCCTACAAAAATCCAATTGACAATGGGTTAGAAAGGATTCTTTAAATAAAGAATCACTTACCTCGGACTCAAGGTCCTCGTTGTCGCGATCCACTTTGCCTTGTCGATACCCAAGGCAAGTGTTGGCATGGTTTGGCCCCTCTTCAATGGGCTTGGGCATCACTTCTATTGTGGTGCTTTGGCTTTGTTTCATGGGTTCATGCCACTCGTCCATGGAATTTGTCCACTCATCAAATTCGGCTTGCACTTCCTCAAGGAAAAGTGCTAGCTCATCTCCATCGGCTTGATCTACTTCACCAAACTCAGATGGCTCTTGAAACACTTCATCAAACTCGGATAACTTTTGATCTGTTTCATCAAACTCAACCACATCGTCCACCTTACTCTTTGGCGAACAAGTAGCATACCCACGGCTTGAGGCATTGGCTACTTCCTTCGATAAACTCGGATTGCATTTCCATGTAAAATCGAACTTCGAAAGGATTTTCTCCCAACGAATCTGCTTAGAAGACAACTTGGCATGGGTTAGAAAATAATCGTTTAATGAACTTTCGGAATAGACATCAAACCTCGACCCATTTAAGCGTTGTCTCCAAGTGTGCAAGCAATTCACGGCTGCGATAAGCTCTTTGTCACGATCCGGTTGACTCTTCTCGAACTCGTTAAGCACTCGACTCTCTCGAGCAATCGGAACTCCCTTCTCTAAGAGGATTCCTTCAATGAAGTTGGCATTTGCGAAGGTATGGACTTCGAATGCCTTCACGTCCTTGATCTCGTCAAAGACTTGTTCTGTTGTGTCGGAAAAATCCATGGATTCTTCCATGGCTTCATCATCGTTGGCTATCTTGGTTGAACCTGCATAATCCTCATCGTCGGATTTTGGCAAATCAAGTGCATTAATTTGCTCCAAACAAGATAAACCAAAAATAATTTCATTTTCACCAAGAAAACGACAAGACATTACCGTGATAGTTACTGTGTCTCGAAAGTTGTTGATTTGAACGTACACATCTTTCGCGAATCCCACAATTGACTTATGACCAAAGTTGACTCTTTCAAATTCTTTATTTACCTTCTCAACTTGAAGGTTTAACGTCTTCGCAACTCGCTCGGACACGAGAAGTGAATGTGCACTCGGATCCACTAGTGCACGTAGTGTTGCATCGGGAAACACTACGTCTACAAACGTAGGCCCCTCTCTCTCGAAGTCACTCTCGACTTCCCAAGAATCACAAGATGAATCATCATCGTCGCTGGAATACTCCACGTAATATGTGGACTCGTTGCACTTTTGCAACCTTTCCTTAACCAAAGTTACGCTGTCGAACTTTGACGCCCCAACAACCACCAAACTAGGTGATTCACCGAACAAGGAAGCAAGCTTTACGGCCTCGGTCTCTTCGGGCAAGACATGCTCCTCGAACGCTCTACCATACAAAATGGTAGCACATTGCACCTTTCATCAAGCTTCAAAGCCTCGATCTCGTCGGACTCGTCCCGTAACTTGGACTGCTTGAATTTGTGCGGGCATTGGAAAGACAAGTGTGGATTTTCACACCTCCAGCATCTCGACAGCTCCCTCTTTGGGCAGTCATCAACATCATGATTGATCCTACAAAGGGAACAAAACCATGAGTTAGTAAAAACACTATTCAAACGTGCTATACTTACCTCGCTTTCAAACGAGAATTTTGGTGACTCCACGTCCATCTTTGTCGCAACGTCGCTTCTTCTCCCTCGCGCCATCTCGTCTCGGATAGGAGCGGAACTCGCTCTGATACTACTTGTCACGGGGCTAGATTTCGACTCGCAAGCTCGTGCGGCCTTAGTCGACGATCTTAGGTCGGGGACTAAGTAAGCCTTTGAAAACTAAGCTGGTGCACTTAGAATGGTGCTGTGCGGAAGCTTTGGAAAATATATGGGTGATGGCTAAGCAAGGCAAAGAGAAGAGGCGAGAGATTTAAACAAGCAACGAGCCTCGTTAAAAACTCCTCCTAAGCCTAGATGAGGAGAAAAGAGTACTCGAGCCTTCTTGTATTAAAGAACAAAGAAATGAAGAAAGATGGGAAAAGTGGAGTCCTTACAATGGTTGGGGAAGGCTCCTATTTATAGCCTTGGCCCCCTCGATCTAATGGCTACGATCGGCTCGATCCAATGGCTACGGATGAGTCTTACAAAGAGAATCAACTATACATGGCAACTAAATCACTCTAGTACATGGTTGCCTAAGATAAGTGTTCAATGACATCATAGTCTTGGTGGCATTGGCTTGTTTCCTCAAATATGGCTTCAAGGATGGAAGCTTTCCTCGAATAGTCTTCATGGAAGATATCTTTCCATGTGCGTTGGTCCAAAGATGACTCCTTGGCTTTGGTCTTGGATGCTTGGGCGGATTGGGCTTGGTGTGGCCCGGATCTTGACTCCAAAACCTCCTCTTTAGCACATTGGGTGCTAAATCGGGCCCTAGGGGTGTGGGCAATGCGGATAGGCAGTCCCTAGGCCGTTTGGCGTGCACATCGGGTGCGGACTCGGCCTCATAGGCGTGCACGCCGGGTGCGGGCTTGAGCTCCATGGCTTGGGCGGCATGGATGCAAGGCAAGGCCCTCTCGGATGCGGACTTGGCCTCTTTGGTGAGCACGTCGGGTGCGGGCTCGGGCTTCATGGCTTGGGCGCCATGAAGGGTGGATGGCAAGGCCCCCTCGTACACGGACTCGGTCTCCATGGTGCGCACATCGGGTGCGGGCTCGGGCTCCATGCCTTGGCCGGCATGGAGGGTGCGTGGCAAAGGCCCCTCGGGTGCGTGTGTTGGGCCCCCTCGGGTGCAAGGCGTGTGGGCAGCACATGGGGTGCTAGACAAGGCCCCATGGTGCGGAGAAACTAGCCCAGGTCGGATCTCTTGGGCGCGGACACCACCAAGGGCATTGTGCATGGCCCCTTGGTGCGTGGAAACAGCAGCACTTTGTGTCCCTCGGTCGGGTGGTGCGTGTGGTGCGCGAACTTTAACACCTATGGGTGCGGGAGACTCAATCTCAAAAAGTGAGTCAGTAACAATATGCATCCCCATTTTAGAGAAAGTTTTTAAAAATATAATATAATTTGTAAAGAAACTTTTATTTTGCATACCTATCTATAAAGAAAAATATATAAATTAAAATTTTGGACTCCCATTTTCTAAATTCTAAATTCGCCCACTGACTTCAACGTTCATTAATTTATAATGTTTATAACTTTTTTGAAACGGAATTTAAAAAACTCTTATATAGTTGAATTGCTGTCAAAAACTAACGTAAGCTAAATATAAAATTTTATGATTACTAAAGATACATAAAATCGATGCTTAGATTTAAATCATAATGCGTCAAGTTCATATATGTTTAAATCATAGCGTCCTTATTTTGTTTTTCTATAAAACATAAATCATATTTTTTTATACTGAAACAAAATGAAAATAAATTATTTATTTTCAGTCCCGGTACCAAGGTAGGCAATTCTGCTATGATACCGAATCAAATTATCAGACTTTACATTTCAATCCTTAATCATTAATGGATTAAATAAAAGGATTTGAAGGCTTCTGAATAGTATAAAAGCTTATAAGTATGTATGCTGCAATCTGAATCTCACATGTATGTTTTTAAACTGAAATAGAGACTTTTAAATTCTAAAATTTACAAGTTGGTCCCTAAAGCATGAAGCGCCAAATTAGTTGAGCTAGAAGCCTCTGTTTGAGCTGGAAATGAATATATATGTCCATTGTGAAATGAATTGCATGATTATGACATGAAATCCTTGCAAGGGGCAAGATTTTATATTAATTACATTTTGATCCCGTAACAATGATACATTTAATTGCATGACCTAGAAACTCTTGATTAAGTTAGGCACTTGCATGCTGAATTGTTATGTAATGAGTCCCATGAGCATGGTATAAAATTCAGATAATGGCTTTTAACTTATGGAAATTATGGCTTAACCCTTAAACTTTCGATTCTTTGTTAAATGGCCCCTGATCATGAAATTAAGGCTTAATGTGAAATAACATGATTGTTTGTTAATCTCACACAGTCGTTGATGCCGAAGTCGATATCAGATCATAACGCCATATTGTTAGTAGAAGACGCAGTGGACTGGGGTCCAAAGCCTTTTCGTTTGTTCAACTATTTGCTGAATGATGAAGCCATGGTCGAGAAGGTACGTTCCAATCTAGTACAGCTCAAGAAGAATAATAGGCGAATTGGCTTAGTAAGTCTACTTAAAGGTTCAAAATCAGTGATCAAGAATTGGACCACAGAGATGAAACCCAATCCTATCATCAGGATTCCTATAATCGAAGAGGAAGTTAGGAAGCTGGAATTGGAAATGCAACAGGGCTTACACACCGCCGGTACTCTCAACAGGATCACTACTCTGAGGGAAGAATTATGGCAGTGCCTTAGAGAGGAAGAAAGCATTTGGATCCAAAAGTCTCGAGTAAAATGGAATACCGATGGCGACCGCAACACGCGGTATTTTCACCTTATAGCATCGAATAGAAGGAAACAAAATATGATTTCTTATATTAATTATGAAGGGAATGTTATATCAGAACCAAAGAGTATGAGGTTGGCAATGAAAGATTTTTTCTCGAAGGCGTATAATCTCAAAACCACTTTAGAGGTTGAGACGATGGATCTAATGTTCAGCAAAATATCTCAGGAACAAAACAGCAGACTTGAGAGGCCTTTTTCGGAAGAGGAAATCTGGGAAGCATTGGCCTCCACGGACAGTTCTCGGGCCCCTGGACCTGATGGATTTAGTATGGCATTCTTCAAAAAATTCTGGGAAGACATCAAGGAGAACATTCTCAGGTTTTTCGATGACTTCTACCATGGCAGAGAGTGGGAAAATGGAGTGAACCATGCTTTTATCACTCTTATCCCAAAGAAATCAGATTCTAATTCTTTAGACGATTTTAGGCCTATAAGCCTAGTCGAGGGTTTATACAAGATTCTGTCTAAAGTAATGGCGAGAAGACTCTGAGAATGCATGGATAATATCATCAGCAAATCACAATTTGCTTTCCTTCCGGGAAGGCAAATCCTGGATTGTGCTTTCATAGCCAATGAAGGTATCGAATACATCCGGAAACAAGGGTTAAAAGGCCCCATTTTCAATTTGACTTCAGAAGAGCATACGATTCGGTTGACTGGTGTTTTCTTATGCATATTTTAAAGGAGATGGGCTTTGGCGAATCTTGGCGCAATTGGATTCTCAGATGCATTTCGACCGCAACAATATCAGTCCTGGTTAACGGATCCCCTACGCCCCACTTCTCTATTGCCAAAGGCCTTCGACAAGGCTGTTCTCTCTCTCCGCTACTATTTAATATAGTTGGAGAAGCCTTACACTTGCTACTTGAGAAGGCAGTTAATTCAGGGTTATTCACTGGCTTTCGGATAGGGAAAGAGAATAGTACTCTGATATCACATCTACAGTTCGCCGACGATCTTATAATTTTCTGCGGAGCGGCAGAGGGTGAAATTAAAAATGTTAAAAGAGTGCTAAGGGTTTTCGAATTAGCTTCCGGTCTTCAATTAAATCTCAAAAAAAGTTCCTTATATGGCATCAACTTGGATTCTGAAACGGTGGCTGCTTGGGCATCGGCAGTCGGTTGCATGGCTGGACAATTCCTTACGACTTACCTTGGTATTCCCTTAGGAATTCATCGAAGTTCTAATACTTTATGGGAGCCTATCGTCAATAAATTCTACAATGCTCTTGCAAAGTGGAAGGCAAATAATCTGTCGATTAGTGGCCGGCTTGTGCTCATCCGATCGGTACTATCTTCCTTACCGATTTATTATCTTTCCCTCTTTAAAATGCCAACATCTATCGTCCAGAAGCTCAATTCAATTATGGCCGGATTTCTTTGGGGGGACTCCACCTCATCAAAGAAGATTCACTGGTTAAAGTGGGATCAAGTGTGCGAAGATTTTTCAAATGGTGGCTTGGGTGTTCGAAATATCGAGGTTCAGAACCGTTTATTGCTGCTTAAATGGATATGGAAATTTGCTCTTGAGAGATATAGTCCGTGGAAGAACGTCATCTGCTGTGCAAACAATCTTTCTACTTCCAGCATTATTCCTCCCCACACCAATAACAGACTGACATCGTGGATTTGGAAGGGGGTTGTTAATAACTTTTACAGAGAAGACGATATGGGCAACAAGCTGCGTAACCTCTTTCGATTGCAAGTTGGAGACGACAAATCCATTGCGTTTTGGCAAGATAAATGGTTAGGAGACTTCCCTCTTATGATATCCTTTCCGCGTATATTTGCCCTTTCTTACAACAAATCTGGCAAGGTAATAGATTTCGGTACAAAAATTCAGTGGGGTTGGGAATGGAGGATTGATCTTAGAATAACTCTTTTCGACTGGGAGGTGGATCAATGGAACGCTTTGATGAATCTCCTTAGCAATGTGAAATCAGACGGGTTCGAGCTCGATTGCCTAGTTTGGAACGGTTCGGCAGACGGTTCATTCTCGGTAAAAAACGGGTACAAATCAGCTACTGCTCAGGTTTCCAACTCTTCCTTTTGGCGTAAGTATGTTTGGCAGAAACTTGCACCTCCCAAGGTGGAGGCATTCATTTGGCAATCGGTTTGGGGTCGTATTCCAGTTCGGTCTGAACTAAGGAAGAGAGGGTTGACTTCCATATCGGATATTCGCTGCCCTCTATGTCAGGGAGATGTTGAAACAGTTTCGCACCTTCTATTTTCGTGCAAAATTTCATGGGCATTATGGATGGAGTTTGCAAGCTTTTGGAATGTCCAATTTACGTTGCCCAAAGAACCAATGTCGGCAATCTTGTGTTGGCATTTAGCTAGCCCAACCAACGACACTAATTCAATCTGGAGGTTCATACCAGCAGCGATAATGTGGTCATTGTGGTTAATGAGGAATGACCTTATCTTCAAACAAGGTAAATTGGATGTTTTTAATTTATTTTTTCTTACCCGGTTCAGAGTAACTACGTGGTTCAAAGCTAAATTTCCAGACATTAAGGCTTCCTTCGAGGATTTAATGGCCAATCCGAGTATTGCGGATACTCTGCATCATCCTTCCACGACGTCTTCGAAGCTTCATTCCTGGAGCCCTCCTCCATTGGGATTTCTGAAAATGAATGTGGACGGTGCTTCACTAAGGAACGGTAATGGAGGAGGCATAGGTGGAATTCTTAGAGACTCGGAGGGGAAGACACTTATGACATTTTCGGAACCCGCTGGTCCTGGTCCTCCAATACGAGCGGAGCTTCTTGCAATTAAGTTCGGCCTTTCCATCTTTAGTGCACTCTTCCCTGGTAATAATCATCGTTTGATTCTTGAGAGCGATTGTCAGACAGCAGTGAGTTGGATTTCCAATCCAATTCTTTGCCCCCAAATCTTCAAAGAATTGGTTCTGGAAATAGGAAGGCTTAGCAAAATTGGAATTCGGAAACTCAGGACTATCCCAAGAGCCATCAATGTAGACGTCGATCTTCTAGCTAAGAAAGGAATTGGTTAATTGTCTGTAATTTATTTAGACTCTATGTACTGCTCGTTTTATGCAATAATAATCGGGTACTCTTTTCCTCCTTCCGTTGTTGATGACCGACCCTTCCGGGTTGGTGATCGATATGAAGGGGGTTTTTAACGAGACCCTCAATTCTTATCAAAAAAAATAACATGATTGTTTGTTTGATATGTATGATCAAGTAAGCATGTTATGGCATGGGTTTTGTTATGAGGGTTTTGATCGTACAAGAAATTCATAAACTTGACTCAGCTCAAAAAAGTTTTAAATAAAATTTGAATTATAGAATAAAAATTCGAATAACTCAAAATTTTAACTAATTAGAGAGAAAGTCGTTTAAACTTTAAATTAGAATCAAATTATACTAAAATATAATAAATAATTACAATTAAATTTATATATAAACTCGAAAAATTGACTCGAAATTCATAAACACACCGTTGATCGCCAATCTACCAACTCCTCTTCCTTACCTTCTCATCCACCGATCCACGCAAAGTCGAGGAGCACTCAGATTGCTCTAAACCACTGCTGTTGATCACCAATGGTGAAGGAATCGACTCACCTGGACTCAGTTTCCTCGTTCAAGCCCTGCTGTCTGACGGTCGCTTCACTCTCCATTGTCTCAATTCTAAGTTTTCCTTTGCAACTATTACCATTAGGTTTTACTCAGGAGCTGTTGCTGCAGGCTGCAGCTAGAGAGGCACTAATTTGTGGTTTTAAACTGAGTTTTATGCTTGGTCGTCACCTCCTAAAAACCTTGAGTTCAAAATGCACTTAAACATAATAGCTTTCGATTTGGTATTTAGAGGATTATGGTTGAGGGTGTAAATGAATCGGGCTTAAACGAATAAAGTTGTATGCGTGTTAGCTTGTTTATTTTTGAAGTGCCCGTGCTCGGTTCATTTAACGTTCGCAAACATGTTCGTTGAAAAAAAAACATTAACATTTAAAATGTAAAAAAACAAACAAACAAAAGGGGAACAATGTAAACTGGTCGATAAAGAAGCCAATAAACGAGTTTGTTTGTAAATATAAAAGAACTGATACCTCTATTCGTGATTGTTCGTTTATTAAAGAATATAAATTTTTTACACTTGTTTATTTAGCTTACTAAATGAAACATGAATGAACGTTATACAAATAGTTCACAAACAATTAATCGAAGAGTAAAAGACTTCCATTATAGTTTTAGAATAAATAAACAGTAGCATTAGAATTGAAATATGTTCCAGGAGTTAACTAGGGTTTTATTTTATTAAAATACCACTTTAAACCTTAAAAATCTATTTGATTTGATAAAATTAATAAAATCTTTTGTCCTGTTAATTGGGGGAGTTTTCAATATTATTGTCACCAAACCAAAACTATATAGTCCATAAAGTAGGGTACTACAATTTTGTTTCATATGAGAAACTTCATTGACATTCTAATCAAATTCCAAATTTGAATTGTCTGGGTCAACTTGAATTTTAATATTAGATAGAAAAAAAAATCAGAAATTAGATTTTGTTCACAGACTTTGATTTATACAAATTCTATTTTGAAGATGCAATTTATAAATCCAAATTATTCATTATAAATGTCGAATGAAATAGTTAATTAGATTTAAACTAAGTCATTAAAACAAATTTAAATTAAACATATATGTATTGAGATTTAATCTTAAAATTTAGACATTTTTTTCAATATATATATATATATATATATATATATACATATATTTTATCAAATTCAAAGTATCGATAAATATATTTGATTTTTATATTAATTTATCAAACCAACATTTGTTGTTTGTGTTTATCAACTAATCGACTTCTATTAGGCGGCTTGTAAGAACGTGTCAACTAAATATATCCCTCGATTTCTTCTCCAACTACAAAAAGTGGTCAAATTTTGTTATTAATCCCTACACTATACCTAAGTTATAGATTTAGTCTTTATATTCTAAGGCATTTTTAATCTTATACTTTTCATGCTTTGAAATAAAAAAATTCAATCCTGAAGCGACAACGGCGTTAATATATCAAATCAAATTATGATTTTAGTCATGGCCCTATGAAAAAGTTGTAGATTTCGTTTATGTTATTCGGTTTGATCACTTTTAATCCATGTATTTTAGTCAATATTTCAAAACTTAAAAGTGCATGAACTAAAATTAACGAAATCAAAGTATTATAGAGACAAAATTTACAATTTATGTATAATAAAAGGACTAATTATGTAATATCGCCTTAAAAATTCTTCAAACATTCGCGTATTGATTCTTTTTGTCTCCCCCTTGGAATCCAAAAATGGCGACCAGCAAATGTCAATAGATTTGGTGAGCAGCCAGATTTGGAATTTCATCGTACCCATTATGTCTGCCACGCATAAAATTTGGTCATAGTCATAGTCTTAGATGCTACAATTTCATATTTTTCAAATACTTATTTTCCAAAATACCATGGTAGTAGTCTCATAGTAAAAGGAAAACTATCAGATGCATTTATTTGTAAAAAAAATATAATACTTTTGGTATATTCACAGATATTCGATCTATTGGTCAATCAATTCAGATCGAATATTATAAATATCTATTATGAAGACGATCCTCCCAACTAAGATAATTCCATCCGCAATGTTAGAATTTAAACTTCAAATGTCATTGGAAAAACATATCGTCTGATCCTACTAAATCAACTAATTGCATATCGAACTCAACTAGTAGTTTTAGGCATAGCTTTTATAGCTGCTTTATCTGCCTGAAGTCGTGTAAACCAAAAATGAATTAACAAATAGGAAGCAGGAAAAGATAATGATATTTGTCCTAGAGACTCGAATTTACAATTATTGTATGCATTATCAAATAGTTAAAAAATATGAACAAATAACTTTACGCACCGACATCATAAATTGGTAAGCTAAATACCAATATTAGTAAAAAAAAACTATATACCAAAGAGTCAAATAAAACTCAATTAAAATAAATTAATATAACTAAAATTAATTATTAATCATTGTAATCGGAGAAAACACTAAAACTTCTCAGGAATATTAAAAAAATTATTTCATTATTATAAATAAAACAATTCAATTTAATGATACCCTAATAATAAAATTCGACAGTACCAAACATAAAATTTTAAACATATTGTGTATGTGACGCTTATGAACTATTTTCTGTACTTCTAATTATATCATTCATGTTATATTTAAAATGCGTTGAATCAATAAAATTCAAAAATTTATAATCAATGTTAGAAGTTATGATAAAAATGTGAAAGCCAGTTATTGGTGTTGTGATAAGGTATAATATTTTCAAACGAGAGAATATAAGTTAAAATCTTAAAATTAAAATTATCAAGAGAAATATTTAAAATTTGAACATAAATAATAAAATGGACATGGATGATAACAAAAGGAAAAGGATAAACTGAGCACTTTGTAACAATATTTGAAAGCATTAACAATAATAACAATATATTGATATTTATGCCAAAGTGTCATCTGATAAATCGAAAAATGTAAGTATTGAATTTATCAATAATAAAATAATATTTTAAAATTGTTTGACATATTGATAAAAATGAAGAATGAATATAGACATCATTCAGTGACTAAGAAAGTATATGTTATCCTATTTTATATGAGTTTGTATCTTGACATTTATCATAGAAATGTAAATATTACTTCACTTAATAAAAAATGCTTATAATTATATTGTTCAATAATAGTATATATTAATATTTGAAGACTACTTATTTTGTGTTTTTAAAAATATTAATATAATATTTTTTTTAATTAAAATCTGTTAATTTTATTGAACGATGATGTATCTAAATTTACAATAAAAGTTTACAACTTAGTAAACAAAAACGCCTAATCCAAACATATTTATAGTAAATTATCGTCTTTACTCTTTAGATCAAAAGAAGACCATACAAGAAAAAGGTAAAAATCCAACCCAAGACTCGAAACACAAGATGAATACAAACATCATCAAATATCAATGATCAAAGGTAAAACCATTAACAAACAACATAAAATGCATATTACAATGAGGCACATTGACAACAAGGTTATTACCATAACTCAATAGCGAACAAAGGACGGTGATTGTGATCGCGTATCTAAATCCAGTTTGAAGGTCTAAAATAAAGAGACCAGCAAGACAACGAAAAAGGCGCCAACTTATTTAGTCGTGGTTACATCAGATTCAACCCACCCTGATAGATAATCGAATGAAAGAAATGACCGAACGACTTATAAAAAAATCGTACCAAAAGACAGAGAAAAACGTACCAAAAGGTAGAGTAAATCATGCCATAAGAGCAGAATTATTCATTAAAAACTACAAAACAAAAAAAAAATAAAACAAACTATAAAATATGTGAGAACAAAAGAAATTATACATCTCGACGGTCGGCGATCAATATTAATATAATAATTTTCATATTGATTAATTTGGATAAAAGTTATCATAATAAGTTGAATATTTTATTTTAACAAAAAAAACAAAGTTAGCTATTTGGACTGACTAAAATGAGTATTTTTTTTAATCACGACACTATCAACCAGAATAGTTAATAATGTTACTTATTTTGGACAAAATTATAAGGATCAAATTAAAATGTATGGATAAATCCAAATTTAAGCATAGTAGAGGGACCAAAGCTAGAATTTTACCTATAAATAAATATATGACCTTGTGTCTCACGGTGGTCAACTAGCTTGATACCGTGGCAGAAAACTGCTTTGCTTTCACTCTTCTGACTTACTGAAAGAGAGAGAAAACGTTTTCTGGCCTAGTGGAGCGTTGACAATTTGTTTATGAAACCCAAAGAATAAAAAAATCATAATAAAAGATATATTAGGTATAAACCTAATAGTTCGAATCAATAAATGATTAAAATTAAACATGTATCTTTAGTTGGTTGGTCAAACTGCTCATTTTTTTAAATTTTTTACATCATGGGTTATAGACGCGCTAGAAACGCACTCCTTTCCCCTAAAGATCCCATTTCCATTCCCTCTATATAAGATTTAGATTATAATTAAGATTTATTAAAAAATTTAAAAAGAATGATTAAATTTTTGTGTTGACATGTTAAAATTTAAATTCTGGATATGACTTCTTTGTCCTAATATTAAAAACAAATAAATAGATGTTACCTAATAAAAGAAAAATAAATCAGAAATTCATCCGCTTTTTCACTGGGACTCAATAATAATCTAAAGACGATTATAATATAATATTTGTTCATATTAATCTTTTGATAATATGTATAAACTATATAGACAAAACAATTTGAACCGGTGTCTCTTAAAAAAATATAATCTACATTTTCATCAGAATATTTGTTGGGTTCTACTTTATTAATAAATTAATTATTAAAAATATTGTTGTATACATATTCAAAACTAATAATATTTTTCAAACGTTTATTGTTTATATGAACCAATAAAATGCAAACGATTAATCATTTGATTCGCATAGATGGATTCATTGGAAAACTCAAATATTTAATAATGTTTAATGTAAACGAGAAAACCACTTGTTCATGTGTTGATGATCATACATTAATGGTTTTGACTTTAAAACTATAAAGATTTCCCTGGAGTGGATTCGCAATTCACAAACCAACTGCACTGCAAAAAAAAAAATATTAAATGGATCTGGATCATTATATTATTCGTAGTTCTAGTTGATAATGTCTATTTATTTTATTTTTTTAAAGTGAATATTCACTTCTTTCTTACATGTCAATAGAAAGTAAATAGTTTCTTTTGAAATTTAGAATGAGATGAATGAATCTTATTGATTAAGACCACATATAACGGTGAATCAGATTCATCTAATAATTTTTTCTATACTGCAGACACACATAGTTTCACTCGTGTCTGGTTTTATTTAGGAAAATTAATCGATATACACCCTTCACGTTTTAAGAATTATGAAGGATTTAAGGTTAATTGAGTTTAATGAGTAGAATTCAGAATTTAGAGTTTATGATTAAGATTTTAAGTTTAATTAAAAGATTATTAGTTTTCAAAGAGCACGTAAGTTTGTGTAATTTTTTTTACAAGTCTATAAAAATACTATTTGAATTTATTTAAGCTTCATTATTATACACGAATTTAATTTTTTATTCAATCTAAACCGTAGATTTAATTTTGGCCAAGGGTAGAAAACAATGTAAAATATGTGGTTTTACATGGGGTGAGCATTCGATAGAGCTGAGCTGAGTCGAGCTGAGTCAAAAAGTTGAATTAGTCAAGTTGTCGAGTCATATTTTATAACTTAAATCAATTCGAGTTGAGTTACTCGAGATTATCTCAAATTTAATTCCAAATATCTATTATGTTACTTTTTTAATCATAAACGGATGGTTTTATTAGAATAAAAATCTTCTGCCCTCTAATCATGTCCCCTTCTATTCCCCACCCTAAAAATATTTAAAAATTAAATTCTAAACCCTAACTCTAATTTCCACCTCTTAAAACTCTAAACCCCACACCCTAAAAATGCACCCTACCCCTAATTACCTAAACCATAATCACAACTCATAACCGTAAACTCTAAATCTTAGACCCTAAACCCATTTTTTTAAAAATATGGCACCAAATGGGGGATAGAATGGGGACTAAAGATTTCCATTCGTTCTATTAAGGATAAAAACCATACAAATACAACTATGTGCAAACTAATAGATTATAATTTAAATGATTTTCTATAATCATATATATATATATATAAATAGATATTTTTTCATATACGATATACATATATCATGTAGAGTTGACGGATTCTATTTACTCTTTTTGAACTTGAAAAATTGATATACTAATTTTTAAGAACTTTGAGTTATTCATGTCCGATTTTTATAATTCAAACTTTATTTAAAAATTATTCGAGTTGAGTTAATGAAATTACGACTCGAGTCAAGTTGAGTCATTTTTCTTTTGCATTGGATCGAGTCGAAAAATTTAGTTTTTTCTTGTTGAGTCGAGATTTACTCACCCTTAGTTTTACCTCATGTATAAATTAATCTCTTATTATATATATAGGGATAGGATCCAATTACACAGTGTAAAACTCTCTAAGTTTTACACGTTTTTTGGATCGTTGGAGGGGTGAAACGGATGTATGAGATTACCAATAGAGTATGTGAAAATTATCACTTGAAGAAAAAAAGTAAGGAGTTAACTTCAGCCATCCATTTCCCCCCTCCAACGATCCAAAAACGTGTAAAACTTAAAGAGTTTTGCATTGTGTAAGTTGACCCTAACATATATATATATATATATATATATATATATATATATATATATATATATATATATATATACATATATATATTACATTATATAAAACTGAATTAGTTTTACACTATTTTTGGACCGTTGGATGATAGTAACAAATAGCTAAGATTATTTCCTTTTTTTCTCTAAGTGATAATCCTCACATTTTTTACGGTTAATCTCATACATTCATTTCACTCATCCAATAACCATGAATTAGTGTAAAACTAAATGAGTTTTACACCATATAATTGGTTCCCAACCCATATATATGTGAATCTCTTACATCATGTTAAATCTTTCGCACAAAGTTCATGATTTTTTTTTAAATTGAATCCACTAATTTTATTCCGAAATTACAATAAAAGTTTATTGTTGAGTAAACAAACACCTAAATCTAGATACAAACATAGAGAAACCAAACTAGTGGCTCTAGACTATAACAGGGCCATACAAAGAACATGTAAGAATCTAATTCAAAGATTCGAAACAAAATATGGATAAAAGCATTCCCAAATCGACGATGATGAGCAAAACCATCAACAAACAACATTGACAAATGCATATTATAGTGAACGTATGTTGACAATAAGGTAATTACCACAACTCAATCGCGAATAAATGGTAGATGTAATCACGTATCTAAATTTGGTTCAAGGATCCGAGATAGGGAGATCAACGACATAAGAAAATGAGCGACATCTTGATCAGCCGCGACGTTGTCAGATCCAACCCTGATAGAAAATAAATAATAAAAAACGTGCCAATAGGTAGAAAAGCGTGCTAAGAAGAAAAAAAAACTACCAAAAGATAAAAGATTTATTGAATTAAAATGACTGAAAATCAAATGAACGGTGCTAATAAATAAAAAACAGATAAATATTCCGTCTGGCCGAAGATTTTTTTTTACTTTTGTCCCCTTATTAATTTTCTTTTAAAAATAGATTTATTTATGAATTTGCCCACCCTAAATTTTAAACATTTATAGTTTACCACCTAACCCCAAATCCTGGTTCCGTCCATGTCGACAACCAACCTAAAAGTTAGAACCGCCGCCGGCTAATCAAAGAAAAAAAAAGGTGAAGACCCTTGCAGTACAACAATATAAGGTTTGCAAGCGGCGGAAGAAATAGATTTCTGAATATAAAATAGAGGATAAGCTCAGAATTTGAACCCTAACATTATAAACAGAAAAAATTAAATTGTATATCACTTATAATGATACTTTATAATATTTGATATTAATTGATTGACTAAAGGATCGAGTGCCAAGCTATACAAAAAAAATGAAAAAAAAAAAACACTTTAAACTTTGACAAGAAATTAAAGTAGGGGTGGGGTTTACAAGTAAGTTTGGATGCTGTGAAGCATGAGAAAAGCAAGTCAAGAAAAGTGATGGGAATATACATATGTGCATTTGCATGGCTAATAGCAACAGTAGTGTGCAAACCACAGTAAGAACAGATAAAAAAGGAAAAAGAAGAAGAAAAAGAAAAAAAAAGGAAAAAAAAGAAGAAAAAGAAAAAGGCGCGTTCTTGAATGACTCAAACACACGAAAACAAACAACAGCAACACCCCAAATCCCAGTGTGTATGCACATTTTTAAAGCGTTTTCGTGTTTTTTCTTGAAACCTTTTAACTTGGCATATCACAGGCTTACTTTCTTTGACCAATCCATGTTTCCATATTCTATCCTGTAAATAAATACCCTTCTCCTTTTGCATGTAGGCGAAATTCCAGCAGTAACGGATCTAGAAATTATTTTTAGAGTGAATATAAATTAAAATATTTTTTTAGAGTTGGCACAAATCTAAATATATATATATATATTATATATATATCAATGAACATATTACCCTTTTTTTTTGAATTAATGAACATATTACCTTTGAATTCATGAAACCACTAGTGGTCTTTCAATCCACACGAGCCTTAAAACCGTTGAAATACACGATATTTCAAAGTCGTACCTGCCCTTTCTAGGTTAGAATATTTAGCAATTTTTTAAGGTTTATTAGTTGGATTCCATTTTGGTTCATCTTCCCCTATATATATATAATAAGAGATAAGGAATTTGGTCAAATGATAAACATCTTTCTGAATTTCATCATCTTCTCCAAACTCCAAAGGGTTTTGTTTTCTCAGGAAAAAAGGAACATATTCAACATACAGCAGGATTGAAGGCTTGTGGGATTGTCTCTTTCATTGCTTCAATCCGCCTGGCAACAAATTATGATGATCATGATCAATTCGAGAGCTTGTGATGATCATGGAGTTTTGCTTCAGAAAACGCTTTCGTTCAAGAACCTGGTTCAGTGGAAACCGTCATCTGCAGGCTCCAATGGGTTGAATCATAAGTCGATGCCGGCGCTTTCTCTACCGGAGCCGACGGTTTTGGTCTCGCCTCGACCCGTCAGCGAGCTCGACGCGGCTGCCGTTAAGCTTCAGAAGGTTTACAAGAGCTACCGGACTCGACGAAACCTCGCGGATTGCGCGGTGGTGATCGAGGAGCTGTGGTGGAAGGTATTAGACCTGGCGGAGCTGAAGCGAAACTCCGTGTCCTTCTTTGAGGTTGAGAAACATGAATCGGCTGTTTCACGGTGGGTTAGAGCCAAGACCAAAGCAGCAAAGGTACCTTTTCAAACAACTTAAAAACATATTGTCTTATACCGACACTTTCATCTTTGTTCTTTCTGGACAGGTTTTAGCTCCAATTCCGACAGTTTTTTTGTTTTTAACGACGGATTATATTAATGTTAATCTTTCCTCCATGATTGCAGGTAGGAAAGGGATTGTCCAAGGATGAAAAGGCTAAAAAATTAGCCCTTCAACACTGGCTTGAAGCAGTAAGTTCTTTGTAACATGTAAGGATAGAATTAGGGGCAACAAAACTCAACTTAATTTTTTTCAAATAAAGTTTATAAAATGTGACTCGAATAACTTAAATAATTTGAAAATTTTAAGAGTTAATAGACTATTTTCAAGTTTGACTTGAGCCCCTCAACTCCGCTTGATGCATATATATCACATATTAAAAAAATGAAGAAATTTATGTATATGTATATCATACATGGTTATAGAAGTCTATTAAATTGAAACCAATTAGTACCATAATATTGTACACATTTACCATTAAATTTGAATATAAAGTCGAACAATTTGATTCGATTCGAATTTTATAAACTCAACTCGAAATAATTTCAAATAAATTTTAAGTTATAAAATAAGACTCATCAACTTGACTAACTCAAAATTTTTTTAGTGGACTCGATCAAATACTCACCCATAAGTAGAATAATCTATATAATCTAAATGTATGGCTGAACCATCTCTTGTTTCTAATTTCTTACAGATTGATCCCCGACATAGATATGGTCACAACTTGCACATGTATTATGATGTCTGGTTCTCGAGTGAAAGCACCCAACCTTTCTTCTACTGGTAATTACTAATTACTCTATAATATTCTTTAATTCAGCAGCCTTTCAAAATTTTCTTACAGCATTCTAATTAAAGACTTCCATTGTCTTATTCTCTGATTTCAAAAGGCTGGATGTTGGAGATGGGAAAGAAGTAAATCTGGACGCATGTCCGAGGAAGAAACTTCAACAGCAATGCATCACATATCTTGGACATGTAGGGTTTAATTAATTAATAATTAATACAGCTCGATATATACGATGATTGTCCGTTCCAATAATGTCGTTTAAATAATGGATTTGCAGAAAGAAAGGGAGGAATATGAGGTTATAATTGAGAAGGGGCGGCTGGTCTATAGGCAGAGTGGGTCACCTGTGGATACGACCGGTGAATATAAGTGGATATTTGTGCTTAGCACAAGTAGAGCCTTGTATGTTGGTCAAAAGAGAAAGGGCAAGTTTCAACATTCGAGTTTTCTCGCCGGCGGCGCCACCACGGCTGCCGGAAGATTAGTTGCTCGTGACGGAGTTCTCGAGGTACAGATTTACTTCATGTATGCATGCATTTAATGTTATGTACTAATTGGTTTCGTCATCTTATTTATGGTTTAATGTTATTTTGCTATTTTTTTTTTCAGGCTATATGGCCTTACAGTGGACACTATCACCCAACGGAAGAGAATTTCATGGAATTCATTCACTTCCTTGAGGAAAACCATGTTAATCTCACAAATGTTAAGGTAAAATATCTCTTTGGCTTTTTTGGTCAAATTTTACCATCAGTCCCTGTACTTAAATGAAGTTTGATATTTAGTCTCTATACTTGAATAAATTTGCTCATGCTGCTTGTGTTATTTCGGTTACAGAGGTGCTCCATTGATGATGACAACTCGTACGAGCAAACTACAGACAAGGAATCCAAACCCGAATCATTACTCGGGGTGGGAGATACCCGAAAATCTGATGTCGACAACGAAGATGGAAGTTTTATGGGGGCAACAAGTACATCTAAAAGCAGAGATGATCATCACAAAGATGAACACATCAAGACCAATGGTGCAGGTGCCAATGCAGAAGCACCAACGTTCAACTTGGCCAAGAGACTGTCGTTTAAGTGGACGACTGGTAACGGACCCCGTATCGGGTGCGTTCGAGATTACCCGACCGAGCTACAATCGAAAGCACTCGAACAAGTTAACTTGTCGCCGAGGGTGGTTCCCGGCTCGGTGAAGTTGGGCCCGATTCCTTCACCACGACCCAGTCCAAGAATCCATCTTTCCCCTAGAATTTCAATCATGGGTCTACCAAGTCCAAGGCCCATAGCCACAGTGAGCTAAGCTTGTTCATTCATTTGTTTAGTTCATTGTTTGTAGTTAATTAATTTGATTTTTTTTACAACTAGAGTTTATTCAGCCAGGCAATTTGTTCATTCTACTTCTAGCTATAGCTAAAAGGTTTTCTTTTTCTATTTCAATCTACATTGTAGTTTTATAGCTAAATTTAAATAAATACACATATATTTTAAATTATTTTTATGTGCACTATTCTAAACTGGTTTGTCCTCCAAAGAAACTAAATCATAGTAAGAAAAAATTAAAAATTAAAATTAAAATAAATTTTGCTCATTGTGTTAATGGGAAAAAAATTTACATGCTATTTTGAGAGAAAGATATTTTGAATCACGTTTTAAAATTTTTAGATTCGTCACTGCTCTTAATGAACGAATGACAATGGCATAACAATGAAAGAAAAGAGATTGGTTCCCACACACATCTTTTAATTTTTCTTTCATCTTCCATTCGAAGTATACAACAATTACTTACGACACTTTACACGACACTTGACATAATAATCTAAACTTAAATAAATCATAGTAAGAAATTCAAGTTTAATATGATTTAAATTTAAAATAATGCAGAAACTTAAATTTGGATTGTTCTCATTGAACATTAAGGATTCAAATGTGTCAAAGATCCTTGTACCATTTCAAATTTAAAATGCATTCTACATACTAATTTTGATTTGAAAATTTTAGTCTTTCCTTAATTTCTGTTTGGTTTCACAGTTAAATATTGCCATGATAGCTATAAAGAAGGTAAAATAATTTTTTAGTCTTTTATATTCATAACTTTTATTAATTAGATGTATGATCTCTATTTATAAATATAAAATATATTTTATAACCAACCATTTATCTCTTAACGAAAATAACGACGAAAACTCATTGCTGCTACCAAAAGAAAATATAATTAGGACATATATTTAAATCAAATTTATTGGGCTTAAACCAAGTCAACCCATGGATTAACAAAAGGAGGGTCCAAATGAAGGTTGTCACGTGATTCTTTGTGAAAATGGGAACGAAGCATATAACAGCAATAAATTCAGCTTCTGCAGAAACAAAGCAGATGAAGATGGGAAAGTTAGGGTGTAAACGAACCGAGTCGAGCTCGACTAATGTTAAGTTCGACTCAATTTGTTAAAATTTTAAATTGAGTTCGAGCAATTTTTAACGAGTTTAAATTCGAGTCGAGCTCGAGCTTGATTCGAGCTCAATCGAATCAAGTTTTGACAAATCTTTGACCGTGTTGGACTCGAGTAGCTCGCGATCTATCACGTCTCATTTAAAGGGCAGATTTGGGGCAAAAACCCCTTTTTAATAAATATATAGGTTTTTGGCTCCCTCCAACTTTTATTTGGGAAAATGACCCCCAAACTTGCCACGTCGTCTAACCTCGCGTTCTGTGGGAAGCGAGGTTTGATATCGCGTTCTGCAAAACGCGAGTTCTGTCTACGTGGCCTCGTTGTTTAGGGTAAGAGTTTTTCAGAATCTCGCGTTGTGTAGAACGCGAGGTCCCGAGAATTTGAAAGGGCGGCTGAATATATCGCACAGACCTCGCGTTCTGCAGGATGCGAGTTCTGTGCAAACCGGGGTTGAAGAACTAGGAAAAACAAGCGTGGGTAGGCCTGCTCGAGCCCAATTCCGGGCTTGTAAATATTATATTTTTAGCGAACATCGAGTTTGGGGTCGTAGTACTAGAAATTCTCTATCGTATGACACCAACAAGGTCAATTTTCGTCCATTCTAAAATGGTGTAAAATAGCTTCCAAAACCCTATGCTATCATCCTTTTTTGAATGAAGTTGACTTTGAAGAACAATTGAGAATTTCGGTTCAGTAATCGCATAAAAGTAATTAAAACTGAAATTAAATAAACATTTAAAATTTTAATTATAATAGATAAACAAAATTAAAATACGGTATTAAAAAAAACAAATGTCTGGAATAAAATATTAGAAACATAAGTACATATCCATTAAAAAAAGACTAAAGATGCCTATGTCCACCCGTTCCACAGTCGGGTGGACGACGATCCCGATCTGGATTCCTTCGAACACCATGTGCTGGGCCCTGGTCCTCATCATCATCATCATCGCCTGCGATACGCGGACATCTGTTGGGCCCGTGAGGGGAGTAAAACAAGCTACCCGGCGGCGTTTGCTCCACAATGCTATAGTCAAACTGAGATGCCAACGGTGGAATATCGATCAGCGGAAGACCACTCGTCGGCATATGGGGACGGCAAGCATCAGAGAAGCCGAACTCGGGTGGAGGCCTCATATGCTGGAAACTCGAAGGACCGCTAAAATTCTGAAATGCTGTGACAAAAGATGAGGCCCTGCAGTGTCAGTTCGCGGTCTCGGACCGCGCTGCCTCGACTGGCTCTGGCTCGCTCGACGTGTGGCGCGTGGGCGGTTTTGGGGAAGCTCTTACTCGCGCTCATCGTCAGTAAGGATATACTGCTTCCCATTGACCCCATACCACTGAAAGTAATCGAAAGTGACCGAATCGACCCAATCTATAATAGGTCAGAGAAGGGGTAGGCGGCGGGCAAATCGATTATCCCAAAGCTCTATCCAGTCAGCGTGGTAAATGGCCCAATCAATCTCTGTCTTCCCTTGGCGCGTCAGATGGTGGAATTTGTCCATATTTTGTGGAATGAGGAGCGGAATATTTTGGACGTACCTGAACTGTCGGAGAACCCTATCCGTAGGATGGCACACGAGAATTTCATAGTTGATCAGCGGCACTAGGGAAAGCCATACTTGGTACTCACGCAAAATCTCGGGTGGAGTAATCTGCTGAATATCCACTGAAGCGTAGGGCCTCCACACGAACTAAAAAAATGATAACGTTTCTAACGGTTATATAAAATATTATTGGAAAAAATAGTATGAAAAAATTCAAATTAATTTTCGAATTACCTGGTCGTGCCTCAACTTATCCAAAACAAGCATATATTCTCTTTGGTTTTTCGGTAGGCCGTGGTGGGTCAGTGTTTCGCTCCACCTATCAGTAATGGAAAATAAAAACAATTCGTTAAATAAAATAATTTAAAAATAAAATAAATATAATAGATTACATAGTACCTCCGTAGAAGCGGAAATGAATAGGCGGCAGGCTGTCTAGGCTGCGGGCTTAAAAAAGGCATTTGAAACCAAGCACAAGACTGAAGGAGTAAACAACATCCTCCAATTGCTGCTCTAGAATGGTCGACGTTTCTGCAGGAGCTCTCTGAAAAGAAACGCCAAGACAGTTGTTCCCCAACATTTTCCTCTAGCTTCATCGAAATTAGTAAGAATAAGAAGCCACATCACGTGCACCTTGGTGCGGGATTTGTCTGGCATTAATATCCCGCCGATAATGCGCAAGATGTGAGCACGCGCAAACCGCTGTGAAAATAATAAAAAAAACAAAATTTAATAGTAAGGAAAAATCAAGAAATATGGATATTTTATTAAATAAATATTTAATAAAGGCATCCTAATTTTCAAAAAAAATATTTGTAACTCCATCCTAAATTTAATAAAGGCATCTTAAATATTTAATAAAGGCATCTTAATTTTCAAATAAATATTTGTAACTTCATCATAAATTTAATAAAGGCATCCTAATTTTAAAATAAATATTTGTAACTTCATCCTAAATTTAATAAAGACATCCTAAATATTTAATAAAGGCATCCTAATATTTAATAAATGAAATATATTAAAAATATATAAAATAGTGAAAAATCGGAAAAAAAAATACCTGGAGTGTAACTTCATCCGCATTGAGTGGAGGGTTTTCAAATTCAGCCTCCAAATAAGATAGTTCTATTTCCCCACCGTCCCAAACATCCTCTGGGGCTGCACTCCCATTTGTTCAGCAAATACAGTTGGCCAATGCCCCAACGCTACACCCGTAATAAGGTTGTCGTCTGTAGGCAACCCTAGATGATAGGCAACATCCTCCAGCGTTATTGTTGCCTTACCTATCGGGAAATAAAAAGTGTACGTCTCTGGCCTCCACCGTTCTATTAGGGCGTTAATCAACGATGGGTTACACTTCACCCCCTATGATCCTCGCTACGTGACCAAACCAGCTCGCTCAATCCACGTCATAACAGCAGGATCAGGTGCGTTGTTGATACGGTTAAGGTAACAAGTTAATCGACGTTCGTATCCCTTCAAAAATAAAAATAAAAACAAAAAATAAAATTGTTGGCAAAATACGTGTAAAATTAAAAAATAAAAAAGGAAAAAAATAATACCTCTTCCGTTGATCTGAAATAGTGACAGCAGTGATTCACGTCGTTGCGTACTAAGCCTGCCATTGTATCGAATGAAAACTAGGTAAGTATAGTGTAAAAATCAAAAGAACTCGTGTTATGTGGTTGTTATGGGGATATGGCCACCAATTTATAGATGAGCTCGCGTCCTTTTAGAAGCGATGTTAATGAACCTCGCGTTCTAGGAAATGCGATATTCCAAAGACCTCGCGTTCCACAGGACGCGAGGTTCACTGAAAAAATGCGTCACGGAACAGACGCGTGAACTGAACGGGCAGAAGTAACCTCGCGTTTTGTAGGACGCGAGTTTCCAAAGAACTCGCTTTCTACAGGACGCGAGGTCGTGAGTTTTTTAAAAGAAGACTTCCAAGGCGGGAAAGTCATTTAATACCATATTAAATAAATATTTATTATTATTATTATTATTATTAAATAATAAATAAGTAATGTTATCCAAAATTGATTAGAAATAATTTAATATCCTATTAATTATATATATTTACTATTATTATTATTATTATTATTATTATTATTATTATTATTATTATTATTATTATTATTATTATTATTATTATTATTATTATTACTACGTAAATAAATAATGTTATAATAAATTTATTAGCAATAATAATACTAATTTATATTACGATTAAAATATTGTTATAAATATAGTGTAAGTAAATAATGTTATAAATATTATGATTTATTAAAAATAATAATAATTTTTTATAATTGAACAAATTTGAGTATTTCATAACAATTGAATTTATAAAATCGTAGTTACACCGAACCCACGATGAAAAAATTACGCATAATAAACTCAAGGGGACGTATATATGCAACTACAAATAACAACATATCGCAATAGTCGGGAAATTAGTTTGAAAAAAAACTTCTCAAATACGCGATATGTTGCCATTAGTAGCTGCAATCGAAAATTGATGACGTGGATATGGTGATGTATATATGCAACTACAAATAACAACATATCGCAATAGTCGGGAAATTAGTTTGAAAAAAAACTTCCCAAATACGTGATATGTTGCCATTAGTAGCTGCAATCGAAAATTGCTGGCGTGGATATGCTGACGTATATATGCAACTATAAATAACAACATATCACAACATTCGGGAAATTAGTTTAAAAATAAACTTTCCAGATACACGATATGATGCTATTAGTAGTTGCGATAAAAAAATTTTAAAATTGATGGGTGGGTGGTCCTTGCCTCCCCAGGAGTTTGCTATTTATAGATGGAGGTGGATATGCTGACGTGGCAAACTCGCGTTTTGTAGGACGTGAGGTCTTTTGAAACTCGCGTTATACAGAACGCGAGTTCACTGTGACGTCAGATTTCTATCAAAATCGCTTTATTCAGAAAGCGATGTTGGTCTATATAATTGCTCGCCGATGGATTTTCGTAACCAGCGAAGTTGTTTCATGATTTCGTGTTATGCTGCGTTTTTAAAGTTTGTGTTCTTATGTATTTTCTGTTCGTTCATGATAGTTGGAGTTCTGTCATGATTTTGTGTTCCGCTGGGTTCAAACCCCCGTATGATACGTTGATTGAATAATACTTACCGACATATCACAATATTCGGGAGCTTGTGGGCGGCTACCATTTACCGCCAAGTAGTGCCTTGAGAGTTTCCATTAAAACTTTCGAGGCACTTCTTGGGGACTCTTTTCTTAAGTTCGCAGCTTGCCCGCACAATCTGCAAAAAGTCAAGACTAAAAGAAGCGAGTGCGGATTCAGATCGACTATACTGCCGAAGCAGCCCTATTTTGCGAATGTGGTCGGTGGCGATTACATTTGCTAATGTGGGTCAAAGCTGCTACCATTTCAGAAGAAATCTGATTAGCGCGCTCTGCTTCTTTCAGTCGGGACTTTTTGCAGATAATGTATCGACCATTTGACATGCAGATGCAACCCTATTTTGCTAAGGAAGACTTGTTGAAAGTTTTGTTAAATGAAAGTTTGTCCTTCGAATTATCTATAGGAAGACTTGTTGAAGTTTTGTTAAATGAAATGTGAATTAAATGTTTCATTCGAATTAAATTTACTTATGTGGTGTTTTTCCTTTACTATAAATACCGAACAATTCCACCATCATTTACTCATTCATGTTTCTCCCAAAAACATCAAGCTAGGTTAGTGAACGCGTTAAATGACTCAAACGGAACGAATGTTGCGACCTCGCGTTACATGACTCGAACAAATTACATTACTAGTCTCCAATTGTCTGAAATATTCAAACATGTATTCAATTATTCAAACATAACACGTGTATAAAAGTGACCTCGCGTTCTATAGAACGCGTGGTCTCAAGGAACTCGCGTTATACAGAACGCGAGTTCACTGTGATTTCTGTGGATATCGCTTCTTTCAGAAAGCGAGGTTGATCTATATATTTGCATGCCGATTGATTTTCGTAACCAGTGAAGTTGTTTCATGATTTCATGTTTTGCTGGGTTTTTGAAGTTGGAATTTTTATGTATTTTCTGTTCGTTCATGGTAGTTGGAGTTCTGTCATGATTTTGTGTTCCGCTGGGTTCAGACCCCCGCATGATACGTTGATTGAAGAATACTTACCGATATATCGCAATATTCGGGAGCTTGTGGGCGGCTGCCATTTACCGTAAAGAAGTGCCTTGAGAGTTTCCAGTAAAACTTTCGAGGCACTTCTTGGGGACTCTTTTCTAAAGTTCGCAGCTTGCCCGCACAATCTGCAAAAAGTCTAGAGTCAAAGAAGCGAGGGCGGATTTAGATCGACCATATTACCGATGCAGCCCTATTTTGCGAATGCGACCGGTGCCGATTACATTTGCTAATGTGGATCAAAGCTGCTACCATTTCAGAAGAAATCTGATTATCGCGCTCTACTTCTTTCACTCGGGACTTTTTGTAGATAATGTATCGACCGATTGACATGCAGATGCAACCCTATTTTGCTAAGGAAGACTTGTTGAAAGTTTTGTTAAATGAAAGTTTGTCCTTTGAATTACCTATAGGAAGACTTGTTGAAAGTTTTGTTAAATTGAAATTTTTGTTAAATGAAATGTGAATTAAATGTTTCATTTGAATTAAATTTACTTATGTGGTGTTTTTCTTTTACTATAAATACCGAACAATTCCACCATCATTCACTCATTCATGTTTCTCCCAAAAAAACCCAACGCAAATCTTTCTCAGAGTCTAATTCTGCTATAGAAATACCAAGCTGGAGTCGGGCGAATTTCGACTTCGATCCGAATTCCAACGTTGATAGCCCGACCGCAAGTCTACAACATGATTTTAACCTACTGTGCCAAGACAACGAGTTTGGTGCATCGTCATCTGCTGTGCCAAGACATTCGTGCGTAGCTAGTATCGGGTTCGACCTGAACCAACCCCAAGCGATGAATTCAATACACCAACAAATACAACATACAATCCATACAATCTGTATAGTTTTGGAGGGGAGGGAGCGTCGTCTACTTACGTTGCGCACGACCATGAAGCATCATATGGCCGACACTCAATGTATGTCCCTGGCACGGACTACGTTCAACCATCTATGGGGAGACATTCTTCTTTTGGAGGGGAGGGAGCGTCGTCTTCTTACGCTATGCACGACCATGAACACATTGAACCCCTTCAATGATTCCTCATATGGACGACACTCAATGTATGTCCCTAGCACGGAGTACGTTCAACCATTTATGGTGAGACATTCTTCTTATGGTGCTCTTGATTTTGGTCTTGGAAATGCGGTTCGTGAGTGATCTCGTGAGATGTCTCGCGATCGTCGACCATCATCCTCGCCTCCAAGGGTAGCGATCAACGAAGCTGTACTATACCAGCTCTCGGAGGATGCTTCTGACGAAGAATATTTAGAGAACCCAGGCCCGACGGAGACAAGCTGGGGTCATTCTATGATAAATCAGAAGACTTGACAGTTCCACCATAAGACTTGACCGTTCCACCACCATATTTCGACGAACAGCCGACAGCCACCAACTTTCCTGTATCAGCAACACCAATTTCTATGTACCAGCCACCATCCCACTTTACAACGGTTGATATGGATGCCATGGACGTCCCTGAATTTTCGCATGACCAAACAATAGACGGCAGACTCAACCATTCTGATGGTGAACTGAGAATTGGTATGACGTTCTTGACAAAGGAAATTGTAGTGGCCGCAGTTAAGCAGTACAACATTCGTCAGGCTGTTGAGACGATAGTGAATAAAACCCAAGCCAAATACTACAAGGCGCACTGCACCCAAAAAGATCATGGCTGTAAATGGAAAATCCGTATATCACAATTGAAGAAGACAGGCGACCGTTGGAAAATAACAAAACTTGAAGGGCCCCATACATGCACCGTTGCTAGCCTCAGCCAGGATCACAAGAACCTCGATACAAAGTACCTCGCCGACATCTTTATGCCACTGGTGAGAGAAAATTCCAAAGTGTTGGTCCCCACATGTCAGGTTGTAGCTAAAAGTGTCACCGACTACCGTCCTGAATATTAAAAAGAATGGTATGTAAAGAGGCAGATCGTATTTGAACTATTTGGTCGATGGGAGGAATCTTACAAAGATTTGCGCCCGTGGCTAAATCTGCTGCAGAAACATATCCCCGGAATGGTTGTCAAACTTGATACGGTTCCGGCATACGAAAATGATCGTGTCGTTCGAGGTGTTTGTCAATTCCACCGGTTATTTTGGACTTTCCCCCAGTGCATCAACGCATTCAAGTACTGCAAACCGATGGTCCAAATCGACGATACATGGTTTTACGGAAGATATACACAGACCCTACTTCTAGCTATTGCACAAAACGACAATCGAAAATGCGTTCTTGTTGCATTCACAATCGTTCAGAAGGAGGATTTGGAGTATTGAATGTTCTTCCTTCAGAACCTACGAAAATATGTCCTTGATCCTGTAATACGAGCAAAGGAAGGAGGGGTATGTGTTATTTTTTTACAGAGGCACAACGCTCTTGTGGGCGCTAGAACATTTGGGTCAGTATTGGCAGCCTCCATACATTTACCACCGTTTTTGCTTGCGGCACATAGCCACAAACTACCTGCAGCAATTTAAGAACAGTGATGAACGTGAAATGGTGCTCACAATGGGTACGTCCTTTATGTCATTTTCATTTACTATATTACTTGTTGCTCGCTTTCATTTACGACCTTTTGCATGTGTTTTTCACCCATAACTATTCAACTGTCATCCCGTAGGCAACTCACACTACAAACAAGAGGTGGATGAGGTGCTCGAGGAACTGAGAGCGAGAAACAAAGATGGCGCAAAATACCTTGAAAAAATCCCGAGGGAAAAATGGCTTCGATCGTATGCGAGGGTAAACGATATGGTCACATGACAACGAACTTGGCTGAGGCAGTGAACTCATCACTGAAGGGAGTGCGGCAGTTGCCTATCACTTCTATTGTCAAAGCGACCTACTATCGTTTGGCTACCCTATTTGCAACCTTGGGAAGGCAAGCAACTGAGTACGTGGCAGGTGGACACATAGTCCACCTGGATTTCCGCACAAAACTGCATACTCAATTAGGCCAATCAAGATAGATGACTGCAACTCTCTTCTCGCGAGAAGGACACAAGTTTCGTGTTTCAAAATTTTCTAGGCGGTTGGAAGGCATTCAGCACAACACATACGTGGTAGATCTGAAGGCAAGAACTTACGAGTGTGGAATTTTCCAAACATTCAAATACTCGTGCGCACACGCCACTACTGCTTGCACAAATCAACGGATACAATACATGCATCTGGTTGATCCGATATACTTACTCAAAACGGTGTTTAAGGTTTACAAAAAAGAGTTTCCTCCAATCGGAAATGAGGTTGATCCAAATGTCGTGGACACTGAACCGACCATACGCCTATATCCAGAACTACTAAGAGCCAATAGACGTCCACGGTCTACACGAATACACTGTGCCGAGGATATGGTCGAACATCGAGAAAAAACCAGACAAAAGAAGCATTGTAGTGTATGTAAAAATCCTGGACACACAAAGACTATGTGTCCTAATCGCTCAGCCCCTCGTCTTAATTAATTCTTTGTAATTTGTTTATGCGAGTTCGCCCATAACAATCGAATCAATAAAATCAGTCTAATTCGTTTTATACAGTAGGTCATCTTATATTTTCAATCATTCAAAAAAAATATGTTATGATAGCGTTTTCGAAGCGAATTTAAGTCAGTGTAGAATGGACGGAAATTAACCGTGTTGGTGTCATACGATTGAGAATTTCCAGTACTACGACCCCAAACTCGATGTTAGCTAAAAATTTACACTTTATACGTGTGAAATTTTGCTCGAACATGCCTATCGACATTTGTTCAAAGGCAACTTCATTCAAAAAAGGATGATAACATAGGGTTTTGGAAGCCATTTTACACCATTTTAGAATGGACGAAAATTGAGCTTGTTGGTGTCATACGATAGAGAATTTCCAGTACTACGACCCCAAACTCGATGTTCGCTAAAAATATAATATTTACAAGCCCGGAATTGGGCTCGAACAGGCCTACCCACACTTGTTTTTCCTAGTTCTTCAACCTCGGTTTGCACAAAACTCACGTCCTGCAGAACGCGAGGTCTGCGCGATATATTCAGCCGCTCTTTCAAATTCTCGGGGACTTCGCGTTATGCACAACGCGAGATTCTAAAAAACCGTTAACCCAAACAACGAGGCCACGTAGACAGAACTCGCGTTATGCAGAACGCGATATCTAACCTCGCTTCCCACAAAACGCGAGGTTAAACGACGTGGCAAGTTTGGGGGTCATTTTCCTAAATAAAAGTTGGAGGGAGCCAAAAACCTATATATTTATTAAAAATGGGTTTTTGCCCCAAATCTGCCCATTTAAAGCCTTATTGGGGAAAAAACTTTGATATACAAGTTGTGTAAACCCAAGCTTGTTAATTTTTAGGTTTAGGGTGTTAGTTCAAGGTTTAGGAGGTTTAGATTGTCGGGTCTAACATTTAGGATTTAGGGTTTAGGATTTATGTTTAGAATTTATGTTTTGGGTTTTAAATTTATGAATTTAGATTTTAAATTTAAAAAAATAAAAAAAATAAAAAATTATATTTTGGAGTAGTTCACGAATTTTTTGAATCAGACATCAAGTAGCACAGCTAGATTCGTTAAGAACTCTAGTTGAGTATAATTGAATTAAACTTTAACCGAATAAAACTCTAATAACTTACTATCTATCTCATCTCATGTAATTTACGGTGCTATTCCAACCCTAGTGGAAGCCAGGTTTCATACATCACTCTCACAGTGATTCATCAAATCATAATTCCAAAAAGTAGTAGTAAAATTGATTTATCCCAAAAGTGGCATTCTTAATAATACCAAAACCATTCATTTCTCTTCAAATCTGATTAGGACAGACAGGGTCCCGGTCTCCTAAACAACCTCGAAGGTCAAAATGTAGGCAGACAAAGCAACCAAACCCTTTGTCACCTACCTGCTCATTGTCAGTTTAGCCATGGCCAGTAGCAGTAGCAGCTTCAGTTTCTTCCTTTTTCGTTTTTTCTACCTGACTTCTCTTGTCATTGCTGTCGGTCTTAGCTGTGTTTTCTCTGCTGAGTCATCACAACATAGTACCACGGTTCTAGATCATAGGAGTAACATTTACTACTACCTTTTGTTTTTGCATTTTTGGTTAGGGTTTATGTTCGAACAACCTGGTAATCTCGAATGCCATAATCCCTGCAGAATCTGCTTGAGTGCTTGTGGAACAACGCCCTTCTTCTTCCCTTTTTTAAGTACTTTGCATGATCAGTGCTGACATTAAGAGATGAGAAGATAGTTGACTGATCTCTGAATAAATGAAGAGGAGGCCTTTGGCAAAGCCATCGCTTTATTGCCTTTCCCTGTACGAGTAATATGGAGTACTCTATGATGGATTGATATAAATACGGATACGGGGACGAGAAACAGTTCTTTTCAAAATTATAGGTATGAGTACCGCAAAGGTACGGTAAAAATATAAAAGAAATTTTTATTTTTATTTTAAAAAATGTAAAATAAAAAGTTGTGTGAGCATAACATGATACATAATTCGATTTTAGATTGAAGCATCGTACTTATATGGTATGAAATTAGGATGAAAATCATCTACCTCTAACTATGCCTCCATTAGTATCTTTATTTTAAAATAATGTGTTTAGAGTTTAGGGTTTAGAGTTTAAGGTTAGGGCTTAGGGTTAGGGTGTAAGGAATTATGTGCATTGTATATTTTTTTAAGATTTAGGATTTAAGATGTGAAAAATAGGGTTAAGATTTAAAATTTAATTTTAAGTGTTTTTTAATATGAGGTATATAAGAAGATATGAAATAGGAAATTTTTACTCATGAAATTATACCGAGAAACGAGGCTTTTTAGTCTCCTGTGATGCAGCCTAACGAAGGGTCTTTCCAAGTTTCTATAGGACTGCCCGCCCAGCGTTAGGTTATTAAGGCTATCCCTGTTTGTGCCACTTTGCATCCCTATGTGAAATTTAGTACACAAATTATATTTTGAAGAAATGATTTTCTTCTGTTTATATACGCATCATTTTATGTTAAAGATGTAAATGTTAAAAGATTGTATTAAAATTTTAAAGAAACTAAATTATAATATTTTAAGATGTAAAATTAAATAATTAATTAAAATACAAATAAAATACTTAAATTTTACAAAAGTTTAAAATTTTGATGTAACAATCTTAACACCCATCAGTTCAGTGAGGGAACCATATAGAGTGTGGGAGGGGCACAAATATTTTAGTATAATTATATTTTTAGTCTCTTTTAGTTTAAATATTAATTAAATAAGATTTTTGCCCTTCTCAATTTTTAAATTTAAAAGCTTAATAGACTTCTGTCCCTCCCAATTTTTAAACTTAAAGGCTTAATAGACTTTTGTCCCTTCCAACATTGATTTTTAACTCCGTCCTTGCTTCAGCTCGAACCAACTATATTCAATTTATTAATTAATTAGTCTAGATAAAAAGAAATCTGACATCACATTCTACTATTTGTTGGTGTATTTTAATAATGTCAGAATTCGAACTTTTAATTTTTTTTTTTCGTATTCCAATATTTGTTGATGTATTTTAAATCCTTATCGGTGCCTATAACAAGTTTCTTTTAAATATTTGCCTATAACAAGTTTCTTTTAAATATTTAAAATATTTGCAGGACTTTCAGAATTAAGAATCCAACAAATCTAGCTGCTCTACTGTGTCTGTCTGACGCTTATTAAAAAAAAATACTCGGTAGGAGTACGGATTCGTGAAAATAAAAATGTTAGACAATGTGGGGGAAATCTACCTTCCAATCTGTTTGATTAGTGTTATATTTTTTATTATTTTTAGTGTTATATTCCGATAAAAAATTTCGAGACTCGAAAATAAAATTCAACTAAAAAATATTAAAATATATATTTTTAATTTAAAATTTTAATTTTTTATAATATTTTCGATTAGTGTATACCCTAATCTAACCTGCTACATTTTAAACAAATCATGGTGTTGTGTTCTTCTCTCCAAATCATTTTCTCTCTCGATTCCAGCTGACTCAAACAACCTCTTTCTTTCTCTCCCTGGAATAAACATAATCACGTACCAGACGTAATCATTTTCATGGACTGGATTTGTCTTTCTTTGTTTCTTCATTTTCTTCCAATGGAAAAACATGGAAATTTTTGGTGTAAAATCTTTTGGGCTACTTACTGTAACAGACGTAATTACGTACCAGTAGTTTCAAATTCATGTGCTCAGTTTTATGGATGGCTGAATTACGGAGGAGTTGTGGAAATAAATTAGGAAAATGTTCATCATTGGAAATTATTTAATGTTTTCGATAAAAACAAACTAGTAATAGGTGTGAACAAAACTCGATTCGAAAAAATTGAATTATTCGACTTGAGCTGAAAAATATCAACTCATTTTAGCTCGACTCGAAAAATATTTCAAATAAAATTTAAGTTATAAAATGAAAATTCTAATAACTCAAAATTTTTAATAATTAGTTGATAATTTTTATATTGGAGTCGAGTCTGATATATTATCTATATTACATATGAAAATATAAAGAAATATATGTATGTTATATACGCATATTCAAAGCTGGAGTAAAACTAGTCATTATGTACACTGTCAAGCCCGAAGTATATGCATATAAAAATATATATGTACACCGTCCAACCTAAAATATATGCATATAAAAATATAAATATACATTGCTGCGTATATGTATATAAAAATATACATGAAGAAATAGATATTTATAATTAAATTTGTATAGAAACTTTTTGATAAAAAAATTGTACAAATTCAAAAACTCTACTCGGTTCAATTAGACTCAAATTTTATACACTCAATTCGAAAATATTTTAAACAAAATTTGAATCATGAAATAAAACTTACAAACTTGAATAACTCAAAATTTTTAACTCAACTCGATCTGATCGAAGACCCAACCTATCTAGTATTTACTAAATTCGTTTCTAAAGCTCGTTTTCTTTCGTGTTTAATTTCTTTTGGCAACCCAAAATCTGCTGATGCTAGTGGCCGTTGGCCTAGTCACAAGGAGCAAGAAGCCTAACCCAAGTCAAGGTCGAAAAGGGAGAAAAACAAAATATTGCAAGCACCTAATCCAATTTTATAAGAATTTATCATACAAAAGAGTTGGATTAACAATTTAAATTAAATTAGAAATCATTATAGTGAAGACTTAACAACCAGACCTAATCCAATTTAGAATGTTACACACCGAGAGAGGGGAGTTAAGTTGATTAGACACAATAGAACAACACAATAAGTTCAGTGACCTAATTATTTTACAAAACGAATAAAAACAGCAGACCTGAAAATAACATTTAGTCAGCTTAACAACCAGAGAGAAATTACAAATAGTTTTTAGACTCAAAAAACAATCCCCTCATTGATACAAGAGTAAAAAGGAGCAAATCAAATGAGAATCAAAGATTAACTATTGGTGAAGAAGAAGTCAAGGAAATAAGCATTAGAACACACAAGAGCGTCTACTGTAAACTGTGATTACACACCTATCTTGGGGATTGATCAAATCAAGCACCGGCTTCATATGATTTCCTGCAAAACATCAAAACTAAATTGGCAAATTATGACCCAGAGGAGCATTTGAATGACACGAGAATACCAATTGGGTCTCTGCTCATCTGAGTGTCAAATACCAAGAATGGAAAAACAGATGACCAACATTTTAAAGCTCGAAGACAGATTTAGATCAGAACGAGACAAAAGGATAATGACACAATGTTCATCCCCTTCCCCGTTGAGTTCGGGTTTGGATCTCTCTTTCCCTTAATATGCTTCTTCGTCCCAGTTTGTAGCATTCCTTTGATTCGAATCTTTATCGGGTTTGGGTCATCGTCCTGAGCTCCGAGCTGCTCTCCCTTTGGTTCACTTCACTCACAATCCCGGAGCTTCAACGAGAGAAATGAGAAAAGGTAGAGTTGAAGCTGTAAAACAGCGCCGTTTCATATCATGGGGCATGAACCCAAGATGCTTTTAAGCTCTTTAGGTTAAAAAGAAGAAGAAAGGAAACGGTCTGGATGAGGTAGTTAATTCAAAGGTGAAATTTCGTAGAAGGGCCCTCTACCGTACGTTGTTGGTGGATTTGATCTCTCATTCTCGTTTGATAATAATATCTACTTTTTAATTTTCGGTATCTGATTTGAATTAATTGGTCAATGAATTTTGATATAACTGTTTATACCAAAAAAATCATTTTAGTTGTTTTGTTGCATACTTATGAATATATATATATATTGTTCAAGTATCAAAATTATTTGACGTAATAAATAAAGAAAATTGTCTTTTATAATACTTGATCCTTATTAATTTAAGAACGAATCAAATGTCAATGAATATATTAAAGATAGAGGTGGCAAACGGGCCAATCGGTTCGAGTTCAGTTCGGTCATTTTAGTTTCGGTTATTTCGGGTCTGCTATCGTTCGGTTCAAATTCGGTTTGCTTCATTCTATTGTACTTCAGATCATTTCGGTTTGATTGATTTTCGATTCGGATCAATTTTAATTAAGTTTTTAAAACCATATATATGGCTTTATAAAGTCAATATATCTTACTTTTTGGTGACTTGTACAATTATTCATATCTCATCTTTCGGTTCGGGTCCCTTTCGGTTCGATCTATTCAATTCGGGTCTGTTCGGTTCAGGTCTATCGATTCGAATCTATTTCGGTTCAAGTAAAAATCAGTTCGATTTCGAGTTTCGATTCAAATTTCGGGCTCAGTTCGAGTAAATCAGTTCGAATTTCAAGTCTCAAATCAAATTTATCAGGTCTAACTAAAAACACTCCTCTTTTTTCTCTCATAATCTCCTTCCCTTAGGTAAGATTAAAATTATAATAAAAATTTATAAAAAAATATTAAAAACTAAATCACTTTCAAGATAACGAAAAAATATCAAGATTGAAATAAATATTTTGAAAATTAAACATTAGAAATCATCAAATTGTTTTGGAAAAGAAAAACAAATTATAATAGAAAAGAGTAAACTTGATGGAAATGCATAGTACAGAGACTTTCTTTTAATTTGACCTAACAAAAATACGTTGTTTTCTTCATTGTCAGTGTCGCCATTCACCAAGATCAAAGAGTATCGGCATCTTCAAAGCCGCCGTCTTGGAGAAAACCCTAAAGATTCCCCCTTTGCTTTAAAAAATCCGAGAAAAGAACATTATTAATAATAATCTCTCTAATTATTTGGCTTTGGAGATCTGATTTTACATTTTCCTCTTCTCAAATCTTCCATTTTTCTCCCCACATCCCCTCGATTCAAAATCAGCTAAAGTTTTGTTCTTTGAAACCGGGTAAGTTATGGGTTTCTCGTAATCATTTCAGCTTAATCTCGCAGATCTGTTTTTCTCATTATATTGCAATTCTTTTGTGAATGTTTTTGCTATCAGTTTATTTGATTGTAATATTCTGAATTGATTTAGAGCTAATGTTTTTTTGTTAGTTGCTCTGTTTTTAACTTGATTTTCGTTTCATTTTTTCTATAAATTCAGGTATTTTAGAAAATAGCCGAGACATTCAAATAATCTTCTGGGTATATTAGAAATTTGCTGAGTTTAATTGATTCCCAAAAATGACTGATAGCAATTCACCACCTGGATCTCCCAAAGTAAGCCCAGATCATAATTCTGAGGCTAACCCATTGCCCCAAGATGATAGCTCACTCGAAAACATAGTTCGAAGGTTTCAGGATTCCATGTCCTTACCAAAGAGACACAAGTTTTGGGAAAGTCAGCCTGTTGGTCAGTTTAAGGATGTTGGGGACACAAGTTTACCTGAAGGGCCGATCGAGCAGCCGACCCCATTGTCTGAAGTCAAACAGGAACCTTATAACCTTCCGAGTCAGTACGAATGGACGACGTGCGATATGGATTCTGAAGAGACTTGTAATGAGGTTTACAATCTTTTAAAGAACAATTATGTCGAGGATGATGAGAATATGTTTAGGTTCAATTATTCCAAGGAGTTTCTCAGTTGGGCTTTGCGTCCTCCTGGCTATTACAAGAGCTGGCATATTGGGGTCCGTGTCAAGACGTCGAAGAAGCTTGTTGCCTTTATTACCGGTGTCCCTGCGAGAATAAGGGTGCGTGATGAAGTTGTGAAGATGGCGGAGATCAATTTCTTATGTGTTCATAAGAAGCTGAGATCAAAGAGACTCGCACCGGTGATGATTAAGGAGGTTACTAGGAGAGTTCATTTGGAGAATATTTGGCAAGCGGCTTATACAGCCGGTGTTGTTCTTCCAACACCAATTACTACTTGCCAGTACTGGCATAGGTCGCTGAACCCCAAGAAGCTTATCGATGTTGGCTTTTCTAGGCTTGGGCCTAGGATGACGATGAGTCGAACCATTAAACTCTACAAGTTACCTGATCAACCAGTCACCCCTGGATTCAGAAAAATGGAGCTTCGTGATGTCCCTGCTGTCACTAGGTTGCTTAGACAATACTTAAGTCAGTTTGTTGTTTCGCCAGATTTTGACGAGAATGATGTGGAGCACTGGCTTCTTCCTACGGAGGGTGTCGTCGACAGTTACTTGGTCGAGAGCCCAAGGACGCATGACATAACTGACTTCTGCAGTTTCTACACTCTTCCCTCGTCCATTCTTGGCAACCAGAACTACTCGATATTGAAAGCTGCGTACTCTTACTACAATGTCTCCACCAAGACTCCACTGCTTCAGTTGATGAACGATGCGCTTATCGTTGCTAAGAAGAAGGATTTCGATGTTTTCAACGCACTGGATGTCATGCATAACGAGTCTTTCCTCAAAGAATTGAAATTTGGACCAGGTGACGGACAACTTCACTACTACCTGTACAATTATAGGATACAAAATGCGTTGAGAGCATCGGAGCTAGGTCTTGTACTCTTGTAGGTAGGTATGTTTCAGCTCTGGTCAATCAGTTGGTTCTAGATTGCATCATATTTCTTGTTCCGTTTGCAGTGTATGAAAGAGCAGCCTTTATTGCGGTGACTAATATTGTTGTATGGACACCAATAATGTTGGGATTATGCATGCGATTTGTTTCTCAGTTTTTACAATGCTCTCACTGTTTTGAACCGTCGAATCTACTTAGTGTCCTTGTTCACTTGATTAATTCATTTAAAGATTTCATTAGTTCATCTGGTAATCGAACTTTTGCACGGTCAACTCGATGCCAGATCCCATTGTTCATAGAAATAACGTAAAATCGGGGATGTTGAGCTTATTTCAGATGTGACCGACATCATCACCAAGACTCTATTCTTGTTGGTACTCTCTACTACATGGACTCTGCGTATCAGAGAAGCGGCACCATCAGACCAAGATCAGATATGTCCTTGCAATTACAACACTCCAGCTACTGAACGGACTTGTACCGGCAGTTGAAAACGCCATTAAGAATTGCTCCGTACCTGACATTCTAGATAGATTGGGCAGTAGCTGAGACAGAAGAATTAGCTCGAAGCTAAGATGAAGGGACAGACTTGATCTTGACAGTTGACACACAGGTTATACCAATTCTCAACACACTTGTCAATGTTGCAACTTCAAATCACACACTACACGGTGACATTATATTAAGCAGGTTGCATTCCATGCTTCTTTTTCAAGGAAGTTACAAGACATTGTTCCATGAAAATAACCAACCATCCATCCGAAGAAATCGAATGGGAATAGATAGAAAAAAATGCGCATAAAATGTGATTTGTATACATGAAAAGAAGACAGACTAGTATAAAGATTTTTCTATTTATTAAGCTGTCTTATAATATAATTCAGAATGTCTACAATTATATACATGAGCTGGAGCTGGATCATGAGAGCAAAAGGGGACCTGTGAGAAATCCAGGGTTTGAATGCTAAAACATCTGGGCATCAAAGTTGTGTGAATTCTAGAGCATTTGCATCTGGATCTGGTGTAAAAATTGCTGGCCTCCCGGATCGGCTAAGAGTGTAGGTAATACCTGCAATATGTAATAATATTACAATAAGATACATGAGAAACTAGAAACTAAAAGATACCAAGCAAATTCACACACAATTAGATATTGCTCCACACAGATGACCCTGGAATAAACACAAAAGGATCTTACCAGCTTTGTCAAGGATTGCTGCAGAGGGACTGAGAAGAGACGCCATGGCTAAAGCTTCCTCTTTTTTGTAAATTCGTACTTTTCTTCTTCTTTTTTTTCTCCCTTTATTATTTTTGTATCTTTTTTGAACCCTCTGCAAATCCATGGCTCAGATCTTCGCAAATGAACACAAGTCCCATCCACTAGTTGATAATTGGGGTCATTCTGCAATAAACAAAAACAATCTAGGTGAATCGTGTAAATAACGTTAATAATTTGGGGTTTCAGAGAAGGGTAAATATATATTTTGGTACATCAACTTAGCTTGTTGGTTCAATTCAGTTCTCAAGCCTTTTTTTTTTCCGTTTAGGTACCTAAACTTAACTTTTTGGTTTAAATTAGCACCTAAACTTTTTTTCTTGATTCTAATTAGTATGAACTTAGCTTAGTGGTTCTAATTAATTATTATTTTTGAAATAAAAGTATTAATATTTTATAGTATTTTAAATTATCTAAATTCATTTATGTTTATCCGATTCGAATCAACTTAAATTGAAATAATCCAATTTGAATCAATAAGTTAATCTTAGGTATAATCTGAACCAGAAAACAAAACTTAGGTACTAATTAAAAAAACAAATACCAAATTGAACCAAGAGCTTAAAGTTCAGGTATGAGATATCAAATAAACCAAAATACCTATTTCAATTACAGAATTAAAAAAGGGTAAAATAAACAAATGGCCACTAAATTATCTCTAAAAATATAAAACGATCATCAAGCTTTCAAAAATTACATAATGATAACTAAACTTTAGTTTTTATTACAATATGGTCACTTCGCCGTTAACTATCGTAAACTAGTAGACGTTACAGTTAAAAAAATGTATAACAATAACATATTTAATCCTCAACATTTACACATTCAATCAATATAGACATCAATAATGAGGTTAAATTAAAAATAAATTAATTAAATGTGTCAACATGAAGGATTAAATATTATATTATTTAAATTTCTATAACTGTCACGTCACCCAATTAATGATAATTAACGGTTCAGTTACCATTTTATAACAAAAACTAAAGTTTCTTATCCATCATGTCATATTTAAAAGTTTGATGATCGTTTTGTATTTACCCTAAAATATTCAAATACTAAATTGCAAAACCTATGTTTGATTTTGATATAACAAAGTGTTCTAAGGACCAAATTGTAAATCTTAAAACAAATTTTTAAGTCCCTCAAAAGGTTTCAATATTAACAAGGCCTTGGTGTACTTTGGAAAAACTTAAACTCCATAAATTTTCTAAGTGTTCCAAGGCCAAACTATGCAAAATCGCCAATGCGTATCGATACACCTCCTAGGGTATCGATACCTTTTTTAGAAAGTTGGTCACTGAAGATATTTGTATCAAAACGGCCTTGGCCATACAGATACGGCGTATCGAAACGAGTTTCTTTGTATCGATACGACCTCGTTATAAAATTGAAGGAGTTTGAATGTTGTATCGATACGGTTTAACCCGCATCGATACAATTTTAACATTTTTAAATATTTGAGCATTTAATTTTTTTTTTACTGTTGCCTTATTTCAGTTATTTGGTAAGAAAATCTTAAATGTCAGTTAGCTTGTACCGATACGCTCCAACGCGTATCGATATGAGTCTTTCCAGTGAACTAAGTGAGAAAATTGCATCGATACAGTCTTATCCGCATCGATACACTTCATCCTTCGTACCGATAAACCTCTTCGTGTATCGATACGCCCATTTATTACACTGCAACGACTCTTTCTGTTTTGAGACAGGTACCGATACAATTCCCCGTGTACTGAGACGGTAGGTTGCAGAAGTGCATTTATTGCGGGAAGAGAGTGCTCAAACGACTCTATTCAATTCTCTAACTACCCAAACGGATAGAATTCATTGAGAGGATATAAAAACAAGATCCAAGATGATCAGCAACATTGATTGAACCAAGAAGCAACATCAAAGAACAATAACCCAATCTTTTCTCTTCAAAGTTAAACCCTTGTACCCAACTCTTTGTATCGTTCATTGTAATTTTTTTCTTTGAGAGTTTTGGGATTGAAAGATTGTAATTAGGTAAACAATTAGCATTTGAAAGAAAATTGTATAGTTTACCAATTCTTTTTTGTATCAAGTGAGTGAAATTAAGCTTTGGGTGAAAAGCTTAGTTAGTTTGTAAGGTTTCCTCCTCATCCAAGAAAAGAGGAAGAATTCATTTAGTGAATTTGTTGAGAAATTCTTAGTTGGAGATAAGGTAGTGGATGTAGAGTTCATTAGAGAAGTTAAACCACTCTAAATCCTTTTGTCTTCAAAGTTTTAATTTTCCATTTCTCTCAAACAAAATTTTTAATTGCTAATTCACCCCCTCTTGGCCATTTGCATTTTGTGATCAACTCAACAATTGATATCAGAGCTATACTCATTGGAAGGATTACAACCCTCTTGAGTCGATTCTAGGCGAGTTTGATCTATAACTTGTCAAGCAATGACGTCCACATCCACTTCTAACCTATATGAGTCTCAATCCACCACCAAGCCACCATTCTTCAATGGGGATAACTATCCTTATTGGAAGAATAAGATAAGGCTCTTCATCAAATCTACCGACTACATGGTGTGAGATGTTGAAGAAGGATCATTCATCCCAAAGAAAAGAGATGATGAATGAAGACTTGTCCCGAAGATTAAAGCAGAGATGGCCGATGAAGATAGAAAAAATATGCAAGTCAACGACAAAGCTCTTCATATCATATTTTGTGCACTTGGTCCAGATATTTACTCCAATGTATCATCAATCGAGAATGCCAAGAAAGTTTTGGACACCCTCGAGATAACATATGAGGAAACTAGCGACGTGAAGGAAACAAAGATCGAACTTCTCAATCTAAGTTAAGAGAACTTCAAAATGGATCCCGATGAAAGTATTTCCAAGATGTTTGATCGATTATCGAATATCGTCAATGGATTGAAGGGGCTTCGGTGAAATCATTCCCGAAGATAAGCTAATGAGGAAATTATTGTACTCTATTCCGGAATCATGGGATAGCAAGAGAACGACCATCATAGAAGCTAAATATTTGAAGACTCTCAAGCTTAATGCACCTGTTGGATCTCTACTCACCAATGAGATCATGAAGAAGGGAAGAGAAGAAGAAAAGAATATGAAGGAGAAGAAGGTTGAGAAAAACGAAGTTGAGAAGAAGAAGATAGAAATCGCTCTTAAAGCTTCACATCATGAAACCGATTCTAGTGAGGATGTATATGAGGAGATGGCCATGTTGGCCAAGTGATTTGCTCGCTTTATGAAGTCCAACCGAGGAAGAAAGTTTACTAGAAAATGGGACTTCAAGAACAAGAATAGAGAAGAAGAGAAGGACCAAATCATATGTTACGAGTGCAAGAAGTCCGACCAAATTCGTTTCGAGTGCCCTCAATTGAAGAGGAAGATTTTTGGGAAGAAGAACAAGCTCAAAGCTCAAATGGCAACTTGGAGTGACGAGGAGTCATCCGAGAAGGAGGAGGAGGAAGTGGCCAATCTTTGTCTATACAGTAAAAATATCCTAATTGGTCCATTTGTTTATACGGTTCCAATCGAAAGTGGTTTACCAAAGGAGGACAAGAACGCTAAGGGAAGTGAATTTAAAAAGGATTTGAAGAAAGACAATGGACACCAACATCAAAACATGTCGCCGAAGACGTCTTCGATCGACTCAAAAAACGACACCATTAAGAACAAGTCGAATTCTGCCTTGCATCAAAAATCAAGGGGGCATAGAGTACAAAATATAAAAATCTATAGAACATAATGTAAATATGATCAAAGTTAAAAAGAGTGCAAGTTTTTCTCAGAAACAAAGAATTGTATTACTTGCATTGATTCATTCAATTACAAGAATTTTGCCTTTAGTTTTTCGTTGAATGATGGGATGAGGTTTACTTGTTTATCTGCACCTACATCAGCAACTTTGGTATAGATACCTCCACCAACTCTGCCAAAAAGTGCCATGGATGAACCCAATGAGGCGATAGCATTGCTTCTTCTTGTGGCCTTCGAGCTTTCAATGATCACAGTGTCCACTGAAACGGAGATGAGTGGTGCATCTGTTGAAGTAAAACACAGAAGAATCGACAAGAGGGGAAACACTAGTGAGATGAGCACGCTGAAATTCTTCTTTATTCACCATGGAATACGCTCGATTGACAGAAGAAAGGGGATGCATTGAGAGGATTTGACTCTGAATAGCAGCATAAGTTTCGTTAAGACCCATCAAAAATTGAAATAACTGTTGTTGAATCCGATGTTTAACATTCTCCTAAGAAGCCTCACAGTCACACGGAGTAAAAGGAAGAAGAGCACTATACTCGTCCCAAAGCAATTTCAGTTTAGTAAAATAGACTGAAACAGAAAGATCACCTTGAACCAAGGTTGCAATCTAACGGTGAAGAAAAAAAACTCTCGATCTATCAACTTTATCAAATTGCTCCTTCAGGTCCTTTTAGACAAGCGCGACATGAGAAGCGAACACGATACCCACTAACAATTCTTTGCTCACGGAGTTAATAATCCATGAAAGCGCAAGAGCGATGCAACGATCCCACTGAGATTTCAAAGAATCGACATAACCCTCACGCTTGCAGCTGCCATAAAAAACTTTAACTTATTCTTTGTAAAGAACGCAAGACGCAAAGAACGGCTCCAAACGCTATAATTCTCGATTTCGATCAAGGGATGGGAGACAAGAGTCGCACCGGAAGTGTTAGAAGAGTGCAAGTAGAGAGCATGATTGCAGTCAATTAAAGACGGAGTAACAAGAGACATGATTTAATTGAAAAGAGAAAAATAGCCCAAAGAGAAAACATAGAAATGAAGAGAAGAAAAATCGTGAAAGTTAAGTGAAAATTCACAAAACCGTCACGGTTAAAACTGTTAGCAAAAAGCCCAAAGAGAAATGGCTCGCTCTGATACCATGTTTGTGATAACGTTTTTTTAAAAACACTAGGTCTTATCACTTTTTTTGAAAGAAAAAGAAATTTATATTAAAAAAGGGGAAATTCAAATTTTAGAAAACTGTAAAAAAATTGGAGTCGCCACCGGCCACTAAGGTAGGCCGGACACCACAAAACCAGAGATTCATTTTAAAACGGGTTCGAGAGTTGGTTACGTGTGGGGAAGGGTTAGCACCCCCATCGCGCTCGAAAATCGGTACCAAATTACTTGTTGCCTTTAAGCGATAGAAATTATTTAAGACCCAAAGTGAATTTAATAAAGCGTTCTTAAATGAAAATGTGACTTAAATAGAATAGGTTATATCGAATTGTAGCTTTGGAATTAATTAAACATTAAAATAGAAAGAATGACGGTACACTGGACCCTAGAGAACGGGTTATATAAGACTGACTGTCGTGTTAGTTTAGGGTTCGAATCTCGTACGTTACCTTTATGCATGATGCAAACAAGTAAAGGATGATGTATGATATTTCCATTTTTACGCTTTCGCTTACCTAGAAACGATGAAAAATAACCCAAATATTCGATCGACATACATTAAGCTTGGACTGTCATGTCACGAATACCAAAGTTAATTAATACCTCTCTTTGGGTATATTTTAAGTCCGATTATTATGTTTAATAATTACCAGCTTTATGAACGACAAGTGTAAGATGCATGTCATAAAAGTACTTTGAAAAATAAACAAATAAAAGCCCACCCAAGGCCCTAACTTGAAGGTTCGAATTATGAAAATTTAATTAGTGGTCTAATTATTTATTATGCGATTCTAGTATTAAATCCTAGGTCATTTAAGTCCTAGTTAAGGGGCTCGAATCAATTATGGATTAACTCGTGTCATTTCGTCTAAACGTGATATTAATTGTGATATTAAAGTGAATATGGCTAAACCTAAACCGACCTAATTGTTCGAACCATGCCCCTATAAGGCGGGCACACGATCCAAGACAATTAAATCGATCGAACTAATTTAAAAACTAATTTAACTAGCCCAAGCTCATTTAAAATAAGAAAGAAGCCCAGAAGGATGTTAAACCAATTCATTTAAAACCTAAGGTCCACAAAGCCCACATTAAAGAATATTAAAAACAAATTACCACAAGGCCCATAATTCACAACAATCTAAACATGCATTATTTTATTAATCCAAAATTAACGTTTTAACACATTTATTAGAAAATGAAACCACAACAACACAAAACATCTAATACGGGGACCCCCTTTAATTAATTGATCCATACTTAGCATTTTAATAAATCACATCCACTAACATCACCATTTAAACATTCATCACATAGAACTCACGAGACATCAAAAAACATATCATAGCAACACACATATTCAATATATACAATCATTCGAATAAAACACAAAAACATTAAAGAAAATACATACACTAAACATGTGAGACCCTAAAAACAAACTAAAGTAACATGCATATTCGATTCATGTAAGCAAAATAAAACAACACATATTATTACAAAAACAAAGACATACATTATCAACATACGAATAAAAATAAACCATAAGCATTACCAAACTAAATAAAAGGCAAAAAACAGTGGTAAAATCAAAGAAAACAAAAAAGTCTAAAACTGGAAATGGGGACCAAATTGAATACAGAGCAAAATAAGGGGGACGGGATGGACGATTCGACTAGGGACAGACTCAATCTGGGACGAGATTGCAAACCGACTCAAAACCTAAAGGACCTAGGTTGTGATTTAAGGAGACGAAGACCGTAATCCCGCTAAGGACACGACATGAAAGGACTTAAGACGCGATTAACCCAAAAATAAAACATAAAAACTCTATAAATCCCCCTTTAAACCTAACCGGGTACCCTTTTGCCTAAACCCAAACCCTAGCCGTCACAACCAAATCCTCTCGACTATCTAAACGCCGGCTGATGATACCCACCGTCCGGCGACCTCAAAACTACACCGAAAAAAACAGAGCCCTAAAAAACCCCTAAAAAGACCACCTTTCTCACTAAATTCACTCTGAAAACACCCCAGAAACCAAACCTCTTTGCTTTCTAGAAAACGACTCCCAAAAACCCTATTTTTTATCCTCGAAATGAAACGGCGCGAAGAAAATAAAGAAGAGATGGGCTTCTCTGTGTCCCTCGATCGAGTCACCGTTCGAGGCCATTTAAGGTCGGCTTATTCCCGACGAAGAAAAAAAGAAGAGATTGGGCTCTTAATTTAATTACATATATATTTTTTTGGGTTTCAGATTTGTTTTTATAATAGTAATAAGGATAATAATAACTACAATAATATAGCATATGATACAAGATAATATGTAGTGAGATAATAATAATATGGTGGTAATAATAAATGGTTGACAAGTCGTCGTTTAACCGGTCAAAAATAATAAGTGTTTAACCTCTTTCAATAATAAATAAAATAAAGAAATTGAATAGATATAGGGAAAGAGGGTCGATCCGCAGGGAGATTAGCTGGAATTGTTGACTTGAATTTGTCGAATCTGAATTCCCAGGAATATCTGTAAAAACAAAGAAATAAAAGAAGGGGGTGATATGATTTTAGGTGAAGTAATAAAATAAAATAAAATAAAATAAAAGGATTAAAAGTAGTAAGAAAAACCAAGTGTGCAAATCAGGCTCGAACCAGCTCCTTCAATTCTTTCGATCTTTGAAATAGATTTTTATTTCGGGGATCATGTCGGTTACAGTCTATGAGGCCCAACCCGTCGTAACTTCTTCTTCTTCTCTTGAGTAACCAATCCTCCCAAGTCTATCTTCGAAAGACGGTTCTTAAATAAATCAACCACGTCTATCGCCGTTAAAGTATTTAGAAATAAGTAGGAAAAACTCGACTCAGAAATTGTCTAAAAATAGAATCGCTTCTGATTTTATCTTTCCTTAGCGGACCGCCGCTAAGAGTGTTCATAGGAAGTCGAAATTGCCACAAGCCGATCCTTCCTCCCAATTGTGTTTTTAAGCGAATTCAGACCAAAGGGCCCTTTTTGATATGAAAAATGATTAAAAACCTTTAGTAAGGCCGATTGCCAAACTATCTAAGCAGAAAGATAAAAATGATTTCCCCAAAAGAATTTAAGCAAGTTCAATTCTCACGAATCGAATTGACTTGGCTGGTTCTTGGCTTAAAGAATTTAGCTAAGCATGATATTGATTATCATACTTAACTTGATTTTAGAAAAACAATTGAATAACATAAAATAAATGAAACAAGAAATTAAAGGAAAATAAAATTGGATTAAAGCTAGAAATGTTTACAAAGATAAAAAGACTCAAAAACTAGAAGATGATCTTAAGCCTTCACCAAAGGTTGGTATTTATAGGCTTTAGATTTACAAAGATAAGAGATAAGAAATAATAGTTTAAATTCAAATGTTGATTAAAATTCAAAATAAAACTAATATGGATAAAAGCTGATAATCTGATCGAATTCTTCTTCCGGAACATTCTAGGAGCTTCTAGAAGTTGCCACGTCACTGCCACGTCGTGCCTGGTGTCGTGCCCATGATGCTAGTCATGACAGGATAATAAAAAAACTGCAGAAATGCTCCATTTTCACTGCTATTTCCAGAATTGGACCTCTGCACAAAATGTAATGAAAACAATATGTATTAAGCAGCAAGAAGTCACAATAATTAGAAAAATAGCAAGTGAAACATGACAAATTTGAGAACTCATCAAATTCCCCCTCACTTGTCCTCAAGTATGTCCGAAATAACATAAACCCAAGAATGCATTTCTCAAGCCATTACAAGCATCAAACAGAATCATAAGAGTTCTAGCACAAAAGGAGCTTTATGAAAGAAACATAATCAAACCAAATAAATACAAGCAAAGAGCAGCTCCTGTCCTTTTCAATTACCTATCAAGCATTAATCAAACCTCATCCTAGTCTTAATCCTCACCAAGATACACTCAAGAGCACTCAAAGTATTTTAAAGGTAAATTTGAAGCAGAAACACTCAAAGTCATGCATGAACAAAAGTTTCCATAAGCTTGTAACAGGTTCAATTCTTCACTACTTTATTAGAATCGAGGTGCAAAAATCATTAGGTCTTTTATTCAAGGTGTAATGTTGGTTTAGAAAAAGGGTAGAAAGATGGAAAGAAAATGCAAAAGAAGATGATCAATGCAAGATATTTCAAACATTAAGCAGTGAAGACATTAAAAAGGAGCTAAAAATGGGCAAGCAAACACACATTTTTTTTCTTTTCTTTTCTTTTTTTCTTTTCTTTTTTTTTCTTTTTTTCTTTTCCAAGCAATTGCTTCTTTTATTCTGTTTTTTTTTCATCATTTTTTCGGAAAAATTATGCCCTTATTTGAAAAGTATCTCCTTCATGTCTAATAAGGACTCTAGCATTTGATCAATTGAAATGGTTAAGTCAAATAAATGGGATGTAAGGCTAACAAAGGCTCACTAGGCGATGAGAAAGGGTAAATTGAAATGAAAGGGATGGAAGAGGTTAAATCCTAATGCCTAAATCATTTTAAAGCACCTCGTTCTTAGTGTAGTCTCGAATCGTAAGCAAGCCACAAGTTCTAGATTCCTAAAATTCAAGATGTCACTCTCAAGAAAAAGAAACGAGCTTAATATGAAGAATGCATGCTCAAGGCTCAAATCTTACCAAAATTGGGCTAATTTGATTAAGCTAGGCGAGAAATTTAATTAACACTATCAAGAGTAATTAAAAGAGATGTCAAACTGCAGATTACCCATATCATTTGATTATCAAAATGCTCCAATTCAATCATTCCTAAGCACTAGAACAAGTACAACATGATGTTCAACAAGTAATGGCAAAAAAAATTCATCTCAAGTTTAATCAAAGTCAAACATATTATCAAACAAGCATAGGACAAGTGGTAATTTATTACCCCCCCCCTCACTTAAGTGAATTGCCCCAATTCATAAAAATAGAGAAAATGAGGAACAAATAAGGGTAAAAGATACTTCCCGTGAGTGATGAAATTGAGTCCACCGTTGGCATATAGTGGAATGAGGGAGACGGTGAATGAGGAGGAGGAGCACGACGGGAGTTGCATGGGCCAGCGGCGGTGGAAAGCCTTGAACGGCGGTTGACGAACGGTGCAGCGACGGGCGATTTGGCATTTTCGTTGGGCACCCGTCGAATGGTTGCCGGTCGTCGACCACCACGGTAGGGAGGAGGAATGAGGACTGGTCGGAATAACTGGGCACCTCCATGAAGGCCGCCGACACAACGAATCATCACTGAGAATGGTGCGTGGGTAGAGGCTCGACCCGATCTTGGCGTTATATGCGGACCATTGGTGGTGGTGGGGTTTTGGCGGGGTTCGGTTTTGTGGGGGAAGAAAGGGGTGCGGTTTTTGTGGTGATGAAGTGAAGAAGATGATGCGGGTGGGGAAAAGGAAGGAGACGAAATGGGTGGATTTAGGGAAAAATATTTTTTATGCGGTAAAAGTTCAAAGAGGGGGGTTCGGCTAACCTGCACCAAATTGTTAACGTGCTCCGCATGATAACGTGTACCATTTTTAATGAAACGACACACTTCACCCAATGAAATTTTGCAGCTCTTTGCTTGATAATTCCCTTCACTGGAAGTCTGGAATGAAACCAAATTAAGCTAAAAATTAAAAGAAAAAAAAAATTAAAACAGAAAATCAAGATTAACGAAAAGAAGAAAAAAATGGAAAGAATGGGTTGCCTCCCATTTAGCACTTTGTTTAACTTCGTTTAGCTCGATGACCTTTGCTAAATTTTTTGCTCTTCAAAAGCAAGTTCTTCAAACAAACGGTAATCCCTCGTCGTTTTAACGCCTTCCTTCATCTTTTTATGTGTGCGCAAAACAACAACTAAGCTCCTACCTCCTTCCCGATGCGACAACTTTCTCAAGATAACGATTGGCAAAGTTTGATTGTCGCCTAAAAATATATAATTGAATTGATCTAACTTCGGCTTTGGTTCCTGCAAAATTGAGGGAAAATGTTTAGATCGAGTTGGAATTAATCGAAAATCAGAAAGGGAAGAAAGAGTTGAAATGATTTCGCCTATATTTTCATCGTCGAGAACCGCGAATTCCCTACAAAAGTCATAACACAAATCAGTTTCGATCAAATCATCAGCTAACAGATCTATAATATCAACGGAATTTAAACTTGCGACCGAATCAGGATACTTCATAGCTTTATACATATCAAATTTAACTACTTCCCCATCAAATTCCATAGTTAAGATGCCGTCGCGGACATCGATCTTTGTATGCGCGGTTGATAGGAAAGGTCGGTCAAGCAAGATTTCGGATCCGTTGTTGCTGCGATCATTTTCCATGTCAATTATATAAAAATCAGCAGGGAAAATAAGATTTTTTACCTGTACCAACACGTTTTCTAGTACTCCCTCGGGGTAGATAACTGAACGATCAGCTAGTTGAACCGTCACTCGCGTTTCCTTCAAAGGTTCAGTCAAAATTTTGTTGTAGACGCTTAACGGCATGACGTTGATAGATGCGCCTAAATCGCACATCGCTCTTTTTATCCCAACATTCCCAATTTTACAAGGAATCGCAAACATACCTTGATCCTTGTACTTTGGCGGCAATGGTCTTTGAAGAATAGCTGAAACGTTCTCACCAAGGTTAACTCTTTCATTCCCAGACAATCGCCTTCGGTTTGTGCATAGATCTTTCAAAAATTTTGCGTACTTAGGGACCTTCCGAATAACATCCAAAAGTGGAATGTTGATTTCCACTTTTTTGAATACATCCAAAATTTCCTTCTCTTCCTCCTTTTTATCTCGTTTTGCCAATCTACTTGGAAAAGGAGGAACATGTTCGTAAGTAGAAACAAAAATATTGGAGTTAGAGTTACCTGCAATGGGTGGAGACTTTTCGTTCTGGTCCTTCGAAGAGCTGCCTTGCTCGTCGGATTTTTGCTCATCTTGCTTGGGCGGTTTAGGCGTTATCACTGTTCCACTACGCAAAGTTATCGTACTAACGTTTTCCCTTGGGTTGGTTTCGGTTTGGGATGGTAACTTTCCCTGGGATTCTATACGGCTAACAGCTTGAGCTAGTTGGCTTACTTGTTTGTCGATTTGTTGGAGGTGGGATTGTGTTTGGGTTTGGAATTTTTCCTGCGAAACTGCCAATCTCTCAACAATAGACTCAAGCGAGGATTTTTGGGGTGCTTGGTTTTGGTAGAGAGGTTGTTGCTTAGGTTGGTAATTCGGGTTCTGATTACCGTAGCTCAAGTTTGGGTGATCTCTCCAACCGGGATTGAATGTATTGCTATGTGGGTTATAGGGTCTTTGGGGAGGTCCGGGAAAGTTGTGTATGATGTTAACTTGGGCACCAGACGTATCTCGCAACAATGGGCATAAGTCGGTTGCGTGATCTGGCATAGTGCATATTCCGCATACCGTAGCAGCTTTTATCTCCCCTGAAACAAGAGAATACACAATATTAGTCAAATTATCAATTTTATTCTCTAATGAAATTGTGCTTACTGTGTGAACCTGTCGGCTGGGTTCACTTGTAGAACCAAATTGCTGCGAGTTTGCAGCCATTGTGGAGATTAATGTTCTCGCTGCAGTAGGAGTCATGTTAACGAGCGCGCCACCGCTTGCTGCATCTACCATCTTTTTGTCCATTGGTAACATTCCTTCATAAAGGTATTGAAAGAGTGTTTGCTCGGATAGGCCATGTTGCGGACAGCTTGCGCACAGCTTCTTGAACCTTTCCCAATAATCATATAGGGATTCGTCGTGCATTTGTTGGATACTCAATATGTTTCGCCTAAGTTCAGTCGCTTTTGCTGCAGGGAAATATCTGTCAAGGAAAACACGAGAAAGATCAGCCCATGTATTAATAGAATTCAGAGGTAAATAAAATAACCATTCTTTAGCCATTCCGTCTAAAGAAAAAGGAAAAGCCCTTAGTTTTATTTGGTCCTCCGAGACCCCTTGTGGTTTCATGCTGCTGCACACCATATGGAATTCGGCAAGATGCTTGTGTGGGCTTTCAGTAGTCATGCCGTTAAAGGTAGGAAGTAGGTGAATTAATCCTGTTTTGAGCTCGAAGGGAGTGTCGCCTTGAGGAAAAGCGATGCAAAGGGGTTGTTGCACAGTAGGGGCTGCGTTCAGCTCTCGAATTGTTTGGTCCGCCATTGTTTCTGGTTCCTGTGTAGGTTCTTCGATTGGTGTTGTTTCGGAAGTGGATTCTTGTTCGGGTCGTCGTGTGCTTTGTTGTTTCTTTCGTCGTGAGTTCTACGAGTGCTTGCTTCGATTTCCGGGTTGTATGGAGCTAAAGTACCCGGATTCCTCCTGGTCATAAAATAAAACAAAAATCAGTCAAAAATTGCCGAAAATAAATCTCCCCGGCAACGGCGCCAATTTTGACAAGTCGTCGTTTAACCGGTCAAAAATAATAAGTGTTTAACCTCTTTCAATAATAAATAAAATAAAGAAATTGAATAGATATAGGGAAAGAGGGTCGATCCGCAGGGAGATTAGCTGGAATTGTTGACTTGAATTTGTCGAATCTGAATTCCCAGGAATATCTGTAAAAACAAAGAAATAAAAGAAGGGGGTGATATGATTTTAGGTGAAGTAATAAAATAAAATAAAATAAAATAAAAGGATTAAAAGTAGTAAGAAAAACCAAGTGTGCAAATCAGCCTCGAACCAGCTCCTTCAATTCTTTCGATCATTGAAATAGATTTTTATTTCGGGGATCATGTCGGTTACAGTCTACGAGGCCCAACCCGTCGTAACTTGTTCTTCTCTTGAGTAACCAATCCTCCCAAGTCTATCTTCGAAAGACGGTTCTTAAATAAATCAACCACGTCTATCGCCGTTAAAGTATTTAGAAATAAGCAGGAAAAACTCGACTCAGAAATTGTCTAAAAATAGAATCGCTTCTGATTTTATCTTTCCTTAGCGGACCGCTGCTAAGAGTGTTCATAGGAAGTCGAAATTGCCACAGGCCGATCCTTCCTCCCAACTGTGTTTTTAAGCGAATTCAGACCAAATGACCCTTTTTGATATGAAAAACGATTAAAAACCTTTAGTAAGGCCGATTGCCAAACTATCTAAGCAGAAAGATAAAAATGATTTCCCCAAAAGAATTTAAGCAAGTTCAATTCTCACGAATCGAATTGACTTGGCTGGTTCTTGGCTTAAAGGATTTAGCTAAGCATGATATTGATTATCATACTTAACTTGATTTTAGAAAAACAATTGAATAACATAAAATAAATGAAACAAGAAATTAAAGGAAAATAAAATTGGATTAAAGCTAGAAATGTTTACAAAGATAAAAAGACTCAAAAAATAGAAGATGATCTTAAGCCTTCACCAAAGGTTGGTATTTATAGGCTTTAGATTTACAAAGATAAGAGATAAGAAATAATAGTTTAAATTCAAATGTTGATTAAAATTCAAAATAAAACTAATATGGATAAAAGCTGATAATCTGATCGAATTCTTCTTCCGGAACATTCTAGGAGCTTCTAGAAGTTGCCACGTCACTACCACGTCATTGCCATGTCACTGCCACGTCAGACGCGTCGTGCCTGGTGTCGTGCCCATGATGCTAGTCATGACAGGATAATAAAAAAAACTGCAGAAATGCTCCATTTTCACTGCTATTTTCAGAATTGGACCTCTGCACAAAATGTAATGAAAACAGTATGTATTAAGCAGCAAGAAGTCACAATAATTAGAAAAATAGCAAGTGAAACATGACAAATTTGAGAACTCATCAATGATAAATAATAATAATGATGATGATGATAGATAGCAACAATAATATAAAATAAAGCTAACAATAGTAGATAAATAATAACAAGTAATAGATAATAATAGCAATATGTAACTATATATACGTATATATAACACCGACGACTATAATCATAGAGTTAATTATAACATTAAAAACAAATATGAATAATATATATATACCACCTTATAATAATGGTGTATTGCCAAAGCTTAATATAAACACTAAAAATAAAAGCAGAGAAGTTTGCTCCGCCATCCTACAAGACAAGAAAATATTAGTAAACTTAGACTAAATTTACAACGTTAAAAAATTTGGTAATATATAAATAATGAATTCTCAATAATAAAAATATGAAAATATGTATGATTTATCAATTTTCTTACAATAGAAATATGATAAATAAAATAATTCTTTCTATAATTATATGGATTCAAAACAAAGATAAAAAGATATTTAATATTTAACTTAAAAATGAACATACAAAATCAACTCAAAAAAATAAATTTTAAAAAATTCGAATCTACATATATAATATTTGAACAAACTTCAATAAAACTACATGCATAAAATTTAAATTATATCAAACATACAAAACAAAACAAACTCACTCACTAAAAAATTGGTAATATAATAATAATAATAATAATAATAATAATAATAATAATAATAATTTTTAAATTTTACGGTGTGAAATTTTACAACTTTTGCGAAATGAAATTAATAATAATAAATAATATATATATATATAAATTAGTGTTGAATTTTAATAATAATAAATAATATATATATATATATAAATCAGCTTTGAATTTTAGGAAAAATATTTAGGAAATTTTTATACATTTTTTGTAAATATATATATATATATATATATGTGTATGTAAATCTCCATACAAATATATAAACTAAATTATATACAAATATTTTATATTTAATAAAAAAACATGCAACCAAAATAAAGCATAATCATCATCCAACATCAACCTAAACAATGCCTAAAATTACAACATAAAATTTTCTCCAAACCTCTTTCTTTTTTACTAAATTTTCTCCAAACCTTCAACACAAAAATATTCAAAACATCAAACATTAAACTTATACTAATGTAAAATTTTAAATAATTAAATTATACTAATTTAAAATTTTAAATAATTATACTATATTAAAAAAAAATATTTTCACCTTCAACCTCCATCCCCTAACACAAATATTCAAAACATTAAACTTATATTAAACATTATCAACACTAGGTTAAAAAATATAAATCAAATATTCGTATTAAATTTAAAAAATTAAACTACTAAATTAATTAAATATACTTACAATATTTCTTCAATCTTCTTCTCAAAAATTCTCTCCAACTTTAACCTTCAACAATTTTTCCCCTTCAAACTTCATCCTACAACCCCTATTTAACACCCCAAAATTAAATCTCAACCACTCACCCAACCAACCATTCCCCAAACCCATTCCCGAGACCTGCCCCTCCACTGCTTCCCCCGACGCATGCATGCATGTAGCTGGAGCCTGCCACGCTAAGACCCCATTTTCTATTCGACACTATTTGAAGTCGGATTCAACTGGGAGAGACTTCAAAATTCCTATTTAAAGTCGGATTCAGTTGGGAAAGACTTCAAAATCCCTGTTTAAAGTCGGATTCAATTGGGAAAGACTTCATTTTTTTATTCGACCTTGTTTGAAGTCGAATTTAGCTGGGAGTGACTTCAGTTTCTTATTCGATTAAAATAAATCTCTGTTTGAAGTCGGATTCAGTTGGGGTAGTATTTTGATTATGTACAATATTTTGAGAATTAAAATTAAACTTAAAATATTTTAGAAAAAATCTCACAACAATATCTATATAAATTATCCAATTAAACCGGACAAAATTAGTGATTACAATGTTAAAAAAATGAATTAAAAGATTTTACTTGTATATGCATAAATGAACTGTACATGAGAGTTTATATAGGTTACAAAGTATAAACCGCTTTGATACCGTTGCAACTAAAACCGTTAATAAAAGATCCAAAGAGAAAATGCACGCTTTGATATCAAAGAACTGTACATAAGAGTTTATATAGGTTACAAAGTATAACTGCCTAACAATCTAGCTAACAAAACTTCTTCTAAACTATTTATAATTACATCACTTAACACCCAACAAAGCTGCACAAAAAAGGATATGATTCAAGATTTCATTTTTAAAAATTTTTCTCATTACTTCTATACTCACAACAAAATAAACAATCCAATAATATCAGATTAAAAATAACAAAAAAACCTCAAAAGATATTAACCCAAACTTGTTGAGTAAAGATAGAACGTTTAAAAAGAAAAAGCATACAAGAGAAAGCTTTGTGGCAAAGACACTGAGTAGAAATGTGAATGTTAAGGATTTAGAACGGTAGCTTACTTGGAGCATAAAATATCGAGACACCCTGCAAGGTGAAGGAGTTGTACGACCAGGAGAGAAAAAAGAGAGAAGATAGAGAAGTGCCCCGAAAGAACCAACATTGTTTTTTTAGATGAAAGTGACATATAACAATATCCTTTCATCCTCCTCTTTCTTTCTATTATCATTTTTGAATTTTTTTTCTCATCTTTATTTTTCTTTTCTATTTTCATTTTGTCCTCTCTTTTCTTTTTCCATATTTTAGATTCAATTATCTTCTTCTTCATTGGATGGTGTCAATTCAATACATATTTCTTATTTGTTATCGAGTAATTTAATCTTTATTTAATAAAAAGGCGTTGAGAAAATGTTTATATAAGTTTAACTTAAATTTGTCTTAATGATGTTGTTTAAATTAAATATTTAATTTAATATTTATAATGAACAATTTTGATTAGAATTATTAACATAATTATATTTTTTGAATTAATATTAATATAATTATAAATTAAACTTTTTTTTTTGCAAGTTGATGTGTTAGACTAGTTTTTTCTTAGATGCTTGGATTAAGAATAATAGAATATTGTAATGCTTGTTGAATGCTCGTTCGTAATGAATTTGAAATTGCTGTTAATAATTTTATATTTAGAATTTATGGTTTTATACATTTTAAGTATATAATTGTATTGAGTCTCAACTAATTCATATGTAATGCATGGATTTCATTCTCACAAACGACCTATGTTTTATTGATTTGTTATATCATGGTTCATTTAGTTAATTTTTATATCTTGTCATTAGCTCATTGTTGTTTTTTTCAGTTCAATTAGTTGAAGTACGACATCCCAAAATGGTGACGAGCCTAATTTTACTAGTAGTGGAATTGAAAGTGCTAGCGGAAGTGTTTCAATTTTACTGTCACAATTTTTTTTGTCATAATTTTTGTATTCGTCTTCGTCACTGCAACCATAAAAAGAAAATTGGGTTATTAATTAGGGTTTTATTTTGATGCACAAGCTGTATAAATTTTTTTTACACAATCCTTTTATAAAATTTAAAATCTAAATCACAAACCCTAGCAACCTAAAACCTAAACCCTAAGCCCTAAACCATAAACCTTAAATTATATACCCTACATACTAAACCCCTAAACCCTAACATAAAACCCTAAACCCTAAACCCTAAAATTAAAGGGTTTGTGTAAACTAAAATTTACACAGCTTGTGCATCAAAGTATTTTCCTATTAATTAATACACAAATCAAGTAGGCAAATATTCAAAACCAATACCTCAAGTACACAAGAACTTGTTTGAAAGGTAGACGTGAAAGGCATGTGACGTTTATTCGAGCTCCATAGCGCATAAATAACTTAAGAAATTTAAGGGCGGAGCATCCAAGAAACAATGGTGTAGATTTTGTTTTCAGATCAAAATAATTAATGTAAATTTGAGACCTGTTAATCCTTGTAATAGAGCAGTTGCATAATTTACTGCGTGGCTTGAAATTATGTGTGACCAAATATCTCCTATCATTGCTTGAACCACATCATAACCATCCTCTTCGGCTTTAGCCTGAATGAATCCAACAAATGCATCCTTATTATCCTCCTACGTGGAGTCATTAATTTTCTAATAAAAGTCCACATCAGACATAAGGTATGCACGATCTATCATCTGCCATAGCAATTACAAAGAAAAAGAGGCACACGAAAACATGATTAGTTTGAGAATTAAAAGTAAGTTCGATAGATAAATAAATAAGCAAACAAAATCTAACCATCTAAGTAAGGGTGAGTATTCGATTGAGTCAAGTAAAAAAAATTCAACCTTATTCCTTTTCAAACAAGAGTCGTACCCGTAGTGTTAGAAGGGTGCAAGTAGAGAGCATGATTGCAGTCAATTGAAGCCGGAATAACTTGTTGGAAACGTTGAAGTGAACACTTAATTTATTACTCGAACAAAGTATTACAATTTAAACAAAGGCACAAATACTTCCTGCGGCAAGTTAATCACAAAAAACACTACACTTGCACACACTTTCTTTTGCACGATTCACACTTTTTTCTTGCTTTTGTTGCACTTGCACACACGCACAATTGCACAAACAATTTGTCTCCTATTTATAGTGCTTTTTAACCGACTTAAATGATGTTTCTAGTGCTAATTAAATATTATTAAATTAATCCTAGAATATTCTAGCCATTGCCGATACTTCTAGTTTTCTCATGAATTTGCTGCCATGTTTCTTTATTTCCCCACATTTTTTGCTGTCATGTTCTTCATTCAAGAAGTCTCTAAATGTTTCCACATATATCATGAAGCTTCTAGTTTTGCCATCATGCCCATCATCAAGATATTTCTAGATTGTTCCTTGCTTTAGTTTTTTTTTTTGTTTAAATCGGGTTTGATTTTCAACACTCCCCCTCAAACCAGATTTTTCATGCCGAGCTTTTTTTTGAGTCGATGGAATACATCTGCTTTCAACGGCTTCGTAAAAATATCTACTAGTTGATCTTCTGTCTTGCAATAGACTAGCTCTACATTTTTGTTCTTCACATGCTCTCGTATGAAGTGATACTTCATATCGATATGCTTGCTTCGACCATGGGAGACATGATTCTTTGAGAGAGATATAGTGGATTTGTTGTCGACATAAATTGTAGTTGGTTCTTCTTGTGTAAAATTTAACTCGTCTAAAATATTCCTCAACCAGATTGCTTGACAAGTGCACGCTGCAGCGGCTATGTATTCAGCTTCACATGTTGAGAGAGCTACCGTTTGTTGCTTCTTTGATGACCATGAAAATGTTGCAGAGCCGATATGGAATAGATATCCAGATGTACTTTTTCGATCATCAATGTCTCCCCCGTAATCACTATCAGAGTAACCGACTAAATTCGAATTTTGTGAATGCTTGTAGAATAAACCATGATCTAACGTACCTTTGACATATCTCAAAATTCTCTTTGCTGCAATCCAATGATCTTGTTTTGGATTCTCCATGAATCTGCTTACCAATCCCACAGCATATGTTATGTCTGGTCGTGTGATAGTTAGATATCTTAAACTTCCAACGATGCTTTTGAACAACGTTGGATTCACTGGTTCTCTTGTTGAATCAATACTTAATTTCATGCCTGTTTCAGCTGGAGTGGCTACCGGCTTGCAATCCTTCATTTTGAATTTGCTTAAAATTTGTTCCGCGTACTTCTTTTGAGATATAAATATTCCATCTTCCATTTGCTTCACCTCGACTCCAAGAAAGTATGACATCTCGCCAATATCTGTCATTTCAAATTCTTTAGTCATAGCTTTCTTGAAATCTTGAAACATACCTGGGTTATTTCCGGTGAAGATCATGTCGTCCACGTATAAGCACACGATCATGATATCACCATCATTATTCTTCTTTGTATATAAGGTATGTTCGTACGAACTCTTTATGAACCCATTCTCCTGGAAATATTCATCTATTCTTGTGTTCCATGCTCTCGGCGCTTGTTTCAATCCATATAAGGCTTTCTTCAAGCGATAGACCTTATCTTCATGTCCTTGTTTAATGTACCCAGGTGGTTGCTCAATATAAACTTCTTCTTCTAGGTAGCCATTTAGAAATGTTGACTTCACATCCATTTGATAAATCTTCCATTTCTTTTGTGCTGCAACTGCTGTGAGTAGTCTGATAGTGTCGATTCTTGCCACTGGAGCGAATACTTCATCATAGTCTATTCCTTGTCTTTGCTTGTAGCCTTTGGCAACTAGTCTTGCCTTGTATTTCTCTACTTGTCCTTCTTTATTAGTCTTCGTCTTGTACACCCATTTGACTCCAATTCGATTATGTCCTTCTGGTAGACTTGTGAGCTCCCATGTATCATTTCTTTCTATCGATGCAATTTCTTCATTCATGGCATTCTTCCACTTGTCATCTTCAATTGCTTCTTCATATGTTATTGGATCACTGCTTGCAAGTAAACAGAAAAGTGAAATATTTTGAGTTTCGTAATCCTTGTACCTTTCTGGAACTCTTCTCTCTCTTGTAGATCTTCGAACTTCCGTCGGTTGTGCTTCAGGATTTTCTGTTTCAATGTTATTTCTTGATGAAGAAGGTTCAATCAAATTTGGTTGAGGACCTTGATCATCACCTTGTTCATCTTGGTTGATGAAGTCGTCATCATCTTGATTTTCGTTAAAAAACAGTCCTTCAGTTTTCTTTTCTTCTGAGCTCCAAATCCAATATTCTACTTCATCGAACTCAACATCTCTTGAGATTATCAACTTCTTAGTTAGAGGATTATAGAGTCTGTAAGCCTTACTTCGTTCATCATAGCCGATGAAGATGCATTTTTCTCCTCTATCATCGAGCTTTTTTCTTATCTGCTCAGGTATATGTGCATATGCGATGCATCCAAAAATCTTGAGGTGACCAATTCCTGGTTTTTTACCGCTCCATGCTTCGTTCGGCGTCATGTTCCTCACACTCTTTGTTGGGCAACGATTTAACAGATAAACTGCACATCGAACTGCTTCGGCCCAAAAATTTCTTGGTAGATGCTTGCCCTTTACCATGCTCCTTGCCATGTCGAGAATAGTGCGATTCTTTCTTTCTGCAACTCCATTTTGTTGAGGCGTGTATCTAACTGTCAACTGGTGAATTATGCCATGCTCCTTGCAAAAATCTTCAAATAACTTTACTGTATACTCGCCTCCTCTATCAGATCTGAGTGTCTTTAAGTATTGACCGCTTTGTTTTTCCGCCATCGCTTTGAATTCTTTGAATTTATCCAATGCTTCTGACTTTTGTTTAAGAACATATACCCAACATTTTCTGCTATAATCGTCAATAAAGGTCAGGTAGTACCTGTTTCCTCCAAGTGATGGTATATCAAACGGGCCGGCTATGTCAGTGTGGACGATCTCCAATGGTCTTCTAGCTCTTCATGATTTGCCAACTTCAAAGCTTTGTCTGTGTTGTTTTCCTTTGATGCAGGCCTCGCACAATTGATTTGGAGGTTTGATTTCTGGCAATCCATCCACCATCTTTGCTTTTGACAATAATTTCAAGCCAGAAAATCCAAGATGTCCATACCTCAAGTGCCACAGCCACGAATCGTCCTTGATTACAGTTTTCATACACTTTACTTCTCCTGACTCGATGTCAATAGTGAAGAGACGATTCCGCGTCATATTGACTTGGGCAACCAATTCTCCATTTCTATTCTTGATTGAAAGTGAGCGATTCTTCATTTGCACTTCATATCCTTTTTCTAGTAGCTGGCCAAGACTGATGATGTTGCTTTTCATAGCTGGTACATAGTAAACGTCTGATATGTATTTCTTTTCTCCATTTTTCTGAGTAATCATGACTTTGCCCTTGCCTTTAACCTCTGTGTGCGAGTCGTCACCAAAAGTTACTCGTCCACGGATCGTTTCGTCCAACGCCACAAAAAACTCCTTTCGACCACACATATGATTACTGGCACAATTATCGAGATACCAAATATTTTCCTTTGATTCTTCATTTCCTTTATAAGTGAGGAATACATGAGATTCTTCGGTGTTTTCTTCTTCAGTTGTTGCTACATTAATTCTTTCTTCATGTTTTGGAGCTGATCTACACTCGTAACTATAATGACCATACTTATTACAATTATAACATTGTACCTGAGATTTATCTTCTTGTTGATATCGGCCTCTTCCTCGACCTCTATATCCTCGTCCACGACTTGATGATTGGTAGTTTTCATTTGCTTGATTGCTAACATATGAACGACCGCCACGTCCACGTGTTCCTCGTCCACGATATCCACCATAGTTTCCTCTGCCTCGCGTGTAGCTGCTGCTAGCTCCGCCTTCGTTGACGTGCAACTTGCTTTGAAGGACTTGCTCTAGATTTTCACTCTCTTCATTTAGCTTCATTTTCTGCTCATGGGCTTGGAGTGATCCCACAAGCTCATCGATAGTCATTTGAGTTAAATCTTTTGATTCCTCAATTGCCACGACCACATAATCAAATTTTCGTACCAGTGATCGTAGTATTTTCTCCATCACTCTGACCTCACCGAGTGCTTCGCCATTTCTTTTCATTTCATTTGCTACGGCTTTCACACGGCTAACATAGTCATCTATGCTTTCCGTGGTTTTCATTTTTAGCATCTCAAACTCGGCTCTGAGTGATTGTAAACGTACCTTTTTTGCTTTTTCAACTCCTTGGAGTGATTTTTGCAGAGTTTCCCATGCTTGCTTCGCGGTTGTTGCTTCTGCAATTTTTTCAAAGTTAGACTCATCTACTGCTTGGAAAATGTAATATAACGCCCTTTGGTCTCTTTTACGAGCATCCCTTAGTGCTCTCTTCTCTTCGTTGGTTAGAGCCGCTTCTGCTGCTGCATTTTCTGGCTCCACATATCCTTTTACGACCATGTCCCAACAATCTTGCGAACCGAGTAGCGCCTTCATCTGAATACTCCAGTTGCCATAATTCGTCTTTGTCAATCTCGGGATTTGTGGTTGGATCATGTGCTCCATCTTCTCGTGACTAAACTCGGACTCGACCTTGGCTCGGATACCACTTGTTGGAAACGTTGAAGTGAACACTTAATTTATTACTCGAACAAAGTATTACAATTTGAACAAAGGCACAAATACTTCCTGCGGCAAGTTAATCACAAAAAACACTACACTTGCACACACTTTCTTTTGCACGATTCACACTTTTTTCTTGCTTTTGTTGCACTTGCACACACACACAATTGCACAAACAATTTGTCTCCTATTTATAGTGCTTTTTAACCGACTTAAATGATGTTTCTAGTGCTAATTAAATATTATTAAATTAATCCTAGAATATTCTAGCCATTGCCGATACTTCTAGTTTTCTCATGAATTTGCTGCCATGTTTCTTTATTTCCCCACATTTTTTGATGTCATGTTCTTCATTCAAGAAGTCTCTAAATGTTTCCACATATATCATGAAGCTTCTAGTTTTGCCATCATGCCCATCATCAAGATATTTCTAGATTGTTCCTTGCTTTAGTTTTTTTTTTGTTTAAATCGGGTTTGATTTTCAACATAACATGAGGCATAATTCAATCGAAAAGAGAAAAACGAATAAAAGTAAAATTGCGAAAGAAAAGTGAAAATTCACAAAACCATCGCTGCTAAAACCGTTAGCAAAAGGCCCAAAAAAAACGACCCGCTCTAATACCATGTTAAGAAAGTAAATTAAAAGATTTCACTTGCATATGCATAAATGATTTATACATTAGAGTTTATATAAGTTACAAAGTATAGCTGCCTAATAAAAAATCTAACTAACAAAACTTCTTCTAAACTATTTACAGTTACACCGCTTTAATGAATGCTTTCTTCAGATCGAATTATATGGTGAAGGGGTGAATCTTTTGTTTGGACCTACATGTATTGAGTTTTTATATCTCACGGTCAACATCGGTTTAAGTTGTTCCACTATTTTGCGATTATAATTGATTATTTATTATAATCTATGAAAAATTCTAGATCTAGTATAAGTTAAGCAAAAGAAAACGGTAAAAAATATAGAAAGTAGAAACAATCACATCCTGAAATCATCCAATTCATTTTTCCATATATTATAATAAATCATCAATTATACAAAATGACGTGCGTGGGTTATAAGAGATAAAAGGGGGCCTTTGTTTTTTAAACTATTATATATAGTGTTTTAATTCTAATTAAAATGGCTAAATCGCGTTATGGTCCCTCTGTGTCACTCAAATGATGCGCGTGGGGCTTTCGCCTTATTAAATCACACATATAACCCTTAAAAGTTTAGCATGTTTCGCTTTATTTTCGTATACAATATTTGTGCATATGGTTTAGCATGTTTCACTTTATTTTATGTAATTTTCATTAGCACATACATTTAGTTTGTCATCCATTTGATATTATCGTTTATTTTTAAATGAATTTAAATATAAAAGGAAGATAATTATTAATTTGGATATTCGAGTCATGATAGTTCGAGCTCAAAAGATGCTGATCGAATATTTAAATTAATTCTTATCGATTCAGGTAACTATCCATTTAAAATCTACAAGACTATGCCATCATATTTAACTGTTTGCATCATGCATAAAGGTGACATACGGATATCGAACCCTAAACTAACACGACAATTGTTCTTATTCGATGTCGGTTTAGTCTTCGGTCCGGTGTATTGTCATCCTTATTAATTAAATGTCCAGTTAATTTGAGTCTATCAATTCAAGAAAGTTCGTTCGATCAAAGTCAACTTCACGTTAAATATACTTAATTAAATTCATTTTAAATTTCAACAAATTCCTTCGATTAAGAGCAATAAATATTTTGGTACCGATTTCCGGGCGCAATAGGGGCACTAATCCTTCCCTACGCGTAACCAACTCTCGAACCCTTTTAAAACGAATCTCTGATTTTTATGGTGTCCGACCTACCTAAGTGGCCGATGACGACTCCAAGTCTTTTTATTTAAACTTACTTTTTCAAATTCCCCTTTTATTAAAAATCCAAAAAATTTTAAGGTTTTCATTTCAAAAGAATTAAATTTTCGAAAACAAATTTAAAATTAAATAATTTCATTTAAATTTAAATTTCGATTTTCAAGAACGAGTTTTTCAAAAAAAAGTCGCTACAATAACCACTGCCTTTTCCGGAGTTAAAATAGACGGGTTCCCATTCGCCCTAAACTACTCATCGTAATCATCACTCATCATCGCATCAAACAAATGATAATCAACCCAAGGTTGCCAACGTTGATTGAACCTATCCCTCCAGTGAGCGATATAAGACTGGTGGTACACCAACCAATCAACCTAAAAGACAATTAAAAAATGGATTTATTCTTTTAATTTATAATTACACTCGAATTAATAAAAAATGCGGTAACTACATAAATATTTATTACCTCGAGCTTCACTTGTCGAGTGAGTCTATGCAACTCATCCAAATTTGGAGGCTCGGTTGGGATACCTTGGAAACAACCAAATTGTCGTAGGACGCGGTCGGTCGGATGCCACTCAACTATGACATAGCAGATGACTGGTACAATGTCTGTCCAAACAAGCCTCGTCTCGTCCAAAAATATTGAAATGCAGTGCTGCAAGTCGGGATGAGAGTACGGCGTCCATAAAAACTGTAGAACATATAAAGCATATATTAGAGAAAAAGAATTATATATAGTTTAATATAAAATTTTAGCTTCGAATAAATAATCCAAATTGTTACACGATCTTTTGAGAAATTCTCAATATTTTGGCTAATTATCGCCAGGCCCTTCGCAACCCCAACATGGATTAAAAGAGCGATCCACCTACAAAATAAATAAAAAAGACAATTTAAATTAATGATAATAAAATGTCTATTAAAAATTTACAAAGTAAGAAAATAATTTAAATTAATTATAATAATATGTCTATTAAAAAATTAACAACATAAGAAAATAATTTAAATTAATTATAATAATATGTCTATTAAAAAAATTAACAATTATTTCCTTACCTTCGTGCTAGCGAAAAAACATCTGGAGTAGGCTGCAGAAGCACATGACGTAAAAACGACATTCTTCACCACGCCAAGATTGGAGCAACACCAAACAACCTCCGATTTGGCACTTCTCAGGATCAGTGTTCCTGTAGAGCTCTCTAAACACAGTGGCCAAGACTGCAAATCCTCATCTCAATTTACCGGCTTCTTTAAAATTCTCCAAATGACGCGACCAGATCGTGTAAACCTTGTCTCGGTTTTTGTCAGGCATCGACACCCCGCCGATCATCTGTAAAATATAAGCGCGAGTAAGTGCCTACAATACGAAAAAATATATAGATATTACCATATTTTAAAAAAATTATTTCAATATTATTTTTACCTCCTTCACATCACCACTCACGTCAATGGGTACGTCACCAAAATTATTCCGCAGCCATGCTAGTTGTATTTTTTTGCTGTAAAAACACTCCGGCACAGCCTCTAGTTGACTCAATCATAAGCCTTTCTAGTCATCAGAACTGGAACCACTGATAATCTCTCCATCAACGGGCAAACCTAGGATATGCGACACATCCTCTAAGATAATCGTCACTTCGTCGCAATGAAGGTGAAATGTCCCCGGTCTCCACCTCTCTAAAAGAGCGTTTACCAAATCAACGTCTATTTTTGCACCTCCAATAATTTTGGATGCATGCAAAAACCCGACCTGCTTTAAGTACGATTATATCTTAAGGTCCGGTAATTTCGTCATCCGGTTGTAAGACACCTCCAAACGCCTTTCAATACCCTAAAAACGCATAGATATAAATTAAACTATATAAAAATATATCAAAAATACATATCTACTATTAAAAATATATAATAAAATATTTAAAAATAAAACGACATAAAACTTACATATCTTCGATGATAATCGAACACATGCCTGTGATCCAACCTTATCAATCCCGCCATTATATCAATCACAAAAAAATAACCAAGAGAGAAGATTTAGGAGAGGTAATTTTTTCGGGTGTGGGTTAGAATGAGAGGGCGAAGACAATTTATAGAGGCAATCGCGTCTGGTGGGGTGCGATTATTGAGAGAAATCGCGTCATGTACAACGCGATTCTCATTAATCGCGTCTTAAAGAGCGCGATAGCTTTAGGAAAGTGTCGCGGTAAATTAAATTTTTAACCGTTTGAATTTATTACCGCGAAAATCGCGCCTTACACAACGCAATTTCGTTTTCTCGGGACGAGTCATTTGATATTCTCGAGAAAGTCGCGTCTTACAGAACGCGACTTTAATATTTTTTTAATAAATTTAAGAACTGATAATATAATCCAGCTCGGACGAAATTTGCATCTTGTAAAGCGCGATTTTATATATTGCATCATGCAGGACGCAATTTTACCTAACGTAGGCTAAATGAGAGGTATTTTTCCAAATGATCCCCTTTGGGGTATTTTCCCAGATATTTCCACAAAGGGAATATCGAGGCAAATTTGCGTGGGATGCATGTGTATTTAAGGGTTTTATTGTTTTATTTAATGAATTTTATGTATTTATTTTATGTTATAAAAATAATTAAAATACTTGTCAAAAAAATAATTAAAATACTTTATATTAATTATTATTTATGTATAAATTTCAATAGTTTAATTTACTATAAAAGTGTAATTCAAAATTAATCTACAATATCTATTCAAAAAAATTAATATACAATATAATTTAATAGTTATCGAAGTTTAGTTATTATAAATTTGTTTTAATATAATAATACTTTTTTCTTATGTTTAATTAAGTAAGAAATAATTTGAAATAATAAAATATTGTTTATCTACTAATTTGAATAGTTAAATTATAATTTAAGTTGAGGATAAAGTGATTTAATATTTATCAAAATTTATCGATTCAAAATTTACATTTAGTTGTAATAATAGTAATAATAATAATAATAATTTAAAGATTATTTTAGTTTTTTGATAGATTTATTTATATAAACTAAAAAGAGATAATTAGAAAGAAATACTACTATAACTATAAATCTATAAACAACGTACTGAAAATTTAATTTTGGTTTTGACTTCTAAAAAAATAAACCATTAATTTTTTTTTCTTTTATTTCTCCCCTGAACTTAATTTTCGCGTTCGAAATCAGTATTAATAGATAGATACCCCTCCGCTTTTCGCCTGTTTGTTTCTGGTTAGTCCGGGTAAGTTCTTTTCGTTTCTTTTGTTTGTTTTTTTTAGTTTTTTTCTTTTTTTATTTTCTGGAAGCTAATTTGTTAATTAGCTTTCTATCAATCTATATCTAATCAATGGTTTATTCATGAATTTTGAAATTGCAAGTTGAATGAATGCTTAACGTTAACCTCAGAAGCCAAGCTTAGTTTCTTCATTTTAATTTTTATCTTTTTTTGCAGAAACAATCGACATTCAGATCAGCTTGGATTAGCTCCGCGTCCTTTCCCGTGAGCTTTCGTTTACATTTGTTAATTTAATTTGATTTGATTTGTTTTTATTTTATTCTACTTTTAGAACTATTTGCAATTGAATGCAGGGTGACAGAATTTGTAGATAACAATTTGATTTGGATTGTATTAACATAGAGTGTTAATTTTAATTTGTGAAAATTATGATTCAGTTTGAATTTCATTTAAGGTAAAGAAGTTTGTATGTATGTTCTTAGCTGATGAATGATCTAAGAAAAACATTTGCCATCTGGTTAAATTGCTTTAGCCTTGATAGACCCTTTAATTTGCAGGGCTCAGCTTAGAATGTGGTTCTGGTTTTGGTGTTTTTTGTAGAGATGTTACCATATGGGATAGAAATCTACTTTCCATTTAATTGAAGTTTGGATGAAATTAGCCCCCAAAATGAGGCTTTTGCATGAAATAAATTTTATTGGCTGTTAAATTTCTTCCCCCATTTTTGTTATTTGAAATGGTTGATTCCATCCTTGATATGATTAATCATTATTGATGTGTTTGGCTTGTAAAAGAGGTAAAAACAAATTTAAGATGACAAATCATTGTTGCCACCTAGATTAAGCATGATTTTTTTAAAGCTTGTTAATTCTTGCATCTCTGATCTCTTTGATCAAAACTTGTTTTCAACCTATCATATTTGCTATAGATTGTAGAAATTAGATGGTGTTTAGATTGAGGACCTACTATTGAAGAATGCAGGGGTAGACACTAATTTGCTTGTTGAAATTTACTATGTTTGCTAAATAAATAATTTCAGATTTTCATATTAACTTTTTTTTTTGTCGTTGATAAATTGTAAGGAATTAGATGGATTAGGCAGTGATTTCTTGTGAGCTTTCTTGCCTTTCCCTTACATGGATTCTGTTTTGTTGGTTTCAGACACCTTGGTCGGACTCCTTGCTGCTTTCTCAGATACAGAATGCTGAAACAGAAGACATACCTCGTTTAGATTCTTTTGACGACCAGATTATAGGACAAGTAGACCATATAATAGATACTGCAGCTTTAGCTTCATCATCTGTCACTTATCAAACTGAGGGAGATCATCAGGATAGGCTGATGGAAGGTTCGAGGTGTGGGGGAGTGCATGACAGTTCAGATGAACATCTATCTAAAAATACCAATTCTGTTTCACATAGTAATAAGGAGGACATAATTGTTCCTCCACCTTCTAATCCGAAGGTCGGAGGTTCTGGAATTGACCCTCTAGCATCAGCCAGTGAGCTTACTTTACCCCCTACAGATGTCACCAGAATTGCTGTTGGAGCTATACATGGTGTTTCTACTGGTCAGCAACCTGAACAAGCTGACTCAATTGTCAGTTCTGTTGTCAATGGTGACAATGACAAGGTTTTGCCTTCTGCTTCCTCCCATGAAGAAAAATCAAGTGAGCTTACCTTGCCCCTTCCTGAGGTTGGCACCATTGATGTTAAATCTTCCCAAAATACTACTGATGGACAAAAATCATTGGTTCCCAATGATTCTACTCAAACCCATCTTGCTGGCCACAGTTCTGTTGATGGATCCGTAAAAGATACTTTGGGTGGACAACAGAATCAAGGTGCTGATTCTCTTAGAAGCTCTCAAGGTCCACCTAATGGCATTACTTCATCCTCTCCCAAGGTCAATGGCTGTAAGGCAGAAGATGCTAAAAAAGGGGGTGTAGATCACGTCAGTCATCTTGTTCTTCCTCGTAAAAAGATTGTCACTTCTATGTTTGAATCCCCAAAATCTGGTAGCTCTACACCGACAAAAGGTGATTTGAATAAAGGTCGTATTGAAACAGGTTCACCTTTTGATTCTGTCAAAGAAGGAGTTACCAAGTTTGGAGGAATGGTTAGATGGAAATCTCAAAGAGCACAAACTCTGGAGGTATATTAGATGTATTTATAGCGGTGTTAATTTAATATAATCTATGCCACTGCAATATATTTCTTTATGTTTTTCTCTGCCTACTTCATTCATATATGCCGAATGTAACTTGAATTTTTTTGGGGCTACAGGGACCCAATCATGTGGCCCTAGACCTTGAGAAACTACACGAGGAGATGGCTGTATATAAGAAACGGTCAGTGGATGCTGAAGAGGCAAAAATTCAAGTATTGAAGGAGCTGGACAACACAAATAGTCAAATAAAAGAGCTAAAGCTGAGCCTGGACAGAGCACAAAGTGAAGAGAAACAGGCAAAACAAGACTCTGAAATCGCCATGCTCGGGGAGAAGGAACGAGTGATTTGTGACAAGGCTAGTGTCGAAGCAAAGCAACAGCTTGAGGTTGCTAAAGCCAGGCATGAAGCTGCTGTCGGCGAGCTGAAATCTGTTAACGAAGAGTTGGAGACATTAAGAAAGGAATATGCTTCTATGGTGACTGAGCGAGATAGAGCTGTTAAGAAAGCAGAAGAGGCTGTTTCTGCTTCGAAAGAGGTTGAGAAGAGAATGGAAGAATTGACTAGTGAGCTGATGGCCTCAAAGGAGTCCTTAGAGTCCGCACATGCTGTCCATATGGGTGCAGAAGAGAAAAGGAATGGAGCAGCCATGACCCGAGACCAAGATGCTTGCAACTGGGAGAAGGATCTAAAACAGGCTGAAGAGGAGCTCCAGAAACTCAATCAGCAAATTCAATCGACAAAGGATCTGAAACCAAAGCTAGACAATGCTTCAGCACTGCTACATGATTTGAAAGCTCAATTAACTGCTTATATGGAATCTAAATTCAATTTGGAAAATAATGGGCACTCCACTAATGAGTCACAGACACCAGAGAAAAGAGCTCTCACTGAGATACCAGCTGCAGTTGCCATGGCAAGGAATGAACTTGAAGATGTGAAGCTCAAAATTGAAGAGGCAGCTGCAGAAGTGGATTCTTTGAAGGTGCTTGCTGTTTCATTAAAAGCGGAGCTTGAAAAGGAAGAGTATGTTCTTGCCACCATTAAGCAAACAGAAGGCATGTCGGTTGATGTTGCTTCTCTGAAAGATGACCCGGATAACACCGAGTCAAAAATAGCTTCAGTGCAGATGAATGGAAAAGAGGCCAGAGATAAAATGGAGGTGCCAAAGCAACTGCAGCAGGCAACACAAGAGGCTATTGAGGCCACGTCACTTGCTCAAATGGCTCGTGAGGAGCTGAGAAAAGTAAAGGAAGAGGCTGAGCAAGCAAAGGAAGAGGCTGAGCAAGCAAAGGCTAGAGCAAGTACCATGGAGAGTAGATTACTTGCAGTTCAAAAGGAGATAGAGGCAGCTGAGGCTTCAAAGAAGTTAGCTTTAGATGCTATCAAAGAATTGCAAGATCATGAATCAGCTCAAAGTACCGATAACGTAGATTTGCCGGATGGTGTAATTCTTTCCTTAGAGGAGTACAATGACCTCAGAAAACGTGCATATGAGGCGGAGGAACAGGCCAACATGAGGGTGGCAGCTGTTGTTTCTGAAGTTGTGGTAGCTAAGCGATCCCAGTCGAGTAGCTTGGAAAAGTTGGAAGAAGTTAAGCGAGAGATGGCTGAAAGAAAGGAACAACTAAAAATAGCTTTGGAGAAGGCTGAGAAGGCCAAGGAAGGGAAGTTAAGCTTAGAGCAGGAATTGAGACAATGGAGGGCTGAACATGAGCAGCGACGAAAGGCTTCTGAATCGAATCACGGAAGAGACCCTCCCAGGGCAAGTTTTGAAGGAAAAAATCAAACGAAGAAAACTGAACCTAATACTTCTCCTTGCAGCACTCTAGATAGCTCAAAGGCAGTCAATGGGAGTTGCACCGAATCTGAATCATCCCCGGAAACAGCAGTCGTAAAGAAGAAGAAACTGTTACCCAAGATAGCCATGTTTTTTAACAAGAAAAAATCGAGCTTATTAAAATCCAAGTCCAAGTCCAAATCCAAAACCTAGTAGTATGTCTGATGAAATGCTGTATTATCTTTGCCAGATTTTCTCTGAGTGTAAATGTGTTTTTCTTGGTAGTCATGGTCGCCGTCAATATACGATAAAGCTTTGCCGGATTTTCTCGAGTGTAAATGTTATTGATTCTTGGATGAATTATAAAGTTGCGAATACACTTTCGGTTTGTATCTGTATAGGCTTTGATATACATGGGTGTTATATCTTGTAAAACTCGTACAACAAATGGCCAGTCTTTGAACTAATCCGAAATGACAAATCTGTGTACTTGTTTTAATCGTTATTTCAATTTGGTCACTTCTTCTCCCATACTGCATAGTTATTCCCAGAAGTAGCAAGCTGGTAATTGGAAGGAACAAGGTTTCCAAGATCCATCTTTGGTCCAATCTTCATTATGAGTTTATCATCAATGACTGCCATATAAAGTTCAGATTCCGACGCCAGAATGTTAACTGTGCTTGTGCTTTGAATCCCATTCTTATTCCTGATTGCCACCAGTTTATTAATCTCGTCCTTCAACCCGAAGTCGAATAAGTGATCATAAAACTGCAGAGCCAAGATTGAGGTTTTCGTTAAGAAAGTTACGAAAGATTGAAAGAAAATGAAGAGTGGAAGTGTATACTTACAATGGAGGGAATGCCAGGATGGGTTAGAATATAAGCATATCCCTGCATTATTTTATCAGATGGGAATGGCCATTGATTTTGTGTGGATCCAGTGTCATGGTTGTCAATGAAAGTTACAGCATTTTGAGGTAAAAGTCCAATCAGTCCAGGAGGTTTTCCATTCGAGTCCTTCAACCGCCATAACTTCCCTTGCACCGCATCGTTCAGAATCCCTTTCGTGGTGAAATCGAATGCTGTCACGATGCCTCCGGCAGCTTCAACCCAATCTTTTATGTCAGCACGGTGTGAATCTTCTTGTCCTTCGTTTAACTGTTCCCATTTCTCCCCGACAGCAAAGTCCGGTGAAGTTCGGTCCATGTAGATTTTGGTTATGCTCGGGGCATACCCTCTTACGAAATCGAATCTCCATCCATCGAATCCGATCTCAGTCTTTAACCAATTCAACCAATCCGATAACTCATTTTGTACCCTCGGATTGAGATGATCGATATCCGGGGCAGGTTCATAGAGCAATCCGCTATCGAGATTCCCAGTGCCATCACCATAGATGGTATCATCTCTGCAAATGTAGGACGGTCCCCAATCTAGACGATCATCGGAAGTCCCACCTTCGAAAATGCAATATATACCCCTGCTATCTTGCCTCTCGGCTGTTCTATGATTTATCACAATGTCAGCAACACATTTGATTCCCTTTTGTTGGAAAGCATCGATCAACGACTTCAATTCAGCTCGAGATCCATACCTCGATGCATCGAGATCATATAACCTTCCGGGCAAGTATCCTGAACAGATTCATATATAGTCAAAAGATTGCTAACTCAACACAATTCAACAAGCACAAAGCAAGCAACATTCATGGAATCATTCAGATCAATTAACATATACATATATGATCAATGAGGAAATTCAATTGGTGAGTACCCTCGGGAGCGACTGACTGGGAGGGCGGCGGGAGCCAAACCTGAGTAACACCGGCGTTGGCGATATCGGAAACGGAGTTCCGAAGAAAGTTGTACCATCCACCAGCCTTTTTGGATGATTCCCAGTTGAAACCCTAAGGAAAAAAAACATACAAATTCAAAGACCCAAACATCAAAATCATGTTTTTAACATTCTACCAGAGCTTCAGAAGGGAAAGAGAGACAGTACCTGGAACAATATGGTGGAGGATGCAAAAGGGGAGAAGAGAAAGAGGAAGACAAAGATGAAGCAAAGAGAATTTGACATTTCTTGGCTTTGGTTCTGTTTTGTGTCCTTGGGAGCAGAGAAGCTGAGGGTTCTAAACTGTTTCTCTTGTAGGGTGGTCTTGGTCAGCTTGTTTGTGGAATTTTTTAACCATTAACGCGTGAGTTGGTGCTTTATGGAGTTGGAAAAAGAATGGCTGGAGGTGGAAGATGAATATGAACTTTTGAATTTTCAGCCAGTTTTATTTCGGAAATCTTTAACGTTTTTGCCAGTTGCTTCGTGGAATTTTAAATTAGATTACGTGTTCAGCGGCAAAAGATACAAGGACTTCTCAAATTTTCATTTGAGACTGGTTTACGGATAAATTATGTAAATAATTACTTAATTTTATTCTCAAATTTATTTTATTTTTTAAAATTTTAAAACGTTCAATAATTTATTAAAATTTAGACATTAAACGTTTTTTTTGTTATTCTTCCATTAACTTTTGGGTAACATTCATTTACCAGCGAATAGAGGAACTTCTCCAAAATTCGAACGGTGAAAAACTTCATCGGTATGATAAAAATAATATACTAAAAATGAGTTTCACCCAACGATGAAAGAGAGAGATCAGTAAGAGAAAAATAAAAATAAAAATTGTTCGACTCATAGACTTCAATGTATTTTTCGACGAAATAAAGGTCGGATCCAGACTCGGGAGACCGAGACGAAATGACTAGTAAAATTTAAGGACTGCAAAATCACCATTTACAACCGTTGACGAGGACGTCTGATGACGGTAAACAACATCTACATTATAATGATATCAAAAAATTAACGAAAGAATGACAAAAACATTTAATATCTAAATTTCAATGAGTAAATTGAATGTTTTAAAATTTTAATAACCAAAATAGATTTAAAAGTAAAGTTCAATGATGAGTTTCATAATTTACATATCATTACTAACGCATTCAATGGGAGAAGATGAGTAGACTTTAAAGTTATAGAAAGTTTTAAAAATAATGCTATAGGTTTCTCTCCGGGAAATTAGGATGGCGCAGAAAACACAAACCCTAATATCGTTGTGGAGGCTCCGTCCGGGGACTTGGGGCGTGTGGATGCTGGTGATAGGACTCTGACGGCGGGGCAACATGGGCAGAAGGAAAAGGAGAAGGAGCGGGCGGGGATGGTGGCTAAGGAGGCCCCTGGTTTGCCGGTGGTAGCGGGCTTTGGTGTTGGTGTTCTAGGGTCTCATAACCCTGTGCATGGGATCGCGCCTTCCGGGGAAAGAGGCGTGGATGGTCTTAGGGTACCGCCGGCTGCGTCTGTTTCACTGGATACGACGGGCGGCTCAGGTACAACTGCTGGACGCGATGACAACCAGATGCGGGTTGTAGGGAATCCGATATTTGAGGGAGCTGTTGACAGTGATGTCACTATGGGCACCGGGGATACCTAGGATATGGCTGCTGGAGAACCCCGTTCGTATGCGAACATTCTCGCGGGTACAAATGAGAACAACAGAACGAAGTTCGCTGCCGTGACAGGGGAAGATATAATTGTTACTGATGAAGATGTTACGATTACTACTGATGGTCCATACCCAGTTATTAAATTTTCGGAAAGAGTGCACGAACTGTTTGATCGTAGTATGGAGAAGGTTGTGGTTGTTCGCCTTTTTGGTCGATCTATTAGCTATCGTGTTCTATGGAACCGTATCCAAGTGTTGTGGAAATTGGTTGGCCGCTTTTAGTTGATCGATCTTGCCAATGAGTATTTCCTGGTAAAATTGGAATCGGAAGAGGACTATATTCGAGTGCTGACTGCAGAGCCGTGGACCATCTTTGGCAGTTACCTCACAGTCCAACCGTGGAGTAGGGAATTTTCGACGACTCAATCTCATCCGTCACAAGTTGTGGTTTGGGTTCGGCTTCCGGGGTTGCCTATCCGCTACTATTTTAAGGGATTATTTGGGCGCATTGCTGAAGTTATTGGTAAGGTCGTTAAGGTTGACTATAATACGGTTGCTGGTGAACGAGGTAAGTTTGCTCGATTAGCTGTTTTGGTTGATCTTTCAAAACTGCTTCTTCCTTGCATTGGTATTGATAATATTTTGCAGAAAATAGAATATGAGGGCCTGAATCTTATATGTTATCACTGTGGCGTGTACGGCCATACGATGGAATTTTGTGCAAAGAAAGTAGTTGAATCTGCGGAAGGTACGACAGAAGCGACAGTGCATCCGGACCAGGATAGTGAGCGGGCTGAGTTTTATGGGCCATGGATGATAGCGGAAAGTAAAAAACGTCGACCTCGGAGGAATGGCGAGAATGGAAGTTTCGCCAAGGTGACTAGTGGTAGAGGTGCTTCTTCCAGATTTTATGTGTTGCGGGATCTTGATAATGAGGAAGTGGTACAAGACGTTGGCAATGAAGATCGAACTGCTAGTGCTAGCAAGCCTTCAACCTTGGATAAGGGTAAGCAAGTGATTAATGTTGCTAATGATGGGTCTGGCAGGACAATTCGAAACCCAAGTCGAAGCGGTAAGAAGGGTGATGGAAGTGTTAGCGGGAATGGTCAGGTTGTGCAATCAGAAAATATTAAGAGTAAGTCTTCGATGTGGACTGTTAATCCGACGGTTCCAGGGGTTACACCGGTTGTGGTTGAACACAAGGAGACTAGTGCTGGACCAAGTTATGTGGCAATTTCCATTTAGAATGATAGTCGAAAGATTCATAGCTCACAGAAAAATTCTAATAAAGTTAAAGTTCAAGGAGTTCAGAAAAGCAGCAAAGGGCTAGCTAAGCCGCAAGCGCGGGGAAGGAAGAAGAATGATCGGTCACCTTTGATGCCGCTGTTATCTGAGTGGGTACAATCGGCGTCTGCGCGCCTTGATGAGTTGCAGCTGGCGCGACCTCAAGACGTTGACACGGCAGTTGGCATGCCAGCTAGCGATGTGCTGGTACGGAGCCGCTGAGCAAATCCGGGGATCAAACCGCCTCGCTGATGGGGGAAAGCTGTGATGAGCAGGCAGTGTCGTTAGCCACGTCTACTGCCATGGTAGTGGACTAGAGGCTGGTATGTTTTGCTCTTTTCTTTTTGTCTCAATGATTAGCGTATTACTATGGAATATCCAGGGAGCAGCTTGCTCCTCGTTTCGGGACCATCTTCGTAGAATTAATAGCTCTTCAAGGCCGTCGGTTGTTGCTTTTATGGAGACTCGTATTAGTGGAACTCGGGCGGATCGTGTGGTGAGTAGTTTGGGCTTCCAATCTTCTTTCTACGTGGAAGCTCAGGGGTTTAGTGGTGGTATTTGGTTGCTTTGGAACGGCGATTTACGGATTCAGGTGCTTACTGTTTCCAATCAGTTTATTCATTTGTCTATACAAGGTATGCCTCTGTTGAATTTGGTTTATGTGACGGTGGTCTATGCTAGTCCGCAAGTCCAATATAGGTGTTATCTTTGGGATCAGTTGGATGCGGTTAATCCTGGTGCGGATCAGTCGTGGCTGCTTGGGGGAGATTTCAATGCAATTCTTCATTTGGATGATCGTAGGGGTGGTCAAACCTGTCGTAATTGTGTAAGTAGAGATTTTCAGAACTTTGTGTTCTCAAATGCTTTACATGAGGTGGATTTTAAGGGGTCGCGGTTTACTTGGAGTCATGGAGACCTGTATGAACGCCTTGATCGATGTCTTGTAAATCTGAAGTGGTTGGAGTATTATCCGAATTCTCTTGTTCTACACCTTGACAGAATTGGTTCTAATCATCGTCCGATTTTATTTAGTACGGAGCATTGTGAATGGGCTCAGTTGGGGAAACCTTTCCGGTTCATTCCTATTTGGCAAGACTCGGCAGAGTTTATCACTTTTTTGAAGGATTCTCGGGATAATTTACGTTCTTATGAGGATAATATTGCGCATTTGCAGACCGAGCTTCCAAAATGGAGCTCTCAATGTTTTGGCTCGTTGGGGAAGCGGAAAAAGAGAATTCTTGCTCGGCTCAAGGGTATTGATCGAGCGTTGAGTTTCAGGCATTCTAGATCTCTTAGCGAACTTGAGAGAGCTCTTAAACGGGAGTTGGATGATATTCTTACTATGGAGGAATGTATCTGGCGGCAGAAGGCTAGGTGTAATTGGATTAGTGATGGTGATCGTAATACGAAGTACTATCATGCGATAGCTAATGGAAGGCGAAAACGTAATACTATCCTCCGACTCAAAGATAGCCAGGGCGTGTGGGTAGCTGACCCGGAGACGCTGCGACGTTTAGCAGTGGAGTTTTTCATGACCTTATTTTCTACTGAGGGGGCGAACGATTATTCTTTTAACTGTCGTGGTTTGTTCCGTGGGATTGATCGACGGGACATGATAGCTTTGGAGACGGCTGTCTCAAGAGATGAGATTTATACGGCTTTATTTCAGATGTCGCCATCGAAAGCACAGGGTGTGGATGGATTTCATGCTTCTTTCTATCAGCGTCACTGAGACGTTGTGGGGGATGCCGTTTGTAACATAATTCAGCGTATGTTCAGTACTGGTCTGGTTGATCCTGAGCTGAATAGAACTCTCCTTGTGCTGATTCCAAAAATTGAGGCTCCGGAGTCGATTGCTCAATTTCGGCCTACTGGTTTATGTACGGTTGTATACAAGATTCTTAGTAAGGTTATTGTGAATAGATTAAAGCCTTACTTGCCGAACTGGATATCAGAGAACCAGACTAGCTTTGTTCCTGGTCGGTCTATTACGGATAACATTGTTATAGCCCAGGAGATCATCCATTCCATGCGCATAAAGAAAGGAAAAAAGGGCTGGTTTGCAATCAAAGTGGATCTCGAGAAAGCTTATGATCGACTTGAGTGGTCGTTTATTGATGATACTCTCTGTGACATCGGTGTCCCTAATCATCTGCGGACTCTTATTATGAGTTGCGTTTCTTCCGTTTCGACGCAGATTCTATGGAACGATAGTCCTACTGCTAGCTTTCAGCCCTCTAGAGGAATTCGTCAGAGAGATCCGCTATCTCCGTATCTCTTTGTCTTATGTATGGAGAGACTAGCGCAGACTATTCAACGTGAGGTGGATTGTGGAAACTGGAGGGCGTTCCAGGTTACGAAGAACGGTCCGCTGATTTCTCATATGTTTTTTGCAGATGATTTAGTTTTGTTCGCGGAAGCATCTCTTAACCAATTTGATGTTATTATTCGAGTTTTCAGAGAATTTTGTGAGTGTTCGGGCCATAAGGTTAGTATATCGAAGACTAATATTTTTTTTCTCGCATAATATTCACGTCGTTCTTCAAGAGGATATTAGTGATGCGTTTGGCTTTAAATGTGTATCTGATCTGGGAAGATATTTGGGTGTTCCCCTTATTCATGGGAGGGTCACTAAAGTTACGTACTGCTATTTAATTTAGAAGGTTGCTGACAGATTGGCAGGGTGGAAGGTTCGTTTACTCTCTTTTGCGGGGCAGATTGTTCTGGCTAAGTCTGTCATTGCTTCCATCCCAATGTATACCATGCAATCAGTACGATTGCCTAAATTTGTTTGAAATGAGGTGGAGAGATTGATCAGGAATTTTATCTGTGGCCATTGCAGCGGTGCTAGGGGAATTCATGCTGTGAATTGGGAAACTGTGTGCTTTCCGATCTCTAGTGGGGGTTTGGGAATTAAACAGATTGAGTCGCAGAATACAGCTTTTCTTCTGAAATTGGGCTTTCGTATGCTTCCGGAACCGGGTAAGCTATGGGTACGAGTTATGCGCGCTAAGTATGGCATACAGGATTTGGCACCACATACCTTGCCGAATAGAAATGGGTCACGCCTTTGGAGGGGTATTCATATGCTTTGGTCTGATCTCCGGCATAATATTGTTTGGAATATTGGTGATGGTCGTCAGATTGATTTTTGGAATGATGCTTGGGTGAGTAATTTTGGGTCTCTTCGACAATATATTTATGCTGAAAATGAATCGGGGATATCTGATTGTTCTGTTTGGGAAATGGTGGATACTAGTGGATAATGGAAGTGGGATGAATTTAATGGTATTTTGCCGAATGTTGTTCTGCATGGTATAGCGGCTATTAAACCTCCGATGAGTAGAAATGTACCGGATTGTCCGGGATGGGCGTTAGAGGAATCTCGGCGGTTTACGATGAAATCGGCGTATTCGCTAAGTATAAATTCGAATGATGCACGTGAGGTCCCTGTGTGGGCTGTGTTAGCGAAATATCGTGGTTTGCCTCGGATAAGAATGTTTCTTTGGCAGGTGTGTCATGGTCGGGTGATGACAAACGCGGAACGTGTACGTCACCACCTCGCGGACGATGCAAGTTGTGTCCTGTGTGGGGTTGTTACCGAAGACATTTCGCATATTCTTCGTGATTGTATGGTGATCAAAGCAACGTGGGTTCGGGTTATAAAGACCAACATGCTCAATGACTTTTTTAGCAAGCCTATAAAGGAGTGGATCTACGATAACCTTACTAATGTGGAGCGATATCCGTTGGATTTTAGGGATTGGGACTTGGTGTTCGAATCAATGTTATGGTTAGCATGGAGACAGCGAAACGCAGCAGTGTTTGGATCCCCTTTTGGTGGCCAGGAGACGCTGTTGCAGGGCGCGAGGAGGTTGTCCGATGATGTCGTGCGGGCTGCTGCTAGAACTGATCATGAATCGGCTGTTAGACGACCAGCGGGTCATGGTATGTGCTGGACGAAACCACCTGCAAGTTGGATTAAGTTGAATGTTGATGGAGCGAGGAACACGGCTACGGGCTTTGCTTCTTGTGGTGGATTAGGACGCGATGAGGCTGGTGTTTGGTGTTTCGGTTTTGCCAAGAAAATAGGTATTTGTTCTACCTTTGAAGCGGAGTTATAGGCAGTTTACGAGGGCCTTTCAACGGCCTGGGTGCTGGGTTTTCGAAGAATCATAGTCGAGACGGACAATAAGTGTGTATATGAGGGCTTGGCAATGGGGGATCCGTTGCATCTTCCGTCGAATATCCGTGTTCATATAAAGGATATGCTGATGCGATCTTGGGAGATCAAGTTTTCTTGGGTAAGGCGCGATGTAAATGTGGTTGCAGATGTGCTTGCAAAATTGGTGAAGGAGTTTACGTTGGACTACTATTGTTTTCTCGAGCCTCCTTTGGCGATTCGAGAAGCTCTAAGAAGGGACAATGTAATGGTTTCTAATGTGCAGGGTGTTGGTTGAGCGCAGCGGCTGCTATTGGTTCGCCTGGGCTGTTGTTGCTGTGCGGGGATGTTGTTTAAGTTGGCTGTCGGGTCTGCTGTTTCTGCTGTGTAGGGAGTCGGCTGAACGTTGTTGTGCTGGTTGGATGGTTCGTGTTGCAGCTGTGTGGTTTGTGTGCAAGGGGCTGTGTTGGTTGCTGCGGATCATTGGCTGTCGTGGACATTTGGTCCGCAAGGTTTAGTTTTATTTGATCATGTTACTACCATGTGTGATATCGTTTTATTTGGTTACTCTTCTATGATGTTATTGTCCTACCATGTGTACTCTTTTTCCTTCACTAGGCTTAGGAAGTTTTTTAATGAGGCATGTGGTAGTGGCCCTATTCTTTCAAAAAAAATTATAGAAATTATTCCTTTATATTAGGTGAGTAGGGTTTGGTTTTAGAACAACTCAAATAGAGTGCAATTAATAGGCTTATTTACTAAATAACACCAAGATTATTTATAAGAATAGTATCTATTTTACGTCATGTAACACATTTAAAAAATTATATCATGATGATTGCATTTTTATCTACATGACGACATGATTATCAAAATTTATAAAATAATGAATAAAAATGAAAGAAAAAATATAAATATGTGGAAAAGAGTGGTAGGCATTGATAAATAAAGTTTAAAATGAATTTTCAATACAAATATCAATTATCAAATATTTCCAATGCATATATTAACTATGAAGGTTTAATAGCCGAATAAAATTTTTTATTTTTTTGTGCTCTTATTTATTCCCAACAATAAAAAATAGGTTTAAAGTTTAGGTTTGGGATTTATAGTTAGGGTTTAGAGAATTTGGAGTAATGTGTATTTTTAAGGTATATAGTTTAGGATTTAGTATTTAGGATCAGAGCTTATAATTTATTTTTTTTAATATTTTAAATGTTGGGGCGCCGAAAAATGTATAATTTTTTTTTGTCTTTAATAGCTTTAATTATTAGTAAGAAGATTTGAAAAAATGAATTAATCAGTAGAATTTACCAAGGTATATTAATATGTATTAGCGGAGTTTTATTAACCAAGGAATATTAATATTTATTAGCGGAGTTTTAATTACTAGTCAATAGATTTGGCAAAAAAAAAATGAATTGGTCGGTAGAATTTACATGGTCACGGTAATATTAATGAAGAAATATTAATATGTATTAGGAAAAATATCTCATGCAATGGAGGTGGAAACAAATTTCTTTTATCACTACAAAAAAAGTGATATATACTGACGGATAAAAATTTATCGGTAAAACACCAAATATCCGTCGGTATATACCCTAAACACTTTTACCGACGGACAAAAGAAAAATTCCGACAGACAAAATGTCGTCGGTAATACGCTTGTCGGTATAAAGTTATACCGACGGACAACACCGTCGGTATAGGTATTCTGAACCTATACCGACGGACACAGCCGTAAGTATAGGCGTGGACTACCCTGACAAATTAGGGTATATATTCCGACGCATTCGGTCCGTCGGTATAGGCTCAGAATAGCTATACCAACGGTTTTGTCCGTCGGTATAGTTGTTATCTATAATGACGGTCTGTCCGTCGGTATAGGGGTATAGATCTATACCAACGGTTGTGTCCGTTGGTATAGTTGTTATCTATAACGACGGTTTGTCCGTCGGTATAGGGGTATAGATCTATACCAACGGTTGTGTCCGTTGGTATAGTTGTTATCTATAATGACGGTTTGTCCGTCGGTATAGCTCCTAGCAGTTATCTTTTACTGACAGTTTTGTCCGTCGGTATAGGTTTAATTGGTATTTTTTGTTTTTTTAAATATTAAATAATTATTAATATATTCCATTTTTTATTTAATATTTTTTATTTTAAATATTAAAATTACTAAAACTACTATAACAAAAATAATTTCATTTTAAAGGAAAAATATTAGATTTAATATTCGAATAAAAAAAGTATGTAATACATAATCAATAAAATAAGTACCTACGAGTTTAGTACAAACAAAAGTAATATGCAAACGAGTACCTACGAGTTTAGTACAAACAAAAGTAATATGCAAACAAGTACCTACGAGTTTAGTACCTACGAGTTTAGTACAAACAAAAGTAATATGCAAACAAGTACCTACGAGTTTAGTACAATAAAACAAAGACACTAATGCTTTAATTCTAGTGGCTTCCCATTCACTATCCAGTTGTCTATTTCCATTACTCATTTGTTTTATTTACCAGTTAGTTCAGCTCCATCATTTTGTTTTATTTAAATTTATAAAGATGGAGATTCACCATATTGAGGTCGGTAAATGTGATCTCTAGAGTTCTTGTTTGTCATTTTTCAAGGAGAAGTTACAAATTCTTCAAAATGTTAAATACTTTGGCCTGACAGATGTATTTTCCCTAACCAACTGATTATTAAGATACCAAAACTAGGCAACACCACCCTTAAGTTGACAGAAAGCATCGTCATTACCAAATATAGCTTCCTAAACCTCAAGTACTTAACAATCGCTTAAAAAGCAAACAATATAATACTTTAATTGAACAAAACCAGACTTTATTCATCGAATTATCTTGAAGAAAAATCATTGAAGAAATATTTTAACAAAAGCCAGAGGACAAAGAAGGATGAGCCGTGCAACATACCTAGAAATGAAGGCCACGGAACTCCTGCCGCCGGAGGTTTGGAGTCGAGATGATATTTGTAAACCAAGTCTGAACCAGGAATCAAATATGGTATCGGAATATGGACACAGAGAAAAACAAGAAAAAAAGTGGAACCCATGATATTTGTAATCTGTCATTCACTGTTAAAAAGCAAAAAAAAGGGAGCAGTATGATACCTGCAACTTTTGCAGCAATGGCTTCTTGATAGATATCAGTCAGAAACAGTATCTCAGATGGCTTATCAACGCCTAAGGTCTCGGTTATTTCAACGTAACTGCGTTTTTCTCTTTTGTTGCTGCAAGCAAAGAAGGCAAAACGAAGTGTCACCCTGGAAATTGTGTGATAAGGATGGAAGCAACCAAGAAAGTTGTGAATTTACCCCACTGCGGTGTCAAAATATCCAGATAAAAACTTTCTCAAATCGCCAAATTTTGTATTTCCAAAGAGAAGCCTCTGAGCTAATCTGCTACCACTAGAATATATGTATACCTGTGGTGAAAAGAGGAAGGAATGATTAACATTGAAATTGAACTTGCTGTAAATAGTCAAGAAGTTATGGAGCTAAGTTACTCGGCCTCTGGTGTCAATGTCTGATCCGTGTATGTGTCTGACATGGACACGTTCAATTTTCTTAAAAGACAATCTTTAAACGTGACCCAATGATACAATTCAATTTTTCGTAACTATATGTGTGTCTTCTCAGAAATAACAGAAAGCATCATGTTTCTTTGCTAATAGATGTTACAACTTTATGACCACTCGGTATCAGTAGGACATGGACATTATATTAACTTGAACTGGACGCCTATTGTCTAAGAATACTGGCTTCAGTTTGGCAAAATGATTAAAATGGCTGGTGAAAACGCTGCATTCTAGAGTTCATGCATAAAAAAAATTGAAGACAAATGTGCAGCCACATATCTTCATATAGAAAATATAAATGTCAAATAATGAAGTTAAGAGTGAAGAAAAAACGCAAGATACCTTCACACCTGAAGCATGCCACTTTTCAAGAGCTTCTAGTACATCATCGAAAACTATGCCTTTGAGCTCATTGTTCTCGAATCCACTTCCTAAACCTCAAGTACTTAACAGTCGCCTAAAAAGCAAACAATATAATACTTTAATTGAACAAAACCAGACTTTATTCATCGAATTATCTTGAAGAAAAATCATTGAAGAAATATTTTAACAAAAGTCAGAGGACAAAGGAGGATGAGCCGTGCAACATACCTAGAAATGAAGGCCACAGAACTCCTGCTGCTGGAGGTTTGGAGTCGAGATGCGTGTCGAAACGACGATCAGCGAGATGAGCGCAGTATTTTGTTAATGAGCGAGAGAGCAGAGCTATCTGGAGGGGTCAGGGTCGAGCATATCAGAAAGATGATTTCTAATTCTAGGGATTTTAATTTTTGGGGGTAAATATTTTAACCATCCTATACCGACGGACACAATAACTGTCGGTATAGTATATGTATACCGACAAACAATTTAAACCGTTGGTATACTCTATGACCTATACCGACACACAGCAAAATTTGTCGTTATACGATACACCTATACCGACGGATGTTGTAGAGCGACGGTATAAATTAAACATATACCGATGATACATTCTTTTCTGTCGATATAAATGATGCCTATACCGACGAACAATTGTTCCGTCTGTAAAAATCAAAACTTTTATCGACACTTCTTTTAGCCGTCGGTATATGTATTGTATACCAACAAATTTTGTCCGTCGGTATAGACAAGCGTCGGTATATGTCATTTTTTGTAGTGTACAAATGATTAACTTTAGGGTTTGTGGGTTTAAGTGCATGTGTTTAAATTTTAGGGTTCACAGTTAGAATTTAAGGATTAGAGTTAGAATTTATAGTTTAGAGGATAAGATAATATAGTTAAAGATTTAGGTTTTAACCTATAAATCTTAAATTTTAACCCGAAAACTTAAATTCTAGCCATACCTCCTAAATTCAAAACTCGTACACTTAAACCCTAAACAAAATCTTTAAACCTTGAAACTAACGCGTTGGTGGAAACAAAATTTATATTAGCACTTGTGTATAGAATAAATACCCTATGTATTAATGAAAATTTAATTATTAGTAAGTAGATTTGGCAAAAAAAAAATGAATTAGTCCGTAGAATCTACATTGTCATGGTTATATTAACGTAAGAAATATTAATATGTATTAACGAAACTTTAATTACTAGTCGGTAGATTTGGCAAAGAATCACTCTTTTTCACATTTTTCTTTGTTTTTAACTCTTCTTTTTACAAAGTTTGAAAATTATTTCGACACGTACGTAGGAAAATACATAGCCAATAATATGATGCGCTTTTCAGAAGGTGCGGTTGATGTTAAGTGTGTGTAAAAATATCTAATACGTTTCTATTGTTTGATCTAAAAATTTATATATTTGATTGATTTTTGGATACTTTGAATTAGATCTTTTGAGGAAAAAGATATATAATTGAATCGGATATGAATCACTTAAATTTTAATTTTAGATTATTCAAAAATTTGAAGAAAAAAATTGACCGTTTAAAATATTAGGGTTAATTGTTATTTCGGCCCTTCCTCATTTAATAGTAGTCTAATTTCATATAATCACTTTCTATTTTAACCTTTTCAAATTATATTTTACTCAATTTGATCTCTCAGCATGTTTATTTTTTTATTTGTTTATTGCATTGTGTATTTATTATTTTATTATATTTTTATTGTATTATTATAAAACACAACAATTATTTTCTTGATATTTAATATATTGTATTACTATTATAATTATAATTATTATTAGTTTATAATATATTTTCTCTATTTTATTATATTTACTATAATTAATTTTCTTATTATCATTTTCATTACCATATATATTATTAACTTTTACTATTATTTTATTATTACTTATTAATTATTATTTTGATTTATTTTTTTTAAATTAAGTTTAAAACTAGTAATTTAAAAAATCAAATATCTAATCCAAAAAATTGGTATCTAAAATATCGGATATTCGATTTTACTGAACTAGATACGGATTACTATTTTGTCCATTCAAAAAGTTGAATACCCATATATATTTTTTTGGATCGGATCAATTTGATATATGAACATGCAAATCCCTACTCCCTAGCTGGTGATTTTACTGAAAATTAAATTGGTTGTTTAGAAAGTTCAAGTGTTTAATTGGTTTTCTTATAAAATTTAAGAGATGATTTATTCTTTTAAAAAATGAAAAATAAAAATAAAAACATTTTAAAATTTCTAAAATAAAATTATTAAAGTGTTCAAAAATATTACAATTTTAAAATATTTCATAAAAAGACTTTGATCCTCTCTCGTTAGCTTGAGTTTACTGATTATTATACGCTAAGAATAAAAAAAATTACTTTAGAAACTATATTATATTTTGAATTTATATCCAATACATTGTGGTGGAAACTTTTAGTTTCTACAAGTGCATTAGTTTTAGAGTTTAGAGATTTAATTTAGGGACTTAAGTTTAAGAGTTTAGATTTTAAGGACAATGGTATTTAGGGGTTAAGGTTAGGGTTGGGATTTAAGGTTTAGAAGTTAGGGTTTAAGTTTTAGTGTAATATGTTAAGGATTTAGGTTTTAACTTATAAACCCTAAATTCTAACCCTAAATTATAAATTCTATTCACAATCCCTAATTTCTAAACTACTAAACATAAACTCTTAAGCCTTACGCCCTAAATTGAGTCACTAAACTCTAAAATTAATGCACTTTGTGAAAATTTTTAGTTTCCACCGCCAGTGTATTAAATAATTATCTTTATATTTTTAATATTTTTGTACATAAAGGCCATAAAAATACAAATTCAGAAACTTAAAAGCAAGATAAGTGTATTTTTATATACTAATTTATTATGTGATGCGCAAGGGCATATGAGTAACAAGTCGGCAAGGGTGGTACCTGGTGAGGACCGACGGGGTCATGATCCCTCCAAAATTTTTAAAAACTAAAAAAATTAAGTTAGTATAATAATAAAATTATATTTTAGTTTTTTAAAAAATATAATTTATACTACTAACCTCCACTAAACTTAAATTTTTTGAAATGACGGTTCAATAAATAATGTTGTGTTCCGTAAGCGTATAATTTCAGTGAGGTTGCTACTGATAGAATAAAAGGAGAGGAGGTTTTGCAATCCAATCCAAATCATGAATAATCAGAACTCAGAAGCCATCTTATTCTTATCTGGTAACATGTAACGATGGGTTTGCAGCAAAAGAAGCTAAACAAATACTACATTACATCTTTGCTGGCTTAGGGAAAATGTCGGGAGTGAATCTCTGAGCTGCACTCAAGCTTCCCTTGATCTTCATCATCCCCCTGCATCGTGCGCATTAAGTGTCTGGCCATGGAAATTATAAAGGGAAAATGAAACAGATTTTCACCTCATAAAAGCAACCTGGGGATTCATCTGCCCGGTGGCGATCTTTATGAAGAAAAACGTAGCATCAGGCTTCCCCCCTTCATATGGACCTTTGGTAACCTCTCCTTTCTTGAGATCAACAATGTAAGAAACCTCGTCAACCCCAAGTTTCTATAAACCATGAACAAATCCCAGAATCAGAAACAAATCTTTAAGATCAAATCGAAAGCAGCAATAAAGGGTTAACCTTGGGGGCGATATTGATTTGGAAAACCAGGTTGATCTTCTTGGTGAGCTCCTTACCAGCGTCAGAAGCCAAGTGAAATTTCATCATCTCGAACAAGTTATCAGATTTCAACTCAGTGCTCGCCATTACTACAACCCAAGAAGAAAGCTGAAGAAATAAGTGAGGGAATTGGGTTTGGTTTACGGTTCATATCGATCTTTTTAAAGGCAGTGAAGGCGAGGTGGGTAGTTGAAGGGAATTCAATTGTTCGGTACGGCTTTCAGTAAAGAATACCGACATGATCATTTATAGGAACTTAATGTTTTATCTAGGGGTGTTTATTCGACTCATATCCGATAGGTCCCGACCCAATTTTATAAGGTCGAGTTTTTTTAAAGAAAACTTCTAGTTTATGTTGGTTGAGTTCGGGTCTGACTTTTTGAAGATAAGGTCGGATCAAATTTGAGTTTAAAGTGAAAATATCTTACCCAATTCGATCCGAAATAATAGTTTAATTTTATTATAAATATTTAAGTATAATTACTACAATGCCCCACACTTTATATATATATCAATCATCTCTCTATTTTGTCTAATAAAAGTAAAATAATTATTATAATGCTCCCTCTGTATTTATATTTTTACAATTAATTTTTATCGAATAATAATAAAAATTGGTAATTTTTTATTTATGTTGGGCCGAATCGGTTGGGTTTGAGTTTTTACTCTAAAATTCGGGTTCGGGTCTAGTCGGGTGGAACATCATAAAAATCGAGTTGGGTCAGGTACAGACTGACCAAAAACCCGACCCTAGTTTTATCATAGTGGAGTTTTATCTTCTGGAACAAAAGTTTTATGTCCCTTTTTTGTGTTTTTTATGTCCAACACTAAAAAATATTAAAAATTACATTTCAAGTTATAATCTTAAATTTTAAGTTTTACACCCCCACACTTTAGAAACCCTAACCCTTATCCCAAATTACAAAAGACATAAATAAAGGTACCAAGAAAACTATTTGCATAACGTGACTTTCTTAACAGGACAGAGTCTCAGTTTTCTATAATGGATAATAAATTTGTGGACCAAGATAACGACGTGGCATGAACACGTGGGGTTTTCGTTTGTTGATCGGGAAATAATGTTTTATTAATGTGACCGACGCTCGTTTCAAAACTATAACTATTCGTCTATTCCGACAATTTTAAATTAATATATTTTTATTATTTAATTAGAAGAATGATTCTCATTTATGATCATTTAAATGAGTCTATCACGTGCGACGAAAATTGTTGAACACCATTAATGCTAAACACTATTGGACATCATTAAATTAATTAATATAGATTTAAAATTTCAAGGACTCGTCAAATAATTAATAATTACTTTAAAAAATTCAATTAAATTAATTTTTATATATATTAAAATTTTATTTTTAATAAGGGTAAACTATATATTTAGTACCTCACCTATTTCTGTATTTCTATTGAACATTCAATATTTAAATGTTATTTTAATTTGATCATATTCTTTATAAAAAAATAATTCAACCCTTAACCCTCAACCTAAAACTTTAAACTATTAAACCTTAAACCTTTAAACTCTTAAACATATACCCTAAACTATATAGCCTTAAATAAAATTATTTAATAAAATCAAACTAAAAGCAGATTTAAGCAAAGTAATTTTATATATTACTTTAAACAAGTACTACGAATCTTCACTTGTAAAATCTATACCCTAAACTATATATTCTTAAATAAAATTATTTAATAAAATCAAACTAAAAGCAGATTTAAGCAAAGTAATTTTATATATTACCCTAAAGCAGATTTAAGCAAAGTAATTTTATATATTACCCTAAAGCAGATTTAAGCAAAGTAATTTTAAATCTTTATCAATTAATTTAATGGTGTTCGATATTAGTGGTTGTTGAGTTGATCAAACAATTGCAAATGGCCAAGAGGGGGTGAATTGGCAATAAAAATTTTGGTGGGAAGAATGAGTGAAAAATAAAAATTGACACAAGTAGTTAGAGTGGTTCAAGTTCTCCAAATGAACTCTACATTCACTACCTTAGCACCCACTAAGGATTTTCAACCAATTCACTACTCAAATTCTTCCCCTTTTCTTGGATGAGGAGGTAACCTTACAAATTCGATTAAGCTTTCTACCCAAAGCTTAATCCACTCAATTTACAAAGAGAAGTTTTGGTAAACTCAAATTGTAACCCCCTAGACCCGCCTATGCGTTACCACGAATCCTAGGAAGTTACATTAGGGTCACATGAGCGACCCACATTAAAATTTCAAATAAACAAATCGTTAACCATTTAAAATCATAAATCAAATTTTGAATTAGAATACAATTCCAGAAAATATTCAGACTACAAAATAAAAACTATGATACAAATTGCTAAAACAAGTTTTAAACTCGAATGTAAATCAAGATGTGACATACATGCCCCTTAATTACACAGATACCATACTCCGCAAGCAAACCGAAGAAACTCCATACCGATGTTGACAGCTGCGACATGGTCGATCTTCTAACCTGTGATGGTAAAAACAACGTGAGCTTCGAAAAGCTCAGTAATACAAACTACCAAGGGATGCTAAAAGCACAAGCAGGTAAGGCAAGCTTAACACTGTCATGAAGAACTAGGTAACGATAAGCTCAAATTACGATTCGAGATTTCAGAGGAGCATTATACCATAAGGTAACAAAGTTGTTTTTTTTATTAGATAATCCGAACTAAAGATGTGAGTCTAAAGCAGCGATTCAAAAGAGATTCAGATTTCAGAAGTTGAATTAAGGAGTTCAAAGTGGTTCATTAAACGCGAATTGTAAGTTTACTGAGCGTTCAACTTTAATACATTAATTTAGTAGGGTATACGTAAGAAGAGGTCAGAAATTTTTATTAACTTACTTAACTACCCTCCAACCGAACCCCAAAATGCAATTCCACCTGAACTGCATACAGAAGGTCTTACCCTAGGCCTGAGGCGTAAGAGCCTACCTAAGGGGATACCTTAGGTCCAGAAAGACTTACCCTAGGCCCGTGGGCGTAGGAGCTTAAGTACAGAAGGACTTATCAGCGCTGAGCCTACAGATCATCATTCATATCCAGATAATATACCACAGATGATTTCAATTTATATTCAGAAGACAATATAGCAGAAAATAAATATTAAACCCACTTTTGTATCAGAAGACATGTATCAAATTTATTTTATTATCATTATTTCGTGTTCAATGTCATATATCAGATATATTTTTCATAACAGATGTCAGAAATCAGAGAATTGTTTTCCTTTCGTATTACAATATCATACTTTTAAATTTTAAGCATATTGCCTTGATTTAGAACAAAAAGTAATTACAGATACCGGGTACACGCTTTATGGCCTAATTCATTTCTTAGAGGTACTCGATAGATATAAAAAAGACGACACTTGACGAGTTTAGACTGATTTCAGAACGAGGTCCCTACGAATAGGGGAGTTCGGTAAGACAGATCGAATTAACATCGAAAGTTGATGCATCAGAATCATTGGGATTTCAGATATATCGAGAGTGATTCGATCGCTAAAGCTTACGAAGGTATTGTTGGGCATTCCGGCATGCGGAGGGTAAGTTGGTAAGCTGAACCAACAAGGTATAAACGGTGATGCACAGAATTTAGGAATTCTAATTGCTCACCAAGCTTTCGAGTCCCTCTGAACTAATTGAAACCAATAACACATAATTTGAAATATAATCGGATACGTACATCTTAAGCATTCATTTCCAGAACTGATTACAGCGTAACAACAAAGCAGATCGTCTTCACCTTACATCCACTGAACTTACCACGAGAAATCCAACATGTATCCAAGCGGTAATTTTCCAAATTCCTGAACATGCATATAACCCCCGAACTCGTTCTATAGCATTGAATTTATCTTTTTGAGGAAACATGTTGCTCTTACCAATAGTTGAGTACTTTCTCCAAATAACCCGAACATGTCGTCACATGGTATCTTTCCAAAATTAGGATAGTATCAGAAACGGCCAACAAACACAGACCGTGAATTACCACTTTAGAGTTGTTATATTGTCTAGCTTTATTGGTATTCCTTATTCCAGTTTTGGAGTTAGCTTCAGTCATTTCAACATTCGCAGATATTTCGGATGCTTCATATCTGAATGTGTTCCAAAACAAATTCTGAGCCTTTCGGTCGTTCTAACTATTCAATCATTCCCGATATCGAGGGTATATTCATCATTTCGATTAATTTGGCAATTGGTGCCGAGGATACATTATTCTTTTTAATCATTATGGATATTCCGACCGATTCAACTTTATCAGTATTACCAAACATTTTAGTCATCTCGATCAATTCAGCAATTTACGTGACTTTGTCTAATCCAAACATACAATTATTTTCTCGCAATTGTCTTCAGAGAATATTCAATCTCAAAAAAAGGAATCTGAGCAATTTACAAACTCAAACGTGAAGCCTCGCTACCATAACTTCTCAAGCAAACTTCAAGATTTTCAGAAGGTTCGGTTGTTTTACTAAATCTAGTGTAGATTCTCAGACCACACTCATTAATAGGGGTATTTTAGTCATTTTCATACATCGAGGGCATTTTTCGTAATTGATTAGCAAAAATAATCAGACTTAGAGATTAACCTTTTTTATTAATTGTTTACTGAACTCGAAAGTCCTTTCAATTTATCAAACCTCTTATGCGAATATTTGCCTTGACCATTAATATTCTTATTTCATAATTGATCGACGTAATCAGAAATAATCATATGCTCAAGCATGATCGTGTAAACATTAACCGAATACCAACATGTTGCAAAAGCATGCAGAAGGTAGTAATGTATTACCTTAGTTCCGAGCTACAACGGTTGATTCATGACACCTCATTCGATATCCCAAGATTTGACGGCTCCCAACATCTCGAATTCAAGGATACTTTGATACCTTCAACAACATAGATTCACATTTCAGTCCTTTCCAAAGAGCTCTTAACAAAATTAAACACACAAAACTTTCGGGTTCAAAGTGAGATTCGGAGGCCTTCGGGTCAGAATTTTGCAAAACGGGCTTCAAAAACGGACTTAGGACGTCGAAAAACATAAAATATGAGTTTTCGGAAAATTTGACTTTTTGGTCAACGGTCAAAGTCAATGTTGACGTCAGCAAGTCAACACTGACGTCAGCAGGTCAACGGTCAACGGGGTCAGAGTCAACTGGTCAAAGTCAATGCTGATGTCAGCAGTCAACAGGGGTCAACTGAGTTGACTCGGGCTGACTCGGACGAGTTGACTCGACTGACTCGGACGAGTTGACTCGGGTTGACGGGTCGGGTCGGACTCAGGTTGACGGGTCGGTCAACGGGTCGACTTTTGGGCTCGGTTTGGGTTTGGGCCAGTTCAGACCGGGTTGGACTGGTTCAAACCGGGTTGGACGGTTCAGTCCGGTTCACTAACCCAAAATTTCCGGTCACCGGACGGCCGTCGGAAAAGTCGCCGGAGATGCCCCTTTTGTGTCGATTCTGTCGAAAATCAAGAGATTATCGAACTCATATCATATTATTCCAAAACTCAGTCAAGCATGCAAGAATTCAACCGGAATTTACCTAAAATACGAACGTTGCGCCGGAGAAATTCGAAGCTCCGACGAGTGCCTTGTCGTCGTCGGACAGACGATTTGCCGGTAGGGTTTTGCTAGCCGCCACGTCAGGAGCCCAGATTTGGTGTCCGTTTCGCAAACGGACGACAACCGATGCCGGAAAACACGCAAAACATAGGGCGCGTTGGGCTTCTCCGACGAAGCACGCAAACGGCTTCCCATGGTGGACGGCGGCTGATAACCGCGAGTGGTTACTGCGGTTGCGTTCGGGGAGAGCTGGCGGACACGGTGGCAGCGGCGGTGAAGGCCACGGCCCGGCGGTGGCCGAGATCGGGACGATGAACGGTGGTGGTTGAGGGGAAAGGTTTAGAACCTTCTAGTTCTCACGGTTCTCGAACAGACCAAAAAAATAATATGAGGGGTAGCTGAGGGGTTCTTACCATTATTTAATATTTGGTTATAACCAAACCGAACAAACTTAAAACAAGGCTAGTGTAATTAAATCCCAGAAATACTTTAGCTCAATTGGTAGAGGATTGGGCTTAGCAAACAATGGGTCATGGGTTCAAGACCCCATAGCTGCAAGAATTGATTTTTTTTCTCTTTTTTTTCCATCAATTTATTCTTTTTAACATGAAATGTTGGGGTGTTACACAAATGATTCCTCTCAAAGGATAAATGTCTACCCAATAACAATTTCAAACACCCCAAACTCACAATACAAAATGACAATTGAAAAACACTAGAGTTGGGTACAAGAATTTGACTTTGAATAGCACAAGGGTTTGGATTTTTGCTTTGATGATGCTTGTAGGTTGAATAGTTGTTGCTGACCTTCAAAGGACTTCAATTTATACCTCCTCTATTAATTCTAGCCGTTTGGGTGGTTGGGAACATGAATAGAGCCGTTGGAACCCTCTCTCACCACCATAAATGCACTTCTGCAGCTACCTGTATCGGTACTCGGGGAGCCGTATCGATACATGTCTCAAAAAAGAAAGAGTCGTTGTGCACAATAAATAGGGGTATCAAAACGCACGTAGGCGTATCGATACGGGGTATCGAAACGGCTAAGACCATATCGATACCTTTTTCTCGACATAGCTCACTGTCGATTTCCGTTTCGATACGAGAGTTTACTGTATCGATACGGGTCAACTACCAATTTAAAATATAGTTACCTAGCAACTGACACCAACGATCGAAATATTTAAAACGACTTGAATTTAAAATTCGTTAAAACCGTATCGATACGGGTGAAGTCGTATCGGTACGCCATTCAAACTCTTTTAGACTTTTACGAAGGAGCGTATCGATACAGATTGAATCTGTTTCGATACGGTTAAGTGTGTATCGAAACGAGTTCCGGAAGTGGCCAACTTTGTAAAAAAGGTATCGATACGGCTGAAAGCGTATCGATACACCTGGACAGTTTTCAATAGTTTGGCCTAGGAACACTTAGAAAATATTTTGAGTTTGAGTTTTTCAAATCAGTTTTAAAGTGTTGGTGATTTAAAACTTATTAAGGGACTTATAAAATAATTTTATGTTTTTCAAATTGATCCTTAAAGATTTAATTATATCAAAATCAAACATAGGTTTTACAATCTCCCCCTTTTTGATATAACAAAACTAAAACTTAAAATTTTTGACACTTTGAAAAACTTTGCAAAGTTAACTCCCCCTTAATATAAGCTAGGTAACTTTTAAGTTGACATCAAAATTTTTAAAGTGTTGTGAGCTAGCTTCTCTCCCCCTTTTTGTTAGATCAAAAATATTGAGACAATAGATAAGTGCATAACATAGGCAAAGGTATAAATATGCAACATAAATATTATTAAGCATATCATCAATCTTAAAAATCCAACAAAAACATAAAATCAAAGCATAGGTTTAAAAGTAAAGCAAACTTAGACCTAAGAACATAAATCAAAAATGCATAAATAGAAATATCCTAGATGATATGCATGAGATGCAAGGAGAAGCTACTAGGCATCATCATCGCCTTCTTCATCATCTTCCTCTTCGTCGACAATTGGAGCATCATTCCTCATGTTATTACGCCACTCATCATGGAAGGCGGAGAGGGAAATATTCAAGGAGTAATGACCGCCTTCAAGAGAGGTTAGACGATTCTCCATGTTCGTCATCCTTGTGTCAAAGGTTGTTTCAAGAGCGGTAAGACGATTTCCCATATCTGTGCGCAACCCGGTGAATTGCTCATTGAGGAATGTCATAAGAGCATCCATAGAGGGTTGAGGAAGAGGTAGAGGAGCTTGATCACCTTGAGGTTCTTCAAATTGTGTCGCGGCCTCGGGTGGTAGCTCGGAAAGACGTAACCAATTACCATTAAAATAATAGAACTTACCCCGTGCAAGAGAGCGTTCATCGATAGGATCAGTGAGGGGAGTTGGGTAGTCAAACGAACAATCAATATCCTTTTTCATAAAGAAATAGCTTAAGGTCGTACCATAGGTAAAAGAGGTGACGAGAGAGGTGTGGCGATGTTGCACAAGATAGACAATCTCCACAAACATGATTCGAGCAAGGTTTGGACGCTTTCGCTCACGGAAGCAACGGATCCAAAAATCATCCACTTAACGGATGGTAGATTACTTTCCTCTGGAAGGCCTAAACCACAAAGACATCATCAAATGGAGGATCCGATCTTGAGCATTGAGGGCGGTGACCGAGCCACTACGAACATGGCCTAAAGCATTCTCATCATCAAGGCCTTCATCCTCCAAATTAAAAACTTCACATATAGATTTGACATCAAGGAGAATTTTCTTGCCCATTAGATAAGAACTAATGCCGGTAACAACCCCATTGCGATTAGAACAACATTTGGCATTAGTGTAAAAGATCAAAACCAAAAGACGGTAATAAAAACCGGGAATGGAGAGAAAATCCATAAAATTCCAAAGTTGGAGCAAAGGAAGATACTCAAATTTGAATCGCTCCGAGTTAAGAAAAGGAATAGATATTACCCTTTCCGGACGAATCTTGTAGTTTTCGAATTGACGGAAATATGTGAGAGATCCGGGGGATTCAAAGGAATGTTCATAGATTTGGGTGTAGTTTGGACGTGCAACCTCTCCGGAATTGGATGATTCACCGGTTTGAGAAACTTACGATCTCTTCCTAGATTCCTTGGGTGCCATGAACTAAAAGAAAATCATGCATTTAGATTCCTTCATTGAGGTCAAGGATCAAGGAAAAAAATTTGAAAATAAAATTTGAAGAAGAGGTTTTGGAAAACAAAAAATTTGTTAAGAAGGTGAACATAAAAAAACAAAGCAAAAACAAAACATAAAAAAATTTGAAAAAGACAAAGAAAGTGTTTTACCTTGATAGGGATTTGAGAGAATGAAGAAAAATCTAGCACCAAATTTGATGAGAAAGATCTTAGAGCTTTGCTTGATGGAAACCCTCTTTAAAATTTTTGAGTTGTGGTGTGAAAATATGAGGGAGGAAGAGCCTTTTTAGTTTTGGTAAAAGTTGAAGACTTTAAATGCCAAATTAAAAGTTGTCTGCGCAATCGAGTATCGATACGCCTGAGGGTGTATCGATACGGGGGTAGAAACGTCATTTCCTTAAAAATGCCCGTTGGAGACTCGTATCGAAGTGGATGCAATCCGTATCGAAACGATTGAAGCTCGTATCGATACGGGTTTAACCGTATCGATACCCGTTTAAGGCAAAAAGAAGTTTGGGAAGTTTAATGAAGTACTCGTATCGATACGCATATAGCTGTATCGATACCCTATGCCCAGAAATACATCTTTAGGCCTAAAAAACAACCATAGGCTCGATTTTAACATCTCCTAAAGGAATGCAAATGATGAATGAACAGTTCTAAACATATTTGAATAGAATCATACTCCCCCTAACTATAGGCATGGACATTTTCAAGAGTTACAACATACATACATGCAATTTCACAAGATCAAGCAATTTTAAGCATAAAGAGGTCCTAAAAGGTCAAGATAGGCTAGCTAGACCTAACTCTCTCCTAAGGGACCAAAAACGCTCTTTATCTAAAGGTTTTGTAAATATATCCGTTAATTGGTTCAAGGTGTCAACAAATTCAATAACAACATCATTTTTCAAAACATGATCTCTAATAAAATGATGTCTAATTTCTATGTGTTTAGTTCTAGAGTGTTGGATGAGATTCTTAGTGAGACAAATGTCACTAGTGTTGTCACACTTAAGGGGTATGGTTTCTACTTCAACACCATAATCTAAGAGTTGTTGCTTCATCCAAAGGACTTACACAACAACTCCCTAAGGATATGTACTCCGCTTCGATGGTAGATAAGGCTACGCTATTTTGTTTCTTAGAGAACCAAGATACGAGCATACTACCTAAGAATTGGCATGTCCCAGAAGTACTTTTCCTATCTATCTTACATCCCCCATAATCCGCATCCGAATAAGCATGAAGGCTAAAGGAAGAATCTTTAGGATACCAAAGGCCTAAGGTAGGTGTGTCTCTAAGGTATCTAAAAATTCTCTTAATGGCAACTAAGTGTGATTCTCTAGGACTAGCTTGAAACCTAGCACACAAGCAAACACTAAACATGATATCCGGTCTACTTGCGGTAAGGTAAAGCAAAGAACCTATCATGGATCTATAAAGCTTAGAATCAACACACTTACCTCCTTCATCTTTGTCAAGCTTTATGGAAGAACTCATAGATGTGGCTTGAGGTTTTGCATTCTCCAAGCCAAACTTTTTGAGCATATCATTCACGTACTTAGCTTGATTTATGAAGGTGTCATCTTTCCTTTGTTTGATTTGGAGTCTCAAAAAGAATGAGAGCTCCCTCATCATGCTCATCTCGAACTCACCTTGCATTAGCTTAGAAAATTCTTTACAATAACACTCATTAGTAGAACCAAAAATGATATCATCAACATAAATTTGAACTACTAAGATGTCATTATTATATCTTTTTATGAAGAGTGTGGTATCCATCTTTCCCTTTTCAAAATCCTTTTCAATTAAGAAATTTGAAAGTCTCTCATATCAAGCTCTAGGAGCTTGTTTTAAACCATAGAGAGCTTTTGTAAGTTTAAACACATGATTTGGAAATTTTGAATCCTCAAAACTCGGTGGTTGTTCAACATACACTTCTTCATTTATAAAACCATTTAAAAAGGCACTTTTCACATCCATTTGAAAAAGCTTGAAATTATGATAACATGCAAATGCAAGCAACATCCTAATAGCTTCCATTCTAGCTACGGGTGCATAGGTCTCATCAAAATCAATTCCCTCTTCTTGGGTATAGCCTTGAGCAACAAGCCTAGCCTTGTTTCTCACTATCTTACCACTTTCATCTAATTTATTCCTAAAAACCCATTTTGTTCCTATAGTAGATTGATTATTAGGCCTTTCAACTAATGTCCAAACTTTACTTCTCTCAAAATGATTTAATTCCTTTTGCATGGCCAAAATTCAAAAATCATCTTTTAAAGCTTCTTTAATATTTTTAGGCTCAATGCATGAAAGAAATGCAACACGATTCATTAATTTGAGAGGGGATCTAGTAGTTACCCCCTTGGATGGATCACCCAAGATTTCACCACCTTTGACATAGTTTAACTCCCTTGGGTAAGACACCTCCATTTCCTCAAGAGCCAAGTCCTTCAAGGCTTCAAGAGGTGGATCTTGTGCATCCTCATCTTTAGTTGGAACCTCATCCACCTTTGACGTTTGTCCTCCATCAATGGCATCAAGGATTCCTATATCATCATCATCACAAGATTCCTTCCTCGGAAGGAGGTTATCATCGAAAACAACATGTATTGACTCTTCAACTACTAGAGTTCTTTTATTAAATACACGATAGGCTTTAGAGTTTAAAGAGTACCCTAAGAAAATAGCTTCATCACTTTTAGCATCAAATTTACCTAAGTTTTCTTTACCATTATTCAAAACAAAACACTTGCAACCAAAAGGATGAAAATAGCTAATGTTAGATTTCTTAGATTTTAAAATCTCATAAGGTGTTTTCTTCAAAATCGGCCTAATCATTACTCGATTTATAATATAGCAAGCGGTGTTTGTGGCTTCCGCCCAAAAGTATTTAGGTAAATTATTTTCGCAAAGCATGGTTCTAGCCATTTCTTCTAAAGTTCGATTTTTCCTCTCAACTACCCCATTTTGTTGAGGAGTGCGAGGTGCGGAAAAATTGTGGCTAATCCCATTTTCATTTAAAAACTCATCGAAACCTAGATTTTGAAATTCGGTTCCATGATCACTTCTAATGTGAGAAATTTTAAGTTCAATATCATTTGGAGTTATTTTAGAAAATGTGATGAATTTTTCTAAAGCCTCGTCTTTTGTACTTAAGAATAGAACCCAAGTAAACCTAGAGAAGTCATCTACAAGCACAAAAGCATATGATTTTCCACCCAAGCTCATTGTTCTAATAGGCCCAAAAAGATTCATATGAATTAATTGTAAACATCTACTAGTAGAGACATCATTAATGGATTTAAATGAAGTTCTATGTTGTTTACCCTTTGAACATGCATCACAAATTTTATCATTAGAAAATTTAAGTTTGGGTAAACCTCTAACTAGATTAAGGGAAATTAATTTCTCTAAGACACTCATGATAGCATGTCCTAATTTTTCTATGCCAAAGCCATGAGTCATGTTCATCATGAGCAACTAAGCATGTATGAGATGAATGAATGCCATCTAAATGCACCATGTATATGTTCCCTATGCGATGACCAATAAGCATTAGTTGATTTGTTTTAATGTTTACAATTTTGCAACCACTTTTATCAAATAAAACATTAAAACCCTTGTCACACAATTGACTAATACTCAATAAGTTATGCTTAAGATCGTTGACATACAAAACATTTTCAATGAAAATAGAAGAGTGATTACCAATTGAGCCTATTCTTTCAATGTGGCCTTTGGAGTTGTCACCGAAAGTTACCACTCCACCACTCTTTGGCTTTAGTTCCACAAATCTACTCTTGTCACCGGTCATGTGTCTTGAGCATCCACTATCAAGGTACCAAGAATTTTTGCTTGAAGGTTTAGCCTTGCAGCAATGCTCCCCCTACAAACAAAGAAATTAGGCCTTGATTTTTGGTACCCAAATCATTTTGGGTCCATAAGTGTTAGCCTTCAAAATTTTGGTTTCCTTAGGAATCCAAGAAGCAATAGCATTCATATTATTAGAAATAATGAGTTCCTTAGGAACCCAAACACTCCTAACTCTTTGACCTCTAGATTGCTTATTAAAATTTCTTTGTTTAGGAATAAAAGAGTTTTCTTTTTACATATTGGGATTTAGAATGATTTTCTTTTTCAAAATTGTTTTTCCCAATAGCAATGGATGTTTTAAGATTATTCACTTCTTTTGTATGATAATCTTGAAAATCGGAAAGAAGTTTTTTCAAGTTCAAGATTTTTTGTTTTAAGATCATTTGAAAGATTTACTAAAACCAAAATTTTCTTTTCCAATTCAGAGTTAGCTTTAGAAAATGTCTCATTTTGATTTTTCAAATCGGAAATGGTTTTCTTGTTTTTCAAAATGGATTCTTTGTATTTTCCTACTAACTCATCGTAAACCTCTTGCAATTTATCATAAGCATCTTGAAGTTCATCAAAAGTAAAATCGAAATTGGATAAGTTAGAATTTACCTTTGGTTCATCATCAATGGCCATGAGACATAGATGCCACTTCCTCCTCTTCCTCGGATGACTCATCGTCACTCAAAGTTGCTATTTGAGCTTTGAGCTTGTTTTTCTTCCCAAAGCTCTTCCTCTTCAATTGAGGACATTCGGAATGGATGTGACCCGGCTTCTTGCATTCATAGCAAGTGATTTGGTCATTATCTTCTTCCTTACTCTTACTCTTGAAGTCTCCCTTTCTAATAAACTTTCTTCCACGATTTGACTTCATGAACCGAGTAAACCGTTTGGCCAACATGGCCATCTCCTCATCTTCATCCTCACTTGAATCGCTTTCTTGATGTGAAGCTTTTAGAGCGATTCCCACTTTCTTCTTCTCAACCTCCTTTTTCTCAACTATTTTCTTCTCTTCTTCTCTTCCCTTCCTCATAATCTCATGGGTGAGTAGAGATCCAACAAGAGCATCAAGCTTGAGAGTCTTCAAATCTCTAGCTTCAATAATAGCCGTTCTCTTTTCATCCCATGACTCTGGAAGAGAGTACAACAATTTTCTCACTAGTTTGTCTTCGGGGATGATCTCGTCGAACCCCTTCAATCCGTTGACAATGACCGAGAATCGATCAAACATCTTGGAGACACTTTCATCGGGATCCATCTTGAAGTTTTCATAGCTTAGATTGAGTAGCCCAATCTTTGTCTCCTTGACATCAATATCTCCCTCATATGTTGTCTCGAGGGTGTCCCAAACCTCCTTGGCATTTTCGATTGAAGAAACCTTGGAGTAGATATCCGGACCAAGTGCACAAAATATCACATGGAGAGCTTTGTCATTCACTTGCATCCTTCTTCTTTCATCATCCGTCATCTCGGCTTTTACCTTTGGGACAAGTCTTTCTCCATCTCTCTTCATGGGAATGTATGGACCTTCTTCAACCACATCCCACACCATGTAGTCAGTAGACTTGATGAAAAGCCTCATCCTATTCTTCCAATATGGGTAGTTATCCCCATTGAAGAATGGTGGCTTGGTGGTGGATTGGGATTCATAGTTGGAGGTGGATGCCATTGCTTGACTAGTTGTTGATCAAACTCTCCTAGAATCGACTCAAGAGGGTTGTAATCCTTCCAATGAGTGTAGCTCTGATACCAATTGTTGAGTTGATCAAACAATTGCAAATGGCCAAGAGGGGTGAATTGGCAATAAAAATTTTGGTGGGAAGAATGAGTGAAAAATAAAAATTGACACAAGTAGTTAGAGTGGTTCAAGTTCTCCAAATGAACTCTACATCCACTACCTTAGCTCCCACTAAGGATTTTCAACCAATTCACTACTTGAATTCTTCCCCTTTTCTTCGATGAGGAGGTAACCTTACAAATTCGATTAAGCTTTCTACCCAAAGCTTAATTCACTCAATTTACAAAGAAAAGTTTTGGTAAACTCAAATAATTCCTCTCAAAGGATAAATGTCTACCCAATAACAATTTCAAACACCCGAAACTCACAATACAAAATGACAATTGAAAAACACTAGAGTTGGGTACAAGAATTTGACTTTAAATAGCACAAAGGTTTGGATTTTTGCTTTGATGATGCTTGTAGGTTGAATAGTTGTTGTTGACCTTCAAAGGACTTCAATTTATACCTCCTCTATTAATTCTAGCCGTTTGGGTGGTTGGGAACATGAATAGAGCCGTTGGAACCCTCTCTCACCACCATAAATGCACTTCTGCAGCTACCCGTATCGGTACTCGGGGAGCCGTATCGATACCTGTCTCAGAAAAGAAAGAGCCATTGTGCACAATAAATAGGGGGTATCGAAACGCACGTAGGTCACTATCGATTTCCGTTTCGATACGAGAGTTTACCGTATCGATACAGGTCAACTACCAATTTAAAATATGGTTACCTAACAACTGACACCAACGGTCGAAATATTTAAAACGACTTGAATTTAAAATTCGTTCAAACCGTATCGATACGGGTGAAGTCGTATCGGTACGCCATTCAAACTCTTTTAGACTTTTACGAAGGAGCGTATCGATACAGATTGAATCTGTTTCAATATGGTGTTTCGATACGGTTAAGTGCGTATCGAAACGAGTTTCGGAAGTGGCTAACTTTGTAAAAAAGGTATCGATACGGCTGGAAACGTATCGATACACCTGAACGATTTTTAATAGTTTGGCCTAAGAACACTTAAAAAATATTTTTGAGTTTGAGTTTTTCAAATCAGTTTTAAAGTGTTGGTGATTTAAAACTTATTAAGGGACTTATAAAATAATTTTAAGTTTTTTAAATTGATCCTTAAAGATTTAATTATATCAAAATCAAACATAAGTTTTACAGTGGTGTTCGTCGTACCTTGTAAAATTTTACTACAAAAATGCGAGTATTAAATTTGTATTATGTAAAAAAGCAAATTTTATGTTAAAAAACACGAAAAATTATTTTTTTTTACTTGTGTTTTTGTTAAAACTTTGGAGATCATTTTAAATAATTCAAACAGTGGTCATTCTTCTAATAAAAAAGATATTGATTTGAAATTACCGTCTATTTCCATTGTCTTATTTGTCTAATGGCTAAGGTTGGTATATTGATCAAGAGTTCATCATGTAACTTTTACTGTTCTTTTTTTGTTCAAACTTTTACTGTTAATATGAGTCGCAAGATTTACTGGTTATATTTACATGAAGAAACTGCCCTACATGAACTACTTCTACTGCCAGCTCTCTCTGTCTGGGTCGCCGTCACCCAACATACATATACTGTGTCATGGAGCCTCCGAACATATAAAAAAACACAACATTCTCATGTCCAACAAATACCATTGGAATCCGGACAACATGGTACATATGCATGTGAAGGTAACACAAGCTGACATGAACCCAAATCAATAAAAACTAATATCTATGGACCATCCTTCGGTTTTGCTCACGCTCGGCGGTGGAACCTCCTTTACCTCATACAATAACCTAAAAACAAAACCACAAGTGTGGCAATGGCAGAATAATTAGGCCAGCGTTTTTAGCCTCTTGGAACTGCACTCACTGCTGGTTTTTTCAGCTTGTTCTTCATCTACAAAGTTCTGATCCGACGCCTCTGCAAAAACCGATCAATGTCTTAGAATTCGAATACGAGCTCAGCTTAGAGAAATTCATCAAAATATACATTCACATGTGTATCTTTGATCGATAGACATTGTACTAAAAACAAATATATACAATTATACATGCAAATCATGATCAGTATAGGTGAAATAGAGCTGAGAGTACTTCAAGGGAAACAATGACAGATTAACCATACAAGTTTATATCGCTAATCTCGAGCAAACTGCAGGAGCTCTAAACACATAATTCATATAAAATGATCAAAATCGCATTGATATACCGGTGCAAGCATACAATTTACCTTTGGGTGAAGCATTATCTTGAAGATGACTACAAGAGGCGAATACACGAGACTTGGATCCCGATCTAAAGTGCTGGATCCAAGGACTTGCCATGAAACAGCTAGAGCCATCTCTTTTATTCAGTCGAAATCTCGGTGTTTCGAAATTTACCTTCTTCCAGCATCCATCTCGAAGAACTTTAAACTGCAACAACAAAGATTGAATAGAACAGTGAAATTAATAGATTGGAAACACAAGGAATGGAGAGGCAAGTGGCAACCCCCATTATGATAAACAGGCAAATTACCTGGCCCGAAGAGGTACAATGTGTTGATCCTGGAAACCTCTCCTTTTGCGATTTGCATCCAGGGAAATCCATAGAATCATACAACTGGTCAACAAATGAAGTTTCCATGGATTTGAGGTATAAATTGTGCTTCTCATCTGTCCATTCCGTAGATGTAGATTCAGTCATCAAACAATCCTGCTGTATTATCAATTTTCATCATTAAAAATCATAAAGATTTTCCTAATTTCTTCACCACAATCAGATTAGGAAACAATATGTGAATATAGAAAAATAATGTTATAAACCCTTTAAATAGTACTACATAATCATCAAAACTACTAAAAGAATCTTAATCAATGCTAAGCAGAAACGTTACAGATGAAATCAATAGAAACATGCATGGTTGGAAATTATTAAAAAAAAGTATGGAAATTTAGCTGCTTTACCAGCTAAACCCATATCAAAGTTACTTCCTTTAAACCAGGTAAAACAAAAAAACAAAAAACACGATTCAAATTCATTGATAGAAGCTGAAAAAGAGATGGTTTATTTACCAAGCTTGGAACTTGTTGTTGTTGTTGATGAGCAAACCGGCCGGGTGACCTCGTACGAGTCAAGGACTCAGAGGAGGAGGCCTGTAAACTAGTCCAAGACTCAGTTCTCCTGAAACCCTCCATGCAAATAAAAAGAAAACACTACGGGAAAGATGGTTTTTAAATTCTGAAGATCAGAAGATGATAAAAATGATATTTTGGGGAGAAAAAAAAAAGGGGGAAAGGAAGATGGCAATTGCAATGAGAGCAGTTGTTGGGGGATTTAAAAGAACGTTACAGTTGTCATCCCTTATTACACGTGTCATTCTGGGACCTCAACGTTGCCACGTCAGTTCACAGTCTTAGCGTAAAGCTCCAGATATTTATTGGTTCCCCTCAAAATATCTACTCTTTTTTCCTTTTTTGAACTTTAAAGATAAGATTGCATGGCCGCATTATTTGGAGTTTTGGTATATCTAAAAAGCTTTTAGATATTTCTATTTATTAGTATTTATTAAAAATATATTAATATAAACGAGTATTAAATATCTCACCTAAATTATCAAGTATCCAATATAATACAATGAGTCATTAAATATTTTAAGTTTAAGGGATTAAATTATGATGTTGTAAATGATATTGATATAATAAAATGAGACATTAAACATTTTAAGCTCAATAGTTTAAATTTTAGTACTACAAATTAAATTTGAATGATCGACTCTATATATATTGAATTTGTTTAGTTAGTTAATAGATTAGATATCAACCTAATTCATAATAAGTTTAATAAATAATAATCATGAGTAAAAGAAGCATTTAATTATAATTAACACACGTGAATATTAACGCAGATAATTAAGGGAACAATCCAAATTAACTAAAAAAAGGATCAATAGTTAGGAAAGAACAATATTTTTTTTGCTAAAAATACTTTAAAATATCACCTAAATTTGTTCAAACTTAAAAATATCACGTAAATTTGAGGAAAGGTGCTGTAACAAACTAATGAAGTGAGAGATAATCGATAATTTAAAGTAAAATTTGTAACAACGCTATATACTATTAAATTTTTTTAATGATTTTTAGATAATTATTAAAAAATTAATAGTTTGACATATAATTAATCATATTTCAAAACAAACTTTTAAAAATTATTTCATGAATCATTATATCACCTCATCTATGGTCTAATCAAATAAAATCACATTATTTTTATTTTCATATAATAATTTTTTATAAATTAAGATTTACAAATCATCATCTTCTTCCTCATATCTGATATATTAATTTTAATAAATTAATGAATAAGATCGTTAAAATAAAAAACACTAAAAAAATTAACTTACAAATAAAAAAACAAAAATAAAATTGATAATTTACAAATTACAAATGGATGAGATGTTTTTTATTTTTATGACTGAAACAGAGCTGCTGCTCGTTTCACTATGTTTTTAGAGTAGATAATTGAATTTATTTCTAAGGGAAAGCACGGGTGGTTCCTTCAAGGGATTAGAGGGGCCATAGCTTTGACCCTTAAAATTAAAAAAAAAATTAACCCTCAAAATTTTTAAAAATTCATATTAAGTTTTAAATTTTTAAATATTTTTAGTTAAATTTTCTCTCACAATTCTTTTAAAGTTATTATTAAATTTCTCAATATTATTAAAATTATTAGTTAAACCTTCAAAAATTTTGAAAATTTTAATTTAATCCTCTAAACTTTTAAAAAGTTAAATTTAGTCCTTTCAAAGTTTTACCCCAAATTCCAGCACCGAGTGAAAGTAGTCAATTGGTACTAAATCACTCTCATCTCTGAAAATAAAAAATACCTCATCCATTTGTAATTTATCATTTTTTTTTGCCTCTCTTGATTAGTGGGTTAATTTTTTTGAATTTTTTATTTTAATAATTTTATTCATTAACATATTAGAATTAATATATGAGGTATGAGGAAGACGATGATTATTTGTAAACTTTAATTTGTAAGAAAATAGTATGTGAAAAATAAAGATGATGTGGAGCTGCTGTGGATGTGGAGCTCTACCCCTATCAGAAGACGCGCTAAACCATTGTGGTTACTGTCGTTTTTCGGAATTGTGTGGACCATTTGGCTAGTGAGGAACGAGGCGGTGTTTAATAAAAAGAGCATCTGCGAAAAAGCGGCTAAAGATACATTGTTGTTGAGGATTGGCATGTGGGCAAAGAGTAAATGGCCGAAGTCTATACCGAATCTGCTAGATTTCACAAGACATCCAAGCCTAGTCAACATCGACTAATATACAGGGACGTTAAGCAGGGGCGCTGTTGATAGGTTCGAGTGGCGAAATCGCAGAAACATTGAGTGCAGTGGCGTTTGTGGATGAATGCAGTGAAGGGCTCCTACTGCCCAGGTATTGGCCTTTACTTGGGTTTCTTTTTGTTTGGCAGCTTACTGCGTCTTAGATAGCTTGCATACATTATTGGCTGCTTGTTGAGGTTTATGCCATGGCGTTGTATTTTCCCTTAGTCGCACGATTGTATGATTGAACTGGTACCTCGCTGATATATGAATAAAAGGGCACTCTTTTCCCCCTATATAGGTTTAGAGGGGGTTTTTAATGAGGCCCGTCACTTTTCAAAAAAAAATAAAGATGATGTGATTTTTTTTGATTGGGTAAGACCATGAATGAGGTGGTGATAATGATTCATAAAATATTTTTTCTAATTTTATTTTGAAATGTGATTAATTACATGTAGAGCCTTTAAATTTTTTAATAATTATTAAAAATAATAAAATATAGCGGCATATAGCGTTAATTTAGTATAGCGATTTGCGTCATCTGTTGTAGACTCATCTTAATTTTAAACCCTACAAGAAAAAACTTTTACTTTATGATATTTACCATTTTAAACCCCACATTTTTATTTTCAGTACATCCCAACGCATTTTAAGAAAAGAAATCAGGATATTAAATATCCTTAAACAATATTTTAACCTAAAAAATTAAATATGGTTAGAATTCACTTACACAACGTAAATCTATTTATTTATTTTTATAGTTATTGATATCTTATTTATTGATAGACTAATTCAAATCATGCACGATAGAGACTTATCATGAGAAGACTCTAAATTTAATTTACTATAATTATAATATTTAAATTTAAATTTCTAACTTTTTACTAGAGTCAAATCAGAAGCTTCAGACAATGACACCCAACCACCCACAAATGTTGGCTAGAAGCCTCTTGGACTCAACACAAATAGGGATGACAATGAGACGAGTTTCGCAAAAAATTGTCTCACTTCATATCTAATTGAGTTTTGATAGTTACATATTCACAGGTTTTAGAGTAGGGATGTAAAAAAAATTAAATTTGTCATGAGTGGTAGAGAAGGCGTGAATATGATATTGTACCCGCTCCTTCCTCATCTCTCTCACATCATCTCCACCCGCCCCAACAAATCTTATAACATGTTATTATAAATATTATTATAATATTTATTAAAAATTTAACCGAGTTTGAGGCGATATGATAAAGTATATAAAATATTTTTTTAAAATATCAGTTTGGACCATAGTCAAATTTAAAATAATTTATATTGACTTTTCAGATCAGAGTCAAATTTAAGATAATATATTTATATTGTCTTATCTTGAGAAATTTATGAATGTATATAATATTTATCTTAATTGATTTATTTTTTTACTGTTGTTCGTTGTCAAGCCTTCTTTTTATGGTTTATTTTTTCTCCTCGGTCCTCACTGTATATTATTATTTTACTTCTTTTTTATTTTCCTAATATTATATGTTGTTTGGATTTTATCGGTATTTGTTTTTATTTTTAAAGCTTTATTTTTATTATTATTTTCTTTTTAGTTTTTTGTATATTTTTTATTTGTTACGACAATTAAAATATTATTTTACATGTTATTTGTGCTATTTTCAGCCCTTTACAGTTGATTTTAGTAATTTTTAGTCCAAACTTTTGTGTTGTACAAAATCTAATTTCACATGTTATTATTTTCTTAAAATGGTGACAATCGGAATAATGTCACATATGAGGTGAAAGGAGTACGAATGACACGTATTTCGTACCTTTTTTACAATAAATTTGATTTATATTTATATAACTAATATTTATAAATATATTATATGATTGGGTCGTGGGTAGGCAAAATCAAGTACCCGGTCAGTTTTTCCAGAATTGGTCCCGGTCCCGATCAGACCGGATCCTAGATTTTAGGAACTGATCTCGGTACTAGTGAAAATCGGTACCAGTACCCGATCAATTAGTCTACTATTAAAAAATTGAGCATATGGAGAAAAAAATTCTAACCACCAATAATAATATTAAATAACAAAGTCAAAATATTGTAAGCTTAAATGTTGAAATCTTAATACCAGTCATACTCACAATATTCAAACATAAAGAAAAATAATAAACTAAAGAACTATAAGTCTACATCCACCAAAACATTAGCTAAAGTGATCCTAACATACCAATACCGAGTACCTGGTATGGGTCTCAATCTCATTGGTTACCTACCGAGTATTGGGTCCAGAAAATCAGGATTCAGTCCCGATCGCAATCAGGACTTAAATTTTAGATTTGGTCCTGGTCTCATTGAAACCAATTCCATGTAAAGATTCATCGAGTCCAAGACTAAAATCAGGTAACTGTGTTTTTTGCCCACCCCTAATTACAGAGCATGAATTGTTTTAGATTTTTATTCGCAGCGAAATATAAGACAATGATAAAAATAAAAATTCTTGACAAAAGTAAATACGAAAAAGAATATCTTGTGCACCAACAACGTCCAATTGACATCCCTAAACACAAAAAAACCAAACAATAAGGAATGATGATGGTTTAGCCGAATGATTTTAGTGCGGAGGCGTGGGGTTGTGAAGATGCGGTGATGCTTGCCAGTTGCCATAGAGTTGGGCTTCCAAAACGTAGTGGTAGAGGCCAGAGGGAGATTGGGTGAGGGTATTAAAGAAACTACCATCCCCTACTCCTACTAGTGTTTACTGTTTAAAGCGTACCAACTAGCCTGACAAACACGGTTTCTGCTACCTAGCAAGTAGCAAACTTGAAGTTGTAGAGTTGAGCTATTGGATGGAGGCAGATAGACATGTAAATGAGTTCTGAATTCATTTCCTAACCTATATGATGTCTTCTGTAAGCATAATTACGGGATATTAAATTACCAGTGGTGATCTACCAATAATTATTGGGTGTAGGAGTAAAATACATTATACTCTTAAGAAGAGGACATGAATTTGATCCTTAAAAACGACATTGTTAAAAATGACAGCCTCGCATCCCGAACATAAACCATAAAACGAATATGCACATGTTTGAATTATTTAATATATTTATATATAAATCATACCTCACTTAAAATTTAATATATTTGTGTTGTTACATAGTAGTATTTATTCATATTTTTTTAACACACACCTATTTTGTACACATGGTATTTATATGAGTATCCTATGATAAACATCATTTACTTTTTTACCGGGTTACTCGTTGAGTTCTATTTATTAAAATATATTTAAAATAGGGTTGTGGTCTTAAGTTGATTACAAAGTAATATATGTTCAATAATCTTAAGGTGATTACAAGGTAATATATGTTCGTACTTTTTCAAGCCTTTAATAATACACATATATATTGCAGATAAAATTATTCAAACTCAAGCCTTTTAAGATAAACAATATTCTCTTTTGAAAACTACTATTTAGATTCTTTAATAATATTTTAAATTTGGGTTATGCTATTGACAGCCCTTAGGGCTGTCAATAAGAACACTATAAATTCCTGTAATTAATGTTTTTTTAATTTTTTTAAACAAATATAGTATAATGTAATTAATTATATTCCTAAAAAGTTGTGTTTCATTAATTTAAATTTTTTAATTTAATTAAACAATAAAACTCTAAATTCAAACTCCAAACCTCAAACATAAACTCTAAATCATAAACTCCAAACCTCAAACCCAAACCATAAACATCAAACCCTAAAACTTAAACCATAAGCCATAAACCCTAACCTAAATCCAACCCCTCAAACCCTCAAACCATAAACATCAAACCCTAAAACTTAACCCATAAACCATAAACCCTAAATTCTAACCTTAAACCCTAAACAATAAACCATTTTAAGTGAGTATTAATTACATTAAACAACCTAAAATTAATTAAACATGATTTTTTAAGAATGTATTTAATTACATTTTACTAGATTTTATTACAAAGCAAAACAATCATTAATTATAAGAATTTATAGAGTTCTTATTGACAGCCCTAAGAGCTGTTAATAGCAAAATCCTTTAAATTTTCGTTACACTATCACAATTTCATTTTTTAATCCAATCTTACCATATTCAATCTCTCTATTTTAATAACTAATCTCACAACTAGTCAACTACCGTTATTTTCAATCTAATTCTAACCCGAATCAATACTATCGCTCACAAGAGTGCCAAAAAGCTAGACCCGATAAATTCAATTCGAAACTCGAATCGATTTATCCGACCCAAAATCTAATATCGACATAAATTTAATCGAAAACCCGAAATAAATTAAATTGAATCGAAATCGGTGCAATTTTAGCTGAATTGAAATGGACCATAACTAATTTTCAACCGAATTGAATGGACCCGAACCAAAGACAACCTAAAATAAAGAAAATATATTACTCCCTCGGTCCCACTAAAATTGTCACATGTTGACTTTTTTCTGGTCAATTTTTTTAACCTTTGACTATAATTTATTTAAAAATTTTAATTAATTAAATTTTATAAAAAATATATTTAAAAACTACTTGATTCAAGGTTTTTAAAATATATATTTTAATATTTTTATCAATTATAAATTTAAATTATAAGAGGTCAAAGTTGAAAAAGTTTGACCCAAAAATTGTCAACATGTGACAGTTTTAGTGGGACAGAGGGAGTAAAAGAAATAAAGAAAAACGAGATGTGAACCGCAACACAACTTACGAAAAATCAAATACATTGGCTTTATAAAACCACATATAGCGTGTAAAAAACTAATTTGACCTAAAATCTCAATTAAAACGATCGATTTCCTATTGACTCAAACCGAAAATAACCGGCTTAAAAATCAGCTGACCTGATATGACCGAACTAAAATGAATCAAATCCAAACTAAATTATAACACACCTAAAATAAGCCGAACCGAATGACACGTTTGTCATATCTCCGGCTCTCCCCAAGGCTACGGGAAGCATCGAATCAAGTAATAAAATGGGTATTTTATATTACCTTAAAAAAACCCTTTCTCTTTAAATTCCAACCCGCCACATTTAACAACAGAAATAGGAAAGTAAAAATGGCGGACATTTGAAGAAGATGAAGTGAAGGACTGAAAGCTTTGAAGGAAATGGCGGAGCTGGGGTTTCTAGAGAAAACATTTTGGAGATCAGGTTATACCAGCCCTGACTCTGTTATATTCACTCCGGAATCCAATCCTAGTCTCTTTTCTTCGGCTTCCGCTAGTGTCGATCGTTGCTCGTCTGCTTCCGATGTTCACGATCACGATTCTCTCGCCTCCGAACTCTCTTTAGTAACTTCTCCACTCTTTCAACGCCCTTTTTATGGCTTTATCGCAACTTTTAGGTGCAATGTATAAACAGTGGAAGCTGTGACATTTTCACATTTTGATCGACCATTGTTGAATATTGCTAAATTTTCTTCTTCCTTCTTTTTTTGAATTTTTCGTTTGAAAAAGAGGGAAACGGAAAAATAATGTTTGAAATGTGAGTTTCTTTTGCAGCATTTGGCTGCACATGGAGGAAGAGATGAGATTGAGAGTTCAAGTGGACCAGATTCAGATCCAGATCCAAACAAAGCTCATACTGTCCATAAGCACAGTTGTTTCTCCAGAAAAGGTGAAAAAGTGAAAGGTACTGGCAATTTTTTTCTTGCATTATTAGTTTCTTTCGAAAAAGTTAAAACTGAAACTGCACCAAAAGAAAGAAAGAAGAAGGAAAACAACTAATAAACCCAAAAAACTCAAATTCACTCGCTCCTTGTCATTGTCCACCTGCTTTTTTTCTCTTCTAAAATAATAAGCTGTTCAAGATGAAGAAAACGATACAGCTCGCATAGGGGACGAAAATCAACTCATTGATTCAACGAGATACTCATTCTCTCTTGCTATTAAAGGTACCTTTTAGTTTTATTTTGAAGTTGTTTTTTAGCCTATACTCTTTTGTCAAGAAGGTAATAATTGTGAATTGGGTTTGTTTGATTTGATGTAGAGTGTCAGGATAGGAGGATTAGATCTGATTCTTTGTTGAAGAATCCTGATAGGCGAAGAGCTTCATTAGATCTAAACAATGTTTCTGCCTCGTCTCCTCGGTTGGGTACTATGAAGAAAAGCACTGTTCTGACTCGGAAATCGGGTGCACTTCCTAGTTCAGGGACTCCCAATCATCATCACCAGTCGAGTGCTGGAATGCAGAAGGGTTGGAGTTCTGAACGTGTGGCATTGCATAACAATGGTGGAAGGAGACAAGGGAATGCTGCTGGGGTATTGCCTTTTAACAATGGAAAGACCTTGCCTTCAAAGTGGGAAGATGCTGAGAGGTGGATTTTCAGTCCTGTTTCCGGGGATGCCGGTGTGAGACAATTGAACTTGCATCCACAAAGAAGACCAAAATCAAAGAGTGGTCCACTTGGTCCTCCTGGGATTGCGTACCATTCTTTGTACTCTCCTCCAACGCACATGTTTGATGGGGGCCGTTCAGGAAATTTTATGGCCGTTTCTCCTTTCTCAGCTGGTGTAATTGCAGCTAATGGTTTGACAATTCATTCTCGTAGCCGTGCTGGTGAATTCTCTATTCAGACTGAGCCTTGCATGGCCCGTTCTGTCAGTGTGCATGGATGCTCTCGGGTAATGAACCCACCATCGCTGCCTTCTCAAGGTAATGCTCATTTCTGTTGTACAAAATTTATGGGTTAGACTAACCACTTGTACATTAGGGGTGCCGTTTGAAATTTCTGAGATCAATTATTATAGTTTGTTCTCCATGTTTTTGTTGTCTTGGCATCCAAGTTAATCCATTAAAATGGTGTCATCCTTCATTGGTTAATTCTTGCATTACCTGTGACCTTTATATTCAAGTTAGCCCTTTCCGCCGAAAGGCAAATGGTTTTTTGGTTCGATGCTTAAAAATGGCTAGGCCTTTTGTACTTTCACTGGCCTCATCTTTCTAATTGGTTTTCATCAAAGATGCAGATGAATATCTTGATGCAACCAGGGATGCAGTCTTAGATATTTCTGATACTGTTTCAAGAAGAGATGCGGCGACCCAAATGAGCCCACAGGGTAGCACCGACTCATCTCCTATAGGAAGGCCTTTTTCTCCCCCCACCCCAACTGCTCTACGTATCATGGAATTGCAGAGCATCCATTGCTCTAAATCAGAAGTGAGAGATGTCCAAGTGGATGAAAGAGTCACCATGACTAGGTGGTCAAAGAAGGATAGAGCTCGAAATACTGGGAAGAGCACAAAAATTGTTGATGACCGGGAAAAGAGAGCAGTTGACACTCCTACGTCGTCCTGGGATGTGACGGAGACCGCAAAACACATTTCCAGGTATGATTATTAGTTATTACTACCCTCTATTTCTTTTGTACCATTCTCTAATTTTTAATAAGATTATAGATCAACACTTTGGATTGCCTCAGGCCAGCACTTCAAGATCCCTTCAGTAAAAGCTACAAGTTTCCACTCTAAAACATTTTTGTTATGTTTGAACCTCATTCACCTTCTTCCTTGAAGACCAGCTATAAATGATTGTAGTATAATGCTGAATTTAGCCAAAATTATGAGCTTCATGCCAGTTTTTAGATGCTAGAACGTGTGAGATTTGCCTTCTCGTTTGATAGATCCGCCTTAGAAACCGCATCCAACTTGTTACTTTAATCAAGCAAATCCTAACCTAGTTAGTTAGGTTAATAAATTCTTCATGTTATATGTTCAAGTATTAAAAACTGATCAAGAGAACATAAGAAGGATTGAAATGTTCACAGGACAAATTTGCTCGATTTTCATATTTTTCGACATCTTTCTCACTTTAGCAGGGTCAAAAGAGAAGAAGCAAAAATCACTGCATGGGAGAACCTGCAGAAGGCCAAAGCTGAGGCTGCTATAAGGAAACTAGAGGTTGCTTTTTTCTCAAGTATTCTATTAACAAATGATTCAGTAGATAGCATCACTCTGCTATTTCTCTGGGCATAAGTTTCGGTTCTGTATGTTCTTAATATAGAGCCACTAAACAAAGATACTCCTGACTGCAAATTTTAATGATCTGTGGGAAAAATGCATCCGATCTAGCAAGATCGATAAACTTATTATCCGTACCATTACTAACGGAATAATGTATTTCAGATGAAGCTGGAAAAGAAGAGATCGTCAACAATGGACAAGATAACAAATAAGCTGAGCTCAGCTCAGAAGAGAGCCCAAGAAATGAGAAGTTCAATGATAGCCAACGAGGTCCATCAAGTTACAAGGTCGACACGTAAGGCTATATCATTCCACAGAACCCGGCAGATGGGTTCATTGAGTGGCTGCTTCACCTGCCACACATTCTAATGCTTCACTCAGCTATCATTTACCGGTTCAATCAGTCCTCAAATGCTAGGTAATATCTGCTTGGAGCAATGGTTTCTTTACAAAATTTCTTGCTTAACTGTTCCATCTTATTTATATCCGGTTTGAAGAATAAAAACAGCCGGAGAGGACAAATATTGTACAGGAAGCAACTATTATACTCGGCGTCAAACCGGAGTCACCGTGCCTCCATCCAAGGTTCCGGATTCATGCAAGAACCCGAATTGCCATGTCTTGGGACTTAAAATATTTCCTACAAGTTTGACTAATAAGTTCCTGTATGCGTATGTAATTGTAAATTCACCTTCCAAGTTTTTGTGTTGTTTTTCCTCGACAGTTTGCCCTGGAATGGAAATGTCATTCATCTCTATATATGTTAGTTTGAAATATATTTTATGTTCCAAACACCACAATTTTAGATAGGTTGTTAATAAAGGATAAATTAATTTTTCATGGACTTCAAGTAGAATTTGACTGTGTTTGACTGTTTTCTCTGACAGGAAATGGGAAAAAATCATTTGTTTTTTTTTCTTTTGTGCTTATTCCAGTCGAATTTTAGATATGATATTATAATTTAAAAGATATATGCTTAAAAGATATCCTCCTTTAATGTTATAATATATGTAATATATCAGCTTAAATTAAAATAAAAATATAAAAAAATATTTTATTAATTAATAAATATTTCTTAACAATTGTACGTGTTTTATGACAATATACAAAATTTAAAATAATTTTTATCTAAAATATTTGAAAAAAAAAGTATAACTTTATAAATTATAAAATAAACACATTATAATATAATAAATAAAGGTCAAAATTCTAATTTGACTACCAAAAGTATTTTTCCAACTGTAAAAGTTAGAAATTTTATCTTTTGTGTTTGGATTTAAAATCACTTATCATATGTGTTTTTCCCTGTAAAAGTTAACTGATTAGTATTGTTTCTAACTCTAAAAATATTTTTTATTCTAAAAATACTTTTGAAAAGTAATGCTAAACGGAGGTATTAGATTACGAGATAAGCCTAAATAAGATCAATATGAAGAATAATCATCTTTGTATAGAATGAAATCTTGTATACTAATTTTTTCTTTTCTAAGTTCTGTTTGCATTATAATAAAACATTGCTCCTTGAAAAAAATATAAAATTACACATTTATTCAAAAATAAAATATACTCTCAATCTCTATATTTTTTACATTTATAATTTAACTTATATTATTCTAGAGTACTAAATGTATCTTTCTACATCACACATGCGCTTAATGTCTGAGCCACGTGTGGAGAGAGAGAGGGGGAGAGAGAGAATATTTTTAGTGCTCTTATTTACGTCTTCACATTAAAAATATAATTTTAAAATTTATAATATTAAGATAGGATGTATTTTATTATATTTATAGTTTAAAATTTAAGATTAAAGCATAAAATTTATTTTTTTTAAATATTGAGCATAAAAAAATTATTGAAAAGAGAATATTTTTTGTTCTGACAAAGAAATTGTAAGAATTTATCTTATATTCAAAACATATATGCATAGCAACATTCGAGAAAGAGCACAAAAACGGTTAAAATGCAGCAGTTATTTTTAGAGTATGAGGTTAAAAAGGCCTTAATTGACACCTCAATTGTTAAAAAAAAAAGTTGTTGAGATGCGACAGATGCTGCTCAAACTTTATGTAAAAACATCACTAAATTTATAGATTTTTGGACCGCTTAAATCCATCAAACAGAGCTGGATTTTCAGTTTGTTTAGCTACCACTTAATAAGGGTGAGCATTTGATCGAGTCGAATAAAAAAATTTCGAGTTATTTAAGTTGATGTGTCATATTTTACAACTCAAACTTTAATTGAATTTTTTTATTTGAGTCGAGTTTATGAAATTCGAGTTGAGTTTTCGAATTCTTATACAATTTAATTGTAATTATTTATCATGTTATAGTACGATTTGATTCTAATTTAAACGATTTTCTCTAATCATATAAGATATGCATATGTATATCTTTATATTTTTTCATATGTGGCATATATTTCTTCATATTTTTTTATATTGGTATATATATATATATATATATATATATATATATATATATATATATATATATATATATATATATATATATATATATATATATATATATATATATATATCAGGAAAAATTGAGCGACTCGACTCGAACTTAAAAATCAATCTACTAATTATCAAACTTTTCGAGTTATTCAAATTTCTATTTTACAACTCAAACTTTATTTAAATTTTTTTCGAGCCGAGTCAATTTATAAAATTTTGAGTTGAATTTTTTCGCCTCGAGTCGAGTCAAAAAATTCAATTTTTTCGAGTCGAGTTTTGCTCACCCAATCAGTCAAGGGGGAGGTCTCTATGTATTTTCTCTCTCCAAATTTTTTATGTTACAATTTTATTCTTTACATAGGAGTATGTTTTACTATTAATGTTGGTTTTTTTTTTGTTTTTTTATTAATAATATTATTTTTAAAATGAATCTATTTTTTATATAGAAAATGCATTGTGTGTCAGCGTTACATAAAATACATGTTGGTATGTTTTCTTTTTAAGTCCGAAAAGATAGTTTTGAACAGATTTGATTAACCACGTTAGTGGCACTGACCCATTCAAGTTTTTGGATGAGGCCTACATGAAAATAAACCCAAAATTCTCCTCTATTGGCCTCTCCCTCACCGTCTATCTTCCGAAACCATAACCTAGTATTTTCAATATGGTATCAGAGCAAACGATGAAAAACCAATAACTGTCCAATTTGTTTTGGTGTTGTTTGGGCAGTTACAACTGTTTAATTTATTTCAATAGAGTCTAATTTTAAGTGTCAAAATTATGGAAGAAGAAAGACTTGTACATGAAATAAATACAGCCTAAGATGCAATAAAGTTAAAATTAAATAATATCTGATTACAACATCTAACCATTGTCTTCAATATCCGTCTTTTACAACATACAAATTCAAAACAAATCATCATAAAGAATAGAGAAAAAATCATCATCAGACCTGTTTCAAATTATTAAAATAAAACTATCAATTTAATAATCGATTAAACAATCAGATGTACAACTATATAAATAATATTTTTTACCAGTGCAATTCCATGCCGTACGTAAGAACACCCTCAAAAAGAGACAAATAAAGATGTGGAATTGCTCTTTCCAATTTCATCTCAATTTCATTAGAATCGAAACCCTATAAAATTAAAAAAAATCTATAAAAATAATAATAAATAAATAACATGAATCAAAGAATATATAATACTAAAACATTACCACAACACTCGTATGTTGAACGTTGTCGTTGCAATGACGATATATGTTAGAAGCAAAACGTATAACATCGCCAACTCTGAATCTTATTGAAATATAATTGAGTGCGTTTATAAGGGTGAGATCATTACTTAAACGAACTCTTGCTTCCCATCCAATCAAGGGATGACGAGTCAAACGAGAATGAAGAACATTGAAGAATTTTCTCTTTTCAATCCGTTTCTCCTTAATCATTTCATTCAACCTTACAATGAACTTTAACCTTTGATGACAAAAATTAAAACAACATAATTCATTCAACTTACAAGTTCAGCTCAGTGAGAAAGTAGAGATAAGAATCAAGTTCAAGAGACAAACCATACTCCCCAGCTATTCTATTAAGACCTGGATCTTCTTCTTCTTCAAAAGGTAAGCAAATTATAGTTTTGAAAAACCTATTCAGGTTTTAAACATCATTTCCTCCTTGATTCTCAATTACAGGCAACAGTTTAACTTTTCGATCATAATTAGTTACATAAAAAGAAAGATCTGGATTACTGGTAAGTACAGTTATGGATGAGCATAGGTCGGGTCAGGTTTTTGGCCCACCGAACCCGACCCGAAACTAATTATCCTAAAACTGACCCGATCGGATCCAATTCTTTAAAAAAACCCGACTCGACCCGAAAATAAATATTTTAAACCCGACCCCAACCCGACCCGACCTATAAAAAAAATAATTTTAGGGACCTAATTATAAAAAAATGATTTTAAGAGGCATAATTATAAAAAAAATAATTTTAAGGACTAAAATGTAAATAAAAAATTAATTTTAAGGACCTAATTATAAAAATATATATAAAGAGGGGGTATTATTACAAATATCCCTAAAAAATTTAGGGAAAAATTACACTATTAGTCTCGGATCGGGTCGGGTCGAATTTTTTCACCCTAAAATCCGAACCCGACCGACCCGACCTCACCCTACACAAAAATCCGACCCGAACCTGATTTTTTTCATAAATTACCCAACTCGGTCGGGTTGGAACCTGTCGAGTCCGGGTGCCGTGCCCATCCCTAAGTACAATACTGTAGTCCGGATAAACTATAAATTTTGCCCAAGTCATTGAGGCAGAAAGCATCAACCAAGTTAAATCATTCTTGATAAAATTATACCAAATTTTCTTTAGTTGATCCAAAGAAAGATTTTGATCAACCGATTCAAACCAAACTTGCATCCTCTTCAGAAAAAAAATTCTTATCGTTTGGCTCACATTAATGGAAATCAACAACTCATCCCTATGATGAACTAGAGACCAATATAAAACAATGTCGTCATTTAAATTCATTAGCAAAAGAGTCTTCAGTTGGAGAGACATTCTTCTGGTACCACACACAATAAAAAATGTGTGTTTAAGTTCACCTCGGGGCTCACTTAATTGTACGACGCCCCTATATTGATCTCCACGATATAAATAACAACGATTCCCCTAAAAAATAATTAAGATACCAACATTATATATAAAAGGATAAATGTTAATAAAAAAATCAATTAACATAAAATACTTAAATCTTCATCTCTTGCGAAGTATAATGGGACATTAACAACATCTGCTGTAAACATTCAAATTATTTAAATAAATGTAATAGAGAAAGAAAAAAAAAGAAAAACAAATAAATGATTCACCATGAATATGATTTTGAAATGATTTATAAAAGGATTTTCCCTCTCAAACACAACATTCAATGTTAAGCGGTCAAATTTTCATCTCTATACACATCAATATCAAACAAAATTAGAATTTTAAACAAAAATGTACAGTAGATGACTAATTTTTTTACAATATATCTGAAGATGTTGTACCGCATTAAATCTATTTGCTACGGTATCAAACAAAGCAAAACACATAGGAGATGCAAAGCGAGGTTCTAATTTCATCGAAAGAAAATCTGTAAGAAGCCTCAACATGTTTCTGAGCTCTCTTGGCCTCACATTTCGAGGCAGACCAATTATGGTTATAAAAATTAATCTAAAACAAAGGTTATTCGGTAAGCAAGTTGTCAAAAGATAAGAGTATCAAAAATGACTTACAAGTTATCCGGTGATGTTGGTTCGTATTTAAGGTTCGGACCTGCCAGTAAGCAAGTACTACAGTGAGAGCCACTGATCCATTAGGTATCTCCATTTAATTACCTTCTGCTCGGTTTACTATAAGTAGTCTTACTGTCATACCAACCTTCTTTGCGCGTACAACAAGTCTTTAATTCCGGTTACGAATTGCATGCACGCAAACGACTGGTCAGTTTTCAAGTTCCAACCAGACGATCAAACTCCAAAGGAAGATAGTTTTTAACCATAGCTCAAGAACAAATGTACACGTTTTACCAGATTGATGGAGCTGCGTTATTATTATATTACTTTGTTGGCAGGGGAAAAGTACCGACTTTTAAAGCTTTCTCCGGCCTACCTCGATTGTGTATTAACTTCCTTCATAAATCTGTGCCTTGATCTTTAAAAAAATTTAGAACTCTAAACAAAACTTTTCAAATATTAAATCATATATATCACCATACATATACAAACACAAATGCTTGACAATTGCCAGTCTAGGAAGAAATGAGCAATAACAAGCTAATTTTTTTAACAGCACACTGATAATAAAGTCTTTTAATTTCATAAACCATTTTAAACTACTATTATCACCATACGTTCTTTATTTATATTTAAATAAGTAAGACACATAATCGTAAATTAAAATTATTTGTGAATATAAAATCAGTCTGCTTCTAGTAATATTAAATAATCATCTTTAAAAATAAAATACTTTTTTAATTTTAAAAAATAAATACTATAAGAATAAAGTAAAACACAACACGAATACGCGTATTCAAAAATGATTTTTTTTAACTATATAATGTGATTAAAAAATAGTATATGTTCATTAATACTAACTTTTTAATAAGTTATTCACCTACTCGAACCCGAACAGATATATAACAACAATCTTTATTTCACCGGAATTACTTGATGAGTTCAAAAACTTATATTTGTTAGTTATATACATTTGTGTGGCAATATGAATTTTACTAATATACAAAAGATGAAAAAAAAACAATAATTTTATAATGAACAAACACCTAATGGAATTTAAATCAAAGATCTAAAGTTTTGAAACCTACTTTAACTGTCAAAAGAATTGTTCATCGCAAAGAACAAAGAAAGAAAAAGAATCCTAATTTCCCTTCCGGTGGATCTCTTACTCTCTTTAATACAAAAAAGAAATTATCAATTCTAAACCATAAATTTTTAAACTAAAATTTTTAAAATTTTAAATTTTAAACCAAAAATCTTAAATATTAACTTTTTTTATTGAGGCTTCGTTAAACCCCCATCCAGCCCGACATTTGTGCAATGTCACACACCTTGGGGGCTGGTGTAACAACACCATGTATGAGGATTAACCCTTTCATATTTTCTTTAATAGTTGTTTTAATTTCTTTTTACTAACTGTGTTTCCTTTTGATCTCAGGTTCGTTTCTGGGTTCTGCAATGAATTCTGATTCTTTTGAGATGAACTATCCTGGTGAAACTGGTATGTTTTTTTTTTTTCTTTAGTCTTTACTAGTTTTTAGTGTTAAAGTTACTAACTTTGTCTTGTTTATTTGAAGGGGAAGCTAATGATCAAGTGTCTGTAGTTGCTCCTTCCTCTAAAAGGAGGGCTGCAACTGACATTGGGAGAAGAGCTTCTCCTGTGTGGGATCACTATACTTTTATTAAGACTGCTGATGGTGTCATTGCGCAATGTAAGTATTGCAAAACTGCTAGCTATAAAGCTGATTCTTATGTTGGTACTTCTACACCTAAAATATATACTGATAAATGTCAAGCTTATAAAGATTTTCTTGTTAAAAATGTTAATAGTAGTACTGGAATTGTTTTTGATCAAAAAAAATATTGTGAATTGTTTGCTGAAGCTGTTCTCTGTCATGGTTATGCTTTAAGTATTGTTGAGCATGATAAACTTAGGGTTCTGCATCAGTATTTGAATCCTAATGTTAAGCATATTTCTAGGTATACTATTACTAAACATTGCATGTTAAAGCATGAAATGGTCTGCTTGCACTTCACGTTCATATTTTGCTTTACATGTGATGGATGGTATACTATTACTGATAAATTCTATGAGTTCTATTTCTAGTCGTATCTGCTTTACATGTGATGGATGGTCTGCTTGCACTTCACGTTCATATTTTACTTTGACTGCTAATTATGTTGATAATAACTGAAAACTTCAGTCTAAAATATTTAATTTTAGGCGTTTCCCCTCCACATGATGGTGAGTCTATTTATAAGTTTGTGAAAAAAATATTATGTGAGTGGAGTCTTGAGAAAAAAGCCTTTACCATTACTGTTGATAATACTTCTGCCAATGATCGAATGGTGAAGAGGCTTAAGGATGATTTGCATGCAATTTCTCCCATTCCATGCAATGATAAGTACTTTCATGTAAGGTGTGCTGCCCATATTTTGAACTTGATTGTTCAAAGAAGTTTAAAGGTAATTGACTCTTCTGTAATTAAATTGCATGAAATAGTTAAGTTTATTGATTCTTCTGATGCTAGACTTTGTAGCTTTGATTCTGCTGTTAAAGATTGTGGTTCTGCTTTTTCTGGTAAATTAATCTTAGATGTCCCTACTAGATGGAATTCTACTTATCTAATGCTTCGTAGGGCCATTGATGCTAAAGTAGCCATAAACTTGTTTGTTAATAGGGAAAATGATTTAGATTTAATTGGTGATGTTGAGTGGAAAACTTCCCAATTAATCTGTGATTTTCTTGAGCCTTTTTTTAAAATAACTACACTGTTTTCTAGTTCTAAGTATCCTACTTCTAACCTTTATTTGGCTAATGTTGTTGCCATTGAGAAGTTGTTGTATGATGCTCACAATGATCCTTGTGAGGCCATTTTTGCAATGATAGAACCTATGCTTGAATTGTATGAGAAGTATTGGTCTGAGCACTCGACTATTTTGTTCTTTGCTGTTTTACTTGATCCAAGATATAAATTACAACTCCTGAAGGAGTTGTATTATGTCCTCTATGTTGAGGATGAGGTTGAGAGAAGGGTAAGTATTGTTTACAATGAATTTGTTAATATGTATATATATTATTCAAAATCTGTCCTTTGCTCTTCTTCTTCTGTTCGAAGTAACTCATCTCAAAGTACATCCGAGTCCTCCTCTGGTCGGCCTCGAACATTTAAGAAGTCTAACCTTTTTCAGGTTAATGTTTATTTTTTTAAAAAATTTCAGTTACCCTTTTCTTATATTTTTAGTTTCTTTTTCACATACAATTACTGACTTTTTTTTTTAATTCTAGAACTTCGATGCTAATCTAGCTGCTTCAAGGAGTGGGAAGTCAGATGTTGACTATTTTATTAATTTGCCCCTTCTCACTCATGTTGATGATTCAGACTTTGATATTTTAGAGTACTAGAAAGCACAATCTGTTTCTTTCCTTGTACTTTCTATCATGGCTAGAGATATCTTAGCCATTTCCATCACTTCAGTTGCTTCTGAATCCTCATTTAGCACTGGTGGTCGGATTTTAAATAAGTTAATGGTTAAACTCTTGCCTAAAAATGTTGAGATATTTGTGACAACCCGTAATTGGTTGTATGAGTTTGAGCCCGAGAAAGAGGATGAAGAATATCTTTCTGTTATGAAAGATTGTGCAGTTGATGAAGATCCTATTGCAGAGTAAGTGTTTAACTTATATTTTTTTCCTGATTTGTTTTGAATTCTGGACTGATTAGTTGTTCTTTTGTAAGGACCTCTAAAAACAAGGAAGCACTTGAATGGTTAGGTATGTTTCTGATTTGTTGAAAGCTGGAGATGTTTTGGTAAATTCTCTAACTAATTCATATTTTAATTTTATATGTTTCTGTAAGTTATTTTTATTCACTGACTTTTTTTATTTAACATGTTCAGTGTCTTGTATGTATGTTATGCATATTGTTTTTTTTTAGTTTTATATGCTTCATTGCTTCTGTTAGTTATTTTTATTTACTGACTTGTATTTATTTTAACATTTTCTGTTCTTGTTTGGTTATATATGCTTCTGTTTGTTGTTTGGTTTATGTTCTATTTGTTTCTGTTCTTTTAATTATATATGCTTCTGTTAGTTATTTTTATTCAGACTTGAATTTTACATGTTATGTTCTTGTTTTGTTATATATGCTTCTGTTTGTTGTTTGGTTTATGTTCTAAATATTTGCTGAAGCTGTTGTCTGTTATGGTTATGCTCTGTTAATGTTTCTTTTAATTATATATGCTTCTGTTAGTTATTTTTATTCAGACTTGTATTTTTTTAACATGTTCTTGTTTGGTTATATATGCTTCTGTTTGTTGTTTGGTTTATGTTCTAAATGTTTGCTGAATTGTTGTCTGTTATGGTTATGCTCTGTTAATGTTTCTAATGATCTTTAATTGCTTGTTGCAGTCTGTTGCTGGTTGCTGGTTGCCCTTGTTTTAATTATGTTGGTGTCTTAGCTTTTTAAGTTAAGTTGCCCATAATTTAAACTTGGTTGCCCTTAAGAGCTCGATGATGATATTTCTGGTAGTAAAGTATATCTTTTATGTTTGTAAAACTTTGTTATAAGATCTGAGAGATTAAAGTTTTGGTTTCTGCAAGTTTAAAGTTCCAGTTTGTAAAGATTGAATTTTTTAGATTATTAAGTTTGTATGTTTGTAAGTTTAAACTTTTATATTATTGAATAAAGTTTTGTAAGTTTAACCCTTTAAATTATTGAATATAAGTTTGCATTATTCTCTCCAAAATTTTTGTTCTTAAATTTTACCTTATTATGTTTTATACTTATAATTTTTTTTGGAAGTATCCCTAATTTCATCCAAAGTTAAACTCAAACATTATTGCTATTTTGTAAGTTCATTAGGCTTATTATAATGATTTAAACGACATAACTTAATTAAGTCATTTAAGTTCTTGTAAAAGTTATGTAAGTTTTTATATATTCACTGTTAATTATAATGTTTTAAACAACTTAACTTAATTAAGTCATTTAAGTTATTCGGGTTTTTATTAAGTCATTTAAGTATGTTAAGTTACTAAAAAAATTTAGTCATCTTATGTTAATTAAGTATACAGATTTAGTTTAATAATCTTTATTCATTTAACTAAATTTATTAAGTATAAAAATTTAATTTAATAATGGTTATTCATTAAGTAAATTAAGTATAATAATTTATCTTTGAAGTTATTTTAAAATAAAAGTTAAGTTAATTAGAAAGACAATTTGATTTAATAATGTTTAATTATTTAACTTAAAATAAATGCAAGTTAATTAAACTTATTTTTAATCTTAAGTTAAGTTAATTTAGCATTAATTTATTCATATAATAAAAAATTTAAGTCATCTTATCTTAATTAAGAATACATATTTAATTTAATAATCTTTATTCATTTAACTTAATTTAATTAAGTATAAAAATTTAATTTAATAATGGTTATTCGTTCCACTTAAGTTAATTAAGTATAATAATTTATCTTTGAATTTATTTTAAAATAAAAGTTAAGTTAATTAGAAAGACAATTTATTAATACTTAGACATTATTATTAATTCAATTTATCTTTTAATTGAAGTTAAGTTAGTTAATTTATTAATACTTGACATTATTATTAATTTTAAAATTTATCAATACTTGACATTATTTTATATTCATTAAATATAACTTCTTCAAATGTCAGATAATTATCATTATCAGCTAATCAAATAATAGTATTAGTTCATGTTAATATCAGTTCAAGTCAATATCAGTTCAGGTTAATATCAGTTCAGGTCAATATCAGTTCAGGTCAAGAACAGTTCAGGTCAATAACAGTTCAGGTCAATATCAGTTCAGGTCAAGAACAGTTCAGGTCAATAACAGTTCAGGTTCAAAACATGTCGGGTTCAAAACAGGTCGGGTTCAAAACAAGTCGGGTTCAAAACAGGTCGGGTTCAAAACATGTCGGTTTCAAAACAGGTCGGGTCCAAACAGGTCGGGTTAAATCGGTTATCTGACAGGTTAGTCTCGGGTTCGGGTTCGTTTCGGTCGGGTGCAGGTCGGGTTCGGTTACTTCAGTTGGTGTGCAAACATGGTTGCAGTTTTTCATCCCAAACCTGTCCAACATATCTTGCACATATTTTTTTTGAGAAATGAAAATTCCAGCATCGGATTGAATTACTTCAATACCCAAAAAATAATGTAACATGCCAAGGTCAGTCATATCGAACTCAACCATCATGAAATTTTTGAATTCATTAAACATGCAACGTCACTCCCAGTAAATATAAGATCGTCAACATAGAGGCAAACAATAATAATTGTACCTCCTTCACCAACCTTGGTAAATAGCGTATGCTCGTATGGACATTTCTGGAAACCTTCTTTTAAAAAATAAGCTTCGATGTGACTATACCAGACCATCGGAGCTTGTTTCAATCCATACAATGCCTTTTTTAACCTGTACACTTTGTTCTCATTTTTCAAGTTTCACATATCCGGGCGGCTGGTCAACAAACACTTGTTCTTTTAAATCACCATGTAAAAACGTCAATTTCACATCTAATTAAAAAATAGGCCATGAATTTTGGGCAGCAAGGGAAATTACCAACCTGATTGTATCATGCCGAGCAACATGAGCAAAAACTTCCTTATAATCGACGCCGAATTCTTGCTTGTAGCCTTTAGCAACTAAGCGCGCTTTGTACTTGTCTATTTCGCCGTTTTCTTTTAGCTTTGTCTTGTACACCCACTTTACACCAATGGTTTTTTGTCCTTCTGGAAGATCTGTCAATTCCCAAGTGTTGTTTTTTTCAACAGAAACAATTTCATCATCCATGGCCTTCCGCCATTTTGAGTCTTTGACAGCATCTTCAAAGACCGTAGGATCACAGTCTGAAAATAGAGAAAAGTGAGTGAAAATGTCTTCACTTTGACCAAATCCTTGTACCTCATAATCTTCCATCCATGCAAGTCGTCTTCGAACTCGTTGAGGTCGATCATCTCCCGTAATAGAGGCTGTAATTCGTTGAGTGTCCGCTGATTGTTGCACATTTTCTGAAGGTTATGCACTTTCCAAGGGCTGCTGCACTTGTTCTCTATCTTCACCATCGAAATCTGCTAGGATTTGACCTTGATCATTGTTTTCATAACCAAACCAGAATTGTTCTTCATCAAAAATCACGTCCCGACTGATAACAATTTTCTTGGTGATAGGATTGTACAATTTGTACGCTTTCGACTGTTCACTGACACCAAGAAAAATGCACTTCTCAGCTTTGTCATCAAGTTTGGTCCTCTTTTGATCCGGAATGTGTGCATATGCAACATAACCAAAGATTTTGAAATGCTCAATACTCGGCCGTTTTTCGCTCCACGCTTCTTCAGGCGTCATATTTTGAACAGTTATTGTAGGACTTCTGTTCAACACATGAATACTCCAATTGACAACTTCAGGCCAAAAACTTCTTGGAATACCACTTCTTGTTAAAATGGTTCGTACCATATTTAATATTGTACGATTCTTCCTCTCCGAGACACCATTTTGTTGCGGGGTGTAAGCTGTTGTTAGCTGCTTTTGAATTCCATGCTCCTCACAAAAAAACAATAAATTCTTGTGAGTTATACTCTCCACCACGATCACTACGGAGAGTTTTAATAGGCATTCCTGCTTCTTTTTCCACGAGCGCCTTAAAAGTTTTGAAAGCTAAAAAAGCTTCAGACCTAACCTGTAAAAAATAAACCCAAGTTTTCCGACTATAATCATCAGTAAATGTTATAAAATAACATTTACCACCATTTGATGTCGGATTGATAGGCCCGCATATATCGGAATGAATCAGCTCCATCACCTTCTTTGGTCTCGTTGATTTTCCTTTCGGAAAGTGATCTCGATGTTGTTTGCTAACAACACATTCTTCACAGACTTGAGACAGACTCTCAATTTTAAGAAGACCAGTTACCATCCTTTTATGCTGTAACAATTTTAGACCACCAAAATTTAGATGTCCGTATCGAAAATGCCACAGCCATGCTTCATTTTTCATTCTTGCTGAAAAGCAAGATTGAGTGGCGTTGTTGAGATATAATGGGAACATCCGGTTTGTTGTCATGATTACTTGAGCAATTAAGCCCAAATTTTCATCTTGAATGCGACAAACTCCATCTTTGATAAAAATTTCATATCCCTTCTCTTGAAGCTGACCAACGCTAAGCATGTTAGTTTTCAAATCAGGAACAAAGAAAACATTGGAAATAACCTGCGTAGTATTCTCATTGGTGTGAATTTTCACATTGCCTTTGCCCATGACAGAAACTTTAGAATTGTCTCCAAATGAAATAGTGCTTCGAAATGCTTCATCTAATTCAGAAAACATCATCATATCTCCACACATATGATTGCTGCAGCCTGTGTCTAAATACCATAACTTTTGATGAATTTCTTCCTTCCCATTACATGCCATCAAGAGAGAAATTTCTTCTTTTTTTTCTTTTTTTGCAAAATTGGATTTCACACCACGATTTCTGTTCAGATTAGTTCTGCATTCTGACTTGTAATGACCATACCTGTGACATTTGTAACATTCAATTTTTGCATGTAACCATATGAATGATTATTGTCACGACCTTTTGTTTTTCCTCTGAAATGAGTAGAATAAGAATAATCCTTTTCTGCATTGTGATGATCCTTGTCTTTTCATCTTGGTTTCCCACCTCCAGGTTCTTTTAGATTGATTGTTGCCTTCAACGCATGTTCCTCTTTATCTTGCTGGACAATCTTTTGTTCATGAACTAGCAAAGAACTTTGTAGTTCATCAAGTGTAAGGGAACCAACATCTCTTGATTCTTCTATTGAACAAACAACAAATTAAATTTTGCTGTCATTGATCTAAGAATTTTCTCAATGATGACAACATCCTCCATTTTTTCTCCATAGATTCTCATCTTGTTGGCGATCACCATCGTTCTTGATAAAAAATCAGTAACTGACTCATTGGACTTCATTCTTAAGTTTTCGAATTCAGTTCGAAAATTTTACAAATGTGCACGCTTCGCTCTTGCATTCCCTTGATGCTTTCTCTTCATCGAGTCCCATATCTGTTTGGACGTATCTTTGCAAAGAATCGTCTCCAAAGTGACTCGATCAATGGCTTGGAAGAGATAGTTCTTGGCTTTAAGATCCTTCAACTTTAATACTTTCAATTCTGTTTTTTGTGCATCTGTCATTGCAACACCTTGCTCCGGTTTTGTAACTCCAGATTCAACAACATGCCAATACTCTTTCGACCTTAAAAAGTTCTCCATTAGCATGCTTCAATGGTCATAGTGACCATCAAAACGAGGAATAGCAGGCTGAACGAACTTTTCTGATGCCATCATATACTTATGAACTGGCTCTGATGCCACTGTTAAAATGAGAAACTAACAGCAGTGATACAAAACAATGAACTTAAAGATGATGTTGTGAACTGCAGCACTCTATTATTCATCAAACAAAACTTTAAATAAGCAAGGACAAAACAAGAATATTCTAAAAATAGAAGCATAAATAATTGAAGGTGAAACAAACTAATATCACTAACAACACAATCCCTACAAATAAGGTCTGCAGACTCCACATTAAACCCAACAAATTTTCTTTTAAGATAAAAGTAATTACTTTTACCCTCAAGAACTCTTTTGCATTCATATATTTAGAAGTCCTTGGTTTCTTTGGGGGTTCATTTTTGTAGTTTTCCTTTTGTTGTTTAATATAGGAACCCAACAAATTCTACTCTCAGTTTTGTATTTTTGTTTAATCGAGCTGTTTAATGAGATTTAAACCCTGTTGGTAGTGAAATTGACTAATCTATGAAATTGAAAGTAAAACATGAGATATTGAGATAATTATATTTGCTCCTTAAAAAGGCTTAATTTACTATTTCCCGTCAAAGTATATATTTTTTCTCGCTTTGTATCCTAAACTTTCTTCTTCTTCTTTTCCAATTTATCTCCTAAACTATCATTTTTTATCTTAGTTAACGGAAAAGCGTGACATATGTCACATTATTATTGGGCTTTGATAATTTCTAAGGCAAAACGAGAAGCTCTCCACTTCTTTATTTCCTTCTGTCTCTTATTACACTCTCTTTTGTCTGTTCTTCCAATGGGAGAGAAATTGAAGTACTTATAAGTATTTTGTTAACCTCAGTTTATTTTCCGTAATTAATATATTACTATTATTATTATTAAATTTATAATTGCGATAAAACATAATATAATAAAAATTAGATTTATATTTGATTGTCCATCTTTATTTATTTGTTTTGATATAGCATGGTACATGCACAATAGTGACATAAGATAAGAGTTCTATTTGGGTCATTGGGTGATTAAATCCATCTCATATATGGTTGTTCTTCTAGTTTTTTAGATCGTAATATTAAATTATGGTTGTGGCCAGTAACGAATCCAAAATATATCATTTTCTTTATCATAATAAAATCATCTGAGGATGGAATTATAAAGGTAGAGAATCTACATCAAAACTCACAACGAGACACTAAGATCAAATTAAGGGCTAAACCAAAAATCAAGAGGAGTGGAAATTCCTACTCTATAAAACTACAAATAAACATATGAGATGTGACACGAAATAACAATAATATAAAATCGCCGGCCCTTTTATTATTTTTAAAGTTTAAAGGTTAAATTTAAATAAGAAAAAATAAATATTAATAATAAACTAATCGAATTAAACTCAATTCACCAAATTGATACTTTAAATATGCTAAAAGGACCATAAATAAAGTTACTAACCCGTATATTTGTATTGGGTCTAAAAATAAAACCCTATATGTGTCTCCGATGTGGCCTTCTTCTAAAGAAGTAATGTTAGCCCAACTAAGGGGACAGTCCATAAAACCCCAAGGCGAAGGAAGGTCGGAAGCCCACCTATTCAAATGCCAGCTTTTAAAGGTTTAAGATTTTAATTTAGGGTTTAAAGATTTATGTCTTTCGGTTTAAAATTTAGGGTTTAAGATTAAAATTTAAGATTGTTTTAATTGATTAGTCTTAAGATTTTTAGGTAGCTTGCTCGCCTTTTACTTCTCAGGATATTTTCTACCAATTCAATGTACAAGTAGAGATGGGTAAAATTCGACTCATAATTTAGTTCGAATTTCAAGTTATTCGAATAATTTAATAAACTAATTAAATAATTATAATTCAAACCTACCTCTTGTGTACAATTTCGATCAAGTTTATGATCAAAATGTTATTTATGATTTGATTAGGCTCATTTTTTTATAATGACTAAAAAATTATGGATACTGGATTTAAATTGTCGAATTAATCATCTAATTGGTATATCTTTTCAAAACTGTCCGAAGATTGATTAGGCCGACTGCGTCATCAATTAAATTAACTTGAAAATTTTCACTCATTTCGACTCGAATCGAACAACTATTTTGCAGCAAAAGGAAAAGAGAAAGTAAAGAAATGAAGGCAATGAAACAGTAGGGCAAACCAAGTTTTTTGTACACTCTTTTGGGTCTTGTACACATTTACATCACCAAAACAGTATGTTGATTTGCTACTATTGTCATTAACCTGAAAACAGGCACAAGTTCATCTCTCCTGCAGCCAGCTTAAATGTCTCCTCTATCGACAGCGCCGCCGGAAATTTTTCGGATACTCCACCGGCCTAATGCACAGAAAAACCCCACATGCCATGAGCATTGTCATTAATGTGGTAAAATTTTAAGAGGCCAAGTTTTCTTAAAGAGTGTACTTACATGGACATGGATCATGTACATGCTATGATACTGATCCGACGAGACGTGAGCCGAAACCACCTCCAATCGATGCTTTTCGAGTATGTACAAGATGGTGGCTAATGTCCCCGGCTTCCTCGGTGAACAGACATTGATTTGTGCATCGTCCCCACACATACTAATGACTACATTCGAGGAAAACCATGTCTGAAAGCAAGCTGGTGACATTTGAGATGGAAATGTTGGAGACATGTCGATTGTCAAAGGATAGTTATTTGTTGGTCCCTGGTTATCTTTCAGGAATGCTTCCCTCGACTTGGGAACTTGCACCTGCGATGTGATTATCGACGATTGGTCGTAATCGACCGTCGTCGACGAAGTCCTTAGCTTCTCGAGCTTCTGTTTTTCGAGTGTCCGGAGAGTCTGTTGAAGGTTTTTGATGTATGTTACGGCTTCATCGACAATGGTGGACTTGTCTGCCTGTACAAGATTAAAGCGTAAACGTAAACACCTTCATATCTAGCTACATCATTACAAAAAAAACAGTCCAAATGTAACTGAAATGGGGTAAAGTTTTAACCTTATGGAATCTTAAAGAAGTTTCTTTTGGAAGAACCCTAAGTAAATTAAAACATATGCAGTGCCCAGAAATCATTTGATTTTCCCCACTGAAGCACAGTTTCAAACAAGTGATGAAGATTGGATACAAATACCATGAACCCTAAATCTTTTCATCTTTACCTTAGCAGGAAGTTGAGGAAGCAAAGCATGAAGACTAGAGAACATATTCCTCATCTTCTTCCTCCTTTCTCTCTCAGTCCATATATGCATCTCATGCTCCGACTGACCACCGCCGTGATCGCCGCTGCCGCCATTAGCTTTCCCTTGTTTCGACCCTCTTTTCCGACTTCTCTTCTGACCACCCACCTCCGCAACGGCCGCTGTCTCCGTCTCCATATCTGGGTTATCAGAGCTTGAATCGTACGGTGTCATCACCCAAACTATTTTCTTCAAATTATGAAATGTTTTTTTTATTGCAGAAATGGGGTGTGAATTTATGTATATTTATAATGCGGAGAGAAAAGGGTAAAGGGGTGAAGAAGAAGAAGAAGATCAAAAATACAATCATGAGAAAAGCCAATGCCGTTATTTTGCTTCCCAACAAAAAACGGAAGCTAAGCTCTTTCGTTCTGTTCTGATGTTCATTATAAATTTCTGCAGTGGGCCCCTGGTATTTCCTACTTCTTCTACCTTCACCCTCTTCTTCCCTTTATTTACATCACTACCCTTTTAAAGTTTTTCTTGTATTTATTCCTTTCACATGAAATACTGCATTCCACCTTAACTTCCTTCTTTTTGTTGCGCACTCTATTTTCAGAGATACGCTATAATTAATTTAAATTAATATGTGTCGCACACTTAATTTTAGTGAGTGAGTTTTTAATAGAAATTATTTTTTACATACTCAATATCTCGAACTTAAAACATGCTTAAACGATACTAAATTGCTTACTTATTAGACCAACCCTGTTAGCATCTTAACTTGTTTATTGCTTAGATGAAAATAATAAGCTCAACATCGGAGGAAGACAAGGTTCAAAACATAAAATTAGTTGTGAGAAAAAAGTTTATTTTCAATTTAGAGTGAGGGTTGAGAATAATAATGTGATGTGAGTTTGTATATATAAACTCAAATCCAATTATTCGAAATTTGTAATATAAATATTAACAAGTATATTGAATGATCAATGTTTAATTATTATTATTATTCAATTAAAACTTTTAATTATATTAATAAACACAATTAAATAATGTTAAAGGTTCAAGTTCTAGCATTGTCAATAGAAAAAATTAGATTAAAAATGTATCTTCATATCAAGCCTTTGCAAAACCCAATCAATTTAGTTATGAGCTTAATAAACTAGTTTGTGAATTTTTATTAAAGTTATGAGCTTATGATTCAAATGCTTCATCTCTTGAAATAAAAACACGCTACAATAATTTTTTTTGACAAATTTTAATTTTATCTAGAGAGGAGGGGAAATAGATTTTTAAGGGAAAGAATGGGTGCTCCTAGTAGGTCTAGAACTCATAACCTACATAAATATGAAGGAACAAAGATGAGTAGCCTGGTCAACCGGCCAAATATACTTACTCTACATGCTATAATGAACTAAATCATATATATATATATATTCAACCAACCAAATATAGTTGGTGTACATTCGAATTCGTAATTTGTAAGCAAAAAAGATAATGATAACAATATCAGTTTAAAGTGCAGAAAACGGCCGATAAAACCCAACTAATCTTCTTTTCTGCTTTCTTGTATTCTCTCTCTCAATCATATATAAAACGCAAAAAAAGATAGGTTTCAGTTTCAAAAACTTTTTAAACTATGTATATATAAATAAAGGTACAACAATAACCACCAATTGGTTTAAGGATTAATATCCTATACACAGGCGGTGGAAACTGAAAGTTTCCACAAGCGCCTTAGTTTTAGGGTTTAGGGTGTTAGTTTAAGGTATAGGGTTTAGGGGTTTAGGTGTAGGGGTTTAGAATTTAGGGATAATTGTTTCAATTTAAGGTTTAGGGTTATAATTTAGGGTTTATAGGTTAGGGTTTAGTTTTTAGGGTAATATGGTGAGGATTTATGTTTTAACCTATAAACCCTAAATTATAACCCTAAACCTTAAATTGAAACAAATATCCCTAAATTCTAAACCCCTACACTTAAACCCCTAAATCCTATACCTTAAACTAACACCCTAAACCCTAAAACTAAGGCGTTTGTGGAAACTTTCAGTTTCCACCGCCTGTGTATAGGATGTTTATCCTTGGTTTAAATAGACGAAACGATAGATTTTTTTTTTAATTTTAAGATTTAAATATTAATATTGTAAATAGAGTAAACTGAATTGAAAAAGACCGTTCTACAATAAATCTTTACAATATATATTTAAAAACAATTAATTAATAAATTAAATACTAAACATTACGCCAAAACAATTATAGTGTAACTAATCAGAAACTTTATTGAAAATTCTCGAAGGAAAAAGACTGATAGAAAGAACAACGATGAAGCAGAAAGTTTTGTTTTTATTGGCATTAATGCCAATCATCAATTACGCGGCAAAACTAACTTTTTTTAAGGGTAGAATACGTGTTATTTATAGTTTATATTTGAGATCCGTCGTTTTCTCTCGTAACAATGTTGTTTTAAAAAAATATTTATAAACATATATTACATTGTAATCACCTTTATATTATACAGAAAAAATACAATATCGTTTTTAAAATTTAAATCTGACTAACTTCCCTTTTGTTATAAAAGGATCTTTCCTTTTGGATTATTGTCGGTTTCATGAACTAGGTACGTTGCATCGGTCTATAATATATATCAAATTGAATTTGAGATACTTAATGAAGCGCTTCTTATGAAATTAGCTTTCAATTTACTTGCTCGGAAAAATACTCTTTGGGTTCGATTCCTCAAGCAAAATATAAATGTGTTGAGGGGGTTCTTGCGGTGCTTTGTAACCAAAATTGCTCAAGACTTTGGAAAAATCTCAGTTTTGTTTGGGACGATGTACTGCATAACATTAATCAGAAAAATGCTCTTTGGGTTGGATTCCTCAGAGCAAAATATAAATGTGTTTTTTATGAGTATAGTATAAGTAGTTGAGTTGGTTGTTGTAAAGTCAAAGACCGTTGAGAAGAGTCGGTGTAAAGCGGTTAGGAAAGATTGTTAGGCTACTATTGAGATACTACAGGTTTCATTAATAAAATTCAGAGAGTACCGTCTCTCTTTACTCTCTAGGCTTAGGCTGGTTCTAAGATCTTGACATGATATCAATTGCTAGAGCTCCTGGTTTCGCTTTTCGCTGTGCTACTGGTTTCCTCTGTGTGCGATGGGCTGTGATTGCTACGTTGAAGCTGATGACTCAATAATCATTCTGGATTCGTGTTGATTCTTCTAGTCGTTAGAATTTTTCGTTGTTGAAATAGCCACAGGTTTGACGCGATCTTTGTAAGATTTATGTCCTCATTTGGCTTCAATCTAGCTTCAGTTCTCTGTTATGTGGTAGGATTATCAATTGAATCTTTTGATCGTCTGTCTTGCTGATTGTTGAGTTGAGGACAGACTGGTGATTCGTGGATTAATCCTAGTTCAGGAACTGCATCTCCTTGACTGTTGTTGTGTTTTTGAGATGTCATAGCCTTTGTCTGCGGGTTTTTTGTTTGTTTGGTTCTGAGATTTCGTGTGGTTGTTGTTTGATTGGTTATTGCTTGAATTTCTTGATTGATTGTTTTCGACTGATTGTTGCGTGGCTGTTTACTGGATTATCAATTGAATTTCTTGGTTGGTTCTGAGTTTTCTCGGTCACTGGTTGTTGCTTATCCTCCTGTGTTTTTGGTGCGTATCATCTGTTCGACAAATTGCCTCTATGGCTATCTTCTCTTCAACTTGTTTTATAGTTTGGAGTTTCCTTAGTCTATTGATATGGCACCTGAGTCCGCTAAAAGTTCAACCACTATTCTCATCTCCCTCACATCTTCCTCTAGTGATTATAACGTTCAACAATTGCCCAAGCTTGACACGGTAAAACTTACTAAGGGTAGTTATATTCTTTGGATGCATCAAGTGTTGCTCATTGTTGAGGGATATGGTCTGATATCCTTTATCTTGGATCACAAAGTTCCTGAGAAAATGATGGTAGATGCATCTGGAGATACATTACCTAATCCTATTTTTCTTGCGTACCTCAAACAAGATAAACTACTTGCATCTTGGTTACTTTCTACGATCGCTCCAGAGGTGCTACCTTACCTTATAGGGTTGACAACTTCTCAGGCAATCTGGAACACTTTGGCAAGACGATATGGTGCTCGATCCTCATCCAAAGTCTCTGCTCTTCGACACAGCTTACACTCCCAAAAGAAACGCAACATGTCAGTCAGTAATTACCTTGCAAAGATTAAACTCATTTGTGATACGTTGAATGCTTCCGGCAATGTTGTGACTGAACAAGAGCAGGTTAGTGTCATCCTTGTTGGGCTGACTGCGGAGTTTGAGTCGGTTATCACCTTTGCCTCTCGTGAAACTCAGTCTCTTGAGAGTGTCTCGGAAATGTTACTTGACTGTGAAGCACGATAGAAAGAATTTCTTTTAGATATTTTTTCTGTTCAGGTGAATGTTGCAACTCGTACAACAACTCCAAAGCCTGATGATTTGGATGGTAAAGAGGAATTTTCTAAAGAACAATTTTCCGACCAGTGAGTGTTTTCCAAGGGTCAAAGGGGCAATACCTTTTTTCGAGGAAGGGGTCGAGGACGTTATGGGTCTAATCGACCTCAATGTCAATTGTGTGGAAAATTTGGTAATTTGGTCCACAAGTGTTATCATAAGTTTGATCATACCTATCAGGGCCAATCATCTAACAATTCCAGGGGAGGCTACAATGGCCAGCATTCTTTTGGTTTTGGCCAACGTCCTGAGTCTTCTTTTTCAGGTCACTCTTCTCCTCCAATTCAAGCATACTCTCACGTTTTTCTCCATCTGGTGTCTATGCTGCACCCTACTCTACACCCTTTGGGCCTCTAGTTGTTCCTTCGGGGTTTTCTCCTTATTTTGTACCATCTTCGACTTCTCCAATGGTTCCTTATGCTCTTGTTCCTCAGTTTTACCCTGCTATAGGTGGCCTTCTTCCACCAATTCTACAGATGTGTTCTGGTATCCAGACTCGGGTGCTACACACCACATCACCAACGACCGTGCTAATCTTCAGACGGATGCTACTTACACAGGTATGAATTCCCTTCTCATGTGTAATGGTCATGAGGTTAAGATTACACATGTTGGTACTGGCGTCTTATGAAAAATGCTGGTATTGGATTCTGAATTTGGGATACTTAATGAAGCGTTTCTTATGAAATTAGCTTTCAATTTACTTGCTCGGAAAAATGCTCTTTAGGTTTGATTCCTCAATTAAAATATAAATGTGTTGAGGGGGTTCCTGTGGTGCTTTGTAACCAAAATTGCTCCAGACTTTGGAAAAATCTCAGTTTTGTTTGGGACGATGTACTGCATAACATTAATAAAAAAATGCTCTTTGAGTTGGATTCCTCAAAGCAAAATATAAATGTGTTGAGGGGTTATGTGGTGCTTCGTAATCATTAATTGAAATGTTGGACATGGTAGTGATGTCAATTTCTGGTTTGATTGGTGGATTGGTGAATTGGGCCCTCTTATTCATCATGCTTTGCCTATATTGGTTACTCCCACACATGATCTATCGGTAGCGTCTATGGCTACTCAAGATGAGGAGTGGAACTGGAGTTTGTATCAACATTTTTTGTCGCACGGTGTCTTATTGCGTATCGCGACTATAAAGGCTCTATTGTCGAGTTTCATGGGGTCTACGATGGAAGGGTAGGGGTGTTCATATCTGGATACCCAAAAAATTAAATACTAAAATCTCAGCTTATTACCTGGCTCATAAAAATCGAGTACGCGCAAATTGAGTACCCGTAAAAACCGAATACTCGTTAATTCTGGTAATAGAGTACACGAAAATTATGCTTTTTTTCTTCCTTTCTAACTATCCATCACTCTTTTAATTTTTTTTCTTTAACTCGATTCAACTTTCAAGTATTCTGCTTATCTAGTACCTAAGTATGTCTAGCTTTCAACCACAATTTCACTCTTTTAATTATGTTCTTGGTTTTCCCATTTGGTCTATTCCCCCATTGTTTTTGCTCTGCTTTATTATAATAATAAAAAAACTAGAAAATGGATCAGCTTCCTGCGACGATAATTCTTCCCAATGCATTAATGCTGGAAACGGCTGTTGATATCTCCCCATGCAAATGGCATTGATTTGGGTCAAATGAAAGCACTATTGTTTGATGCTTTTCATGGAGAAGGTTTACATGGCTCAGTTTATCCCAAGGTTCAATGAAAAAGAGGTCCTTTACTTTTTCCTGTTCGTTAACTCTACATTTTCTTTTCCCTGTTCGAGCAGCAAAGGATTCAATCTCATCAAGCAGGAAAAGCTAGTATGTTCAGTGTTGTAGTAAAATAATAAAAAAATAAAATAAAATAAAAATACTCAAACCGGGTATCGGGTACCCGATGAGGAGTAATTTGTGACCCGGGCCCGACCCGGATACTCGAAAAAGATAACGAGTCGGGTACCCGACCTGAAAATTTGGTATTTTCATTAGAAATGTCTAGTAATAATTAATCGAGTATGCAAGTCGGCGGGTCAAGTAGTTCGAGTCAGATATTTTTGAACACCTTTATTGAAAGATAATACTTCTAATTGTTTCACAACAAGATATGCTTATAGGATCCGTTTTGGTGACTAGGTGGAAGTCCCTGATAAGTCATGGTCGATAATCCATATATTTAGAGATTCGTAGTGTATCCAAGTCTTCTTATGGTTGGCTTGCAGCTATAGACTCGTGACCAATTCGAAATGGGTTCGACGACACTTTACGATGGACACTAAGTGCTCGATGTGTATGGATGAAGCCATTGATGTTAACCATGTTCTCTAGATGTGCCATTATACTCTTTTGCTTTGGCCCTTATTGACCAAACCAGAACGATTATTGAAGTTTTTCTCAATAAAAGTATGATATTGAATTGTGTTGAATTTATCCAAACCAAGCTACTTTGCCAAAGAGGCGCTGCTCTGGAACCTTCTCTTTGATAAAATCATTTGGAATCTCTAGATATACAAAAATGTGATTGTATTCGACAACCCAATGAAAGATTGGGGATCTCTCCTCGATCAAAGTCGGCATTTTCATATCTTAGCTTTGCATGCACTGTAGTCAGCGCAAGTGTATCATGGTGTCGGGCTTCTTATGGCACGTGAGTTAAGTTATTGGTCTCCACCGGAGGAAGACTAGATTAAGCTCATTACGGAGAGTGCAAGTAGTGGCGGAGCCACATATATGCTTGGGTGGGTTCGTGCTGTTGAAGATAAAGCCAAAAACACCTCTGCATGAGCTGGCAAATGCACAGCTGTCCATGCAGACATTCTCTCCAAGTTTGTTGGAAACGATCAGAGGGAATAACAAATGACAGTACACGTGTCATATGCTGAGGCATTAGGGTTTTTACTCAACGTGTATATAAACATCCTTTAGCAATGAAATAAAGCAAGCTTTCTCTATTCATTCCTTATCTGCTGCATTTCTATCAAGCATGTTGTATGCCTAACATGGTATCAATAGCCTAAGGTGTCCCTGGTTCCTCTTCTTCAACCTCACCATGCCTGGTTCGACTGGTTCCGGCGAAGCTACAGATCCTCCTCCCACCTCAACTGATGATGCCTCTGATAGCTCTTTCTCCAACAAACGAATCAGCCTCCAACTAGATGACACCAACTACCTCCTATGGAAGCAACAAGTCACCTTGCTTATCTGCGGTCAGGGACTGGAAGGATATCTCGACGGCTCTATCACTCCTCCACCAAAGCTAATCGCAGGAGAAAATGGTGCCCGTATTCCCAACCCTGCCTATCTCCGCTTCTTCAAGCAAGACAGCTCGTTGGCTTCCTGGTTACTCTCCACCGTGAGCTCCAATGTTCTCCCTCAGCTAGTAGGTGCTGAATCCTCCTTCACTATCTGGTCCACCATTACATGCATCTACTCTCAACTATCCACAACGAGAATCATGCATCTACACTGCAGATTACGCTCCATCAAGAAAGCTTCACTGTCCATGAGGACTTACACCATGCAAATAAAGGAGATCTGCGATCTCTTAGCCTCGTGTGGCAGTCCCGTTCACCAGTTGAGCACATCGCCACCATCCTCAATGGTCTCTCCTCTGAGTACGATCCTTTTGTGGCAGTCATCTCTGCTAGCAAAGAGCCATATACGGTTGATGCAGCTGTCTCCATACTTATCGATGCTGAATCTCGAGTCACAGATCCACTAAGGCTTCCTATTGGCATCAACAACACCTCCTACTCCAGTAACACCAATACCCAATCCCGTGATGATTCTCGTGGTCGATATCGTGGCACTAGACCCCGCATATAGTGCCAACTTTGTGGCAAACCTGTCCATCTAGTCGACCGTTGCTGGCACCGTTTTGACCAATCCTTCAAAGGGGTCACTTCCACTCCACCACGAACTACTCCTACCAACCAGGCCTCCACACAGGCTAATGCTTGCTCCTTCAAACAAGACAATGTCGAGGTTGCTTATGATCCATATATCACTGAATCTTCCACCACTGAATCTCCTCCCACCACTGATACACCATCTACTGAGATGCAAGTTCACACCCTCGTAGCATCCTCCACTGCATGGCATCCTGACTCTGGAGCTACGCACCATGTAGCCAACAACACAGCCTCTCTTCAAGGAGGGTCTCCTTATTTTGGTAAGGGTTCAGTTCACATTGGTGATGGCTCCACTATCTCAATTACTAGTGTTGGTTATTCTGAAATTCCCACTACCTCTCGTACACTCATTCTAAGTGATCTTTTACATGTGCCTTGAATCACAAGAAACCTTTTATACGTTTCAAAATTCACTAAGGATAACTCAGTGTATCTTGAATTTCATGAGGATTGTTGTTATGTGAAGGATAAGGACACAGGTTCTATACTGCTGGAAGGAGTTCAAGAAGGGGGCCTTTACACATTCTCAGGAGACTCTTTCAGCAACAACATCAATGCATACTCCACATCCGCTCAATATCAATCACCTTTCTGGCTCTGGCATCGTCGATTGGGTCACGCATCATCTGAAGTTATCAACATAGCTTTGAATAAGTCACTGGTTGTAGAGAAGAATGTAGTATGTAGTGCATGCCAATTAGTGCCCTGCACCCGTTCTCTCCAATGGCTATTCATATTATATTTCCTTCCTTGACATGCACACGAGAAACTGTTGGGTATATTTATTAAAGACCAAGTCAGAAGCTTCTATAGCATTCAATCTCTTCTTCAAGCTAGTGCAAAATCAGTACAATTCTCGTATCAAGGCAATTCAGACAGATGGAGGTGGAGAATTCCAGTTCCTTGACACCCTCCTACCCTCCCTGGGCATTCAGCAACGCCTCACTTGCCCCTACACGTCCCAACAGAATGGGGTTGTAGAACGCAAGCACAGGCATATCATTGATATGGCTCTATCCCTCTTAGCTCAGGCCTCCATGCCAATGAGATACTGGTCGTATGCAGTACTTACTTCTGTATTTCTCATCAATCGATTGCCAACAAGAAAGCTTGGTAATCAGTCTCCACATCAAAGACTTACAGGGAAGCCCACTGATTATACCTTCTTCAAGGTCTTTGGCTGCGAGTGCTATCCCAACCTACGACCCTACAACAATCACAAGCTCTCTTTTCGAACCAAGCCCTGCTTATTTCTTGGCTACTCTCCCAAGTACCAAGGTTACCAATGTGCAGATGACACTGGCCGGATTTATATCACAAGGAGTGTTACCTTCAATGAAACCATATTCCCCTGTGCCAAGCTACTTCCACCAAGCAATGCTACACCTCAACCTCATCGTTCTCGAGCCTTCCCAAATCTGGATTCTTCATTCACTCCACCATCTCACAACCCCACCACTATGCCAGACACACCTACTCCACATTCCTCATCCACCAACACCATTACCCCACCAAATTGCCCCATCACTCAACCTCCCCCTACATCACCAAACATTACTGAATGTCCATCCCCAACTACACCTCAACCAACAACATCAAATCCTCACCCTGATACCCTTCCTGTACAACTTCATACTCCTCATGAGACATCACCTCCTCCACAAACAACACCACCTACCTCAACCACAATTGAACCACCCTCAAATCCTCCCATACCTAATAACCACCCCATGGTAACACGAAGCAAGGTAGGCACCTTCAAACCAAAAATCCATGCCACCATCACCACACCTACAAACATTCATGAAGCCCTTGACCATCCATCATGGGCTGAAGCAGTTCATCTTGAATACAATGCCCTTTGTGACAATGATACTTGGGAGCTTACAGAACTACCACCTGGCAAGAAATCCATAGGAAGCAAGTGGTTATTTCGAGTGAAACATAATGCTGATGGGTCAGTCAGCAAACTCAAAGCACGGCTAGTAGCCAAAGGATAGTCTCAAACACCTGGGCTCGACTTCATGGAAACATTCAGCCCAGTGGTACGCTTCTTCACTGTGAATATACTAATCTCAGTTGCAGTCACAAACCAATGGCACATACACCAAGTGGATGTAAACAACGCTTTTCTAAAGGGAAAGCTACATGAAGCTGTGTATATGCACCAACCAGCTGGCTTCACTCAACTGAACTCAACAGGGAAACCCCTATTCTGTAAGCTCAAGAAAGCAATCTATGGTCTCAGGCAGGCACCAAGGAACTGGTTTGCTCAGCTTAAAGACTTCCTCAGCACACAAGGATTTCTTGTCTCACAAGCAGACTCAACACTCTTCATACTCAAACATGATGCCTTGGTCATATTCCTAGCAGTCTATGTGGATGATATGCTAATCACAGGTAATGTTGAGTCTCAAGTGCAACAAATTATACAAGCTCTCGATGAAAGGTTCTCCCTCAAAGACCTAGGCCATCTACACTATTTCTTAGGCATCGAAGACATACCACATGCAGGGGGTCTCTTCTTATCACAACAACAATATATTGTCGAACTGCTACACAAGACAAACACCTTAGGTGCCAAAGCTGCCTCAACACCCATGGTGTCCTATCCCAAGCTCAGTAAGTCAGATGGCACCTCTCTTATTGAAGCCCAACCCTATCGAAGCATAATAGGAGCACTACAATACATATGCCACACCCATCCAGACTTAGCCTTTGCTGTCAACAAAGCTGCACAGTATATGCAATCCCCAACAGATAAGCACTGGCAGGCCATTCAAAGGATCCTGAGATATCTAAGCACAACGCTTGATTATGGCCTCTGGTTCCAACCACAATCCAGTGACAACCTCCAACTTACTGCATTTTCAGATGCAGACTGGGGTAGTGATGTCGACGACCGCCGCTCCACATCAGGCTACTGTGTCAAACTTGGGCATCATCTGCTCACATGGTGCTCGAAGAAACAACGCGCAGTCTCCAGATCATCCGCAGAAGCTGAGTACAGAAGCCTCGCTGATGCAGTTTCTGATATCATATGGGTTCAATCTGCACTCACTGAAATGGGAATCACAGTTCACAACATCCCTCATCTCTAGTGCGACAACACCAGCACAGTCTCCATGGCTGCCAACCCTGTCCTCCACGCGAAAACAAAACATGTGGACCTTGATCTTCACTTTGTCAGGGAGAAAGTCAGCTCACGCCATCTTCAAATCAACTACATTCCCGCTCATTGTCAAATCGCAGACATCCTCACCAAAGCTCTTCCCAAGCTCCAGTTTGAAGCACTGCGAAGACAACTCACCACTCGTCAACTTGAAGAAAAAACAAGCCAGGGAAATGTTGAAAATAAAGCCAAAAACACCTCTGCATGAGCTGGCAAATGCACAACTGTCCATGCAGACATTCTCTCCAAGTTTGTTGGAAACGATCAGAGGGAATAACAAATGACAGTACACATGTCATATGCTGAGGCATTAGGGTTTTTACTCAACGTGTATATAAACATCCTTTAGCAATGAAATAAAGCAAGCTTTCTCTATTCATTCCTTATCTGCTGCATTTCTATCAAGCATGTTGTATGCCTAACACGTGCTCACTCTAAACTTTTCAAAATTTATACATTTGGCTTCAAATTGTTTTTATGAATAAGTCCTTAAGTTTTGTAATTTTTGCCCACCCTGAAATTTTGAGATTTTTGTGACTTGTGCGCACCCTAAAAAACATTTGGGTAAACTATATAAATGGCCACCATAATATTGAAAAAGTCACGATTTGACCACCTTACTTTTTTTTTCTAAGCAATTAAATCATCATACTATTAAATTGGATGCAATTTGACCACCAATCGTTAGATGTTAACGGCAAGGTGACATGGCAGTTAAAATAATAGAGGTATAATTACACATTCGGTCATTGTTACTTATACACTCTATTTATTTTCATCCTCCAATAAGGTGGTGACACGTGACTCACTCGTACGATGAGCAGCCTCTTCACTCGTACGACGAGCATCCTCCTTATGAAGCATTTATTGAGCAAGGGTTCGACGAGCAACCTTCTTATGAAGCATCTACTAAGGAAGGCTGGTACGGTGAGCAGGATTCTCATTGTACCATACAATGAGGAGGCCCGTGACAATGATTAGATGTTCAATTTAAGTTCATTGCAGATTTCAGTTTAAATTTAGTGTGTTTAATTTTAATTATGTTTATTTTCAAAAAAATAATTTGTTCTTTATGCCAGGGAAAAGTAAATAAATGTGGATTAACGGGATTCGATCATGACACTTTTGAGATGCATAAAAATATCTGAACCGTTGCAATAAATCTAATTTAAATTATGTTTGTGAGTTTAGATTTGTTAAATAAAATTTTAATATTATTTTAAAATTAATTTTTAATATCAATTCATTTAAATTATGTTCGTGAGTTTAGATTCGTTAAATAATTTTTAATATAATAATTTAATTAAAATTAAAATTATTAATAATTTAATTATTAGATTTATTTCTATGGTTCAGATGTTTTTATGCATCTCAAAAGTGTCATGTTCGAGTCTCCTTAATTCATATTTATTTCCTTTTTCTGACATGAGCAACAAACTAAGATAAATATTAGGTTTTGTACTATACATCATAAAGATCTACTTGACCTAGTGGTAAGCATGCATGTCTCCACCCAAGGCAATCCTGGTTTAAATGCCACTAGGAGCATGATGCTCCTTTCTTTTATTTTTTCCTCCAATCTGGTGACACGTGTCACCAGATGATTGGAGGAGAAAAATTAAATTATTAAATCAAATATAAATAATTAAATTCCTTTAATAAAGTGGTGATTAATTTATTTTATTAAAATTAGGACCAAATTGATAGAGTGTATAAGTAACGAGGATCAAATGTGTAACTATACCCCTATTTTTTAAACTGCCATGTCACCCTGACGTTAACCTCTAATGACTGGTGGTCAAAATGGATCTAATTTAATAGTATGGTGGTTTAATTGCTTAGAAAACAAAGTAAGGTGGTCAAATCGCGATATTTCCAATAGTATGGTGGTCATTTATATAATTTACTCAAAATATTTTGACTTGTGCCCACCCTCGAAAAATATTTTGGATCCGCCACTGGGTGCAAGGCACAATACTGATGGTCTCTCTTTGTGTGGTGTTGTCCTGTGTGATCATAACGGTGGTTGAATCTTGCTTGGTGTTGGAGGTAGAGTTATGGAGTGCATATGTTAGTCTCGTTTGTGCGTAAGTTCTGAATAACCGACAATTATTTCAAAATTGGATAGCATGGATGCACTTCAATTACTTAAATCAGACTTGACTCAACAGAGTGTTTCATCCTTGTTATTACACCTCAATGAATTGAAGTGGCGTGCTTAAGTTGTTCGGCTACAATATATTCGACGGAATGATAATATGGTGGTTGACTCACTCGCCAAGCTAGTTTAGCCCGAACGCTTTAAGCTCTCTCAATTTTTTTTAAAAAATGAAGTAAATATTTTATAGTTATGCATTATTTGTATTTTAAATAATATTTTGATTATTCCACTACAATTTAAAAGTTCAGCAATAAAATTCATCAATATAAAATTTGAAAATATAAACACTTTCAAATTTCAAATGCCATATATATATATATTCCGCTACAATTTAAATATATATATAAGGGTGTTTTTAAGGGGAAAAACCAATATATACAATCTTAAAATTTTAACTAAATGTAGTAAATGTCAGAAGTGGGATTTGAACCCACGCCCTCTTTCGAAGACCAGAACTTGAGTCTGGCGCCTTAGACCACTCGGCCATCCTGACAACCGTCGACATATTGCATCAAACAATAATAAAAAATAAATGTTCACAAATCAATTCAAGGTTGAAATGATCAGCAAGAATAATTTAATTAAATAATATTAAATTTAAATAATTCATAAATCTGATTAAACGATTAGTAAGTAATAGAGAAAACCTTATGTCGAACTTATGATTATTTTTTGTCATGCGAAAAATTGTAAAATCTCATTATAAAAGAGATCATAATATTGATACATTTTCTTGACAAATTATTGATATAGTGATTAAAGTGTTTGTAATTACGAGATTCATTAATTGGTTCACTGGTCATAGATGTTTATTCGCTTCACTCTCTTGTGTGGGATCCATTAATTAATTTAACGGTCATGAATGCTTATCTGTTTTTCTCTATTGTGTAGGTTCGAATCCTGACAATCGTTTTAAAAATATTACTGTAATACACCTTAAATAAAAAAATGTTTGTAACTATAACTTTCACACTGTATTTAATAAAATTTAAAATGTTTTAATACATGTTTTGTTTTATGTACTATAGTAAAATTTTCACTTTAGTCGCTGTTTTTCAGTTGATTCGATTTTTTTTTTCTGTTATCATGATTTTTTATTGTGATTTTCATTTAAAAATGACGTGTCTCAACGTATAATAAAAATTATAAGAAAAATGTTTAAACAATTTTAATATTTTAAATAAATATTATTGTAAAAAGTTAAACAATATATATATATACTAAAAAATATAGTATAATTTAAGGGGGGTTATGTTGTTAAATAGGAGAAATTATATCATGAGACTATGAATTGAAGGTTGGAACACTTGAAGATGGTTAGAGACTACATCCAAACAACATGATCAAGAGAATTAGAGTCTAAATCTTTATTTTACTATTCTCTTGTACATAGTCTTTAGAGAGTGTGCTTAATTGTAAATCCTTGTACTCGTGTGAGCTTAAGTTGTGTAAACACCCACCTTTTGAGGTATTAAGTTTACCCAAATTAATCCCTTGTAAAAGGAGATATTCTAGTTTAACCTTAGACAAAAACTAGAGTTGGTTTTATCTTAGCCAAGTCCAAAAGATAGGGTTGTAACGGTTTCCTCCTAAACCGGTAAAATGGGACGAATTCATTGTTGAGTGAATTGGGAAATCCTTAGTGGTGTGCTAAGGTAGTGGATGTAAGTGCTTAGTTAATAGCCCGAACTACTCTAAAATCATTGTGTCACTTGTGTACTTTTATTTCGATTTTAGCCAATTCAACCACCAAACATTTACAACCCTCATTGACGGTTTCAGTGATCGATTCAGGCATGCTATAAATTCAACAATTGGTATCAGAGCCTCGTCTCCATCGAAAGACTAACATCCGGAAGTAAAGATCCAGCACTCGTAGTCCACCGTTCAAGAAAATGGCAAGATTTGAAGAAGGCTACTCTATCTTGTGTCCTCCACTATTCGAAGGAAAAACATACTTCCAATGGACAAATATCATAAAATTCTTCATCAAGTCTCAAGACTATAAGGTTTGGGACATCATTTAAGATGGGTATTTGAAAGCTCCAAAGAAGAAGAAAAAGGAAAGGAGTCCCAACGACAGGAAGGCAAAGCTAAACACCAAGGCGATGCACATTCTCTATTGTGGCCTTGACGAAGAAGTTTCCAAGAAGATCTCCACATCCAAAAGTGCCAAAGAATTATGGGAGAAACTTGAGAAGCTTTTTGGCAACAAGAAAGGAGAAAAAAAGATGATGATCAATCATGTGCAATGTAACACCCGAGTTTAGGGGTCGGGTGAAAATAATAATAAAATAATATTTTTAGTTTCGGGTTTATAATTAAAATGATCTTTTGGGCCTCGGGTTTCAAAACAAATATTTATGTTGGACATGTTTTGATATTAAAGCCCAACTCCATGGAATTTACAAATAGATGAGATTGCCATCTCATTAATGACATTTTTGTAATAAAATGGTCTTTCAAATTTTAAACCCCTTTTCTATTAAAAATAAAACCTTGTCATCTTCTTCACTCTTCCAATCCCTATTTTCACGACAAGTAAGACCCCTCCCCTTCATTTTACTATTCCATTTCATCCCATGCTCATTTTGGCTCGGTTTTGAAAGTTAACAACATTTCCACCTTGCTCTCATCTTCCTCTCTTTGAAAGTACAAATAGTTTTCATTTTCATCCATGTTTTAGGAATTTGTTATTTTGGGAGTTTTGAATAAAAATGCTACCTTTATTGTTTTTAACTTAAGGTTTTGATTTAATATGTTAGATATGTTGTTTATGAACCTTGAAGTCCAACATATATGATTTTTAAGGTGTTTTGTTAAGTTTCCCGGATTTGGGTTTTGGTGGGTTTTTAGAAGGGTTTTAAGGGAGTTTTGGGGGTTGTTTTATGTTGGAATTTGAGGGCTGATGATAGTATGGTATATGAGAGTCATTTTGGGTGTGTTTGATGATCATTTGGTTGATTGAAATGGAAGATTTCAGTGGGTCTTGAGGGCTGCTCGGGAATTATGTTTTGGGCATGAATTTGGGTGTTAGATTGCTTGGAAATATTAATCGGGGTTGTTCCGATGACTAGTAATTGATTGTTGGTGTTTTGTTTGTGTTTGGATTTGGTTAGAATCAAGGTTTGACATCGATGAGACATCGGGAGTGAATCCGGAAGCTTGAAGGTGTTGGTTGCTTGATAGTTGATCTTGGAAGTGAAGGTGAGTGGTTTAATGTTTTTAAAATGGTTTTGAGTTCTTGGTTCAAGCATATGGAATAGGTTGGGCTTGGTAGACCCACTTAGAGTTGGGATTCGAGTGGTAGCCTAATCCCAAGCTTTAGTTAGAGACATTGGTTGAACTCTTTAATTATTGTTTATGCCCCATGATGATTTGTGTTGGTGATGGTTGTGTGTAAATGTGTTATACATATATGTTGAGGCATGATATTGATGCATTGTGATATGCATGTGGATTGTTCATGATTGTGATCATGGTGAGTACGTGCTAAGCACGAAAGTGATATGAGATGTTGTGGATTTTGTTTAATGTTGGCACTAGTATGCTTGGGTACAAATGATCGATCATTAGGATGTTAGTGTGCACACGTGAGTCAAATGGGCGCGTGGTCTTGATGATGGTAGTCATCAAGATGGAGTAAGGGTTTGCCTGGAAAACCTTCTTATTTATATGTTAGTCGGTGATGAGTGTAATCCCATCGACGGGGCATGAGGATGAGTGGAATCCCTTCCGCGAGAATGGTGATGAGTGTAATCCCACCGTGAGGTAAAGTTGTTGTTGGATGTGAGTTCCAACGTGGTTATCCGTGTATTCGAGTCATTGCTAGGTGGCAATATGAGTTGATATGTGTATCAATGTGATATGAAATGTGATTTCTATTTGGATTAATATATGTGTTTACATATGATGTGGTTTGAGCTTGTTGAGCATGACATATTGTGAATTTATGTTCATGCATCATTGACATTTCGGCTCTTGTGGACCGAAGGTAAGGACATGCATTTACCTTGTTGTGCTCGTGCTTGGACCCTGCATTGTCGAGGTTTGTTTTTAAAGAGCTTACCCTCACTAAGCTTTATGTTTACGCTCTCTTTTGTTTGACAATGCAGATCCTTAGTTCGTGGGTTGCTAGTGCAAGAAAGGGCCTCCAAGTGTGCCTTGTGGTGCTATCTTAGCTATCAAGTATGAGTATTTTAATTAAAGGATGTAATGGTCAAGAAATGGGACATGTATATGTTGTTTGAGCCTTTTGAAGTATGTTGATGTTGGTTGTTTAGGATCATGTTAGAGTCCTTTAAATGATTGTGTTGTTTTGGCTCTTGGATGCCATGCTTGGTCTGTAAACCATGTTTAAACTACCTATCTTACATGCTTGGTGTTGACCTTGTTGAAGCATGCTACCTTTAATGCCATGTATGGTCTTTGAATGGATGCCTATCTTATATCTTGTGAATCTTGAGTATGTTTGCTATAGGGTGCATGCCTCTAGAGTGTGTTCGTATGTTATGTTTGCTTTTTGGAGTCGTTTAGGATGTTTGGGATCATTTGGAGGTGTTTAAAGCCAATTTTGAGAATTCACGGTGTGCAGGTGTTTCGAAACGGGTATGGTTCCAGGGCCCCGTATCAAAACGTGTATCGATACGTTTTGGCTACTGTGAGCCCCTGTTTTGAAACCAGTTTCGAAACACTTTGGCTACTAGAATTACCTGTTTCGAAACGGGTATCGAAACGGCAAGGAAAAATGAGACCCTGTTCCGAAACAGGGTGGATGTGTTTCGAAATGGGTGTCTAACTTTTTAAACTAGAGCTAGTGTTTCGAAACGGGCTTTGACTATTTCGAAACACATGCCTGTAATTGGGCTTTTTGACATCTCCAAAGGGTTTCAAGGGTTGGGCTTAGGCCCTGTTTGTTGTTGGGCTTCCGCTTAGGTTTAATTAATGCATCTAGATAAGTTAATGTATGAAAAAGTTTCCTAGGGTCGGTAACCGAAGTGGAGCCTTAACGGGTTTCATCTCGGTTATCCCCGTGTAGCCCACTCGAATTGGTCAAGCGTCCGGACCGGGACGAGGGGGTTACACTTGTTGGTATCAGAGTCTAAGGTTTCCGAAACCTTGGGCAGGTAAGTGAGGTAAGCTGTGTTTTTATGGTTGAAATGCACGGTGTTTTCTTGTTTATCAAGTATGCTTGTTGTTTTATTTGAAGCATGTTGTTTAGAGTCCCATTGCTACTATTACATCGAAAAAAGGATTTTTAAAGATTGGGAAACATACTTGAGCCACTTGGAGCCCTTGCCTTGCTAACCCTTTCTTTTTGTGCTTTGTTGTTGTGTGTAGTTGTTGTTTGTGAGCACGATGTCGAGGCTGAGAAGTAGGGCGAGAGTGGTTCGTCAGGAACCACGTGTTGCGGCTCTTGTTAATGAGCCGGTGGCTGGAGTTGAGGCTCATATAGTAGAGCCTGCTGCTGGAGTTGGAGCTCTTCCACCACCTCCACCACCACAACCTCCTCAGCCTGGAGTTGGAGGCGAGGACAGAGCTGAGGGAGAGGGACCTCAAGGTGGCCAAGGTCCGGCCGGAATAGATATGGCTCCGCTTGTGCAAGCTATAGCGGGAGCATTTCAGGCCGCGGTTGCTGGAGCTCAGGCTGCAGCTCAGCCTAGGGGCGATGATGCTAGTTTACCGTTGGAGAGGCTCCGTAACCTAGGGGCTGAAGAGTTCAGAGGGTCTACACCTGGGAGATCCGAGTTGTGGTTAGAGAAGACCGTTCGCATCTTAGCTCAGATGGGTTGTGTGAGTGCTCGCAGATTGGGCTGTGTGATCTCTTTGCTTCAGGGTGATGCCTACACCTGGTGGGTCACCATTACTACTGGAGTTCCAGAGGCTGAGATTGGATGGGATTTCTTTGAGCCTGCTTTCCGGAAGAGGTACTTGGGTATGAGGTATCTAGATGAGAAGAAGCGGGAGTTCATGGCTCTAGTTCAGTGAGATGCTACTGTGACTGACTACGAGATCTTCTTTGTTCGTTTGAGTCAGTATGCTCCAGAGTTAGTTCCTACTGAGAGGGACCGTTGTAACCGATTCAAATATGTGCTTCATGAGGAAGTTAAGAGGTACACCTTAGCTTCAGATTACTCAGATTTTGATGTCTTGGTTGCTAGTGCCAAGGACATTGAGCATAGCTTGGGGCTGACCAAGCGTTCTGGAGGATCTAGTTCTGGTAAGAGACATAACAACTTTGACCGTAGAGATGCCAAGAGGCATAGAGGCGGTGGGCAACAGTTTGACCATAGGCATGGCGGTGGCCACCATGGTAGAGGCCACCAGGGCCATAGAGGTGGAGGGCGATTGCCCGAGTGTACCCGTTGTGGGAGACAACATTATGGTGAGTGTTGGGTAACTTCCATGCTTGTTGGAACTGTGGTTCGATGGACCACTTTAGGAGAGAGTGTCCGCATCAGGCGGCACATGCACCAAACATAGCACAGGCTCCTGCGAGGGCCAATGATTATCAGAGACGCCGTGGTCGCGGTCGTGGCTACTTCCAGCCTAGGGCTGATGCACCTAGGGTAGATGCTCAGAGGAACCTTGCTCATGTTGTAGCAGTACAGCCAGAGGCAGGAGGATCAACGAGGGTCTATGCTCAGAGAGGTCGGGAACGACACTGATGTGATAGCAGGTAATTTTGAGTTACAGTCCATGCCTTTGCTTTCTTTGGTTGATTCGGGTTCTACATATTCCTACATTTTGAGTGAGCATGCACGGAAGTTAGATATACCTGTTAAGATCTTAAATGTAGGTATGCATGTGACTAGTTCTTTTGGTGAGACAGTTGTGGTTAGACGAATGTATAGGAGATGTCCACTGAAGATTCAGGGTCATGGGTTTTCTGTTGATATGATGGAGCTTCCTTTTTATGGTTTTGACATTATTTTGGGTATGGACTGGTTAGTTGAGCACCGAGCTAATGTAGATTTTGAAACGAAGAGGATTTCTTTGAAACTTTCTGATGATTACGAGGTAGTGGTAGTAGGCGAGAACATTAAGTTCTTGTCTAACGTTGTGTCAGCTTTAGAGGCTCATAGGTTAATGAATTCCGGGTGTGGGGCTTTCTTAGCTTATGTGATGAATCCGAATATGAGTGAGGCTAGGCCGAAAGATATTAGAACAGTTTGTGACTTTCCGAATGTGTTTCCAGAAGAGTTACCAAGTTTGCCTCCTGACAGAGATGTTGAGTTTGTGATCGAGACTATTTCAAGGTCTACTCCAGTTTCTATAGCTCTGTATCGTATGGCTCCGAAAGAGTTGAAAGAATTGAAGAGTCAGCTGCAAGAGTTATTAGACCGTGGTTTCATTAGGCCTAGTAGTTCTCCTTGGGGTGCTCCTGTGTTGTTTGTAAAGAAGAAAGATGGCAGTATGCGTATGTGTATTGACTACAGACAGTTGAATCAGTTGACTGTAAAGAACAAGTATCTGTTGCCTCGTATAGATGATTTGTTTAATCAGTTGAGAGGTGCCTCAGTGTTTTCGAAGATAGACTTGAGATCAAGGTACTATTAATTGAAAGTAAAAGAGTGTGATGTTCCGAAGACAGCTTTTAGGACTAGATATGGTCACTATGAGTTCCTTGTGATGTCGTTTGGGCTCACAAATGCACCTGCAGCATTCATGGATATGATTAGGGATGTAAAAAGCTGACCCGACCTGGAAACCCGACTGAAACCTGCTCGAGTCAGAACCTGATTTGACCTGAGGATTTGATGACCCAAACCCGATCTGTAACCGACTGTTGTTGACCTGAACCCGAATTTGACTTGTTACTGTAGTAACCGAACCCGATCTGCGTCCGACTAAAAACGACCCGAACCCGAATTGGACCTGTTACTGTGGACCTGAAACCCGACCTGCGTCCGACTGAAACGAACCCGAACCCGAAGCCGACCTGGCAGATAACCGAATTTACCCGACTGAATTGACCTGATATCCGATTTTACCCGACCTGAAATGAACCCGACCTGAAACGGACCCGACCTGAAATGGACCCGACCTGAAACGGACCCGACCTGAAATGGACCCGACCTATTTTGAACCCGACCTGTTTTAAACCCGACCTGTTGTTGACCTGAACTGATATTGACCCGAAATCTATAACTTGATGAATTAAAAACATTCATAAGTTGATATACATATATGATATATATACAATATACATATACACTTACATATATTGATATACATATATGATGTATATGTGCGCGCGCACACACATATATATATTAAGTACTAAAATTGAAAAAAAAATTAATAATATATTAACCACAAAAACTTAATGAAGACTGAATACTAAAAAATAAAAATATTGAGCCAAATAATACAAATAATTTATAAAATTAAGAAATATTAAATTTAATTATAACCGTATATGTTTATTTTTAATTGTAAGCTAAAACTTGTTGCACAGTGTTTTTAATTTCAATTTAGACAAGTTCTTCTATTTTAATAAAATTTGGGGATGAATTTTTGTTTATATAAAATTTCAATTGTTTTCAAAAACATTAATCTTAAATAATAATATCCATGCCCAAACGTAGAAAATCATGTTAGACCCGGATGAAGTGAACCGAAGATTCATGGGGTTTTTTGGCCCTTGTACGATTATAATCTCGTCGGTGTCAAATGGCGCAACGCCTCGTAAATTGTACTTTCCGAAAACTTGCCAGCTCAGGGTGGCGCTAATTTTGGGCGACAAACCATGCGATTCCCGCTAAATTCACCCGCCATCCTCTATTCCTCTTTACCTTCTTTATTTGATGACCTATCAAAATAACCCCACCAAATGAGCCTCACAATTTATTCTCTCTCATTCTAGACCCTAATACACATATATACATATACATATACATATACATTAATACATACTAAACTCTAAACTCTAAACCCTAATGTATGTATGTATTAATGTATGAACCTTAAACCCTCAATAAATTTTCTCTAAACCTTAAACACTTAAATCATAAACCTAAGCCCTACACCATAAACCCTAAACCCTAATATATGTAAATATGTATGTACCTATCAATGTATGAACCATAAACCCTTAATCAATTTTCCCTTAACCTTAAACCACAAACCCTTAAATCCTAAACCTACACCCCTAAACCATAATGTATATAACTATATATATGTATATACTTATCAATGTCTAAACCCTAAACCCTTAATGAATTTTCCCTAAACTCTAAACTCTAAACCCTAAACCCTTAAATCAACCTAAACCCATAAATCGTAATGTATATTAGTGTGTATGTATGTATGTATGTATGTATGTATCAATGTATGAACCCTAAACCCTTAATGAATTTTTTCCTAAACCATAAGCACTTAAATCCTAAACCTAAACCCTACACCATAAATCCTAAACCTTAAACCCTAATATATGTAAGTATGTACGTATGTATGTACCTATCAATGTATGAACCCTCAACCCTTAATGAATTTTCCCTAAACCCTAAACCCTACACACTTAAATCATAAACATAAACCTCTAAACCCTAAACCATAAACCATAATATATGTAAGTATGTGTGTATGTACTTATCAATGTATGAACCATGAACCCTTAATGAATTTTCTATAAACCCTAAACCCTAAATCACAAACCCTAAACCCTAAATCCTAATGTATGTGAGTATGTGTGTGTCTATCAATGTATGAAACCCAAACCATTAATGAATTTTCCCTAAACCCTGAAGCCTTTAAATCATAAACCATAAACCCTAAACCCTAAATCGTCCAATATTTTATAATTTTAATTTGATATTTCTATTCATTATAGCCCTTAAATCTTCATTTCTATTCCAAATCGACCCTTACTAATTGTTTTTTAATTAGTCCGATAATATATAATTTTACTTTGACATTTTGTTTATTATAGTCCATAAACTTTATTTGTATTCCAAATTGACCACTTTTTATTTTTTTTTAATTAGTCCGATGTTTTATAATTTTAATTTGATATTTTGTTCATTCTAGTCCCTTAACTTTATTTTAATTAGTTCGATGTTTTATAATTTTAATTTGATATTTTGTTCATTCCAGTCCCCTAAACTTTAGTTTAATTACAAATTGACCCATATTTATTATTTTTTTAATTCGCCTGATGTTTTATATTTTTAATTTGGTACTTTGTTCATTCTAGTCCCTTAACTTTATTTCAATTCCAAATTGACCGCTTTTCATTGTTTTTTAATCCGTCCAATGTTTTATAATTTTAATTTGATATTTTCATCATTCTAGACCCTAAAACTTTATTTTTATTCCAAATTGACCCACATTTATTTTTTTTAATTTGTCCAATGTTTTATTATTTTAAGTTGATAATTTCTTCATTCTAGACCCTTAACTTTATTTTAATTCCACATTGACCCCTATATATATTTTAATTCATCGTGTTTTATAATTTTAATTTGAAATTTTGTTCATTCTAGACCCTAAAACTTTATTTTTATTCTAAATTAACCTCTACTTAATGTTTTTTAATTACTCTAATTTTTATACTTTTAATTTGATATTTTTGTTCATTATAGTCCCAAAAATTTTATTTTTATTCCAAATTGACCCCTTTTTATTGTTTTCTTTTAAACTTGTCTAATGTTTTATAATTTTAATTTGATATTTTTGTTTATTATAATCCGTGAAACTTTATTTTTAATCCAAATTGACCCCTTTTCAGTATTTTTTAATTACTTCTATGTTTTATAATTTTAATTTGATATGACTTTAAATAATTAACTCCAAATCAATGACGATTGATGAAGGCCAACCTAAAGTCTATCGACTACTTATACGGTTGTACCGAACTCAAACTCAATACGAATTCCAATCCCGAAAATACCCCGACCTGAATTACCCGACCTGAAACTACCCGACCTGAAATTACCCGACCTGAAATGCACCCGACCTGAAATGCAACCGACCTGAAATGAACCCGACCTGAAATGAACCCGACCTGAAATGGACCCGACCTGAAGTGGACCCGACCTGAAACGGACCCGACCTGAAACGGACCCGACCTGAAATGGACCCGACCTGAAATGGACCCGACCTGAAATGTATCCGAACCCGAATTAACCTGTCAATTATCTGCTTCAGACCCGACCCGTTTTTACCCGACCTGAAATGGACCCGACCTGAAATGGACCCGACCTGAAATGGACCCGCACCCGACCCGAGTCGAGTCAAAACAGAAAAATAACCTGAAATGACCTGTACCCGATTTTACCCGACCTGACTGTACCCGACCTGAAACCCATCCGATTACTTGTTTTTACATCCCTAGATATGATGAATAGAATTTTTAGAGACTATTTAGACCGCTTTGTAGTTTTTTTCATAGATGATATCCTTGTGTACTCGAAGACAGAAGAAGAGCATGATGAGCACTTGAGATTTGTTTTACAGAGATTGTTGAGCAATCAGTTGTATGTGAAGCTTAGTAAATGTGAGTTCTGGATTCGAGAGGTTGTATTTCTTGGCCATGTTGTTTCGGCCGAAGGTATCCGTGTTGATCCGTCGAAGATTGAGGCTATTGTTGAGTGGAAACAACCTAAGTCTATGACTGAGATTAGGAGTTTCCTAGGATTAGCCGGTTACTATAGGAGATTTGTTGATGGTTTCTCTAGAGTAGCTGCTTCTTTGACTAAATTATTGCAAAAGGGAGTTAAGTTTGAGTGGTCAGATGCAAGACAGAAGGCCTTTGAGAAATTGAAAGAAGCTTTGACAAATGCTCCAGTGTTGGTGCAACCAGTTTCAGGTAAAGAGTTTGTGATCTATAGTGATGCTTCCTACATAGGGTTAGGTTGTGTTTTGATGCAAGAAATAAGAGTTGTTGCCTATGCTTCAAGACAGTTGAAGGTACATGAGAAGAATTATCCTACTTACGATATAGAGTTAGCCGTAGTTGTGTTTGCATTGAAGATTTGGCGTCACTACTTGTATGGTGAGAACTATATAGTTTACACCGATCATAAGAGCTTGAAGTATTTGATGACACAGAGAGAGTTGAACTTGAGACAAAGAAGATGGCATGAGTTGTTGAAAGATTATGATTTGACCATTGAGTACCATCCGGGTAAGGCAAATGTAGTAGCCGATGCTTTGAGTAGAAACGTTGCAGTTGAGTTGCGAGCTATGTTTGCTAGATTGAGTGTATCCGATGATGGTGGTTTGATCACAGAGTTGCAAGTGAAGCCTTCTTTGATTCAGTTGATTAGAGAGAAGCAGTTGCAAGATGTGTCTTTAGTTCCTCATGTCCAGGACATAACCGAAGGAAGACCGACTGAGTATAGTTTCAGTGGTGAGAATGTGTTGTGCTTTAGAGATAGAGTTGTTGTACCGGAAGATGTTGAGTTGAGACGTCTGATTCTGAGTGAAGCACATTCGAGTCCTTTTTCTATGCATCCAAGTAGGACCAAGATGTACCATGATTTGAAGAATGATTACTTTTGGGTTGGTTTGAAGAAGGATGTAGCTGAGTGTGTGAGCTGTTGTATGGTTTGTCAGAGAGTGAAGGCAGAACATCAGGTTCCTTTAGGTTTTTTACAGCCTTTGAAGATTCCGGAATGGAAATGAGAGAGGATCACCATAGACTTTGTGTCGGGGTTACCGTTGTCTCCTTCGAAGAAGAATTCTGTTTGGGTGATTGTTGATAGATTTACTAAGTGTGCTCACTTCTTAGCAGTGAACACTACATATTCATTAGACAAGTTGGCGAACTTGTACATCCGTGAGATTGTGAGGCTTCATGGAGTTTCGAAGTCTATTGTTTTAGACAGAGATCCGAGGTTCACTTCGAGTTTCTGGGGTTGTTTGCATAATGCTCTAGGTAGCCGTTTGCATTTCAGTACTTCTTAGCATCCGCAGTCCAATGGACAGTCAGAGCGAGTGATACAGATTCTAGAGGATATGCTCCGTTGTTGTGTGATTGACTTCTAGGGTTCTTGGGAGAAACACTTACCTTTAGTTGAGTTTGCTTACAACAACAATTATCAGGCTAGTATACAGATGGCCCCTTGTGAGGCTTTGTATGGTAGACGACGTAGGACTTCGATTTGTTGGACTGAAACGGGTCAGAGGTTGTTACCTATGTCGGATTTGCTTAAGGGGACTACCGAGAAAGTGAAGTTGATTTGTGACCGTTTAAAAGCAGCTTTCGATCGTCAGAAGTCTTATGCAGATTTGAAGAGAAAAGAGATTGAGTTCTCCGTGGGTGAGAAAGTGTTTCTGAAAGTATCTCCATAGAAGAAGGTGATGAGATTTGGCCGGAAAGGCAAGTTGAGTCTGAGGTTCATTGGTCCGTATGAGATAGTTGAGCGGATTGGGCCTGTAGCTTACCGTTTGAGATTGCCTTCTGAGTTAGAGAAGATCCATGATGTCTTTCATGTGTCGATGCTTAGGAGATATAGGTCAGATCTTTCTCATGTTATGCATGTTGAGGAGATAGAGTTGAATCTGGATTTATCTTATAATGAAGAACCAGTTGAGATACTTGCTTTTGATAGCAAAGTGTTGCGTGGCAAGACCATAAAGTTGGTTGAGGTGTTGTGGAGACATAGAGGTGTGGAAGAGGCCACGTGGGAGAGGAAAGCTGATATGCTTGAGCAGTTTCCGTACTTGTTTCCGTTAGGTAATTTCGGGGACGAAATTCCTTAAGTGGGGGAGAGTTGTAACACCCGGGTTTAGGGGTCAGGTGAAAATAATAATAAATTAATATTTTTAGTTTTGGGTTTATAATTAAAATGATCTTTTGGGCCTCAAGTTTCAAAACAAATATTTATGTTGGACATGTTTTGATATTAAAGCCCAACTCCATGGAATTTGCAAATAGATGAGATTTCCATCTCATTAATGGCATTTTTGTAATAAAATGGTCTTTCAAATTTTAAACTCATTTTATATTAAAAATAAAACCTTGTCATCTTCTTCACTCTTCCAATCCCTATTTTCATGACAAGTAAGACCCCCCTCCATTTTACTATTCCATTTCATCTCATGCTCATTTTGGCTCGGTTTTGAAAGGTAACAACATTTCCACCTTGCTCTCATCTTCCTCTATTTGAAAGTACAAATAGTTTTCATTTTCATCCATGTTTTAGGAATTTGTGATTTTGGGAGTTTTGAATAAAAATGATACCTTTATTTTTTTAACTTAAGGTTTTGATTTAATAATGTTAGATATGTTGTTTATGAACCTTGAAGTCCAACATATATGATTTTTAAGGTGTTATGTTAAGTTTCCCGGATTTGGGTTTTGGTGGGTTTTTAGAAGGGTTTTAAGGGAGTTTTTGGGGTTGTTTTATGTTGGAATTGGTGGGCTGATGATAGTATGGTATATGAGGGTCATTTTGGGTGTGTTTGGTGATCATTTGGTTGATTGAAATGGAAGATTTCAGTGGGTCTTGAGGGCTGCTCGGGAATTCTATTTTGGGCATGAATTTGGGTGTTAGATTGCTTGGAAATGTTAATCCGGGTTGTTCCGACGACTAGTAATTGATTTTTGTTGTTTTGTTTGTGTTTGGATTTGGTTAGAATCAAGGTTTGACATCGGTGAGACATCGGGAGTGAATCCGGAAGCTTGAAGGTGTTGGTTGCTTGATAGTTGAGCTTGGAAGTGAAGGTGAGTGGTTTAATGTTTTCAAAATGGTTTTGAGTTCTTGGTTCAAGCATGTGGAATAGGTTGGGCTTGGTAGACCCACCTAGAGTTGGGATTAGAGTGGTAGCCTAATCTCAAGCTTTAGTTAGAGACATTGGTTGAACTCTTTAATTATTGTTTATGCCTCATGATGATTTGTGTTGGTGATGGTTGTGTATAAATGTGTTATACATATATGTTGAGGCATGATATTGATGCATTGTGATATGCATGTGGATTGTTCATGATTGTGATCATGGTGAGTACGTGCTAAGCACGGAAGTGCTATGAGATGTTGTGGATTTTGTTTAATGTTGGCACTAGTATGCTTGGGTACAAATGATCGATCATTAGGATGTTAGTGTTCACACGTGAGTCAAATGGGCGCGTGGTCTTGATGATGGTAGTCATCAAGATGGAGTAAGGGTTCACCCGGAAAACCTTCTTATTTATATGTTAGTCGGTGATGAGTGTAATCCCATCGACGGGGCGTGAGGATGAGTGGAATCCCCTCCGCGAGAACGGTGATGAGTGTAATCCCACCGTGAGGTAAAGTTGTTGGATGTGAGTTCCAACGTGGTTATTCGCGTATTCGAGTCATAGCTAGGTGCCAATATGAGTTGATATGTGTATCAATGTGATATGAAATGTGATTTCTATTTGGATTAATATATGTGTTTACATATGATGTGGTTTGAGCTTGTTGAGCATGACATATTGTGAAGTTATGTTCATGCATCATTGACATTTCGGCTCTTGTGGACCGAAGGTAAGGACATGCATTTACCTTGTTGTGCTCGTGCTTGGACCCTGCATTGTCGAGGTTTGTTTTTAAAGAGCTTACCCTCACTAAGAATTATGCTTACGCTCTCTTTTGTTCGACAATGCAGATCCTTAATCCGTGGGTTGCTAGTGCAAGAAATGACCTCCAAGTGTGCCTTGTGGTGCTATCTTAGCTATCAAGTATGAGTATTTTAATTAAAGGATGTAATGGTCAAGCAATGGGACATGTATATGTTGTTTGAGCCTTTTGAAGTATGTTGATGTTGGTTGTTCAGGAGCATGTTAGACTTCTTTAAATGCTTGTGTTGTTTTGGCTCTTGGATGCCATGTTTGGTTTGTAAACCATGTTTAAACTATCTATCTTACATGCTTGGTGTTGACCTTGTTGAAGCATGCTACCTTTAATGCCATGTATGGTCTTTGCATGGATGCCTATCTTATATCTTGTGAATCTTGAGTATGTTTGCTATAGGGTGCATGCCTCTAGAGTGTGTTCGTATGTTATGTTTGCTTCTTGGAGTTGTTTAGGATGTTCGGGATCATTTGGAGGTGTTTAAAGCTGATTTTGAGAATTCACAGTGTGTAGGTGTTTCGAAACGGGTAGCCCTGTTTCGAAATGGGTATGGTTTCAGGGCCCCGTATCGAAACGTTTATCGATATGTTTTGGCTACTGTGAGCCCATGTTTTGAAACACTTTGGCTACTAGAATTGTCTGTTTCGAAACAGGTATCAAAACGACAAGGCAAAATGAGACCCTATTTCGAAACATGGTGGATGTGTTTCGAAACGGGTGTCTGACTTTTTAAACTGGAGCTAGTGTTTCGAAACGGGCTTTGACTGTTTCGAAATACAGGCCTGTCATTGGGTTGTTTGACATCTCCAAAGGGTTTCAAGGGTTGGGCTTAGGCCCTGTTTGTTGTTGGGCTTCCGCTTAGGTTTAATTAATGCATCTAAATAAGTTAATGTATGAAAAAGTTTCCTAGGGTCAGTAACCGAAGTGGAGCCTTAACGGGTTTCATCTCGGTTATCCCCGTGTAGCCCACTCGCATTGGTCAAGCGTCCGGACCGGGACGAGGGGGTTACATGCAAACCTTCTCTCCAATCCAAAGGTGGATGGTGTTTTGGCTCTCGATGAGTCTGAGGTATCTTCTAACTCAAATGAATTAAATTCTTATACATTTGATGAGTTTCAAGATGCTTTCGATGAATTATTTTTGGCATTGATTTGGGGTCAAATCAAAGCGCTATTGTTTGATGCTTTTCATGGAAAATGCACAAATGGGAACCATTAAAAGATGATGCCGAGTTGAGAAACTTAGTTTATCCCAAGGTTCAATGAAAAAGAGGTCATTTACTTTGTTATGTTCGTTTACTCTACATTTTTTCCCTGTTCGGGCAGCAGAGAATTCAATCTCATTAAGTAGGAAAAGCTAGTATGTTTATTGTTGTAGTGAAAAAAAAAACACTCAAACTGGGTATCGAGTAGTCGGGTACTCAGATGATGAGTATTTTGTGATCCAGGCACGACCCAGATACTCGAAAAATATAATGAGTCGGGTACCTGACCTAAAATTTGGGTATTTTCATTAAAAATATCTCGTAATATTTTATCAGATATATGAGTCAGGGGGTTGGGTAGTTCTAGTCAGGTATTTTTGAACACCCGTATTAAAGGGTAATGCTTCTAATTGTTTCACAATAAAATATGCTTATAGGAACCATTTTGGTGACCATGTGGAAGTCCATGATAAGTCTTGGTCGATCATCCATAAATTTAGAGATTCGTAGTGTATCCAAGTCTTCTTATGGTTGGCTTGAAGCTATAGACTCGTGACTAATTCGGAATGGGTTCGGCGACACTTTATGATGGACACTAAGTGATCGATGTGTATGGATGAGGCCGATAATGTTAACCATGTTCTCTAGATATGTCATTCTATTCTTTTGCTTTGGCTTTTATTGATCAAACCAGAGCGATTATCGAATTTTTTCTCAATGAAAGTACGATATTGGATTGTGTTGAATTTATCCAAGCCTAGCTACTTTGCCAAAGAGGCGCTGCTCTGGAACCTTCTCTTTGATGCAATCGTTTGGAATCTCTGGTTATAAAAAAATTTGATCGTATTCGACAACCCAATGAAAGGTTGGGGATATCTCTCCTCGATCAAAGTCAGCATCTTCATATCTTAGCTTTGCATACACTGTAGTCAGCGCAAGTGTATCATGGTGTCGGGCTTCTTATGGCACGCGAGTTGAGTTATTGGTCTCCACCGGAGGAAGACTAGATTAAGCTCATTACAGATAGTGCAAGTAGTGGCGAAGCCACATATATGCTTGGGTAGGTTCGTGCTCACCCTAAACTTTTTCAAAATTTATACATTTGGCTTCAATTTTCTTTATTTTTATGAATTAGTCCTTAAAGTTTGTAACTTTTGCCTACCCTGAAATTTTGAGATTTTTGTGACTTGTGCGTACCCTAAAAAATATTTGGGTAAACTATATAAATGGCCACCATACTATTGAAAAAGTCACGATTTCACCATCTTACTTTTTTTTCTAAGCAATTAAACCATCATACTATTAAATTGGATGCAATTTGACCACCAGCCGTTAGAGGTTAACGGCAAGGTGACATGTCAGTTAAAATAATAGAGGTATAATTACATATTTGGTCATCGTTACTTATACACTCTATTTATTGTCATCCTCCAATAAGGTGGTGACACGTTTCACCACCTTATTAGAGGATGAAAATAAATGAAAGCAAGTTGTTGGGTATAGGGGGAATGGAATCTAGGCATCCTTTAAAAGGAGAATCGTAGCTAGGGATGAAATTTTACCCGACCCGATTAGGTTTGATTTTTTAATGAAAAATCAGGTTTAGGTCGGGTCGAGTTTTTATTAAGGGTGAAGTCGGGTCGAGTCGGGTTCGAGTTTAGGGTGAAAAATACCCTACTCGACCCGAGACTAATTGTGTAATTTCCTCCTAAATCTTTTAGGGATGTTTATAATAATACTCCCTCTTTATATATATTTTTTATAATTAAGTCCTTAAAATTGAATTTTTATTTATAATTTAGTCATTAAATTTATATTTTTTTACGATTATGTCCCCTAAAATTATTTTTTTACAATTAGGTCCCTAAAAATTAATTTTTTTCTATAGGTCGGAGTCGGGTTTAGTGTATTTATTTTTGGGTCGGATTTTAAAAAAAAATATGTTCGGATCAGGTTGGGTGCGGGTATAGGGTATTTATTTTCGGGTTGTGCTCGGGTGGGCCAAAAACCCAACCCTTGCCCGTCTCTAGGCGTAGCTAAGCCACTGGGCTAAAACTACTTTTGTAAGACAAAAAATATGTGAACATGTTCAAGAAGCTTGACAGGCTTGATTATTTTGAGGTTGTACACATCAGGGAGAACCTCAATACACTTGTTGATAAAGTGGCACAAAGAGCAAGGTTGTACTGGAGTAGAGAGAAGATTCAAGGAGAAATAGAAAAAAAACTATTTCGTGAATAGGAAAAATTCAGAGATGATGGTAATTCTGAGGGTGGAGATGATGGTGATTCTGAGGGCGGCACAATGAATATGGATAGTATCGAAACCGCTTTACATGAAGTGTCTACTGCGAGAGGATATGATGAGCATGTTTCCAATGATGTGTCTGCCTAGGAAGGATACGACGAGCATGCTTCCCACTGTTACGGTGAGGAGGCTTTTACTGGTACAACGAGCAGTCTCCCCACTCGTACAACGAGCAACCTCCTCACTCGTACGACGAGCAGCCTCCTCAATGGTATGACGAACAACCTTTTTATCAGCCTTCTCACTGGTACAACGAGCAACCTCCTCACTGGTACGACGAGCATCCTTCTTATCAGCCTTCTCACTCGTACGATGAGCAGCCTCTTCACTCGTACGACGAGCAACCTCCTTATGAAGCATTTATTGAGCAAGGGTTCGACGAGCAGCCTTCTTATGAAGCATCTATTGAGGAAGGCTGGTACGGTGAGCAGGATTCTCATAGTACCATACAATGAGCATGCATGTGACAATGATTAGATGTTCAATTTAAGTTCATTGCAGATTTCGGTTTAAATTTAGTGTGTTTAATTTCAATGATGTTTATTTTCAAAAAAATAATTTGTTATTTATGCCAGGAAAAAGTAAATAAATGTAGATTAATGGGATTCGATCATGACACTTTTGAGATGCATAAAAATATCTGAACAGTTGAAATAAATCTAATTTAAATTATGTTTGTGAGTTTAGATTTGTTAAATAAAATTTAATATTATTTTAAAATTAATTTTTAATATCAATTCATTTAAACTATGTTTGTGAGTTTAGATTCGTTAAATGAATTTTTAATATAATTTTAATTTTTTTTAATTTTTAATATAATAATTTAATTAAAATTAAAATTATTAATAATTTAATTATTAGATTTATTTCAATGGTTCAGATGTTTTTATGCATCTCAAAAGTGTCATGTTCGAGTCTCCTTAATTCATATTTATTTCTTTTTTCTGGCATGAGAAACAAAGTAAGATATATATTAGGTTTTGTACTATACATCATAAAGATCTACTTGGCCTAGTGGTAAGCATGCATGTCACCACCCAAAGCAATCCTGGTTTAAATGCCACTAGGAGCATGATGCTCCTTTCTTTTATTTTTTCCTCCAATCTGGTGACACGTGTCACCAGATGATTGGAGGAGAAAAATTAAATTATTAAATCAAATATAAATAATTAAATTCTTTTAATAAGGTGGTGATTAATTTATTTTATCAAAATTAGGACCAAATTGATAGAGTGAATAAGTAATGAGGATCAAATGTGTAACTATACCCCTATTTTTTAAACGGTCATGTCACCCTGACGTTAACCTCTAATGACTGGTGGTCAAGATGGATCTAATTTAATAGTATGGTGGTTTAATTGCTTAGAAAACAAAGTAAGGTGGTCAAATCGCAATTTTTCCAATAGTATGGTGGTCATTTATATAATTTACTCAAAACATTTTGACTTGTGCCCACCCTCGAAAAATATTTTGGATCCGCCACTGGGTGCAAGGCACAATACTGATGGTCTCTCTTTGTGTGGTGTTGTCTTGTGTGATCATAACGGTGGTTGAATCTTGCTTGGTGTTGGAGGTAGAGTTATGCGGTGCATATGTTGGTCTCGTTTGTGCGTAAGTTCTGAATAACCGACAATTATTTCAAAATTGGATAGCATGGATGCACTCCAATTACTTAAATCAGACTTGACTCAACAGAGTGTTTTATCCTTGTTATTACACCTCAATGAATTGAAGTGGCGTGCTTAAGTTGTTCGGCTACAATATATTCGACGGAATGGTAATATGGTGGTTGACTCACTCGCCAAGCTAGTTTAGTCCGAACGCTTTAAGCTCTCTCAATTTTTTTAAAAAAATGAAGTAAATACTTTATAATTATGCATTATTTGTATTTTAAATAATATTTTGATTATTCCGCTACAATTTAAAAGTTCAGCAATAAAATTCATCAATATAAAATTTGAAAATATATACACTTTGAAATTTCAAATGCCATATATATATTCCGCTACAATTTAAATATATATATAAGGGTGTTTTTAAGGGGAAAAACCAATATATACAATCTTAAAATTTTAACTAAATGTAGTAAATGTCAGAAGTGGGATTTGAACCCACGCCCTCTTTCGAAGACCAGAACTTGAGTCTGGCGCCTTAGACCACTCGGCCATCCTGACAATCGTTGAAACAATGCATCAAACAATAATTAAAAATAAATGTTTAAAAATCAATTCAAGGTTGAAAAGATCAGCAAGAATAATTTAATTAAATAATATTAAATTTAAATAATTCATAAATCTGATTAAACGATTAGTAACTAATAGAGAAAACCTTATGTCGAACTTATGATTATTTTTTGTCATGCGAAAATTTGTAAAATCTCATTATAAAAGAGATCATAACATTGATACATTTTCTTGACAAATTATTGATATAGTGATTAAAGTGTTTGTAATTATGAGATTCATTAATTGGTTCACTAGACATAAATGTTCATCCGCTTCACTCTTTTGTGTGAAATTTATTAATTGATTTAGCGTTATGGATGCTCATCTCTTTCACTCTCTTGTGTAGGTTTAAATCCTGACAATCGTTTTAAAAATATTATTATAACACACCTTAATTAAAAATAATGCTTGTAACTATAGCATTCACCCGGTATTTAATAAAATTTAAAATGTTTTAATACATGTTTTGTTTTATGTACTATAGTAAAATTGTCACTTTAGTCGCTGTTTTTCAATTGATTTGATTTTTTATTTTTGTTATGTTATCATGTTTTTTATTGTGATTTTCATTTAAAAATGATGTGGCCCAACGTAGAATAGAAATTATAAGAAAATTTGTAGAACTAATGTTTTGATATAATATTTGAAAAATGTTTTGGACTAAATTGAAAAGAATTTAAAATATGTTTTTAGTCAAAAACAACTTGAAAATATGTTTAAGGGTTTTTACAAGGCTTTGGAATAATTTAAAGTACATTTAAAGTAGCCAAAACCAGCATTTTCAAGTACATGTACCGATACGGTCTTGGACCGTACCGATACGCCTTAGGGTTTCAACTACCTGAATTTTCCAGTAGCCAAAACCCGTACTGATACGCTTAGCCGTATCGATACGATGTGTTTTGAAATAGCCCAATGGCTAGTCGCGTACCGATACGGGTGTATCGCGTACCGATACGCCTAACTACCCCAACGGTCTTTTATTTGCAGGACCGTACCGATACGCTAGGTAAGCGTATAGATACGCATGAGCTGAAGAAGCCCAACGACTAATTCCTCATTGAGACCGTATCGATACGGTTTGACGAGTATCGATACGCTAAGCTGCAGAACTGCATTTATGGTGGGAAATAAAGGCTCCAACGGCTCCAATTCAATCCCAACGGCTAGTAACGGCTACAAACTCATCAAGAAGTATAAAAGGGACCTCCAAGCATCTTGTAATGGTCAATGCTTCAATTGTTACAACATTATGATGTCAAAATTTGTCTAAAGCTTAAATTGTATATTTCTTGCTTAGACAACACTTGTGAGCTTAACATTGTTAAATTTGCTCAAGTGTTTAGGTTTTGGGTGAGTGCCTATTAGCGGGATTTCTAGTTTGCTAAGTCTTTGTCTTGTAAGAGAGTGTTTGATCAAGCTTTGGGTAGAAAGCTTGATCGTTGTAACGATTTCCTCCAAATCCGAGAAAAGGGGACGAAATTCTTAGTGAATTTGTTTGAAAATCCTTAGTGGGAAGCTAAGGTAGTGGATGTAGACCTTGGTTAGAAGGTTGAACCACTATAAATCCTTGTGTAAATTGTCTATCTTTTCCTTCCCACATTTACACCCAAATTACCCAACTTCTCCACACTTGACGAGCAAGAACGGTTGAAGGAATCGAGCCCCCTAAATCTCAACAAAATTGTTTAAACAATATATATACTAAAAAATATAGTATAATTTAAGGGGGGTTATGTTGTTAAATAGGAGAAATTATATCATGAGACTATAAATTGAAGGTTGGAACACTTGAAGATGGTTAGAGACTACATCCAAGCAACATGATCAAGAGAATTAGAGTCTAAATCTTTATTTTACTATTCTCTTTTACATAGTCTTTAGAGAGAGTGCATAATTTTAAATCTTTGTACTCTTGTGAGCTTAAGTTGTGTAAACACCCACCTTGTGAGGTATTAAGTTTACCCAAATTAATCCCTTGTAAAAGGAGAGGTTCTAGTTTAGCCTTAGACAAAAACTAGAGTTGGTTATATCTTAGCCAATTTCAAAAGATAGGGTTGTAACGATTGCCTCCTAAACCGGTAAAATGAGACGAATTCATTGTTGAGTGAATTGATAAATCCTTAGTGGTGTGTTAAGGTAGTAGATGTAAGTGCTTAGTTAATAGCCCCAACTACTCTAAAATTATTGTGTCACTTATCTACCTTTATTTCGATTTTAGCCAATTCAAGCATCAAACATTTACAACCCTCATTGACAGTTTCGGTGATCTATTCGAGCATGCTATAAATCCAACAATTGGTATCAGAGCCTCGTCTCCATCGAATGACTAACATCCAGGAGTAAAGATCCAACGCTCGTAGTCCACCGTTCAAGAAAATGACAAGATTTGAAGAAGGCCGCTCTATCTTGTGTCCTCCACTCTTCGAAGGAAAATCATACTTCTAATGGGCAAATATCATGAAATTCTTCATCAAGTCTCAAGACTATGAGGTTTGGGACATCATTGAAGATGGGTATTTGGAAGCTCCAAAGAAAAAGAAAAAGAAAAAGAGTGCCAACGACACGAAGGCAAAGCTAAATACCAAGGCGATGCACATTCTCTATTGTGGCCTTAACGAAGAAGTTTCCAAGAAGATCTCCACATGCAAAAGTGCCAAAGAATTATGGGAGAAACCTGAGAAGCTTTTTGGCAACAAGTAGGGAGAAAAGAAAGATGATGATCAATCATGTGCAAACCTTCTCTCCAATTCAAAGGTGGATGATGTTTTGGCTCTCGATGAGTCCGAGGTATCTTCTAACTCAAATGAATTAAATTCTTATACATTTGATGAGTTGCAAAATGCTTTCGATGAATTATTTTTGGCATTAATTTGGGGTCGAATCAAATTGCTATTGTTTAATGCTTTTCATGAAAAAAGTTTACATGAAAAATGCACAAATGGGAACCATTAAAAGATGATGCCGAGTTGAGAAACTCAGTTTATCCCAAGGTTCAATGAAAAAGAGGTCCTTTACTTTTTTATGTTCGTTAACTCTACATTTTCTTTTCCATGTTCGAGTAGCAGAGAATTCAATCTCATTAAGCATGAAAAGCTAGTATGTTCAGTGTTGTAGTAAAACAATAAAAAATAAAAAGCACTCAAACCGGGTATCGAGTAGTCGGGTACTCAAATGAGGAGTATTTTGTGATTCGGGCACGACCTGGGTACTCGAAAAATATAATGAGTCCGGTACCTAACCTAAAAATTGGGTATTTTCATTAAAAATATCTGGTAATATTTAATCGGGTATGTGAGTCGGTGGGTTGGGTAATTCGAGTCAGGTATTTTTGAACACCCTTATTGAAGGGTAATGCTTCTAATTGTTTCACAATAAAATATGCTTATAGGAACCATTTTGGTGACCAGGTGGAAGTCTTTGATAAGTCTTGGTCGATCCTCCATAAATTTAGAGATTCGTAGTGTATCCAAGTCTTCTTATGGTTGGCTTGCAGCTATAGACTCGTGACTAATTCGAAATGGGTTCGACGACACTTTACGATGGACACTAAGTGTTCGATGTGTATGGATGAGGCCGATGATGTTAACCATGTTCTCTGGGTGTGCCATTCTACTCTTTTGCTTTGGCCTTTATTGATCAAACCAGAGCAATTATCGAAGTTTTTCTTAATGAAAGTACGATATTGGATTGTGTTGAATTTATCAAAGCCTAGCTACTTTGCCAAAGAGGTGATGCTCTGGAACCTTCTCTTTGATGCAATCGTTTGGAATCTCTAGTTATACAAAAATTTGATCGTATTCGACAACCCAATGAAAGGTTGGGGATCTCTCCTCGATCAAAGTCGGCATCTTAATATCTTAGCTTTGCATGCACTGTAGTCAGCGCAAGTGTATCATGGTGTCGGGCTTCTTATGGTACGCGAGTTGAGTTATTGGTCTCCACCGAAGGAAGACTGGATTTAGCTCATTACGGATAGTGCAAGTTGTGGCGGAGCCACATATATGCTTGGGTAGGTTCGTGCTCACCCTAAACTTTTCAAAATTTATACATTTGGCTTTAATTTTCTTTATTTTTATGATTTAGTCCTTAAATTTTGTAACTTTTGCTCACCCTAAAATTTTGAGATTTTTGTGACTTGTGCGCACCCTAAAAAATATTTGGGTAAACTATATAAATGGCCACCATACTATTGAAAATGTCGTGATTTGACAACCTTACTTTTTTTTCTAAGCAAATAAATCATCATACTATTAAATTGGATGCAATTTGACCACCAGCCGTTAGAGGTTAACGGCAAGGTGACATGGCAGTTAAAATAATAGAGGTATAATTACACATTTGGTCATCATTACTTATACACTCTATTTATTTTCATCCTCCAATAAGGTGGTGACACGTGTCACCACCTTATTAGAGGATGAAAATAAATGAAAGCAAGTTGTTGGGTATAAGGGAAAATGGAATCTAGGCATCCTTTAAAAGGAGATTCGTAGCTAGGGATGGACATTTTACCCGACCCGATCAGGTTTGATTTTTTAATGAAAAATTGGGTTCAGGTCTGTAACACCCACATTTCCGTCCTAGAATTTAAGGTCGTTAAAATTAAATTATTTATTTATTCTTAGAAGCAATTAAGCTTGCAATTTAGTGAATTTTTCAATTTGGTCCTTAAATTTCTTATTTGGGCAACTAGTGCACCAATTCGAATTAAAAAGAAACTTAGCTTTGAATTGAGAAAATTTAGCCAATTGGTAAATTAGTGAATTTGAATTAGTGATAACAAGATACAAAGTGTGAAATTAAAAGAATGAAAAGAAATTAAGTAATGTTGCATTTCCTTGAGGAAATCGGATCAAATTGAGAAAATTCAAGAAAACATGGGAAATGGGAAATTGATGACCAATTTAAAATAATTATAAAGATTGAAATTGCATGTTAAAAACAAAATATCCATAGGGCTGCCCTTAGTAAAATAATGATAAAAGTTATAGGCTAAGGGACACTAAGGTAATTTTTAAGGCCATCAAATCACCTAGATTAGGGGAGCAAGTCTTCTCCTCATCATTTTTTCTTCCTTTGCCGTGTGGTTGAGAGAAAAATGGAGGGAAGAGGAGCTCAAAAGTATGAAAAATTCTAGAGCTTAAAGGGTGAAGATTTGGCTTGCATGGTGGATGGATTAAGCTAGGATTTGGAAGGGATAGCAAGTGTTATCAAGGAAATCAAAAGTAAGTTCATTCTCCTTGTAGCTATTCGGTTATGAAAATCACCATGCATGCAAACCTCAAATTTGTATGAACATGAAATTATGAGAGTCTTGATGGAAATAATAAGATGAACTAATGAAATCCTTGAAAGTTTCTTGAGAAAATATGAATAGAGCCATAAGGGGGCTGTTTTGAAAGAAAATGTAAAATCTTGGATAGTTGGAAAATTTGTATACTTAGAGATTAAAATTAGAAAATTCTCACTAGGAGAAAGTTGTGAAGAAATAAAGATTCTACTATAAATTACTATTGGTTGCTGGAAAAATGAATTAAAAAGATGAAAATTCGATTAGAACTAAAAGTGGACATGTATTCGAAATTAATAGAGATTAGGGACTGAACTGGAAAATCGGTAAAATTGAGTACTTGATTGTTGAAATTAAAAGTTAATATGGACTGTAAAATGTCATGGAAGAATAGTATAAGTCATGCCATGAGTGAATTTATATATTGAATAATGTAATAAGATGAATTTTAAGCTTAAGGTGAAAATTAAGTAAGTTGTCCAGTGGTATGCAACTTATAAGCAGTAACTTTGAAAATTCACCAAAAATTGGATATACAGGATTTTGAATTGAAATTTTTACCGTATAAACTTTGGCATGTCTTGAATCATTGAGAGAAAACGGAACTCAATTTCAGTATGTAACTTAGGAGATATGAATTGTTATAGTTGGACAGTACAGACTGCCCAGATTTATCGAAAGGGGTGTAATTAAGCAATAAACTATATTTTTTCGAATAAGATAAAATATGAGGTTCACATGAGTAGAAAATTGAGTTTAATACCTTTCTAACGGTATATTATGAGTTAATTTTGGGTTAGTAAATAAAAAGATATGATTAAAATACTAACTAGTCCTCCAACTAGTTTAATAGAAAGTCAGAATTGAAAATATGAGTTCATGCTTGAAATTGAGGAGTAATTATGATTGAATTGCTTCCTAATATAGTATGTATTCGTTTTATGTTGAGAATTAAGATCGAAATTGTGAAGAAACTTTGGAGGAAGCTAGGATCGATCACTCGAAGGGAAGAAACAAAGGCATTTCAATTCGAGATCAAGCTTAAGGAGTTGTGAGTGTAATTTTTGTATTAGGGTTGGAACTAGTGTCCGAACCACATTATTATTTGTAATTTATGATCTCTATGCATGGAATTGGACCTAATTGATATTTGGTAATGTGTTTAGTAAGGGAAGGAGATTAAAGGAAAAACTGGATGCATGATTTGAGAATTTGGTTAATTTTCGATTGTGTGAAAATGTGGGCTGCTTTATGTAATGTTAAATGCCATAAACTACATGTTTGATTCAGATTTTGATTATGCTCAAGTATATGCAAATGTGGACTGCCTAAGTGATTATTTGCATGTTGACCATGTAGGAAATTAAAGCCTTAACAATGCTTGATTATATGAGTATGTGGATTGTCCTATGGTAATTTTGTTATGCGTGTTATGCATGTATGATGTTGTTGCCCATGTGTTAAAATGAACAAATGAGTATGCAAAACGAATGATGAAAAATGTATATGTTAAATAAAGTAACGAATATTAATTTAACAAAAATAATATGCCCTCGGTCGATTAGAAGATTTAGATAGTACGACATGCCTAGAGTCTGAGCTCTCTTGTTCGTTGCTTCGTGCAACTCTTTCTTGTTGCCTTGGGCAACCTTTGATAGTACTTTATGTACTCTTCGATTATAAGATATGTGTTCTTGATTGCTGTTCGAGACACATGATGCTATGGGCATCCTTTTTTTGTTGCTTTGTGCAACTCTTGATGTTGCTTCGTGCAACTATTATGCGACACTTGTTACCCTCTTGATGGCTTGAATATCTGATACGTCTACTCTACCTAGGGCAATGCAATACAATGAAATAAAGTGTATTATAATCTATATAATTCAAATGGAAATGGCTAAATTAAGTATAGCTTATGAAGTGGATAAATAGTTGAATGACTTGGTATGTTATGATGTGATATGAACTGATAAATTATGTGGACATTGGTCCTTCCGATTACGTTATGATGCATATGATATGCTTACAAGTTCGAATATGTGAAAATTGGATAATGACTCTATTCGAATACATGAAATTAAGAAATAATAAATTCTGATTTTTGGACGATGATTTGTGATTCATTGGAATGATATGCTCTTGAAGAAATTTAGATTTCGTCTTGATAAGTTATAATGCTATGCATGGGTTGGCATGAAATTTTGGTTAATTCAATTGTTAAGCATGAGATTGAGTATGTTGAAATTGAATTGAATTATGGTATTGAATGAATGATATGTAAGCATGTGATAAATTAATATGTTATGTTATGTATTCGAGCATGTGCTATGAATGTCGTTATGTTATGTATGATGCTATGTGTATTTGATTGTACATGAGCTTAGTTGGGTGAAATTTGATTGTTAATAAACCTAGCTAAGTAAACTCAATGCTTGATCACATTAAAAGTTCAAGAATGAATTAGATTTAGCATTACCTCGCTAAGTACTATTTGTACTTATCGCTCCGTTGTTTTCTTCTTCCCAACCTTAGCAGGATCGCTTGGACCTTAAAGCTAGCATTCGATTGGATCAAGTTACGAGTTCGAAAATATGTATGATCTTAGTCTTATCTTTAGACTCCTAGATGGTGGCTTTGAAGTCTGTTTAAGGATTCGTTTTGTTGTGTTCGGTCGTAATTTAAGTCTGCGATGGTGTTTGAAGATATATGCTCCATGATGCTTGGTTAGGAGGCTAGAATTATGTTTTGTGTTTAAGTAGGTAGCCTCATTATTTTGTTGTATAAAAATGTAAGTCGAGCTAGTGGTTGTGCCGATTCTTTTTGTTGTTCATGGTCGATAGCTTGACATGGTTTAGGGGCATATAAATCATGATATTTTGTAAGGTTCTAAGTAAAGTAAATCGAATGTCATGGAATTGAAATCTATTATGTTTTGCATGAAAAATTGAATTAATTATTAGTAATTTGGATTAATTCGAAAATCACCTAGACTATTTAATCAAGGTTTCGAATGACATGGATTTGAATAGTTTTAAGTATTCGACTTTTTGATCTAATTGTAATAGTAATTTGATAATGATAATAAAGATTTAAATTGACTTGTAATTTGGTAACAAGATTAAAAGAAATTGTGTCTAGTATATGTATGTTCATAAGAAGTTAAGAAATTTTTTGTTAGCCCAGTTTCCGCGTGCGCATTAATACGAATAACTTATTAAAAATGGTATCTTGTTTCTGATATGTTCCGATTTGTCCGTTTTCTGGTTCTGGTAACGCTCCTAACTCCCGGCCCGGGTTGGGGGTGTTACAAGGTCAGGTCGGGTTTTTATTAAGGGTGAAGTCGGGTCGGGTTCGGGTGAAAAATACCCTACCCGACCCGAGACTAATTGTGTAATTTTCCCCTAAATTTTTTAGGGATATTTATAATAATACTCCCTCTTTATATATTTTTTATAATTAAGTCCTTAAAATTAAATTTTTATTTATAATTTAGTCATTAAAGTTATATTTTTTTACGATTATGTCCCCTAAAATTATTTTTTTACCATTAGATCCCTAAAAATAATTTTTTTCTATAGGTCGGGTCGTGGTCGAGTTTAGTGTATTTATTTTCGGGTCGAATTTTCAAAAAAAATATGTTCGGGTCAGGTTGGGTGCGAGTATAGGGTATTCATTTTCGGGTCGTGTTCGGGTGGGCCAAAAACCCAACCCTTGCCCGTCTCTAGGTGTAGCTAAGCCACTGGGCTAAAGCTACTTTTGTGAGACAAAAAATATGTGAACATGTTCAAAAAGCTTGACATGCTTGATTATTTTGAGGTTGTACACATCAGGGAGAACCTCAATACACTTGCTGATAAAGTGGCACAAGGAGCAAGGTTGGACTGGAGTAGAGAGAAGATTCAAGAAGAAATAGAAAAATTATTTCGTGAACAGAAAAAATTCAGAGATGATGGTAATTCTGAGTGCAGCACAATGAATATGGATAGTATTAAAACCGCTTTACATGAAGTGTCTGCCGTGGGAGGATATGATGAGCAGGTTTCCAATGATGTGTCTACTTAAGAAGGATTTACATGAAGTGGCACAAGGAGGCTTTTATTGGTACAACGAGCAGCCTTCTCACTCGTACAACGAGCAGTCTCCTCACTCATACGACGAGCAGCCTCCTTAGTGGTACAACGAGCAGCCTCCTCACTAGTACGACGAGCAGCCTTCTTATTAGCCTCCTCACTTGTACGATGAGCAGCCTCCTCACTCGTACGACGAGCAGACTCCTTATAAAGCATTTACTGAGCAAGGGTTCGACGAGCAGCCTTCTTATGAAGCATCTACTGAGGAAGGCTGGTACGGTGAGCAGGATTCCCATTGTACCATACAATGAGTAGGCCTGTGACAATGATTAGATGTTCAATTTAAGTTCAGTGCAGATTTCAGTTTAAATTTAGTGTGTTTAATTTTAATGATGTTTATTTTCAAAAAAATAATTTGTTCTTTATGCCAGGGAAAAGTAAATAAATGTGGATTAACGGGATTCAAACATGACACTTTTGAGATGCATAAAAATATCTAAACCGCTGAAATAAAGCTAATTTAAATTATGTTTGTGAGTTTAGATTTGTTAAATAAAATTTTAATATTATTTTAAAATAAAATTTTAATATCAATTCATTTAAATTATGTTCGTGAGTTTAGATTCGTTAAATAAATTTTTAAATTTTTTAATATAATCATAAAGTTATATCAGTTCATTTAAATTATGTTCGTGAGTTTAGATTCGTTAAATAAATTTTTAATATAATTTTTTATTTTTTATTTTTAATATAATAATTTAATTAAAATTAAAATTATTAATAATTTAATTATTAGATTTATTTCAATGACTCAGATGTTTTTATGCATCTCAAAAGTGTTATGTTCGAGTCTCCTTAATTCATATTTATTTCCATTTTCTGGCATGAGCAACAAACTAAGATATATATTAGGTTTTGTACTATACATCATAAAGATCTACTTGGCCTAGTGATAAACACGCATGTCTCCACCCAAGGCAATCCTGGTTTAAATGCCACTAAGAGCGTGATGCTCCTTTCTTTTATTTTTTTTGCTCCAATCTGGTGACACGTGTCACCAGATGATTGGAGGAGAAAAATTAAATTATTAAATCAAATATAACTAATTAAATTCCTTTAATAAGGTGGTGATTAATTTATTTTATTAAAATTAAGACCAAATTGATAGAGTGTATAAGTAACGAGGATCAAATGTGTAACTATACCCCTATTTTTTTAACTGTCATGTCACCATGACGTTAACCTCTAACGACTGGTGGTAAAAATAGATTTAATTTAATAGTATGATGGTTTAATTGCTTAGAAAACAAAGTAAGGTGATCAAATCGCGACTTTTCCAATAGTATAGTGGTCATTTAAATAATTTACTCAAAACATTTTGACTTGTGCCCACCCTCCAAAAACATTTTGGATCCGCCACTGCGTGATCATAACGGTGATTGAATCTTGCTCGGTGTTGGAGGTAGAGTTATGGAGTGTATATGTTGGTCTCGTTTGTGCGTAAGTTCTGGATAACCGACAATTATTTTAAAATTGGATAGTATGAATGCACTCCAATTACTTAAATCGAACTTGACTCAACAGAGTGCTTCATCCTTATTATTACACCTCAATGACTTGAAGTGGCGTGCTTAAGTTGTTCGGCTACAATATATTCGACGGAATGATAATATGGTGGCTGACTCACTCACCAAGCTAGTTCAGCCCGAAAGCTTTAAGCTCTCTTAATTTTTTTAAAAAATAAGTAAATATTTTATAATTATGCATTATTTGTATTTTAAATAATATTTTGATTATTCCGCTACAATTTAAAAGTTTAGCAGTAAAATTCATCAATATAAAATTTGAAAATATAAAGACTTTGAAATTTCAAATGCCATATATAAGGGTGTTTTTAAGAGGGGGGGGGGGGGGAACCAATATATACAATCTTAAAATTGAGTCTGGCGCCTTAGACCACTCGGCCATCCTGACAAATGACAACCGTTGATATATGGCATCAAACAATAATAAAAAAATAAATGTTTCCAAATCAATTCAAGGTTGAAATGATCAGCAAGAATAAATTTAATTAAATAATATTAAATGTAAATAATTCATAAATCTGATTAAACGATTAGTAACTAATAGGGAAAACCTTATGTCGAACTTATGATTATTTTTTGTCTTACGAAAAAATTGTAAAATCTCATTATAAAAGAGATCATAACATTGATACATTTTCTTGACAAATTATTGATATAGTGATTAAAGTGTTTGTAATTATGACATTCATTAAATAGTTCACTAATTATAGATGTTCATCCGCTTCACTCTTTTGTGTGAGATTCATTAATTAATTTAGTGGTTATAGATGCTCATCTGTTTGGTGGCGGAACTTGGTGGTAGAGTTTGGAGGGGCCAATTTTAAACTTTAAAAAATTTAAAGGTTTAATTTAAATTTTTTTCAAAAAAATTTGGGGTCTAACTAAATTTTTTAAAAGTTTGAGAGACTTAATGAGAACTTTTAAAAATTATAAGAAGAGTTTAATTAAAAACGACCACAAATTTTGATGTTTAATACAAATTTCTAAAATTTGTAGGGGCCGAATTAAATTTTTTAAAAATTACAAGGGTCTAAACTATAACTTTTCCAATTTTAGGAGAGGCCGTGGCCTCCACCGGTCCTCATTGTGTTATGCCCCTGTCTATTTCACTCTTTTGTGTAAATTTATATCCTGACAATCGTTTTGAAAATATTATTGTAACACACCTTAATTAAAAAAAGTTTGTAACTATAGCATTCACACGGTATTTAATAAAATTTAAAATGTTTTAATACATATTTTGTTTTATGTACTATAGTAAAATTATCACTTTAGTCGCTGTTTTTCAATTGATTTGATTTTTTATTTTTGTTCTGTTATCATGTTTTTTTATTGTGATTTTCATTTAAAAATGGTGTGGCCCAACGTATAATAGAAATTATAAGAAAATTGTTTAAACAATTTTAATATTTTAAATAAATATTATTGTTAAAAGTTAAACAATATATATATATATATACTAAAAAATTATAGTATTATTTTTGGGGGAGGTGATTATGTTGTTAAATATGAGAAATTATATCATGGGTCATTCTCGCCACGTCATCTATGAGATCAACCAATAAAAATAATTCATCTCATTATTTTTTTTTCATGTCATCTTTTTACCAAGTGAGGATTCAGTTGGTAAAAAATATTTTTTAAAAAAATTCACTTGATAAAAAGATGATATAGTAAAAAATAACGAGATAGATGATTTTTATTGGTTGGTCTCATAGATGACGTGGCGGAAATAACCCATGAAATAATTTATCGTTAAATAGGTTTCAGTATCTTATTTTTTTCAAAAGATTTATGTTTTAAAAGTTTTGAATTTCATTTAAAATTTTACATTTGTTAATATTTTTAAACAATGTTTAATGATGTTTTTTTTTAAATAGTAGTTTTTTTTTTGTTAATCAGGATCGAGTTCACAAACTAAGAACAATTATATTACTTTTCAAAAATAAATATTTTTTTATTTTTTAAATAACCTCTTGTGTTGAAAATCTAATGGTAAGTGTTTTGAAATTTTAATTATCTATTAAATTAGATTTTAATTTTGGGAAAGTGTGAGGATAAGAAAACTTTATTTTAAGATTAAAATATTAATTTTGAGCCCTACATATTATTCTAAATTCTAATAATATTGAAGATGATGTTCCAATCAATGAGAGCATCCATTTGTTAAAATTCTAAGTACCACGTATGGTTCTTTGTTTGTGCACCGCTTGTTATTTGTTAAAACATTCAAATAAAAGTCTCTTACCTTTATAATTTTCGGAAATTAAAATTTAATTTAATATAATTAAATTTTTATAATACCTAATTTTTCAACATAAGAGGTTATTCTTTACTAACTATTAATATTAATATATGATTTATTAATCAAGTAATTATAAGTTGTGGTAAAAATATATATATGTAAATTGTATTGAAACATGGGTTAGAATTTAGATTGGTGAGTTGTTTTTAATTATTTTATTTAAATATTATATATATAAAATAAAAATGTCTTTATAGTAATATTAATTAATATTAAATGAAAAAATATTTTAAAATTTTTTAAACTAAATCAAGGGTTTTATAATAGTACAAATAAGTATAGTCCATGTGATCTAAAATGACTAGTTCTAAAAAATTTCAAATTATGTATTTAATTTACGATAATAGTTATAAACCCTTATTATAATTTTGAACAATTTCTCTTATAACAAGACTAGCAGCTTCTATTAAAAAAATTATGTTTAACCTACATTTAAACATCTTGCTAAATGAAAATACTGAACTACAAAGACAAATTTAATAACTTGATATTCAAAGGAAATATATCAATAATCTAAGTCGCCAATGGGCTCAAGATTCATACATAAAAAAAAAACTAATAGTTGGAATTATCAAATGGAAAATATAGTTATTCAGACATTTGTGACATCCCATTGCTTCGTTTAATAAACGAGACTGTATGCCGCTCACTTGGAAGGACATCGAGTTCGACGGATTTATGGAAGCCGGGCCACAAATTTCTGATATCTTCCGTTGCCTGAAGACAATCGGATCGGCTCATTTATTCAGACCCGTTGTTTTACAAATGGGGCACAAGTTCTTCTGCATCAACCATTGTTTAATGCAATGGGCATGAAAATCATGGCCGCATTCGCGCGTACCGAGATCTTCTCCCTCGTTGTATTCTTCCTGCAAGTTTGTTGTTGACAATTACTTAATGAATCCATTGCATCGGTGAAGAAATAACATATGAGAAAAACTCATTACCTGACAAACACAACATGGTTCTGCCTCTGTCTGAGATCCCGGTGCTTCAGAGTACTTCCGTCGTTTCAGACGGTTTGATATAGTTTCTTCATTCAAACCTGTGCTTACGTAACCAATGCGCTCTTCCAAAGCTAGTAATTCCTATTACCCCACAAAGCAATTCAGCTGTGAGAATTTTCAAGCTCGGAAAGGATTGTAGATGCCAAGAATGTAGTTATTACCTCATACGACATGTTATCAACATCGAGCCGCATGCCCCTATGCCGGTCGTGCATATCAGCTATTCCAGAAACTACTGATTGATCAAGGATCATAACGTCCTGCCATCCAAGCCGAATTAGAAAGAGAACATACCACTTGTTAGGACCAAAAAACAAATCTTATCATGAGTACATTTGGGCCCTGCATTACAAGGCCACTCTTTGCCCGTAGCAACTCCAATTCGAAGAATGACTACCTATAGGAACAGAGGTACAATTGAACAATAAAAGGAAAGGAATCTTTTTCATGCTTCAATGTTTGAATTGATTAAGTTAGAACTGCATCGAATAATACCACAACTTTTAAAAACCGTACCTCAAATCGCAAGTTCTCACCCCTACGCATGAGATCCAAGACATTTCGAATCTGACCAATAACAAATGTCACAAAATAAGTAGTTTGCTGGCAAAAAGAAGACCTCAAAAAACTAAAGTAAGACAGGTTGACTTTAGATTATATTGAGCAAGGACCAGTGGCATGTCTTCGGATAAAAAGCAATGGGAGAAAGGGACAAAAAATGTATGTTATAATTCTCGACAATTAGCATAGCATGAAGATGCAAGGAAAAAGAAGATACTCCTCTCTATAGCAGGTGTGTGACATACAATAACAGTTAGATTGGTATTAAATCAAGCATAAATAATGTACGGGATCATGATCGCTCCTTGTTATGCAAGGAAAAGTGAAAACTATCACAATAATAAAATATTTAAAGGGAAAAAATTCAGTTATGGAACGGACCTCAGACACGACAAGCCTGCTTCTTCCCTCGGTGGCAGCAGCTAAAGTCCGCAAGGAATGGGGGATTCCAAGCAAATCGGCATCTTGTCTCTCCAACCATGGCACTGACCTAGGATATGAACGGAAGTGCCCCTGATTAGCTACTCCAGAGGAAAGTAGCATCTGTTCTGGAGATGTAGGAGGTCCCGAAGAAAGTGATGACTGATTGCCCTGGCCTCCAGATTCAGCAGCGAGGGATGATATCAATGACCGACGAACAAGTTCGGACAATCTCCGTGGGTATCGTGAAGAGGTGTTGGGATGAGGGACGTAAGTGGAAGCAGACAATGCATTGGCACCAGAACTTGAGCCGGAACTGGCACCAGAACTTGAGCCAGCATGAGATGTAGAAGCACCATTTACAGGGACATTTATATTTCCACTGCTTAAACCTTGATTTGTTGAATTTCTAACCAAAGTTCTCAACTCAGACGGTGTAACAAACATAGGATGATCTGATAGATTTCTAGTCATGCTTCTTGACTGATGCCCCTCATCTGGTATGGCTTGTCTATCCCCAGATACATTAGAATTTAATGAATTAGAAGTTCTTGAGCCGGAACCTCCATTCCACCTAAATGGTGGCAGATTTCGCGGCAAAGTTGGAACATGAATTATGAGATTTGGGTTTCGAGGAGTTGCATTATCTACCCCTGGTGCTGGGCTTGAGTCAAGAGAATGATCAGTTGGAAGAAGTCTTGATGACTGCTGCAAAGATGAAACAACAGGCTGCCTGAATGTATCACCAGAAGAAAATATTGGCGTCATTGGTTCTTGTATACTTAAAGGACTTATTCTCAGTCGGAAATCCCTGTGTGAACCCTCTGCAGTCGGCAACAAATTCGGTCCAGGAATGCTGTCGGAAGCTGATCCTCTAACATCAAATCCAAGTCTAGGATGCACTTGTCTTGTGGGGGGAGTTATATTCACGCTGCTTCCTGCGTTATAGCTAGCAGAAACTCCATGCCAAGCGCTAGCATCTGCACGATTAAGGCTGCTGGAACTTCCACTTGAAGAGGACTGTCCAACATTTGCTTCAAGAGCCTTTCTTTTACAGGATGTACGGCGACCATCAGGACCAGGTAAAATTTGCTCATTTTCCGATCCACTAGGCTTATATAGGTTAGAAAGTTCGGTAACTTGACGGCTATCATCTCCGTGACCCACTAAGCCAGCATTTAAGTTGAGATTCTGAGGAACTGCATCAGAATTGGAACTTTCAACAAACAGAGAGTTCGGTTCATACCACTGCCCATCTAACCTCGGACGAGCGTTTGAAGAGACACTCATGGAAGATGATAATCCATGGTCCATTTTCCATTCATTATGGCTGTCCTCATTCTGTGTGCCACTAGAGCTAGGCTCTGCCAAGCTCCATCTCCCCAGCTCCTGCTCCTCTCGGCCAATCGAGTTCATAGATCCGATGTTCATGTCATTCGATGACAGCAAACAATCAGGCGGTCCATTTTCTATAGGATTTCGAATATTATTCCAGCACACCTTCTGGTCTATAGCAGCGTTACTTGACGTAGAACCATGGTCAAAGAAGGTTTCAGGCATGGAACCAACTGTACCCTTCTGCCCCTGCATTAGGTCTACTTTGAGCTTCCGTATAAATTATAGAATAGTCCTGAAGAATATTTCAAAACAAATAGCAACTCAATAAGTGGCACGAGAAAGTGAAAGTGAAAGTGCAGCAGTAGCATTAAAAATGCTTCTACATTGAGAACTTGTGTATAAAAGTACACAACAAGATATATAAAAATGTTTTAATCGAATTTCAGATTCATCACAGTAAAAGAGTAGCTCGAATAGGATAAATGTCAGCCTACGTTGACACCAAGACACCAATTGTTGCATACAAAGTACTCATTAACACGAGCCCAGCCATGCAAATGTCACTTTGAGTCTTCAATTTGCATGGTTTAACACCATACACATTCTCTCCAACAATACAAAAGACACAAAGAACATCAAAAGAATAGCATCACATCTACGATCCAATATATCTAGTAAACTAGTGGTAATGATAGGATACAATGAGCTGAGGAAATAAGGAAAACAACGCGAGTAGAAATTATAATAAGCAAATGTGAATAATTAGTTGGAGCAATAAGCAGTAACAAATTAAGCCAAGTAATCTCTCAGCCGGCAACGTTTAGTTTAGAGTTAAAACAGTGTAACTAAATAAAAAAAAAAAAGATAGTTCTTTGGCCAGTACTTGCTGCTAGCAACATTGTTAAGTAACCAACACTAATGTGAGTAATCTCAAATTCAATCCACTCAGGGATATTCAAACACTATCCTAAAATTTGGTGAGCCAAACATAGAACCGGAACATTGCTATAATCGGGTGGAAGCATTGGGTACAGGTATGCGTCCTGCACAGATATGCAGATGCTAAACTTTTTCGTCGTATTTGAAGGATCTTAAAAGGCCATAGCTCGAAACCCATGTCCGAATGTGCCGGCTTCTTCAAGCAAGAGTTGGAGAAACATAGGAACAGGGTACCAAGCAACAAAATTTGGAATTTTGAAACAATTGAAGGAAATCAAACTCAATCAATAATAACCAATACAAAAAAGCAGACAATGAATAAGGATCAAGGATCCTTGTTTAGCCAGATGGAACAAAAGGCAAAACCAAACAAAGAACTAAAAATGAATGCAGGAACAAGAAAGAGGCATTCCCAAACCAAAACCCACCATACAAAAGAATTGAAAATTGACAGAAAACAACTAAATCAAACACAACAAAATGCAATGGAGAGCCTAAAGGTCAAACAAGGCAGAGCTAGGAGCACCATCTCTCATAAATCAGCTATTTTACAAGAGACAGCATCTATAACCAAACAGCCTCTGAAAATATAGCAAAAAAATGGCAGCCTTTGAACACAAACAGGTGATACCTCTAGAGAATATGCAGATTTCTGGGGGCAAAAACCATAAAGATCAGATCTTTGAAAAGATAAAGGGTACCCTTTTAAACCAAAAAAAAAACACCATGAAATTCAAGAGAAATAAAAACGTAGAGAATATGCTCCATGTCTCATCTGATCATCAACAGATCAAGCAAAAGCAAACAGGGAGAAAAAAACCCAGAAAACTCACCTAACGGGTGGAAATCAAAGACTTTGATCGATCTGAAAAAGAAAATTAACAAGAAAAAAAGGATTAGACCACAAAAAAGGGATAAAAAAGCTGTGATTGAGGGTATGCTCCTCTCGTTTCTCAAGCCAAGAAAGAGAGAAACAAAAAGAAAACCCACTTGAGGAATGGGAGGAAGAGAGAGAGGCTTTTGATAGATAATATGAAACGGAAACACCATACAATGAAACAAAGAGAGCGACTATAAGAGGACATTAACCTGTAATTTACCAAATAACCCTACATGATAAAGACAGAAGTAATGGTCAGAAAAACAGCAGTTTCCTAACAAAAGGATTTGAGCAACACGAACAAATAAAAACTCAACAAAACAACAACAATGTTCACCTAGGCAAAAGGTGTCAATGTTGGGCCGCTTACCGAATGGCTTTGAAGTTTCCATCTTTATCTCTCTCTCTATCTCTAAAACTAAAGTGTGTTAAATGGAAGAAAAAAAGGGGGGTTATAAATAATTAAGATTTATAGAATCCCGTCTATCAATGCGGTTCGTAGGCAAAGCCCCACAAAACACTAAAAACCCTTTAGTTTTGTTTTGTTTCACATCCTCTCTTGTTCACGGAAAGCGCCTGCTCTTCCCTTCCCTACGGCCTTTACGCCTCTTTTACACATCCACATGCATCAACACCACTCTTGTCTCTCAGCCCATCTTTGTGACACAAGAAATTCAATACCTTTCCTACACCTATAAACTATATAAAAAATGGGGTTTCTTTTTTCATTAATAAAAATCTGGGCTTGGTTTTGTTTCTTAAGTGAGAATGTAAATGACCAATCACTTTAGATTATATTGAATCTTCTTCTTCTTCTTCTCTCATAACCATTCAAAGGTGGTTGCTTTGCTTTAAGTTTTAGCCCTACAAATATGTCCATTTGGACATATGGGTTGTTGTTATACAGCCACGTTGAAAATAATCTCTTTTTTTTTATTTGAAAATTGATTGATGAGAAGATAAAGCATTGATGATTCCCCCATCTTCTTCACAGGCGAATATTTATAGAAATGCTGGCCTTTGCTTTTGAAAAATAAAATAAAAGAAAATTGTCACCTATGTGTGATGCCAACACACACTATATTTGGAATTTGGATATTTAGGCACTAATTGAAACAGAGGAAATATAAAATGAAAAGAGAGATAAGGTGTGTTTTGACTTTTGATGAATTAAAAAGAAAAAGAACAATGCTTGCAAGTTGAAATGATGGGTTTGGTTTGGCTATAAATTCGTAAGGAAAAAAGTTAGGCCAGTCGGAGGCTGAGGTCTAATTCAATGTTTAAAGTTAAAACCTTGTCGAAAATAGAAGGGTTTATGCATAGTTTCCCAATGAATTTACATATTCAATTGATCATTAGATTTACACTCTCTCATTTCCTTTAGGTTGTCTATTTCTTCTTCTTGCTCATCTCCTTCTAAGGAAAAACTATTCAAAAAATATATTAATTGGTCCTTAAACTTTTTCGACCTATTTGTCGATTGAATTTAGCTTTAAGTATTTAGTTTGTACTTGAACTTAGAAACAATCATATACTTCAATTTTAAAAAAATAACTCCATTAAAATTTTATTGATATGTCACTTCTAGTTAATAAATAGAGATTGCTTCCCTGGAAACAAGGTTTGGTTTAGGTTGCTGGGAACTTTGTTACTATGTATTATTATATGAATTGGATAGTGATTGTTGCGGGTTGGTTTCGACGTTGCTTCGGTTATTTAACGGTTTAAACTTGGCGCACTGTTGTTTCAGTTATTTAACGGTTTAAACTTAGCGCATTGTTGTTTCGGTTATTTAACGGTTTAAACTTGGCGCACTCTTTTTCCTTTACTTATAAGGAAATTTATTAACGAAGCTCAAGTCACTTTTATTGTATGATTCTCTTATATAGAATCGTACAATACCTATCTTTCAAAAAAAAAAGATGAACCGTTGAACTTTGCCTCAAGTATCTTAACTTTTTAAGACCTATTTGATAACTTTTTTATGGCATACTTGGCACTTATACTTGAAAACAACCATACACATTAATATAAAAACTTAACTTTATTGATATCTATTAATTGGTTGAGCACTTAAGGATATTTATATTATCTCATCTTTTATGAGTTCGAATTACGACATTTAATTCAGAAATATAATTATCTCTAAATACATAAAGTCAATTTCATGAGCTAAATGAGTTCAGACGAAAAGTACATGAGTCAACCAAGTACCTAAAGTCAAGTTCAAATACCAATTAAATACTTAAAATTAAGTTCATGGGTCAACTATGTATCTAAAACTAAGCCCATATACCAACCAAATACTCAAAGTTAAATCCAAGGGCCAAATCAGTTCAAAAAAATTTGAGGCCAACTAAATACTCAACACCAAATGTAAAGGACAAAATTTAGTTGATTCTATATATATTATTTTTATATTTGAATATTAAATTTAGTTGATATTTATATAAAAAAAAGGTTTGACTTACTGTATTGAACTATAGGTTACAATGAAAGATTTTTTTTTTAATTCTAGTGGTTATAAAAAATAAGGATTAATCAAACATAATTTTTTTTGAGTGAATTGTTCCTTTAAAAAAAATTAAGTGAATTGATAATTAATATACATATAACTACAACTATAATTAATTATTGTAACATACAAATAAATAAATTGATAACTAGAATACAAACAGACATTAGAATAATTTTATACAAGACTTACAAGTAATGTGACTTAAATTAAATTTATCACTCTGTAAAAAAATGAATCGTCAGGAGAGTTTCGTCCCCAGAAGAAGAAGTGAAGCTTCACTACAAAGGAGAAGAAGAGATTTTTCATCGTCAACCTATGGAAGGCTAGCTGGATATAGAAGGAAGGAGGTAGCTTCATCGAATGAACAAGTGGGACGAGTTTTTAGCAGAGATGGGCACGAGTCGGGTCGGGTTTTTGGCCCACCCAACTCCGACTCGAAAATACATATTCTATATTCGTACCCGACTCAACCTGACCCGAATACATCCCTTAAAAACCTGACCCGAAAATAAATGCTCAATACCCGCACCCAACCCGACCTATAGAAAAAAAATAATTTTTAGGGACCTAATTGTAAAAAATAATTTAAATGGACTTAATTGTAAAAAAATTATAAATTTAAGGACTAAATTATAAATAAAAATAATTTTAAGGACCTAATTATATATACGTATAAAGAGGGACTATTATTATAATTATCCCTAAAAAATAAAGAAAAATCACACAATTAAGTACATGCATTAGTCTAGTTAGATATAAATAATTTGATACATGAATATATTTAATAACATATACATGAATCTACTTATTTTTAATTAATTAAAATATTATGTACAATTTATTTGCACACAATATCTTTATCAAAGTTATATTTGCTGAATTGAGAAATTTTCTTTTAATTAATAAATTATTAATTTATCAATATATTAATATCTCTAAATTAATAAAATTTTATGATTCCAAAAATATTATTGTATAGAAGTTTTATTGTATACCCGAAATCTACATACTACAAGTAGCGGGAGAAGTAGAACTCAATTCTTTTTCTTTCTTTTTTGAGAATTGTACCGTCTGAATTTATTAAAATATAAATAAAACAGGTACAATAAATGAGCATTGAACTTAAAACAGCAAAAGACTTTAAAGAAAACATAAGCAAAAGCCACAAAAATTCTTCCAGACGATCCAAGAACCCACTCAACACAGTAGATGAAGAGACGAGAAAAGCTCAGGCCAAGACAGGGAAACACTGGGGTAAAGATGGATGAAGAAAACCCTAGTCAAAACGGGTCCTTTCAGACAAAGACCCAACCAAAGTAAGCGTTCAAGGAGGTTCAAGAAACCTCCGGTCCGTAGCCACCACCGAGAGAACAGACGGCAGCGCATCCTCAACCCAAAGGTGATCCTCCACTGCAGATCGACCACACACCGCCATTGCATGCGCCGCTTGGTTGCCCGTCCGACCGACAAAAGCGAACTGGCAGTCCCTAAATTTTAGGGTAAGATGTTTAGCATCCCCGATTAACAGACGGACAGCAGAAAAGTCGCCCGACGGTGCTCAAAGTTTTTAAATGATAGATCGGCAGTCACCCTCGACTACAATGTGCTGAAAACCTAAGTCCACCGCAAACTGAAGTCCCTGGACACACGATAGCGCCTCTGCCTCGAAAACGGATGATACTCTGGGGTTAACGCGGTAAGTCATTCCTAAGATAAATCCTTCATTATCCCTGATGACAATACATGACCACGATATCTTGCTTCTCAAACAGAACCCAGCATCAAAGTTAATTTTAACTTGGTCGACACTCGGTGGACACCATCGGACCGCTGGACGAGCATGAGGGTGAGCTAACTGAGAGTCTAGGAATTTAAGTTCAGCACAGTAGCCCCGTACAAAGGTAACAATCTCATAAACAGATTGTCGTACTCCTTCATGTAGTAGTTTATTTCGAGAAAACCATAGACTCCAAATTGCGATTATGATCTCTACTTGTTGTACTTTATTATGAGTTTGAAAAACCTACTCAATCCAACTAAAAAAATATGTGAAACCAGTAACCGACGACCAATTATAATTCAGGGGAGACTAAACACTCTGGGCAAAGGCACACTTACACGATACATGAAAACCATCTTCGCTTTCTACATTGCACCTTGGGCACCCACTAGAACTTGCGATACGTTTAATGTATAAATTGTGCAGCGTAGGGACAAAATTCATAGCAAATTTTCAGATGGTAATTTTAATTTTAGAAGGACACTGTAGGTTCCATAACTGCTTGAAAAAAGTATCTGAATAGTGATTCTCAGATGTAGAGCTTAAGAGCATTCGATAGGCACTGCGGACGGTGAATGCACCAGTAAGTTCACCTCCCCAAACAAGAACATCATTTTGGCTTGTGGCCAAGAGACGAATCGATAGGATTATACTAGCCTCTTCACTGGTAAACGTGGACTGAATGAGATCTTCCTTCCAGCGTCTAGTATTAGGATCAATCAGATCTGCTACTAAGTGCAAACCTGGCACCCTGGGAGACCGTACCAACCTAGAGGGTATAGAAGGGAGCCAAAAGCCATTCCAAATGGAAACCGAGTTACCCAAATCCACCTTCCAATGCATCCCTAATTCCAAAGTCCGTTTAGCAACCCATATGCTTCTCCAAATATAAGAAGGATTATACCCAATATTAGAGTGAAGAAAGTTCGAGGTGGGAAAATACTTAGCTTTTAAAAGTCTCGCAACAAGGGAAGTGGGATTAGATAGAATTATCCACTCTTGTTTTGCCAACAAAGAAATGTTGAATTTACCCATATCCCGAAAACCCATTCCACCTTCGTCCTTCGGAAGGCATAAATTACCCCATCGACACCAATGAATGCTACGTTTATCAACACTCTTCTGCCACCAATACCTGGCATATTTTGCCTCCAAATCTTTGCATAATGATTGAGGTAAAAGGAAGACAGACATAGCATAAAGGGGAAGAGCTTGAAGGACAGACTTAATATATACCTCTTTACCGCCCATAGATAGCAGCCTAGGGGACCAAGAAAGGAGGCTCTTTGTACATTTGTCCAGCAAGAACATCAAAGACTGCTTCTTGTTTCGTCCTATGATTGACGGAAGTCCAAGATACTTTTCGGGGCAAGATTGACTAGAGACCGCAAGAATTCTACAAACATCGCTCTGATTTTCATCAACCACATTAGAGCTAAACATAATGCTGGATTTAGCGAAGTTAATACATTGTCCCGAACACTCCGAATATTGCTCCAAAATCTCTTTTAATTTCAAAGCCCCAACCGTCGATGCATCCCTAAAGATGATACTATCATCGGCAAAGAGAAGATGTGAAACTAAGGGTGCCCCTCTAGATATTCAAGCACCTTGTAGAAGACCATTAGACAGTGCACTTCTTAACAAGGAGGATAGACCCTCACTGCAAATCAAAAACAAGTAGGGGCTGAGGGGGTCACCTTGTCTAAGCCCTCTTGTTGGAGTAAAACTGTCACTAACAAACCCATTGATTACAACCGAATAATTGACCGAGTTAATACAATTTGAGATAAGAGCTATCCACTCATTGCAGAAGCCCAGTTTCCTCATCATTGCCAAAAGAAAAGGCCACTCAACCATATTATATGCTTTGGTCATATCGAGTTTAAGGGCAAACGAGCCCTTCTTACCCAACCGTTTGACCTTAAAGCTATGTAAGATCTCATAGAATGCGAAGATGTTATCGGAGATAAGACGACCCGGTAGAAAAGCACACTGAGCCTCATCAATGCAGCAAGGCAAAACATGTTGAATGCGATTCGCCAACATTTTCGCAATGATCTTATAAATAACATTGTAGAGGCTAATAGGGCGATATTGCAACATACATAGAGGATCGTCAACCTTAGGGACCAAAACAATATGGGTCAAATTAATCTCTGAGAAAGGTTGATCACCCTTCAAGACGGCAATACAATAAGCAGAAACATCTGGACCCACAATGTGCCAAAAACGCTGAAAAAATACCGCCCCAATACCATCTTCCCCAGACGCCTTAAGAGGACCCATCGAACGAATCGCAGCAAGTACATCGTCAGAATTAAAATCAGCCAATAACAATCTATTCATCGACTCTGAAACACATCGCTCAACTCCATCGAGTATACAAGACGGGTCAGCAACACCCTAGGTAGTATACACATTTTTGAAAAAATCAACAGCGGTGAGCAATATATCCTCATCAGACTCAAAAATAACATCATTGTTGCCTTTCAATTTTCGGATACGGTTTCGCCTTTTACGCCGGGAAGCAAATCTGTGGAAAAAACCAGTATTACGGTCACCATTCCTTAGCCAATTAGCTCTGGCCCGTTGTTCCCAATAGATCTCTTCACGATCAGCCTCAAGGTTTAGCGCGATTTTGGTTTCTAAAATCTCACCAATAATAGGATCAGTGGGATGCATCTCATTGAGCTCGCACAAACGCTTTTTCAGAGATGTCGTAGAAACCTTCTTAGACTTTTGAAGCTCATCAAACCACAACCTAAGCCCCATCCCAACTTGTTTCAGTCGTGCTGGAACTAAGCCGACAGATAGATTCCACAACCTAATAACTTCTTGCTCGCAAGTTTCCTCAACTAACCATGCAGCTTCAAACCGAAAGTGGGAAACACGTTGCCGTGGAATGGATGAGAAATGAGTATTAAGCAAGAGGGGGCAGTGGTCCGAAAAGGGGTGAGGGAGGTGTTCTAAATCAAATTGGGGGAACAAGTTCCACCATAATGAGTTAGCAACTCCACGATCTAGCCTCTCCCTAATGTTGTTCGTTTCAAAACGCCCTCATTCACAAGTAAACCAAGAGCCTTTGTATCCAATATCCTCAAGAGAGCAATCATCAAGTGCTGAACGAAAGCCCTCCATTTGTTGAATACTGCGTAACCGGCCCCTAGACTTTTCTAAAACAAAAAGAAGCTCGTTGAAATCACCTATTACAAGCCACGACATCTCAGGAAGATTGTCAAGTTGTCTGAGCAAATTCCAAGAAGTGGCCATATTCTAAATTTCAGGGGCACCATAAAATCCCGTTAATCTCCACGAACAACCATCACTATTTTCATCAAAAAGAATATCAATATGACGAGTAGAGTAAGAACGAAGAGTAACTTTACAAGAATTCCTCCAAGCTAAAGACAAACCACCACTACGGCCCGAAGAACACAAGTCAATACCACACGGATAACCACAACTCTTTCTAACTCATTATGGTGGAACTTGTAATTTTGTTTCTATCAGAAATATTACAGCCGAATTGACATCTCGTAACATATTCCTGAGACGTCCTACTGTCCGAGACTGCCCCAGGCCTCGGACGTTCCAACTAAGGACCTTCATTGATCCCGGCCGGCCCTATCCACTGGGCATGCCGATAAAACCGAAGGAGCACCATTCAAATCACCATTAGAAACTCCTGATGCATGTTGTAAAACATGTTGTCGTTTGGACACTTCTGTCAACGTGTCAATCCTGTCCTCGTCAGCAACAGACATGTGAATATCCCGGAAATTAGCTATCCCCTCAGAGTGAATCGTGAAAATGATAGGATGTGATGGGCCCAATTGCTGATTTTGTGGTCCTAATTGTGCGTTATCATTGACCCCCGATCTGCCAGAATCAAGCACAATTTGGGACTTTCCTTTATTTGAAACATGGAAAGAACTAGTAGATTGGGCCTGGGAATTAGCAAACCGATTGGTGGAATCACGCCCAAAATAACTCCCTTCCTCCCGAAGCCAACAACTGGACAGAGACGAACTCGACCGACAACCAGCAGCCTTCAGGCTGAGATCCCAACCAAAAACAATATTTTCAGTGGAAACGGTTAAACGAACTGGACAGAAACTCTCCTCGCGTCCCATTTTACCGCAAACAAAGCAAAACAAAGGTAGCTTCTCATATTCAAACCGGATATAATGAGACCCGTCATTTTTCAACACAAATTTCTTACGACGCTTCAGAGGCTTTCTTGAATCCACACTAACACGAATACGTAGAATCCGTCGGTATCCCAGATTGACTGCCTGACAATCATAATCGACAAAAACACCCACGAAATTTCCTAATTGTTGCGCAACTTTCTCCGAAACATAGCCATGTGGGATGTCATGTGCCAAGACCCAAAAATTAACGAAGAACAGAGGAACCCTCTGAGGATCCTCACCTTCCTTCAGACGATGAAAAATAAGGAGATGTGAGTTGAAATTCCAAGGGCTACCAGACTCGATACGATCAATTTCAACAGGATGATTGAACCGAAACAAAAATCTATCATTGCCTAGTTCAGAAATCGTGATACCCCCAATGGTCGCCACAGATTTGCAAGCATAGTTCTCATAGAATTAAAATGGACGACGCTGGAAGTCAGGAATCTTCCAACCAGGCAGAATTCATAGGAAAGACGAGATTGTTGCTCTTCTGGTTCGAGAGGCACCTCCAGATCCTCGTCGTCATCAATAGTGAGGCCCCCAGATCTTCTTCAAAATGATCAGCCATAAGAGAAGAAAGAAAAGAAACGATAGAATAAAAGGGGAACGTGCCAAGAGGCAGACAAAACGTGCTAAGAAGCAGAGAGAAAACGTGTAAAAGGAAAACTCCGATTAAGTAGAACTCAATTCTAAGTGCTCAAAAAACTCAGAAATTCAACCTTTATCAACTTCATAAATAAAGTTGAGAGTGTGACATTTTTTTTGGCATGAGGACAAATCTAGTCATTAACTTTTATATTTTTATCAAATTGGTCCTTATTATTTTAAGCTAAATTTGACCTTCAGTTTTTAAAAAAAGAGTCAAATCATTTTTTTCTAACAAAAATATTGAGTAAAACAATAAATTTTTAACGTTTTTGAGGTGATAATCTATGTGAAACTCCACGTGTATTTCATGCTAACGTTGTTATACTTATTTTATATGCAACATTAACAAATGATTTAAAATTATAAAAAAAGCATAAAAAATTAAAAAAAATCCAAGAAAATATATTAAAAATTCTATAAAAAAATCAATGAATCATACATGGACTGCCATATGAGATTTGATGTCAACGACGTTAAAGTTTTAATGTTTTAGTTAATACTTTTGTTTATAAAATAATGACTCAACTCTTTTTGAACGATTGGGACTAGATTTGACTTTTTTTTAAAAAAAAAATTATGAGTTAAATTTAACTAAAAATAAAAACTAAAATGAAAAAAAAAATTGTTGAGGCTAAAATTATTTTTACGCCTTTTTTTTATATTATGTTTGATCCCTAATCAATAAAACTATGAACCCAACCACCTTATAAACAGACCTCGTGAGAAAAATGACAATTTCTTACAATAGTTGTGGGTTTTCACTTTTCACAATAGTAAATTCGCAAATTATAACCTTATAATAGAAAAATTAAATTTACTTACAATCACTTGTCTTGGATAAATAAAATCATAACATTTATCTAAAAAATATTAGGATTGAATAAAAATTAAAATATCATGTAAAATCTAATCAAAGTTTATATAGGAAATTAGATATTAAATCTTTTTAATCCATGATATAATTGTTTAGTAATTGTGTGATTTCACCCCAACAATCTCTCTTTTATATTTTTGAACTGATAGGTGGTGGAAGGGAGGAGGTACTGAAATGAATAAATTAATTGGAAGTAAGGACTTGTTATGGATTACAAAGGACAAATGGCGGGCCCACCCTTAATAAGTACCAAATGGCAATGAAATAGCAGAGAGGGCGACTTTGTACAACAAATTTTGGTGGGATGAAATCAGCCTTGCATCAAAATGCCCAAATTCCTTAACTCAATTGGTTTATATAATTATATTTAAATTATAATATTTTTATAAATATATGGAATGTTTCGTTTGTGCTATTTAATATAACAAAACGTAATTACGGTAATTTTAAATTTTGATATAGGATTACAGTGTTTTTTTTTAGGTTAATACAGAAGAAAAGAACTCAAACTAGTGTTCGAGTTGTAGCAGCTCCCTTACAAACGACGGAAGTGAACCAAACAGGATTTTTTTCAATGGATTTTTCACGACTCCAGCCAGCAAGAACGTTGGCAAGATCATTTTGATTCCAATTTATAAGTCGAGGGCATACCTCCCATTCACACGCGAGTATAAACTTGATAATGTCCACAATAGGATTACAGTGTTTAATTTGTATTGTAATCCCATATTACTAACAAAATATAATATAGTGTGTGATCGGATAAGAATCTCTTTCTAAAATATTTTGTTTCGACAAATATTAATCTTAATTTTAGTCTTATTTAGAGGGGATGGGAATAGGAGGCTCTAGAAAAAAGAAGGGGATATTCCTAATAGGTCTAAAATCCATGACCTAACAGAATATGAAGGAACAAAGATGAGCAATTGACCAAATATACTTGTTTCTTCCTTAAATAATTTTAAATTACGAATATAACTTAAATTTTTAGATCAACCCACAATGACATTAATGTTTTAGATCCTTAGATGTTATAAAATTTTAATCTAAAAATTAAATTTATAATTTAATCTCTTTAAGATTGTAAAATTTTAAATAAATACAATGATAAAATACATTTGACCCCAATAATTTTTTTTCGGCTTCATCATCATCCCTACAACTCACCCTTTTTTTTTATTACTTTAATCAATTTTCTTTTATAACAAAACCCAATGAGCTTTAACTATGTATATAAACTCTGCTCAAAATCATCATGGAAAATCCCCAGTACCAAGTCTGGTGGAGCGAGGAAAGATCTGATCCCCTGAGCTTCAACACGACCCAACTTCCGAAGATAATGTAACATTCACATAATCTTACATTCAATAATTTATTCCCGAAGATAATTTTATATTCCGTAAATCAAATGCAATTTTATGGCTTTATTCGTCTATAAGAAATGATTTCCAAATCGAAGTTAGGAATCAAAATAGAAAATGAAACAGAAAACCAAAGAAACCTTAAACCTATAAGAAATCGCACATGGGATGATGATTCAAACAATTAATATGTAACCAATATTAACATTTATGGTTTTCCCTTTATAAGCTACTATCATGGAGCAAAGAAAGAACAGTAAACAAACAATTCAAAACAGTTTCATTCCATCCAATTTATTTAGATCAAACAGTCTTAGTTAGTTCGGGTTCGAAGCATATGACCAACAGCAAAACATGCTAAAGAAAGAATATGTTTCCCAAAGGTTTTTGTGCACCTCTGCAATGAGAAGAAAGTTCATACACATGCTATATAGAACAGGCTAGGATAAGAAAAACAATGGCAAGTGAAGCCATTACAGAATTTGAGTAGAAAATATTTCTCGAACCAGGAGAACATGGAGGCCGGGTGAAGGACTTGATGTCGAAATTTGTCTGAAGGAAAAACTCCTGATAATTTTATTCGTCTGTTATGGAAAGCTTCTTGATAACTTAAATTCTTCTGAAGTGATATTCCTGATACTAGGCACATGAGTGCAGCCTGCATGGTAAGGCAAAACGGTATATTTAACTAAAGTTCCCATTATGTTATCGATCCAAGCGCTTACCAGCAAATGAGGAATGAAGATGAAGACCTTACGAGGTGAGTGATCTTCTCTCTCTTCCTATTTGAAAATTTTCTTGTTTCCTAATAGGTTCTCGAATATACATATAAATCATTCTCTTCATATTCCAAAGGTAACTGCTCTTATTTTCTTGACATCGTGTATCACAGAAACACATCAAACCAGATCTTCCAATTCTATGAAATCTTCTTCTACAATTGACTGTAATTCATTGGTGGTTAGCCGAGATCCCACCTGCATAGCAGCCATTGTACAGAAAAACTAGTTCAGTTTGAAGAAAGAATGCATCATCTTATAAAAGCTCAACAACTACTTCATGATCCTGAATATGAATTTTCATTAAAAAAAACAGCTTGAAACACTCGTGTTATGAAAAAAAAAAGTTTTGCAGCTTTTTGTTATGGAAAGAACTGAGGGCTTATCTGTTAATGCATGCCAAAGATTCAAGTTTTTTTTTTGTTCAAAAAAGATTCAAGTTGTTTGATACGGAATTGAGATCTAGAATACATGCATGTATTGATAGAAATGTTGTAAAACCCATGTCTGGTTGCACAAATAAAAGTATCTACACAACAAATGGCAGCAACATAGATCCCATGAAGTAAAATATGGTCTAACAACAGTTACCAGATCATTGGGCAGGTCTGGAGGGATGCCTGAAGGTAACTCTAAACTGGCAACGGAAACAGGTCTAGTTGCCATTGAACAGGCTAGCTCTTTAGTAAATTCACCACCATTGATTTTGGTATCATGTATGCAAGTTCTGAGAGATCGATTGGGCCGAACACCAATGTGACGAAAAGCTGAAACACTTTCTTCTGCAGAACAACTAAAAAGATTCTCTGATACACTATTTCCCGTACGAGGTTTGACAACTACTCGGCATAGCACGAAAGAAGCCTGCAGAAGGTTGAGACATCAATTTCATGGAAGTAAGAGTCTCATACCCTCCCCTACATTGAAACTAATATAAACATATATTCACATCTTTGGCATAGCATATCTCACAAACAAAATATCATACTTTGAATGAGTATGCACACACTAAGACTTTACAACAATATTTAGGCAGATATTTACATACAGATAGACTTTTATCCAATAGCGAAACGTAGAAACAATAACCGGATAACTCCCATTTGTCTAATTGCATCTATTTGCCTATCCAACTGAATGGAAAACCAAGGTTATGTTCACTAAAATGATGAACCATCTAAATCATTTTAGAAGAACAACAATGCATCATTTCAGAAAACCATGAACATCAACAAACAAGACAGGACCAAAATTAACTCACTCAAATTTGGGAAAACTTGGAGTTATTTTTTAAAATCATTAAAAATCATTAAAGAGAGAATCATTAAAAAAATAAAGCAAAACAGGGTGGGTTTTTGTTGGAGATGATGACACAATTAAATCTGCAATAGATACAAAATCTGTCGGTTTCAATTAATCACTACCTACCAAACATCAATAACAACAAGCAATTTCCCTAAACATTGCCCCATAAAACCTCTTAAAAATGAAAGGGGAAAAGCAAAACAAAGTAAAGGAACTGTTGTTTTTCACCTTGGCATCATGAAGCAGGGCATATTCATGCATAATCCAGGGAGTCCTAACTGCTGCCTTAACCGAAGTAACCGCATAATATACAAATTTAGCTTTAGTCCCCAACACTACATTCCCACCATCAAACACATCCTTATCTTTCCCTATTCTCCTCCAAAACCCTCCCTTTGCTCTTCTCCTCCTTTTCCCCCTCCCTTTACTCTTCGTATAGCAAAACCAGTGCCTTTTCCTCTCCCGATAGCCGTATACAAAGCAAGCGCCATCAGGCAAATCAAACGGCTCGTAATCGTACAAATCGAGCTCGCTTATCAAATCGTAGCCGTAAATATCAGCGGGATCGGCGGCGAAGGAGCTGTTATTTTTCCCGGTGAGATAAAAATCAAAAAGTACCTTTTCGGAAGGGTAAAATCGACAACCCGGTGGAAGATGATGTATCGACCTAGTCCTCGATGAATCCCCTCCTTTTCCTCTCTTATCTATCAATGGAAGAATCGAATCTTGATTGTTGCACATTTTGGGTGTTGTTTTTTAGTCGAATCAGAGAAAAAAAATTGTTCTTTTTCCAGGAATCGAAAAGGAGGGGTTCTTCTGAATCGATTTGGGGTTTTAGGGGTTTTTGTAGGAATTTAAAAAAAATCGAAAGCGTGCAGCTTAAGCTTTCCTTACAAGTGAAAGTTTTAGTATCCAATTCATGTGTACGTCCTCCTTATCTATATGTTTTTAATATTCCTTTCGAATGATTTCACGTTTGTCGGTTGGTGAGGTTGTATACAATGGGGGAGTTTCTTGGTGACGTGGAGGAATTTCATTGGCTGTCGTTATGAAATTGGTGACGGCGGGAATGTAGGGCGTGACTTCGATTTGGTCAAAAGATAGAACGTACGAGAATAATTAGCGTGACATGTTGTTATTTGAAAGCTCAATGATATGAAGCCTGTCAGCCGTTAGATCCAATAATTTGCTTCGCTGGCAGTTTGAGAAGATTGCGGATGTGTCAGGTAGTGCGAGGAAATGGTAACACGTGGAAATATTTTAACAAAAGCTCCTGGACTTTTTTCCATATTTGGAGGAGAGTACCAAATAGTTTCACGGCTATATTGTACTCGCTACAGAAGACCGATAGATTCAGCAGGTGGACACGTGGCTTGAGGATAAAGCGATTAGGAAAGTGTTACCAACCACATACGAGAAAATACAAAGGAAACATCCGGGAACAAATGTGTCAACTGTCCGAAATCCGGAAGACGTCTTAATATCATTTATGATTTTTATGCGTAATATTTTATAGCGTAAATTATATTATTAGTCACCGAGCTATTATCATTTTTTATTTTGATCACTAAATTATTTTTTTGATAAAATTGTTATTAATGTTACTTTTATTATTATTGTTTTGGTCATCAACTGTTAATATCGACCATTAACTTAACGAAGATAATGATGTGGCATGGTACAATAATAATTTTAGTCTCCACAATATATACAATCTATTATTTGGTCATAATTTAAAATAATTTAATAAATCTCCAATATGTAAAATTTTCATCAATTAGTCCTCTAACTCTTGTTTTGAAACCCCCAAATACCCATGAAATCCTAAAAAGAACCCACTGCAACATTGTTGTCGAAGTTCTCTGGCAACCTCTCATCGTTTTCGTTTTATAACCTCTTCCAACGCACCTCAGTACTCATCATATGTCGCATTGTTGCGTACTGAACACTTGGTTCTCTGCGAGCACTTGTGACATTTATCTCGTTTGAGCCAAGATGTTCCGCTGACGTGTTGTCCAACTTTCTCTCTATGTTATTCTTAGCTAGGAAACAAAGGATGAGACGACATCGGAGTCGTATAGTCCTCAACCAACAAAATGGTTCGCAATGGATGATATTTGGGGTTGACTTATTGGATAAGAGGGCAATCGACGATAGGCTTTTGGAAGAAGAAAGTGGGTACAAGCAGACAGGGTTTCGAAAAGGGCAAATTTTCAATACAAATCCATACAAAATTTCGGTTTTCACTGAATTTACCATCAAACTTACCATCTATTCAAGTTTAATCCATGGTCTTAGAAGAATTAAAACTCTTGATTCGAATTGAATTCACTTAACTTTTGACACGTTTCATCATCTTGTTGGAGGGTTAAATGTATTAAATTATTTCAAACTAAAGTAGGGGCCAAATTGATAGGATTTTAAATATTAAGGATTTATTTAATTATTTCGTACTATGACCAAAATGATAGAACGCATAATTTTTGAGACTAAAATTGTTATAGTACCATGTAATGTCACTATCTTCGTTAAGTCAACAATCAAACTTAACGGCATGTGACAAAATAGGAAAAATGTAACGTTAGTGATGATTTTGTTGAAAAAATAGTTCAATGATCAAAATAAAAAATATATATTAGTGACTAGTTGTGTAATTTATCCTATTTGTATAGGGGTAAATGCACCGTTGGCCCCTTTTATTACTAACTGTTTGATTTTGAACTCACAATTTTCGAGTTGTTAAGAAATGGAAAATTAACCGACTCCATAAAATTAATTGAAAATTTGTAACTCAAAATGAACTTTACTTTTAGGTGTGGGTTTGATTCCTATGGCTTGCATTTGCTTCCTATTGCATTTTCTTCATTTGATTATGTTGGATAAATTTATTTCAACCATTTATCAAAAAAAAAAAAATAGGAAGTAACAATTATTTTTTCATAAAATTAAATTTAAAACGGGACAAAATATATATTTTGAAATAAAAGCTGTTTGTTTTATTAAGGCGTAAAATCAAATAATGTTTATAGTGTTCAACTAAATAGTCATTTTTGTTCTTATTTTTTTTAAAATAATGTAACCTTAACATTTTATTTTGGATCAAAATGACCTATATGCGGATGAAAACTGATAGTCAACTAATAGAAAATAACTTAAAATGACGTGACAAACATATCTGATAGTGCACATGACATAGCCATATAGACAAAGGTGTTAATTGGAAAAATAAATTAATCAAAAAATAACTTTATAAAATAACAGAATTATTTTTCTAACGTGTCATTTTGTCATGTCATAGCTATTTTGTCCTAAAATAAACGTCGAAGACTAAATTGTTTCAAAAAAATATAAGCCACTATTCAGTCAAACGTTAGTGATATTTTTTGACATTATACATTTTATTTAAAGGAATAAATATTTAAAATTACAACTAGTGTCTGCAACCTTATAGGTAAACTAAACACATAATTATGAAATTTTTTTATAGCAGTAGAAACAAAAGAATAATCACTTGAAGATCATAGGAGAGTATGCAAAGAAAAGATTGAAATTCAATTAGAAAACTCTAACAAGTAATAAATACAAACAATCATCATAAATGTATGATAAAAGATAAAAATCAACACAAACATAAAAATAAAAATAAAAATAATATAGGTTTGTGATTTGAATAAAGTCACAATTAAATAACATTAAGATCTTACTGTATTAATTTTAAAAACTCAATTTGATATCAAAAGCATTTTTAAAATAAAAAACAATTGAAAACAGATTATTTTTCAAAAAGTGATTTTTAACTTGATTTAAAAATTAATTTTTAGAATCAAAATAAGTAAAAATAATTATTTATCCTCGTTATATTAAATAATATTTAGAATAACTATTTTTATTTATTTAAAAACACTTTTTGACAACATACTATTTACTAGCGTTGTAAATGAGATGAGACAGATCGCGAGTTACTCGAGCTCGACTCGGTCAAAATTCGATCGAAGCTCGACTCGACTGGACTCAACTCGAGCTTAAACCCGGCTCAAATTCTTGACGAGCCGAGCTACTGGATACCCAACTCGAAAAGCTCACGAGCTACTTGAAAATATAATATACTAATTTTTTATATTATTTAAAATCTAAATTCTTAAACTTAAAACCTTAAATATAAACCTTAAACATAAGTACTAAACCCTAAAATCTAATTATTAAACCAAACAACCTAAAACTCTAAACCCTAAACTAACACTCTAAACCCTAAAATTTTGAAGTTTGAGTTTACAAAACTTATGTATCAAAGTTTTTACTTCATAAGACTTTAAATGAGACGTGATAGATGAAGAGTTACTTGAGTCCAATGCGATCAAAGATCGTTCAACATTTGACTCGATTGGGCTCGCATCAAGCTCAAACTCAACTTGAGTTCTAAATGAGCCGAGTTGAGCTCAGATTTCTCAGGCTCGTTAGAAATTACTCAAGCTCGAACTCGACTCAAAATCTTAACGAGCCGAGCCGAACTTAAGCACTACTCGAACTCGACTCTACTCGTCTACACCGCTAATACATACATTTTAAACCAAACAATTCAAAAACAATTTTTTCACCCACTTTTCAAAATCAATATCAAACTCACCCTAAATTTCATTATTAGAAGGTCCAGCATCCCATGTTAAAATTCAATAAATCTCAATCAAACTCGATTCAAACGGAACCAACCTACCTTTGGAGACAAACTTGAGGGCCTCACAACATTGAGCTAAGAAACATAATTTACCCGTAACAAGCCACGAAAAAAAAAACATACAAAAACAAAACATGCATAATCCACCTTGTCCAAACTCGGATTGATTGAAGCCGAGTTTACCAAGATAGGTCAAAAATTAAGAACCACAAGATTAGTCTAAAAATAAATTTTAATGACATCAAACAAACTTAAAGTTAAATCCATAAAAAGGCAGTAAATAAAAAAACTTAAAGCCAAACCAAAACAAACCATGTCTAGCAAGTATCAGAAACGCTACTAACTGACAAAAAACAAAGGATAGATAAAAGTTCCAAACTAAGATAGCCCAGTTTTCATAAGGGTCTCTGCCGAGAAACTAGACCCAAATTCCAGACGCTCAAGAAACGAGGTTATCGTTCAGGGATAGTGAAGCCAGTTGGTCGGCTGGATGGTTGGCCTGCTGCTGGGCAGCAACACTCCTCAACACCTCCATGGCTTCAGCTACTTTTGCCTTTAAAGCTTCCGGTGATTCAAGCAGATGCAAAACCTCAGTTTGGTCCATCTCCAGAAGCATGCCTGTAACCTTGGCCGCTGCATCACGCTCAAGCCGTTCAACAAGAGGGTACAAGCTTTCACCAAGCATCTGCTCACCAGTCACAGATTCAAAACAGACAGATCTTCAAGCTAAATAAATAAACCCAAGTAAATCCCAACTGTCAAAGAAAACAACAAAAGGGCTCACCGTCCTTTGCTGCTCGGGTGTCGCATTTGCAAGAGCCGTAGCCAAAGCTGGAATTGGCATAGGCTGCCCGATGCCAGCATCTCGCAAGGGCATGCCACCCATGTCATATGGAACAGAAAGCATGCCTCCACCAACATTAGACAGCGGAACTTCAGGCATGTTACGACCAGGGGGGTAACGATAGGCACGTCCCCTGGGCATCATCTGGAACATTTTGGAAGAATTACAACAAAAGAGCCAAGGCATAAGCATAAGATACATGTTAGTACACATGCATACAGCTAACCTGTTGCTGCATCAATGGCATTGGTTGCTGATTCTGTTGGACAGCACCAGCTCCTCGTCGTCCCCCTGGGCGCTGGCCCTGCTGACCCTGCTGTACCATGGGAACAAAGAAGTTTGGTACAGGGGGGCCACCAGGCCTCATTCCAGGAAGCAGTTGTTGCTGATAACCAAAACTAGCCTAGAATAGGTAACATAAGAAACAAGCTATTTCACGCTCAGATCTCCCCTATCAAACTGTGTTACATAATTGAAACCCAATAAAGGGAGCAAATAATACTAAAAAATCATCCAAACATCTAAAAGAATAAGCATGGCAAGTAAAAGAATTGGCAAGGACTAAAGATATTACTTGTGGAGGAAGCATGGCAGGAGGTGCTTGGCCATATAAAAATTGTTGGCCAAGACCTGGAGCACCAGGAGGGTACATAGGCATACGAGGAGCAACTGAAGGGATAAGCGGTCTCATTTGAGAAAACTGAGCCTGAATGATAGCCATATGTGAGAAAATACCATTCAAAATTCAAATTGATTCATAGAACTATTAGAAACAATGCTCAAAGGTTGAGAACATGAATTTGACAAGAATCTCGTATCAAGATACATGTCCCTTGACTAAAGAAAAAAATGCCAAAATAAAAGTATGCACAAATAACACAAAAAAATTGGACAGTCAACAAAATTATCCTTGGTCATATTACCTGTAGCCTTGCTCTTCTCTCCTCTTTCCTTTGTGCCACTGCAACATAAAGCGGTTTGCTAACAACCATTTTACCATTCATCTCAGCAAGCTGTAGATGGATAGCAACATGTTTTAGATTATGATCTCATATTGAGATGACCACCAAAATAAAAATAAAAAACAATTCAAACTTACAGCACGAGAGGCTTCTTCGGGAGTTGAAAATGCAACAAACCCAGAGCCCTTACTAATTCCACTAGGGTCACGCATAACCTGTAAAATTTTGTGGGACAAAAGGGCAATAAAATATATCAAGAGAAACAAGATTACAATAGTTAGCATCAACAATAAAACAATCTAGAAGCATTTCACCAAACCTTGCATGAAGTAATGGTTCCAAACTCGGAAAAAAGTTCCTTCAACATTTCATCACCAATACTATCATCTAAGTTTTTAATGTACAAATTTGCACCCTGAGATTTATCTGCAGCTTCCTTCATAGTTTGCTCAAATTGAACTTTTAGCTCATGCTCTCTTTCAGATTTTTTCTGAGCTTTTCCAACATACCACTCTTTGTCTTCAAATTTCTTTCCATTAAGAGCTTCAACAGCTTTAGCAGCAGCATCAGCATTTTCGAAGTTGACAAATCCAAAACACTTCGATTTCCCATCTGCATCCCTCATAACTACAGCACTAGTAATTTCACCATACTCGCCAAAAACTTTTTTCAGGTCTTCATCTGTTGTAGACTTAGAAAGATTCTTCACATAAACGTTATTGAATTTGGCCTTATTCAATGCAGTCTCTCTTTCCTGCTTTCTAAGGAAACGTCCAACATAGACCTGCTTGTCATTAATCAACATGCCATTTAATTTGTCGATCGCATTTTGAGCAGAATCTTCATTGTCAAATTGTACAAAACCATAGCCTTTAGACTGGCCAAAATTATCAGTAGATATCTTGCACGAAAGAATGTTGCCAAATGAAGAAAATGTATCATGTAATGCTTTGTGATCAATAGACTTGTCCAGATTCTGCAATCAAACCAAGAAACAAGGTATAGGTGAATATAAAAAGCAAGTCATAACATTTTTCTACAGATAAATTATGCATGTTGTACATAACTGCAGCAAATTGGCCGCGGGAAGTCAAAGAAATGATCAGTTGCAAATATATTTGCACAAAAATTTAGCACGCAGGGTAAGAGTATAAACATGCAGGAGCAACACCTCTAAAAGGCCTAGGAACATACAACCAAAATTACCATTCTTCTGATTTAAGAAGAGAAATATTAGTAAGAATGAAATAGCAATCCAACTGGAAGAAAGGGAAAAAGGGGGGGAAATACTGAAAACACATTAATACCTTGATAAATATGTTTGCGGTACCAGTCTTACGGAGACTAGGATCACGCTGAGAATACATGACACGGATAGGCTTATTATTCAGAGGAGTAAAATTCAGTAGATCCATTGCCCTAGCCGCTGCAGGCAAGAATAACAAAAAGGCACCATCAATTAACTTTAAGAATTCAAAAGAAAGAACTGGTTCTCCCATATGATAATTATCTAAAACATGAAATTCCAAAATAAAATAAATAAAATCACGAAGCTTCATTTATTTTTTGAAGTGATAAAAAATAAATCGCCAGAATGATACTTTCTTATATCTACAATTGTGTGCAATTTGCACAATTCCATACAATCTAAAGTCGGTACTTCTCCTTCAATTATAATCACACTTACCGACGACCAATCAATTACAATTGGAAATCAGCAAATTGAATTGATACAATAATACACACCTAATGTTCACAATTAAATTAATTTGCTGACGTAATCATCAGTCGAAATATGTTATAAATGCAGGACTTTCGTAAATCCAATAATGTATTATGAGAAAAGCTTTGTAAAATTAATTAATAAATAAATAAGCCTTAACTAATGCCTAGAGAGCGGATCCATTCAATAGAATCTAACAAATCCTGAAACATTGAAGTTATCGAATAATCAAACATTCATAAATTTTGTCAAAATTCAATAATCAATATTCATATTATAGAAGAATTCGCAATGAAACTAATTACTCCAAACAGCCATAGATCATTAAATCACTTAAAAAAGGATAAATCTTTTAAAGTAAAGTAGGAGTCTAACCGTCACGAAGGTTGTTATAATTTACATAGCCATAGCCAAGAGAGCGGCCGGTGGCCAAGTCCCGGCAAACCCTCACTGAGGCCACCGGAGCCACCTGGCTAAACAGTTGGTAAAGCTGCTCATCGGTAACAGTAACATCAAGATCCCCGACATAGAGAGACGTGAGCATGAATTGCGCTCCTCCGGCTCCCGGAGCGACGCCGTTTGGACCGGAAACCGGGGCCTGCTGCTGAACCTGACTCTGCGCCATCCTCAAAAAACCTAACCCTAACTCTCCTAGATCCTTCTCCTTTTTTTGGAAATTTTTTTCCTTTTTTGTTTCCCTCTCCTATTGCCTATTAAATCGAAACTATAGAGAAACAAACAGATAAAAATATGCGGGATATTTTTGGTATTAAAGAGGAAAGGGAGGGATAAAATAGGGATAGAATCGTCGGAAATCCGGAGGAAAACCGGACGGAAGATAACGCCGACGGAGAATTTAAGAGATTTTTTGGGGAAAATAAGAATAATTTTAAATTAATAAGAACTAAGAAGGGGTGGGGGGAAGAAGGGAGGGCAGAGAAACTGCACCGCACCGGCGAAGGAGGAACTGTGTCGTTTTTATAGGTAAGACAGTTTCAAAAAGGTTAATCTCCGCCGTCGGATCTTTTTTATGGAAACGAGATCTTAACCGTCTGACAAAATCATGTGCTTGCGTGGCAATGTGCCAGTCAAATTACACGTGGCAGTGTCAGCCGTCAACGGTTACAGGAAGTTTCTTACCCTTTTTTGGATTCTTTTCCCTTTTTCTGCTTTATTACGTCATCGTCCTTGTCTCCAACTCAGACGACAGTTCGATACTTTTAAAGTTGTTTTTGGTTTAATACTTCATTTAGTCCCTATATTTGGTAATGTTTTTCAATTTGATACCTTTATTTTGATTTTTTTGTACCTAAACTAGATCATATTTGCCAAATTAGTACTTATATCACGTGACATTTCAAGAATCAAAGGTTAGCATAACATCAAGTGTCACGTATTGTAATTTGATTTGTTGTTGAAATACTATATTAATGTTATATATTAATTTAAGAAATATGTCCAAATCCAAGTACTTAAATAGTATAAAAAATTCAATATCAAATTAAAAAAACGTTCAAACTCAAAGTTTATAATATTTTTCTATTATTTTATTTGAATATCACCTATTCATTATCATTGTAATATTTTTAAAATTCTACAAACGACTTTTTGAATGTGTAATTTTAAAAAAATTATGATCTGCAAATATATCAAAACAAACTCTGTTATTTTGCGCAATGCGTGTAGTATGAGTGTTTGACTAAGCCATAAATAATGTTTTGCTGTAACTCAACAATAATTTATAATAAAATATCTGTAATTTTCCCTAATAGGAAAATATCCGTATTTTTCCACTAGGTAAATCTCAACGAAATTCTACTACCAAAAAAATCTCAACAAAATTCTAAAAAAAGATTGGATTTTTTTTCATTTCTTTTAAATATATTTAAATTAAATTTTATGATTCGAATGTTGCCGCTGAAAAAAATTCAGTTTAACTCAATTCTAAACTTTATCAAAAATAATGTTAGAAAATTTCAAACAAACAAAATAAATACAAGTTTATATTTTTAAACATTTTTTTTCCGATAAAAAGAGTATTTTTTCACTAATAATTTTTTTGAGCAAGCATTGATGGCCGGTTAGTCAGAGCTGCTCACCTGCTCTTTTCTTTTCCCTTAGGTTATGAGTTCAAGACCCAACAATAGCATCTCTTCCTCTAGAGTTCCCTCTAAATAAAAGTAAAAGTAATATTTATGAAGAACTAAGTGTTTTTATATAATAATTAAAAAAATATTTTAGACAAATTTAAAAAGAATTTAAAACATGTCTTTAAGTCTAAACAACTTGAAAATAAAAAAATGCTTTAAAGTAGTCAAACTTGGCTTTTCAGCACTACCGTACCGATACAGTATATCCCGTAGCGATACCTTTTTTACTCAAGATTTGATTCTGCCAAAACTCGTACCGATACAGGCTTGCTCGTATCGATACAAAGAGGGGTCGTACCGATACGCCTTTAAGCGTACCGATCCTTGCTTTAACAACCCCAACGACTATTTCCCAACGGTATTTTAAAGTGCAGACTGTACCGATTCGCATAGGCTGACAAGAGCCTAACGGCTAGTTCTGAAGAAGGGCGTACCGATACAGGTACCTGTGTACCGATACGGTAGGCACCAGAATTGCAATTAATGTGAGAAATAAAGACCCCAACGGCTCCAAAACATCCCAACGGCTAGTAACGGCCACAAACTCAATTGAGACTATAAATTGAAGGTTGTAACACTTGAAGATGGTTAGAGATAACATCCAAGCAATATGGTCAAGAGAATTAAAGTCTAAATCATTATTTTACTATTCTCTTGTACATAGTCTTTAGAAATAAAGCTTAATTGTAAATTCTTTGTACTCTTGTGAGCTTAAAGTTGTGTAAACACCCACCTTATGAGATATTAAGTTTACCAAACAAATTTCTTGTAAATGGAGAGGTTCTAGTTTAGCCTTAAGAGAAAAACTAGAGTTCTTTCTATCTTAGCCAAGTCCAAAAGATATGATTGTAACAGTTTCCTCCTAAACCAGAAAAAGGGGACGAATTCATTGTTGAGTGGATTGAGAAATCCTTAGTGGTGTGCTAAGGTAGTGGATGTTGGTGCTTAGCTAATAGCCCGAACCACTCTAAAATCATTGTGTAACTTGTCTACCTTTATTTCGTTTTTAGCCAATTCAACCACCAAACATTTACAACCCTCATTGACAGTTTCAGTGATCGATTCGAGCGTATAACAAGCCTAACAATTTATTAAAAAAAACTTTTCGACAAAAAAGTGTCAATTCTTGCTTTAAAGTAATAAACGATATGCATGTCCAACTAATTTGATAATCCTTCGTTTATTGATAAGATGATTTTAAAAAATATTGATTAGATAAACACTTTAATATGTAAAATTTTTGATATATTATAAAATAAAATATAAAAGAATTCAATTCAAAGGAAAAACAGATATCACTTTATATGCAATGTGTGTATATATATTATAGAATAAAATATAAAAAGAACCCAGTGAAGTTAACAAAAATAGGGTACATTAACTTTTTAAAATGCCAATTTAATAGTTTGTTTTGGTCAAAAGTTAAATCTCAGCTATAATTAACGAGATTTGTTCATCATAAATCTCTTGATTAAAAGTACAAAGTAAACTTCGCTCAAGATCTCTTGAGAGCCGACACTCACCAAAATTACTTTAGTGAAATCTACCATGGCGGACGATAACTATAATAATATAGATGTGGGGTTCTCTCTTTTTCTTCTTTTATATGTTTTTATCGATTTTGACATTGAATTTCCTAATTTCTATTGAAGTTGAGATAAACAAAGTAAACTTAAGTCTGTGTTGCTCAAATCGTTATTACAAATATGAGGATGAACCAAGCGAGGATCCATTTAAAAACAATTTTTTTGTATTGTTTGCAGAAAAGAAATAATGGAAGAAGAAGGATCATACTTAGTTTGATTAGGTTAAATAAAATAGTTTGTGTTAATTTAAATACTCAGGGTGTTCGTTTGGTGGTTAGGTAATAAGCCTTTCACTCACCAGACTTGGGTTCAAACCTTATCCTTTTTATTTCATAATTTTAATTAATGATTCACTCTAAATCAATCAAATGATGTCACGCGACTAAAATTTAATATGAAAATAAATATAAAACATTTTATATTTTTGCAAAAAAATAATAATGTCACGTTAGCAAAGTGTCACATCAGCATCTAAATACATGTGGTATTGCCACGTTAGCAAGTCTTGATATGTAGACATGTCACGTCATTAAAGGGTGTTGACCGTTTGTTGACTAATGGTTTCCATCCAACGAGGTAAATTTTGAATTAAAATGAAACATTAGAGTCTGTTTGCACCAAAGAAAAAAGAATAGGTACTAAAGTGACCAAAAGGTCAAACGTTTGGGGTTATTTTTTATTTTATGCCTTAAAAATATATATGAACATATATTACATTGTAATCGCCTTAAAACTATTTAAAAATAATAAAATAAATAAAAAGCAAAATCAAACTCAAATATTAATTAAAATATTAAATAATGTTAGAATTTCTATTATGAATATATTCTTGTAACATTTTATAATTAATGTTAAGTTAATATATTTTATTTATATTCTTTTACACTTCATTTGATCTTTTAGTTTTGTAACGTAAGATCAATATATTTTGATTGATGAAATATATGGTTGTGTAAAAAATTTGATAAACTTAGTCACCACTGATTCTCCTGGTTAATTTTGTTTTATTAGTTTAGTTGACGATTTTTCTCGTTTGTTTTGTAAAATAAACTTAGTGTACTTTTTTTTCTCCATTAATAATAAAAAATGATAAACTGAAACTAGACCTAGAATTCAAAAAATTATCTAACAATTTGGTTATCCAAACTTCCAATCGAATTCGACCTTAAACTTGACTATATGGAATTCAAATCAAAACATATAAGGGAAAGTTGTACTATTAGTCCTCCAATCTATCACCTAGTGACGTCTGATAAGGGAGAACAGTATGAACGACCGCTTAGAGTCTTTATCTTCTATTTTTATAATTTTACAAATTTTTTAAGTGACATTTTAGTAAATTAGTATATGCTTCTTATTTTTTTAATTGTATTTATGATGTTTTCTTAACAAAACGATGAAAATAATGTGTTTGATAAATTTTAACCATGTTTCTATAGTTTATTTATAAAACATAAAATTAATTGTTTAAATATAAAGAGCCTATTTTTAAATTTTCACTCATAACCTCGAAAATATATAAAACGATCATGCTAACATCTTTAGCAAGAAAACTTCTAAAACTCACTTAAAAGATCACATCTAAACTCGACTCAACGTTCATTTATTGACTCTGACTTCTAAGTGTTAGAATAAAAATTACCTCATCACCACCTAATAGAGCATATTACCCTTTTAACAAGCACCAACTAAATAACTAGTAACGCATCAATTAACTAACTAAACTCACACATGATTTATACAAAATGAAACTCGAACCTAGAACTTCAAGAATTTAGAATCTCAATATTTACCAAATTTATCATACCTCTTTGATTGATTTGAAAACGCTCTTAACGAACATGGACTTCTTTTGTAATATCTATACTTATAACAAAATCTTTGCTTGAGTTAGCGTCATAATTATTGGGATACTAACTTAGAAAAAAATTAAAATATCCATTTAATGTGTGACACACATGACTAACGTAACACACCGCGGCAGAACATTAAATTTTTAATGATTTTTTTAATTATTATTAAAAAATTCAAGAATCGAAAATATATTTAATATTTTTTAAAATAGAATTAAAATTTTAATGGGTAAACTACATAAATAGCCCCCTAACTTAAAAAGAGTGACAAATTGGGCTAGTGTTGTTAAACATTTAACTGTTGATGACATGACAATTAACAAAATTTGACACAATAACACATTCGGTCCTCTATATTTTGGTACTTTTGTTTTATTTATTTATTTATTTATTGTTAATTTAGTTAACATTTCTAAACACATAAACGAACATGTTCGCGGACGAATAGACAAACACGTTTGTAAACACTGAAATGAACACGTTCATGAACACATTTGTGAACACTTAATCGAAGACGTTTGTAAACAGTTGAGCGAACACTTAACCTGGAGTTCTCCTGTGGGGCTAAGAATTGCGGGTCAATGTGGATTTTCATGGTGGGCTCTGGACATTTGGTTTTTAAATTGGCTGGTTATCACTTCGATGAATATGCTTCCATGGCATTTTGCTGAAGTCTACAGTTGTTTTTTATTTGTTTCGTTTGCTACTTTGCCTTAAGTGATTACACTGGCGAAGAGAATGACGTTCGTTTTGTGTATCCATTTCTGCGATGATGTTAGGATTACATTTAAAAATAGGGTAAACTACATAAATGGTCCCCCGGCTATGCTCCAATTATCTTTTGCGTCCTCTGACTATCAAAAGTTACAAACTGGTCCCTCGACTTAAAATAAGTAACAAAATGGTCCAGCGCCGTTAAAAATTTAACGACTGATGACGTGGCAGTTAACGAAAATTTGTAAAATTACATAATTAATCCCTATTGTTTACATATTATATCAATTTGTAACATTAGGTTTGTAGCCAAACCAGCCTCCTTGTTCCACGCCTACACCACCGTCACTAGCAGCGCCCCCACAAAATTACAAATGATGGAAATTGCTTCTCAAATAAAAGTTAAGCATACTTACGATTCAATACATACAAATGGTAATGCTAAGCACTGCAGAGGAAGGCACTTCAACTTTAGCTTCAATTACCATAAGAAAAAGGTAAAATTCTATTCCCACCAACTACCTTCCACTTTGTTACAACAAACGATTTTAAGCAAAAATTACAGGCATTTATGCCCCTCAAAACCTTGGGTAATTCTCAGAAATTAATGATAGCTTTTGCAGGAAAGCAAATCTTGGGCAAAAATTACAGGCACTTATGCCCATTGATGGAACGCCTCTATCAGTACAATTATCTTCTACATCCATTTAATCAGTTTCCATCGATTTCAGAACTGGAACTTCTAGCTCGAAATCTATGTTTTCCACTGAAGGAATTTGAGAAGGAACCCATGGAACCACAACTAAACATCCTTCGTTTCCCTTCTTGCTCTCTTCAGTTTCGGCTGATTTCGTGTCGTTTGCGGGTAGAAATAGCAAAGAAAAACTGGAAACGGAGTGATGAGGAAACGTACTTTTGAAGCCGGAAATGAGTTCAGAACGGAGTTTGATTAGGATAAAGAAGAAGAGGGTTTGGGTTAAAGAGAATGGTGGCTCTTTCGTGATTCTCCGGAAAGAGTCTACATCAATTATCAAGGGCAAATCAGCATCGAGATGGTGAATCTTGGTGGCCGGCGACGAGAGCGAGAAATCGTAGAAATCATCGTTAATTTGGTCGATTCCTTTTTGCTTCAGTTTCCCAATCAAACATGTTTCTTTGGGTTCAACTTCGCAATGATTTAGAGATGGTCGATTGTTGTTGTCGTGGAGAAATTTGTTCGTAAACCATTTAGTAGGGCGTCGCTAGTGACGGTGGTGGTGGAGGCGTGGAACGAAGGCTGGTTTGGTAATTGTGTAATTTTACATGGGTTAATTTGATAGATTATTAAAATTACATGGGTTAATTTTTTAGAATTAGAGTCAAATTAAAATAAGTGTAGAATTTGAGGGCTAATTATGTAATTATATCAATTTATATTAACTGCCACGTCATCAATCGTTAAATTTTTAACGGCGCTGGACCAATTTGTTACTTATTTTAAGTTGGGGGACCAGTTTGTAACTTTTGATAGTCAGAGGACGCAAAAGATAATTAGAACATAGTCGGGGACCATTTATGTAGTTTACCCTTAAAAATAATTATTAAAAGTATGACCAAATTGATAGAATGTTTAAATAAAAAGAAAATGTATTGAAATTTTTTAAAATTTGAATTAAATTGATTGAATGCGTAAATATAAAAGATTAAATGTATTATTATGCTATTTTTGTTAATTGCCACATCATCATCGTTAAAATTTTAACAACATTGAATTAATTTGTCACTTTTTTTAAGTCAAAGGACTATTTATGTAGTTTACCCATTAAAATTTTAATAATTTTAATTACACGTTCAATACTTGAGATTTTTAATAATAATCAAGGAGTCCATGAAAAGTTAATGGTGTGCAGCGGTGTATTATGTTAGTAGTGTTTAGTAGTGTGCGTCTCCCGTTCTAGAATTTTTTTTATCTAATATTATTATGATACATTGATACTTCCTTTTCTCCTATAATTTTTAAATAGAATAAATAAAAACCATATATCTAAATTGGATTAAATTTTAAAAATGTATTTTTATCATAAAATGTTTTTTTTTGTTTAAAGGGAATTAGAAGTCTCAAATTTTTAGAGAAAATTAATTAAGCTATGTTAGTACCTATAAACAAGCAATGTCACATGTCAAAACCAAAATAGGCAAGATTGTGAATGATGTATCACAAGAGATATCTGGCGACGAGCACAAGAACGCAGGCGAACCTTTGCACACAGAAATACTTACAATCCGTACACGATACTCTTCGCAATTTATGACGTCCCACACGTGGTCATTATGGATAACGAGAGAAACCTAGGACGTGATGTTTTAGCCAGTCTAATCAACGTGCCACGACAATCCAATCACGACACATGTTATGGTAGTATAAAACAAGGCATGCAACAACAAAAATCAGGTCGCCCCTTAATAGGCACGACCATCACTCCTAAAAAGAGAAGAATACACGAGCTTCTATCCAGGGAGGCCATCCGACCTGAGGTAATTGTCCCAGTCTGTGAGTTAGTACACGGTAAATAGTATTTTATTATGTAAATAATATTCTAATTTGTTAAGAACTCTATCCTAGAGATAAGAGACTAATCTTAAAGTAATTTATTGCTAGTTAAACTCCTATTATGTTGTACTGAGTCTATAAAACTGACTCTTCCTTTGTACCGAGTTAAAAATATAATATATTATAAAGAAAAACTCTTTTTCTCTTCTCTGTAGATCTTTATTTTTTATTTCTACATGGTATCAGACTAGGTATTGATTCATAAATCTCTCGATGACTTTTTCTTTCGCATTCTCTGGTGCTAATTCATTGACAGACTCATTTTCAATTGTTGCTGATTTTTCAAAACTCTCTAATAAAGTAATCATTTGCCATAGGTTTGAAAGTCATACATTCTCGACAAATGCTCCCTCTAACTTTTTAACTACACAAAAAAATCATGCATGGATTATTGACTCCGGAGCCTCTAAACATATAATTGGTAATAGGGTTTGTTTGCTACATTTGAACCTTTTTGTTCTCATCAGTCTATTAAAATTGCAGATGGGTCCTTATGTCCAATACAAGAAAATGGTTCAGTTATTCTCACTGAAAATATAATGTTTACTAGTGTGTTGTTTGTACCAGATTTGAAATGCAACATACTATCTATCAGTAAGTTATCTAAAAGTTTACAGTGTTCTTTGGTGTTTACTTGTGATAATTGTATCTTATAGGCAGTGGACTCGAAGAAGATATTTGACAATGTTAGATTGAACAATGGGCTCTATACCTTTTTTGACAAGCAACTCCTCCATTCTCATGCTTTTTCTGATTCCATATAATCCTCAAAACAGAATGATAAAATCATGTTATGACATTTTCGGTTAGGCCACCTGTTTTTTATCTTGTCAATTTTTTCCTTCACTTGTTTATCCATACAAAATTATAATTGTTCAAATGCCATGTTTGCCCTCTTGCTAAGCAATCTAAAGATTCTTATTTATCATCTTTTTCTAAAACATTTAAACCATTTTCTTTGATTCACAATGACATTTGAGATCCTTCTCAAGTGAAAAGTATTAATGGTTATAGGTGGTTCTTTCTTTCATAAATGACCATAGCAGGACAATATAGATTTACTTAATGCGAGAAAAATTTAAGGTTGAGTCTATTTTTATAAGGTTTTATACAATAATAAAAATCCAATTTGACAGTAGAATTCAGATATTACAGTCTAATAATAAAAGAGAGTATTTTACCACTTCTTTAGAAAAAAAATTTTTTACAAAGAAAGAAATAGTCCAGATTAACTATTGTGTGAATTTACCATAAAAAATGGGGTTGCTGAGCGCAAAAATAAAAATTTACTAGAGGTCACTCAATTATTATTATTGTCTAATAATGTTCTAAATTACTTGTGGGTCAAGCTTTATTGACTGCCACTTATCTTATAAATTAGATACCTAGTAAAGTACTTAAATTTCAAACACCACGGTCACTTTTATTGGAGAGCTATCCAAATTTTTAACCCATGTTTTCTATACTTTCTCTTTGAATATTTAATTTGTATTATCTTTGTGCATTCTATTGATCTTTTTCGGTCAAAATTAGATCCTAAGTCCTTGAAGTGTATTTTTATGGGTTACTCTTCACTTAAAAAAGACCACAAATATTACTATCTTTTTAAAAAATAGTTTTTTTATCTCTTTGGATGTAACCTTCTTTGAACAAGACTCTTATTTTTCAAAACCTACATTTTCGGGAGAGACTTTGAAAGAATTACAACCTCTTACCATTCCACAGGTATACTCACCTATAATTCCTTTTATACCTTCAGAATTTATTTGTACTCTTCCCAATAATATAACATCTTCCAAACAAATTTTACCTGCTGATCCCTTTATTCTAGAATCTATTTTTCAACCATCAGCCTCTCAAAATTTTTTATTTTAAAACTATTCAGATCTCAAGACATCTCAGTGTTTACACTAGAAGGAAGAAAGTCATTCCTGAGACCGTTTTTTAATCTAACACTTGCCGAGAGTTAAAAATGAGTCAAGTTGCTGTTGAGGATGTCGAAAGTAATGAAAACTCTTCGATTAATTTGAATGATTTTTCTATTGCTAAAAGAAACAGAGTACGGTAGTGCACTAAGTATCTCATTCAAAAATATGTTGTGTATGGTAACTTGATGTCATCTTTTAAGGCTTTTACAGCTTACCTTGATAAAGAAAAAATCCCTTCAAATATTGATGATGCACTAAAGGATCCGAGATAAAAATAAATTATTGATAAGAAAATTAATGATCTTGAAAAGAATGGCACTTGGACTATTGTAGACTTACCAAAAGAGAAGAAAGTTGTTGGCAGCAAGTGAGTTTTTACCATTAAATACAAGTCAGACGAGAGCATAAAAATATTTAAGGCCAGACTTGTGGCCTAAGATTTTTCACAAACTTATTACATATACTACAAGGAAACTTTTGCCCCTGTAGCAAAACTGAACACAAACATAGTGCTGCTGAGTGTTGTTATGAACAAAGATTGGGGTCTTCATCAGTTAGACATAAAAAATATATTTCTAAATGATAAGTTGGAAGAAGAAGTCTACATGAAGATGCCACCTAAAATAGAGCCTAAGCTAAATTGCCAAAAAAAATTCAGGCTTGAAATTTTTTTATGGCCTTAAGCAGTCACCACGAGCCTGGTTTGACATGTTCACTAAAGTTTTTGTGCATAATAAGTACAAACAGTGTTAAGCAGATCACATATTATTTGTAAAGGTAACTTCTAATGATAAAAAAGTCATCTTAATTATTTATGTTGATGACATTATAATAATAGAGGATGATGAAGATGAAATTAAAAATTTGAAGAGCATATTGAGCAGGGAATTCGAGACTAAAAACTTAGGACAACTAAGATATTTTCTTGGTATAGAAGTTGTCAAATCTAATAAGACCTAGTGATAAACCAACGAAAGTATATAGTAGATTTACTCCCTGGACTTGATATGTTGGGGGTGTAAACCAGTTGAACTCCAATGATAACTTACATGAAGTTAAGAGGAGAAGAATTGGGATCGAAGTTGATAAAAATTAATTTCAAAGCAAGATAAGAAAGCTCATCTATTTGTCCCTAACCGGATCGAATATCTTCTTTCCCATTTAGTCAACACATGTCTAATCCAAGAGAAATGCACTTAGAAGTTGCATATAAATTTTTTAGATATTTAAAAGATACATCAGACCATGATTTAATCTTCAAGAAAATTGAAGAAAAAACGGTTGTAAAGTGCTCATAAGTCATATATTTTATATGCATTCCATATCATATTATTGATGTTCTTAGGTACATTTCAGGCATATTTAGGTGCATGCATGCATTATTTACAATTTTTTTTACTTTACCATTTTTATATTGAATATATTTAATTTGGTGAGAAAATGTATTGTTTTAGTTTTAGGTACTAGAAGCTGGAAGAATGAGAGAGGAGCTGAGAAGTTGATGTTGAGGCAGCAGACCAAGGAGCTGTATTGAAGCAGTTCAACACAGAGATAGTCGCTACCGAGAACCTACCGCTGCCATACTTGCCACCCAAGGCAGCAAGCTGAGGAATTGAAAAATTGGAGTGTGATCTGTAGAGCAGAAAATTTTGATTCCAACGATGTTATCCACTCAATTTTTTTAATGCTTGGAGCAGCAGATAGAGCCACCAAAGGAGGAGATTAAGATGACTTAGGGAGCAAGGCAACGAGAAGGAGTCCGCATTCAACTCAAAGAAGTCGGAATTAAAGGTTACATTTAATGCAAAAATTGCTTTGAAGACTTCTACTCCAAGGAGGACTTGGCCTAGCTAATGCCTATATATACTCGACATATTTTGTAATTGTAGACATCTTAGATTTTCCTTTGGGCACAGTCTAGGTTTTCTTGCCGCCAAACATGTTCTAAATCCTCTCCTGGGTTTGGGTTATGTTGTAAAGTAGTTGTGAGAACGGTTGTTAGGTTAAAGTTTGTTTTTGCAATAAATTCAAGGTTTGCTTATTTCATGTTCTTCACTGTTTTCAATTGAGTTCGAAAGATCGATTGGAAGCAATCTATTTGTTTGGTATCGAGAGAGTCAAACTCACGAACGAAGTAAGCACGACCTCATCAATACTAGGTGTTGATCAATCTAGCCTAGACATAGGTTAGGGTTTAAGGCGGCTAAAAAGGAACGAACCAAGGTTGTTGTCTTTGTAAGATTCACGCCGTGACGGGTATCATTTGCAGTGGGCAACAACAACATTCTGACTTAGACATAAGCGAGATCACGTTCTGCCGAGCCTTGAAGGACTATCGAGTTTGCCACCGAGCCATCTGTCCGTTCCACTGCCGAGGCAGCGAAAGCGTCAAAGTAGCCAATCTGCCATATTTCGCCGAGGCAGCAAAGTCTGGCAACGCAAAGCAACTTAACATGTTCAACGCAGTTTCACATTTAATTTCCCTTGTGAGGGAATTGGAATTCAAATAAGTTGTCAAATCCCTGTGGGAGACGATATCTTTTATATTATAACTTGACAAGCGTGTGTATTTGCGCTCCTATTTAAAGAACACCACAAACGCTCTACAACGGTCAAAGTCTATATAGACTCAAGTTGGGCCAGTAAAGTTACTAAGAGAGTTAAGTAGCGGTTATTGTTCGTTTGTATGGGGTAATCTAGTGACATGAAAAAGCAAGAAACAACTAGTCATTGCAAGGAGTAGTGCATATACAGAATATAGAGCTTTAGCATTAAGAATCTGTAAAGGAATGTGGTTGCTTAGACAACTAAAAGTGTTGGGTATGAAACAAGATGAGAAGTTTTAGATTTTAAGTGGCAACCAATCTGCCATCCAGATTACTAAAAACTCAGTTCATCATGATCGAACTAAGCATGTGGAAATCGACATACACTTTATTGCTGAGAAAGTGAATGATGGAATAGCAAGCTTAACTTATGTTCCTACAGAAGAACAACTTGTTGATGTGCTTACTAAAGCACTTTCTAAACAGATTTTTGATAAGTTTATGTCCAAGCTGGGTATATACAATGTATACACACCAGCTTGCGGGGGAGTGTGAGTTAGTACACGGTAAATAGTATTTTATTATGTAAATAGTATTCTAATTTGTTAGGAACTCTATTCTAGAGATAAGAAACTAATCCTAAAGTAGTTTACTGCTAGTTAAACTCTTACTATGTTATATTGAGTCTGTAAAATTGACTCCCCATTTGTAACGAGTTAAAAATATAATATATTACAGAGAAAAATTCTATTTCTCTTCTTTGTAAATCTACCTTTTTTATTTTTACATAGTCATCGCCGGACCCCTATCTCCGAGTCCCTGCCATTTTGACCATCAACAAGCCCTAAACTTGTTTTATTCGGTTAAGTCTCTATATTATAAAATTTCATTAATTCACTCCTTTCATTGATTTCTAAACCTAACAATTTTTTGGCCATGTCACGTCATGGTGTTTCTAAGTGGCATTTAAAAAAACATTATTACTTTAATAACACACACTTTAGACTTTTATAATTTTAATATTTTTTAAATTTTTTCTTTTAATAGAATTGAAATTTTCATATAGCAGAATTATTGTGTGCAATGTATTGTAATATCCCATGAAAAAATGTTAAGATTTGATAGTTAAAATTAGCCAAGTGACTTAATTAATTCAATTTTTTAGTTTAAAAATTTAATTTATTTAAATTCCTCGTTTGAAGATTTGATTGGGTGCAAAAATATTAGTGACACGGTCTAATTTTTAATAGAGGTATTAAAATGATTTTTTGCTATTTAGATTAGTATAAAGGCCTTGGTATATTTTAACCCGTGAAAATTGGATCCTAAAACTGCCGACCCGCATCAAGATTGTAGCTGGGCCAATAAAACAAGGTCAGAATACATTAACTAAGATTTTACAGGCCTGGGTCTGTTGGGCTACATATAATTATTTTCCATTTAACTTTTCAGAATCTTGTACTCCCACAAAACTTTATAAAAATAAGTTAATTATGTTAGTATCTATATTATACTAAATGGAACCCAACAAGTAGTCCCAATGGAAAAACAAATAATGTTTGTTTTAGGAGACTCGAGTTTAAACCGTTTTACCTACAAGGTGTGTGTGCATTCTTAAAGAATTAAGAATATGTACGAATAATATTATCTTGTAATCATTACCTTCAGACTATTCAAAAATGATATTGTATTAATTGAGTTAATTTCTTCCTAATTTATAAAATCAAACTTAATTAAGAACTTTATGTTGGTATAGATATTGCATTAAAGAATGTGACATCACTAATTACTAATGGAATCATAACTCATGTTTTTTAACAACATGCATATGACTCATTGTTTAACTAATCTAGATTAGACTTTGTAGAGGCTCAATATAAAGGTAACCCTCTAACACAATTTTTTCACTTCACAACGCTAAGATTCGAACTCTTTATTTGGTATTATACGTTTTTATGAAAAAAATCATCTGCCCCTTTTCGGTGCCCCTATTTATGTCATTATATTTAAAATTATGGTTGGAGTTTAGGGTTTAAGGGTAGATGTTGTGGTTAGGATTAAGGGAATTTAGGTTATGTTGTATTTTTCAAGGTATAGGATGTAAGGTTTATGATTTAAAATTTAGAGTTAAGGCTTTTAATTTATTTTTAGTGTTTTTAAGTAATAGAGCATAGAAAGAGGCACCGAAAAGGGAAATATGATTTTTATCCCGTTTTGTTAGATCTCATTCTTCTACTATGATTTGATTATTGATATTTTTATACTTTTCGAAATGTGTGTATTTTCAATTATGAAAATCAATTTTATTTCATTAATTCAATTATATAATTTTACGTTATTTATTTTTTAAAACATATAATGATATGGCGTATACATCTTGATATTTTTTGTACGATTGGAAAAATATTATATGTTTTTCTTTTTCCCCTTCTTAAACATGTATTTTTTTAACACAAACATGTAAAAATTTAATTGTACAAAAATATATAATGTGTGTCTGTCACGCCATAATATGTTTATATGAGTTACGTTAAATCATTTGACGAGAATAAACAATCTCAAAAGCTTGTTGTTTAAAATTTTTAGTTAATACACTCTTTTTTTTAGGTTGTGAGTTTAATACTTATTAGGAAAAAAATTCTCCCTTAAATAAGAATTGTTTAAAAAAATATTTGATGGGATTAATAAAAAATAGAGTTGGTCTTTGGATAAAAATACATATTTTGAAAAGGAGAAAGACTACAATTGATCAATTATAGAGTGACTAAATTAAAAAAATGCATAGTAAAGGAATCTTCTATACAACTGAACCTTTTTAAAAAACAATATAATATGTAAATTTCCTTCATTGGTTAATTAGAGTTAATTAGATGGATCATATGACTGATTTTTACTAGGCTGAATGAATAATCGAACCGAATCAATTTAGTTGAAAACAATTAAATGAAAAAAATCTCTAACTGCCTAACCTAAGAAGTGGTTCTAGTGAAAAAGTGGATAATTTTCATCTTAGGAGATACGAGTTCAAATTATTTTGTCTACATTGTCAAATGGTTAAAAATATGTATGAACATATAGTACCTTGTAATCACTTTTAGACTATTAAAAAAACTTTAGCGACTAGCTCTCTTTCTTTTTAGAGTTTGAATCTTTTTCTTCTGTTTTTAGATTGGCTGGCCGCGTTGACGTCACTAGTCTTAGTGTTAGTTGTTGACTGTCGATATTATTCCCCCCTTGTTCTCTTATATTCAGTTCTTGTTTTTTGTTTCAATTTTCCCTAATTTTTATCTACCTTGAGGCACGTTTTTTTTATGTCTTATGGTAAGTTTTTACCTACTTTTGTGGTAGATTTACGTTCATGGATAGTTTTCTCACAATGCTCAGCTCTGATTTGTGATTGTCGGAAATCTTTTAATAGTTTGTATCATGCTTAAGTTTGTATGTGGATAGAGGTAAGGAATTTTGTATCATATTTCCTTTCTGCAAGAATTTTTAAAGTTTAGGACCAATTTAGAATAGAGATAATAGTTTGTAGGCCTCGTGTGCAATTAACTTTTCCTATGAATGGAACCTTCGCCATTTCCACTTTTGTTTTTGCTTTAACTTAGCAAGGTCAATTAATCAGTAATATCTCATCAGTCACCATGAGATACAGATTGGGGACGTAAATACTTTATTTTTTTTTCTCTATTTATGCCCTATTGGGTTTAGATTTTATATTCAGTGTCTAAAGTTTATTTTTATTTAAAAATTAAAGTTTAATTTTTTAATATTAAAGTATTAGCAGGGCACAAAAAAAGAAAGAAAATCTTTGTTTGGATAAAATTGCAACTTTACAGAAGTCTTCTAATAAATAGAATGGGGATCATAAAAAAGATAAATCATGCATTTAACTTTAATTATTTGAAGAACACTCACGACCCACCTACTTGTCTCTGTGGCTGCCATCGTTTTCAATTCTGAAAACAGCCCAGTTACAGTATTAACATCTAAGATTCATAGGAGCCTAGCCTACACCCAAGAAACAAGTGATGGATAATGATAGAAGAAGTAGAACAGGATCGATCCCTCTCCCATGAACAATTCATTTCACACCATGATCAGAGAATAAAAGAGAGTAAATAGATTTGTTTTTTTTTTCAAGTCAGGGAATAAATAAGGCCATTAGAGTACAACAACACAGCTTTGTGTCTTTCTTCTTTCCTGCTGCAACAAAAAAGAAGAAGAGAAACAGATAAAGAGCTACACCAGTGGGCAGTGGCAGTACCACCATCATCTTCATCATTGATTAAAGCAGGGTTTTTTGTTTTTGGTTATTTGATTGAAAGTTGAAAGTTGAAACCCCTTCATCTGCTTTCCGGGTGCAATGGGAAGAGCTCCAGGGTTCTGTTTTCAACTTCTTTACTCGACGATCTGCTCATTTCTTCTTCCTCGAATGACCAGCTTCTGCACTTCCTCTTATATGGACTGTCCTCTTCTCTTTCCATAATTATTTCCACCTATAATAATGCATCATCATTAGCCCTAATATAAAAGAAAACAAGGGGATTAGGCTTCTGCTTAGTGCTTAGTGCTTAGTGCTTACCCTAGTATCCAAAGTTATGGGAGTAATGGGAGGTGTGTTTCTAGGACAATGGCCAAGTCCAAGGCTGTTTCGCTTCTGCTTTTGTCTCTCCCGTGCTTTGTGGTTTTGGAACCAGTAGAACACGTTCTTGCCTTCGATTTTCCCGTACTTCCCGAGCTGCTCGGTGATTTGCTCTATCTGTTGTGCGTTTGGGGTTCGCATCCCACCTCGATACAGCATCTCCAATATCCCTATCTGCTCTTGCGTGGGGTTCCACCGCGTACCCCCCGGGTGCGTTTCCACCTACACATCATAACGTAAACTTGTTTCAATATTGTAATCAAGTGCAAGTAGTATATAGGCAAGTAATAGAGGGAACGGGGTGGGGTGTGGAGTGTACCGGAGGAGAATGGCGGTTGGCGTCGAGTTTGCGAGGGCCGCAATCGGGTCGAATGAAGGTCTTGAGGTCGAAAGAGGAGACGGTGGTTGTATCAGTGGAGTTGGAGTGGAGCTTGGGAGCAAGAGATCGTAAACGCTTGCAGCCAAGGGAGAGCAATGGTTCTTGCTCCCAGAATCCACCACCCAATTGATGCACCTTCATGTTTACCGTGCTGGAGCTGTGAACGATGGAGAGTGGTGAATTATATAGAGGATATAAGCTAAGATTAAGAGAAAACAAAGTGGGATATGAGGTGGTGCTTTCAACTTTCAACAACCCAGACCAAATGATGAGGTGAGGTTGACTTGTGGTTTCCCATAATTTTAAAATCCCCAAAAAACAAAAGTTTAACTGTAATCAGAACAAAAATATTAAACATTTTTGTATCCAGATTTTTTAGTAGGTTAAATAATCTCAATACTTAGAAAAATAATTTTTTGTCATTTTTCAGTGTTTTTTTACACCACAACATTAAAAATTTAAATTTTAAACTCTAATCACAAATAGTAAATCATAAACCTTAAAAATATATCTTATCAACAATTTCCTAAACACTAATTATAAAACTTAGCCTTAAATCTAATTTATTAGTATGAAACATAAACAAAAATACTAAAAAAGGACATAAGATTTCTAATCTATTAATAAACGTTAAAGGTAAAGATTCCCGTACTATCTCATAAGTCAATTAGTGTTTTACATTAAAAATAATAAATTTTTAAAAGCTTTAAATTTGAACAGTTTTTGTTTATAAAATGATGTTAATGATTATAAGTTCGTATGGTTTGGAGTTGGGCAGTCTAATCGGGTGGGTTTGAGATAAGGTGTAATTGCTTTTCGGTGGCCTCTGTTTTTGTTTCTTTACGCTTCTCTCTCTTTCTCAAGCTTTTTTTTTTTTACAAATTTCAACAAATTACTTTATGAGTAATATTTTAGGTATAAAGTGGACGTGGGAGAGGAATTTGAAAAGATTCCTCCAATCCCAATGCTTTAAAATGGAATTCCTTTGCTTTCCAAGATACGAATATGATGAATGAGAGACACTCAGAAAAGGATACCCAAAAGCTACTGTATGTAATTCTGTGTAATCATGTTTTCTCACATTTAAACTATTTTATATTTTAATACATTATTTATCATCCCATTATAAATTATAACATATATATATATTATTTTTATATTCCATATTATAATAAAACCCAACAAAACCCACTTCTTCTTGGTATATAAATTTTGGCATGTCTTATTCATTGGAGTCAGTACCTAAGCCATGCAACCAGACATTAATTTCTATATATAGAGATGGATAGAAAATACTTTGATACATAAGAGTTTGTGTAAATTTTAACTTATACAAAATTTTTAATTTTAAGGTTTAGGGTTTTAAGTTAGGATTTAGGGTGTAGGGTATATAGTTTAAGGTTTATAGTTAAAATTTAGAATTTAGGGTTTAAGGTTTAGGTTTTAGAGTGCTAGAGTTTGGGGTTTAGGTTTTAAATTTTATAAAAGGGGTATATAATTTTTTTACACAGCCCGTGAATAGAAAATATAACCCTATATATATGCAAAATACTTTGATACACAAGCTTGTGTAGACTTTAATTTACACAAGCCTTTAAATTGTAGGGTTTAAAGACTTTAATCCACTTACATAGTGTAAAATTCATTTGGTTTTACACTAATCCATAACCATTGGATGAGTGGAATGGATGGATGAGATTAAACACTCTTATTGTTTTCTCCTAAAAAATTTCCTTATTTTCAACTTTTCATCCCATCCATTCATTTTACTCATCTAATAGTCATAAATTAGTGTAAAATCAAATGAATTTTACACCATGTAAATAAATAGTAAACATATATATATTAAGATTTCCAAAAGCTTATATATAAAAATTTGGGAGTGGGTAAATAATAATTGCATGTTTCACTTTGTATGATGAGGTTTGAATATAGAACTTGATTTTATGATCACTATCGCATGATGCTTTGGAACCAATTGATTGGCTTCAGCACGTGTGACTCTCATCATCTCATTCATATTACACGTGTGTGCGCGGTTTAATTATATAAACAATCTTCTTTTTTATTACTATTATTAACACGATATATATATATATATAAAGTTCTAATTCGGTATTGATAATGTTAATTTCAAGTTTGGTTCCATTTTGGTACTATTAATTTTGCAAATAGTTTTGTTACTACCTATAAACATTTACTGCCACATATTAAAATCAGGACGAGTAAAATTACAAACGATATAACACAATGTGCAGGATCGCATGCGAATTGTGCGACACCTTTCGCAAGCGAACAGACAAAATCACGAGTAAAATCGTACCTCGCCTAGTAGCGACATGGCTACACACGTACCCACAACGGATGCCGAGAAAAATTTAGGACGTTAAATCATAGTCAGTCCAATCAATGTACTACGATAACCCCACCTTGACACCTGTCCAAATGGTATAAAACTAGACATGCAGTTGAGAGGAACCAATGCATTCCATTCCCTGTATCATCACCACCCCAAAACAAAAGCAATACTTCAGCTCTAACTCCGGACAATCATCTCTACCACCGTCGGACCACCGTCTTCAATCCTTGATATTTTAACCATCAACAAGTTTAAATGACAGTCGAAAGTAACATTTTTGTAATAAATTTATAAAGTATATTTGAATTTGACATAATGTATAGTGATATATAAATATTGATTTGGTGAAATTTTGTATGTAAACTTTGATTTTTAACTCAACTATACACATTTAGGAAAACAAAATATTTAAATTATATTATTTCAAATAAGTATATGTATTTGTATATGCAATATGTAAATTTAAGATGACGTCACATCAATTAAATGTTAGTCATTTATAAAATCAAAATTAAATGAAAAATTATATATATATAATTACATAAAATTAAAATTTATATATTATATTTTTTGAATGATCTAAAAGTAATTAGAAGGTAGTATTGTTTATATATATTCTAAAGCCTTTAACAATGGGCATACACCTTGTAGACAAAATGATTTAAACTCGTGTCTCTTAAGATGGACATCATCTGCTTTTTTTCCTGAAATACTTGTTGAGTTTAATTTATATATTATATTATATATTAAATAAAAACTGTCATTTAATTTTAAGATTTATACTTATATGATTTTATTAATATTAGGTGGTAGTCACTCTCATGCATGTTTTTCACGATAAATTTTGCTTGAAATTTCGTGCTCTATTGAAGCCTATTTTGCAAAGTCAATAGTGGGAACTCCACTTCTTCAATTCCATTTTATTTCAAAGATCATTAAAACCAAAAATTAAAGTTGCATAATTTTGTGAACTTTTCACTGAAAATTTATGAATAAAGTCCTTAATTATAGTCGACGAGACCCTAATTTAATGAATAAAAGTTAACAATTTGATAATTTTAAAATTTTAAATTTAAATCTCTCCGAGTTCTGGATTCAATCATATTTTATAATGATTAATTTTAGTTATAGTTATTTGAGTCCCAATGAAACCCTAATTAAAGTTCGTATATGTTCGTTTATCTAATAAATGAATATGAACAAGATTTTTTTCGTTTAATTAAACGAACAAATAAATGGCTCGTTCGTTCACTTACATTCGTGTACGTTTCGATAATAAATTTATTAACATATATTCATTTATATTTATTATTTTTTCATAAAAAAGTATTATAATTTTTTTTAAAAATAAATTTATTCACATATGTTCGTTCGTTTAGGTTCGTTTAAATTTATTCACATATGTCCTTTTATGTTCGTTCTTTTGTGTTTGTTTACGTTCGTTAATCATTTAAACGAACGAACATAAACAAACTATATTTCTTAACAAACAAACACATACAAAAAATTATGTTCGTTCATTTGTTTGGTTAAAATTAAATGAACGAATATGAACATACTCTCGTTCGTGTTTATTCGGTTCGTTTACAGGCCTAACCATATATATGTTCAACAAAAACGATATATATGTTTAACAATAGCTTTCTAGAAGAAATTAAAAAAAAACAAAGAAAAATCAACACGTTAAAATATTTTACAGTAAAGAAAATACTAATAATTTGATTTGAAACTTGAAACGTCGTTTTCTTGATCGTGCATGAAACTTCAAATGTGAAATGTATCCCAAATATAGTTAACTTAACGACAATCTCGCGTTCTTTCCATCGTAGAATTAAGGATTCAACACCCGAGATTTTGTTGCCGGCAGCCGATGTGACCTTTTTCCCCCTTCTCTTCCGACCTTATGCGACGTCTTGCCATACACAGCCAAGGAGATCTTGACACTGACTAATTTGCCTACCACCTGTTTGTGGAAATGTTTGGGGTCTTTGCTTAACAGCTCACGCTAAGCTCTTCAAATGGATTTTTCACCGCACAATAAGAACAACAAAGCTGGAAATGGAATATATATCGATAACGATGGCAAGTATTTGATTTAATCTCATCTCTTGGACTCACTCAATACGATCTTTAATTTACTATAATTCTTTTATGTATCAATTATGTTACAGTTTATAACATGAATTTTGATCTAACTCGGTCGGAAAAGTTCATGGCACATCCCAAATAGTTATTCGAACTTGTATCTCTTAAAATAAATATTATCCGCTTCTCAACCGAAACACTTGTTGGATTGGTTTTGATAGTGGAATCTAACCTAGCAGTTTGTTTATAAAGAAATAAAATGATGGGCACGTTGAAAAAGGGTTTGTTTTAAAGGAATTGAGTAGCTAAACAGTTGAGGTGTGGAATGAAAAGATGGTTGGTGGAGAAGCTTTGTATGTGGATCTGTTCCTTGAAAAGAGAGATTTAGTAGGTTGGAAAAGGTGATTAATTTCGAGGTTAACTAAATACTCAGAATGGCCCAACTCTCTCATTCCTTAGCTTAACGACAAACAAAATGCCTCTTATTATCATCATATCAGTGTTGACATCTTAAGCTTAATCATGATTCATACTTTTCTTTTTTTACCTTTTTTATTATATTAATATCGGAATAAAATCCAATGTAAAATACTATTCTAATTAAAATTATATACTAATCTTGTTTTACCTTTAAAATAAGAATTATTATTGAACAATATTTTTAAAATGCTCAGTTAAAGTGTAGCACAATTCAATATATGTTGAATATTATGGAATATCTCCTTCAATCACGACAAAAAAAATAAAACAAATTAACATTTTCCCACGTTAATTCCACCCCTAGTTTACATAGGCAGACATGATTACGTGCCTAATCTTATTTCCCATTTTTAAATTATATCACATGTTAGGCTGATTATTAGGGCAACGAGTCATTCGGATTGGGTTTGAGTCGGGTCATTTCAGTTCGTGTCAGGTTTAATTTTAAGTATATTCAGTTTCGGTTAAATTCAGGTCAGATCGGGTCTGGTTTGATTTTTAATTCGGGTCGGGTATCGGGTCAAGCCGAGTCATATATGTTCGGTTGCTTTTTTGGGTCGATTGATATCGGGTCGGGTATTTTCGAGTCGGTTCATTTCGGGTCATAACAAGATCGGTTCAACAGAAGATCGATATGGTTGAGTCGAGTTTTTAGGCCGAATCTGTTTTTTACACCCATATATGGCATTATAAAGCCAGTATATTTGACTTTTTGGTGAGTTGTGCGACAATTCACATCAAATCTTTCTTTATTTCTTTTAATATCTTTTCTTTATTTCGGGTTGCCTTCGGTTCGGTTTGCTTTCAATTTTTGATGAAATTGGTTCGAGTCTATTCGGTTCGCTTGAAAATCGGATCAGGTACATATCGATTCAACTAAAAATCAAGTTAATTTCAGTTCAATTCGATTTGTTTCGGGTTTCAAATTAAGTTAAAATTATCATGTTCGGGTCAATATTAAATCTCAAATCAGGTAAAATTAGTTCGGGTATCGGGTCAGTTTGGCACCTCTAATTATTACTTTGCTTTTTAAAACATTTCTTTCTTTGTTTATATTTTCTTATGGCCAAATCAAGATTCTCTTTAAGTACCTCCCACGTACGTTTACTATTGAAAGCACATTCTAGCTAGTAGGAACTTATCATATTATTTTTCTTAAAATATCATTATTAAGTAAATTCCGAATTCTATTTAATAGTATCTGAAAATTCGCACCAAATTATTTTCATGGCCAACATTACATCAAATGGTTTCTGGTCTTAAAATTCAAACCTTACCTTCAAAAAATAATAATTAAACTCTAAACTCTAAAAATATATATTAAACCCTAATTTTTAAAATTTAAAAAGTATTAAAAATTAAGGGAAGAAAACTAACGGACGAGAATGATTTGAGAAGAGAAAACACAAGTGTTTTTTTATTAAGAAAAAAATATGAATGGCGACAGACAGAAAAATAATTTAGTATGCGTATGATTGTAAATCACAGTTTTGTTTTGTATTCATATCATTAGTAATATAATACAAATGATTTTAAGAGATTAGTAAATTTAGACCCCTCACTTTTAGAAAATAATTATATGATTCGTGTATGTAAATCATTTGAGTTATAGATTGGACGAATATTACAGCAATGATTTGTAGTTTTAATTTTAAATAATTAAGAGACTCGATTCAAACTTAAAAACTAATCTACTAATTACTAAAATTTTAAAATTATTCAAATTTTCATTTGATATCTCAGACATTTATTTGAAATTTTTTTAGACGAGTATTTTCACATCAAATTGAATAGAATTTTTAAATTTATTTTTGGGTCAAGTTGAGTTTTGTGTACTCATAACGAGTATTATTAAAGTATTGAAATAAATTGTAAGCCTCAGATATTATGTTGAATTAAAGGTTGAGAATGATTTGAGAAGAGAAAACGCAAGTGTTTGCAATGATTCAACAAAAGCAGCAAGGAATGAGGTGACCTAGAATTTTTCACATTTTTGGATCATAAACCAGCGAACAAAGAGAAGGGAATTTTGGTCAGGCAGGCAGGCAGGCAGGCTCCAAATGTAGTGAAACATTTCACTGTCTTATTCCCAGAGAATAATATTAAGTGTTGAATTGACCCAATCATCAAAATTACATGCATGCATATGATGGTAAAAGAATTTCAAATTTCATGGAAAATATTGATCACATTGTTGGACACTTGTTCATCCATGAATGGACAGTCAAAATTTCACACAACGGTGGGAATGGGATGTTCATGTTCATCATAATCCCAAACATCTTTTTCTTCAATATGAGTTTGTGTCAGTCCTTTTCTGCTTTCTTTATAAAATTCCTCTAATATGAAATAAAATTTCCATAAACCGAAGGGTTTTTTTGATAACTTATATGTTCATATTCGGGATTTGTGACTATCCCTTCCAGCAATGTTTTTTTTTTATATTTGAAATTAATTTTTTTTTGAAAAAGAACAACGTATTTTGTTATTGCACTCATCACTTGTTGGTAAAATAATTTAAGAAATTAAAATATTTTAATATATTAATGTTTTTACATAATTAAATTAAAATAGAGAATTTGATTTGGAAATCAGGAATTGGTGTGCAGATGAAAATGAAAATGGAGTGATTTGCATGAAAGGAGTGGATCCCACACAGTGGAAGAAACGGTGGGAAGGCATCATGAGGAAGACAATGGCATCATTTGCACGTGTCTATGGACCACATCCCATCATCATAAAAGGGGTAAAGTAATACTACTCCTATATCATAACTCATTTTACTTTAACATAAAGTTAAAAAAAAAACATGCTGTTGTTGTCCATGTCCTAAACTAACATGATATGATATATTCGAGTAAACATATTTAGATGATTAGCTAAGTTGTTTATCTTTATTTTCTTATATTCTCTTAGAGTATGAGTTTTTGACCCACTAAGAATACTTTCCTTCCTTTCCCCAAGTCCCCCTTCCCCTACTAGGGGTGAGCAAAACTCGACTTGACTCGAAAAAACCAAATAACTCAACTCGACTGGAGGCAAAAATACTCGACTCGTCTTGACTCGACTCGAAATTTCATAAACTCGAATAACTCGAAAAAATTTCAAATAAAGTTTGATTTGTAAAATGAAAATTCGAATAACTCGAGATTTTTAGTAATTAGTGGATTTATTTTTAAGTTCGAGACGAGTCCCTCTATTTTTTATGATATATACATACTGATATATAAAAATATGAAGAAATATTGTCACATGTGAAAAAATATATATGTGCATATCTTATATGATTTGAGAAAGGAGTTTAAATTGGAATCAAACCCTACTATAACATGATAAATAATTAGAGTTAAATTTTTATAGGAACTCGAAAACTGGAAATTTTTTGACTTGTCAAATAAAATTTGAGTTGTAAAATATGACTTGTCAACTCGAATAACTCGAAATTTTTTGACTCAACTCGACTCGATCGAACGCTCACCCCTATCCCATGCCCTCTAGATAGGATTAGAATTATATTTAAAATTTGTCAAAAAATATGATATGATATATCCCTATTTTTTGTTTACAGTATAGTATTAAATTATAACTGCAACGTAACATATATATCATAATGATATTAGAGGGAATGAAAATCCTCTGCCTCTTTTTGGTGCCCCTACTTATGCATCCACGCTCAAAATTAAGTTTAAGGTTTTAGATTAGGGTGTATGGTTAGAGTTTAGGGAATTTAGAGTAGAATATATTTTTATGGTATAGGGTGTAGGGTTTAGGGTTTAGAATTTAAGATTAATGCTTGAAATTTAATTTTATAGTGATTTTTAGCGTTGAGACATAAATAAAAACACTGAAAAGATAAAAAAAATATCTATTTGAGGGTGTTGTAACATTGTAATCGTGATTTAGAATAATAATTATTTTTTTAAAAGAATCATGGCACAATATCCATAACATTCATAATCACAGCAAATGTAGTTTAATACTGTGACTTACTGTCCTGCAAGTCCCTTTTCATTAGTTTTTGATGTTTTCAATTTCTTTCCTCCGCCCCCAACGCACAACATGAGCTAAATAGATTTTTGTTTTTGTTTTGCGTTTATATTTATATTCTAACACTAAAATGTAAATTTAATATTTATGATTTAAGGTTAGGACATAGGGTTTAGTTTTTAGGATTTATGTTCATAACCTAGTATGATTTAGTTTTTTATTATTATTGAGATATAAAAAAGGGTAAAATACGCAAATGGTCACTAAACTATCTCCAAAAATATAAAATGCTCATCAAATTTTAGTTTTTGATACAAAATGGTCACTGAGCAGTTAACTCTCGTTAAGTGGGTGATGTGACAGTTATAGACATTTGAATAATAGAACATTTAATCCTCCATATTGACACATTCAATCAAGCTATTCTTAATTTGACCCTCTTTATTGATGTCTAAATTGATTGAATGTATAAATTTTGAGAATTAAATATGTTATTATACAAATTTTCATAATTATCACAGCTCTGTGACCATTTTATAATAAAAGTTAAAGTTTAATGCCCATTATATAACTTTTAAAAGTTTAATGACCACTTTATATTTTTAAAGATAGATTAGTGACCATTTATGTATTTTACCATATAAAAACTGAGAATATTTTGTTCAAGAGGAACACGTGTGTGATGATAGAATTCAGTCGAAAACCCACATACACTGATTTGATTCTCAATTTCTCATTCTCTCTGAATAGAGCAATTAATATACCCACATTCTCCAATGCAATGACTTCACATTTCCATATACTTGGTTTTCGTTTTGCTTGGAATCCTTTTCAGCTTGCAGAAACTGAGAGAAAAGGACGGGCTGAAAACAACTGTTTGCTTTTTTTTAAGCTCAATTATAAAGTAAGTGTTCAAATTTTATAATTTTTTTATAATAAATATCTAAATTATTTTCTGATTAAAATATATGTCAAACGTTTTTACCATTATCATTTTAGTTCGTATGAGGAGAAAATGAAAATGGTGAAGTCGTGTAAAGGGAAGTTGGTGCAAATGAGCAGGAAAAAGAGATGGAAATGCAAATGGATGACAGTGTTGAATTGATGGCACTGAATCATCCTCACTATACAAACTTTTGCCTTTCCTTTTTCATTCTTTCTTTTGCTTTTCCTTCTTCCCAATCCCAAACCCTTTCTTCTTCTCCTATTTCTTTAACCTAAAACTGAAAAAGGGTTAAAATCTTGACCTCTCATACTCTTTAAAAGAAAGGGTATATATTTTTAAGATTTCGGTGCTGTATATCATAAAGCTAATGCATTATTCTTGGTGTAGTGCCAAGCAAAGAGTTGTCCCACGGCTCATTTTCTTGTCCGAGAATGGCCCCCCATGAACTTCACAACCGTTGATCCCAATTTCCCTCCAAAAAGCTCGGCGACAGATGGGAGAGAGAGACTCCGTTTTGTCAACCTTTCCCCCTTTTTTATGGTGTTTGTGGATATTGGATTTGTTTGTCTGCTGGTGGAGATTGGGAGTCTGTGATCTTTTGTTCTTTGAAACGTAAAGCTTTTGGGTTCAGTTGACGATGAAAGTCAATTAACATTAAAAACAAGAACACTTTAAAATCAATGCAAATAAAGAAGTGGACTATGAGTTCATCACAAAAAGTTGTGGGGGAGAAACAAAGAAACAAAACCTTAGTCCTTAGTGATAGACTAACACTCTATACAATTTCATATAATGCTTTAGTAGTAACTATTAATTTGTTTTCATAAATCCTCACCTGCTTTGGTAGTTGATGTTAATGGCAATGTAAATGCATTATACACAACCTAAAAGAGATTTTAAATTATCCAAAAAAAAATAAATTTAAAAAAGCGATGCACCAGTCACATTATGAGAGTAATAGATCAATAGTAAAACAATTGTTGGGTTTGTTAACAGTTGAGTTTGTTAGAAGTTGTTTTAAGTTTGTTATTAGTTGTTGGGTTTGTTAAACGCTGGTTAGTTGTTAACTCTCTGGGCTTTAAATACCAACTTGTACAATCATTATGGGCTAAGTTGAATAAACGACCCATCAGTCAATAACAGATTTCTTTTCTTCTCTGTTTATTTTCTTGACTTTTCCATTTTCTTTCTTTTTTTAATATCACGACTGTTCCCTTCTTCTCTCATCTCCGTTACCCTTTTTCATCGGAAACCTAAACTTTTAGCATGGTATCAGAGCCTTTTCCGGCAACCGTTCGTCACTCCGGTGGTTTCGATTGAGCCGTTCGTCACTCTGGTGGTTCGATTCAGTCGTTCGTTATTCCGGTGGTTCGGTTCAGCTGTTCGTCTTTCCGATTGAGTTTCTCAGTGTTTTCTTGCTGGATTTCTGTAAGTTTTTCTCATTTCTGGCCTGTTCGTTGTTGTCTCTATTTTGCTGGCTTGCTGCGATGGTGATATCCGAGCGTTCAACTCTCAGTCTTCGTTGTCTACTGTGAGCGTTTTTGTTTCTTTCCAGTCTGAGATGCTATTTTTCTTTAGTCTGATTCTTGTTTACTGTTCATCTGGTTTTGAATTTGATTCTTCTGCTCGTCTGCGTTTGTTTAATATTCATTTCTTGATGCCTTAATTGATATGCTTGGATCTGATTAATCTCTTCTGCCCTAAAATGATATAGTTTGGATCTGGATTGTGCTTTGTATTTGTATCGGTGTTGCTGCGCTGGGTTAAGCTTCTGTGATCTGATATGAATGTGTGTTGTTGCTTTGCTGAGTAGTGTGTGCATCGTTTTGCTTTGTATCTGTGCCTTGCATATTGGTGTGGTCTCTGTTTGGATCTGGTTTGTCTAGTGGCTGGTGATACCGCTGGTTTTTTAAACGAAACTGTTAGACAAGGTAGTTCTGATAATACTGTAGCTCCTGACCCTACTGCCTCTGTTGTTGCACCTAGTTTTACGTCTCGTCTTTTCTCAACAAAAAAAATTAATGTCACCCTTGATGACCAGAATTATCTCCTCTGGCATCAACAAGTCTTGCTAACTGTTAAAACTCATAGACTCCAGAAATTTATTGATCCTCATATTTCCCCTCTTTCTCAATATGTTTCTCGAGATGGTCAGGTGAGTATAAATCCAGAGTTTGAGGCATATGAAGAGCAAGATGGTGCTCTTGCCTCATGGTTACTCTCTATAGTTAGTGAAGAAGTTCTACCTCACTTTATTGGTCACAACACTTCTTCAGAAATATGGAACACCTTACTTAGGTTGTATAGTGGAAAGACCACTTCTAGATTGATGACCTATAGGAGAATGTTACATGCTCAAAGGAAAGGGGATCTCAACATGAAAGATTTCTTAATGAAAGTTAAGTCCATTTGTGATAGTTTAGCTAGTTGTGGGGAGGTTATCACTGACCAGGAGCATGTCACATCAATCTTAAATGGTCTTCCCCCTGAATATGAGTCTGTTGTTATTGTTATCACAGCTAGCCCCATTCCTTCTGACTTAAGAGCTGTTCGTACAATTCTCCTTGATGCTGATGCTAGACAGGTTGGTCTGTCATCTCAGCTTACTCCTTGTGCTCACATTGTTGTTCAACACTCTGTGTCTCCCTTAAGTCATTCAGAGTCCTCTGGTCCTATCTCTAATGATGTTTTGGGGTCATCTTTCACTCAAGTTGCTACTGACTACTTGGATTCCTCAAGGTCTGATTCTAGTGGTGCTTATAGGGGCAGAGGGCGTGGTAGAAACAATAATTTTAGGCCTTAGTGCCAACTGTGTGAGAAAATTGGTCATCTTGTTGAGAGGTGCTACTAGAGATTTGATATGAATTTCAAGAATGAATCCTCCAGGCCCATCTTCAGTGGCTATAGACCTGGTTATAGACCTTTTGGTTCATTCTCACCTCGCCCTTATATGTTTCCTCAACCACAAGCTCACTTCTATGCTTATCCCTCTCTTTTTCCTTCTTCCCCTGTTCCCTTCAATCCTATACTCCACTCCTCTAATCCATTTGTTTCACCTCAGAATGGTCAACCTTCTTCACTGCAGGGTCATCAAGATTTCGGTCTCCTGGTCTACATCCACATTATTTTTCTATTCCTGCAGTTCATCCAAGTGCTCATGTTCCTCAGTCTTACTTTGATCTTCAAGCCTATGTTGCTACACCTGAGGTTGTGGCTGACGAAGCTTGGTATCCTGATTCTAGAGCCATTCATCACTTGACCAACAATCCTGACAACCTGCAATCTGGTAATACTTGTCCTGGTACAGGTAAGGTTCAAGTAGGTAGTCGTCACACTTTACCTATACATTCAGTTGGTCAATTTGCTTTTCTTTCTAGAAATAAATCTCCTTGCTTAAAGAATTTGCTTTATGTTCCTTAAATCACTAAGAATTTATTGTCTGTCTAAATTTACTCAGGACAATTAGGTTCTTGTTGAATTCTCTCCTCATCACTGTCAGGTTAAGGATTTGCATACACATCAAGTTCTCTTAACTGGCTTTGAACATAATGGTCTTTACAAGCTTAGTGTTGTTCCCATTCATAATACTGTTGCCTTGTCCACTCATGGCCCTTCTTCTTCTGCTAATAATGTTGTCACTAATAATGTTCCTGCATGCCCTGTTGATGTGTCCAGTTATGTTCTAATTGTTTTTGCAATTCTGCTGTTTCTCAGTCTGTTTCTTTTGATACTTGGCATAAAAGGTTTGGGCATCCTGCTCAGGATATTTGATGAGAGTGGCAATCGATCGAACAAAACCAAGAGGGGTGAATTGGATTTTTTGAAGGAATGGTGGACACTAATTGCAAAGGTAAAAATTGCAAAGAGATTTAGAGTGGTTCAACTCCCCTAATTGGAGTCTACATCCACTACCTTAGTGACCACACTAAGGATTTTCCACAAATTCACTAATTTGTCTTTCCTTTAAGGATAAGGAGTAACCTTACACAATTCAATAGACTTATACTCCAAAGTCTATTGAATCCTATCCCAAAAATGAATACAAATAAGCAAACTAGGAAATCCTCACTAGGAATGTGTTTGCAAAGTTTAAGCTCTCTCACACACCCAAAGAAACACTAGAAAAATAAAATACAATGAAGAACTCTCTAGTGTTTACAAGAAAGATGAGAAAATTGAGTACAAATTGGAATTTGATTGCTTGGAAGTTTGGATTGAGTTTATTGTTACTTCATTACTGTTTGGAGACCCTTTTTATATGCTCTTGATCTTTTCTAACCGTTGGGAGACTTTGGAGAGAGTTTGGAGCCGTTGGGAGCCATTACAACCAAGCATTAAATGCTCACCTGCACAGAGGTTTCAAAACCTTTACCAGAGGTTTCGAAACCTTAAGAAGGGATTTGTAAAAACTAGCCGTTACAAGGCTAAGGTTTCGAAACCTTCATAAAGGTTTCGAAACCTTTGTTAAGGTTTCAAAAACAGTAGCTTACTACCCAGAAAGGTTTCGAAACCTTAATGAAGGTTTCGAAACTTTTCTTTAAAGCCCAGAGAGGTTTCAAAACCTTAATGAAGGTTTCAAAACTTTTCTTTAAATATTTAATTTTTGGCCATTTATTGACTTTTAAAAATATAGTTTGATATAGATACAAAGTCAAACTTTTTCAAAACATTTTAGCAAGATTAAATCGAGTTTTTGACAAATTTATTTCTTGAAATTTACTTTACAAATTTTTACAAATTAGTCCTTGAAAATTAATTTTAAGTTATATCAAAATCAAAATAAGTCTAACAATCGCCCCCTTTTTGATATAACAAAACCTTTTGTAAAAATTTGTTTTTGAATAATTTGTCAAACTTACAAATCTCCTTCATAAGCTCCCCCTTAATAAATGTCTTTGTGTATTTTTTCAAAAACATAAGTTTGAAAGACATGATTAAAAATTGGGAAAACTACACTGGTGGTCCCTAAACTATTACCGTTCTCTTATTTTGGTCCCCAAACTATGTTTTTCGGTAAAACCGTCCCTTATGTTACATAGTTCTCCTGTTTTGGTCCCCCGACGTTAAATAGCTAACGGTTTTGCTGACGTGGCATGTTTTAAATATTTTTTAATAATTTCTCTCTCCTCTTAAAAAATGCCATGTCAGCAAAACCGTTAGCTATTTAACGCCGAAGACCAAAATAGGAGAACTATGTAACAGAAGGGACGATTTTGCCGAAAAACATAGTTTGAGGACCAAAATAGGAAAATAGTAATAGTTTGGGGACCACCTGTGTAGTTTTCCCTTAAAAATTTTGAGAAAACAAATTGTTTAAAGTGAATTTTCTCCCCCTTTTTGTTATAGCAAAAAGGATAAATAGCTACAACAAGAACAAACATTAATAGAGCAATAAGGTATAATCCACAAAGCAATAGCAAAATAACCACAATATTCATATTAAGCATAACATCCATCCAATAAAAGGATCCAAGATATAAAATCCAACAAAAAGATCCATAGGCAAAAGATATCCAATAAAGAACATAACAAAAGTCTAAAAACAAAGACCGAAGCCTAAATCAAAATAAGTCCAAAAGTGCTATAATAAAACCATAAAGTTATACTAGAATGCATACAAGACTAAGTATCCGGTGCGTCATGAGGCAATGTAGGTGGGAAAAAGTGACTATGAACATCATGCATATCATGCTCCAATGATGCCACACAACCGTCTAAGCCACAAAGATGGGCATCAATGCTATCAAAGCGTGTGACCATGGTCGCAAACATGGTCTCCAAAGTCAAAGGTGCCGGTGCATCCTCTTCTACCGGAGCCTCACGATCCTCCATGTCAATCTCCTCTACTTCTCCTCGATGAACCCAACCATGAACTCCATGATACCATTGAGATTTATGACAAGATTTTATATCAATGAAGCTTTTGTTCTTATCTTGTGGATCAAGGGAAGTGTCAATGTTGAGCTTCCTAAAAATGTGGCTAAGAACATTTCCAAAGGATAGGGAAAATGAAGTGGGGTTGGTGATGACTTTGATAAGGTTGAGGAAAATGATGGTAGCTATAAGGATAGGGAGAATGAAGTGGGGACGAGTCCTATCACGATATTGGCGTAGCCACCAATAGTCAATTACTCGCATACTAGTGGCCTTTCCGCCGGAGGGACGAAAGAACCATGTAGTAAGGAGTAAGAAAAGACATTCCTCAAGAGGAAGTTGGGTGGGGCTATCATCCGAAAAGGCGGGAATATTATGTGCCTCATTCTCATTGAATTTTCCACCAAGTGGAACACCTAAATGATCGGCAATTATTTGAGGTGTTAAAACAAATTCGGTACCCATGAGATAGGAACGAGTACCAACAATAGAATTTTGCTCACTGGGGGACCGGATAAATTCGGCATTTGCATGAAATGCACGAACTAACCTATGATGGGTATAAGGAGGGATATTCAAGTAATCGAGCCATTACCATTCGGCAAAGAGTTCAAAGAGGTCAAAATTATATTCTTGAGACATAAGAAAATTGAAATCTATTGTTCGCTCTTCTCTAACCTTTATAGGTTCATAAATATTACGATATCTATCTCGATTTTCGGCATCTCTAAAACAAACATCCTCAAATTGAGGATTAGGATTAGAACCAGAATTTTGACCAATTTCAGTACGAGAACGTTTTGCTCTAGGAGGGTTGGTTCTAGGAAGGATTGTTCTAGGAGGGATGATTAAAAAAAATTTGGCTTTAAAAATTGGTTGAGGAATTTTATCAAACACTTTGTGGGCAAGAACCTAAAAGAATTTAGACAAGAGTTCTAGATAGATTGGGTGATACCTCCTGCAAAATCATGATATATATATAGCAATTTAAGCAACCCACAATAAATGTAATTATCATAAAAATTGATTTTTACAAGAAAATTTTGATTGCCCAAAAAATTTTTTTCGGAATATTTAAGAATTAAAAGATTTAAAGTGAGATTACCTCAAAAGATTTGATGAAGATGATGATGAAACCACAAAAGCTTGATTTAAACTTGCAATGGAGGGTCAAGGATTTAAGGATTTTGAGAGAATTTTGGGTTATGGCCGTTTGGTGTTTGAAGAAATAGGTTAGGGTTTGAAAATTTTTGATTTTAAGCTTAAAAGCCCGTGCGAAAACGGCCAGGTTTAATGAAGGTTTTGAAACCTTAGGTAAGGTTTCGAAACTTTTGAGAAGCAGGTTTCGAAACTTTTATGAAAGGTTTCGAAACTTCTCATTCCAGTAAGCTCCTAAAATCTGGAAAACCCATAAGGTTTCGAAACATAGGTCCAGAATTGACAAATTTTGTCAAATTTTTGCCTCAAAAAAGTCTGAAAAAGCATTCTAATAAATTTATGATTATTACTGCCATTAAAGACCCTTTTGAACTAAGATCAAGCATATATGACAAAAAAATCACAAGCTAAAGAGTTGGATCCAAAAAGGTTCAAATTGAGCCAAAAGTGACTAACTTAACTAAGGTCACTTAACCAACAAATGATTAAAAACATGTAAGCACACAAAATTGCTAATTTTAAGGCCAAAAGACATACAAAAACACATAGGGCCAAAAATTAAGCAAACATGCAACACATAACACCCCCTTACTAAAAGCATTCAAACAACATATGGGGAACCTCAAACATGCTTTAAAACAAATAACCATATATAAAGCAACATGAAAGAGTAAATATTGCATGTAAAGGAAAATGTTACCACTTGAGCCAAGATAGATTGATTAGGCTTTATCCTCTTCAAGTGTCCTTCCATTTAGTGTGTCTAGAGCTTTCAAGTTTCTTCAATTTGCTTATCATGGCTCCAACACACCTACAAAAAGGGAATTATGCATGTTTTGGTACCCAAACTCTTTTGGGTCCATAAGAGTTAGTTCCTACAATTTTAGTCCCTTTTGGTATCCACTTAGACAATAGATCATATTCTTTGTTGGCAATGAGTCCTTTTGGAACCCAAATGCTTCTAATTATCTTTCTATTAAATGATCTTTGATGACCTCCTTGTCTATACCCATAAAAGTTCTTCCTAACATAGCTGGGTCTTGAATTTTCACCTTTTTCAAAAATTTTAGTTCCAACTTTATTGAAAGAAACTTTAAGATCATCAAGTTCCTTTTGGTGATCATCATGGACCTTTGAAAGTAAGTTGTGCAAATCTTGATTTTTCTTTTCAAATTATTTTATTTTAACTTGCATTTCCTCAATTTTACTTTCAAATTCCTTATTAGACTTAGAGAGAGAGTCATTTTCATTTTTCAATTTTAAAATGATTTTTCCATTTTTAAAAATTGACTCTTCAAACTCCAAGGCTAATTCATCATAAGCCTCTTGCAATTCATCAAAAGTATAATCAATTGAAAAAGATGAATTAGAGGTTACCATAGAGTCATCATCGATAGCCATGAGACACAAGTTGGCTACTTCATTCTCGTCCTCATCGGATGATTCATCATCGCTCCAAGTGGCTACATGAGCCTTGTGCTTCTTTTTCTCATAGCTCTTTTTCTTCAATTGAGGACAATCAAACTTGATATGTCCCGGTTTATTGCACTCATAGCAAATAATTTGATCTTTCACTTTGTTGTCATTCTTAAAGCCCTCTTCTCTTTAAAATATTCTCCCTTTGTTGGACCTCATGAATCTTTTGAATCTCTTGGCAAACATAGCCATCTCTTTATCTTCATCATCTCCACTAGAATCAATATCTTCTTTAGATGCTTTGAGAGCAATGCCAAATTTCCTCTTTTCCACTTCCTTCTTCTTTTCTTCCTTGCCCTTTGACATCATCTCATGTGTAAGCAAGGAACCAATGAGCTCATCCAACTTGAGAGTCTTGAGGTCCTTTGCTTCTATTATCGTCGTTTTCTTTGAATCCCATGAATCGTGAAGAGAGTAGATCATCTTCCTCACAAGTTTATCTTCCAGGATCACTTCACCATAGCCCTTCAAACTATTAACAATCACGGAGAATCGATCGGACATGGTTTTGATGTCTTCCTCGGGGTCCATCTTGAAGTTTTCATAATTTAGATTGAGAAGCCCGATTTTGGTCTCCTTCACTTGATTTGTTCCTTCATGTGTAACTTCAAGTTTGTCCCAAATCTCTTTAGCATTGGAACAAGATGACACCCTTCCATACTCATCCGGGCCAAGAGCATAAAATATGAGATGCATTGCCTTAGCATTTGTGGAGAATCTCTTGTTTTCTTCATTGCTCCATGTCTTCATATTACTAGTTGGTGCGGTGTAACCACTCATGATGATCTTCCAAGCTTCAAGATCAAAAGCTTGAATGAATAGCTTCATGCGATTCTTCCAATAAGCATAATTAACTCCATTGAAGAAGGGAGGCTTGTTGGTGGGTTGAGAATCGCCCCAAGCTTCAACGGTGGAGGTGGAAGCCATGGATGACCTTGTAGATGATTGCACACTTCTTGGATCTTCTCAAGAGGTTGTAAGACCTTCCAATGAGCCAAGCTCTGATACCAATTGATGAGAGTGGCAATCGATCGAACAAAACCAAGAGGGGGTGAATTGGATTTTTTGAAGGAATGGTGGACACTAATTACAAAGGTAAAAATTGCAAAGAGATTTAGAGTGGTTCAACTCCCCTAATTGGAGTCTACATCCACTACCTTAGTGACCACACTAAGGATTTTCCACAAATTCACTAATTTGTCTTTCCTTTAAGGATAAGGAGTAACCTTACACAATTCAATAGACTTATACCCCAAAGTCTATTGAATCCTATCCTAAAAATGAATACAAATAAGCAAACTAGGAAATCCTCACTAGGAATGTGTTTGCAAAGTTTAAGCTCTCTCACACACCCAAAGAAACACTAGGAAAATAAAATACAATGAAGAACTCTCTAGTGTTTACAAGAAAGATGAGAAAATTGAGTACAAATTGGAATTTGATTGCTTGGAAGTTTGGACTGACTTTCTTGTTACTTCATTACTGTTTGGAGACCCCTTTTATATGCTCTTGATCTTTTCTAACCGTTGGGAGACTTTGGAGGGAGTTTGAAGCCGTTGGGAGCCATTAAAACCAAACATTAAATGCTCACCTGCACAGAGGTTTCGAAACCTTTACCAGAGGTTTTGAAACCTTAAGAAGGGATTTGTAAAAACTAGTCGTTACAAGGTTAAGGTTTCGAAACCTTCATAAAGGTTTCGAAACCTTTGTTAAGGTTTCAAAAACAGTAGCTTACTACCCAGAAAGGTTTCGAAACCTGAATGAAGGTTTCGAAACTTTTCTTTAAAGCCCAGAGAGGTTTCGAAACCTTAATGAAGGTTTCGAAACTTTTCTTTAAATATTTAATTTTTGGCCATTTATTGACTTTTAAAAATATAGTTTGATATAGATACAAAGTCAAACTTTTTCAAAACATTTTAGCAAGATTAAATCGAGTTTTTGACAAATTTATTTCTTGAAATTTACTTTACAAATTTTTACAAATTAGTCCTTGAAAATTAATTTTAAGTTATATCAAAATCAAAATAAGTCTAACAATATTGTAGCCAAGGTCTTACATCATTATAATATCTCTTTTGATAAGAATAATACAGAAAGTTTATGTTCCGTCTGTCAACTGGGTAAATTTCATAAGTTACCTTTTTCAAAATCTGCAACTTCTTATTCTGCACCTCTTGAATTAGTTGTGGCTGATGTTTGGGGCCCAGCACCTCTTTATTCTAATGGTTACAAGTATTATGTGGCTTTTACAGATGCCTTTACCAGGCATACTTGAGTTTATTTTCTTAAACAAAAATCTGAGGTTAGAACTGTTTTTCCTATCTTTCATAAGCATGTTGAACAATCTCTTGGTTTTAAGTTGAAAACTTTACAAACTAATGAAGGTGGGGAATTTATTGCTTTAAAATCCTACACTAATGCTCATGGTATTTTACACAGGTTCTCTTGTCCACACACATCTGAACAAAATGGCCTTGTTGAGCGTAAACACAGGCATATAGTTGAGGTGAGACGCACTCTTCTAGCCCAAGCCAGCATGCCACTTTCATTCTGGAATGATGCCTTCGCCACAGCTGTGTTTCTTATCAATAGACTTCTAACCTTAGCATTGTCAGGTATATCTCCTATGAAAAACTTTTTCAAAAATCTCCTGACTATACATTGTTTAAAGTGTTTGGTTGTACTTGTTATCCTTTGCTGAGACCATATAATGCTCATAAACTGCAATTTAGGTCAACCCCCTGTACTTTTATTGGTTATTCCTCTGTTCATAAAGGGTATAGGTGTCTTGATTCCTTGGGTCGAGTGTATATCTCTCGTCATGTTCGTTTTGATGAGTCTCTGTTTCCATATAAAAATTTACCTTCTTTGCACATCCCTGCTTCATCTTCTATGTTCACTGGTTCTCGGGACAAATCATCCTCATCTTCATCTTCTTTTCCTTTGTGGCTTAACCCTACTTTGTCTTCTTCCAATTCTTCTAGTTCTCCTATTTCTCCTTTGTCTTCTTCCACTTTTTCCAGACCTCTTGGTTCATTACATTCTACTGCAGCTCCATCTTCATCACCTTTGCTGCATCTTCCATCTCCTTCACCTGAACACACTCCTTCTACTGCAGCTCCATCTTCATCACCATTGCTGCCTCCTCCATCCCCTCCATCTGAACATACCCCTTCTACTGTAGCTCTATCTTCATCATCATTGTTGCCTCCTCCGTCCCCTCCATCTGAACATACCCCTTCTACTGCAGCTCCATCTTCATCACCATTTCCGCCTCCTCCATCCCCTCCATCTGAATATTCCCCCTCTACTGCAGCTCCACCTTCATCACCATTGTTGCCTCCTCCATCTCCTCCATCTGAATATTCCCCCTCTAATGCAGCTCCACTTTCATTACCATTGCTGCCTCCTCCACCCCCTCCATCTGAATTCTCCCCTTCTACTGCAGCTCTATCTTCATCTCCATTGCTGCCTCCTCCATCCTCTTTCATTGATTCTATCTTGCCTCTTGTGGTGCACAATGATCATCCTATGGTCACTCGTGGGAAGAAATGGATCTTTAAACCAAATATCTTTCACGTGGAAAGTGTTCATAAGGAACCTGTTGATGTTTATGAAGCTTTTCAAGATCCCTTCTGGGCTGCTGTTGTGCAAGCTGAATATAAGGCTATAATGCAGAATGGTACGTGGGATTTGCAGCCCTTGCCATCTCATATGAAGCATGTGGGTTGTAAGTGGTTTTTCAAGATTAAGAGACACCCATATGGCTCAGTTGAGAGGTACAAAGCTAGGTTGGTGGCCAAGGGGTACTCTCAACTTGTTGGTAGTGACTTCCATGAGACATTTAGCCCAGTTGTCAAAGTCGATGCCATTCGCACTATTCTAGCTACAGTTGTTATGAAGAAGTGGTGCATTAGGCAGATTGACATTGATAATGCATTCCTAAATGGTGCTTTAACTGAGGAGATATATATGCTGCAACCTCCTGAATTTGAGCAAGAAGAAGATGGTGGTCAGAAGCTAGTTTGCAAGCTGAATAAAGCTCTGTATGGGCTTCAGCAGGCTCCAAGGGCTTGGTTTGACACCCTTAAAAACTTCTTAGTATCTCATTTATCCTTTACTCCCTCCAAGTCAGACTCTTCCCTATTTGTTCGAGACTCTGGGGCATCTAAGGTGCTACTCATGGTGTATGTTGATGATATTGTCATCACTGGGAGAGTAAGGTTGAGGTTGAGTCTATTGTACAACAGATCAATGCTCAGCTTTCCCTCAAAGATCTTGGACAGCTTGGCATGTTTCTTGGTATGGAAGTCAAGCATTATTCTGGTGGACTCAAGCTATATCAGAAAAAATATATTGCAGATTTGTTGACTAGAGTAAATATATTGAATACAAATCTTACACCTACACCTATGGTGGTTGAACCAAAACTCAAAGCTAATGATGGGCAAGCCTTTGAGGATATACACCTTTATAGAAGTGTGGTTGGAGGTCTGCAGTACATATGTCTAACAAGGCCTGATGTAGCTTATGCAGTGAATAATGTGTGTCAATATATGAATAATCCTTGTGATACACACTAGAGAGCAGTGAAGCGTATCCTCAGGTATTTGAAGGGTACACTTGATTATGAAATAGTGTTTGAATCCTCTGGAGTATTCTCTCTTGTCTCCTACAGTGATGCTGATTGGGCTACATCTGTAGAAGATCGGAGGTCAACTACAGGGTATTGTGTATATCTTGGTGAGAACCATGTTGCTTGGTGCTCTAAGAAGCAGAGTGTGGTGTCTAGATCGACATCTGAAGCAGAATATCGTAGTTTGGCCAACTCCGTATCTGAATTAATTTGGCTTGAACAGTTACTGGGTGAAATTAGGGTAATTTTGGATGGTAAACCTGTTGTGTGGTGTGATAATACATCCACCGTGTTTATGGCTGCGAATCCAACACATCATGCTCAGATTAAGCATGTTGAAATCGATCTTCACTTTGTACGTGAGAGAGTTATGGCTGGACAGCTGTTAGTTAATTTTGTTCCTTCTGGAGATCAGAATGCTGACATTCTCACTAAACCAATTCTTCCTATTGCATTTGATCGTCTTCGAACACGTCTTGGTGTTGTATCATGTGAAGATGCTAATGCTATGTGAAGATGTTGGTTCGTTTCTTTTATCTTAAAGGAGAAGAAAACCAAGAGAATATGAGAGTAATAGATCAATAGTAAAACAACTGTTGAGTTTGTTAACAATTGGGTTTATTAGAAGTTGTTTTAAGTTTGTTATCAGTTGTTGGGTTTGTTAAACTATTGTTGGGCTGGTTAGTTGTTAACTCTCTGGGCTTTAAATACCAACCTATACAATCATTATGGGCTAAGTTGAATAAACGACCCATTAGTCAATAACATATTTTTTTCTTCTCTGTTTACTTTTCTTGACTTTTCCCTTTTCTTTCTTTTTTTAATATCACGACTGTTCCCTTCTTCTCTCATCTCTGTTACCCTTTCTCACCGGAAACCTAAACTTCTAGCACAGATCACTTTCTTTTTGTACTAAAGAAATATTTTTACAATGCAGTGTAGGAAGGGTTTATGAGGAGTTGTCAAAATAAGAATTAGATGAAATCTCAAAACCGGTAACCACCTTTCACGCTTATTCCTAAAAACAACAATTCGCAACGAATTATATCGACAAACAACCCAAAAAAAGATCAAACTCTACGTGACCATTGACGATCACAAATCAGAAATAAACATCGTGAGATCACCGTTCAAACACCAAAAACTTATAAGTATAACCATAGAAACATGGCTTAAAGGCAGCGAAAACGTGTCTGAAGGATATAAGAAAACGCAAAAAAAAAAAAAATCAGCATCTAGCACCATATTGATGTCGCTTCCGATTAGACAAAAAAAAAAGGGTGAAGCAAACGGTTAGGGTACAAGGAAGAAAAAGAAAAGGAAACAAGTGGCAAGGATTTACAATTCAGAATTAATATTAAAATTAATCATTTCTTTCAAAAACAGTTTTTAATTTGAGTTAGGATGAATTTACTAGTGTAAACTAAAAGTTTAGATGTTTTTTTTGGACAGTTAGATTAATTAATTTTAATGGCTAAATTAAAAAATTTTAAATTAAAGAAAATCTATTTGTTTTTTTTATAAACTTCTCATTACTTATGTTTAATCTCAACAATCTCAAAAACGTATAAAATTCTTAAGTTTTACATTGCGCCAACGGACCTTAACTCTCTCCATCTCACCCTCTCTATATTAGTTTATTTATTACACAAAAGTTAAAAAATTTAAATTTTATGTTTTAATTTGTCATTATAAAATTTAAAATTTCGATCATAATCCAAATCAGTAACTTTAGATTCTGTTAAATCAAATTCAGCCATTAGTCGTTGTATTATCAGTAATTTATAGATTCCGTCCATATACTCTAACTTCATCATTTTAAGTAAATGCAATTTAATTATGTTACACATTCAACCATTTGAATTAGGATTGAAATTTTAAAACTCGAAAAATAAAAAATTCAAAATTGATCAAACAAAAATAAAAATATTTTGATTGAAAGCCCAAAACCAATACAACTTAGATTGGACCTTCTTTTTATGGATTGGGCTAATCCAATCACCAAGCTATATTTTGTTTTCACTACTCGGTTACGCATCCGGGATCAACCACCGCACGACGTGCTTCCCGTCTGCCTCGTTTCTCCGGTTTCCTTTAACTCCCCTCTTCGATTTCCTGCTTCTTCAAGCAATTTCATGAATTTCGGGTAATTGATTAAATCTCTAATTCTCGTATTGAATGAATATTTGGATTAAAGAACTTATTTTTATTTGAATTTCTTAATTGATCATTGCCTGTACATGGAAGAAGATAACGAATAGGTGGTGATTATTTCTTATTTCTCTACTGTTATCATTTTGATGTTGATATTCTGCTGAATTTTTAAACTTTTATGTACTTTTTTCTCTCAGAAAAGCTTTTTTGGTTGCTGGTGTGGGGGAAATAGATGAATTAATGTTTTAATTTTGGGTAGGTGAAGCTTTATTATAACAAGAAAAATGTGGAGCAACAAACAAAGAGTCACTGATTAAAATCGAAACCAATTCGAACAAATCAGAGAAAGCTGTGCCCAAAATACCTCTACAACTCAAAGAATGGATTTGTTCTGGTGTCAATCTAGCATTTGTAATTCTTATTGCTGATGGTTTGTTGAAGTTTGAGGCTTATACAGGAAGATGATGAACTGACTACTGAGTAATGGTTTAGTTTAGTGTAGCCAGCATGTGGCCTCCAAATGGCCATGGTAGATTTTGATTGAGACTTGTTGGACTTTAGGTATGGTATTTCTCTTGAAAGCTAGTAGAAGAGGAATTCTTTGTCATCTTCGTATACATGCGGTTCGAGTGTCCATTACATTCGCATCTGCTCTTAAAAGATTTGATGTGTTTTAATAGGATCTTAGATACTTACTGCTGAAGATTTATGTTATTATGTCCTTTGCTTCACATACTTTGAGATTATATTTGGTGACCTGTTTTACTTTTCAATCACAAGTTGAGCCTTATCGTGAACGGTGTAGTCGTTTTGATTTGGACTGAAAGCTCATGAAACTTGACATATCTGTTTGATTCCATTTGTTTTGTTGTATATGTGAACTTCTCATATACTGTAAATTTCCATGTCAAGCAAGATTTTGGCATTTTGCAGCTTGTTGCTGTCACAGGCATGATGCCTCTTCACGACTAATCGGTTGCTGCAGCATTTGGTTGCGAAGAAGAGGCAAGTATATTAAAATGCCTCTTTGAATTTTCAGGTGAGTGCAATTGTTTTGTATCTTTGTGTTTAGCATGAGACATGATCTCTTGTGGGGTGAATTTGTCTCATTTTTAACTGTTACATGTCTATCAACATTGCACATCCTTGTTTTAGTCTGTTAGATGCATTGTTTTCAAAACTGGACCGGTCAGACCATCAGTATAAGAAAATAATAAATTATAAACACATTTAAACAACAATAGTGTCATAAACATCATTATGCATTATAGAATCAATAAAAAAATTAAATATTAACACAGTTAACTTCATTATCCAAAATGAAAAAAAAAATCCAAAGTTCAATATTCAATATCCCATTGCAAAGTCCAATATTCATCCAACCATGTTATAATAATTATAAAACATTATCAAATATTAACAACATTCCAATCCATAATCCAAATATTTAAAACATTCATATCCATAATCCAAAGTCCAAGCACCTTGGTACAAAATGATGAAGCATAGTCTATCACAATCCAAATTTCCAAACTCCACACATAGTTACAAATGAAACAATAGAGTAGAACACATTTGAAAGTCAATCATCATTGATGCCAAAAATTCTTGTTTTCTTGAGGTTCAACTTTAACCCAAAAGCCAGTTCAAAACAACATATTAGTCTTCTAATGTTCCAAACTTGCATCTTGTTTACATCATAAAAATTCACATCTTCTGCAGATTGGAAATGAGACAATATGAACTTTTCAGATGATCAGATCCAATGGTGACTCTAAATAAACCAATGTAAACAATTTTCAATAACAAGACATTCCAAAACTCCACCACCATGTTAAAGAGAAGTGGCGATAGGGGAAACCCTTGCCAAGTTCCTTCCTTTTTGGAACCTATTGGACAGTGACATGTTCACAGGCATAAAAATGGATGCAGAGGAACTATACTATAGGCTCAGATCCATGCACACCACCTTTCATTGAAAAGCATGCCAGATTTTGTAAGTCAATTCTTGTTCACCAAAACCAAGCAATCAACTTTCTTTATCATCAACCAATCATCGGGTCCTATCTACTGGTTCCATGTGGTAAGGTTTGTGCTTGAATTTCTTGGTAGTTTGTTGAGGGGCCTTGTCTAATGGATGTCAAACCATGTCTTAGGTTATCAATTCACTGAGCACCACTCCCACCAGCGGCGCCACCCGGTGCAATTCCAAAGCTTTTGATAGCTAGGTTGTTTTTTTGGGGCTCTATAACACAACGGTTATAATTATGCAATATATTGCCCTTTTAAGTTTTAAGTAACTTGTATGTTAAGCAAATGGTATAGGCAAGAATGGCTCATTGATTACCTATTTTAAACTATGAGAAAGTGGCATAACAAAGGAGCTTTGTACATATAGACATAGATGTATTAGCCTAAATTAACAAAAAGCATTGGACAGGATCCAAGTTTGGAGATATTGAATTCGTTTGTGATGCTCATTGTGTGTTTAACCTTAGTCTTGAGTAAGTTAATATCTACACTTGTATACTTTAATGTATACTAATGTGACCTCATAGCAGATACGACTGTTTTACTAAAACAAAGCAGATTCCTGCGGGTAGTTTAAGTTTGAATTACAACAGGCGTCTCCGAGTTAGAACTATTATTTTAAATTACGTTTCAATTTCATCCTCAAATTAAAATTAAGAACTTGTGAACGTGTTTTACCCTTAAATTATAATTTTCATTCTAAATTAATCTCTATACTTTTAAATCTTTTAATTTCATTTCTATATTAATCATATCTCGTGTTAATAAAATTATGGGTAAACTACATAAATGATCACCGAATTTTTAGGGTAGATTTATTTCGGCCATTGTACTTTTAAAATATTCGATAAGGTCACTCAACTTTTGGTTCGATTTTGATACGGTCCCTTCCATTATCTTCCGTTAGAAGTTGATGTTAGTTTTTATTTTTTCTTAATAAAAATGAGGTAAACTACACCAATCATCACTCAACGTTTTTCTCACAACTATTTTGGTTATTAGAGTTTAACAATTTTCAATTTAATAACTTAACTTTCAAGTTGTTCATATTTTGGTCACTCTCAAAAGACATAGTTATTCAAATAGAAAAATTCGAGTAATCCTTAAAAAAATTTAGGTGATTATTTTTTTTTACTTTTCTTATTAAATTTACCATATTTAATAAGCAAAGTAAAAAATATTACTCGAATTAAATATTTTAATTAATTGATCAATCGATTGTCTGATTTAATTGATATAATATAATATTGAAAATTGAATAATCTAAATTTAACAATTAATCATATTAATTTTTTAAAGATTAATTGAACTTGATTTCGGTACAAGTTTTTAAAATAAATTATTTCAATTCGGTTACAATTCATAGTTTTAAGCATAATTGATTAACCAATCTAATCTATTATATACAACATTTCTAAATTTTACGCATTATAATATTTTATAATATAGTGATATTTATACTCTTCTAATTTTTTTTTTAAAAAATTAGTTTTGGCTCTGGTAGGATTAATAGGTGTGAACTTTCAATTTTTAACTTTCTAGTTGTTTTTACACTTTTATCACAAACCGAACAATTATTAAATTTAACGTATTATCATATTTGATATTTTAATAAATAAAGTAAAATATTATTTTCAGAATTAAATATTTCAGTTAACTAATTAACCGATTATCTGATTTAATTGATTCAAGATCGAGAATTAAATAATATGAATTTACCAATTAACCAGAATAATTTTGAATGATTAATTGAATTTTTCTATTTGTATAAACATCTCATTTGAGAGTGGCCAAAATATCAATAATTCGAAAGTTAAGTTATTAAATTAAAATTTTTTAAACTCTAGTGACCAAAATAGGAGTGAGAAAAAAATTAAGTGATGATTGGTGTAGTTTATCCATTTTTTTTTTACTAAAGAGAAACAAAAACTAATGTAAATTTCTAACGGAAGGTAACGAGAAGGACCATATTGAAAGTGAATTATAAGTTCGGTGACTATATTGAAATCGAACTAAAAGTTAGGTGACTGTATCAAATATTTTAAAAGTACATTGACCAAAATGAATCCGCCCTAAAAGTTCTGTGACCATTTATGTAGTTTACCCTAAAATCATTATAACAACTGTTAATTATCATGTGAACATTTATATACGTTGTGTAATAATATAATGTGGCACAAACAATAATTTGAGGATGAAATTGAAATACTCAAAAATTATAGAATGTAGGTATAGTTTGAGAATAAAACTAAAATATTTAGAAGTTTATAAAACGAGAGTCATAATTTAAAGATAGAATTGAAACATTCAAATAGAAACGAATTTAAAATTAATATCACAATTTAAAAACGTAAAATACAATTAATTCGATATAAAAAAAACAAAATATTCTTCTGATTATTGGAGTTACTGTTGAATCTTCAACGGCTAAATTCACCAACTAAATTTAGTTTGTTCGAGCTCAATTTCATAAGGTAAAATCTTAATAATTTAAAACTTTTTCGAGCAACAATATATATATATATATATATATGAATTAACATCCCTCATCCAAATAATTTTTATTGAAAAATTTTATTTAAACCATTGATTTTTTTTATTAAAATAAACCATTGAAATTTGAATCCACTTCCACACTATATATGATATATACGAAGAAATGAAAGAATGGGTTAATTTAAAATTAAAGAATTAAATTAAAATTTTTAAACAAAATTGAAGGATTTTCTTTACTATTTAAAAAAAAATGAAATCTAACTAAATTTTTTGAAAATTTAATAGTAAGAAGTTTTAAAAATTATGAGAAATATTTAATTAAAATATATAAAAAATTAAAACATAATATATAATTTCAAAATTTTTGTTGGGGCCAAATTTTTTTTTTTGGAAGGTGGTGATGTTTGGCCCCTGCTCAACGTCCACTTCATCACCTATCAACTTCCACCAAACAAACAAACCCTTTCGTAAGCAACCACCATTCATGACGGTGACAAGCTGAGGACCACCACCTCTTTAATTTCGCCGTGTTTCTCCTCTATTCATACATCATCTTGAGATAAACTTAAATATTTTAAAAGTAAGAGGGCAACTGTGCAAATAATTCAATTTCTTTTTTTAATTTTTTTTTTTTTTAAGTTTGAGGGCATAGGTCACTCCCGAGACTCATGTCCCTCCGTCCCCAATTATCCTTATCTATTATGTTTCTATGGAAATAGACTCTCTAATCTCTTGACTTTTTTATCATAAATATAAACATTTAATCATATAATGAAGACTTTATAAGAGTAATTAATCACTAACTCAGCTGAACGCCAGTACCCAATACCCATGGCCATCCTATTTCATCACTATGTTACAAGTTACAATCCAAAGTAAAAAAGAAAAAACCTAACCTTATTCAACAGAATCAACCCTTTTTTTCTTTATTGATTCTATTCTTTGAGCACTTACTATTCTATTAGAGAATCAAAAAGACAAAGTAGTGATGTTTATCAACAGTTTGATTTTGATCATTTCAATCTTCATCAGAAGATTCAGGGTACTTGTTCAAATCAGGCTTTCGACCAGGGTTCGATGATTCCGAAGCATGACGACCATGAATCGAGCCGGTTTGTAGTGCGTCGACTTTAGCGCCAACCTCGGTTGCTTTCTTGCGTATGGAAGCGGGCGAGATGTCCCCAACTTCATCCTCCTCTCCTACTATAAGCTCGGGGAAGTTGAGTCTAGCCGAAGGTCCACGCAAGTAGAAGACGGCGGTGTCGTAGGCACGAGCGGCGGCTACCGGCGTGGTGTAAGAACCCAACCAAATCCTGGAGCGCTTGTTGGGCTCTCGGATTTCAGCCACCCATTTCCCCCACTTCCTCATCCTTATCCCCCGAAATGGTTTCTCCTTTTTCTGCTTTTGCTTCTCTCCACTCGTTGAGCTTGAACTGGAACAACAATCCCCTTCCATTCAAATACTCTAAAACCTAAACCCTTTAATGGAGTTTTCAGTTTTCTCTTGTTTTTAGAGATTATATAGCTTGAAAGCCATAACCAAAAAACAAGAGATTGTTGAAGCTAGGTTGCTCCAAAAGCTATATATCCTCTATGTTAATATATATAGTAGATAAACTAAGGAGAGGGGAAGTGCAGAAGTAAGAAGCATTAGTTTCCCACTTGGCTGCAAATCTGTCGTCAGGGAACGGCCGCCACGTTGATCTTACTTAAACATAAATCCAAATTCGGCCGACAAAATCCATCACCTCCTATAAATTAAGCCTACACAAGTATAATAATACAATATTCCATGTATATATACTTGGAGTAGAATATTATCTTAAAATGGTAGGTCTATTACACAAATTATTGAGTGTATAAATTATCCGCGTTTAATTTTTATAACGGTTTTATTAACATAAAATATAATTAATATAAACGGTTTTATAACGGTTAAATGGCTATGTTTCTTTTGACAAATTCCAGATCTATTTTTAATTTTATCTAGAGGGAGAGAAAAAGAAATTCTAGGGAAAGAAAAGAAAGTGTTCATGGTGGGTCTAGAATTCATGACCTAAGAAAATATGAAAGAAGAAAGATGAGCAGCTGCAGTTTAACTAACCCGCCAAATGTGTTTCCTCTATTGAATTGTCATGTTAAAACTTAAAAGCAATATATTAACATCATTAAATGAAATTACTTTTGTTTTGATTAATAGAGAGTTTTTACATTCTAAAGGCAAAAGTTAAGATTCAAGCCTATATAAGATATAGCAACATAAATATTGTGGACCACTCAATCAATTAATGAATATTATATGAAATAATTATCGTCATCAAAATGTCAATATCATTAAATATCACATATTGCAATTTAATTGATTATTAAAGTACTATCACGTTAAAAGTATATATTAATTTGAGAAATCTTATAATTCAAGTAATAATTTAAAGGGTTAAAGAATATTATCATCTTTTCTGCAAGGTAAGTGCACATTATCAAGGGTTCAAAATATCTATGAACATATACTATATTGTAATCACTTTTATACTATTAAAAATATAATTTAAAAAAACTATTAGTTTTAGATACTTATTTATATACTCTTTCCGTCTCACTAAATTTGTCTAGTATTGACTTTTTAAAAGTAAAAAATTTTAAACTTTGACTGTAATTATTTTAAATATTTTAATTAATTAAATTTTATAATATATATACATTTAAATTATTTGATTAAAGGTTTTTAAAATATATTTTTATATTTTTTAACAATAATAAATTAAAACAATACAGAATCAAAATTATAAAAAATTTATTTAGAAAATCAATATTAAACAAATCAAATAATACAGAGGGAGTAATAAACTTAGTTGTCCCAAATCCTAATATATCTCCACTTCAACATATTTGATTTTCACGGTCATATCTCTTTTTCTTTTGGGTGAGGATGGAGGAGTGGTAATTTACCAAACCAAACCAAATAAAAAAAGAAAGTAAACCTTTTGATATGCCGACATGTTTATTTTACAAGTGGGTGTTGTAAATAATAAGAGTTTAAATATTTAGGGATAGTTTATATAGAGGTTTAATTTTTTTTAATATTTTAAAAGTGACTATAAGATAATATATGTTTATATATATTCTTAATTTTTTGATAAAATATATACATTTTGCAGACAAAGAAATTTGAACTGGAATCTCTTAGGATGAGCATCATCCGCAGTTCTACTAAGACCACTTGTTAAGTTCGAGGTTTGATTTTTTAAAATTATCAAATAAGAATGTAATGTTTTTAAGTCCGTTTAAATAAAGAATCAATTTTAAAAATATAAATAAAGTTTAATATTTCCTAGTCTAACAAAATAAAATTTTAACAAATTTAAATCTACTCAATCCTTTTCAAAATGTTAAGCTTTTTTTTTTTTTAATAATTTGACTACTTTTCATTGAATTAGTGTTACAATCCGAAGTATGGTATATAGGGTAGGTGGTCAGAGCTACAACAGTTGTTCTTTGGAACGAAAATTATTACAAAAATGTAATTAGAATAATTTTAATGATATATATATATATTAAGGTATTTTACTTATAAATATATTTTTAATTATTTATTAAAATTATACCAATAAATTATTTACAAAAATAACATTATTTTTTGACACACATGGCAAAATCACAACACGTTAGATGCCTTTTTCACAAGGCACACCTGATAGAACACGCATTTGTCTATGTAACAGAAAATCAGTCTTGTTTTTTAAGGACCAAAATGAAAATAAAGAAAATATTATCTAGAAAAGGAGAAAAACGGTACTTTTAATTTGTGTTGTTCATAAATAGTTATATTGTATAACTTTGAAAGACTATACTTTTAATTTGTGTTGTTCATATATAATTTTTTTTTTTTATTTTTTTTCTCGTTTTGGTCAATTGAATTTTAATTCTCATCAACATAACTTAAATGACATAAAATGTAACTTTTTAAAATGTTCATTTTAGTCCATATATTTTAATTTCTTTCAACTTGGTCTTGAGAATGCAAAAAATAGAGCAAGGTCAACAACGCACACTGCCATTCAAATTGACTTGTGCTCATGCTAACACATATCACGCATATATATATTTTTGACAAAATTCGTACGTTTTTTTAACAATTTGATCATTTTCTCCTTTCTTTCATTTTGACTATTCTTTTATAAACTTAAACAATCGTGTCGCCATGTAGACAAAGGTGCATCCGTATTTTAAGAAGGTACGGTTGATGTGCGTATTTTTGCCTTGCGTGTCAAAAAATGATGTTATTGTTTAGATGTCGTTTTGATAAATATTTTAAAAAATAATATTACTTAGGTAAAATTATTTTTTCCTTGGTTGTTATAAAAACATTTATTTAACTTTAATAGTAAATATTAATAAAAGATCTTCAAAATATTAATACTCTTAAATAGTGGCAGAAGCTTTAAGGGACCGGTGGGGGTACGGCCCCCCTAAAATTTTAGAAAATTTGAATTTTGCCTTTTAATTTTTAAAAATTTTAATTTGGCCCCTCAAAATTTTTTAAAAGTTATATTAAGCTTCAAAACTTTGAATATTTTTAATGAAATTCTCTCTCAAATTTTTGATCTTTTTGTTAAATATCTTTAAATTATTAAAAAATTTAGTTAAACCCTCAATTTTTTTTAAAAAATTCATTCAATCCTCCAAATTTTTTAAAAATTTAAGTTATCCCCCTCAAACTTTTACTCTAACTTCTGTCACTGCTCTTAAAGAATAATTTAACTTTATATTTTAATTCATTAAAGTGAATATCAAGTTTATATTAGTCACAATATTTTTATTTCATCAAATTATATTTCTACTATTATTAAATTACGTCACTTTTGCTAATTTTGTCAGATAATTTCAAAAAAGTTGTCTTAGAATACATACAAGATTATTTTTTCTAAATAAAATCAATCTTGAGATTTCATGTTGGGTCCGTATGTATTGGATAAAAATTCTCTAGTCTTTTTCGGTATCTTTATTTATGCACTAACACTAAAAATTACTGTAAAATTAAATTCCAAACCCTAAATTTTAAATCTTAAATTCTATATCATATACCCTAAAAAGTACACCCTATCCTAAATTTCCTAAACCCTAACCATAAACATAATTTAAAGTGTGTGGCATGAATATGAACACAAAAAAGAAGCAGAAGATTTTTATTCGTATGTGTTTTGAGTAATTTTTCTTGCACAATAATTATTTTAAATCTTAAATTTTATATCATATACCCTAAAAAGTACACCCTATCCTAAATTTCCTAAACCCTAACCATTTACTGTATTAAAAATCCTAAAAGATTCCAGTGAAAAAACACACATTCAATGTAGTAACCCTAAACCCTAAAACCATAACCCTAAACTCTAAAATCATAAGCCTTAAACATAACCCTAAACCATATAACCATAAACTCTAAACCCTAAAAATAAAAAATCATAATCATAAACCCTAAACATTAAACATAAACCTAAAACTCTAACCCTAAACCTTAAACCCAAACCCTAAAATAATAACAATAAACCCTAAATCCTAAACTCTAATACATTAAATGAGAATTTTTTTAATAAAATTTTTAAGGATTTTGTAATACATTAAATGATCGTGGTTTTTTCAAATAAAATTTTTGTATTTAATAAAAGCTCTTAAATGACTCTTAACTCATACATGTATACATAAGTTAGAAAAAATCATTTATTAACAATAAAAAATTATGATTATAAAAAAAAACAATAAAAAATTATGGGTTATGATATGGGTTATAACTCACGGAAAAAAAAAGAAAAAGAAAAAACTACAAGATTATTTCGGAGGACAAGAGATCGGTGGTGGATGAGTTTAAAAATGACTTTTCATTCAAGCAATGAAATACCAAATTGGTTATTTATTTTTTTTGTTGTCTTCTTAATTTTTAAAATTTTATCTTAATTAATTCAGACCGATCTGTTTAGCATTTAATTTTAGTGGGTAAATCTCTTAACGAAGATGTTTTTATATAAACAAACTCACAGATTCGTAATTTACTTAAGTGATATTAAAATGGATATTATTTGGATTAATCATGTTATAAATTTATTTATTATCCTAAATATCTCTTTATTTGTTTAAACGTCAACCTTGTTGAAACTGACCCCCTTTTTTTGTGTCTAAATGTCAATTTTAACCATCTGATTACAATGTACGATTTCATTATAGCTTTACTTACATTACCTTCATAAATGATTTTGTCTTATGGATTAACTGGATGATAAATTAGTTGAGAAAATATTGAAAATTTATTTTATCTTATTGGATGAGTTAGTGTTGAGTTAATTAAATATGACATAATTTCATATATATATATATATATATATATACTGTTACATACAACAATAGGATGAAAGAAAATATTTTATGTTAAAATCAAATATTCTTTAAAATTACTCAATAATAATCATGGTTAGAAGGTTTTTAGTCATTTTTATTTAAAGGTAATTTAGAAGTATGAAAAAATAAAAATACTAATTATTATTATTTTTTGTTATTTATAGGGAAAAGTATTTTAATAAATTTTCAACTGAATTGACACTGTAAAAAATAAATTTACAAATTAATAAAATATATTAAAAATAATTATATTATAAAATGGTTTAAATTAAATTAATTATTAAAAAAATCATTTTCAATAATAATTATTTATTAGTATGAATAACATTAAATTACTATTATAATCTTATATTTTAAAAGTAAAAGAAATATTATAGGTAGAAAATTAAATTAATAAATGATAGTAGGCGGATTGATAAGAGGTTTGTATATAATATCTTTAGGCTATGTATTTAAATTTTAACTGTAAGTGATGTGGTTAGTGGATACTTTAATTCAAATTAAAATTATAACTAATAGTTTTTTATTTTTTATTTAAAAATATGACAAAGACACAATTGCCCTTGAAATGATATTGATCGTATTTTAAAATAAAAATATGATTTCTGATTGATTTAATGCCGAGTTGACTCCTAATACTAATTTGATGAAAGATTTAATACATAATATAATATAAAGATTGGTTTGATTTGATTTGAAACAAAAAATGTAAGTGGGTGGTTTGGTTCCAAACTCAAAAAGTGACAATTCTGCAAAAGGTCATTTGCTTCTTGTATTTGTCTTCTACTAACGCTTTTCCATTAATGCTTAATATATTAGTCATTAGTTATTATATCATGTGCTTGAATTAAACAAGTTTTTCACCGAAAGCACAAACTATTTACTAATTTAGTCGGCAAACTATATTTATTTAATTTTTCCTTTTTAATGATTTTTTAAAGTTAGGAATATATTAATTAGAATCAATTATTATAAATATAAAATAATTAATTTAATTTAATCTAATCTCTATTTAATATATTATTTATTTTATCACTCTTTCTTAATATGTTAGATATATATATATATTTATGTGGATTATTTATTTTATTACTTTTTTAAGTGTTTTCATGAAGAAACAAAGCTACAACATGGTTAGAGAACCGAACAAAATTTCGTCCCTAATTATGTCTCTTTCTATATTCCATACTTAAAAAACACTAAAAAATAAAACCTTAAACTCTAACTCTAAATGTGAATCCTAAACCTTAAAAAATACACATACATTTAATTCCTTAAACTCTAACTATAAACCCTAAACCTATTTTTTAAATGGAGTACTAAAAGAGGCATAGTTTGGGACATATAATTTTTATTCTAGAGAATGTGGCCTCCAATATTGTATACCGTAAAATATAATGAAACTTTTATGATCATCTCTCTTATATCAATATTTTTGTGTCTAGTTGAATAAAGACACGACTATTTTAACAAAAAAAATGTTAGGTAGAATTTTGTTTTTCTTTACCCTCTTTTTGCTTATCATGGGTTAATTTTCTATATTCATGAATTTTTTAGTGAACATGATCTCTAATATTCCCTTTATAATTGTGATGTGTTTTCTTTATTGTAATGAAATCTAGCTTCTTGCTAAAAAAGCTATTTTCTTTGTTTGATTAATTATAAAGATTGATTAGGATATAAAAACTGGTATTAATTGGTAAACGAAACAAAGTTGTCATGGTTTTCTCTAAAGTATACAATATCCGATACTTTTGAAAGATCTCAACTTTTACAACCGAGTTTGCCTAAAATAAAAATAATATTATTGATGGAATTAATTATACTTATAGTGGCTAAACTAAGTCAAGATACATTTAACCAATCATCGTGAATAAAGATATTTTTTTTAGAAAAAAATGTTTAATTTTATTTATCCATTTCATTCGTCCAATAAATATGAATTAGTTTAAAATTAATTAAATTTAATATGATATACAAGGACATGGCCTATATTTAAGATTGGAAGAACAAAACATAAATATTTAAAAATAAATAGATAAATTCATAAATAATTTTAAAAAATATACACAAGGAAAAAAGTGTAAAAAAATTGGGGTGTGGTAATTGCCCCTCTCGGCCTTCGTCACTGATAGTATAAGTGAATTCTAACTTTATTACAAAATTTATATATAAAGAGAGAGAAAAGGAGAGATAAATTTTTTTTCTCAAATAGTTAAGTCGTTGTTGCACTTTCTTTAACTTTCTTTTGTATTAACCGACGATTGGCAATCAATTAGTTTTTGGTTGTCAATCGCCGGTGTTTTTTTATTTTTTTTGTTTTTTTATATTTTAATAAGAATCTCTGCCTTTGTGGCACGTGTTTTTCTCTGTCATTGTGATACGATTTTCTTTGTTTTTTGTGGTTTGTTTCATTTGTCTTTGTGGTATGATTTCAACATACCTTGGTGACCGGTTGGTACTCGCACATAGATCTTCACGACGCTAATATCTGATTATGGTTATGTCGGTGGTCTTGCAAAGATGGATCCCCACTTGGTTGATGGTTGGTTGCTGATGTAATCAGTCATGGGTAGCGGAACTTTATGCCTGATAGTTTAGGTCGCTCACCACTCATTTTTCACCCATTTTGCGTCTCGATTGGATAGAAACAAGGAGGTTCAAGAAAGCTTCTGAATTTTGATGGTATGCTTATCTCTATGGAAGTTTTCATTTTTTATTTTTGGATTGTAAAAGTTTTTGGTAGATTAATCTCATTATTATTCTTCCTAAATGCGTTGTAATTGTGTTATCTTCTATAATTTTAATAAAAAATTAGTGGCTATTATTCAATATATAGAGAGAGAAAGAGAGAGATCCAATTCAAGTAAAAAACTAATTTCATTCATTCATTTAACGATTCAAAAAAACGTGTAAAATTATAGATTTTATATTCTGTGTACGTGAATCATATCTCGTATATTAACAAATTCAAAAGAAAATATTAACAAACGGTGAGATTTATAAAGTACCGGAGAAAGTTCATGGTCGGAAAAAACAAAATAGTATAATTTTGGAGCAATATTTAATACATCAAAGTGTATAATTTTATGTGTTATTGTTTAATTAAAAAATATTATAATTACATAATGAAGAAAACCAAAACTCAATCATTAGATATTACTTATAAAATCATTATAGTAATGATTTAATTATTAAATATAAAAAATCTTTTTAATATTATTGTTTTCTTCATTATTTATTAAAGTAGTTTTTGTAATTCATACATATATAATTAGTTTCAATAACAACTTTACCTAAATATTATTTGTATTAGTCGTGCAATAATAAATCTAATAAATGGTTTCAGTGAAAAGAAAGATAACGTTTATCTTAAGAGATTTAAATTTAAATTAATTTATCTACAATATAAATATATTTTATAAATTAAGAATATGTATAAACAAATATTACCTTCTAATTACATTAAAATTATAAAAAATCAATATTATAATAATTACTTTTAAGTTAATGCAACAATTAGATATTTAACCATGCTCAGATCCTAATTTCAATTCGCCAGAACACAATCCTTGTTTTAAGTGGCATGAATCAAACATTATTTTAGGCCTCGTAGTCCAACGATGCAATAAAAAATAAACTTTAAAATGAATCAATCTTTTATTTTATTTGATATTTTGACCATATATTGTTAGTATTTTATTTGAATGGAGTAATAAATTATGGGAGGCTGACCCAAAATACAACACCAATGAATTGACAACACACAAACTCAATTATTAGGGGAATAACATGTCATGCTTTCATGAGACGGTTGATGATCTTCACTCACTCCACTATTTCTGCATCATTATCTCATCAAACAACATTTCTTGAAAAATTACTTCATTATTTATATATAAACAACTTCTGTCAGTAGTATCTGGTAAGGAGAGCAATATGAATGCTCGTTAACGTTTCATTTTCTACCTTTATAATTTTATAAATTTTTAAATGACAATTTAATAAATTAATAGTTGTTTTCTTCTTCGATGAAGAAAGGTGTGATTTCATTAGACAAATTAATTAAACACAAAGAAGGTAGAACAAGTCTCATTAAAAATTTCTCTAATTTAGATGAAAGAAAAGAATATCCATTTACCTATAAAGAACACAAGGTTCATATACATCATTACGAAGTAAAAGGATCACCGGTGCCGGCAGATCCTCCCAACAAATAAGATCCATACTGTCAACATGAACCAATCTCGCAAAGTAATTGATAACTTTATTACCCTTTCGCAATGAATATTGTATACAAACCGTTCACGAACAATTACGGAGTTTCAAAAGATACCGAGCTAAAACACACCCCGCCAAACGAGAACAACCAATTCAAAAAATCTTTACCGCCTCCACGCTATCCATCTCAAGAATAATCTGACGATATCTCGCCTCCTATGCTCTTAATAAACTGAGATAAACACCTCATAATTCGGCCTCTAAACAAAAACAAATCTCGATAAACGTGTCGAACCTCAATAACCAAAGCCCTGTATGGTTCCGTATAAGGCCACGACATGTTATATATTCATTTCCACGACAACTCGAGCAATCAGTGTATTTAAGTTCCTTTATATTTCTATATATTATTAATAAAATATTAAAATAATTGTATTTAAGGTGTTTTATTAACCAAACAATAAAAATAATGTGTTTGATAAATTTTAATTAGATTTCTATATATTATTAATGAAATATTAAAATAATTATTCAAAATAATGTAACATATTTTTGTTCTATGAGGGTAATTTGTTTTCACTTATGGTCCCCGAAAATTTACGAGACAACTCTTATTTTAGTATTTTACTTATATAGAAATTGTAGTTTGCGAATTAAGATAAATATTATAAACATTAGATTTCATATTTCAATACTTTTTGTAATTTAGTATTTTTTATTTTTTAGATATTTTTTCTCAGTTATTGTTTTGTACTATCATTTTGTTTTCGATTATCCCGATGTTAACTATTATATCATTCGTTATCCTACTTTTATTTTTTATTAAAAAATTATTTGATCTAATAAGAACGTATCATATGTCATAAAAATAAAATTCAAATATTGTACCTAAAATTTAAAATTAATTTAATTATACATATTTAAAAAATCATAAAATCATTAAAAATAGAAAAGGTATAAAAAATAAAATATCTTATAAAAAATAATTTTGTTCAGAAATAAACCTACTACAAATTTTTTATTTTTTTTGCTTCATGTTTTTTTTTTAACTTTTTAGTAATAAATTTAGAAAATAAAAAAACTCTTAAAAATGCATACTCTACAAATATCCAAAGACTATATAATTTTCCTAATTTATATTTTCAACTTATATTTTCCCTAAAATTGTAGTTATGTTATATCAAAAAAATATAAGTATGTTTAATTTATATTAAAAATAGCTAAATCCATAAATTCATTAAAAAGTAAAAAAAATCATAAAAAATAAAAGTCCCATAAAATACTAAAAACTTTTAAGATCTTAATGTTTTTTTTTTTGATAAAAGGGGATTACTCCCTTATGCCTCATTAAAAAAAAATTCTAAACTTAAATGGAAGAAAAATAGTACACATGAAAGAAAAAGAGTACCATGAAAGTAATTACAATCAAAACAATCAAACGTCTAAAATACATTGAGTATAAAGCCAATAAAACAACTAAGTACTTAACAATTCCTATCCAAGTCCTTATGAAAAAGTTGTAGAATTGAATCCAGAGGTACAACAAAAATGCAACACCTCCAAATTTTCAGGACTAGCGAGTTTGGCAAGGCCATCCGCAACCGTATTTGCCTCATGTGGTGTATGACTCAACTTTATCTCCCAAGATCGCTGTCGTAGATCAAATAAATGTCAAGCCAAAACACAATTTCCAAGCAAATCTTTATCGATCCGTAGAATACATAAAGCATCCAAACTATCAATCTCAAGAACGATTCTCCGAAAATTATGATTTCATGCTATCAATAAACTTAAATAAGCACCCTATAGTTCAGCTTCAAGAATCGAATAAATATTAATAAATTTTGAAAATCCAAATTTTTATAAACCATTATGATCATGCGCAACACCTCCTCACGAGGCAAAACCATCCGTTGTACATTGAGCTAACGGATAAGGTAGAATAAATGAGAAAAAAATATAAGAATAAAGTGAGAATTAGACTCTATTATAGAGAGAACGATATATTAACCCTAAACATTAGAAATCCAAATTTAGCTTTGTCTTCTTTCTTAATTGCATTTCTATATAACACCCCAACCCCAACTTGAAATCTCTAACAAGTTTATAAGTGCCACATTCGACCACTTGAGTGATCTAAAATTTAAAAACAATAAAACCCATAATCTTTTCAAGTTTAAAATAATTAATACAAAATTTAAAATCCTTTTATTTCAAAATTAGATACACACCAAAATGACATTCAAATGAATTTACAAATCTAAATCATTGATGTTTCAATTTATACATGCCCACTTAAAGTAAATAGTTAAAGGATTAATGTAGACTTCGTTGATGCCACATCACAAATTAAGAAAAATTGTAATTTGTACACGAAAACAATCCAAACAGTGAACTTATAAAACTCAATGACACATATATGAATTGGGTATAAAAATTTTCATACCAAATCCTAACTCATTTCGACTTCATGTTAGCAGTTATAACTGCTGTAACAGTCTTGTATTGAGCTGTCATCATCTTTCACTATCAAAAGAAAGATAAAGAATCAAGAATCTGTTATAGATTCAGTTACATTCAATATGTATAAATACAAACACTAGTCAAGTGTGAATGTTTAAGTTGTATTCGATATCGTTCTCTAATAACAATCAAAGCCTTTCTTCTTTTTGCATTTCATCTTCTTTCCTGCACTTCTTCTTCTGTCAAGTCTATATTCTATCATAGTATCAGAGGTCTCTGACAGTTCTAAGCCGTTTACCAACAAGTCTATTTCCATTCGTTTGGACGACACGAACTATCTCCTCTGGCGTCAGCAAATCCAATTTGCTATTGAGAGTTTGGCTCTTCAAGATCATCTTGATGAGTCTTTTTCTGTTCCTGAACAATTTGTCACTGGAGAAGGTGGCCGTCGTTCAATTAGCCCAGAATATGCCAGATTCAAGCAAGAAGACAGTGCCCTATGTTCTTGGTTGCTGTCTTCTATCGGGCCTTCTATTCTTCCATCGTTGGTGAATTGCAAGAATGCTCTGCAGATTTGGACCAAGATTCATCAGGTTTTTTCCGTTACTTCTACTACTCGTATAATGCATCTGCACTGTTCTCTCAAGAACATTCGGAAGCGTGGTCAATCGATGCGCGAGTACTTGGCTCAGATCCAGAGTGTTTGCGATAGTCTAGCTGCGTGTGGGAATCCCCTTACAGAAACAATGCATATTTCGGCTATACTCACAGGATTGCCGCCGGAGTATGAGCCGGTGGTTGCTGTGATTACGTCGAGTCAACAGTCGTACAAACTCGACGGAGTTGCCAGTGTTATGTTAGACACTGAGTCCAGGCAGCTTGAGTTTTTGTCTCATGGGTCGTTGGTGAATTATGCTCATGGTCCGACTGGGTCTGCAAATGTGTACCAAGTTAATCAGCAAGGTGGCCCGTTTAATGGCCCAAATAATAGTCCTAATGCTGGTTACCCTAACACGTTTGCTTATTCGACTCCTCAATGGCCAGCCGCTTCTGTCTTTCGTCCGCCGAATTCCAATCGAGGAGGGATACCGTTCAGAGGCCGTGGAGGACGGTTCTTTAACGGTGGTCGGTCTCGGCCACAATGTCAGATCTGCGGCAAGATTGGACATCTTGCTAGCATATGCTATTTCCGCTTCGATCAGGCGTTCGAAGGTATTGGTGGCTCTGCTAATCAAGTCTCCTATTTGGAAGATTCTGGTGAGGATCAATCGTTTCAAGGCTCCTTTGGTCAAACACCGGTGTCGGCGTATCAGGGAAATGGTTTTCAAAGTCAGGGTATTCAAGGTTCGAATCAGATTGATCTGTCCGGTTTCGTTCCTCCGTCTTCTGCAGAACCTGTAGTCGCGTCAGTTGCTGCGGTGTCCGATGACTTTGCGTTTGGCGATGCAGCCTGGTACCCAGATTCCGGTGCAACCTCTCACCTCACGCCTGATGCAGGTAATATCTATTTCCCTTTGTCTTATTCTGGTTCTGGTAGAGTTAGTGTAGCAGATGGGTCTACTGTTGCCATATCTAGTGTAGGTAATTCATCTATTAATTCATCCGTTAGGCCTCTTGTTCTCACTAATTTGCTACATGTACCTTCAATTAAAATAAATCTGTTGTCCGTATCTAAATTCACTAGAGATAATAATGTTTCCATTGAGTTTTTTCCTGACTCGTGTGTTGTTAAGGATTTGACAACTCGTCAACAGATGCTTCGAGGCTTTCAAAGTGAAGGTTTGTACAAATTGGTTTCTGATGAGTCTTCTATTCATGGTGGTTCTTCTACTGGTTTCTGTGGAAATTCTCTTGCTGCTTCAGGTTCTTTAGTTGATACATATTCTGATTGTAATACTTCTGCTGATGTTTTTGCATGTAATTCTTCTGTTGGTTTTCATGTATGGCATAGAAGGCTTGGGCATCCTTCTGTTGATACCCTAGCCAAATTGTCTAAAATTTGTAAATTTTCTGTTATCAATAAAGAAGAGTTTTTTTGTGAAGCCTGTAAGCTTGGTAAGAGTCATAAGCTCTCATTTCAGAAATCTGTGTCTGTGTATAATAAACCTCTTGAACATGTTCAAATGGATGTCTGGGGACCTGCTCCTCTCTTGTCTAATAACTATGCCTATTATGTTAGTTTTCTTGATGCTGCTACTAGGTATACATGGATCTATTTTGTAGCCAGAAAATTTGATGTGCCTAATGTAGTTGTTAATTTTCATAATATGGTTGAAAGACAGACTGGTTGTCAGTTAAAGGTTGTTCAATCTGACTGTGGCTCTGAGTTTAAGCCTTTAGGACAGTATTTTTTGCAAAAAGGTGTTCAGTTTCTTAATACGTGTCCTTATTCTTCTGAGCAGAATGGTAGGGTTGAAAGGAAACATATACATATAGTAGAACTTGGTTTGACTTTGTTAGCTCAAAGTGGTGTGCCTTTTAAATATTGGTCTGATGCCTTCTATACTTCTGTGTATCTTATTAATAGGTTGCCTACTAGGGTTTTAGGAGGGTCATCTCCTTATGATTTTTTTTTTGGAAAGGTACCTGATTATGGTTTTCTGAAGGTTTTTGGTTGCCAATGTTTTCCTTTAACTAGGCCTTTTAACCAACATAAGCTTCAGCTTAGGTCTAAGCCCTGTCTTTTTCTGGGATATTGTTCTAATCAGCATGGATACAAATGTCTAGACAATGAGGGTAAATTGTTTGTGTCTAGGCATGTTCAGTTTAATGAAAGTTTCTTTCCTTGCTTGCAGAAGAAGCAATCTCATTCTAAAACTAATTCTAATTCTTCTGATTCTAAGCCTGTTAAGGTTAAGTTTGTTTCTCCTAGGAATATCAGTTCTTCTCCTCAGGGTTGTTCTCCTTCAAGTTCCAATCTTCAGACCAGTTCTAGTTCTTCTGGGTTTAACTCTTTCTCTACTGATCCTTCTGTTTCTTCTTCCGGGCCTTGTGATTTCGTTTCTTCAGATTCTCCTGTATCATCTATACCTTCTGCTTTAGAACAAATGTTACCTTCTTCTGCTGCTCCTCATGTTGTGATTAATGATTCATCTGTTGAAGCTGGAAATCAGGATAATACTCAGTCTATCTCTCCTCAGTCTTCTAATCAGGCTTCTCTTTCCTCATCTCAATTGTTGCAACATAATTCTAATCCTACTCATCTGATGGTTACCAGATCTAAAGCTGGTGTTTTTAAGCCCAAAGCTTTCTTGTCTAAAGTTGAGGTTCCTGTTCCCACTGATGTATATCAGGCTTTGTCCACTGATGAATGGAAAGATGCTGTTATGAAGGAGTTTAATGCTTTGGTTTCTAAGGATACCTGGAAGGTTGTTCCTTTGCCTCATGACAGAGTTCCCATTGGATGTAAGTGGCTTTTTAAGGTAAAGAAGAATGCTGATGGAAGCATTTCAAGATACAAAGTCAGGCTTGTTGCAAAAGGGTTCTCTCAACAAGCTGGGTTTGACTATTCTGAAACTTTTAGCCCTGTTGTTAAGCCTGTTACAGTGAGAATTCTTTTAAGTGTGGCTTTGAATAATGGATGGGCTCTGAGACAAATTGATGTGGATAATGCATTCTTGAATGGTGATATTTCAGAGGAGGTATACATGCATCAGCCACCTGGCTTTGAACAAAAGGATGCCAGTGGTCAACAGTTAGTGTGTAAGCTTCAGAAGTCTCTATATGGTCTCAAGCAAGCTCCTCGAGCTTGGTTTGACAAATTTAAGGGTCTCTTGACTTCTCAGTTAAAGTTCACCTCCTCCCTAGCTGACTCTTCCTTATACTTTAGAGAGTCAAAAGGTAGCATTGTGTATATCATGGTCTATGTTGATGATATAGTAGTGACTGGTAATAGCATAGAAGAAATTGATTCTGTTGTACAACAGATTAACAGTACTTTTTCTCTTAAAGATCTTGGAAAGCTTACCTTCTTTCTTGGTATGAATGTGGTTCCTGTGGAACAAGGCATAGTGCTCAGTCAGAAGAAGCACATTCTAGAATTGTTAGAAAAAACAAAGATGCTTGAAGCTGTATCTACTCCTACTCCCATGGTAACCTCTCCTCCTCTCTCTCTTAATGATGGAGATCCATTTGAAGACTGTACTCTGTACAGACAAGTTGTTGGGACTCTCCAACATATTTGTACTACTAGACCAGATATACAGTTTTCTGTAAATAAAGTAAGTCAGTATATGCAAGCCCCTCGAGACAAGCACTGGAAAGCAGTTAAGAGGATTGTAAGGTATCTTAAAGGTACTATAGAACATGGGTTGTTCTTCAGTAACAATTCTTTAACTAATGATCTAGTTGGATATACTGATTCTGATTGGGGAACAAATGTGGATGACAAGCGGTCTACATGAGGTCATTGTCTGTTCTTTGGAGGAAATTTGGTCTCTTGGTGTTCAAAGAAGCAATCTGTTGTTTCCAGATCTTCTACTGAAGCCGAGTTCAGGAGTCTGGCAGATTCCATTTGTGATGATATGTGGGTTAAGTCTCTTCTTGCTGAACTCAAAATTCAGCTCTCAAAAACTCCAGTTATCTGGTGTGACAACACCAGTGCTATTGCACATTCAGCCAACCCAGTTCATCATGCAAAACTCAAGCATGTTGAGCTTGATCTCAGCTTTGCCAGAGAAAAGGTCACTGAAGGATCGTTTCAAGTCAATTATGTCCCTGCTTCAGAACAAATAGTTGATATCTTCACCAAACCTTTATCAGCAGCCTTCTTTCTGCATCTTCGACAGAAACTTAGAGTCTTCTCACCTACTGAGCTTCAAACAAGGGTTAGCAACTTCTTTTGTTCTGAAGAATTATGTTAGTCTTCTCAACCTGGTTGTGTTTAACAAAGAAGAGAAGATAGGAAGTGTATTAGCAATCAGTGTATTTCTGCTTCAGCAAACATCTAGCAAACAGCAACAGCAACCTATGGTTTCCTATGGATTTTCTTGTTAATGTCAGCAGCTTGTTACTTTTGTTTTTCATCAAAGGGGAGAAGATAGGAAGAATGTTAGCAGTTATAACTGCTATAACAGTCTTGTATTGAGCTGTCATCATCTTTCACTATCAAAAGAAAGATAAAGAATCAAGAATCTGTTATAGATTCAGTTACATTCAATATGTATAAATACAAACACTAGTCAAGTGTAAATGTTTAAGTTGTATTCGATATCGTTCTCTAATAACAATAAAAGCCTTTCTTCTTTTTGCATTTCATCTTCTTTCCTGCACTTCTTCTTCTTCTTCATTCTTCTTCTGTCAAGTCTATATTCTATCACTTCATCTTCTCAAAACTCACCCGCTCTGTATGCTTGAATTAAAAAAACATCCTTAACAAGTCGGTCCAAATTAAAATCGTAAAATTCGAATCAAATTATCATCCTTATCTGCAAGCCATATGAATAAAGAACATAGGTTTATATTCAAAAAAAAATAAAGAACATAATTTTTACCCATGTTGATCTCATAAAAAAATGAAAATATTGAGTAATCTTAGCAGACAAACGACCTCGATCTGTCACTTGGAAATTAAATGAGATGGCCTTTGATGCCTTGATATAGGAGTAGGACAACCGCTAAACTCAATCTTTAGGTTCCTTCCGTAGCTATTTTTGTATTACAAAAAAGACAACTCCTCGGCCGAACCTGTCTAAGCACCCATAATTTTCCACCGCCAAATAACACGTATATTCATAAACCAAACATCTAGGACGAATGCAGGATCTTATGTCAAGAGTCTAATCTTTTAGAAAATTATATTAAAAATTTAAAGTGTAAAATTATAAAATCTTAAGGGACTTAAATGATCTATAAAAAATATAAAAACTACATAAATTATATGACATTTTGAAGTTTTTAGGGGATATGACTATCGACAATTTTGGGTGAAAAACCCCTTTTTAATTATTATTAAGGAAAATGGCTCCCAAAAATTTTTATTTGGCAAAATGACCCCCAAACTTGCCAGGTCGGCAGACCTCGTGTTGTGTAGGACGCGAGGTATGATATCGCGTTCTGCACAACGCGATTTCAGTCGACGTGGCCTTGTTGTTTGTGTTAACGGTTTTACAGTACATCGCGTTCTGTAGAACGCGAGGTCCCTGAGAAATTGAAACGGCGGCTGAATATATCGCACAGACCTCGCGTTCTGTAGGACGCGAGTTCTGTGCAAATCTGGCCTGAAGAACAAGGGAAAAGAAGTGTGGATAGGCCTGTTCGAGCTCAATTTCGAGCGTGTAAATCGTATATTTTTAGCGATCATCGAGTTTGGGGTCGTAGTACTGGAAATTCTCTATCGTATGATACCAACATGGTTAATTTCCATCCATTCTACAATGGTTTAAAATGGCTTCGAAAACCCTATGCCATCATCTTTTTTTTATTGAAGTTGCATTTCAACTAATGTCGATTTTCGGTTTAGTAATCCCATTGAATTTATTAAAAACAAAAATTAAATAAACATTATAAAGTTTAATTATAATATGTAAACAAAATTATAATACGTAAACAAAATTATAATACGACATTATAAAATTCAAATGTGTTTTACATAAATATTAAAAACATAAGTACAAAACAGTAAAAAAAAGACTAAAAATTCCTATGTCCACCCGTTCCGCAGTCGAGTGGATGACGCTCACGATCCGGATACCTCCTCTGTCCATCGTGTAGTGGTCTCTGGTCCTCATCATCCTAACCATCGTGCGCGATATGCGGATCTGTGCTGGGCCGAGGCGGGGAGTAAAACAAGCTACCCATCGACGTACTCTCCACAATGGGAAACCCATACTGAGAGTGCAGCTGTGGATAATCGATAAGCAGAAGGTCAGTCGTGGGCGTATGGGAACGATAGGCATTAGAGGAGCCGTACTGGGGTGGAGGCATCGTCTGTTGGAAACTCGATGGACCGCTATGAAATGGTGCGGCAGAAGATGATGCCCCTGCAGTGTCATATCGTGGTCTCGGACCGCGCTGCGTCGACTGCCTCTGGCTCTGGCTCGCTCGACGGCTCCCGCGTGGGCGGTTTTGGGGTTGCTGGGGAAGCCCTGCTTCGCGCTCGGCCTGAGTAAGGATATGTGGCATCCCATTGTTCGTATACCACTGGTCATAATTGAAAGCGACCGAATGACCCCTTACCATAATTTGTTGGAGAAACTGTGGGCGTCTGTTAAATCGGTGAGCCCAAAGCGCTATCCAGATAGCGTGGTGCTCGGCCTAGTCAACCTCCGTCTTCCCCTGACACGTAAGATTGTGGAAGGAGTCCATATTTTGCGAAGGGGCTGGAACATTTTAAACGTACCCGAACTGTCGGAGTACCCTATCCGTAGAATGCCACACGCAAATTTCGTAGTTCAGCAGCGGCACGACGGAAATCCAGAGGTCTCGCTCTCGCATAATATCTGGTAGAGTAATCTGGCGAATCTCCTCTGAATCGTAGGGCCTCCACACGAACTAAAAAGAATGAAAGCGTTTGTAACAGTTATATGAAATATTATTGGAAAAATAGTATGAAAAAAATCAAAATAATCATTGAATTACCTCGTCCTCCGTCAAGGCATCGAATCTAAATCTGTATTCTTTCTGGGAGTTCGGCAGGCCGATGTGGGTCAGTGCGGTGGTCCACCTATAAATAATGAAAAACATCGTTAAATAAAATAATTTAATAATAAAAAATATAGTAGATTACGTAGTACCTCCGTAGAAGCGGAAATAACATAGCGGTGGGCTGCCTAAGCTGTGGTCTCAAAGTAGGCATCCGAAACCAAACCCAAGCCTGTAGGAATAAACAGCATCCTCCCATCGATGCTCTGGAGGCGTCAACGTTTCTGTAGAGGTCTTTGATAAGAAACGCCAAGACAGCTGACCCCTAAGATTTTCGTCCAGACTCATCTAAATTTGTCAGATGACGAAGCCACATAACGTGCACTTTTGTGCGGGATTTGTCGGGCATTAATATCCCGCCAATAATACGCAAGATGAGGGCTCGCGCACACCGCTGTGAAAATATAGATTTAATAAAGACATCCTAATTAAAAAAATTGTAAGTTCATCCTAAATTTAATAAATGCATCCAAAGAAATTAGTAACTTAATCCTAATTTGCAAATAAATATTTGTAATTTCATCCTAAATATTTAATGTAGGCAACCTAAATATTTAATAAAGTCATCATAAATATTTAATAAAAGCATCCTAATTTTGAAGTACTGATTTGTAATTGCATCCTAAATTTATTAAAAGGATCCTAAATATTTACTGAAGTCATCCTAAAAATTTCATAAACCATCCTAATGTGCAAATAAATATTTTTAATTTAATCATAAATATAATAAAAGCATACTAAATATATAATAATGGCATCCTAATTTTTAAATAGAAAAAATTCCTGAAGTGCAACTTCATCCGCATTGGGGGGAGGGGTTCCAAACTAGTCCTCCAAGTACGATAGATCGATTTTCCCTCCGTCCCACACGTCCTCAGGGGGCATCACGCCCATTTCTTCAGCAAATAGAGTTGGCCAATGTGCCAACGCTACACCAGTAATTCCGCTGCCGTTTATAGGCAACCCCAGAATGTAGGCAACATCCTCCAACGTGATTGTTGCCTCGCCAAATGGAAGATGAAACGTGTGCGTCTCGGGTCTCCACCGTTCTATCAGCGCGCTGATCAACGGCGGTCTAACCTTCACCCCCTATATATCGAGCTATGTGCCCAAAACCAGCGCGCTCAATCCAATGCATAACAGCATCAACGGGTGCGATGTTGATACGGTTAAGGTAACATTGTAAGTTACGTTCGTGTCCCTGTAAAAAAATAAAATAAAATAGTTAGTAAAATAAAAGAATATAATTTAATTAAAAAATTTAGAAAATAAAAGGGAAAAAATAATACCTCTCGAGTGTTTCGCCAAAATTGACTGTAGTGACTCGCTTGGTTGCGTAGCAAGGGCTCCATGTTATCGAACGACGTATAAAAGTTGCTGACAATTTTTTCTAAAAATGCTATAGAACTCGCGTTCTGTGGTTTTTTTTAGAAAAAAGCCTCCAATTTATAGAAGACCTCGCGGCGTTTGGGATGCGAGGTTAATGAACCTCGCGTTCTGTAGAACGCGATATTCATGTACCTCGCGTCCTATAGAACGCGAGGTTCATTAAAAAGGCGCGTCAATGAACAGACGCGTGAACTGAACGGTCAGAAGTGACAAGCAAAGTTACCTCTCGAAACCATTATTTGCCTTACACAATCAGATTCTCCAGGATTTCAAGTGCCAATAATTTTGCCTATATATGAAGAAGAACCATAAAACGAAAATATAAGTTTCAATTGGCAAACAATTCCTAGAATTTTCCAAGTATCAAAAATTCAAAAGTCTTTCATAAAATATTCAAATGGCCAGACGAGGCGTTACTACGCTAGTTTACTATGATGGGCAGATTTTCGAGGGTACCGAACTCGGCGTCCTTTTTCACTGCGAAGATCCGATAACGATAAAGCTTCCGAGGAGATTATCGTTCAAGAAGTTGGTCAAGGAACTGGAGGCAAAAGTCCCTCATTTCGATAATCACCGTTTGTCCGACGTGAAGTATCGGGTGCCAACATCTATAGACCCTTTACAGTACTCTGTATGCCAAATTGCGGAAAATGCTGATGTGGAAATGATGATGGAAACCCACTTCGAGTATTCAATTGGAACGCCCCTCGAGCTGTATGCATCGTTCTCCGAGTCTAATCCAGTTGTCGAAATACCAAGCTGGGGCCGGGCGAATTTCAACTTCGATCCGAATGCCAATGTTGCTAGCCCGACCGCAGGTCTACGACGTGATTTTAGCCTATTGTGCCGAGACAACGAGTTTGGTGCATCGTCATCTGCTCCTCCAAGGCAGTCGTGCGTAGCTAGTATCGAGTTCGACTTGAACCAACCCCCAAACGATGAATTCGATGCACCAACAAATGCATCGTACAATCTATACAATCCTTATAGTTTTGAGGGGAAGGGAACGCCAGCTCCTTACGTTGCGCACGACCATGAAGCATCATATGGCCGGCACTCAATGTATGTCCCTGGCACCAACTACGGTCAACCATTTATGGGGAGACATTCTTCTTTTGGAGGTGAGGGAGCATCGTCTTCTTACGCTATGCACGACCATGATTCCTCATATGGACGACACTCAACGTATTTCCCTAGCACGGAGTACGTTCAACCATCTATGGGAATACATTCTTCTTATGGTGATCTTGATTTTGGTCTTGGAAATGAGGTTCGTGAGCGTACTCGTGAGAGGTCTCCAACTCATCGACCCCAATCCTCGCCTCGAAGGGTAGTGATCGACGAAGCTCTACTATTCCAGCTCCCGGAGAATGCTTCTGACGAAGAACCGATTAGAGAACCCGGGCCCGACGGAGACGAGCTGGGGCCATTCTATCCCGAACCAGAAGACTTGACAGAGTTACCGGAAGACACTACCGTTCCACCACCAGATTTGGACGAAGAACCGACTGCCACCAACTTTCTTGTAGACGCAACACCAATTTCTATGTTCCAGCCACCATCCCACTTCACAACGGTTGATATGGATGCAATGGACGTCCCTGATTTTCCCCATGACGACAAATAGATGGCCGAGTCAACCGTTCTGATGGTGAACTAAGAATTGGTATGGCGTTCTCGAATAAGGAAATTGCGGTGGCGGCAGTTAAGCAGTACAACCTTCGTCATAATGTTGAGACGGTAGTGGATAAAACCCAATCCACATACTACAAGGCTTATTGCGTCCAAAAAAATCAAGGCTGTAAATGGAAAATCCGTATATCAGAGTTGAAGAGGGCAGACAACCGTTGGAAAATAACAAAACTTGAGGGGCCCCATACATGCACCGTTGCTAGCCTAAACCAGGATCACAAGAATCTGGATGCAAAGTTCCTCGCGGACATCTTTTCGACACTGGTGAAAACAAATCCCACTGTGTCGGTCCCCACATGTCAAGCTGCAGCTCTAGCTATCACCAGCTTCCGTCCAGGTTATTCGAAAGCATGGTATGCAAGGAAAAAGGCCAAAGAGGAAATGTATGGCCGATGGGAGTAATCTTACAAAGAGTTGCGCCCGTGGCTTAATCTCCTGCAGAAACACATCCCCAAAATGGTTGTCAAACTTGATACGGTTCTGGCATACGGAAATGATCGTGTCGTCCGAGGTGTTTCTCAATTCCACCGGTTATTTTGGACTTTCCCCCAGTGCATCAACGCATTCAAGCACTGCAAACCGATGGTCCAAATCGACGGCACATGGTTGTACGGAAGATATACACAGATCCTACTTCTAGCTATAGCACAGGACGACAATCGCAAATGTGTTCCTGTTGCATTCGCAATCGTCCCGAAGGAGGATTTGGAGTCTTGGACGTTCTTCCTTCAGAACCTACGAAAATATGTCCTTGATCATGTAATACGAAGAAGGGATGAAGGGGTGTGTGTTATTTCTGACGGAGGCACAACGCTGTTGTGGGCGATAGAAAATTTGGGTGATTATTGGAAGCCTCCATACATTCACCACAGTTTTTGCTTGCGGCACATAGCCGCAAACTACCTGCTGAAATACAAGAATCGTGATGAACGTCAAATGGTGCTCGATATGGGTGCGTCCTTTATGTCATTTTCATTACTATATTACTTGTTACTCGCTTTCATTTACGACCTTTTTGCATGTATTTTTCGCCCATAACTATTCAACTGTCATCCCGTAGGCAACTCGCACTACAAACAAGAGGTGGCTGACCTGCTCGAGGAACTGAGAGCGAGAAACAAACATGGCGCAGAATACCTTGAAAAAATCCCAAAGGAAAAATGGCTTCGATCGTATGACGAGGGTAAACGTTATGGTCACATGACAACGAACTTGGCTAAGGCAGTGAACTCATCACTGAAGGGAGTGCGGCAGTTGCCTATCACTTCCATTGTCAAAGCAACCTATTATCATTTAGCTACCCTTTTTGCAACCTTGGGAAGGCAAGCAACTGAGTACATGGCAGGTGGACACAAAGTCCATCCAAATTTCCGCACAAAACTGCATATTCAATTGGGCCAATCAAGACAGATGCAAGCAACTCTCTTCTCGCGAGAAGGACACTTGTTTCGTGTTACGGAATTTTCCAGGCGGTTGGAAGGCATTTAGCACAACGCTTACGTGGTAGATCTGAGGGCAAGAACCTGCGAGTGCGGAATTTTCCAAACTTTCAAATACCCGTGCGCACACGCCATTGCTGCTTGCACTAACCAACGGATAGAATACATGCATATGGTTGATGCGGTATACTTACTCAAAACGATGTTAAAGGTTTACGAAAAAGAGTTTCCTCCAATCGGAAATGAGGTTGATCCGAATGTTGTGGATACTGAACCGATCATACGCCCAGATCCAGCACTACTACGAGCCAAAGGACGTCCACGTTCTACAAGATTATACTGTATCGAGGATATGGTCGAACATCGAGAGAAAACCGGACAAAAGAAGCATTGTACTATATGTCGAAATCCTGGACACACAGCTCCTAAGTGTCCTAATCGCTCAGCCCCTCGTATTAATTAATTATTTTTAATTTGTATATGCGAGTTCGCACATGACAATCAAATCAATAAAGTCAGTCTACTTCAATTTATACAGTACGCCATCTTATATTTTCAATCATTCAAAAAAATATGTTATGATAGTGTTTTCGAATCAACTTTAAATCAGCGTACAATGGACGAAAATTGATCGTGCCAGTGTCATACGATAGAGAATTTCCACCACTACAACCCCAAACTCGATGTTACCTAAAAATTTTAAATTTCATACGTATGAAATTCTGCTCGAACATGCCTATCGACATTAGTTGAAATGCAACTTCAATAAAAAAATGATAGCATAGGGTTTTCGAAGCCATTTTAAACCATTGTAGAATGGACGGAAATTAACCATGTTGGTATCATACGATAGACAATTTCCAGTACTACGACCCCAAACTCGATGATCGCTAAAAATATATGATTTACACGCTCGAAATTAGGCTCGAACAGGCCTACCCACACTTCTTTTCCCTTGTTCTTCAGGCCAGATTTGCACAGAACTCGCGTCCTACAGAACGCGAGGTCTGTGCGATATATTCAGCCGTCGTTTCAATTTCTCGGGGAGAACGCGAGGTACTGTAAAACCGTTAACACAAACAACAAGGCCACGTCGACTGAAATCGCGTTGTGCAGAACGCGATATCATACCTCGCGTCCTACACAACGTGAGGTCGGCCAACCTGGCAAGTTTGGGGGTCATTTTGCCAAATAAAAGTTTTTGGGAGCCATTTTCCCTAATAATAATTAAAAAGGGGTTTTTCACCCAAAATTGCCTATGACTACCCCTCAAGCATCCTCTCGGTCCATTCCTGCACATATCCTCAATCAAGAATAATTCAGCCTAACCAGGGATGGAGCTAAGATGAAACATACAGAGGAGCAAAAGTCTACTAAGCCTTTAAATCTAGAAATTAGAAGGACAAAAATCTTATTTTAGTACTATTTAAACTAAGAGGACTTCAAATAAAATTATACCAAAAAAAGTCATCCAGGAGCCCCTCATATTAAGGGTGTTCATGGTAGGTTAACCGTACCTTTTAGCTTAATCGGTTGCTTAACCGCTATAACGGTTATTAACCATAATTTAACCAAATTAACCGTTAATTTTTTAAATAGTTAACCATTATAGTGGTTAACCGTTAAAAAATAATTCAGTTACAGATTAACCTATAACCTATAAAATAAATTATTATACCGATTAATAATTACGGTTTATTTTGCACACCCTTATTTCTTAAGCTAAAACATGTCTTGATCCCTAAGCCTGACTACCCAAAGAAGCCCGCTCTCAGACAAATCTTGACATACTCTTAACATTTTTATATATTCTGTTGCTAATTGATTAAAGAGAATGTGAGGCATCCACATAATTTTTTTAGTTGGCCTCTTATTTTTTATAAATTTTTTTTTGTATACACGTAAAATTTCAAACTCAAAACATACTTAAAGGATATTAAATTATTTACGACTTGAATTAACCTCTTGATTTGAGGCATCCACGTATTGGTTGAGGGTAAACGAGAGTGGGGGAGGTTCCATGACAATGTTCCACAACGCAAATGAGATTGTGCACCATGATTGGGCAGTAGGACCAATTATTCAGGATGTGGTAATCCAGCAAAACTCCTATTGATGCCGACAACAAAGCCGTTAAATCAAGATTAAAATATCTACAACATTAGGACTTGTGTTATCTTTATTGGAATAGGAGGTTCTACGGTACGGCGCCTAGTATGCGGCTAATATACGGCGTAACCGACTAGGGCGGTGACCGGTTAAAGATCATGTTTTCGGTAAAAGTTACCGATTATGTTGATCCGAATATCAATATCATCGGTAGCGCCGAATTTGTTGTTAAGTTGGAGCGGATGGGGACTCGGACATTTGGACTATAACAAAACCGGTAAAATTACCGGTTATGTTGATCCGAATTTCAATATATTCGGTAGCGCCTAATTTGTTGTTTATTTCGAAAGTATCCATACTTTATAAATCATTATCGATACTTTTTGAACACCAATGTAACCGCGGTTGAAAAAAAATGTCGAAAATATCGATATTTTTTTAAGAGCGTGCACAAAAGAATCGGTACAATAAAAAAATTCTACATAACCGGTTACATTATTAATTCATATAATCTAACCGGTAAATCTTACCGGATATATTGTTTGGTTTCGATACGTTTTTTAAGAATGTGTGCAAAAGAATCGGTACAATAGAAAATATGAAAACATAACCGATTACATTATTAATTCATATAATGTAACCGGTAAATCTTTACCGGATTTATTGTTTGGTGTCGAAAGAATCGACACAATTCAAAAACGTATCGAAACTTTGGGGAATTGTATCGATTATATATATCATAATGATATAACCGGTTAAAAGTATCTATTCTCCCACTCGCCTTTGTATTGGTTGCATTTACAGAAAACCTAAGAGAGGAGAGTATTTGAAATCGACCTGAGTTTGGTTGCTGGGAAATCGACCCGAGTTTGGTTGCATTTACAGAAAGCCTAATTTGTTGTATCAGAATCGAAAGGAAATGTTTTGGGTTTGGGGACTTTGAAGTAAAAGGTATGTTGTCGAAACCCTAGTTTTTTGGTAATGCAGTATTGGGTAGTTGAGGATAATGTTTTGGGTTTAGTGATGTTGAAGTAAAATCGGAATTCAGAACGATATAGGTCGAAATTGTGTAAATATATTTAGGAAATAAATATCGGTACTTTGTTTTGAGAACTTATCGGTAGAAATTAATAATTTCGTTAGAAATTATATATCGATACTTTTGTCAGAAAACTGAAGCGAGATGGGTTCTAAGGATCATGAAGATGTTGTTCAAGATGAGACTGAAATGATTCAAATGGAGGCGGAGAGAGTAGATAGGGAGGAAAATCCGAAGAAACCAAAGGGTGGATTTCTGTACTTCTAGTAAGTAGAAATTGTGAAATAATTAATCTGTAAATTGTTATTGGATGAAAGTATTTAAGAACATTTAAACTTTCCTATCATGACAGTATTGAAGAATTGCAGAGGATGAGGGATTGTGGGACTTACACTGTCGGTTCGGTAAGTAAATTGAAATTATAGTGAATATATTGGAGGTTGAATATTTTGATTGTTTATGGTTTATGCATAATTTGCAGGTGAGAGACGTGGTGGTGAATAAATGGTACACGATGAGTGAAACTGAGAAGCAACCATTCAACATGTTGTCCATAAATGCTAGAGAAAACTATGAGGCGAAGAAGAAGAAGAAGAAGGTATTCATTATAGTTGTAAATATTTTGATAAATGATATATAAAAACTCTGACAATATATGAATATTATTTACATAGGAAGTGTCGACTAGGTGTAGCATAAAACGAGTGCACCACATAGTAGAGGAGTTGAAAGCGAAGGGTAAATCAAATCTGTTGGAAGAAATGGGGTTTGGATCTCTTATTGGGATTCAGGACCGACCAATTCGGAGGGAATTGTGTCGGTTGTTGATGGGAGATTTTGATTTGCAGAAGTGTGATGTGCGATACGGAGAATATTCATTTCATTTTAGTGTCCGAATTGTTGAAGTCGTATTGGGGCTACAAAATAAAGGCCAGAGTGTGGATGAAGTTATAAAGAGGGAGGATTGGAAATTACTTGTGCAGAAGTATGGCCTAACGTCTAATGTGTCATTTGCTACACTTGAGGACGAAATAAAAAGCGGCAAGTATGAAGGGGATGATCTGAAGGCCCGGGTACTATTGTACATTGTCGGAGTATTCCTTTGTCCAACGGGTGATTCATCCCCGAGCAAGGATAGTATGAAGTTATTGTGCGACTCCGGGTTTAGAGGTAAATTAAATTGGGCTTCATATGTGTATGACAAATTAATTGATGCAATCAAGACTTTTCAAAAGTCCAAAAACCTCTCATACCTCAAAGGATGCATTGCTGTCTTAGAGGTAAACGAGTTGAATATTGGTATTGGTTTAGAAAACTTTGTAAGTAGTTATTATAGAAAATGATAAAGTTTATAGAAAATGCAGGTTGCATTGTATGATTTTTGGTCAGATTCTTCTTGTGTGCCGACATTCCGAAAAACCGGAGTGGCACGCATCACTGCCTGGGGCAAGGAAGAAGTTGTTCGAGTTATGGCAAAATTAAAGTCGGAATTACCGAAAAAGAAGGTAATGATAATTTCAGTATTTATAGATTACTAAGGACTTAAAAAGGAAAGATGCTCTAATAATGTAGTTTATTTGTGAAGGTTGGCGAGGAGGAAGAGGGGGAAGAGGAGAAGGTAGAATATAAGGTGAAAGTGAATGAAGGGGGAAGTAAAATTGACATATTGATTGCTGAGTTGGCGGAGGTTAAAAAACTCGTTTCTGATTGTTTGCAAAGACAATCCAGAATCGAACAGGCTATTGAGAGCTTAAAGGGGGAAGTAGGGGAAAAGTGTAATGGTGTTGTTAAAGAAGTGGTGGAATTGAGGGGTGAGTTAAAGGGGGTGATTGAAACGGTGGAAAAAAAATTGGATTAGGGGATACATTTAATTCCTGAAATAAACAAAAAATTGGATGAGGGGATACATTTAAGTCCTGAAATAAACAAAATATTTGATGAGGGGATACATTTAAGTCCTGAAATAAACAAAAAGAGGAGTTATGTTGAGGCAAAATATGATGAACTTATAAAAAATGATGAAGAAAATGTAGAAGAATTGAGTAAGAGGGTGGAGGAAAATATAAGAGAGGTCCACCATGAAGATACGAGGACACCGGGTCATGCAATACATGTAGAGCTCGATTCAGGGTGTCCTGCACCAAAGAAACAGAAGACTAAAAAGGTAAAATGAATAATGCAAATGACATCCATTTTGATTATTGTGTTGTGGCTAATATCTATTGATATATCGTAGGTTACAAAGGTCAAAATACCAAGTGGAATTGATGACGTGGAGGCTGCGATGTGTGATTATGTATGGAATAGTGGATTGTTAGAACCATCGTAAGTTATATATATTGCTTTGCGAGTGATATTTAAATAAATGTGGGAAAAAATTAATACAAAAAATTGCTTCTATAGAGATGTTATCCTAGATTACGGGCTCGAACACGGCACAGTAGGCGACCTTGGCTGCTTAAAACCCGGGGAATGGCGAATAAGTCCGATTATTAATTTGAAAGGCTGGTTGTTGGGTTACGATTCAATGAGGAAAAGTTCAGCGAAGCGGAAGATTTGCTATCTACCATCCGAATTTGTGGTAAGTTACATTTTTACACATTTTCTTGTCCAATTTGGTCATGGCTGGTCAATTAATGGAGATTGTTTTTTAAAATGCAGAGCGCGTTGATAATGGACGGTCAAAATGCGCTGTTTCTTATAAAGTTCTATTCTAGAACATTGCTGGGCCATAATAAATTCACCGATTGTGACATGGTAAGATATTTTTGCGTACATGTTGTTAAGTATTTAAATAATAACAATAAATGTTCTAATATCTTGTGTGACAATTGTTGTAGATCTTCATGCCGATAAACGATTCGAATAATCATTGGTGTCTCTTGGTGTTGGATATGGTTGATCGTGTAGCATCGTTTCTTGATAGTCTACATAGATCTCCCCGGCACAAGACTATAGTGGAGCAAACCAAGAAAACAGTATGTGTCGATACATTTTGTAATTTATAATGCATAAATTCTTCGTAATCTAATTTTAAAATTTTTTTTGACGCAGTTGGAATGTTTACATAAATTTAGTGAGGACGAGGCGTTTTGTGCCCAATTTGGGAAGATTAAGGTACCACCGAGGGATTTAAAATTCGTGGTCCGTAAGACGAAGGTGCAAACGAACGGACATGATTGCGGAATGTATGTGGTCATGTGGATGGAAGCTATTTCTAAAGGGAGGTCACCGGATGATTTGGTAAGTGGTCCGAAAAGGACTTTATTTTTAAAAAAATTTGGCACTGACATTGACTCCTAATTTGAATGTAGGTTGTTGGGGATTTTGATCGTCCGAGAGTTTTAAACGATCTCGTAAATCACGATTGTAATAGAAGGAGAGCGAAGTTCACAACTGCTTGCCTGGGACGTATGAAAGATAATTATGTTACCATAATTTTTCCCACTATGTGAATGATGATATCATAGTTAGTTTGTTGTAAATTATGTTAACATATTAGCTTCTTGAAAAAGTGTAGAGAAATTCCGTATAAAAAATCCCGAAGAAATCAATACTTATTTTCCTTTAGGATGCAATTGTCGATACTCTTGTAAAAATATCGAAACTATTATACGAAATATATGTATCCTTAGAGTAACAATCCCCTTTAAAATCGATACTTTTTTTTCCTTCATTATTAAATTATCGAAACTTTTTGACACAGACGGACTGCCATAGCTTACTGGAATTAAAGTGTCGATACTTTTCTGCCGCAATGAGTAAAAATATCGATACTTTTATACGAAATATATGTATCCTTAGAGTAACAATCCCCGACAAAATCGATACTTTTTTCCTTCAATATCAAATTATCGATACCTTTTGACACCGACGGACTGCCGTAGCTTACTGGAATTATAGTGTCGATACTTTTTCTGCCGCTATGAGAAAAAATATCGATACTTTTATAGGAAATGTATGTATCCTAAGAGTAACAATCCCGACAAAATCGATACTTTTTTTCCTTCATTATTAAATTATCGATACTTTTTGACACAGACGGACTTGCTTAGCTTACTGGAATTAAAGTGTCGATACTTTTTCTGCCGCTATGAGTAAAAATATTGATACCTTTATACGAAATATATGTATCCTTAGAATAACAATCCCCGACAAAATCGATACTTTGTTTCCTTCGTTATTAAATTATCGATACTTTTTGAAACAGAAGATAGCTTAATATAATGAAAGTTTCGATCCTTTTGGACGCTATGATTATAACTATCGATACAAATAATCAAAATCAATGTTTCCGGTACCGATTAAATCGGAAATTTAGGCGGGATTTCTATTTAAACCAGCACTTAACTTAAATTAATCCTCCATTTAGAAATTTTATCGATACTATTGCAGAGATCTCTTCAACTCCAACGACGATTACCACCGTTCAGAGAAATTGCACCGTTCAACCTGGGTAAAATCAACACCGACGAGGACGATTACTACGATCATATTTACAGGTTCGTAAAAGTGACTGATTTTGCATACTTTAGGGTTAGGGTTTTGCACGATTATGGAGCAACCGATCCTCTTCTGCATATAACAGTTGTAATGGCACCCAAAAAAGGGGCACTCAAACGGAAGAGAGCTTCTGCTTCGAAGACAAAGTCATCTTCGAAATCAAGGTCTGCTAGTCAAGTAAGTTCAAGTTCTTCTGAAGAAAATTTGTCTTTTGAATCGCAAAACTTTAGAAGCACCGATGAGAAACTGACATATGATAGCAATTTCAAAACAAGGAAGATTCGTCCAGAACGTGTTATTGACTTGGACTTCTTCTTCGATGAGAAAAAAAATTTGGGTTTAAAGATACATTTACAGATTGGGGGTGGCTTGAACTGCTTGGTGTAGAACCAAAATATTATCCCAATCTTATTAGAGTTTTCTACAGTAATGCAAAATTAGACCGGCATTCTATTACGGGAAAAATATTAGGATTTACGACTCATGTCATGGGTAAGGACATATATATAGATGCGTCATCTATTGCTGCTGGTATAGGAGTGAAGAATGTAGGAGATTTCGATGAACATGTTTTAGATCCTACCATGAAACGTGTGGATCGGAATAGTCCCACTCGCCTTGGTGCGGAGGGCAGATTGTTCCACTTTCTTGTCAGTTGGTTTCTTCGGCCGTCCGGTGGGAAATTTTCACAAATTCGAGATACTGATTACTGGTGGTTGTCTAAATATGAATCAAGAACCGCTCCAAACATAGCAAAACTGATATATGAGACAATTCTACATATAGTGAAGAAGGGTGCTTCCATTACAACCTCACTACCATATGGATGCATAATTTGCCATATATTGAGGAAGGAAGGAGTGCAATTCAATCTTGACTACCCTCTTCGACTATCCCGGAAGATCGACATGATTATCTTGACAAAAGCGGGATACGGTTTTATTGAAAACGTCGGCTGGATAAACAAATGTGTAATTGGAGCGGAACAAGGCAACGACCAAGTGGAGAACGTTGAAGCAGAACAGCACGAGCGGATGCAAGAAGATGAGATCGAAGGGGTGATTACCATGAAGTCAGTGATGGATTGCATGGTTCATTTCCGCGAGCATATGGATGCTCATTTTGGCGAGATTAATGACCAAATCGGCCAAATGCGAGCATATATTTCCTCACTTCGTGCTGACTTCTCCAACTTCCGTAATCAATGGCTTCAAAGCAAATACAAACCCATAGGTAAAATAACCTTTCAATTTACAATTGACATTCGGTTATTTGACTATTGACATGCTTATAACAGAAGTGGACAATCCAGTGGTGCGTGAAGAGGATAATACGGTGCCTGAAGAGGAGAATGATGAAGAGGTAGGCAGTTCAGATGAGGATAACAGTGAAGACCCCAACAGATATATTATTTCTGTAACACAGAACAAAAAACTTGTCATTTTTGATGTCAACGGAGTCCTTGCATATTATACAAAACAAACTCCCAAAGGTAATTAAATGTCTGCAAATTTGTTTACGGCTATAAAGAAAACAATTATGTTTAATTTCCTTTCATGTTGTAGATGTTAAACTGAGGCCAGGTGTAGAAGAATTTATGCAATTTTGTTTAGAGAATTTTGTTGTTGGAATATGGTCATCGAAGTTGAGGTAAGCACCGTTATGATTAAAATTGTTAACATTTAACGTTAACCTCTTAAATAATTTGAAGTTTATCGTGGTAATTGTTCACGATTGCAGGCATAACATTGACCTTGCTCTTAACAAACTACCCGTACAAAATGAACGATATTTTTTCATCTGGGTAAGATGCTTCTTACATATTGGTAATTGAATTTGTTATGATTCTTACATATTGGTGCTTTACAAGTTACTATTAACAGGATCAATCAAAGTGCATAGAGGAAGAGGAATACACCTTCTGCAAAGACTTGCATCAAGTTTGGAATGAGTATCCTCAATTCAAAGAGGAGAATACACTGTTGGTGGATGATTCTTCCGAGAAAATGAGGCATAATCCAGTGAGTAATATTTTTTACATTCAATTTATTAATAACGTAATATGCTATTATTTTGTTAATTTATCTTTTCTTTATAGGAATACAGCTACATATGTCCGCCTCCCTATAACCAATCATCTTCCAACGACAATGCGTTAGGTATGACAGTTACATATGTGACTAATTCCATTGGTTTATTTATATATTGAAGATGTTGACAGGAGAGTCTGCTAATTTGGGTTATTTTTATATATCCACAGAAAAGGGCGGAAGCATCCGAAAATTTTTCGAAAAGTTGGCGAATGACCAGAGTATTGTACCCGAATTTGTCAAAAATAACCCTTTAGACATTTGAATGTTATATCATAATGTTGTATGTAGTCACCATGTCTGTTGATGGGAACTTGCTGTATTCCAAATGTCCTCGTTGCCCTGAGACATAAAGAAGTGATTGATATTAAAATTAACCATAAACAAACAATTGAAGACAATATGTTGTAGAATAGATATAGTAACTTACATTATAATCCTCATCTGCGGGGCCGTAGGACCATTCCGCATCGTTAGCAAAAAAGTCAGTCGAGGTAGGTTGTGTAAAAGAATCCAGACCCAGCTTTAATTTAGGACACGTTACTCTGTTATGTCCCTCAGTATTGCAGAAAGAGCATTGCCTACTTTTCTTCTGGACTATCTTCTTTTGGACAACTTTTCTCTTTCCTTGTCTTCGCTTAGGGTCGCCAACGCGAACTCCATTATCAACATTTCTTCGTTTACTTGAATCTTTCAAACCGAACGAGTGTTCAAATTCGGCAGTTAGTCTTTTCATCTCATCTCTTGCGGTTATGAAAGATGCATATGTCTTTGATGCAATGTAGCACAAACGACTTGACGTTGCACGTAGGGCCGCGAACCGTGCCATTTGCATAACTTCAGGTGCTACATTGAAGTCAAGGAAACTTGGTGCAGCAGCCTTCGCCTCCTTCGTCCATCGAGTTGGAATCAACGACTTTGGAATACATGTGTAATCCAAGTGCTTCAGAACATGCAGTTGATGGCAACATGGAATTCCTACAGTCTCAAACTTCCTACACGAGCATGTGACGGTTTCCGAGACAACATCAAAAGATACGTCAAATCTAATGTTCTTTTCCTTGTACTTTGACAGAACAAAATGTAGAGAGTCATCTGATAAGGACTGAATTTTTTCGTCAATCCGGTACAAAGTCTCCTCTTGAAGTTCGTCTTGGAAGAAACCAAATGATGCTCGCGTATAAATTTGACCAGCATGGCTTTCTAGGTCTGTGAGTTTAGTGATCTGGTAGGGCGTTGTCTGCGAACTTAAGCAATCTGCTTCCAACTCGTTGATACGAATTTTACCAATAGTTTGTTCAATTGTACGAACTACGTCTACATATGTCTTCTTCTTTATCAGGGCACGTCCGAGTGCAGCATTCAAGGACTCGCTTCTTTGTGTGGATCACAAATTGGCAAAGAAATGACCCGTTAGATATGCTTGAGCCCATAAGTTCCGAGTATTTCCCTTCTCTATCACCCATGGATGGTTTTCGACGTTGAATTCAGAAATCACCCTAGACCATTCACTATCAAATTCGTTGGTTGTCCACCACGAACTCATACATCTATTAAATGATGTGCTAAATTTGCTGTCACCAATGTTAGCTTGTACATTGCGAGATAGATGCCAGGAACATAATCTGTGCTTAGCATAAGGGAAAACACATTTGATAGCCCTCTGCATTGCCCTATCCCCATCTGTCACAACTGAAAGAGGCGTTTTATTCAGCATGGCTTGTAGAAAATTTCGCAGCACCCACTCGAACGATTGAGTCGTTTCGTCAGCTATGATCGCAGTAGCAAAAACTATTGTGCTATGGTGATGATTGACACCGACAATAGGCAAAATTGGTCGTTCATAGTAATTACCTTTGTAAGTTGTGTCGAACGCAATAACATCACCGAAGCAAGTGTAATCTGATCTCGATGTTGAATCAGACCAAATAAGATGCTGCAATGCCCCTGATTCATCTGTGGAGTATGTCAAAAAAAACCCTGGATCATCATCTTTCTTGTAATCAAAGTAATCAAGGAGTGCATTCACATCCCCATTGACAAGCTCCTTTGCTTTACCTCTATCAAGTGCATTGTACAAGTCTTTACTAGTAAATCCAACATTACGAAATCCCCCTACCTGATTCATGAAATATTTCATTACCTTTGATGTCCCAACACCAACATCTTTCAACGCTGTTGCCTCAGCCACATCAGCCTCAGTCACACCTCTATTTGAACGCATAAATGGTGTCATAAGAGGTGTGCACAATGCATGATTATGTTCGTGGAAAGACTTACTTAGAACCCACTGATCTTTTGTTTTTGTTGCTGTGACAACGATTTTGGCCTTGCATCCTGTTCGTGTGACTGGCGTATGCGCACGTTGACGATTAACATTTTCGACTTTCGAACACCTAAACCCTTCTTTTGAACAACAAAATTCTTGTGTCTTCACATTCCCTTCGCCATCCAGCCGTGTTGTTCCTCGACGTGCACTAAAACCTTGTTTCATTGCGTATTCCTTGTAAAAATTCCAAGCTTCCTCACGTGAAGAAAAGAGCTGACCTACCAACCGTTCCGAATCATCAACGGTCAACTTTTCATCTTGCAAATTCCCGCTACCATTAACATCGTTGGATGGAATATCTTCCATTTTCTTAAACACGATCGGTTGAAGTGGTCCAAACTTTTCCTGCACAGGACTTCTGTTGTGTTGCTTTCATTTTCAGGTACTAAATTCGGTAGGTGGTGGTGGTTGATGGTGGTTGAAAGCATTTAGAGCATTTATTTCTTCCTTCCTACAAAGTTAACGTGCAATAAATTGTATTTTATTATCGATACATTTTTTCCCTCTACTGAAAAAGTTTCGATCCTGTTGTAAAATTCCATGATACGTTACCAAATCTGCGTGAAAATATCGAATCTTTCTTTCCTTCACGATAAAATTTATCGATACTTTCAGAAACAATGAATTCTCATAGGTTACTGTAAATAAAGTTTCGATACAATTTTCCCCTTTCTGCAAATGTTTCGATACTGTTGTTAAATTCCCTGATACGTTACCGAATCTGCTCGAAAATATCGATTCTTTCTGTACAGGACGATAAAAATTATCGATACTTTCAGGCAACATTATTCCAACTTACTAAATATGTTTCTATACTATTGTAAAATGAAAGTATTGTTAAATGAAATGCGAATTAAAGTTTTCATTCCAGTTAAATTTACTTATGTGGTGTTTTGCTTTCCTATAAATACCCACGAATTCCACCATCACTTACTCATTCCAAATTCTCTCTAAACACCGAGCCCAATCTTTGCTCACCTTATGGCAAAATTTCAGGCAACATTTTATTTTCTCAATACTTATTTTTAGTCAACAATCACCACCAAAATGTCACTGAAAGATTTAATACAGTTGACAACAATCGAGGTTAGTAAACACGGCCACAAACAAATTTCTTCCATGGAATGTCGAATCCCAACACCGTCAGCAAACAAAACACACTACGTTATGAAGCTTACGAACGAAACAGACGTTCGTAACATGTATGACCGCCTCAATTCCGTCAGAGCTACAGACGTCGATTTACATGTTAAGTTTGACGACGTCAACGCCGGCGAAGGTAGTTCGTCTGCACCCATACAACATGATCCAAACACTGAACACGCACCGTCTTCACCGGATGTTGATGCGGCTGCGGATGAGCTGCAACTTTTTATGTACAAGCGTAGACAAAGAAAACAACAGCTGATCGAAGAACTAAACCTAAGTTCAGACGTGTCCACTGACTACGATGATTCAGATTAACAATAAACTTCTGAAATTATCTTCCAATTATGTTATATGACGTCTTATTTCATCCTTTATCCCTTACTTGTCCACTGCCTCCAAATAAAATTTCGATAAATTATTCCCCCTTTCTGAAAATGTTTCGATACTGTTGTTAAATTTCATCATACATTAGCGAATCTGCTCGAAACTATCGATAGTTTCTTAACGTTACGATACAATTACCGATACTTTAAGAAACAAAGGATTCTCATAGCTTACTGGAAGAAAAAGTTTCGATACGTTTTCACCCTTTCAGTAAAAGTATCGATCCTGTTCTAAAATTACATGCTACGTTAGCAAATAGGGTCGAAAATATCGATACTTTACTCCTATTTGCAAACAATTATCGATACTTGTAATTCACATATGGATCCCCATTGCATACTGGAACCAAAGTTTCGATACGATTTACACACTATTAATAAAAAACCCGATACTTTTGAAAGAAAATCAATGTTTCCGGTACGAATATCGTTCGAAAATATCGATGCTTTTACAAAAATATCGATAATTAACAAAAACTAAAGGCTTCCCATAGCTTAATGGGAACAAGATTTTCGAAACTTTTTTCCATGTTTTAATGAAATTATCGATACGTTTGCAAAAACATTCATGTTCCCGGTATATTTTTACTGTATTCTTTATTCATTACATCAATGTATCCGGTTTATTATTACCGTTTTCATTATACACTTCTACAACTTTGCATTCCAGTGTTATGTCATTTCACTTGTATCACATGCACCGTTTACTGCTCCTCCTGTATAAAGCTGAAACCCTTAATCCCCAGAACGAATCTGATTCTTCCTTTTCAGTATCGTGTCTTTTCACTTCTACCTCCCTGTATCATGCATGCACCGTTCATGACCTTCATTTATTGGGTAGTTCCTCCTACTTCTCCACATTTATTTCTATAACCCCGGAAAACAAGGAGAAGAACGAATCTGATTCTACCTTTTCAGTTTCGCGTCTTTCCAATGTATCACATGCAGCGTTCTGTTCATGTACCTTCTCCTCATTTATTTCTATAACCCGGGAAACGAGGAGAACGAACGAATCTCTGCCTTTTCAGTCTCATGCATTATCACTTTTCCTCCCAAACGGAAATTGCCTATAAATTAACAACTCCTCTATTTGCTCTTCACAACATCTTCAAATTAATCTACTCAACCCTTTCCTTTGCTTTTATAATCAGTTCTCTTTCACAATCTTCTATTATACAATGAGTTCAAGCAGAAGTTCGGGTAAAAATCCTCAGTCTTTCGCAAAGAGGAAGATTGAATTCGAGACATCATCAAACAGTGATGATGATTTCTATATTGATTCTGATTCTGATAATGACGAACAACTAAGCCACGAGGCATTGAAATCCAGCAAATGCTTCAGGAGTTTCTTCGAGGTCTTCGATCGAATGAACTCTATCAACGACCCTACTACTCCATGGCCTCTATCAACGACCCTACTACTCCATGGCTGTGTCCAGCATGCCACGGAGGTCCTGGTGCCTCTAAGTCGTTTCGTGGCCTTCAGTCCCTACTCACCCATGCAAAAACCAAAGGAGGAGAAAAGCTGAAAATTCATCGCCTCCTTTGTCAGATGTTGGAGGAGGAATTACGAAGAAGGGGTACTTCGGCCACTCCTCAACCTCAACGTCAAGCTTCAGGCCAATGACGTGGTCTGAGTAATGATGCTGCTATTGTCTCCCCCCGCCTTCAAGCCACCAGGAAGCTCATCACCAAATACTCTGGCCACCCATGGTGATGATTAGGAACACACAACATCATAGAGATGGAGATGGGAAGGTAGTTATATAACTTCTGAATTATGTTTTCATTAATATTATAATACTTAACTTCTTATTTCTTTAATTTTTTGCTTCAGTGGATTGGCATGGGAAACCAAGACCTTCTCGAATCTTTCAGTTCCTATGGTGTTGTTGCCAAGGCTCGCCATTCATACGGTCCAGAAGGCCATCGTGGGATGAGCCTTCTGATTTTTGAGAGCACGGCAAGAGGTTATCTAGATGCTCAGCGTCTGCATAACCAGTTTGCTGCCCAAGGTTTCGGGTTAGATGCTTGGCAACGTCATGCTCCATCCCCTCCATCCAGCCAGCGCCAACTATATGGTTACATGGCTGAAAAAGAAGACATACACATCTTCAACCTCCATCTCCAAGGTTTTCTCTATCATTTTCTTCTATTATTAATAACAAGATACACTTCTGCTCATACTTATGCAAAAAAATTTTGTTCATTAGGCAACCAAAAGGTCAAGTTTGAGATGCGACCATATGCAGAGATGGTTGGACAGCAAGCTGGTGCTGAAACAAGTTCCATGGGTGGCAGGGGAACTTGAAGGGAGGAGGCTTGAAGGGACAATGAATTCAGAATAAAGAAAAGATTGATGGTCTAATATTTATGTGCAGTTCAAAGACCGTGCCAGATTGTTTCCAATATCATAAAACTCTATTACATGATATTGAAAACAATCCGGCTTGGTCTTTGCATTGCACATAAATATTAGAAGATCAATTTTTTGTTTCTTCTCAATTTCTTTTTCTTTCCATTGCCATCTCGTTTTGTAATCTTTTCCTTTTGTAATCTTTTCCTTACTATCTGATGCACTAGTATTTTCTTGATTCTAATTCATATAAACGATTTAATAGAAGTATCCATAATTTTTATAAAGTATCCATACTTTTTCGAAAGTATCCCTACCTCTCATAGAAGTATCCAAACATTTAATATAAGTAGTCATATGTTTCATTTAAGTATCCATACTATCGACCCACAATTGAACCAGTTCCAATGTTTTTATTAAAATATCGATAATATTGTATAAGGTATCGATTCTTATTGGCTACCTAGTACAACATATATTGATAAAAAGTATCGATAAACTTTTCAAAAGTATGGATACTTTCGAAATCAACATATCCGGTACCGCTTTACCGAATACATTATATACCTTATAACAAATTAGACGCTACCGGTTTTGTTATGTATGACATTTTACTTAAATTTGCCGGTTACCATTATTTTATCATTTTTTAGTGATTTTTACCGGATACATCATTTCATATCAACATATCCGGTACCGCTTTACCGGTTACATTATATACACAATCATGTTTCCGGTAACGCCGTATATTAGCCGCATATTAGGCGGCCGCATGGTAGAAAAATCCTATTGGAATTCTTTAGTGATTTATGACCTTTTGTTCCAATATAAACACATTTAACGTTCTTAACTTGTGCTTCTTTCGAGTTTCAACTCGTCTTTCTTCTTCCAACACTCACACGGACTGTTTTTATTTTGATTTTGCATCCAATTTTTTATTGTTAACAAATAAACTAATTAGTTTATTTTTATTTTATTTCATTTTTATTGTTAATTATACTTTGCCCTTAAACTGATATCTTATTTGTTTTCTGTATTCGAGATTTGTGATTGTTTCTCCTCATAATGTCATATTCAAAGTTTGAATATCGATTCTTTTCTTAAAAAAATCAAATATTAACTTTTTTATCATGAAAAATAATTTGATCTACTAACGGTAAAAAACAAAAATTTTCACAAGCAATTCGATTTTAGAGTTTATGGTTAGAATTTTAGGATTTAGGGCTAGAGTTTTAGAGTTTATAATTAACTTTTGATTTAGAGTTAAAGTTTAGAATTTAAGTTTAATTTTTATAGCATATGGTTTAATGTCCCTAAAATGACATGTGGTATCATTTGAAGCCTGCTTGTGGAAAGAAAAAGCTCAACTATCAGTGCATCGAATATTAACCTTACTAATAAAAAGGTAAAATACATCACAAATCACTTTAATTACAGCTTTGATAACAAATATGTTATTATTCTTCTAAAAGTAACAATATAGCATTCAATTAAAATTTTGTCACAAACATGTTATCGTTAAAATTAAAACATGGTATGATATAATAATAATTTTAATCCCTAAAATTTATACATTATATCAATTTGGTCCTAATGAAAAAAATAATCCAATGAACTTAACCCTTCATATTTTAAATTTTTGACATTGCACCCTTTTGATACACCCTCTAACCACTTGTCGCACTCCATGTTACTATCTCTCAGCTCGATAATCGACAGATATGATAGCTCGACCGACACAATCACTTCACTACTGGACGACTAATAGATTAATAGAACATACCCATTATAACCTTAATGTTACTTGCTAGTAGAGACAATTACTTCACTATTTGGGGACTAAAATTGTTATTATTCTAATCCATACATTTCACTTTTAATGACATAATAATACGTTTGTCACAAAATTTTTATTTTTTTTAAAAATAATTTATTTATTATCGAACTTATAATTAAGTGACATTTGAATTATTTTACTCTGATAATAAAACTGTTTTTTACCTACCAAACGCTTGGATCAATTAGTACATATTTTCTATCTTAACCAAGGTCTTAAGTTATACACCTTAACAATGTAATAATGTTAAATACGTTATAAAAGAGTGATGTTACCCTTCTGGTCCTCATTTCTAAGAATGTAAAACATGTAAGGAGTGTATACCTATAGTTCATGAAAGAATCTTTTTTTTTTCTTCTTTTTCGGCCACCCCTTGTAATCCCAATGTCCAAGAGCCGAAATATTTGGCCCATTGGTAACTTTAGTCAAACAAAAAATTTAGTCAATCAAGAGCTCAATGTTTATGGGCCTACCAACTAGCCTTGGGATCCAAAATGCAGCAGGCGTTTTCGGAACCCAGCCTTGAGAAAAATGTCTACTTTGTGAACACAATTTGCAGAAGCCAATCATGAATGTGTGTATTTTTTTTCTTACCCGATTTTTTAGGATTTTGCCTTGACTAATATAGACCGATTTACGTCATACACATGATTTTGTAGATGAGTCTTTAGTGAAAATTTTCTGCATACACAACCTCGAACTCAAGACTTGCTTAAGCGATATCAAGCTGCTTACCACTTAGACCAACCCCGTTCGGCATGAATGTGTGTTTTGATTGTAATTTATGACTAAAGGGAGCGTCTTTCTGAAGAGGAACATGCCCCACCGCACACCCCCAAAGCACTGAACCCCCCAACCCACAATCTAACTCTAAAAATGAAGGCATATGCACATGATTAAAAGTCTAGGACCCTGCACATGTTCTGTCTCCTATTCATGTGAAAAAAAAGCTTTTTCATTTTATCATCAAAGGGTATTTACAATGATAAAGCACAAAGATCTTTAGCAGCATTTTTTGGTGTTTTATTCAGAACCAAATTATGATAGGTGGACATGGGTTAAAACCACACACACACAAACACGATTTAGATTTTGTTATTGGCTGTCTCTGGTTGACACTAACAGACTTATGGTAATGATTATGCCCTTTGGAATCAAAACTTTTCTATGAAACCTTAGAGTAAGTTAAAAATGTACTTCAAATATTAAACCTGTTGCACCGGTTAACATAATCTGAATGATTAGACTGCAAGACATATACTCCAAATTAGGTCGAGCCTAAGCCGATGTCGAGATTCGAATATTATATCTTAATAGCGATTGCATGAATCAATTAGATTAAGTTTCGGATTAAGAGAAGACCGAGTGAGGACGGAAAGATGGGTGTGATTGGATAAAAAAGTGAAGGGTTGGGAATAAATTTTAGTGGTCTTAAAGGAGGTGGGAGCATGTGATGCAAAGCTCCACATGGGGTAGAAAGGAAGCACAATGGAAAAGAAGAGGTGGGCTCGAGAGATTGAAGATGGTTAAAACTTGGAAAAGTGGGGGAATATTAATGCACTATTTGCACGGTTACAGCTAGTCATTTCTGAAACTTTAGTTAAAAAAATAACACTATCATGTGATTGTCCTCAGGGTCTAATGAGAATGCTCTGTTGGGTTTGCAGTAATTTAAAGCATCTAACTGACTACAAAGAGTTGGTGCTCACAAATAAAATTATAAAATTTCGGAGTTAAAAAGTTTTTTCAAATGTCTTATATATTATTCCTATTCATTTTCCGTCCCCTGCAAGCAACACTGTTTGAACCCGAATCACGAAAGATTATAAATAACCCTATGTCACTGGGACCGATGAAACAAAGGACAAGATTCATGTGTTGTTGGTGTAATCATTCATCTTATTATTACAAAGTAAGATAAGGGCAAGAACAAAACAAGTTCAGGATTCAACTTTACATACGATGTGTTCGATACATGTATATACGTGTGCGGAACAACGTAGTTTATACTTCTAAAACCGGTCGCATCCGAATAGGACACTTCCTGCAAATCGACATAACATAGTAAGAAGAGTGGTACCTTTATAGTCGAGATGTTAATAAATAGGAATGTGCAGTTTGGAACCCTTTTCAAGGTTGGTAAGATGGAGTAATCAGTTTAAATAAAAAGGGGGAGAATCTGAAAACAGTAACAACAAGTTTTACTCAATGTCACTATGTTCGTATGATCAAATATATCCCCTATGGAATAAAAGGACAAAACACAGTGGGGCTTACTTTAGTTGCCTGGTCTGTTTTCCAATCTAACGGTCGAATTCCCCCAAAATTAAAAAAAAAATGGGTTATGGGTGAGTTAGGTTGAAGAAAAGGAAACTTGGGGTTAGGGTCTTTGCATCAGTTTTTTTATTGCATTTTTCATCGTGTTTTCCCCTTGTTTACTCCCTGTATACCTAGCAAATTTGACCAGAGACCTGAACTTGCTTCGAAATGTGAAATAATTGAATCTAACCGAAACTGATTTGAATTTTAGTTGAATCAAAATGGACCTAAACTGATTTTATCTGAACCGAAAGCAGCCTGAAATAAAGAGAAATATTAAAAAAAATAAAGAAAGGTGTGATGTGATGTGAACTGCCGCATAACTCACTAAAAAACTATATGCATGTGTGTAAAAAATTGACTCGACCTGAAAACCCGATTGAAACTGACCGATCCAAAAGTTGACATGAATAAAAAACCAACAATCTCCTACTGACCTGAAACGAAATCAACCAACCCAAAATCAACCGACTCAATAGACCCAAATTATCATATACCCGAACTAAAATTGAACTTGATCCGAACTAAAACAGAATATAATTAGACCCAAAATAACTTACCCCAAACCCGCTCCGAATGATCCGTTTACATCCTCTATTTCCTTGTGAATGAAGGTGTTCGACAATATGCCTGACTGAAGAATTGCATTTGATCGTGAAGAGTTTGCTTTAACTTGCAGTCTACCGCATCAATGAAAGCCAAACGGTAGGGAATTTTGTTTCCCTTTTGAATAATGATAAACGTCACAATTGTTAGCTAAATGGGGACACTTGTTATGACCTAATCCTATTTGATAAAAGTCCAACTAAAAATGAATACGATTCTTGAAATAAAATAAAAAAAAACCCTTTAATTTGGATGAAAAATCATTGTCAGCCATTTCATTACCAGAAACTGATGGGAAATGTTCCTCATGAAAGCAGTTTATGATGCTTACTCCTAAGCCAATTCATATTAATGTTGACATTTCAAGCTTTGATTTTTGGTAACCCATTTTTGGATCTCAACATTCCAACTTAATTCTATAAATGTTCATGTTCATATCCAGAGGTAAAGTCAAGATATTTAGTTGGATTTTGTGTATGCAGAAAATCTCTGCTGGAAAACTCACCCGCAAAAACAGATGTGCGACGCTAATCTTTTGTTCATGTCGCATATTTCAAACAAGATTAGTGATAAGATTGTTGGTACATGTAACATGAACCCTAACATTTACTAAACATAAAAATAGAAAACTAGAGAATCCATAGTTTAGGTAACCTAAAGAGTTTTACAACTCATTCAAGAACAATAATGGGTTTTTACAACTCAATGTTTGACTTCTAATTTTAAGTTCCTTGTGATACACATCATGCCAATTAATTCAAAAGAGTAAAAATCATACAAATCATTTAGCTAAATATTCACTTATATATATATGGAGTTTAGAATCCATGAAAAGGCATATCCAAATCTAACATAAAATTAATTGCATGAAATATATGATATTATAGAACAATAAGGACAAAACATATGAACGAAGCATATTCCAATTTGTTTTGGGTTGGGAATGAGATTAAAACCGATCATTCTAAAGTCAAATAATACGAATTTAAACTTGTTTTTCGAGCAAAAAATAACATAAGATTAAAATTTAAAATAAAGCATTATTTTTAAGTGTTTAAGTTTAGGGATAGTAATTATGTCTCCTAAAAATGCGATCTTTAATATTTATATTTAATTCCTTTTGAAAATATAATATGTTTTATATCAAGTATCAACTAAATATATGATATGATTAAAATATTAATTTTATAAATTTACCTCAGTAACTTTTGAGCATGCAATTAGTACCTCCAATTAATGAATTACACCATCATAAATGAAATCGAACCCTTTCTATAATTTACTTTAAAAATAATTAGAGGTAATAATTAAGAAGGCTTTAATCTCATCTAACCCCAAAGTGAACACAACACAACAAAAGCTAAATCCTTCCAAAACTCTCAAAAAGAGAAGAATTAATTGGCTGCCACAGAATCAGTAAAAAGAAAGAGAGATGGGACCAAAATAAGTCTGACCGAGTGAAAATGGGGCGAGTGAGTACTGAGTAAGAAAAGGCCATGTGAGGGTGGGAGACCACCAGCTGGCTATGTCTATTTTCTGGGAATTTTCTCCCCATATTTTCTTCCTTCACGAGTTAGCTTTTGTGTTCTCTTTAATCTATTATAACATATAAAAGACATGAATGGTGAAAAATGAATATATATATATATATATATATTACGTGTTTAATTTCATACTCAATTACTCATAGAGTTTAAAGGGTAAAGTGCCATATTTATACAGTATTTATGTACTCACATGCAAAGAATTAGTAAGAACAATTAATGATCCAATGTTTTTTTATTATTTTTCCAGAGATCTATATGATTCCAAATCACGTGGCGTATGTGCTGTGCCATCCCTTTTTTTCTTCCATATTTGGAGCACAAATCATGAAATTTTCAACATCATAATACGTGGTTTTAGGAGCACTTATCTATCGTATGTTATCTTTTTTGGGGTTATGCATTTTTTTATTTTTTTACTTTTGGTTTTGGGTTACAGATCAAGATAACAAAAACCCAGGAAAAATGGAACAGAGCAAGACAGGAAACTGAGATTTGCTGTAAGAAAAAGAGAAAGGGTAAAAAGGGAAAGAGTGTTAGGAAAGTTCTTTTTACATGACGATTTAGTAGTGAAGGCTAAGGAAAATGATAGTAGTTGTTGTCAGATGTCACTGCTCTTAAACTTACTGCTTTGTATTCCTCCATGGCTATGTCATTCCACAGTATCTAATTCCCTCAACTATCCTTTCCTGGTTTACAGTTCCCTTTTTGGTTTCTTTATTTTTCTTACATTTCCCAACAACAACAGCAGCAGCAGCAGCAACCCATTGTCTGGAACACATTGTTCTTTTCTTTCCCCTTCCCCCTCCCTTTGTTTGTTCTTGCATCACTTTCTTTGTTCTGAAATTTCTGTATTTTCAGACATCAAGAACAGTCTTTTATAAGGGAAAAAGAAAATAAAGATTGCATCTTTTCCAACTCTTACACTTTCTCTTTATTGGGATTTTCTTCCTTCCTTCTTTTTACCTGCTTCCTATGGAATCTACTGGAGCTTCTGAGGATTGTTGTGTTAAGGTTGCGGTTCATGTGAGGCCGCTTATCGGTGATGAGAAGCTTCAAGGTTGTAAAGATTGTGTTACTGTCATCCAAGGGAAGCCTCAGGTACTGTCACTTTAGAGGATGCATGTGTTTACTGCTGAGTGCTTTCCAATGGATGATTTTATTGGGGATGTGTTGAGTTTCTGAGTATGGATTTGTTGGTTGATTCTTTTCGGTATTTTGGAGATCTGGATCTTTTGGGTGCTTGAATGGTTGACCAATGAGAATTCACTATCTGTTTTTGGATCAGATTTTTTGTCATAATTTACTGTTTTTATAATGTGGATGCCTGTGAATTGAAGTGTTTTCTTACCATGGAAGCTATAAGCTGAATTCATCTACTTTCTATGATGGTTCTTGCAGATTGCTATTTCCATTTTAAGTATGTTTTAGCATGGATTTTTTGGTTGGATTAGTTGATGCTAGTGTTTATTTGGTCTGAATAGATATGTAGATTCTTTTTTTGGTTATGAAGTTACATGGTTTTTTCCCACCATGCTGCAGGTACAAATTGGGACACATTCCTTTACGTTTGATCATGTCTATGGGAGCACCGGTTCTCCTTCTTCTTCGATGTTTGAGGAATGCATCGTTCCACTTGTCAACGGTTTATTCCAAGGATATAATGCTACCGTTCTTGCTTATGGTCAGGTACAGTTGAATCTCCCACAAGACACTGCTAAACATTGGATTTTCATTTTCCTTCCGATTGAAGTTCGAAAAATTTGCAGACCGGATCAGGTAAAACATATACTATGGGCACAAGCTTAAAAGACGGTTGCCAAACCGGAATCATTCCTCAAGTGATGAATGCTTTGTTCAGCAAGATTGAAAGTCTGAAACATCAAATTGAATTTCAATTGCATGTGTCCTTCATTGAGGTTTGTTAAAGAACCAATCGTTCGTTTTTATCATTCTAATTCCGGTTATGCTATTAACCTTTAATGGTTTGGATGGTATGTTTTGTAAACTTAAATTTATGAATACATTTCCCATATGACCTGTTGTAGAAGCTCTTCTTGGTCTATCAAATATCAAATTTATGAATATATCTTCTGGTTTACACCGGACTTGAGTGTCTCGTCCTACTTAATAGACCTGACATGCATAATTTTCATCTAATTTTGATGTGAAGATTCTGAAAGAAGAAGTGCGAGATTTGCTGGATCCTACTTCTTTGAATAAATCAGATACTGCAAATGGAAATACCGGAAAAGTAAATGTCCCTGGAAAACCCCCAATACAGATTCGTGAATCATCAAACGGTGTTATTACGCTGGCAGGATCTACCGAAGTTAGTGTCAGTACATTAAAAGAAATGGCTGCGTGCCTAGAACATGGATCGTTGAGTAGGGCAACGGGGAGCACAAACATGAACAACCAGTCAAGGTTAATTATTTATATACAAACTTTTCTGTTATTATATGCCACTGTAATTATTTGCTATAATGACTATTTTTTGCTTTCTGGTATGCCTTGTATAGTCGCTCACATGCAATCTTCACCATCACCTTAGAGCAAATGCATAAAGTCAACCCTATTTCCGGAGATGGAAGCCCTAATGACATCATGAGTGAAGAATATCTTTGTGCCAAGTTACATTTAGTAGATCTTGCTGGATCAGAGCGAGCTAAAAGAACCGGTTCCGACGGGATGCGTTTTAAAGAAGGTTAGACATCATTTGCTTTTGTTTAATAAAAGCATTCTTCTCCACCATAACATAATAATTGCCATATTCATCATTTAAACAGGAGTTCATATCAACAAGGGCCTACTTGCACTTGGTAATGTCATCAGTGCACTTGGTGATGAAAAAAAACGAAAAGAAGGTGTTCATGTTCCGTATCGAGATAGTAAACTTACGCGGCTTTTGCAGGTATGACTAGTTTAAGAGGTCTGTTAGGAAGATTATAAATTATAAATCATATATTTTTTTCTTTCTATTTTCAATATTTTTATTGTCTCTAGCTTTGTTGTTTATTATGTGATAAAAATATGATCATTCTTTCGGCAGGATTCACTTGGTGGCAACAGTAGAACTGTCATGATAGGTAGTGCCATTTCTTCTAAACAATTTAGCTTTCCCAGCTGTTTCATTTTGTAGTTTGATAGATTCACATGCCAATCCCGCCTTGTTCATTAATTGTCAATTTTGAATTTGTTTCGATCATTTCCTTCTGAGCAGCATGCATTAGTCCTGCTGACATCAATGCTGAGGAAACTCTGAATACTTTAAAGTATGCAAATCGGGCTCGCAATATCCAAAACAAGCCTGTTGTAAGTTTGAGAGAATAATTGTCCTTGAACGTTTCCTCTCTCCCTTCCCAACTTTGAGTTGTCAGATATAGGTGAAATTCAATATTGCTTCGATACATAAGTTCATTCTTGTTCTGACTTGATATAGGTTAACCGAGATCCTATGTCCAACGAGATGCTAAAGATGCGTCAACAATTAGAGCATCTACAAGCAGAACTTTGTGCCCGCAGGGGTTCTGATGAAGTACAGGTATCATGGTACCCTTAATCACTTAAATGAACTTTATAATTCATAATCTTTTCGAGGGACAATTATACCGAGATTTTAAGGTAGTAACACTTGTTACATGACTCAAAGACTCGGTTTCTTATCTTAAGTAACTCATTTATTCCTAGACATTTTCTCCGAGATAACTTATATAGGACTTAATTTGTAGATTCTTAAAGAAAGGATTGCTTGGCTTGAAGCTGCTAATGAGGATCTGTGCCGAGAACTTCATGAGTGCCGTAGCAGATGCTCCACTGTTGAGCAACATGAAACAGATGCTCAAGTATGTTAAGGAAACCCTTATTGCGTTCAGCTGAACTTTGAAATTTCTTGACTAATTTACATCTAAGTTTTTGTCATGGATATTATGGTCTCAAATGTATATGAATGCAAAACTCTTATTATTTCAGAATGGAAGCCCCTGTTATGTCAAAAGTGATGGGGTGAAAAGGAACCTGCGCAGTATAGAATCACCGGACTATCAAATGGTTGAATCCATGATGGGTACCTACTTACCTGATCTATGCAAGATGCATGGCATTGTTCTTTATTAGTAATACCAGCATGACTGGTTCATTATATCCGTGTTCTTTTATTAGTAATATCAGCTCGAGTGGTTTGTTATATCAGTGATCTATTCATATTTTTCTTAAAGTGTTTTCTCGGCTTGAATATGATGGCCGTTTTAGCAGGTGATGCCAGAGAAATTGATGAAGAAGCTGCTAAAGAGTGGGAGCACACACTTCTACAAAATACCATGGACAAAGAGTTGCACGAGTTAAATAGACGTTTAGAGGAGAAAGAGGTATAATTTTTATGCCTCAACACTTTGCAATATTGTTCATTAGTTGTTATTTGGAGGAGGCCGCATTATCCTTGATAATTAAATAGTATGCCCATCGCCACCCTTCCGAAACTTGCTAATTCAAATATTTAATGTGTATGCTCATCTTTTGTGTATGAGCAGTCCGAGATGAAACTTTTTGGAGGCAACACAGTTGCACTCAAGCAGCATTTTGGGAAGAAAATTCAGGAATTAGAGGAAGAGAAAAGAGCTGTGCAGGTCTAAAAACACTTCTTAAAAAATCATGGTTTTACTGAGAAAAAGTTGTGCCTGTTGACATTTTTAGCCTCTTTTTTTCTTTGCAGCAAGAGAGGGATCGATTATTGGCCGAAATCGAAAACCTTTCTGCTGGTTCTGACGGACAAGCACAAAAAGTGCATGACATTCATGCTCAGACACTAAAATCCCTTGAAGCACAGGTGACAGAAAGTTTTAGTTAAAATTGCATTTAGTGTTAGATTGAAGAAAATGGCTGAAGAGTTGATGATTTCGTTTAATTTGTAAAACTTTTTTGCACTAGATTATGGATCTTAAGAAGAAACAAGAGAATCAAGTTCAACTATTAAAGCAGAAACAAAAGAGTGATGAAGCGGCGAAACGACTACAAGATGAAATTCAATTCATAAAGGCACAAAAGGTTGACTCTTATTTTCGATCTTTATAGCTTTCACTTCTTTCTTATCAATACCATTGTATTCTCTGCTAAACCTTCTCACTTCAATTTCCTTTTTCCATTTTTTTCATTTCTTCCCTTGCCTATTCTGTGGTTGCAGGTTCAGTTGCAACATCGGATAAAACAAGAGGCGGAACAATTCCGTCAGTGGAAAGCCTCTCGAGAAAAGGAGCTTTTGCAGGTTCCTTGCTTCTTCTCTTTCTAGTATCTATCAAATTAAGCTTTTTATAATAACATGTCATGTTTTTAACTCTTATGCTCTTGTATCAGTTGGTGATATTACATGAGGAATAAATATAATAGCTTACATTGGCATCTATTGTTTGTTGTATGTACTTAACTGGGTTAATATTATGCATGCACAATCAGTTACGGAAAGAGGGCCGGAGAAATGAGTATGAAAGGCATAAGCTGCAAGCTTTAAACCAACGCCAGAAACTGGTAATCATATTTTTTCTTTCTCATAGGAGATGAGTGTCTAGACTGCTTTGTATTTAGGAAAATAATTTGCAGTTATTCTTGCTTGCAGGTTCTCCAAAGAAAAACCGAAGAGGCCGCCATGGCCACCAAGAGGCTAAAAGAGTTGCTTGAAGCTCGTAAATCTTCTGCTCGTGATAACCCAGGTATGCTTTTTCTTTTTAAGGTTACTGTTGTTGGAGAATCCATGTCTTCATATTCATGCCTGAGCCCTTTTGTTTGTCCTATTTTTTTAATGCTTTGGTATCTTTCAGCTACTGCCAACGGGAATGGAACAAATGGGCAGGTAATGATCTCTGTTTTCTCGATCTTTTTTGGGTTGATTTCTTTATCCTCATGTTATAAACCAATTAACATAAGTTCCTTATGTAGACCAATGAGAAAGCATTACAACGTTGGCTAGATCATGAGTTAGAAGTCATGGTGAATGTGCATGAAGTTCGCTTCGAATACGAGAAGCAAAGCCAAGTGTATGTAACAAAATCATTTTTGCATAATAAAACTGATGCTGGATATATAAACTATTCTGATATCCCTTTCACTTATTTTGCTAATTCTCCAGGAGAGCTGCATTAGCTGAAGAGTTGGCCGTCTTGAAGCAAGTAGATGATTTAGCTTCAAAGGGGCTGAGCCCTTCAAGAGGAAATAATGGATTTGCTAGGTAACAATTTTCAGAAAGCATTTTACTTCTCTTATCCTTCCATCATATGGCTGTAGATACAACACTTTTTCCTGTGGAAGTGCTCCAACCTCTCTAACACTTGATGAATTTTGCTGTCTACAGGGCATCCTCCTTGTCACCAAATGCAAGAGTGGCTCGAATATCTTCACTTGAGAATATGCTCAGCATATCTTCTAATTCACTTGTAGCAATGGCTTCGCAACTTTCGGAGGCAGAAGAGCGAGAGCGTGCTTTCACAAACCGTGGACGTTGGAATCAGTTGCGCTCCATAGGAGATGCAAAGAACTTGCTTCAATATATGTTCAGTTCTCTTGGAGATTCAAGGTGTTTTTTCTCTCCTAGTAATACATGTACATGAATCAAATATAACACCCTAATGCTGGAGTTCGACAAGAAATAATAATAACGAATAAATTATGGTTCAGGAGTCTGTAAATGATGCTTATATGTTATCAACAGGTGCCAATTATGGGAAAAGGACATGGAAATTAGGGAAATGAAAGAACAACTCAAAGAACTTGTAGGTCTGTTGCGGCAGAGTGAGTTGCAAAGAAAAGAAGTGGAGAATGAGCTAAAATTACGAGAACAAGCTGTTGCGATTGCATTGGCTACATCAGTTACGGTTAGTTTTATGCTCAACTTTATTTGGGGTTTATGGTTGTAGCCACTGTTGTTATGTCTTTTGGCCTTCAAGTGAGTTGTCTGTCTCAAAATCATTGTCGCCTCTATCACCGGTTTTGACAGAAGTTCTATGAGCAGGGGAAATCACCAAGTTCGTTGAAACACGTAGCTGACGACATGAATGGTTCATTATCTCCAATGTCTGTGCCAGCACAGAAACAGTTGAAATATAGCCCTGGTATTGTTAATGGCCCAACCAGAGAGTCAGCAGCATTCATAGATCAAACACGGATGGTAACTTCATTCCCCAACTTTAATCATAGTGTTGCAATCTGCTTTCATGCTTGGCTAAGAAAAGTTTGATTTGTTGCTTGCGTAGATGGTACAGCTCGGGCAATTACCTATGAAAAAGTTAGTAGCTATTGGACAAGTTGGCAATGGCAAACTGTGGAGATGGAAAAGAAGCCATCACCAATGGCTCGTACAGTTCAAATGGAAATGGCAGAAGCCATGGAGACTTTCGGAATGGATTAGACACAGTGACGAAACAATAATAAGGACAAAGTCGCGTTCACAAGCTCTGCCACATAGGGTCTGATTTGATGGCACCAGATTATGTTGGCCATACTAATCTTTGATTATATGTATATGCCTATCCCCAGGTGCGCGATTGAGCCTAGAAAAGAGTGCAGGTAATTTTTTTCTGCCTCAGTATTCCATTCTGACATCACCTGCAATTACTGCATTTTCTGTTTATTACATACATGACTTCTTAATGGTTAAGAACATTATTGATTTACGGTCCCACGTCGCCTTGGACATAAACTTGGAATTAACTGCGTGTCCAATGAGTAGCCTATCTAACACAAAATGCCCTTCTTCGACTAAATGGCTTTGTTGAACCATATGTTTATCTGATAGTGAAATTGACTAGGCAAAACCTGACATCAATGAAACTTATGTTATCCTCTTCTTAGTTGATGCAGTGTGCTGGAACTGGCTGTTAGAACCTCCGTAAGCCGTGTCAGTTTAGATTGATATAAAAAGATATAAAAAAAGTATAGGTCTGTAATCTTCAAATATTTTGCTGTGATTACTGAATTGGAAAGCATCCTGTAACGAAGTGTCGGTGCTGCTGATGGTGCTCCAAATACATTGAAGACATTAGCACGAGATGGTTTCAGTGAGGATGCTGTCAACAAAAAGTATGTCTAGATCGCGCTCTAGCTATCTCCAAGGTTTTGGTGTACTAGTATCAATAAACACGTTTGAGGGAAGAAATAGTTCCCTAGATTGTATGTCTAATTATATTTTCCTGTTTCATTTTTTCTCAATTTTCTTATTTCCTTGTTCATACCGTTTCAGTGTGTAAGCTTGTTATTGAACTTTGTAGCATGTTCAATCGTTATACAAGTAAAATTCTTTAGCCCTTTTGCCTCTGTTACTTGGACTCGAAAAAAAAAACAAGAAAAAAACTAATATCTATTCAATATAAGTAATATATATTTCTCAAACTTAGGTACAATGAGACGTACAATACACTGGTTTGATTACATCATTGTTAACTCAATCACCTTGTCATATTATTCTGTAATAAAAGCTTCATTACTGGAGTTTGGATGAGATCAGCATTCAAACTCTTAGCAAGCAACCAGTTTGCTTCACTTTTTATTCATTCATTTTGGCTTTGTAATTGTCATGGTTCACCGGCATTTGCGAGCATATCAGCAGTGCAGGGAGAAAGTATGAGCTTCAAGGTCATGCACCCGATGAGTTTATAAAGCGAGCAAACTTATGTTCCATGTACCTAGAAATCACATTTTTGGTACACCAGTATGCATACTGCTCTCCTTTGTGATGATTACTAACAAGACCCGCACACTGTAAACAGATAAAGCTGCTTCCATTGGAGATTGCATCAAGGACTATCTGCATTCTGCCGGCTTCGGCAAGTATAGAAGTCCCGTGTGCATCTGATGCAACCGATGGACAGCTAGGGTTGCATGGAAGTGATTCTGCTTTCAAAGGCTGAGCTTCAGCTATTGCACACTCGGCAAATAAAGAAGCCAGCTGATCAACTGCAGTGTTTCCTTGCATTCTAGTTAAGTAAACTTCATGAGCACGGTGCAATGAATGAAATACAGCTTCGTCACCACCTTTGGTTCTCAACGCCATTACAACCTGTTCAATCGCCGATAAGAAGAGGTTTTAAAGCGGGGAACAAGAAGGTCAACTCCACTTTTCTAACATTTCTAGAGGAAAAAAAACAACTCCTTTGACCCTCTGTATAGAAACATTCATAGTAACCTTCTTTTCATACATCTATTTATAGCTATAAAAGTGCTAAATATGTTTTGAGAAAACGTTTGATTATAGGACAAGAAAATACACATTTCCCTTGAGTAATTTCAGTCTTCTAAGCAATTCAAAAAGTTTTATTTTAATAAAAGTTGGCAACCTGTCCAACACCATTAACCAAGTTATGAAGGAGCGGAGAGGAATGGAAGACCCTCCCCAAACAGCTTTGAACCACAAGTGACGGGCCTGCTTGTGCCTAAGCAAATACCAATCTTTCCTAGCATTAAATCCACCAGACAAACTGCCAACAAGAGCCAAACCACCCCTAAGCTTCAAATGCTTCTTTCATGCCCAGAGCTTGCACCTCCCACACCGAGTGACCTTTCAAAATATATTGTTGCATCCAACTGTTAAGTGTTCAAAAGTCTTATTTTATTGCCCTTTTTACTCTTATTATTGTTAGACTTAGGCTCATTTTAATTGCATTGTTAGACATTCATGCATATTTTCATTGTTTCCTTTGCGGTGGTGTTTGATTTTATGTTTTAGTGAGCTTTGGTGGAAAAGAGGTATTGCTGGACAGTTTTGTGCATGTGCAGGTCATGCCTGGCAATGGCGGATCCATGTATTGGGTAGAGTGGGCCTGTGTCCACCCTGAATTTTTTGAAGTTTATACATTTGCCCTCAATTTTCTAAATTTTTATGTATTAGTCCTTAAATTTTTGTAATATTCAAAGCTTGTGCCCAGCCTGAAATTTCGAGATTTTATTTGTGCCCACCCTCAAATATATTTCTGGATCCGCCATTGATGCCCGGGCATGAAGATTGATGCCGAGGCAACTAAGAATGAGGTGAAGTGGTAGCCGAAACGATGACTGAAAAATTCTGACTTGATGGAGGTGGTTGACGCGAAGACCTAACCATCTCCTATATAAAGAATCCCTAGCCGTATATTTCAACAAGCTGAAGAGGGGGAAGAAATCGGTTAAGAAGGGGGTGTCGAAATCTTCATTGTTTCTTCTTTGTTTTCGAGTTTGTTTATGTTGGGGATCAATTACATTGAGTTTATTTTAAACCTAGTCATGAACTAAACTTATTTAGCTTGGGTTATTGTGTTTTTTAGGTTATGAGAACGATCAGATTTTGTTTAGGTTTTTGAGTTTGCAATTTTAATTCAAGATTTGTTCATTCTTGGTTTTTAAATCTTGTTTGCGAGTGAATTGGAAGATGATCTCGTGAAACTATCTATTTATCTAATATCAGGAGAGTTAGATTCATGAAACGAATGAACATGGTCTTTATCTATCGATGGTGAAGACTAATTCGGCTCAGGGATAAGTCACGGATTTCAACGGCTAAAAAGTGCACATGATTAGTTGTTGTCCACCCTTGGTTTACGCTGGGAGGTATTATCAAAGCTTGCACAATTAACTAGTATTTCGACTTAAGGACAAGAAGAAATCATTGAAGAACATTTCGTTAAACCTTTAAGGTTGTTGAACGTTGCCCAAGTAAACACGTCGTTTTCACATTGCCCAGACAAACGCTCAATTTCTTCATTGCATGGGCATCGGCTTCACTCATTGCCCCAACATTAGCTTCATTCCTTCATTGCCCTGTCATCGGCTTAACCCATTGCCCTAGCAATACGATTGCTGCCACTACCCAAGCAATTGAGTCATTTTTTCACTCAATTACCAAGACGGTTCATTTAATTATCACTCCTCAAACTTACGATAACTTGGTCTATTCTCTCTTATTTGATCTCTTCTATCTTTTACTTTTATTGTTCTTTATTTTACTTGTTAATTAAAACTCCTACAATCACCTTTTCGTGTCTTTATTTTTCATTGTGAAAAAGTAGATTCTCAAAGTAGCATCAATCTCTGTGGAGATGATACTCGATAGTTAAATCTCTTTATTATTTGCACCGATTGCAAAACACTTATTATGTGCAACACCAAGCAACCCAAAGGGACTTGCTTGGGAGATAAGCAACCAAAGGGCCTTCGTCATGCAAGTTTTGTTCCAAACTAAGAAATATTTTATGCCCAGTCCTCCTCATTTTTTAGGATGACAAACTAACTCTCAACTAACATGAGCACCACGGGTTGAACCTTCTTTCCCTTTCTAAAGAAATGCATTGCATAGGCCAATCCCTTGTTTGATTACCTTCAAGGTCAAAACAAAAATTGTGCTCCATAAATTATGTATGCTAAAACATACAGCCTGTATAAGCTGCAACCTCTCAAAGAAGTCAGGCAATTAGCGGACTAGTTACCTATTTTCCGGGTAATCTTCTGCACAAGCCCTTCACAGCCAGCAAATGAGAGACATCTTGTGACCAAAGGCACCCCTAGGTAGCGAACTGGCAATCTCCCAAACTACTCTATACTCTTGCAAAATAGAATCCTCAGTCTTAGCACTAAACATGTCACATTTAAAACATTTATCTGAAGCCCAGGCATTGTATAAAACATTGTCTAAGACACTCTTCACACCAAGAATGAAGGTCGCATTTTCTTTAGTAAACACCAACAAGTCAACCGCAAAGAAAAGATGGGTAAGCTTAATCCTCCTGTATTTCGGGTGATAGTCAAATACCTCAAACTGCCTTGCCGAGGTAAGAAGAGCCGAGAGCACATTCATTACCAAGATGAACAAATAGGGGGGCAAAGGGTCCCTTTGTCTTACACCCTTTGCCCCAGAAAAATATCCAACTAGTCCCCATTGACATTCATAGAAAACCTGGGCATGGTAATACAAGCTTTTATCCGTTTCCTAAAGACTTCAAGGATTCCTAAAACTTGCAATACTTGAAAAATAAAATCTCAATTAACAGAATCAAAGGTCTTCCTTAAATTGATCTTCAGTGCACACCTTGGCGATAAGTACATCCTTCCATACCCATTTACAATTTTCTGGGCAAGAAAGACATTCTCAACCAGATAAGAAAGCACTCTGGTTCTGTGAAATAATAGAGGGCAACCACAGGCCACAGCTTTAACCTATTGGTGAGGATCTTAGTGGTGCACTTGTACACTGAGTTATAGTAGGAAATTGGCCTGAAATCAGCAACTTTCACAGGAGAAAGTACCTTAGGGACCAAAATGATAATATTAGAATTAAACGAGTCAGGAAAATAACATGCAAAAAAGTACTTCCTTCGTCATGTTACCCACCTGGATGATGAAAAGGACTTGTTTGCACACTTACTGATAATATAGGGATTGTTGAGTGACTTTCACCCTTTTATTTTTTTTATGGAATCGTCCGAAACAAGCGTGTGTACAGGGACCGAACTATTGATTTATTTATGAATTTGCCCCCAACCTCAAATCCTAGCTCCATATATATATATATATATATGCTCAAATGAAAATATATGTTTACAAGCAACAGCACAAAGACGAAAATTGGAATTATTAAGAACTAAATTGATAGAGGGAAAAAGAGCATTTCTGAAACTTGGATACAAAGAGACGTACGATACACTGATTTGATTACATCATTGCTAACTCAATCACCTTGTCGCATTATTCTGTAATAAAAGCTTCATTACTGGAGTCTGGATGAGATCAGCATTCAAAATCTTGGCAACGAAAAAGTTTGCTTCACTTTTGATTCATGCATTTTGGCTTTGCCATTGATCGTCAATGGTTCGCCGACATTTGCTAGCATATCAACAGTGCAGGCACAGAGTGATATGAGAAAGTATGAGCCTCACGGTCATGCGCTCAAGTAGTTTTATAAAGCGAGCTAACTTTCCGTGAACCTGAAAAATCACATATTGGCACACCAGTATGTGTAGTGCTCGTCTTTGCGCTGATTACTAACAAGACCCCCACACTGTAAACAGATAAAGCTGCTTCCATCGGAGAATGCATCCAAGACGATTTGCATTCTGCCGGCTTCAGCAAGTATAGAAGTCCCATGTGCATCTGATGCAACCGATGGACCGTTAGGGTTGCATGGCAGTGATTCAGCTTTCAAAGGCTGTGCTTCAGCTATTGCACACTCGGCAAACAAAGAAGCCAGCCGATCAACTGCGGTGTTTTCTTGCATTCTAGTTAAGTACACTTCACGAGCACGGTGCAATGACTGAAATACGGCTTCATCACCACCTGTGGTTCTCAATGCCATCACAACCTGTTCAACCACCAATAAGCAGAGGTTAAAGGGGAAACAAGAAGGTCCAGTATACATTCTAAATTAAATCGAATTTCAATATCCTTTCTATCACCATTCCCATCAAAAGAGAATCAAAAAACATAGGGCAGCTATACACACTTTGGCCTGTACTCAAAGTGGAAAACTGATTTACCATAATACGACCAAAGTACACATAAATGCAGGCCAAATTTCGAAATGACGTAGCACTAAAAGTAAAGTGTTATTCAATCAGATGTGGCTCTAGTAAAGATTAAATGCTGAAAAACATTAGTTTTAGTCAGCTCAAGTTAAACTAGTAGTCTGTATATTGATTTGTACTATTGCTGCCAGCCTAACAAGAACAATGACCAAAGAAGCGAGATTTAAGTTTGATCCAAGAGGCCAACTCAGATGCCGGGTATTTACCACCAATACTTGTACCATCAATGCAGTCTTCAGAAGCCTACAGTGAGAAGCGGTGGGAACAATATTAAATTAGCCGTACGAATTCAAGTTGATGAAATACGGTAGGCTATTAAAGCTAATACATTGGAATAGGATAATTCACTGGAAGAGATACAAAAAATACTAGTATCCATTAATCCAAGTAGTTGATAGCTGATAATTGCAGTGAAGTGGCATTTCCCCCTCTCTTATTTCCATTGGAAAACTAAGACGCTTCACCGTTTATTTGTTCTTAGGCCGGTTTATCATTTGGGGTTGTAAACCAAAATGTCCAGATATATGCTACTCCGATTGCGATGTAAGTACCGAGCACGTAACGCATCCATCCAATACCAATATTTTCAAGTATTTGGAGGGTTATTCGAGGATTATACCGGATATATGTTGGACATGGGTACTACAAGAAAAATAATGGAGACTCGGAGCTCCATAGGTCAACATAATAAAGCAGATATTTTTAACATCAAAATTTCCATTTCTTTTCTAACATGCTGTTCTGGAAAACATCTCCTTTGATCCTCATCCTAATTCCTAACTACAGTAATCAACTTTACCCTCTTTCACACATGTATCTATAGTTGTTTTGGGGAGCAAATACTAACGAAACTAGCTTAACAATAATAACCCAGAAATCTGATTAAAATTCTACAAGAAACTGAAGAAGTTTGATGAGGATTACCGCTTGAAGAGCCTGGGAAGGCTTGCCTTGATCGATAAGGTTACGAGCCATTGTGAGCAGTTCTTTTCCGACATGGTCTTGTCCTTGCTGCTGTGGGGCGGCGGCGGTAGCCTCCGACTCCATCATATCGTCGTCTATACGGTCCATTGGAGCTGAGGTGGGAGATTCGGCTTTATTTTCTCTCTATTTTCCTTAATCGAATAGAGGATTCTGGCAAATTCAGGAGGTGATCTTCCCCCCCACGGCGCTTTCTCGCCACTCTGGTTTCCAATAATTTATGGGCTCAGTCGTAGGCCTGATTCATGAACCCAAAATATCCAAACACAAAATTTTGGTAAAATTTACAATGTGATGCATAAACATTGATTTTGTACAATTATAAACATAGAGCTATTTATTCCAGCGTCCTAAATCACTAATAACATCATGGACAGGACCAAAATTGGAGTAGGAGAAAATACATAAATATTTGGAGTTGGGTGGGCAAATTCATACTTTATTCAATGGGTAATCTTCACTCGTGGTCCCTTTTGTTTTGGGTTTATTTTATTTTGGTCACCCAAATTCAAAAAGATTATTCTGGTCACTTACGTTCGAAACCGTTTCTGTTTTGGTCACTAGACCGTTAACCTCTGTTAATTAAAAATAATAATTTCTAATTTGACCCTAAAATTTTCAAAACTTCATTTTCACCATCTTCCCTAAAATAACAATATTGTATCTTACCCTATGAAAATAATCTCAAACTTCCATGCTCCACACATCACAAAGTTTTCGTTACAAGAAACCGAACCAATGACAAACCACAAAGTTATTGTTTTCTTGGGTTCAAAATCAAAACCAATGTAGCATCAAAAAAAGTAACCATTTTAAAAACAATCTCAAACCCCGTCACAATTTTTCTAAACAGATCTGAAGTGAGCGACATAATTTCTTTGTTGTTTTTGTCTCCTTCAATTTTTTTATTTATGAAACCCTAATGAAATTATTCGATGATTATTGGAACTAAAACAAACAAGTGTTTTGAAAATGATTATAAATTTCAAACGAAAATTTTACCTTAATTCTTCCTTTATGAGAAACCTTTTGAAGTAAAATCTGAATATTGAAGAATAAATGAGAGCGATTTGCAAATAGCTTTTTTCCCTTTTTTAACTTATGATCCTTCTTTTATTTGGTTTTGTAGAAGTGAAAATTGGGGTGTTCGTGTAGTGTTTTTAGTTTGGGTGATATTAACCTCCGTTAATATTAGGGTTAGGTTTGGGGAAGATAGTGAAAAATGAAATTTTGAAAATTTGGGGGTCAAATTAGAAATTATTATTTTTAATTAACGGAGGTTAACGGTCCAGTGAACAAAACAGAAACGGTTTCAAACGAAAGTTACCATAATAGTCTTTTTTGAATTTGAATGATCAAAATAGAACAAACTCAAAACAAAAGGGACCACGGGTGAAGATTAATTTGTTTTAAAAAATTATCTAATTAAATGGTTAAAAATAATTAGTGCGTGGGAGCAAAACCCCTCCAAGATGCAAGTTGCAACGTAAATTTGTCATTGAATAACATTATCAATGTAGCATCATTGTATTGCATTGCACAATAATTACATTTATCCAATATGAAAATAAATGGATGCATTTACTTTAAAACACAAATATAAATGTTCCAGTCGTGTCACGTCATTAGGAGTGTTCAAAAAAATTAAAAAGATATATCATGCCAAAAATTGAAAAAAAAAATGGTAAGTAATCGTACCGGTAAAAATTGGTCGAAACGGTACATTAATTGTACCGATAAAATTAGCGGTTAAACAGGACGGAAACGGTTACGAATTTTGGCTAAACGGTTAACCCAAAAAACCGATAAAAATTTAAAATTAATTTAATAATTATACTTAATTTATTGATTATTACTAATATTTCATTATATTTTCGGTTGCAACTTAAAATATTACTATTATATATAACATTTTAGGTTGCAACTTAAAATTTAGAAACTTAGATAACATTTCTGGTTGCAACCTAAATTTCTGGTTGCAACCTAAAATATTATACAAAATCATAACATTTTAGATTGCAATCTAAAATGTTATCAATTTAGGCTGAAAATATAGTTTGATGTTGGATCGTTGGTGCACGTTTTAAATATTTGTTGAAAAATAAAAATGTGAATTTATCAAGTAGTAATAAATATATATTACTTATTTATAATACTAAATATAAACGGTTTATGGTTAACCGAATAATCGTACCGAATAAACCGGTTAACCGTTTAGGCGGTAACTGATTTAAACGGGACGATAACAGTTCACCAGATACTAAAATTGTCATTCCGATAATCGTACCGATAAGCCGTTTCGGTACGGTTAACCGCCCGTGATCACCCCTACTCGTCATCCATGGTCCAATCAATAAAATCTATTTATTTCATTAATTTTTTTCATGTCATCTTTTTACCAAGTGAATCTTCTATGTTAAAAATGATTTTTAAATTTAATTTACAGTAAATATGAGTGAAAATTCATTTGGTAAAAAAGATACATGAAAAAAATTAATGAAATGAATAGTTTTTATTGATTGGGACTATAAATGACGTGGCGGGACGTACTATAATATAATTTCTCCCTCTTTTCATTTCTATTATTTTCAAGCTTGATGCTTTGACTAAAGGCTCCAATCTTTTGAGCTTCTTCTCTCGTCCAAACTTCACTAAAGTGAGTTTCATCTTAAGGGGTTTGGGAAAAGGAGAAGTCTTTCAATCCATTTTTCTTCTTCCTTTTTCATGTTTTTACACATGTTCTAAATGTTTATCGAAAACGGTGTTTGCATAGTTTTTTCTTGTTTGGTTTGGTAGCCAAAGAAATGAGAGTCTTCAAATGCCAAAGAGAATTGCAAGGTAGTTGACGATTGATTTGAAAAGCTTCTTGTTGAGCTTTGGAAGGCAGTGCACTCTAAACCTTGCAGTGAATAAATTCGATGCTTGGTATAAAAATTGTAATCATGTCCCTATATTTTCTATTTTTTTTAAATGCCACGTGACGATGTAAAGAGTACCATGTGTCTCCTACTATGTCATCCGTTAACGATGTTAGGTTGGAGGGGCATTTTAAAAGACAGAAATAAAGTACATATATAAGACACATTAAACATTTACAAACTTTAAACATCACATTAATAAATTTGTGAAAGTACAAGGGACATATGTACCGTTATCCCTATGGTTAATATCATGCTTGTTGGTAAATGTCTAAACTGTTGCTTATACTCATTAGTTACCTGCTTAGATTTATCTATTTCAAATGGTATAATAGAGTAATTGTACATTATTGAACTTTGTAAAATTCAATGTTCATAATTATTTCTATTCATACATATTTCAACAAATAGGCATACACCTTGTAAATAAAAGAATTTGAACATGTGTCTCTTAAGATAAACATCATCTGTTTTTTCACTGGAACACTTGTTAAGTTCTCATGTAAATCTACTTTTAAAATACTTAGTTTGTATTTGATTAAATCAACGGACCTCAGATTTTGGATAAGTTTACATTTCATTATTCAAGAGCAGAAAACTGCTGCAAGTTACATTTCCTACATATTAGGCTCCAATGAAAATCCCCCGAGCTATATAAAATTCTCGATTACCATCATCAAAACTAATGTTGTTACTATCACGGACCGCGAGCCAGCGACCAGCCAATTCAACACTAGGGTTCATTCAGCGCACCCCAGGGTGCATTCTGTCCGCACCAAGGTACAACCAGCACGCACCAGGACACCTAGGGGGCTTGTTTCCGCACCATGAGTTTGCCCGATCGAGCCCAGGAGGGTCCAGTCCGAATTTGGAATAAGTCTTGGTTATTTTTAGCCATGTATTTTACTTTTATTCATTTATTTCAATAATTTCATGGGTCCCTTGATTTTAGGGATGTTAGAGATTTAGAGGCGATCTTAGCCGTTCGTGTAATTCAATGTAGACCGTTAGATGTACGGGGCTTTATGTATAAATAGAGGTTTGCCCCTCCTCACTTAATGACTTCATCATTGTGGAATACAACTAGCATTCCCAACACTTGCTTTTTCTTTGTGTTGTCATTTCCCTTTCCGTTGTTCATTTCCATTTCCGCAAGGATCTAAGCCTTTTTGTTTGATCATTTCAGGCTTACTTAGTCGCAAAAGTTTCAGGAAGCGAGCTAATGCCGCACGATTGAGTTAGAGAGAGTCTACCGATGTGACAAGTGGTATCAGAGCGAGTTTGATTGGGAGAAATGGCACCACAACTCCGGTGAAGTCCAAATATGTGAGGGAGTTATCGGTCGCAATGGCGACAAGAAGCGAGGAAGTTCCAAGGACAAGGTTGCAGCCTTGGATAAGAGGGTCGCAAGTCCTGAAGATTCCGTGAGGGAAGTCGAGGTGACGAGGAGTCACGTTCCGATCTGATTAAGTCTATCGAAGGGAAGATCAGAGATGAGGTGGAGAACCTCCTGGGTGAGTTGTACGACAAGTTAGATGGTCGAGACAACTCTCTAGAGGCCGAGATAGTCTTTATGAAAGAAGAAATGAAAGAGCTCAAGAATGAGCTTCGTATTTATCAAGCGGCATTAAAGAGTGTGATGCTTGCCGAAGTTGTAGCACCCAAGCCAAAGATCGACGCCCTGCGTCCCAGCAAGTTCAGTGGGTCGAGGGTAGCCCAAGATGTAGACAACTTCATATGGGGCCTTGAACAGTATATCCGTGTGACGGGTATCGATGACGATACAACCAAGGTAAACACTACTTCTGTTTATCTTACTGATGTCACTCTTTTATGGTGGCGACGTAGATGTGACGAGGAAGAAGACAAAACAATTCCTTTCAAGACATGAAAGGATTTCATGTTTGAATTCAAAGAGCATTTCTATCCGAAGAATGCTCAACAAGAGGCACGATTGAAGATGTGTCAATTAAAGCATGATGGGACCATCATAGAGTATGTAAGGAAGTTCACAAAACTTAAGCTCCATCTCACGAGTTTGAGTAAAGATGAAGGCTACTTTAACTTCATGAATGGGCTCCAAAAGTGGGTCAAGTTGGAGTTAGAGCGGAGGGAGGTCAGAAGTCTCTTTAAAGCCCTAACCGTGGCAGAGTCCCTTGCTCAGTATGAGAACAAGAATTCCGAGTTGTTCAAACCAAAACCAAAAGGCAATTGGGGAAGAGACAAGGACAAGGCAGCAAAGTACGAGTCCGGAAGGCCTTCAAGTGGCAAAGGGAGGCCAGAAGAGTGGAAGGGTCGCATGCCATGGGAAAGGATCCGAGTGAAGAACAATGAGAACTTCCAGTGTTACACTTGCGGGAGTAAGCACTTGCAAAGGTATTGTCCGTAGAATGTAAAGATTACCAACGTGCAAGAGAAAGATTCCGATGAGAAAGAGACTCAAAATCTTGGATCCATCCTCAGTTGCATGGATTCTAAGAAGGGCAATAAGAAGAAGGGGCTGATGTTTGTAGACATCACTATTGCTGGCCAAAAGATGAGTGCATTAGTTGATACGAGTGCCTCAGAGTTGTTCTTGTCCGAACAAGAAGCAAAGAGACTCAGCCTTTGTGTTGAGAAGGCGATTGGGTTCATCAAGACAATTAATTCCAAAGAAGCTCTAATTGTCGGTATAGCAAAAGGATTCAAGGTCGACATTGGAGGTTGGACGGGTAAGGAAGCCATCAAGGTAATTCCTTGATGATTTTGAATTTGTTATTGGGCTTAGCTTCCTTGACAAGATTAATGTTTTTCCCGTCCTTTTTTCCGATTGTTTGTGCATCATGGATCCGAGGCACCAATGCATTGTTCTGGTAAGCCGAGAGGTCAGAGTTGGGGCCAAATTGCTTTCAGCCATTCAGTTTTCCAAGGGGGTGCGCAAGGAGGAACCCACCTTTCTAGCAGTATTGGTGGGAGATGAGCCTGTCATGACCGAGGTCCCCGATGAGGTGGGACAATTGTTGGCAGATTTCCGTGATGTAATGCCAACAGAATTGACGAAGGGTCTATCGCCAAAGAGGGAGGTAGACCACAGAATTGAGCTTGTGCCCAATGCGGAGCCACCAGTCAAGGTGTTGAGTTGTGAGGAGCTCGATTCGTTCAACCGATATGGCTCACCAAGTGGTGGAGAGGTGGATTTTTAGGTGGAAGGGTTGTGGAAGCTAAAAAGATAATTGACACAATGATTTCCACTAAGGATTTCCAATCAATCCACTATTGATTCGTCCCCTTTTCTAGGCTTAGGAGGAAACTCTTATACACCGATCAAGCTTTCTACCCAAAGCCTTGATCAAATCCTCTTTTACAAAGAGATATATAAAGCAAACACAAATCCCTCTAGTATGTGTTTGTTTGCACAATTAAAGCTCTCACCCAAAACCTAAAACACTTGAGCAAATTTGACAATTTTGGCTCACTAGTGTTTGTATATACAATAAATGACTATTTAAGCTCTAAGACAATTCTTGATCATTTGTTGATTGACAATATGAGCATTAGCTTTTACTTGATGCTTGGAGGTCCCTTTTATACTCCTTGATGAGTTTGTAGCCGTTACTAGCAGTTACGATTAAATTGGAGCCGTTGAGGACTTTAATTCCCACCATAAATGTAGTTCTACAGCTCACCGTTTCGAAACGCTCGAACCCGTTTCGAAACACCCTTTAAGTAGAAAGAGTCGTTGCAGTCTGACAAGGCACTCGTTTCGGAACGCCCCTAGTCGTTTTTAGTTTACAAAGATAAATTCACATTTAATTTAAATAATATCTAAACATAGATAAAAACATTAGAATTTTAGATTAAACATTATAGTAAAACAAAACAAGTAACAACAGAGTAAAGTTTCGATACTTGTCGTGAAATATTTTCATTCTAGGACGGTCAAATATCATATAACAATTTAGGTTGAAGTGAGTAAAATTTTAAGTTTCAACCTAAAATATTATACAAAGTCATAACAATTTAGGTTGCAATCTAAAATGCTATTGATTTAGGTTGCAAAATAAAATGTTACAAATACATATAACATTTTAGTTTGGAAACCTAAACCTGAAATGTTACCTAAAATCATATCAATTTAGGCTATAACCGAAATTGTTACCAATATATATAACATTTCAGCTTGTAACCTGGTCAAAACACAACCGAAAATATATTTTCAATAAGAAATACATAGAATTTTTTTAAAAAATTTCTAAATCATATAAGAATTTTAAATGTTTAGTGTTTAGAGCTTAATAATAATATATATAAATATAACATATTTAATGTTTATTATATTTCGAATAATTCGATTAATTAACCTGTTTCGAACCGAATTAACCGTTAACCGAACTTTTAAAAATAAATTAACCACTCACCGACCGACCTTTTAACCACCCCTACACATAGCTATGCGGATCGACCCGATTCAAGTTTGGAGTGTTGAGCTATGTACTAGAATCTCAGCATGATATCTATTCTAATTTCTATGTCATAACTAGCATTTGAAAATTTTGAAAAAGAAGAGTAGGCATAAGCCATTAACGTGAGCTGCAACCTTGGTGATGGTACATGAGAGACGTGGATATATATATATATATATGGGATAGGATCAAGTTACACTGTGTAAAACTCTTTAAGTTTTACACATTTTTTGGATCGTTGGATGAGTAAAACGGATGGATGAGATTAACAGTAAATTATGTGAAGATTATCACTTGGGAATTAAAAATACGGAGTTAATCTCAACCATTCATTTCCCCCATCCAACGATCCAAAAAAAGTGTAAAACTTAAAGAGTTTTACACAGTGTAACTTGATCCTAACCCTATATATATATATATATATATATATATATATATATACCTGGGTTAGGATCAACTTACATTACGTATTTTTAATTTCGTGTTGAGATTAACTCCGTGTTTTTAATTCCCAACCATTCATTTCTCACGTCCAACAATTCAAAAAACGTGTAAAACTTAAAAGAATTTTATATTGAATAAGTTAATCCTAACCCTATATCTATGTATGGAGGCAGATAAAGTAGTCGTAGGGCCAAGAATACGAAACAACATAAATAATGACGGGAAATGAAGGTAGAGAGCAGCAGCGATTGCATTTGTGATATCATGAAGTACATATTTTAATTTGTTTTTGTATACATTTGATATTACTCAAAACTAACGTTCTACAGTCAAACCACAACATCATGCAGTAATTAAGGCATCCCAGAATGTGGGTCCAATTCACCATCCTCCATTACTACAGCTTCTTTAATCTCCTGTAACATCTTCAGAACTTGCCACATTGTGGGCCTTTGTTCACTAGAACTCAAACAACAAGCAACAGCCACTTCAAGCAGCATCCCCAGTCGCTCTTCGTCCCCTCCATCGTCTTCCCTACTACTCCTAAGCCAATGCACCATCTCATCCGCTGCCAAAACCGGGTGCTTTGAAGGGGATTTCCCCGTCAGTAGCTCTAACAGCAAAACCCCGAATGCATAAACATCGGATTTCGATGTCGCCTGGTGAGTGGAACCGGAACCGCGAGTCTCCGGTGGCTTACATGCTATTGAATCAGGGTCTTGGTCGTTAAGGGTTGAGGAAGCGGCTAGGGCTGCGAGGCAGTAGTCGGTCAAACAGGCCTCGAAGTCGGGGCCGAGGAGGACGTTAGAGGACTTGAGATTGCCATGGACCAGCCTCCATGCTTGATGGATGTAGGCGAGGCCTTGTGCAACGTCCTCGGCTATTTTCAAGCACGAGGTCCAGTGGAGTGGCTTTGCCCTCGTTGATTTCGACCCTGCACATGCAAATCACATTAAAGAATGTGCTCTATTATTAAATTATATCAACACTAATTAAACTATTCATAGATACCATAATAATATCAACAGTTTCCCATGCAATCTAGTAGACTCAGCAGCAGCTAGATTCTTTAAACTGATCAGGGGATTATTATAATGTGGAACCCGAGTTAAATGAAAGCTTGACTCAGTAAGTGAGTAATTACCGTGAATGAGGGAAAAAAGACTGCCGTTAGGTTGATAATCATAGATCAAAAGCCTTTCTTCTCCGGCCTGGAAATAAGCTCTGAGAGGAACCAAATTGGGATGCCGTAAAGCACCCACTGATTCCATGTGTTGCTCATATGCTTCCTTTGTTGTGGCAGCTAATTTCCCAGAATCAAGCCGCTTGACCGTCACGATCAGACGGTTGTCGAGCACTGCTTTGTACGTTGAGCCCATGTTTCCTCTCCCGAGCAACTCGGCTGAGGCTCTCATCAGCTGGTCCAGTGTATACAACTGCGCTTCACCCGCACAGAATGCCAAGTTCCCGCTCTTGGCAACGTGCATTCCTTGTACTCTCTTCACTTTCTCTTCCAACTCATTCTCCTGCTCCATTTGAATCGCCGCCGCAGCTTGTGCTGTAGCCGCCGCGTCATCGGACTCGTTCACCGCCGTTGATTGCTTTCCGTCTTTCTGTTTCCTCACCGCCATGACAAAGCAGAGAAGTGAACCAACGAGAACGAAGACGCCAGTAGAAAACCCTATTATAACCGCAGTTCTCTTGTGCTTCTTCGAACTCGGTTGACCCAACTCCACACCATGAACTTGTGCACTTTGACCAAGAATCACCTTAGGCGGCGGCGCCACCGCAGCAACCGGACCAAAAAAGTGGGGCCTTGGATGACATTCTTTATGAATAATCTCTCCACAAAGACCGGGATTCCACGAAAAAGAAGAGAACCCAAATCGTAACAATGCTTGAGTCACTGGAATCGCACCAGTAAGATTATTCCCCGAAATGTTGAACGTATTAAGGGAAGACTGGTTCAACGGAGGAATGGTTCCATTAAATCGGTTCCAGTCCAGTCGCAGGTAGTACAACCGGTCTAGAGAAGCTAACGAGGTCGGTATGGAACCGGTGAGATTGTTGTAAGACAAATCAAGGGTTCTAATCCGATGAAAGGACAGAATGGAAGGAGGAAAAGAGCCTGTAAAGAAGTTGTGGTCAAGGTAGAGGGATTTAAGGTTTACAAGAGTAGAGAGATCAGGGATTGGGCCGGTGAGCGAGTTGTTTTGGAGACTCAAGACTCGGATCTGGTGAAGGAGGGAGAGAGTATTAGGAGGGAAAACGCCGCCAAGGTGGAGATCTTCTATAATGAGACGCACCACTTGTTGTTGATAACAAGTGACTCCTTTCCAGTCACAAAAGTGAGAGGTTGTGTTTTGAGAGAAGCCAAGACGGTTTGTCACATCGGCTTTGGATTGAAAACCCAGAAGAGCTTTAGCCTCAGGGGAAGCGGAATGCTTGGCAGCTTCTGCTTCTGGGTAAGTAAGGAAAGAGCATAATAATAAGAAGAAGAAGAGTAAGAAAATGGGGAACCTTTGGGGTTGGTGTGGTGTTGTCTTCAGGTTCAGCATTGTAGGCAAATCTCAGGAAGGCTTGTGGAAAAGCATTAAGGTTGTTGTCTGATTTCAGGCGAGGGGTGAGGGGGAAGGTGGTGTTGCGGAGAGTGAGAGTGAGATGGTGATAGGAGAAAGGAAGTGGGAGACAAAAGTATGTAATAGCTACGAGGGGAAGCAGCTGTCGGACTGCAAGCTCAGAGTCACGTGAAGCCAAGCCAAACAAACAACACTACCTGCTGACTGGATAATGGGAGGTGGAGGCTAGAGCCACAGTAATTTGGAATACAACACTTTTTTGTCTTTCTGTTACGGTTTAGAGTTTAGATTTTAAAATTAGTGATTGTAGTTAGGGTTTAGATAATAATCAGAGTTTAAAGAATTTAAAGTTTAATATATTTTTTAGGGTATAGAATTTAAGATTTAAAATTTAAAATTTAATTTTAAATATATTTTAGTGTTGAGCATAAAAAATTACCGAAAAAATATAATAAAAATTTTATCTATAATTTGGGGTCTAATAATCAATTTATGCACCATTAATTTAAGGGTGAATTACATCCTTTTGTTGGATGTAAATCGTCTACCCCTATCTATGCCCTCATTGGTGTCTCTATTTTAAAACTACAGATTTAGGGTTTAGGCTTTGAGGTTTAAGGTTGGGACTTAGAGTTAGGGAGTAGGGAATTAGGGGTATGGTATATTTTTTAGGGTTTATGATATGAAAATTAGGGCTAGGGCTTAGAATTTAATTTTTAGGTGTTTTTAGTATGAGGCATATAAGGAGGCATGGTTAGGGGGTAAAAGATTGTTACTCCCTTTTGTTTTAGTCCGTTCACTTTTGGTCATTAATTTTTTTAAAAAAATGCTAAAGGGGTTCTTTTTGCCCCCTAAGTTCGACCCAAATTAGCAATGTTGTCACTCGTGCGAAAATGCATTCAATTAAATTTTTCGATTCGCACATTGCAGCAAATTAGCCATTGACCAACGTTGACTATTACAATGATGATGTGGCAGTTAATGGTGCTGATGTGGCAGTCCACGATGTTGACCTGGCAGTGCATGTGTCATGATGATGTGGTAGAAGGGTTGAATTGATTTTTTTTTAAACCGAATTCGAGTGCATAATTGAATTTTTTTGCCGAGTTCAGGGGCATAACTCATTTTAATTGAATGTTCGATAACTTATTTAATCTTTAAGTTAATTTCAAGTTGAACTTTTACGAATGGAATATATGAAAAATCCATTAACAAATTGATGTAAATATCATTTGGGTCCTTAATAATTTTAAAATAAGCAAAGTGAGAACTCTCAAAAAAATTCAAAATATTTAAAATTAGATAAATTTAAAAATGTTTATAAAGTATTTAAAATCGAATTGTTTCATCGAAAAAGTCTCTGACCTTGGCCAACCTATCGATGAACGTTCCCTATCTCGTGCTCATTTCTCCTATGCTAACAATGAATGGGTTCGTGTCCCTCATGCTCCTCAACAAGATGCTCCGGTTGATGCTCCATATGCTTCTTCAAGCTCTCAACGAGCTCCGATTGCATCTTCCTCCATGGACAACCTAATGACATTCCTCAATGAGAAGTTCACAAACATGGAAGCCGGGTTTGCCACCATTAACACTCGGTTCACTTCTTTGGAAGATCAAGTCAAGGGCTTTGACACTCGTTTCACATCGTTAGAGGATCAAATGAAAGCCATCGCTCTTCAACAAAAATTCATGGATGTCTCTCTCACCGCCTTCCATGGTGCTTGGCTTAACTAAAATAGAAGGAATCAACCTACTCGAGACGATGAGGATGAAGATGACGAAGAAGATGACGAAGAAGATGATGATGATGATGGGGTCGAGTAGCTTTTTACATATCATCTCATGTCATTTAGTTTCTTTAGCTTTTACACCTATGTTTAGTACTTTAAGCCTTTCATTTATGTTTTAGAATCTAAGTTTGGACTATTATGTTGCTTTTCCTTTTGAAGTTTTCTTTGAACTATTAAGTTGCTTTTAATTTGAACTTTGCTTTGAAGTTTATCATATTATTGTTGCTATTGTCCTTGTGCTTATGTTTGATCTAACAAAAAGGGGAGAAGGATTATAAAGCCAATTTTTTGAAAATTTAAAATTGATTTTAAAAATCCATATTAAATTAAGGGGGAGAAAGCTTTTCAAAAGTTTCAAAAACTTAAAATTTTATATGTGGTTTTGTTATATCAAAAAGGGGAGATTGTGAAACCCAAATTGATTTTGATATAACACTTAGACTTATTGACTAATTTGCAAAACAATAAATTTTTAAGTACTCTTCAAAGTCTCACTATTGACAAGTCTTTTTGAACCAAACTATATCTCAAGACAAATCTTTCTTAAATAATAAAAATCTTCTAAGTTTTCCTATGTATTTTCAAGATAAATTTCACTAAAACGCCCAGGCGTATCGATACCCTTAGGCGTATCGATAAGGTTTTTAGTCACTGGAATTTTAACAGACCATAGCGTACCGATACGATATTACCTCGTATCGATACGATATTCATCTGGACAACACTTTAAATGATATCGTATCGATACGCATTGCAACCGTATCGATACGATTAGCTTATCTTTGCAAAATCTTTGCATTTAATTTTTGACCGTTGGATTGTCAGTTAGTTGGTGTCCCAAAATTTAAATGACCGTTATACCGTACCGATACGCTTTTTATCGAAACTAAAGTTGGGATTCCAGTGAGCAAATTCCGTATCGATACGCCCTTCCGTATTGATACGCCCCTTAAAAATCGTACTGATGCACCCTCTAAGCGTATCGATACGCGATGTTTTCAGTCACAACAGCTCTTTCTTCTTTGATACAGGTATTAATATGCCCTCGAGCCGTACCGATACGGTAGGCATCTGAGTTGCATTTATTGCGGGAAATTACATCCCAATGGCTCTATTGATGATCCCAACTACCCAAATGGCTAGAATTCAATGCAATGGTATAAAAACAAGTCTCAATTGAACTAGCAACAACTATTGAACCTACAAGCAACATAAAAGCACTCAAATCCAAACTTTGTACCTTTATAATCAAATTCGTGTACCCAACTCTTGTATTCTCATTGTAATCTTTTATTGTGAGTTTGGGGAGTGTGAAATTGTAATTGGGTAAACAATCATCCTTTGAGAGGAACTTTTAGAGTTTACCAAATACTTTTCTTTGTAAAAGTGAGTGGATTAAACTTTGGGTAGAAAGCTTAATCAAATTGTAAGGTCCCCTCCTCATCCAAGAAAAGGTGAAGAATTCAAGTAGTGAATTGGTTGAAAATCCTTAGTGCTAATTGTCTTGTGTCACATTTTAATTTTTCCATATTTTCATCCACCAAAATTTTTATCGCCAATTCACCCCCTCTTGGCCATTTGCAATTGTGTGATCAACTCAACAATCTCTTATATTTTTAGCTTCCACAAAAACACCCAAAAATCCAATATTCTCCACACTTGGCAAGCATTTCGATTGTGACTATCGAGCCCAACAATTGGTATCAGAGCGAGGCTCAATTGATCGGGATTAACATCCTATTGAGGTGATTCGGAAAGCTCGATACATCATTTCAACCAACCAAAGCAATGTCGCACTCAATAGACAAGCCACCATTCTTCAACGATAAATATTATGCCTATTGGAAAAAACATGATGGAGTTCTTCATCAAGGGTAAAGATTATCATCTATGAGACCTTGTTGAAGATGGACCATTCGTGCCAACAAGAAGAAATGTGGAGTGGAATGTAAATGACAAAAAGATGATGGAGCTTAATTGCAAAGCCTTGCACTTCATCTTTTGTCTTTAGGCCCGAACGTATATGCCCAAGTCTCTTCTTGTGAGAGTGCCAAGTATGGGACAAGCTTGAAGTCACATACGAGGGAACTAACAAAGTAAAGGAGACCAAGATCGGACTCCTCAACCACGAGTATAAGAACTTCAAGATAGATCCGGAAGAGGACATTGAGAAGATGTTCCATCGAATCTCCACCATCACCAATGGAGTAAAAGGCTATGGAAAAGTCATTCCGGAAGAAAAGCTTGTCCGAAAGCTTAACTACTTTATTCCTGAGTTATGGGACTCAAAAAAGATTGCCATCATCGAAGCCAAAAATCTCAAGACCTTGAAGCTTGATGAACTCAAGGAGTCATTTCTCACTCACCAAATCATGAACAAAGACAAAGAAGAGGAGGAGGAGAAGGAAGAGATAAGAAAGATGGGGAAGAAGAAGATCACGGAGCTAGGCAACAACGCAAGTGTCGTTGCTCTCAATTCCTCCACATGCCATCATGAAGAACTAAGTGAGGAGGATGAAGGATTCCCACAAGTCCAACAAAAAGGGATCATCTTCAAAGAAATCATACGTGTCGACATGGAGTGATGAAGACTCCACCGATGATGAGGTAGCTCACTTATGCTTCATGGCCCTCAATGAGGAGGAGGTAACTTCTAACTCATCTTGCTCAAATTCTTATTCATTTGATGAGTTACAAGAAGTCTATGATGAATTGGTTTTTGAATTCAAAGCTTCATTTTTGAAAAACAAGAAATTGATTTCAAAGTTAAAAACCGAAAATGGTTTGCTTTTAAAAACCAATTTTGAGTTTGAAGCTAAAATCAAAAATTTCGAACTTAAAGTTTCAAATTTACAAGAATTGCTTCAAACCATGGAAAAAGATCATCAAAAGGAAATTGATGGTCTTAAGAAAGAAAATATTTTGATTTCCAAGGAACTAGAAAAGAAAAATAATTTTGGAAAATCAAAATTTTATCAAAGACAATCTAGTGCCCCTAGATTCTTAAATGGAAAATGTTTTAGAAGTGTTTGGGTTTCAAAAGATCTAATCACTTCAACTAAAAGAGATGAAATTGAAAAATAGATTCCAAAGTGGACTAAACTTTGTGTCACTAACGTCTATGGATCCAAAGTAATTTGGATACCAAAAATTACTTGATTGTCTTTTGTTAGGTGTGATGGAGAGTGATCAAAAAGTTCAAATTTGTGGGGGAGCTCCATGCACACAAAGAAAGCATTTGAAAAAGGAAGGCTTCACATCCTCCATTGGATTCAAGTGTGGTAAAATTTAGTTGAATTCATTTGTCTTTCATTTAATTTATTTATTTTTAATTCAACTAGATTATCATATGTTGGACTAACATGTTTGACGCTTTGAGTAAGGGGGATCCAATTTTGAAACCAAAATATTTAAATTGTGTCAATTTTTTGTTACCTTCTAAGTTATTTTGAGCTTAATGTCTTTTTAATTTATTTGATATAACAAAAGAGGGGAGAAATGGTTTAAAAAATTGATTTTTTAAGAGAATAAGAGGGAGCTTTAATTTCATTCAAATTTTAATCTCTTATTCAAATTTTGAAAATGCAAAGGGGGAGAGAATCCAAAACAATTTTTCAAGTTGGTTTTATTATATCAAAAAGGGGATTGTAGAACTAATTGTTTTAATATAATAATTGAAAAATGTTTTGGACTAAATTGAAAAAATTTAAAATATGTTTTTAGTCAAAAACAACTTGAAAATATGTTTAAGGGTTTTACAAGGCTTTGGAATGATTTAAAGTGTATTTTAAGTAGTCAAAACTATGTTTTAAATGTAACTGTATTGACACCCTTTAGGGTTTTAACTACAGTGATTTGCTAGTAGCCAAAATCCGTATTGATACGCTTTTCTGTATCGTTACGGTTAGGGGTGTTCATATCCGGGTACCCTAAATTTCGGGTACCCGAAATTTTCGGGTACCTAAAAGTCGGCCCGTGACCCGGCCCATAAGAACCGGGTATCCCCAAATCGGGTACCCGCAAAATTCAGGTATCGGATTTATTTTTTTATATTTTTTAAAATTTATTTTTTAAAAAAATACATAGGAAAAACATAAAATTTCATGATTTATATTTCAAACACAAAAATTATTGATTTGAGGTTAGTTTTAAAAGAGAAAATATTTGGATATATATATATATGAATGTACTAAAAATATTAATTTCGAATATAATTTTTCTTTCGACTCTCATATTGACAAACTAATATAAATATTTTTGAAAATTTGTAAACTTAAAAAGTATATAATACAAGTATAAAAAGAAGTTAGGGATTTAAAATTAATTTTAAGAAAAAATAATAAGAAACATAAAATAAAAATAGAATTTAAATATAAAATATATAAATATTAAAATTAGCAGGTCGGGTCGGGTCGAGTACCCGGTTATAAAAAAATTTCGGCCCTGACCCGACCCAACTACCCGGAAAAAATTGCGGGTCGGGTACCCGGCCCGAAAAATTCGGGTACTTTAATATAAATACCCGGTAAATTTTAATCGGGTAGACGGGTTGGCGGGTCGGGTAGTTCGGGCCGGGTATTTTTGAACACCCTTAGTTACGGTGTGCTTTAAAAAACCAAACGGCTAGTTCGCGTACTGATACGGTTGTATCGCGTACCGATACGTCCAACTACCCTCAACAGTCATTTTCTCAACGGTCTTTTAAATTGTAGGACCGTATCGATATGCTAGCCAAGTGTATCGATACGCACCAGCTGGAAGTCTCAACAGCTATTTCCTTATCCAGACCGTATCGATACGGTTTGAGGAGTATCGATACGCCAAGCTACATAACTGCATTTATGGTGGGAAATAAAGGCTTCAACGGCTCTAATTCAACCTCAACGGCTACAAACTCAATTAAGAGTATAAAAAGGACCTCCAAGCATCAAGAGATGGTTAATGCTTCAATTGTCAACAACATTATGATGAAAGATTGTCTTTAGAGCAAAATTGTATATTCCTTGTATAGACAACACTTGTGAGCTTAATTATCAAATTTGCTCAAGTGTATAGGTTTTGGGTGAGTGCTTAGAGTTGCAAACATATACCTATTAGAGGGATTTTTAGTTTGCTTTGAATTTTTCTTGTAAGTGAGTGTTTGATCAAGCTTTGGGTAGAAAGCTTGATCGTTGTAACAGTTTCCTCCCAATCCGAGAAAATGGGACAAAATTCAATAGTGAATTTGTTGAAATCCTTAGTAGAAAGCTAAGGTAGTGGATGTATGCTTTGGGTTAGAAAGTCGAACCACTCTAAATCCTTGTGTTCATCTCTTATATTTTTAGCTTCCAAAAATCCAATCTTCTCCACACTTGGCAAGCATTTCGGAATTGACCATCGAGCCCAACAAAATCATTTCTCAAAACATGCATAAAACAGTAGGTTTAATTCTATCTTCAAAACATTAGCATGATCATATAAAACAATGGGATAAAAACCGAGGAACGAGAGCGAAACATCTCAAACTTACTTTCGAGCTTAGATTGGTATTTCAAACTCAATCTAAACCCCAAAAATTGCTTTCAAGTCTTTGAAAGGCTTTTAAAACCAATTCCACTCATCGACAACGCCTCGCTTGATTTGCCGAAGTGAAATCAAGCTTCCGAAGCTCCCGAAACTTCACCGATTTCTTTTGATACGTTGTCCCCTCTAACCCAAGCTTTTTCTCTTGATTGCAATGATTTAGATGAAAATCTTCAAGAAATCCATAGCTAGTTGATGTAGAAATCCATGAGAATCATTTAGAAATCAAAGGAGAATGAAAAGAGATAAATCTCTGGAGATTTTAGTGATGAAAGGATAGTTTGGCTGATAAAAAAGTTGAGAGAGAAGTTTAGAAGAAAGTAATTACATAAGAAAATGTTAGCCTTTTAAAATTCTTTTTATCAAATCCCATTTAATAAATCAATTTATTAAATCTTTTAAAAATAATAAAACAAGGGAAAATGATGATAACACCTTGGCGTAATAGCTCTCTAAATATTCTAAGTTTTGACCCTCTTTCAAAACAATCCTTAAAATTAGATTTTGCCACTTTTACAAATTAGTCACTAAACCGAAATGTAAATCTTCCAAAAGCGATTTTCCAAAATTGACTTACCAAACCCCTCTCTCTCTATATATATATATTATAAGATTTTAGGAATTTTTCCCATAATTTTATCATATCCTGAACCTTGTTTTCCCTGAACCACTCCCGAACTAACCCGAATCTCTAGTCTGGGTCATATGAACCCCGAATCAACCTTAAAGACTCCTAAGCCCAAAATCGGGGCATTACATATCCTATAAATACCTTGTTGTAATATAGGATGAACATGTGAAAAATAAAAAAGTTCTTTAAAGTTATCTAATCCCCTCTTTCTTTTTATTGTGTGAGTTCACACATTTATTTTCCTAACAAAGAGGAGCATGGAGGTACAGAAGAAAAGAAAATAATAATAATAATCATTTGAAGATGAAAAAATCTCGCAATCAAAGTGCACAAGGGAGCTTCACGGTGACGTTAAAATTTAATGTCTTCTTTTATTTGGAAAAGAGCCTAGTAGCGGCGATCACAACGACAACAACAAGGAGAGAGTTAGGGTAAAAAAGAAAAATTTAGGAGTATAAATTAATTCTTTGATTTTTTGTTTGAAAAGGGCTAAACAATAGAGGTCTAGATTAGAAATTAATAATTTTATTAACGTACCACATCAGCAGTCTAACTGATGTTAATGTTTGAGTGACCAAAATATCATAACACAAAAATGTAAGTGGCAAAAATATTATTTTAAAAAATTGATAGTAAAAAAAACATACCAAATAAAAGGGCTCATCATCCGTGTAGTTTAAACTACTCTGGTTGTTTTGTTGGCACTTGGCATCGAACCCCCCCCCCCCCCCCCCCCCACCCCCCCGTTCCCATATCCCCTTAAGTTTAACACAACAAAATAAAAAATATGATTAAAGTTGGTTTTATCTGATTTAGAAGCATCTTTTGACCAAATCACGTCACGTTCTGTACCGTGTTGGGTGGCCCAAAGCTGAAATTTGAGAGCCAAATTTAGTGATAAACTAATATTAAAAAAATATTATTCCCTCTGTCCCACTAAAACTGTAACATGTTGACTTTTTTGGGTTAAACTTTTTCAACTTTGACCTCTTACAATTTAAATTTTATTATTGATAAAAATATGAAAAAATATATTTTAAAAACTTTGAATCAACTAGTTTTTAAATATATTTTTTATAATTTTTAATTAATTAAAATATTTAAATAAATTATAGTCAAAGTTGAAAAATTTTGACCAAAAAAAGTCAACATGTGACAGTTTTAGTGGGACGGAGGGAGTATAAGATAATAATTATTTATATATATTTTTAATCTTTTAATAATGTACACATATTTTACAGATAGAGTGATTGGATTTAAGTCTTCTAAAATAAACATTATTTATTTTTTTTATTAAAATTACTTGTTGGGTTCTACTTTTTAAAAAAATTAAAAATAAAGAATATATATTATATGACATATGTAATTATACTATAGTGTTATAGAGAAAAACTCTTCGAAGTAAATATATTTTCGCTTCGCATTTTAATGTTTTGACTCAGTTTGTTCTTTTAAAGTACCACTATTAGATTCTATCAAAACAAAGTACTACTTATAGATTTAAGATTTTGGCCCTTGAGTTTAAGAATCCAATAAAAATAGGGTAAACTAATGACCACCGAATTATGGGGTTGGTGTCGATTTGACCACTATATTTTCAATTGTGTCAAATATACCACTTAACTATTTAAATGGTTCCAATTAAGCCACTCGCCGTTAAAAAAAATGAAAAAGTTGACGGAACCGTTAAAAAATTGGTATAATTACACATTTGGTCCTTTATATTTATAGAATATATCAATTTAGTCCTAATTTTAATCTAATAAAATAAATTAATTATTCAATAAGATGGTGACATGTGTCACCACCTTATTGGAGGTGGAAAAATGAGAGGAACAAAACACCCCCATCATGGATCAAACCTATGACCTTAAAGGAACAAAGGTTTAGTTTTACCACTGAACCAAGCACACTTTTGTGTTATAGTGTACAACATTTAATATATGTGTTTAATAATTGTTAGTGCCCAGAAAAATGAAAGAAAAGAATTTGCACTTGGGTGGATTCAAACCAGGGACCTTAAGATGCATAACACAAGTGCTTGCCACTGCACCAAATGAACACTTTGTGATATGTTCTACAACATTTAATATATGTATTATATAATTTTTAATGCTTGGAAAAAGGAAGGAAATGTAATTTTAAGAAACTCAAACACAATATTCTTATGATGCATAAAAACATTTAAATTAATTAAATAAATCTAATAACTAAATTAAAGTTAAGAATATTAAATTATGTTTGTGAGTTTGAATTCGCTAAATGAATTTAATATAATTTTTAATTTTTTAATATAATTATATATATAATAATTTAATTAATTTTTTAGTAAATATTAAAATTATTAATTAAGTTAAAAAATCATTATATACGTGAAATTATAAAAATAAATCTGGAACTAAAAAATATATTAAATTTAGATTAAAATATAAAAAATTTAAAATGTTTTTTCTATTAAAAAATAATATTAAATTTTTTATTTTAAATCGTGCACTAACTATAATTTAAAATATATACAAAATATTCTTAACTTTAATTTAGTTATTACATTTATTTAATTGGTTTAGATGTTTTTATGCATCATAAGAATATTATGTTCGAGTTTCTTAAAATTACATTTCCTTCCTTTTTCCAAGCATTAAAAATTATATAAGACATATATTAGATGTTGTACAATATGTCACAAAGTATATATTTGGTGCAGTGGCAAGCACTTGTGCTATGCATCTTAAGGTCCCTGGTTTGAATCCACCCAAGTGCAAATTCTTTTCTTTCATTTTTCTGGGCACTAACAATCATTAAACACATATATTAAATGTTGTACACTATAGCACAAAAGTGTGCTTGGTTCAATGGCAAAACCAAACCTTTGTTACTCTAAGGTCACAGATTCGATCCATGATGGGGGCGTTTTTTTCCTCTCATTTTTCCACCTCCAATTGGGTGAGACGTGTCACCACTTGATTGGAGGTGGAAAATTAATTAAATAAATTAAATAAAAATAATTAAAGACTTCCAATAAGGTGGTGACACGTGTCACCATCTTATTGAATAATTAATTTATTTTATTAGATTAAAATTAGGACTAAATTGATATATTGTATAAATATAAAGGACCAAATGTGTAATTATACTAATTATTTTAACAGTTCCATCAACTTTTTCGTTTTTTTTAACGGCGAGTGGCTTAATTGGAACCATTTAAATAGTTAAGTGGTATATTTGACACAATTGAAAATATAGTGGTCAAATCGACACCAACCCCATAATTCGGTGGTCATTAGTATAGTTTACCCATAAAAATACTGCACATATTACTTAATAGTCTATTAGCTTCATATCACGTTTTCAATTTACAAAAGTTAAGTAGCAACTAATTATTTTCATTTTCCTTGTTGCAGGGAGTATCGTTCTTTTGGGATACTATTTGCTTCAATTTTATACTTAGGCCTTGTTCGATAAAGAGAGGCTTGAGTCAAAATTAGAAGTTTGAGCTAAAATTAGAGATTTGAGCTAAAATTAGAAGTTTGATCGGTCAAATCTGCTAATTTGAATGTTTGGTAAAGAACGGATTGGGGTGAAACCTCTAATTTTGAAAAAACTGTTAATAAGAGCTTTTAAAAATTAGAGGTTTTGACATAAGAGTTATAAAGACCCTTTTACCAATTATAAAAATTTTTAAATAACCTAAATTTAACCGTTTCTATTTTAATTCTTCAAGCTCACGTATTTACATTGTGACATTTGTAAACTAATATTTTTTCTTTCTTTTTATTCTCACACATTTATATTTGTATTTAAATTTAATAATTAATTAAATTATATTAAAAATAATTATATAAATAATAAATTAATATATATATATCCTTCAATATGCTTAGTAATGTTATATTAAAAATTATTTTTCATAATCTAATTAATATTAATAGATACAAAATATTGATAACTAAAAAACTATTCAAATAAGTATCGAATATAATCATATCTTTATATGTCATTTTACTTGTTTAAATAATCAAACAACTATCAGCTAATTTTACCAAACACTTTACTACAATATGCTAGTCAAATTGGCTAATACAATCAACTATCGACTAATGTAATCCGTTATCAGCTATCAGCTATCCACTAATTGTCAAACATGACCTTAGAAATATAAATCTAAAATTTATTTGAACAATTTTTAATAGCATCCAAATAAAGAGTGAAATTCCTAAAATAAGCTTTAGATTCAAAATCTCCCAAATAAAAAGATAACTGCATTATCGACAAAAAGAATTCCATTAATGATTTTTTTGGCCTTTTAAGGTAAGAAATTGATTTGGTATCGATCAAAAGTTATATTAACGTACACCGAGGAGAGTACAAACCTTAAAAGACGACTGTAAAACGGGAATAAAAATTTCTATTTTTTTTAAATTTTTTATGCTTCAACACTAAAAAATTAAATTCTAAGATTTAACTTTAAATTTTAAATCATAAACTCTACATTTTACACCCTAAAAATACACAATACCCTTAATTTTTTAAACCCTAATCAGTGATGGAGCCACAGCTCCAATGGGAGGGGCTGCGGCCCCCCGTGTAGGGGGGATTTTTTTTACGCTTTGATTCATTATATTTTTCCTTAAAAAATTGGGATAATTGTGATTTTGCCCCCCTTTTTAAAATTTATGTTTTGCCTCCCAACTTCAAATCCTAGCTCCGTCTCTGGCCCTAACCATAACCCCTACCTTTAAACCCTAAACTCTAAATCCTAAACTTAATTTTTAGTGTAGAGCATAAATAAAAACACCGAAAAAAGGGCAGATGATTTTTATTCGTAAAACGGACATATATATATATATTATTAAAAAAAGTCATATTAATTAGGTTGGATTGCAGTCCATCAAGTTTGCTCTTTTTCCGATTGCAAATCTCCAAGTGTTAATATTCAAGATATCTAAACTACCCAAATGATGAATAGCTTTCGATTGGTCAATATCGAAAAATATACTGTATAAAATTAGAGTCATGCTACTATTTCCAATTCCAACCATGGTCTTGCTTAATTCTTTTGTTCATGGGTGTTTGGATTGTTTGTAGATAGAGATATGGGAGAAAATAAAAATTTATATGTGTCTTAGTTTTAGAGTTTAGGGGTTTAAGTGTATGAGTTTATAATATAGGACTTAGGGTTAGAATTTAGTGTTTATAGATTAGAGTTTAGTTTTAGGATAGTATATGGTTAGAGATTTAGGTTTTAACCTATAAATCCTAAATTCTAACCACATTCCCTAAATTCAAAACTCGTCTACTAAAACCCATAAACATTAAACCAAATCTATAAACCCTAAAACTAAGGTACTTGTGGAAACAAATTTTTCACGATTACTTGTGCATAGAATAATTACCCATAAAAATATATAATTTTTATTTTTTATAATTTTTTAATAATTTGTTTATTTTTATACTAAAATGCTACTCTTATTATTAAATCGATTTTTTAAGAGTTAGAATTGAAGAACACTATTGTAAGATTGTACTAAGAAGGTAAAAAAATATAGATCACCAAAAACTATAATAACAAGATATTTTAAGGGAAATTGAGATTTTCATATTATATTTTTTATTTTGTATGAGAAAATTTTGATATTAAAATATAATATATTTCTATTAAAGAAATATTTAAGGGAAAACTTTAGAGCAAACACTTTGTACGAAAAAAACCTTATAAAAATCCATAAAGAGTTGGTTTTTAATATTGGGAGTCAAACTGTTAAAAAGGATAACTGAAATGTTTTCAAAAAGGTATAATAATTATGTTTGTATGCGGAATAATATTTAGGTTGCAACCATATCATATAAAAGTATAACATTTTAGTTGTATAAATAATATTTTAGGTTTCGTGTTTTTTAACATTTCGGTTGTAATTTAAGTTGTTATCGGTACTAACCGAAATCTTCCTTCTTCTAGAATCCTCATTTCCTCCTCTTTTGATAGGATTAAAACTAGAACTAAGATTTGTAAATAAAAAATTAACTCATAGTAAAGGGGTGATTCCGCGGTACATGAGATTCTAGAAGAAGGAAGATAGGTGATCCTAATTTCTAATAGGTTTAAAACTCATGACTTAAGAGAAATAAGTAAACAAAGATGAGTATTTCAGACAACCGACTAATTGTACTTGCTCTAATGAGTCAATTGAATGAAAATAACAATTAAGTATTATATATTTTTAATAATCATTTAGGAAAAAAGAACTAAAAAATGAAAAAAATACTTGTAAGGATCCGTGAAATGTTAGTTGAATGGAACGTGGGGGTTGCGTGATGTTGTGGGATATGATCCCGTTCTTAACTAAGCCTTCACCTTAATGTAATTGCCTCGGAAGGAAGAAAGGAACCTTTTTTATGAGGCACGTTATCCAAATTAGTACACATAAATGCAATCCCGTCATAATGTGTGAACCCAAACCTTGATTAGTTGAGGGCATACAGCCCAAATATATCTACCACTTTGACCCACCTCAATTACCCTACAATACCCTTTGGCCCACTTCATGTTTCTTCTCCTTACACATATCTAAAATTCAAAATTTTTAATTATAAATTCGTTCAATTTATTGTTAAATCAATGTGATTATGATAGATATGGAAATAATGTATGCATGCGTTTTGTTGTATTTCGATTCACATAAGAGTTTTTGATTTCTTCAACAAACAGGTCACACTGTGAATTTTTAAGGCAAAATTATAAAATTATGAAAACAAACTCTAACATGTCCTACAAGATTAAGTTCGAGTCAAACTGTTATCTTTAATGATGGTTGATTTCAACACATTAAAAGGTTAAGAGTTGAAATCGAGCCTAAATAATAAGATTTAACAAATAAAATAACACATTTTTTTTATAAGAATATGTCAATAATTCTATATATACTTTCGACTTATAGCTAACTCAACTTGAATTGACTCGAAGATTCAATGGCTAGCCCAACTTAAAAACCGACTTATATAATATTGACTCGACCAAAAAATCAACTATTTGATACTAACCCGACTCGAAACACAACTTAACTTGACTTAATTTGCAACGAATCTGATTCAACTCGAATTGAATTTAAACTAAATACAAATTAAACTTAAATTGACCCGACTTGAATTTAACCCAACGACACGATTGCCATCACTAATCTCAACCCCAAATGAGATGGGCTGAAGAGATTTCAATCAAATGGGTTGCTAAAGTAAGATGATGTGAAATTTTAGCTTTGGGGAATCCATGAAGAGGCAGTCAAAAGACAATGGTGGTCACCGACTGTTCCACCACTCTCGGCTTCAAAGTTGAAACCCACTAACATTGCTTTATTTTGAGAACTACAACACATTCTTTTCAGACATCATTTCATTCAGCAATGGCTTCTTTGTCTTTTTACAATGTTTGTCACGTCGGTTCTGAATTATTAAGATTTGAAATGCATTTGTCGATAACTGTTGGAACTGCTGATACCGGTCATGGATGATGCAATGACGCCTCATGATTTCCTTCAATGACTGTTCTACCGCTACAAATATCCATGCTCTTTTGCTCATCTTTCAGTCTTTTGGTGCCAAAGGGTGCAGTGATTTTACCATATTGACGGATAAAAAAAATACATAAAAAATAATTTCATAACCGATTTCACCAACTAAATTTTAAAAAGCTTCTGATATAGATGTATAAATAATCTTGAAAGTATAATTTTAATTAATTTTCTTGTTTGAATTAGTGCCATCAAAGCGAATATAAATTATTTTGCTTTTTTCGGTGTTTTTATTTATGTCTCACATTAAAAGAATTAGACTTAGAGTTAAGGGTTAATGGTTATGATTAGGGTATAGAGAATTAATGGGAAAATATATATTTTAGGGTTTAGACTCTAGGTTTATGATTTAGAATTTATAGTTAGACTTTAAATTTAAATTTTTAGTGTGTTAGGCATAGAAAGTGACACCGGAAAAGGTAAAAGATTTATGTTCTATCAAAGTAGAATATGATCTTCTGCCTCTTTTTTGTGCCTCTATTTATATCTCACACTAAAACGTTAGGTTTAGGATTTAAGTTAAAGTTTAAGGTTAGAGATTAGTGGGTATATGATGTTTTTAAGGGTTGGAGTTTAGAATTTAATTTTTAACTGTTTAGGTATAGAAAATGACAACAAAAATGACAAAATTTTTTGTTCATCAAAGCAACTGGATGTTGCTTGAGTCACTAAATGCCGTAGATGAGAATTATCAATAAAAACATAAAAAAAACAATGTAATTTGATCACATTTTAAAGAAGAAGCTAATGAAGATAATGTAATTTGATCAAAGTCCAACAAAGTGGATGCAAAGTGGGCAATGATCTGGATATATGTCACCCATAACGTTTGATAAGCCAATCAAAGCAACGGTCGAGACTCGAGAGGTAAGCCTGCTACTCCACTCCAGCTTCCAAACAATGATTCTTAATTTTACTCATAAAAACCAAAGAAAACTCCCCACTCAAGTGTCAGCAGTTCCCCATTATAACACTACCAAAAAAAACCATTAAAATAATCAACGGCGGCGACCAATGACAAAGCAGCTTCATCTTAATCCAGCATTTTTTAATCATGTCTTAGCCTCTAATGGGGTCGCCTTTTTGAGCTGGACCACATCGTTTGAGTTAGGAACTTGTAATGTTGTGGGTTAGTGGAGACTTACCAAAAACTTAGTTTGGTAGGTGAGCTGGTGTGTGAACGAAAAAAAGCGAGTTTACAGCGGCAAGCGACTCAGTCGGCAGAGATTCCATAATTCCAATGCTTTAATGGACAACTACCGTCGTGTCATTTGATGTTACTTCATTTTTGCTAGTAAATGAAGAACATGTAAAACGGAAACATAATAGAGTTCTTCAGGTTTTTTCATAACCGACCAACAATTTATTTTATATTACCATTACATAGGAAGTGAAAGAATAGTTTATAAAAAAAAAAACAATGCAAAAACAAAACCCCATTAAGAAGATTAAGGTGTAGGAGCAACTTGAGGGATTAAAGAAGTGTAAGGAAAATGGGGACAAGGGATGTAATTGTAAGACCACATACGAGGACAGAATCTGGGATGAGCAAAGAAATTCGCACAATCCTCAACTGATCTCTGAAACGGAAGATCCGGAATGCAGTTGTTTCTAACATCCAACGCCCCTCTCTCCATCAAAATCCGACACAGTGGACCGACATGTATGAAGTAGTTGTCGGACAAGGATAAGTTCACCAGTTTCCCGAGCTCGCAGACCACCTCGGGGACTGCTCCGTACAGGAGATTACCGGCAAAGTTCAGCTGTTCCAGATTCTCCATACAAGCTATCGAGAGAGGTAAATGACCCGTCAACTGGTTGTTTCCGGCGTCGAAAACGACAGCTTCCTTAAGCAAACCGATCTCGTACGGTATACAACCCGTGAGCTGGTCGTTTAAGAGAAGAACCTCGGCTAATGAAGAGAAGGCTCTGAAAATGGTTCGGGGAAGTGGACCATTGAACTTGTTGTTGGCCAACGTGAGATAAAAGATATGGGTGTAGCCAATATTTTCAGGCAGCCGGATCATGAGATCGTTGTTGTTAAGGAAAAGAGCGTCGAGATTCTGTGTGAAGATTTGAGAAGGAACCGACCCAGTAAAGAAGTTGAAACGAATGTCCAAGAACGTTAACCCGGGCATGTTCAGAACAGCATCCGGAAACGGCCCTGAAAATCGGTTGTTGCTGATGTCGAGCTCGTACAGATAACGAAGCTTGGCTATGTTCGGAGAAAGAGAGCCGCTGAAATTGTTGGAGTTGGCATGGAAGAGTGCGATATCGGGGAGCTGGTCGAGGAAACCGTCGAGCGAAGGGGCGGAGAGTTGAAAACCATTGAAATCGATGGAAGCAACAGCAATGGCGGACTTGTTGTCCGGTGGATTATCACAGTAGAATCCTTTGTAACTGCAAATATCTGAACCCACCCACGTTTGGGTGATCCCGAGAGGATCCGAGGTGATTAAAGACTTGAACTTTTGGATCACTGGATATATTAAAGCCAGCCTTTGATCAGCAAACTTCAATACTTGGTTGGCCAAATGGGTTCCCGGCAACTGACAATTGAGTTTCAATGGAAGATTACAGGCCTTGCTCGATTTGCTAACTTTGCTGCCATTGCCGATACCGATTGTAAGTTCTATAGCTTCTCTGGTGGGATCTTGAGCATTAGTGCTGGAAATGAGACAAAGTAAGAGGATGTAAGAAATGCTGCTCATTATTTGCATGTTACTTGTTTTGTGATGGAAATGAAACATGAAAGAAAGTGGGCGACTAAGGTGAAACTATAGAACATAAGTAGAGATTGCAGCATTAAGAATCATCTGGAACTATTCTAAAAGACTATTTTTTTCTTCTTCTTTTCCACCCACTTAAAGTGCATTTCTTGATACCAACCACAAAGTGGGGGAAATAGTAAATTAATTTGCTGTTTTTATAGAAGAAAATTTGATCAGAAGCTTTTTATTTACTGTTATTTTTTAGTTGGTTTGTTTGGGTTTTCCCAGTAAATAGGACCCAGATTCCATTGAAAGAAAACTCTAATCTTAAGTAACAAAATTGGACTCCAGGCCTGCCGAAAGTGATATAAGTATCTTATCCTTGATCATGGTTTTAAGTTTTAACAAATAAGTAATCAAGTTGCTTAGTCAACAAGTGGACTCCAATGGAAATCTTTGTTTTGACAGCTGCCATAATATTGGCCCCCAGCTGCATTTCTATTTTTACTTAATATGCATGTACATCTTATTATTTAAGTTTTGGATACGAGACTACACTTTTTTATAATATAATTTTTAAAATTTAAACTCGCGTATTTTCTTTTAAGAGTATATATACCTATCGTTGCACCTAACAATTGTTATTAGTAAGTATGCTTGCAATTCTGAAACGCTGTTTGATTCACAACAGTTTCAATATGAGATTCAATCTTATATTGAATAAATACAGAAAATAAATAATACTTCGTATGCAGGTTTTGGAGTGTGAATTGGGTGCTTTGTCTCTCGTTTGTCATCTATTCCGCCGTATCTTTTTTGATGTTGCCGTATTATATTATTTTCTTTCATTTAGTTTAGTGGAATTTTTAACAAGGCATATAATTATATTCGGCTTGTATAATTTTTTCATGGTCCTATGAAACATGGACTAATTTTTTTTCTTTTCGAAATCAATTACACAATCACGAAACATATCTTTTAAAATTTGGACCACTCTTTTCTAATTGGCCTTTAGTTTGATGATGAAAGACTGTACTGAGATTTATCTTGATTCCTAAAGCCTTTTGGTAAAGAATTTTAGAGTTTAAAGGTGAATCGAGAATCTCGATATGATATTATGAAGATAGGAACACCGTGCAAATGTATCATTTCTCGGGCATACCATTCAGCTAATTGATCTAAATGCAAGCTCATTCGAATAAATACGAAGTGAGTTGACTTAGAAAATCTATCGATTATCACCCACCACATCATTCTTTCTTAGGGATAAAGGTAAGCCACTTACAAAGTCCATAACTATACGATTTCATTCCCATTGAGGTAATTGATGACTTGCAAAAGTCCTGTAGGAACTCAATGTTCAGTTTTAACTTTTCGATAAGTTAAACACTTTGATACAGACTCTGTAATAAAAAAACTTCATTCCTGGCCAGAAATACTTCTTTTAATCCTTATACATCTTAACAGATTCAATATGGATCTAAAAAGAACTATTATGAGCTTTATGAGGTATTTCCCTCGTTTCTTCATTTGGTAAACAAATTCTATTTCGAAAAAATAAAGTGAGCCGTTAGAATACAGAGAAAAGTTCGAACATTTTAATAAAAAAAATATAATTTATAGAATATTGAACAGTTTTATAGACTACAAGTTATTATTTATATTGGCTAATAAAAATACATATATATATTTTTAATTTATCCCACTTCAAAATTTTAATCTGTCTATAAATATAAAAGATATGTGATATTTTATATCAGTTAAACTAAATTCTATTTTCACTAATTTAATTATAAAATTAAAAGAAAAAAGGAAGGATATATTCCTAATTAAGTAGTGTAACTATAGAATTTTATATTTCATACATAATTTATTTTTAGATAACAATTCAATTCGTAAAAAAAAGGAGAAAAAAGAAGAAGAAATAATGTTGAGGAAGCTTGCAAAGGGTGGTGCCTAGTTGTGTCTCTTTCTTCTGTTTTAAAGTGTTTTGCGAAATTATCCTTCTACAGTTCTACTCTGTGTTATTGCTTGGTATGGTGATGGTTTTAAACGGGACTTGTTTATAAACTATATGGTTATTGCTCCTGCTATTTATTAAGAGATTTTTTTATTCTTTTGACTGAAGATTGTATAATATCTTTGGTTTAACCGTCAGAAAAGTGTTTCAACTATATATATATATATATAAATTTAATTATTTTTTAAACTAAATATGTACCTAACATTTTATTTTATTATCGTTGTAAGATTTTTAGTCAATAGCTGTAACTTTTTTTTATCATTCAATGAAAATGAGACGCATGACATGTGTATATTACTTTTCATTTAATTTCTTTTCAAAAAATCAAACAATCATTACTTTTTTTTCAAAACAACTCTCAAAATTTTAATATTTTCTAAAAAAAAAAAAACCTCAAATCCCTAATTCCCCAATCTAATTTCCTTAAATCCCTCAATCTAATATGTTCAGTCGTCGACCACCACCCACTATTTTCATCGTCGGAACTCATTTGTCGGTCACCTCTTGTCACCATCTTAATTTCATAAATCCCCAATACCTAAAACTATAAATCCCTAATCTCAAATTCCCTTGTCGACGTCGTTCACCACTACCAAGTTTACCGTCGTGTGGGTTTAACGAATGGAAGAGTGGCAAGTGGTCGTTGAATCGATGATCGAGGGGGAGAGATTTGGAGATTCAGAGTTAAGGATTTGGGGTTGTTATGGAATTTTAAAAATGCCGTGTTTTTAAGAAAATAAAAGATTTTATGATTTTTTTTAAATAAAATGCATGTCACATATTTGTATATAATTGGATAACGAAAAAAAGTTAACAACCGTTACGGGAAAACCTTATAATGATAACAAAATAAAACGCAAGACACCAAAAAATAGTTCAAACATTTATATGAAAAAAATAATATTTAGACACTTTTCTGATGATTAAGTTAATATCTTCGGCTAGAATCAATTAGTATTGTAATCTCAAGTTGTTTATTTCGATTTTAATTTTAAAATTTTGTTTTTTAATACTACAAAGGGTATTGAGAACGTCTCAGATGATTTGCAAGACTTGTGCATAGAGTCACAAATAAATCACTAAATAAAACTAAATAATTAATTATGTAGCCGGACAATCTACCTGATCGTATGGTTTCTTCATCACTTTTTTTTTTATTTCCTAAAACATTTCGTTTGGATAGAGACAATGAAATTAATGAAGGTTTCTAGATTCTTGATGATGTACGACGATCTCAAGAAAAGAGTTGTTTTTCTTTGCGCTTTTGAGTTTCATATTTATTTTTGTATTAATTTTTTTGGTAGACTTAGTCCCATTTTTCTCTTTTGGTGCATTATATTTATGATATATTCTATTAATTTTTAATAAATCCAGTTGCCATTATTAAAAAAAATCACTAAAGAAAACTGAATTGTTTGCTCTATAAAGATATTTTTATGGACAATTTGTAGGACATGGGTTTGGTTCCCTGACACAGAAGCCCAGGCATTAGTTCTTGGGAGCATGACCTTAGAAACGCTGAGAAATCCGTTTCGAGTTGCTTTGCATAGGCTTTAAACACACTGCCAGGACTTGCTTTTGTTATGCATATGTTTCCCTTGTTAGTTCCGGCGGAACCTAACCATTTGCTCAAATTCAAAGAAAGAAACAGATTGTGTTTGCAAATATATGATCTGATATACAAAAATCTGTAAAAAAAAATTGTGCTGCGGAGTTGATGAAGACAATTAAAAGAACGTATAAAATGAAGGGTTTGGGTTGGAAAGAGTCTGCCATAGAAAGAACCTGTCACTCCCACTATGAAACAAGGCTCCACCATCTTTCCCTTTGCCTTGTTAAGCCTTTGGAAGAAACCAGAGACGATCGTTTACAAACACTTGAATAAAAATATTTTTATTGGGTTTAGAGTTTTTAGGGTTAAATTATTTTTAATTAAAAATCGGGCCAAATTAAAATAATATGTAAGTAATGAGGATTGAACTTATAATTTTTTCGAATTAGGACTAAATTGTTTGAATGTCCAAACATGAAAGACAAAAACGCTCATTGATATTCGTCAACCGAACGTTAAACTGTCAAAAGACAAATAACTATCACAAAGATAAATTATAACTACTATAAAAGTCTACAAAAGTACTCACATAAAAGTACAAAAAAAATCCTAAAATAAATTCGATGATGTGTTGCAATATCCAATGAAAATGTAAACGAATGATTGACAGAATTTTATTAGACAAGATCCTTTGTTATGAGACTCAATTAGTATTACTTTTTTGATTAAATAAAAATTATATTTTTATATTAAAATTGAAATTTTTATAAGATAAGATAAGATAATATAAACACCATTGAACATTAAGACATTCAACGAATCAATCGATTAGTATATTAAAGAGATCAAATTATACAAAATAAAAATAAAAGGAAATGACAGCAAACTTGGGTCCCGTACACTCACTCATATATAAAATCCCCTCTAATTTAATCACAGTACCTAATCATCACTTGAAACAATCACAAACCAGCAATTAACTAATTAATATAAAACTACAAACATGTTACAAATGATAATAGAAAAACTGCATTATTATATCTTATTCTGATTAAACTAATGCACACATGCAGTCCACAATGTGACCTTTTGGACCGTCCCAGATTGTTTAATTCTGGGGCTTTTCAAGCGCATTATAGCTTTTCGGAGCCGGCGGCTCCTCTTCTTCTTGGAAAAGGGTTCGGGTTCTCATCGATGCCGCCGGCAGCCGACATGGGATGATACTGAACGTGCTTTCCCTAGCACAGCTCCGAGGCCTCGAAAAGAAATTCGAACAATCGGCTGCCGATCTTTGAAACGGAAGCCCCATTATACAGTTCCTGTTTACGTTGAGCCTCCTTAGCTTGATCAGCCTCCGGCATTGTGGACCTACTTGGGTGAAATAATTGTTGGACAGTGTAAAATTGAATGCATTCGGAAGCCGGCATAGAACCTCCGGTATCGCACCGTAGAAGCGGTTGTGAGCCATGTTGAGCAGCTGTAACTTCGCCATGCAACCGAACGACTGCGGTATCGGACCGGTTAACCTGTTGGATCCGACATCGAACACAGTCGTTCGGTTCAAGTAACCGATTTCGAAAGGCAGACAACCGGATAGTTTGTTGCCTAGGAACAAAACCTCGGTCATGGTTTCCCAGGCAGCCCCTATGCTTCGTGGGATGGTACCGGTGAAGTTGTTGTTCGCTAGGGTCAAATAAAGTGCCGGTGTGTTGCCGAGATTGGTAGGGACCGTTTGCGAAAACACATTGTTGTTAATAAAAAGAACATCGGTGTCGAAATTGAACACGCTACGAGGGACGGTCCCTAGGTAGTTGTTGAAACGAAGATCGACGAAGGTTAAGTTCCTAGCGCTAAGAACGTTCGACGGGAACCCTCCGACGAACTTATTGTTACTCAAATCGATCTCGTAAAAGTAACGTAAACTACTAAGACCTTGATTGATTACACCACTGAAGTTGTTGGAATTGGCATGGAAGATGGCAATGTCGGGCAAGTTTGTAACAAAACGATAAAAATTCAAGTTACCACCAAACGTCGCACCGTTGAAATCAATGCCTGCAAGTCCGGTTATGTTGAGGTCCGGTACGGTGTCGCAAATGAACCCTTTGAAGAGGCAGTAGTTGTTGCCGACCCAAGTACCAGTGTAGTTTTGGGGGTCGAAGGTAATGTTTCGTTTGAGTTCTTGGGTAATGGCGAGAATCCTGGCTTGATTGGCTAAGGGGCCTGGATTGTTATTCGGCTGTTGAGGTAAGAGACGAAGTTGAAGATTGTATAGCGGCGGACGGGGTCGAACGTAAGAGACGGTTCGAGTAGGGCGTGGTGGCGGTGATATTGTCGGACACGGTGGAGGACGGGGGCACTTTTGGGCAATTCCGACCCGGAAGAGACATGAAGTAAGGACTAGGAAAGTGGAAAAGAGTAGCTTCGGAAGCATGATTTGGTTGCACATTTAGAAGGGAGATGCCGAGGATTGTGGCAGGAAGGTGAACATTTATAATGTATAGCTTTTCATGTTTCAAGTTTGGGTCAAATTTGGGGCTAAATTTCAGAATCTAAGAGTAGACACATGTTCAACAAAAATATATAATATACTAAGAGGTTGATCTAACTGGTAAACAGCTAGATATCATTTAAAAAAATTTAAAATTCAAAGTCGTATGTATGTAGAAAATCTTTACTAAAAACTCAATTATTAAAACAAGGTGTACGCCCACAAATCAATCTAGATTAATCAGAACAAAGTTCTAAAAAATTAGAAGGACAATATATATATAATACAATTATCCGGTTAGGTATTCTTAAAACGTTACATTTTGTAGATCCAAAATTCGAAATTTAATTTATTTTATATCAGATAAGACACGTTTAGCAGTAAATTGTTTAATATTAATCCATTTAAATATGACGAAGTTACAGAGTATAAGCAATGTTAGCTTTGTCTATTTGGATCAATTTGAGTAAGCAAACACTTTTCATCTGTACATTTTGGATTGTGTGAAAATTCAGATTAAAGTACACAAATGGGCGTTAAATTATTGATCATCTAACTTTTAAATTTACAGAATATCATTAAATTTTAGTTTTTATTATAAAATGGTCACTAAACCATTAGCTATATAATAATACATTAGTCATTCATATTTATAGATTCAATTAATTTTGTTCTAATTCAAAAAAAAATTAACACTCATTATTTACAGTTATATCAATTTGGTCATATTTGTGAAAATAATAAGGACTAAATTTATTGATTTTTTTATTATGACTAAATTGATTGAATATATAAATATGAAGGATTAAATGTGTTATTCTAAATGATTTGCTTAACTATCACATCACTTCTTAACGATAGTTTAACAAAAATCAAAATTTAGTAATCATTTATAACATTTGAAAATTGGATGAGCAAAATAATTATTTGAGATGATTTAGTGACCGTATGTAAATTTTACTCAAAATTTTTATCGCAAAATGTCCAAAATTAGTGAGATGGTACAGGTGTTTTTGGATGACTTTAGCTGCCACGTGATCCTCGTTGTTCTTCCATGAAGCCAACACTTATCTATTGATCGTGATAATATAATTTATGTTTTATTCAGAAAAACTATATATAATTTTTGCTAACTTTATGTTCCAATTATTGTTTGTGGTGCAGTACTGTTCATAGGACATAGATCCAGTACTTAAGGGATGAAAATAATTAAAATTATTTTCGTACCATATAGATTTTCTGATAGTTAAAATAGAAATGATTTAATTGAATTATATCGAATGGATAATTTAAATTAGGGACGGATCCAGAAATTTTTACTTGATAGTTCACCAATTAATAATAAATACAATTTCATGTAAACAAAAATAAATTGAATAAGTTATTAAAAGCTACATTCGAAAATCATAAAATTCAAATTACAAATTACATAATAATAATTACAAATAAACTTAATTATTGAAAAATAAACAAAAAATAAAAATAAAAAATACTGGAAATGAAAATAATAAAAGTGATAATAATAAAAAATAATCATAATAAATATAATAACACATAGGAGGAAATATATTAAACAATAATTATAGTTAGGCTTAAGGGTGTAAAAAAAATCTAAAAATTCTAAGTGGTAATATTGTGACACGATGTGTTGTACAAACTAATTAAAAAATTGTTAAACTCAACCGTCAATGTTGGTCAAAGGACTTAATTAATTTAATTTATTAGTTTAAGGGCTTAATTGGGTGCAAAAAAATAGGAGCTTAATTGATTGTTTTAAATTTCAAGAATTTTTACACCCTTAATAATAATAATAATAATAATAATAATAATAATAATAATAATAATAATAATAATAATAATAATAACTACCAAAAAAACAAGAATGTGTTATAAATATGTGGATGTCTATAATGATAAGAACTTTATCAAGGAGATTTGATTTACTTTATCATTAGAAATATTATCTTCATTAATTAGAGTTTAATGTATTATGTACTTCTTTTGTCTATAAATAGATGATCTAATGAAGGCATTGTATACACTTGAGTATTGAGAATAATATAAATCTCCATCTTCCTCTCATCTATTTGTTCTTCTATTCTTGTTCTTTGTTCTTATTATTGTTCTTCTTTATTTATTCACAACACATTATCAACACGAGACTCTAATCAACTGAGATCTTTATCGTACGAATCCAAAAGAAGTTACCGAAAATAAATGAATTCGATTATAGAATTAAACTAAAGACAATTTTTTCTCTCTCATTTTTTAGCTATTGATTGTCTCTCTCTTTATATTTTCATTTTTATTTTTAGAAAAGAATGGAAGCATGCTTAATCGCATTGAATCCAATCTTGCTCAAAGAATTGATCTCTCAAGCGATCCAAATCCATATCAAGGGGATCGTGGGGGAGAAGATGATGATTATCTTGAGTATATTTACAGATAAATATATTTTTTAATAGATTCATGATATATAATATGGTGAATGTTTTTTATTTAACCATATTTTAAGTTTTACATGATATGCTTAAATGGCTTGGAAAGAGACGTGACGTAAAGAAATTATGAGAAGTTGTTTCATTCATTTGTTATGTCTCCATTTTCCTCGAGAGAAAAATTATTATCGGTAAACTTTATTTTCTCTCTCTTTAAATTATGATTTTAATGTGCGATAAATCATGGTGAATTTTAATCTATAAAAATATTGTTATAAAGTCTATATTTGCTCGAAAGTAATATTTCTTCTTCGTCGAAAAAATCGACCATAGACTTCTCCCAATTTCAAGTTACGAAAATTCGTCTTGATCCAAAAAGTTTATGGGAGGCATTCCTTGAAGTGAATGCAAAGCATGATGTTTATTCCATGCGATTATCAATGATGGGGCATTCCCTAAGTGAATGCAAGCATGATGTTTATTCCATGCGATTATTGGAACTATTTCATTCCCTAAAGTGAATGCAAACATGGTAAATCATTATTCAATTAGAGACATAATTTTGATATAATCCAAGTATATTGGATGGACATCCCGTTCTACGAGGCTACTGGTCTTAAAGGAGGTTTTTAAAGGACCTTGTGGACTGGTTTAACAATGAGGCGTATGAGGATTAAATCTCTGTTCTCTATGATAAGGATATGTTAATAAAAACATACTCCACTTTTCACGACAAATGATATTGTCATCGGACACAATATCATGAAAAATGTTTCAAAGGTTCACTAACTCTACTTCATTCCCTGAAGTGAATGTGAGATTATATTATAGAAAGAATAAAAGCCGCATTAGAAGTTGTGGTCATGGTCGAGGCAGAGACATAAACATTATGATCATTTTAAGAATATTTTTATCCACTGGTAGTGAGGTTATAAGGATGACAAGAGCGATAAAGATCATTCTAAGAAAGTGAAATCTTTTTTTATTACCAATGTGATGTTATAAACCATTGGTCTTATACTTATCGTACGTTGGAAAAATCAACAATGATTGAATGATAAAAAGAAAGAAAATAAAAGCAAATTCTGTTTGCGAAAAATGATAAAGATGATGTTGGTCTAACTTATTTGGACATTGTTAGTCCAACTCATTTGGACGTTGTTGATTTCTTTATAACCCTCGAATGGAATAAATCATCTTCTAATTATTCTCATATTTTTGAAGAGAATTAATTATCTTTTTATTTATTTTGCTTTATGTTTATTTACTTTATACATTAATGATTTACATTTTATATTTATATTCATGTTAATATTTATATTTATATATTATCATATTTATTTATTTTGTTTAACATGATTACTTATCAAATACAATTTATGGTATCGATTTATGCTTAGCAGAAGCATAAGATATATTTTTCTATTTAAATGCAAGGAAAAATGCGAGTATTACATCTCAACGTACTAAAAGTATTGATGCTCCAGAAGAGCAATAAGTTCTTGAGAGAAAGCACGTTATGAAAAGTGCATAATTGCGAATATTGCAATAATTATCACTAATGGTAATAATATCGTCACCACTAGAAGTGGAAATTTTAAGAGAGCAATATGAGTTCGCAAAATATTCTTTTAAAATTATAGATAACATATGTTATCAATTGGCATTTGAAATAAGCCAATGTGGATATAAATTCTGGTAGCCAAAAAGTCAGTTGAAAGCTCTAAAAGAGCTATATATTGCTACCAAAAGATAATTTCTATTGAAAGTTTTGAAAGAGCTAAGTATTTCTATTCAAAGAAACAATTTTGATGGTTGTACTAGACGTGTACGAGTGAGATTGAATCACATGTTCTAGTTTACCAAATTCAAAAATGTATATACACACTTGTATATAGTTGACATGATCGGTTAGACCATCCTAATCAATAATGATGTGAAAGCTATTGAGATTTATATGCACATTTATGAAAAGAACCTGAAGTTCTTGTAGTGCTTATTCTAAAAGGAATTGATTAAATTCTATTTACTAAAAGAACATGAAGTTCTTGTGTTGCTTGTTCTCAAAAGAAATGATTAAGATCTCACCTAGCAAAAGAACTTGAAGTTCTTGTACTAAAATTGAGACTGCATGTCTTGCGTATCTGAATGAAATATGGACCAATTTATTCACAAATGTGAAAAGTTTTATATGATTTTAGTAGATGCATCTATATTATTTTATCAACTTACAACCAGAAGTTTGCGATATTGGTTATAAAAGGATTCAGATTATGCAGTTAGACTATTCGTCTTGAAAAGCTAGTGAGTTTATATTTTAGGCTATATCAGTTGTTACAAAGCCTATTGATTATGAAAAATATAGTTTAGCAAAATTTCAATTGGATGCCTCTTATTTAATAACTAAACTATGAGAACAAAAGAGTTATTATTTATATAGTGTTTCCATATAGCAAGATTTTTAATTTTATAATTTTTGATTGTGCGATATGAATTGCTCCACCACAACGCACAAAATAGGTAAATAAAAAGGGTTGAGAATATATATTGAGTATGAGTCTCCTTTTATGTTTAAACTCTTAAACATTAATTGGAGAATCATTTATGACATGATTTTTCTCAACATCAGAGGAGATAATAATCAGCTGGATAAAGGAAAATGAATTATCGTTATCTAGATCCTCGCATATGAACCAGAAGTTTATAAGATAATTCATGTTATTACATGTCAACTGCCAGACATATTTACTAACCCAATGAGAGTAACTAAGTCTCATATACCAGCTGAAAACTCTAAGTTTAAATTACAAGTTAGAGCGAGAGGATGTAAATCATGCCTGAAGCATAATAGTTGAAATGGTTCCAATGATCAAAATTCTCGTAAATGGAAAGTAATATGATATGATCATATATTGAAGGCGGGTGCTCCTGAAGAGACCCAAGACATAACTAATAATAAAACTCTTGAAGAGTTTCAGGTACCTGAAATAAAGATTGAAATCTTGAAGAGGTCTCGATGAGTTATGTCACGACGAGAATGGAAACAAAAAATTGAAAAGTTGTCGACAACGATTTTACAAATAGTTTTAAATAGAATACTTCTATAGAAGTAAAGAAAGAAAACGAGGATCTTGTATAGAAATCTATCAAGAAGTATAGATAATGAATTGGTCAATATAGAAAGACGCTTTGAACTTCTAAAAGAGAAGTATTTGGACCAACAGTCCAAACACCTAAAGGTGTAATGCAAGTGAGGCACAAATAAGTAGTCGTAAATTCGACTTGAATTATGATTTATGAAGAGTTTTAATTACTTCATGGTGGATACAATTACTTTGGCAGTATGAAATATATTACATGTGTCTAATTATTTATGGATCTCTATTTATCCTTAAAGGATTTAAAATGCTAAAAGCATTTGGGAATTTTTGAGAAAATTTATTTAGACATGTCTCATTGAATATTTTGGCGCATTTGATATAATCACCTTAGTGAGTATTAATAGAGGAAATACTGTAAGAATGATAAGATTTCCTTATGTATTTTATAAAGGAATTTGAATCAAGATTCGTTATATTATTAGAACTCCTGAAGAGCTTTCAAAGCATTTGGTTATTTAAGGAAATGATTTGAGAAAAAGAATCTTGAGATGTGGTTTTGTCTCGACCTAAAGATCGAGCACTTAAATATGCATTTTTGTCTATGAATGGACATAAATTGAAAGAATCTTAAAAAGATTCAATATGGATAAAGCATATCTATTGTAAGATTGTTGGATGTGAATAAAGATAATTATATCTTTTCTAGGTTTTGAAGCACCATATATTAGTTGGTCAAGCAATATCCATGGATACCCAAAGATCATTACATTTAAATATTCAAACATTCGTTGATACCTCCTCAAATGTCGTAAAAATAATTGTTATGCACGAGACAATCCAAAAATGTGTTTGGCTATGACCATTGACCCAACATATCCAAAAGATATGTGGATTTACTTTTACAAGATATGATAAAAGCTATCTTGTGTGAAGATAATGCAAGATGTATATCTCAGTTTGAAAGTGGATACATCATGGAACATATTACTCCAAAGTTTCATCTCTCACGATCTTTAGAAAAATAATATTCAAGATTGAATTATGAAGATTCAAAGATCTTCTGTGATGTTTTCATGAGGGGGAGTAAATACATGTTGCACTCTTTTTCCCTTAACCGAGGTTTTGTCCCAATGAGTTTTCCTGGTAAGGTTTTTAATGAGGCAACATGTTATGCGTATCAAAGATGTGTGTACTCTTTTTCCTTCACTAAAGAAAATTTTTTCCTACTGAATTTTTATCTTAGTAAGGTTTTAACGAGGCACATTATCTTCATAGACATTCAAGGGGGGCGGGTGTTATGAATATTTATCTATGTGGATGTCTATAATGATAAGAACTTTATCAAGGAGATTTGATTTACTTTATCATTAGAAATATTATCTTCATTGATTAGAGTTTAATGTATTATGTACTTCTTATGCCTATAAATAGATGATCTAATGAAGGCATTGTATACATTTGAGTATTGAGAATAATATAAATCTCTCTCTTCCTCTCATCTCTTTGTTCTTCCATTCTTGTTCTTTGATCTTATTATTATTCTTCTTTATTTTATTCACAACTGAATGATGTTTTATAATAATAAAATAAAAATGTAATAACAATAAGTATACAATAAATAAATAAATAAATAATGAAAATAAAAATAAACTTAAATTGAAAGAAAATAGAACTTGAAAGAGTCATAATAACAAGTTATTATGTAAAATTATATTAAAATGACTTATAGACAAAATCGGAAGGACTAATATAGAAACTAACTCTAAAATAATAAATATATCCCTTTCAAAACCATACCAGACATAATTAGATTAAGAATAGAAATTATTTATCCTTTTTATGCCCTCCCACTAAATAATTAGGTTTAGGGTTTAGAGTTAAGGTTAATGGTCAATGTTAGGGTTTAAGAAATTAGGATATATGTATTTTTAGGGTTTATGATTTATGGTTTATGATTTAAAATAAAGAGTTAAGACTTATAATTTAGTACTTTAGTGTTGGGCATTGAAAGAACATCGAAAAAAGACAAATGATTTTTGTCCTACATAATACATGAAAATATTTTTTAATTTTAATGGTGGGTCACGTGACCTATCGTGCATATTGCTACATACGCCCCTACTCAAACATTGAACATTAATTTATTTTTGTACAAATGATGTATAAAACAGAGATCACTTTCCATAAAGAAAGGTAAGAAAAGCAAATGCTGGGAACAAAACAAAGCGAAAGAAAAAGAAAGATAACACAAAGTTAATCTATTTCAGCAAATTAAAGCATAAGAATAACGTTCGAGCCAAGGCTAGTGGAGCCAAGGCTACACTATGTAGACTTATCAGACTAAGAAATACAAAAAGATCCCACCGACGCCAAGGAAAAATTGACTGATCTGCTGTGTTTTTTAACTATCAATATTTAATCTGATCAAATAATTTAAATCGAATATTACAAAATTTTATTATAAGACGATCATCTTAATTTTATGTATTTTATTCACAACATATTAATTAAGATATCTAACCCCTCATGTTTTTTCTTTTTACATTTCATTAAACTTTTTATTTCTGCTATTTAAAGAAAGACCCAAAGCAGGCCTTCTTTAAAATATACGTGTGTGTGTATATTATGCATGGGAAGGTGAGGGTAAGTAGAACAACTAGGATAGAGTGGGTAGCCCCTTAACGTCCTATTTTATTTGTTTCTATACATTCCAGCTAAATGTCCAACAATGGTGGAAATATATATATATATATATATATATATATATATATATATATATATATATATATATATATATATATATATATATGCAAAACCTAGCTGTGCTAAAGTGATTGAATGATTGCAGTGAATATATGCTAAGCCTGCTGCAAAGCTTAAAGTGTAGGTCGTCATTGATGATTATAACTAAGTTAGCCAACATAATGAGCTCATTTATTTTGTAAAGAGTTATATTTTGATAGACAGTCGATGTACTTTTTGTGTAACTCTTTTTTAATATCTAAAATTTAAAACTCTAATTCTAATACCTAAAATTTCAGACATTTAACTATAAACTTTAAATTCTAAATTAAACTTTAAATTTTTAAAATTGACAACCACATATAAACTAAAGGTCGCAGTGATTGTGCATCAAAATTTTTCTCTTCCGGAAAAAAGGTCATCGCACTCGAGGAATTTGAAAACAAGAGATAATGGGCATGGGATCCACTCTTAGCTATGTCCCTTTATTCGTTCGACCATTTTCTTCTAAAAAAAAGTGTTTAGGGTTCTTACTTATTGACTCCTCCAATTTATTACGGTCAATGGACCACTTATATAATAATAAAAGAAAAAGATGCATCCAAAACTTTCACCTAATACTTATTTGTTTGATAACAACTATGACGAACTAAAGATTTCTTCCTAGGTTTTAATTTTTAAAATCTTGTTTACATATGTAACTGTGATTTCTTTATTTATTTTACTGTAATTATTTTTATTTTAAAATCTTCAAACATTGGATCCTAGTGCCCACAATTCAAAAGAAAATTGCAAGATTTTACCAACTATTGTTCATCATAGACTCCTAGTATTCGATATTAGTCTTCTTCTATACAATCCAAATATCCATGTTGAATCTAATATTAAATATTGTTTTCTATACATAAGTGGCGTAAAATTGTTTATATGTCTATGTTTTAAGCTTAATTCTTAAAATTTAAAATCTAAATTAAAAGACCTTGACCTTAAAACAAAAATCATAAATAAAACACATAAACCTAAAAACTGACAAACCACAATTTATATATCAAAATAATTTCTTATTAAATAAATCATAGATTATTATTTGATACATTGACGGTGAAACTTTTTAGTTTCAATAAGCGTTTTAGTTTTAAGGTTTATAGACTCAGTTTAGGATGTAGGGTTTAGGGGTTCATGTTTAGTACTTTAGAATTTAGTGATTGTGAATAGAATTTAGGGTTTATAGGTTAAAACCTAAATCCTCTCCATATTACCCTAAAATCTAAACACTAACCTCTAAATCCTAAATTTTAACCATAACTTCTAAATTCTAAATCCCTACACCTAAGCCATATACCTTAAATTGAGTCTATAAACCCTAAAATTATGGCGATTGTGAAAACTAAAATTCCCACCGCCAATCTATTGAGTATAAATCTATAAATCATAGGATAATTAGCCGCCTAGGTTTTGTTAGTTTTTTTTCCTCTCTTGTATTTTTTTTCTTTTTCATTGTTGAGGTGTAGACATTGTTGGCCTTTGACCACTATTACTCATGTTTTATCTTAACTCTTGTATTCTCATATATCTTTTCTTCTTTTCTTGTTTTTTTACATCTATTTATTTTTGTTTATGTATATTTTAGTTTTTATGTGATTTGGTTTAATAATTATTTTCTTTGTCCTAATAAAGTTGTCACTTTTGTGTTTTAAAATTATCTCACTTAAATTGTTACTTTAAAAAATTCAATAACTTTTATAAGGTATATTTACTTTTCTATCCTTTTTTAGTTTCCCAACAAAAATAAAAGTTAATTTTTTAAGGGTAATTGTAATTTAAATTATTTTACATCACACATTTTATGTAAACTTTTCCTTCTTAAAATTTCGTGAAAAAGTCAACATGCGACAATAATAGTATGACAAAGTGGATATTTTTTTTCCTAACAATAATGGTGGTTATTTATCTGCTTTTGTAACATATTTTTTTCTTGAAGCATTTGCTTTTTTTATGATTGGATTTGACGTAGTCTTTCTTGTTGATCTATTTCTGCTTTAAACTCTTGGGTTGATTCTACTACATTGATAGACATTCACAATCACTAAAAAATAGTTCGTTGTTTAATTGTGGTAAAATCAGTATTTTCAACCTGACATCATTGTTATATGCACTATTATAACAACGTTAATGTTGTTTTTCCTTCACCATCAAACACTAGTATTTGTTTGTATCCTTAAGCGATACCAAAAACACAACAAAAACCATACATGTCAACAATAAAATATCCTCGACTGAAAATTAGTAAATGATGTCGAGCGACCACAACCTTCAAATTAGTGGCGGATCTTGACACTTGATTTTAGGGGGAACTATTTTTTAAATGATATATAGGCTAAATGAGGGGAATAATGGTTTTGAAAAAAAGAAATGAGGTTGGTTTGGAATACTTAGAGATTTGAGGTTATTTTTACAATGATCGTGAAACTCGTACTCGTTATGCCTTCCCAAAGACACTATAAAAGTCGTCAATTATCTCGACGACTTTTCAAGCTTTATTATCTTTTTTTGACAGCTTCCTTTTTTATTTTTTTTATTTTTGGGATGAAATTGAATGGAAGGCAAATTTGGAAGATTGGAGTGAAAAATTAGAGGAGTTGGAAGACTGAATTATGAAATTGGGCAGCAGCAACACATTTTAATTTTTTTTTATGTTTCAATCCCTGTGATTTTAACTTCTTTCAATTTAGTTCTAAAAATATAAAAAAATGGAACAAAATTACCGAGAGGGTACGACAACTTTTCATTTTTCATCAGGAAATCATTGTAGAAACAACCCCAAATACCTAAATAAGTTCCAACCAATATTAAGGAAAATAGTAATAAGCTTCAAACATTTTGAGGGGGCCAATTAAAAGAAGTTAAAAATTCAAGGGTCTATTAACAATATTTCAAAATCTTGGGGGTGCCATGCCCCCTCTAGTCTTGCCTGTCTGTGATCCGCCCCTTCTCCAAACCAAATAGCCCTAATCAAGACAAGCTTCCCGCACAGCTCAAGTCACCACGATTCTGACAGGTCTGCAACTCCAACACGACGACTTTTTTTTTTACAATAACAACTGGATTTTATTAATAACTATGAAAATATTAGCAAAGATGTAAAGAAAAATAAATATTTTTATAGATATTAGCATACCGATAAAATTCAGAAGTCTTCTTGAATTTCCTTGTCTCTATCCAAACGAGACGCTTTACGATGAGAAAAAGGAGTGGTGAGCGAATCAAACTATCAGGCAAATTGCTCCGCTACCTAGGTCTGATTACATCGGCAAACAACTATCAACCGAGAGGGATCTATCTTTCTATGAACACCGACAGAATCAAAATCAGAAACTAGCGCCGCAAAGATCATTGTAAAAACACCAAACGAACGCTAAGGTATGTTGAAATCATGCCAAAATGACAGATGAAACGAACCATAAAAATAATGAAAAAACGTGTCACAAGGACAGAGAAAACACGTGCCACAGGGACAGAGAAAACACGTGCCACAAAGACAGAGATTTTATTAAAATATAAGAAACAAAAAAATAAAAAGCGAGTAACTAATGAATCCGACGGACGGTAACCAACATAAAAGTTGGAACCGCCGCCGGCTAATCAAAGAAAAAATGGGCGATAGCCCTTGCGGCACAATTGGAGTGCGGCTACTGCACTTTTCAAAGAAAAGAAAAACTAGGTTTTAGGTTTTTGGAGTTAAAGAGAGTGCGTCTCACATTTGATTTTTTACGACGGCTATTATTAAAACAGCGGCAATTATTAATTAAAAATATATCATACTCCTGTGAAATATGTAGGTGTATTAGTTATGTTTATGGTTACTTTAGCTTACACAAGGAAATACAACTTTCGCAAAGCATAAATCTAAAGCCACATAGAGAATAATATGTCGGAAAGATTAATGATGTGTCACCCACATCATTGAAGCACATATGCAATTTAAGGTTAAACTTTTTGTTTGTAGTCTATTTAATGACATTTGATGCATTAACATGAGACTTGTAATGGACATTTGAGTTGAGTAAACTTTGGTCTAGTCTTTTCTTTTTCTTTTTCTTTTTAATTAATCATATGTATTTGACTTATTGGATGACTAATCTGAATTTAGTTTTGTGGAGGCCTATTCGATCCTTTCAACCCACTTTTTTTCATTCACAACGTTAGAATTCAAACCCCCTAACCTTGCTTAAGAAATCTAACACTTCATCCCGATAGACCAACCGGTTGTTGATAAGTTATACTATGTAAAACTCAACTAGTTTTACACTATTTCATAATGATGAGTAAAATGAATGGATGATATATATATATATATATATAGTGATTAAAATGATCGATGGACAGAATACGGTCTTACATCCAACTAAATAATAATTAAATTAGTAAGAGTACGTGAACTAGAAAGAACATTTGGACAACTAATAAATCTTTTTGAGCATTTGAATATGGGGTTAATAGACTGTCTGTTTTAGATGAAATGAACCCATGATTATTCCGACGTTCAACAATGTTTTGAGCATTTTAATATTTGATTTACTTTTTTAAAAAAATTAGTTGCTCATTCGATTTTTTAAGGCTTTATCCTGATTAATTTGAACCAACCTGTGTTGCACATCTAATTTTGATGGGTGAGCCTCTCAATGAAAATTTTCTACATGCAAATGACCTCAAACTCGAAACATATTTAAACTATGTCAAATTGTTTACTACTTGAACCAACCGATCGCTAAAAAGTGTGATCATTGCACAAACATTGGGTATGAAATTCATGCGGATGTGTCGTCTGTCCTAATATCAGGATATGCGTCGAAAGGTAATAGGCTAGATGTCTGGGCCTGTTAACTGCTGAACTGGGGTCGATATTGGCTGAACTGTCTTATGTCGGACCACTTGTGTTTTACAGGGAGATCTCGTTGTGCTTAACCGTGTGACAAAGAAGTGCAATCAATCGTCGCATGTATCTGCCATTTGGATGGAGGATTTTTCCCATTTTTGTGACAATGTTATATATATATATATATATATATATATATATATATATATACTCCCTCTGTCCCACTAAAACTGTCACATGTTGACTTTTTTTAAGTCAAACTTTTTCAACTTTGACCTCTTATAATTTAAAATTTATTATTGATAAAAATATGAAAAAATATATTTTAAAAACCTTGAATCAACTAGTTTTTAAATATATTTTTTATAATTTTTAATTAATTAAAATATTTAAATAAATTATAGTCAAAGTTGAAAAAATTTGACCAGAAAAATATCAACATGTGACAGTTTTACTGGGACGGAGGGAGTATGATATTTGATTCATTATTTGGTTAATTGAGGTCAAGTGTTGTAAGGGTTTGTTACATGGCAGTCATCCCAATCTAACTTACAAATTGTGACAATTTGGATTGTGGATTTGAATATTTGTCGATATTCAATACGCTTTTATACGGATTTAGATATTGGGGATTTTGATTATTTGCATATTTGTATGTTAAAGTTTACTATCCGTTGTGGATTCAAAACGGATATGAATACACTCGGATATTCATTATCGAAATTTGCATTATTCATGTGAATTCGGATATCCAAATCAAACTTATGACTTCTAATGGAGAATATATTTGTTTCTGAGAAATTCGAACATTAATCATCTAACTTTTAGTAGATTTAAATATTCGACATGTAATTTAAAATTTTGGTTTCAATTCTTTTGTGGATCCAAATAACTGGTTGACAATAATATTTAATTCAGATTCTGTTATTACTACTCGGTTATTTTATAAATAAAAATCACATTTAAATTCTTAAGGAGATTTGTGAAATTTAATTTATATAATCCAAAAATTATAAATATATGATCTATTATCACTCTTATATAAAGTAAAAATTAAACAAATATTGTTTTTTATTTTTTTAATTCCCAATATTGGACACTATTTATTTTATTTCCGGTAATATTTTTGTTTGAACGGTACCAAGTGAAGTCGGATTCAACTGGTACAACTTTGAAACCCCCCCCTAAAGTCTTGGGCATAAGGATCCGACTTTAGAGGGAAAAAATTACTTTGAACATTTTTTTTACATTCGAATTCAACAGAATCCGACTTCAAATGCACCATTCAAACTACAATATTTGGAAAAATAATTTGTGCAGTGCAATAGTTTGGAAAATAAAATTTCCCATCACAATATTTGTGTAATTTTTCTTATATAAACCCTAGACATTATTTAAAAGTTTTAATGTCTTGTCTCATTAAATCAACGAATGATTTGTATCGTGTGACATTATTGTTCGTATTATTTAATACTCTTATTTTCCTAAGAAAAACTTATAAACCAATATTTTTTTCAATTTTTTTAAATCAACGTCAGTCCACAACGTTCACAGATCAAACCAATCACAAGCTAACAAAAAACCAACCACACATTAGCTTTCTTTGTCACACTGCACTCGACACTATTTAAATTCAGCACCCACGCCAAGGTCAACCTTCATATAAAAGGTACCATCATTTGTTTAAAACAATAAAAAAGAAAAAAAACTCATTTGTTCATTTGGCTGCAACACCCATTTGCATGCTAGTGTGATATATATTGATAAGATCTAGTTATACAGTGTAAATTTTTTATTTACACGATCTTTGGATAAGTGAAACGGATGACTGAGATTAACAATGATTTATGTGAAGATTATTACTTGGAAAAAAAAGTAAAAAGTTAATCTCAACCATTTATTTTCCCTATCCAACGATCTAAAAAATATGTAAAACTCTTAGTTTTATATTTAGTGTAAATAAATCTTATTTTACATATAATCTAAAAGGTAGTATCTGTTATTTTCTTAACCCTTTGATAATATACACATCTAGCACACAAAGCGATTGAACTAGATCTCGATTAACATTATTTAATTTTTCACCGAAATCACTTTGATAGATTCACAAGCCTTTAAATATATAAATATATGCGTAAATAGACCATAATTCAGCGCTATAGTGGAGACATAGGAACAAGTTAAAGTGACAGCATCATCAACAAGATCCACCACCATATTGTATAATATTATTCTCATGTATGAAAGGTGAAAATTTTCTGGTAAATTACGTATAAGAACATTAAAAAAAACCCAACACTTGCATGATTCAAATCCCACCAAATCCACAATCTCCAACTCTGCCCCCTTTTTTATGTTTCTGTGTGAACTAAGTCTTCTGACAAAACCAAAAACAATGAATCCCATATTGTCTTGTAGCACAACCCACTTTACAGATCGTCTGATCTTGGGTTTGATTCGATCTCGATGATCGTTTCAGGGCCCCGTCGGATTCGGGTGGTGGGGAACTAAGATGACTCCAGGATCATTGTCGCTGGGGCATGACCCATGTTTTGTCTATGATTGTGATCTCCTTCGTATGTTACAATCAACATCCCCGGATCGTCTAATGCTCGCTCGACGTGTTTCCTGGCAGGGCAGCCTCGGACGGTGCTACACTTGTAATAGCCCCTGCAAAATCGAACGAAGAAACGAGTTAGGGAAACTCAGAGAGCGAGTTGAGTTGACCCACAAATGAGATAATAAGATAATAACTCACCTTGGATGAGGAGAACCCTTGATTGGTTTCTGGCCATATTTTCTCCATGAATAATCATCAGGTGGAATATCCGCCGTCTTATCGCTGATTGCTGGAACTCTAATCACTTTCTTCACTCTCAATTTCCTACATAACAAACAAATTCAATCAAAAGGTTGAAACTTTATGATCAGACCATCCAAATTAGATCAAAAGAAGAAGAAAACCAACCTTTTCTTGGAGCAATGGCAACGACCAGATGACGATGTCGATACACACTTGAGAGCAGCAGCATCATCCATGGAACTGCACTTCCTTTTCGAAGACAATGGTGGTTTGCCAGATGATGGAACATGGGAAGAGAAACATGGCTGCACGCTATCAGTCTCCCCCGTTGTTGATGAGAAATTAATCGTCCCCGAAACATGGTTGCTTTTACTCTGGTGATGATTATGAGGCAAAGGAGGCAACCTATGAACTTGTTGTGTCGGGCAAAATGGCTTAAAGGCAGACACCTTAACTTCAAACTTCTGCGGAGGCTGTTGGGAATCTAATTGCTCTGTTCGGAGAGGAACAAGCGGCGCACGTCTGAACCGAGCATGCCCTGTTCTGGGACGACCGAGCAAAGAAATAACTTTCTTGAAAGAATCTACAGTCTTGTCTGTAACGGCTTGGATCTCAACACTCGGCTCCGAATCTGAAGAAGAAGAAGAAGATGATGAGGTTTTAAAAGAATCATCTTGATTGTAAAGATGATGGGCTTTGGACATCAATCTTATCAACTCCTCAACGCCTTGAATCCCAGAAGTTGCAGCTTCTTTCAAAGCAGATTCCTCAACTTTCGCTGCAAAACTATTCCCAGCACCATATCCCGTCATCAATTCCACCGCCATTTTTGTTCATCCAAAGAAGCAACCCACAATTTTGATTTTATAGAACAATAAACATGAAAATGAAAAGTCAGAAAAGGGTTGGGCATCGGGTCACTCACATTGCTCCACCTTCATATATTCCCGTCAAACACACGGTCCAATAAAGTGATTCCACGTATTCAAGAATTGTCAGCACATTGACCAACACGCTTTGGAAAGAAGTGAAACTCCCTCGGCAACTGGATAGACCGGTTTCGAAGACCGTGTCGAAATGGTGATAAAATGGAAAAGCTGAAAGTCAAAAGGTGGTGATTAGCTGGTAGAGTTGACATTTAACAGCTTTAATGCAAATGAAATTAAATAAAGTCATTTGTGGGACCGACGATGAGGAGCTCCACTTGTTTTACCGGTAACCGGAAGCCGCGTCAAAGTTGTGTCACACACTTCACATGCGATTCTTTCTTCAAAATTCAAATATTAAAAGAGTGGATTCCCAGGCCAATTTGATTTACTTGACATTGTTTTTTCAAAAAAATGCAGTGAAAAAGTATAGATCGAATCGATATAAAATTCAGATTATTTTAATAAAATATTTTGTTTTAATAAAACAACGATTTTGATCTTTGAAAATAAGAAATTAAGTTCAGAGGTCGGTTACGTGTGGGGAAGAGTTAGCACCCACACGACACCCAAAATTGGTACCTAATTGATTTTAAATTCGTTTTCAAAACTAGAATTTGCAAGTTCATGAAAATTCGACTTTATTTGTCTGTTTAATGAATATTAATCTATTTTAACGGATTTATCGTCCGGGAGATGAACTTTAATCAACGCCAGCATTTCTGGCACTAACCCGTCATTCCCGTTTGATAAGACACCACATTAAGTTATTTTCACTTTTCAAGAAATAAAAAAATTTAATGCGTCGAGGATTTTAAATTTAATTCGTGGTTGTGCGCGTGGTCCTTTTTTTTACTTTCTCTTTTTATTTTTTATTTTTTATACTGCTTTTTTTTTTACATTTTTTTGGTTGTCATCTTATTTTCTTTTTCCTACCTTTATTTCCACCATTATTATTTATTTTAATTATTATCACATTTCTCTCCTTTTTTCTATTTCTTCTTTCTTTTTCAAAAAAAAATGAGCTTAAATTTTAAAGTGGGCTTATTTTTTCCTTTTGAAGTGGGCTTTACAAAAAATGGGTTTTTAAAGATGGATTTTTTTAATTTTAAAAAAGGGGGACCTTTTATTATTCCAAGGAAAAAAGCATTTTTTGTTGTGAATAAAATAACGAAGAACAACGAACAAGAATAAAAGATCAAAGAGATGACAGAGAAAGAGGGAGATTTGTATTATTCTCAAATATAGAATTGTATACAATGCCTTCAATGAATCATCTATTTATAGGCATAAGAAGTACATAATACATTAAACTCTAATTCATAGAGATAATATTCCTAATAATAAATAAATCAAACTCCTTTGATAAAGTTCTAATCATGATAGACATCCACATAGATAAATATTCATAACACTTCCCCTTGGATGTCTATGAAGATAATGTGCCTCGTTAAAACCTTACTAAGATAAAAACCCAGTGAGAAAAAAAATTCTTTAGTGAAGGAAAAAGAGTACACACATCTTTGATACGCATAACATGCTGCCTCATTAAAAACCTTACCAGGAAAACCCATTGGGACAAAACCTCGGTTAAGGGAAAAAGAGTGCAATGCGTATTTACTCCCCCCATGCAAACATCACAGAAGATCTTTGAATCTTCATAATTTAATCTTGAATATCATTTTTCTAAAGATCGTGAGGGATGAAACTTTGGAGTAATATGTTCCATGATGTATCCACTTTCAAACTGAGATATACATCTTGCGTTATCTTCACACAAGATAGCTTTTATCATATCTTGTAAAAGTAAATCCACATATCTTTTGGATATGTTGGGTCAATAGTCTTAGCCAAACACATTTTTGGCTTGCCTCGTGCATAACAATTATTTCTACAACATTTGAGGAGGCATCAACGAATGTTTGAAGATATAAATGTAATGATCTTTGTATATTCCTAGATATTTATTGACCAACTAATATATAGTGCTTCAAGACCAAGAAAAGATATAATTATCTTTATTCACATTCAACAATCTTACAACTATTGGAATACTCAATAGATATGCTCTATTCATATTGAATCTTCTTTAAGATTCTTTCAGCTTATGTCTATTCATAGACAAAAGAAATATATAAAAATGCTCGATCTTCAGGTCGAGATAAACTTGATGTCAAGATTAAAGTACTTGTATTGAAAGTACTTCATGAGTTTCCAATTTAAAGCTCTTTAGGAGTTCTAAAATTATCATAATGGATCTTGATCCAAACTCCTTTATAAAATACATAAGGAAATTTGATCATTCTTATAGTATTTTCTCAATTAGTATTCAATAAGGCGACTATACCAAATGCGCCAAAATATTCATGAGACATGTCTAAATAAATTTCCTCAGAAATTTCCAAATGCTTATAACATTTTAGATCCTTCAAGGATAAATATGGATCCACAAATAATTAGACGCATGTAAAATTTTCAAAACTGCCAAAGTAATTGCATCCACCATGAAGTAATTAAAACTTTTCATAAATCATAGTTCAAGTCGTATTTACGACTACTTATTTGTGCATCACTTGCATTACACCTTTAGGTGTTTGGACTGCTGGTCCAAATACTTCTATTTTAGAAGTTCAAAGCGTCTTTCAACATTGGCCAATTTAATATCTATACTTCTAGATAGATTTTATACAAGATCCTCGATTTCTTTCTTTACTTCTATAGAAGTATTTTATGTAAAATTGTTTGTAAAATCGTTGTCGACAACTTTTCAATTTTCTGGTTCCATTCTCGTATTGACATAACTCATCGAGATCTCTTCAAGATTTCAATCTTTATTTCAGGTACCTGAAACTCTTATAGAGTTTTATTATTTGTTATGTCTTGGGTCTCTTCAGGAGCACTCGCCTCCAATATATGACCATCTCATATTACTTTCTATTTACGAGAATTTTGATCATTGGAACCATTTCAACTATCATGCTTCAGGCATGATTTACATTCTCTCGCTCTAACATGTAATTTAAACTTAGAGCATTTCAGCTGGTATATGAGACTTAATTACTCTCATTGGGTTAGTAAATATGTCTGGCAGTTGACATGTAATAACATGAATTATCTTATGAACTTCTAGTTCATATACGAGGATCTAGATAATGATAATTCATTTTCCTCTATCCAGCTGATTATTATCTCCCTCTGATGTTGAGAAAAATCATGTCATAAATGATTCATAAAAGGAGACTCGTAGTCAATATATATATATATATATATATATATATATATATATATATATATATTCTCAGCCCTTTTTATTTACCCATTTTGTGCGTTGTGGTGGAACAATTCATATCGCACATTCAAAAATCATAAAATAGGAAATGTATGGTTTCTGACCAAAAACTAATCATAACAGGGAGTTTATTATAACTCGTTGGCTTGATGCGTATAAGTGTTGCTATATGGAAACACCATATAAATAATAATTCTTTTGTTCTCATAGTTTAGCTATTAAATAGGAGGCATCCAATTGAAATTTTGCTAAACTATATTTTTCATAATCAATAGGCTTTGTAATAACTGATATAGCCTAAAATATAAACCCACTAGCTTTTCAAGACGAATAGTCTAACTGTATAATCTGAATCTTTTTAGAATCAATCTCACAAACTTCTGGTTGTAAGTCGATAAAACAATGTAGATGCATCTACTAAAATCATATAAAACTTTCCACATTTGTGGATATATGGGCCCATATTTCGTTCAGATATGCAAGACATACAGTCTTAACTTCAGTACAAGAACTTTAAGTTCTAATTCTTTTGGTATGTGGGATCATCTATATCCTTTGAGAACAAACAACACAAGAACTTCATGTTCTTTTAGTAAGTGGAATTTAATCAATTCCTTTAAGCAACACAAGAACTTCACGTTCTTTAATGAGTGGAATTTAATCCATTCCTTTGAGAATAAGTACCACAAGAACTACAGGTTCTTTTAATACATGTGCATATAAATCTCAATAATTTCTGCACCATTATTGATCAGGATGGTCTAACCGATCATGCCAACTATATATATATATATGTGTGTGTATATATCTCTGAATTTGTAAACTTCTTGTTTACCATAACATGTAATTCAATCTTACTCATACATGTTTAGTACGACCATCAAAATTGTTCCTTTAAATAGGAATATATTTAGCTCTTTCGGAGCTTCCAATTGAAATTATCTTTTGGTAGCAATATATAGCTCTCCTACAGCTTTCAATTGACTTTTTGGCTACCAGAACTTATATCCATATTGGCTTATTTCAAATGCTAATTGATAACATATGTTATCTATAATTTCCAAGGGGATATTTTGCGAGCTCATATTGCTCTCTTTATGACTTTGACGATTATAACGCACTGTGAATATGGAATAAAGTTCCATTTGACAATAAAATATTTGCTCAACCAGAGCCTTTTGTGATATTAGTACTCCCGGATATAGTACTCACAATATTCCCTTGCATTTTAATCGAGAAATGCATAATTGTGCACCTTGCAAAATGTGCTTTGTTTCATTTACTTCAGGTAATGAAAATATGTACTTTGTATTATTCACTTTGAGGAATGAAAAATATAAAATATAGCACATCATATCAATTCGATTATCTATCAGAGATAAACTTTCAAGTGCTCTTTCGAAGTATTGATATTTTAGTACTTTGAGAAATACTACTCATATTTCCCCTTGCATTTAAATGGGAAAAATATTTCTTATGCTTAAGTACAATATGAGTACTTGCATTATCTGCTAGGCATAAATAGCCACAATTCTAGGCGTAAATAGCCACAATTCATTGTATATTTTATTCCGGAAGTAATCATATTCTTCAAATAATAAATTAACATAAATCGTAAATAAATAATATGTGAAATAAATAAACATAAAGCAAACTAACATAAATAAATAATAAATAAAATGAATTAACATAAAAAAGCAAATTATTCCTGTTAGAGATTATAATGGAAATAAAATAAATGGTAAATTATTCCCTTCAAGGGTTATGAGAAAATTAACAATATCCAATTGATTTGGACCAATAACGCCATAATTATTTTCACATAAACAAATTTTGTTTATATTTTATTTCATTTATCATTCATGATTATGGATAAAGTTCATAATACTTTGGCGTTTGACAAGTACGAAACCAATGGTTTATAACATCACATTGGTAAAAGGATTTCACTTCCTTAGAATGATCTTTATCACTCTTGTCATCCTTATAACTTCACTACCAGCGGGTAGAAGTATTCTTAAAACGACTATATTTTTTATGTGTATATTCATAGCCTCGACCATGACCACAACTTTTAATGTGATTTTTTATTCCTTCCATAATATAATCTCACATTCACTTCAGGGAATGGAGTAGATCCAGTGGGCCTTTAAAACCTTTTTCACATATCCTTATCACAGAGAACAAAGATTTAATCCTCGTACGCGACATTGTTAAACCTGTCCACAAGGTCCTTTAAAAACCTCCTTTGAGACCTGTAACACCCGGGTTCGGGGGTCGGGTGAAAATATTAATTTAAAAATAGTTCGGGTTTCGGTTTCAAATTTTAAATAATAAAATAATGACATGGGCCTCGGGTTTTATTTAGTTGGACCCTTTCCCCAAAACAAGCCCAATTGGTCATGGGTGTCATCCATTGTAATTCCCTTGATTCATTAAGGGCATTTAAGTCTTTAGCCTTTTAATTTCAAATAAACCCAAAAACAATATTTGAGTCATCTTCTTCCCCTCTCCCCACTATTCACTTCTACGTCAAAAACCCCCCTCTCCTTAGGTTACTATTTCATCCAATGTCTTGCTCATTTTGAAGAATTTCGCGAAGGTAAACACGTTTTTGACTTACCCTTGTTCTTCCCTTCAAGTTAATACCATTTGTTTTCATTTTTAGACATGTTTTGAGATTGGAGGTTTGAAGGATTTTTGGATTAAAAATGTTGCCTTTGGAGTCTTTGATCTAAGCTTTCTATTTGTTTAAGTCATATGGGTTGCCTACAACTAAAAGGGTCCAACAAAACCGATTTTTATAATGTTTTATGGAATTTTCGGATGTGGGAGAAAATGGGGTTTTTGGGAGGCTTTAAGTTGGGTTTTGAGGGTTTTTGAGGTGGAATCTTGAGGGCTAGTGGTTAGGCTATATGTGAGTGATGTTTTGGAGGCTTTTGGGAGTAAATTGAGGGTTGGAATCAATGGTTTTGAAGGGTGTGTAAGGGCTGCTCGGATTTTGGAAAAAATTGAGCTTGTTTCAATGGAAAAATTGGTGTGTTGTACTTAGTATGTTATCCGGGTTGATCATTTTAGAACATGGACTGATTTGGGGTTATTTGCTTGGTGTTGAAATGCTTAGAATCAAGGAATTTGGTTGGTGAAGCTTCGGGGGCAAATCCGGGGATTTCGGAGTCTTGAGCTCGGTCTTCGATCTTCTCTTGGGTAGCAACGGTGAGTAGATTCATTGGTTTTTACTTTGTGCTTGATATGGACTCCTTTGGGGTTTGGGTAGAACCTTGAGAGGTTGCCTAAACCCGTGTGTAAGTCTCCCTACTCATAAGTTGTTGTGACAAGTTGATTGTATATACATTGTGACCATTGAATGCATTTTAAGTTGTCAATGTTGTAGTCGTGTTGAGTTCGTGCCTCACGTGATGGTGGTCTAAACTACGGTGATGTGTAGTCCCACCGGTAGTGACTAGTAGGGTAGTACTTTGATGTGTAGTCCCATTGGACATCCACTAGTCGAAACGGTGATGTGTAGTCCCACCGTAAGTGTATGTTGGTTGTGCTTGAGCAAACCAAGAGTAGTGGTTGAGATAGACCCTTGTGCATCCATAGTTTTCTCGCATACAACTCGTATTTTGAAAAACTGCATGTTGTGAATTGTAGAGCCTCTCTCACTAAGCTAGTTGCTTATGCTCTTTGTTTCCAACGTGCAGATCGTTAGAGTTCGGGAGGCGAGCGGGCGAAGGAGGAGCTTTTGGGAGTTCTCAAGCAAGTTTAAGTATGGTTTGCTTTTGTAATAATGCCTAGACAATGGGGTATAGAGTGTTAGGAGTTGGGGTCAAACTCCTTAGGAAGTTATGTTTGAAATTGTTAAACCTATGTTGTGTTATGATTTGCTTCTTGGATTATGCTCTATGATTCTTATGTGGATTATTTGCTTATGCCTGATTTTGTATGAGGATTGGTCTATGCATGCCTTAAGTTTGTCAACCGTGTGTATGATGCCTATGCTTGTTAAGTGGTTTCTTATGATATTGCTTGAAGTCTAGATAAGTATGATTGTTGTTATATTCAATGCTTGTAAGCTAAAATCCATCTGTGATTGTTGTATGTATGCTTGTTAGAATGGTCGTATGTGTGAGCCTTGTAGTCGTTGAATCATGCTTTTGGTCTTTTTAAGCCTATATACATGTCTATGTATGATCTTAACGTTTTTCTTGGGTAGGAAGTCCTTAAGTTGGGCAGTAGGTGACCCCCTGCACTAAGGTTTCGAAACCATGGGTAAGGTTTCGAAACCTTTGCAGAAATTTTGGTTCCAGGGGTCACTGCCAGCCAAAGTTTCGAAACCTTTGGGGTAGGTTTCGAAACTATGGTAAAAGGTTTCGAAACTTTCCCCAAGGTTTCGAAACCTTTGGAAGATTTTGGGTTCCAGGGCATTCTGCCAACCAAAAGTTTCGAGACCTTGGGAAAGGTTTCGAAACTAAGGTCCAAGGTTTCGAAACCTTCCCTAAGGTTTCGAAACTTTGGGTGAGAAATGGGTTCCAGGGGTTTCTGCCAGCAAAAGTTTCGAAACCCTTGGTAAAGGTTTCGAAACTTCTGCTTAAAATTGTACTGTTTTGACTTGTTGACCTTTTTAATGGGATAAATACATAGGATTTAATGTGCCTTTAGTCAAGATTGAATTTTGGTCGTTTGATTGTGGTTTGGGGTTCGTTTATGACAAGTCTAAAAAAAAAAATTCTAGGGTTGCTAACCGAGGAGGAACCCTTTGGATTTCGCTTCGGTTTTCCCCGTGTGGCCCGCTCGGACCGGTCATCCGGCCAGACCGGGACGAGGGGGTTACAAGACCAGTAGCCTCGCAGAATGGGATGTCCAGCCAATTATACTTGGATTATATCGAAATTATGTCTCTAATTGAATAATGATTTGCCATGTTTGCATTCACTTCAGGGAATGGAACAGATCCAATAATCGCATGGAATAAACATCATGCTTGCATTCACTTCAGGGAATGCCCCATTATTGATAATTGCATGGAATAAATATCATGCTTGCATTCACTTTAGGGAATACCCCATCATTGATAATCGCATGGAATAAACATCATGCTTTGCATTCACTTCAAGGAATGCCTCCCATAAAACTTTTTGAATCAAGAAGAATTTTCGTAACTTGAAATTGGGAGAAGTCTATGGTCGAGTTTTTCGACAAAGAAGAAAAATTGCTTTCGAGCAAATATAGACTTTATAACAATCTTTTTATAGATTGAAATTCATCATGATTTATCGCACATTAAAATCATAATTTAAAGAATAAAAATAAAATCAGAATTTATCGATATTAGTTTTCCTCTCGAGGAAAATGAAGACGTAGCAAATGACCAAAACATCTTCTCATAATGTCGTGTCTCTTTCCAAGTCATTTAAATACATGTAAAACTCAATACATGGTTAAAATAGCAATATCATCAACTAAAATATTATAAACACATATTGATCTTAATACAAAGTTTAACCATTGTGTCAAAAATAAACATATATGAAACCATAATAATAAGATCTATATGTATGGGCTGAATTGAATATATTAGAAATCAGAGGATCTATGTCATAATTCTCTCTTTAAAAAAAACTAAACCAACAAAGGTGTTTCATTAATGTACAGATCTTTGTTACTAAAAAAAACCTTAAACCTAAAGTACGTATTTTAATGAATTTATATGAAAGACTACCATAGTTCTACGTACATAACTTTTTTATTCATGATTACAAAGTATAGTCAGTAAATCGAACATGCTTTACATGCACCATCATCAAACTTCATGAATTTACAAATATACAAACACAAATAATAATAATAATTAAGTATGAAAAGCATAAGCAGTTGAGTACCAAAAATGAAAACCCGCAAATACTTTCGCTTAACAAACCTTAATCGATTCCATCGTTCCCTGCTTTAAACGCCGAGGAGGCAGGTAAGGAAAACAGCGCGACATTATCGACTTTTTCCGCTAATTAACCCTTTTAGGAACAAGAGAAAACACACGTAATTTACACCAAACGCAACCTCTTCGTCTATGTCGATTCGTCTTTTGGTTTGTGAGAAGCCACAAATTTATCTCTTTCCAATGTTCGAATAAAATCAATCATACTTCCAAAATTTTCAAAAATTAAAACAAAGTTAAAATATAAAGAGAAAGACAATCGGTAACCAAAAAAATAAGGAGAAAAAAAAACTTATCTTTGATTTATTCTATAATCGAATTCTTCCCGGTAACTTCCTTTGAATTATAACGATGAAGACCTCAGTTGATTAGAGTCTCGTGCTGATAACGTGTTGTGAATAAAATAACGAAGAACAACGAACAAGAGTAAAAGATCAAAGAGATGAGAGAGAAAGAGGGAGATTTGTATTATTCTCAAATATAGAATTGTATACAATGCCTTCAATGAATCATCTATTTATAGGCATAAGAAGTACATAATACATTAAACTCTAATTCATAGAGATAATATTCCTAATAATAAATAAATCAAACTCCTTTGATAAAGTTCTAATCATGATAGACATCCACATAGATAAATATTCATAACATTTTTTAATTTTTTTTTAATTTTAATATTGGTGCGGTGAAAATCTAGTGACAACAGCTACCCCTCTTTGCTTATCTCTGTGCAACAGAGATAAAGCAAATACCAAAAGGCACTAATTTCCACCGATTTTTCGGTTGGCTCCATTCTCCTGTTGCACGAACAGATAGGCATGTTCTAATATCCAGACGCCCGAATAGATGAGCGGATTCTATTCTCCAAACGCCCGAACGGATAGGCATGTTCTAATCTCCAGACGCCCGAATAGATGAGCGGATTCTATTCTCCAAACGCCCGGACGGATAGATTGGTTCTATTATTCTTTTTCTCGAATAGATGAGCGGATTCCATTCTCCAAACGCCTGAACAGATAGGCTGATTCTATTCTCCTTATGCTCGAATAGCTGAGCTAGGTTCTACTCTCCCAAATGTCCGAATAGCTGAGCTGGGTTCCATGCTCAAACAGATAGGCCGATTCTATTCTCCTTACGCTCGAATAGCTGAGCTGGGTTCTATTCTCCCAAATGCCCGAATCACTGAGCTGGGTTCTATTCCCCCAAATGCTCAAATAGGCGAATTCTTCTGAAAAAATTTCACCCCCCTTATGCTTGGATGAATAAGCGAATAGGCTTCAAAAATTTCACCCTCTTTATGCTTGGATGAATAAACAAACAAACTTCAAAAGATTTCATCATCCTTATGCTTGGATGAATAAATGTAAAGTGTCCAAAAGTCCTATATTTCATACACTTTCCAACTCTTATTATTATTGTTTTTGAGCTCATTTTAGGCATAATTAGGTTCATGCATAGCATTTTACAGTATTCAATTGTTCTGCCTTGCTTGTATAACTTATCATTTATTTGGTGAACAAGAGATACTGTTTTAGTGTATTCTTTCTTGTAGGTACTAACAGCTGAACGAGGGAACCGGGGAGCGGAGGACACAACGCTGAGGAGCAAACCCAGGAGCTGTGCTGAGGTAGTTCCAACAAAATTAAGTTGTTGCCGAGCACCTGCCAAGCACTTGCCGAGCAAAGTTGCTACCGACCATGCTTCCCGTGACAGCTGACTATGAAAGTTGGGAGAACCCGAGCGTGATTTGTAGAGCTAAAACTCCTGAATCTATCATCGACGTTCATGTGATTTTCTAACGTCTATAGCAGTGACTAAGGCTGCCGAAGCAAAATTCTCAAGCTTACTTGCGGGCTATGGCAAACGAGAAAGAGTCCACATTCCACACAAAGAAGTCAGCATTTAAAGTTATATTAAAGAAAGAAAGATACTTTAGAGGACTTCTACTTTAAGGAGGACTTAACCTAGTCTCTAGTCTATAAATACCCATTGTAACTCCTAGTTCAAATCATCTTAGGTTTTCTATAGACTTTACTTGTGCTCTTCGCCGCCGCCATGTTCTAAATCCTAATTGGCTTAGGGTTATGTTGTAACTAGAGTGAAACAGTTGTTTTAGAATTTCGAGTCATTTCTTCAATAAAATATTCCAAATTTACTTAATCCATTGTTCTTCATTCTTTCAATCTTTCTACACCAGTCATTTGAGAGAATCCATTTGTTAGGCACGAAAGTGCAAGACTCACAAAAGGGTTAGGTACGGTTACAACGTGCTGAGGCGTGACTAACTTGGTTCCAAACTAGTCCACAAGTTTCAGCGGCTAAAAGGGATCACTAACCGAGTTGACTGACTTGGTTCCACACTAGTCCTCAAGTTATCAATCTCGAGCATCCTAACCTAGAAATAGGAGGGATCACTGTCGACTATCCTACCGAACTTGGAGTATCTGCCAAATTTGCCGCCAGGACTTCTTTCCATTCCACCTGCCGGGACAGTAAACACCCCTGTAGTAGCAGTGACTTGCTGCTGCCGCATGACAAGGTCGTAGTTTGCTGCCCGCCAAACCCACCGAGGTAGCATATCGTGGCAGCACAAAATAACTCATACCTACTACAACGCAGTTTTCACACTAAGTGACAGCATAACCCTGCCTGCTCTATCAACATGATTCTTCTCTTCTCTAGTACTTGTGTTTTTAATTACTCTTCGATCTCAGCACTTCATTCACTTGTGCTTTTATTTTACCATCGTACAGGAACCACAAAGACAGAATAATATGTCCAGTCCTCGTGGGATTTGACATCTTATATACTATAACTTGACAGGAGTGTGCACTTGCGCTCTTACAAAAAGGGAACACCTACACGCCCTACAAGTTTTTGGCGTCGTTGCCGGGGATTGGTAACAACGAATTCCATTTTTCATTTTCTGCACTTTTCATTTATCGTTTATTCTATTTTTATTTTTAATCATAAAAAAAACTTTTACCGTGTCCTTTGCAAGTGTATAACCAGGGCTAACCCTAAAGGAAACTTCATTATTTACGACGATATTGAGCGTGAAACTAGACGAATCAAGAGGGAGCTCAGGGAAGCCTTAAAAAAAAGACAAAGGCAAGGCAAAGGAAGAAACCATGGTAAATGAGGACCCCCCAATTGATGCCGTGAATGGCAGGGACGGGCAGCAAGACTTGCCGCCCAGAGGACCACTAGTACAATAGAGGCAGGATCCCCCTGATCCACCCCAAGTGCGGACAACTAGAGACTACAGACCTCTAGAGGAAGCACTGCGGCTGCTGAACATAGCCGCCAAAAATGATTATAAATATCTGACAGCCTCCCGAGGCTGTACAAGGCGACAAGCCTCATAAAATGAGCTAAAGGCCTTAGAATTCGTTAACGAATGCCTTGATCAACTAACGGAGCTGGTGACGAAAATCGCACAAACCCCTAGAGAAGACTATGAAGCAAAAGTTGTGGAGCCATTCTGCGAAGAATGTGGTGGCAACCATGATTCCACCGACTGTGCCGAATCTGCTAATTATATGGGAAGATATGAGAGGAATAGCAAACATACGCAGAATAGCTACAACCTAGGATTGAAGAACCAACCTAACTACTCGTGGAGTAACCCTAGAACGACTACAAACCCATCGCAGCAACGAGGGGACTATCAACAGAACCTGCCACGACATCTGCCACCACAAAAAGACATAAACACCTTATCTTTAGAATCTACTCTGCATGAATTCATGTCCTATACTAAAGATTTTATTTTTAGCACAACTAAATTCATTGATAAAACTGAATCTTTCATGTACAGGACTGAAAACACGATGAACAATCAAGAGGCGGCTTTAAAAAATCTGGAAACACAGTTTGGGAAATTTGCCCAGATCATCAGCACTAGGCCAATGGGTGGATTACCTAGTGACACTGAATCAACAAAAGGAAAAGCCCTTGAACAGTGTAAGACTGTAGCAACCCGAAGCGGAACAACATTATATGACCCATTCATGCCCGCTAAAAGAGAAACAACAACTGTCGAACCAATCCAACCTGCCGAACATTCTACCGCGGCAACGCCAGAACATGAATCAGCAAATGACACCAGGAATGAACAGACAGAACTTGAACCAGCTGCTTAGAATAGGATGGCCAACAAGGAAAAAACTGCCAACCCTGAACCCCCTCCATTTTCCCAGAGACTAAATAAAAAAAAGCAAGAGATGCAATATAAAAGGTTCACAGATGTACTAAAACAAGTCAAAATCAACCTTCCACTAATAGAGTTGATTGAACAAATGCCGAGCTATGCCAAGTTTTTGAAGGATATGGTATCCAAGAGAACAAGGATCAGGGAATTTGAAAGTAACGGAAGGATGTATGGCTATGCTGCACAATAAAGCACCGCCCAAACAGAAAGACCCTAACATCTTTATAATCCCTTGCAAAATCGGCAGCAATCACTCTATACGAGCATTATGTGACTTGGGGGCGAGCATAAATTTGATGCCCAAATCTTTTTTTCAGAAACTAGAGATAGGAGAGGCCCGCCCAACAACGGTGATGATACAATTGGCAGACAGAACCTATGTGCATCCGGAAGGAAAAATTGAGGACATTCTAGTACAAGTGGAAGAATTTATTTTTCCTGTCGATTTCTTGGTGCTGGATTGTGAAGTAGATGAAAAAGCACCAATAATACTGGGGCGACCTTTCCTTGTTACGAGTAGAACCCTAATTGATGTAGAAAAAGGCGAACTTACGATGCGAATAAACGATCAACAAATAAAACTGAACGTTTATCAATCCATGAGACAGGCTGAAGATCCAGAAGAATGCCAGCTACTGGATGCTATCACAGAGTTCAACCTGGAAGAAAATAGACCATGCCTACAGCAAGGCTGCCCCGGCGGCAAACTTGGCAGCTGCCACGTCAACCATTTAGAAAGCTGTCCGAAAGATGAGGAGTACAATGAGTGGACAAAACAGGAAATAGAGGATCAAGAAGAAGCCCACTGGATAACAAACAGACCAGGTAAGTACTTTGAACCTCTGAATTACTCAGAAAAGGGGGGAAGATGTTCAAACCATCCATTGAACAATCTCCTACCCTTAAATTAAAAACCTTACCTGCTCAGCTTAAATATGTTTTCTTTGGACCTAACGATACCTTGCTAGTTATAATTTCATCCAAGTTGTAGCCTAAGCAGGAACATCAGTTAACCAAACTGTTGCGGCAGCATAAGAAGGCGATAGGCTGGATCATTGCAGACATAAAGGGAATCAGCCATGTCATTTGCATGCACAAAATTCAGTTGGATCAGGACCAACAACCAACTGTGGACGCCTAAAGGAGATTGAACGAAGCCATGAGAGAAGTGGTCAAAAAGGAGATCATCAAATGGCTGGATGCTGATATAATATATCCAATTGCAGACAACGAATGAGTAAGCCTGGTATAATGTGTACAAAAAAAGGTGGAATAACTGTGGTAAGAAATGATAATAATGAATTGATCCTAACTCGAACAGTAACAGGTGTGCGAATATGCATGGATTTCCGCAAGTTAAATAAAGCAACAAAAAAGGATCACTTTCCATTACATTTTATTGATCAAATGCTTGACCGCCTTACTGGAAAACCCTTATATTGCTTTTTGGATTGATATTCAGGGTATAACCAAATCGCCATCGCACCGAATGACCAGGTCAAAATAACCTTCACTTGCCCATATGGCATCTACACCTTTCGAAGAATGCCATTCGATTTATGTAATGCCCCAGCCACATTCCAGCGATGCATGATGGCTATCTTCTCCGACAAATCGAAGACTTCAAAAAATCTTCATGGATGACTTCTCTGTCGTTGGCAGCAGCTTTGACAGCTACCTCGGCAACCTTGAGAAAGTGCTGACCAGATGTGAGGAAACATACTTAGTGCTTAACTGGGAAAATTGCCACTTTATGGTCGACGAAGGCATAGTCTTGGGGCATAAAATTTATGCACAAGGAATAGAGGTGGATAAAGCAAAAATTGAAGTCATAGCCAACTTGCCTCCGCCGTTCAATGTCAAGGGCATACGAAGTTTTTTGGGACACATAGGTTTTTATCGTAGATTCATTGAAAACTTTTCTAAGATTTCTAAACCGCTGTGTACTTTGCTGGAACAGGACAAGCCTTTCATTTTTAACGAGGCATGCCAGGAGGCATTCAAAACATTAAAGAAGAAGCTCGTCACAACCCCTGTGGTATTTCCCCCGGACTGGAGTCAACCCTTTGAGCTCATGTGTGATGCTAGTGACACTGCCGCTGCCACCGCCGCCCTAGGGCAGTGCAGAGATAGCTCTTTCATGTCATATACTACGCTAGCAAAACACTAAATACCGCCCAGACAACCTACACTACCACAGAAAAAGAATTGCTGGCAGTAGTATTTGCTTTCGATAAGTTTCGACCTTACTTGATAGGCACAAAGGTGATAGTTCATACAAACCATTCCGCCCTAAGGTACCTGTTTGCAAAGAAGGACGCAAAACCCCACCTAATTTGGTGGATCCTACTGCTGCAAGAATTTGACGTAGAAATCCGAGATAGAAAGGGTACAGAAAACCAAGTGGCGGGTCATCTCTCTCGGCTTGAGAATGGACAAGAGAACACATCCCACAACAAAATTCAGGATGAATTCCCTGACAAACAACTGTTGCTAGTCTCTGCCTTGGTAGCCGCCCTAGAAGCTGAAGGATTAATACCTTCCGCCCATGTAGAAGCATCGACAACAACTTCAATAGACACACCCTGGTATGCAGATATTGTTAATTATTTAGTATCAGGTTTTTTTCCTTATGGATTAAACTATCAAGGAAGGAAACGTTTCCAACATGATGCTAAGCATTATTTTTGGGACGAGCCTCTCTTGTTTAAAAACTGTGCAGACAAGGTCATCAGACGATGTGTACCAGAGGACGAACAACATGCCATACTCTCATAATGCCACTAAGCACCATATGGAGGCCACTTCGGTGGGCAGCGCACGACAGCAAAGGTGCTAAAATCAGGGTTCTTCTGGCCAACATTGCATAAAGATGCTCATACATTCTACAAATAATGTGACAATTGCCAAAGAACATGAAATATATCGAGAAGGAATGAAATCCCTCTGCAAACAATTATGGAAGTTGAACTATTCGATGTTTGGGGGATAGATTTTATGGGACCATTCCCATCTTCGTGCGGAAACCTATACATCCTCCTAGCAGTTGATTATGTTTCCAAGTGGGTAGAAGCCATTACCACCCTTCACAATGATGCAAAAACTGTTAATCGATTCTTACGAAAAAAACATCTTCACGAGGTTCGGAGTACCAAGGGAAATCATAAGCGATAAAGGCACCCATTTTGACAACAAATTAATTGCAAATGCACTCCATAAAGCAAGGGTCAAGCACAAGATTGTTGCAGCCTACCATCCACAAACGAATGGGCAGGCAGAAATATCGAACATGGAAGTCAAGACTATTTTGGAGAAGGTTGTAAATCCTGATAGAAAAGACGATGCTCTTTGGGCATAATGAACAACATACAAAACACCGTTAGGAATGTCCCTATACCGTCTAGTATACGGAAAAGCCTGCCATCTCCTTGTCGAAATAGAACACAAGGAATATTGGGCAGTCAAGGCAGTCAACATGGACTGGAAACAGGCTAGGGAAAAGAGACTGCTCAATCTGACGGAAATGAAAGAATTTTGGCGGGAGGCATACGAGAACACCAAGTTGTACAAGGAAAATATCAAAAAATGGCACAACAACAAGATCCAATAGCGGTAGTTCCTGCCAGGGAAGCAAGTACTGCTATTCAATTCCCGTCTCAGATTGTTTCCTAGAAAACTAAAATCTAGATGGTCAGGACCTTACGAAGTAGTCAAAGCCTTTCCACATGGTGTTGTAACAATTAAATCAACAAAAGGAGGGACGGAGTTCAAGGTCAACGGGCAGCGACTAAAGCACTACACAAGGGACTCTATCACCAAAGAACAATAAGTATTCACATTGGGGGATGGCTACCCCACTGTGACATAACCTTACATAAGCCTTTATTTACTATTTTTAGTAGGAGTAGGTTTCATTTGTTTTATGTTTTCTTTATTCCCGTCTCACAATCAGTTTTACAGATCCAAACCCAAGAAAAGCGGAACACAAGGCAGCAAGATCAAGCCCGCAGCCAGCACCGGCCATTGGCAGCAACTTCAAGCGTTATTCCTTCTACTTACTCTAGTCCAGTTTCCTTTTCTGTTTTGTGCATTAAGGGCAATGCCCATCTTGAGTTTGGGGGGGGGGGGAGCTCTCACATCATTTGTCTAGACACTTTTAGTTTCATTTAGGTTGCATTGTAATTGCCTTAGTAATAATCGGAAAAGAAAAATTTGTTATGACTTGTGCCTATGATAGGATAGCCGATTGACTTATTTTCGCACCTAACTAATATTGAACTTAATCTTGGGAAAAAACATGAAACGTGACTTAGATTTTTTTCTTTTTGCCTGAAAATGTTGAACATCTTTGTTACTTGCTAAATGTGTTAGAATATTTGATGAACACTGCCTGTTTGTTTTAGAATTCTTTGCAAAATTCTAACGATAATTGCAGGTAGCCGCCGAGGCAGGAAAAATAGACAGAAAACTGCAGAACTACCAAGGCAGCAAAATCAAAAACAAAGAAAAATGTTGCATTACCCTAGAGGTGCACGAAATAGGCTCTAGGAAGAATCATGTGCGAGGACACTCCGCTGCTATCGAAGTCCATGAATATGAAAGCTTAAAAGTGACGGACAAATTAGCATGAGTGAATGAAAGCCTTCACGGGATGACTCTACTCCAAGGGTTCGGGGTTTTGTAGTTTACTCCTATCTCAATGTCAGACCTGAATGAGTAGTTGTGATAAGCTGAAGCCCTTACTGCCATGATTAAAAATAATATGCTTAACTGTGCTGCCTCGGCAGCAACCTTTCAATTACATCACTAGCTTTGTATAATCTTTTATTCTGCATATTCAGCTTGTTTACAGAATTGCAAACATCACACAAGCATGATGAATTTAATTATGAGTTGTTTTCTTGCTTATTTCCCTTCATTAAGTTTTATATATATAGGTGCCACAACCTTGAGGCAGAAAATCAGGTTAAAAACATTTTTTTCTTTCTGACTATTATTAGAGCAAGTACTTTAGGTTGCATTGCTTGAGGACAAGAAATAGTTCGAGTTTGAGGGTGTGTAAAGTGTCCGAAAGTTCTATATTTCATTGACTTTCCAACTCTTATTATTACTGTTTTTGAGCTCATTTTAGGCATAATTAGGTTCATGCATAGCATTTTACATTATTTCATTATTCTGCCTTGCTTGTATAAGTTATCATTTATTTGGTGAACAAGAGATACTGTTTTAGTGTATTCTTGCTTGTAGGTACTAACAACTGAACGAGGGTTAAGTACGGTCACAACATGAGGCGTGACTAACTTGGTTCTACACTAGTCCACAAGTTTCAGTGGCTAAAAGGGATCCCTAACCGAGTTGATTGCCTTGGTTCCACACTAGTCCTCAAGTCATCAATCTCGAGCATTTTAACCTAGAAATAGGAGAGATCATTGTCGACTATCCTGCCGAATTTGAAGTACCTGCCAGACTTGCTGCCAAGACTTCTTTCCATTCCACCTACTGAGACAGTACACACCCTTGCAGTGGCAGTGACTTGCTGCGGCCGCGTGACAGGGTCGTAGTTCGTGGCAGCAAAGAATAATCATACCTATTACAACGCAATTTTCACACTAAGTGGCAGCGTATCCCTGCCTGCTCTATCAACATGTTTCACCTCTTCTCTTTCACTTGTGTTTTTATTTACTCTTCGATCTCAACCAAACATTTACTTGTGTTTTTTACTTTTCCATTGTGCAGGAACTACAAAGACGAGACAAGCTGTCCAATCCTCGTGGGATTCGACATCTTTTATACTATAACTTAAGAGGAGTGTGCACTTGCGCTCTTCCAAAAAGGGAACACCTACACGCCTTACAAGTTTTTGGCGTTGTTGCCGGGGATTGGTAACAACGAATTTTGTTTTTCCATTTTTTGCACTTTTTATTTAATTTTAATTTTAATTTTATTTTAATCGAATTTTTTTACCGTGTTCTTTGCAAGTGTACGACCAGGGCTACCCCAAAAGGAAACCTTATCATTTACGACGATCTAGAGCGTGAAAAGAGAAGGCTTAAGAGGGAGCTCAGGGAAATCTTATAGAACAAGGACAAAGGCAAAGCAAAAGAAGAGAACATGGTAAACGAGGACCCCCCCCAGTTGATGGCAGGGGTAGGTAGCCGGATTTGCCGCCCAGAGGGCCACAAGTACAACCAAGGCAAGATCCCCCTGATCCACCCCAAGTGTGGAGAACCCGAGATTACTTTGGGCATGACTTCCAAAGGTTCGAGCTAATAGTGACTGAACCAGAGATAGGGGCAGATCATTTTGAACTGAAGCCCGTCATGTTCAACATGATAAACACATTAGGGCACTTCGGAGGGACTTCCACGGAAGATGCTCGATAGCATTTACGAGGGTTCCTGGACATTTGCCAAGCCTTGAAAATTCATGAGGTACACCAGGACGTACTGTGGCTGAGACTATTTCCCTATTCACTGAGGGATAAATAATGTGAAATAGTGGTTAGACAACCAGCCAACAGGATCTTTCAGTTCATGGGCAGAGCTCTGCAAAGACTTCCTAGATCGCTTTTGTCCATCCAACATCACTGACAGGTTGCAGAACGAGATTACATCCTTCAGGCAGGGAGATGATGAGCTAATGTATGAGGCATGGGAGCGGTACCAACAAATGTTTAATAAATGCCCGTTGCATGGCCTACTGGCTTCGACTCAGGTATCTATATTCTATAATGGGTGAACTACCCGATGCGAATGATGATAGATGCCTCAGTCAACAGAATCATCTTAGACATGCCTCTAGAGGAAGCATTGCGGCAATTGAACATATCAGCCAAAAACAATTATAAACATCCGATAGCCTGCCGAGGTAGCACAAGACGGTCAGCCACATCAAATGAGGTAAATGCCTTCGAGTCCGTTAATGCCCGCCTCGACTAATTAACGGAGCTGGTGATGAAGAAGGTGCAAACCCTTGGAAAGGTCTATGAAGTCAAGGCTGTAGAGCCATTCTGTGACGAATGCGGAGGCAACCATGATTCCTCTAACTGCACTACATCTGCAAATTATATGGGAGGTTATGAGAGGAACAACAGGCCAGCCCAGAACACATACAATCCTAACTAGAGGAACCATCCCAATTTCTCCTGGAGCAACCCAAAAACAACTGCAAATCCACAACAGTTCCAATGAGGTTACCAGCAGAATCAATTTCGGAAGTAGACTCAGCAGCCACAACACAATGATTCACTAGAAGAAACTCTGAACAACTCAGTAAAACAAAATGGTGAATTTATTGTTTATACAAATAAATTTATGAAAAAAAACTGAGTCTTTTATGGACAGGACGAAAATGAAGATGAACAACCATGAGGCTGCTATTAAGAACCTAGAAACCCAATTTGGGAAGTTCACCGAAATGTACCAGAACCGGACTATGGGAGCCTCATCCAGCAGCCCGCCAGAAGAAGCCAAGCCTACTTTCGAACATTGCAGAGCCATAACTATAAGAAGTGAGAAGCAGCTGGATGAACCTAGGATGGTGGAGCAATTATGAACTTACCCGGAACAAGCAAGTAAGCCTGCCCCAACAACACCCATATTAGCCGCCCTAGCAGCAACACCTACTCCAGCTGCCCCAGCAGCAGATCATGAAAGCATCTCTAACAAGGATAATCCTTATCGTACTAAGCCCCCAAGCAAGGAGCACATAGAGAACATCCGCCCGCTAACACCATTCTTAGATACTCTGAAACAGGTGCATATTAACATACCTTTGATAAAAGCTATACAAAGTATGCCCAACTACGCCAAGCATCTCAGGGATATAGTTTCTAAGAAGAGACTGATATGGGAATTCGAGACACAATGGCTGTCATTAAGGAATGCATGGCCACGCTGCACAACAAGCTGCCGCCTAAGCAGACAGATCCAGATAGCTTTGTTATACCATGTCGGCTGGGCAGCAAGCACGAGACCAGAGCCCTGTGTGATTTGGGAGCTAGTATAAACCTGATGCCTAAGGTTGTCTACGACAAACTAGGTATTGGGATTGCCAAACCAACCTCCGTAATGCTTAAACTCGCCGATCATTCGTTCATACAACCCGAGGGAAAGATTGAAGACATATTGGTCAAGGTTGGTAGCCTAATTCTCCCCGTCTATTTCCTCATTTTAGACTGTGAGGCCGATGAGAAAGCCCCCATAATTCTTGGGCGACCCTTCTTGGCCATGGGAAAAACACATATAGATGTGGAACTCGGGGGACTTACAATGAGGGTAGATGATCAAAGCATAAGGATGAATGTGCTACAACCCTCAGAGGAAGGAAAGGAATGCCTAGATGTTAAAGCTGCCAAGATAAGTGTGGAAACAGGCCAAGGCAGCTGCTGCCATGACAGACCTCGGGGCAGATTAAAGGACCCCATCACACAGAAACTAAAGGAACAAGAGGACCCCCTAGGAGGGGAGAAAAAGCTACACCACCTCAGGAAGTGGTTATGTCTAGGGGATGCACCCAAATGCACTCCTAACATAACCTAATTTTTATTCTTATTTATTTTATGTATTAGGAATAGAGTTTATTTTATTTTAAGACTAGATTAATTTTCAATATTTAATTTTTCAGATTTTATTTAATTATTTTTGTTTTTGTTTTAGGATCAAGAATAAAAGAGTAGGATTAAGAGGGAAGCCCAGCAAGAAGCCCACCCACCATCATGCCGAGACAGCGGCCAGTGCAGCACGTGTAACGGCTTGATGGCCGCCAACAGCTCCGAAAATAACGATCAGATCACTCCGTAATGTGTGCGACAAAATCGGACTGTTGAGCATTCAATGCCGCTCCAGCACCTCTCGGCAGCCCCTATACATACACCTCTCACTTACTCCATTTTACTTTACTTTCATCTTCTTGCTATTTGCTATCTGATTACCCTGCTCTCTCTCACGCATTTTTCATTTCTAGTTTCAGTTACTACAAACCATTCACATGGCTCCAACATCAGCCAAGAAACCCATCTATGTAAAATTTTGCTTCAAGGCGGATGAGGAGAGATAAAAAGAAAAATTCTCCAAGCAGGCCATGTGGGAGGAATAAGGCTTTCACTACACGTAGCAAACGAGAGACCGTGGTCTCGAGTCTTCCTTGTTCCAAACCATCCATTACAAGGGATGTGAGACATTTGCTCAGTAGCCTGATATAGCAAATGTCACCATAGTTAGAGAGTTCTACTCCCACTACCCCTGTCCAGAGAAGCCCTTCGTCTACATCCGCGGGGAGACGGTCAAACTTAACCATGCAGTCATCAACAACTATTACGGCCTTGACATGAACGACAATCCATACGAGGAGTGGAGGCAGTCACTGACGGCTGCCCACTATGACGTGATCAAGGCCAAAATTTGCAAGCCCAATACACCATGGCTGGGGGGCAAACACGTGGAATCTTTCAAAGTGCGTATGTTGACCAGACTTAGTTGAGCATACCATCAAATAGCAGTCCCAGATAGACTATCTTGGAAACATCGAATCAACAACTTCTCGTTTTCTAAGTGCAGTGACATTTTTCGGCAGTACATAGTCAAGTGCGCCAATGGGCATGTAGTTCCATTATACTTTTCAAAGTTAGAAGCCTTGAACTTTGAAGGAGCCACCAAGTAAAAAACTAGACTCAAGTCTTTAGCATCTCTGCCACCATGAATGTTTCCTTCTTGATAAGATTTAATCATTTTCAACAGCTTTTTGTAGCGGTCTTCCCATTTCTTCTCGACCTTTGCATGTAAGTTTCTTCATTGAGGTCAGGCATCTCGCGGCTGCGAACCTTATCAGTGTTGTCTTTAGTACATGCAAAAGATTCTAAAAAATGGGGCAAGATCTTGACTTTAGGTGAAACCACTTCCTTTTGCATCCGTGAATGTATAAAAGCCATCCATGGGAAAGTGTTTATGTCTTCTTCTGGGTGTTTGAACCCAAACATGGTTGCGATATGGCTGACTATTTTCCGGTGTGATAACTCAATCTCTCTCTTTAGATCATTTACCATTTTCTCAAACTTATCATGATGCTCTTATGATTTGGTTCAAGTGTTGTCAATCTTTCCTCAGTGCTCATGTAACCCCCTCGTCCCGGTCTGGTCGGATGACCGGTCCGAGTGGGCCACACGGGGAAAACCGAAGCGAAACCCGTTAAGGTTCCCCCTCGGTTAGCAACCCTATTTTTTTCTTTTAACTTTAGTCTTATCTAGATGCATTTAAAATTCCTATGTGAAGCACAACAGCGGAAGAAACAGGCAGCGAAATAATTACCGACCAAACAAGCATAACAGTCCATTTTACTTCATTCCAGCAGGCCGTTTCGAAACACCTATAGGGTGTTCCGAAACGCCCTGACCTGGTCAACGGGCCTAGGTCAACCACAAGGTGACCGTTCCGAAACAGGGGTGACCCGTATCGGAACGACCTTGACGGTCAATATCTCGTGGTCAACGAGATTTGACCGTTTCGAAACTTCAAAGGCCCGTTTCGGAACGGCTTCATCTCGCCAATTTCTCAAAATTCCAGTGGCGAAAACGTTCCGGAACGACCCTCATCCGTTTCGAAACGGCAGGCCATATACACAGGGGCCGTTTCGGAACACGGGGACCCGTTCCAAAACACCCCCTGTCTGCAGACTTTTCTGGGCTGTTTTGGGGCACAAGGGTGCCCCAAAACACCTCCAAAACACCAAGCAACAGCAAGACAAACAACTTAAGGCATAACAACCATACAAGCATACATATATAAGCCAAGGGAGTCGGTCAAACATGGATTAAAGCATTCATACATGGCATCCTAGTTAAAGAGCAATTCAAGCAACATTAGCATACTAAAAAAAAAACACAAAGGACTTTAAAAGGAACAAGACTTCTTGAAAGGTTTGCATTCATACACTATGCAACCTAAACACTCTAAAGCATGCCATCAAACATCAAACATTCATCATAGTATATCATGCTTACAACCCATGATCAATCCAAAAACAACGTCAATCAAATGAGTCACATACGCTCATACAAAAACTTTTGCCACATTGCTAGCTATTACAAAATCGATAACCATACTTGAGCTACAAACTTGGAAGCCCTTCTTGCCTTGCCTCGAACTAACACCACGCTAATGATCTGCATTGTTGAACATTGAGAGCGTAAGCTATAAGCTTAGTGAGGGTGCTCTAAAACGAAAAACATCAACAATACAGGGTTCAAGCATGTAATCCTAGTCTCACACATAACAAGCATTGCATATAAACAAGTAGACTTAGCTAGTCTTTCAAGTGGCATATATGGTCTCTCAATCCTAGCGAGATTTCACATCAAAATCAATTATCATATACAATACCATATATCAACACCACATATCTCCATCATATATCACATTACATAAACAAGTTTAATTGGCCACTTTAATTACCCCGATTGTGCGGATATAAACCTTGACAACACTTTACCTCGGTGGGATTCCACTCATCACCGGACCTTGCATGTGCGGGATTCCACTCATCGCCACATGCCCTACGGATGGGATTACACTCATCATCCCGTAGAAATATATGAAATAGCTTCCGGTGGAATGTTACATCACCGTACTCCTCCTTGATGACTTAACGCCATCAAGGCCACGTACGTTTTGACTCAATTTGTGTGCACACTATCCTAATGATCGATCATTTACAACCGGTAATTATTTAGTGCCAATTATCACAACCATGATTTATATATCATCTACACAATCCATGCTCATCACACATATACATATCTCATAAACATACATGCACCAATCAACCGCAATCACAAGAGTATAGCTAAATAGCACAAAGCATTTAGAGATATCAAAGGCTAAGCTACCAACTTGAATTAAAGGGAAGTGGCCTACCAAGCACACTTCACACACACCCACTACACATACTCGAACCAAACTTAAAAACAAGTTGAAACCACTCACCGCCCTTCCTTAGCAAATCGAATAATCCTCCTACGCACCCGGATTCAGTCCCAAAGCTCCTTCAACGTTTCCCCTTGCTTCTAGCCAAGCAAAACACACTTATTACACCACAATTCAATGCTAAAGCTCAACTATCAATTCACTTCACAAACATAAACCAAATTTCACAAATTCCCCAAACCACAAAATCTCCCAAAACTCAATTTTCGTGCTTCCCAAATCCCATGCTGAAAAACCCACTTTCAAACACCCAAATGGCTTCCAAAGCATCCCAAAACACCCTCCTTACCTAGGTAGACCATCAGCCTCTCATTTACAACATTAAACCTCCCAAAAACCTAAGTTTTCATACTCTAAAATCTACCTCAAGAGCATGCTACGAATTTTTACCCAAATTCGACCAAATTGACATATGTTACACCTTTTAACATGGTTAACTAAAACCCCAACATGATTTAACAAAACAAATTAAAAAGCCCCATCAAAACCCCCAATTTCTTATGAACCCTAATTTTTAAAACCCAATGTTTTTGAAATCCAAGACCATGGTTAGGTAGAGGTTGAAGAGGAGAGTTAGAAAACATAATTACCTTTGCAAAACACCTTGAATCGAAGTAGCAACCCAATGGAATAGTAACCAAACTTTTTGGAAGAGTTTGAAAAGGGAAGATGGGGTTTTAACGTGAAAAGGAGATAGGAAAGAGGGAAGACAATTTTTTTTTGTTAAAGTGGTCTTGCTTTTTAAGACTTTTGGGTAAAATTACAACCCTAGTCCCTCCCCTCTTTCTAAAGCTCAATTAGATCCAAAATAAGGTTGAATTTATTTAATTAAATTTTACCGACTCGAACTATAAACCCGGTTAACTCCTAGGCCCAAAACACGGGTGTTACAGCTCATGGCTCGAGTCGTGTTTGTGCGGGATCTTTACTACTTAAATGAAATTTTCCAAAATTAATATTTTTATTTTACATGTATGAATGCACTGATCAAAACATTATTTAATGCAAAAAAATGCATGGAAGCAAATATACGTATGCAAAAGCATGAATGCAGGCGAAGGGTCATCGATTTAGGTGTTGCTCTCGATGAATCTTCCATTGGATGACGAAGGTCCTATGAATGCGTCTCGGTCTAAGCACTCATTTCTTTGATCAACTTTTGAAGCCTCGGTCTCACCTTGACGATCTGACGTGGAGCGAAGAATCGTAGCTTCTTGACGCCACATGCTTAGCTACGTATTCAATTTAGGATGTGATGCTCTTATCAAACTCGTCTCGCTCCTGGTTTCATTTAATGTTTCCCCTAAGTCGAGTAGATCATTTTTCAAATTCTGTTTGGTTGGACCGTCGAAGTGGTCCTATTGCTCTTGCGACTTTTGGTATTCTGCTTGGTGCTGATGCGAGCATACTTCGATGTTTCCTCCACGTGACCATTCGGCAAATTCTCATTGTTTGTGCGTTGTTTTCCTCCTTTAGGTACCTTCCATCCATGGCAGAAGCTTTCTCAGATTGAGCAACATGCTTTTAAATCGATCTCCTCTAGATATGTGATGCATGCAATAAATAAATATGCTACAAAACAAAACAAAACTCACACACAAAAGGTTAGTAATAAATAAATATGCTACAAAAACAAAACAAAAGTCACAAACAAGAAGGTTAGTAATCTTTTAAATAAAAAATAGAAACAAAACCTAAAAGATCCAAAATAATTCAATTGCATAATAATTTTGGGCCGACATTCCAACATTTTAAGACATGTCTCCACGGATTATTCTTGCGACTCAACAACCTAGGCTTTCTGCATGGCTCTATTAAGGGTAGGCTCTAGATTCTCAAACTTGGTTTGGTTCTAAAAGGGTACCCGGGTTGTCCTTGATGTCCCCTACTAAGGGTAGCAAGGCCCTCGATTCTCACCCATTATAGGCTTCAAATGAATGAAGTTCAACTCAAGAGGACTCACCACGATGCCTTCTCGAAGAATCAATATCTTTACGAAGACAAGGGAATGAGTCCCGAAGGTACTTGTTAGGCTCATACGAAGAATCAATATTCTTACAAGAGTAAAGCGTATTTCCTCACTTAAACGAACGGGACAAAGCTCGGGAATAGAGCTTGGAATTAAGTCTTAGATGCGTAAAATAGAATTATATTCATTTAAACGGACAAATAAATAGAACCTATCGTGAACTTGCAAATTCCATATTTTTTTTAAAAAACTTTTTTTTGAAAACCATTTAAAATCAATTTGTGGCCTGACCCTCTTTTGTTTTTATTTTAAAAACAAAACACGTCCCCAGCGGAGTCGCCAAGCTGTCGCAACCCTTTTTAAGAGGCTTCAACTTTCTGGAAAAAACTTAAAAAAACACGGAGTCGCCACCAATCTTTTTGAAAAGTGTGATTTGATCACTTTAAAACAAGGTTATTTTAATAAAGCGTTTTGTTTTTAATAAAACAACGATTTTGGTTTGCGAAAATCAGAAAAACTGGTTTAGTTACACGTGGGGAAGGGTTAGCACCCCCATGACGCCCAAAATTGGTACATAATTGGTTTTAAAATCATTTTCAAAACTAGAATTTGCAAGTTCATGAAGGTTCGACTTTATTTGACCGTTTAATGAATATTAGTCTATTTTAACGGCCTTATCGCTCGAGAGATGAACTTTAATCACTGCCAACATTTTTGGCGCTAACCCGTCATTTCGTTTGATAAGACACCACATTAAATTATTTTCACTTTTCAAGCAACAAAGAAATTTAGTGCGTTGAGCATTTTATATTTATTCTAAGTTCGATTATTAAAAACCCTAAAAATGTCTAAGTCTTTTATTCCTAATTAGAAGTTTAATTTTGCTTAAGTGTATCTTATTACTTTTGTGAAGTAAATTTTTCAACAAACACGTCTCTATATAAGCTTTAAAACCTAGTCTTAAGTTTTAACCTATTTCTAAAGAACAAGCAAAAACTTTTTTTCCTTTGTGTTTTTTCCTTTTTATTATTTCTTTTGAAAAACCATTATTTATTTTCTTTACTTTTTAATTTTTAAAAGCCAAGACCTATTTTTACATTTTTTTAGCTTTTTTCATTTTTAAATTTTCAATTTTTTTATATATTTTTTCAAAATGAATTTTCCTTTATTATTATTTTAAAAAAAATTTCTTTATGACTTTTTAAAATAAACCTTATTTTTTGAAAGATTTCTTTTTAAGCTTTTTACTTCAAAATTTTATTTCTTCCTAAAAACCCTAATATTTTATTTTAAAACCTTTTTACTTTTCTTTTCTTGAAAAAACAAACTTTATTACTTATTTTTTTCTTTCTAAAAAAACATCTTTATTATATTTCTCTTTTAAAATCACTTAACCCATTTATTATTAAAACTAAAATTCAAGGAAAAAAAATATTTTTTATATTTCTTTTTAGAAATCAAGCCCTTTTATTATTTCCACCCATGCATTATTATTTTTCCTAATTAAATCCCTAACTTTAAGTTTTTTCAATTAAACCACATTAACTCATTTTATTCTTGCATTTTAATATAAACACTTTTAAAAATTCATTTCTACATTTCTAAAGATTTAAACACTCCTAACAACATTTTTAAAGCATGCAAATTTTTAAAGATCATACTAAAATTAAACAGAAATTTAAAACAAAAACTTTACCGGAATCGCGAAATGATTTTCCGACTTCAAGAACACAACCTAAAATCCACAAAAAAAAACACAAACACAGACACAAAAGTTCAACCAAGAACAAGCATGAAAAATTATAAATAAAAATTAGAAGGAAAGATAGAAATTTTACTAAAACGACGTACGGAGAACTCAAATATGAACTTCTCGAAACGCTCCTAATTGCCTCCAAACTTGAACTTCCACTCCAAAATTTCCAGCAACTCTTGAAAAAAATTAGAGAATTTTCGGAATTTTTCTAAGCCTATTTGCTTTTTTTTCAAGTGTATTTTTTTGAAATTGGTGTGTTGAACAATAGAGAAGAGGGGGATTTATATACACATGCTTGAGCTTGCAAATCAAGCAAATATCCACGTTTAATCCCTAAATTGAAGCCAAAATCAGACTAAGAACTTGATTCTCGGCAAAACCCCTCAAACTCTATCCGATTTAGTTCAGATTTGAAGCTGAATTTTCCCCTTGATTCAAGCCTAGGGTTTGACCACTTGTTTCGGTTTTTTGTAGATTCCGACGACCACAGACGGCGGCGACGAGCGACGTTGGTGGCCACGTGATGTCGAAAACGAGGTAGTTCGGCCAGTACCAGCAACGCCACCGGCCGTGACCAGAAGACGTCGTCCGGTTGCCAACAGTGCATCGGACAGGGGTTTTCGGGGCTGGATCGTCTGCGTGGTCCCTTTTTTTAATTTTTCTTTTATTTTTTGCTCTTTTTGCTGTTGTTTTTTACATTTATTATTTTTTGGGTTGTCATCTTATTTTCTTTTTCCTACATTTATTTCCACCATTATTACTTATTTTAATTATTATCACATTTCTCTTTTTTTCTATTTCTTCTTTCTTTTTTTTTTTAAAAATGGGCTTAAATTTCAAAGTGGGCTTGTTTTTTTTTTTCCTTTTGAAGTGGGCTTTACAAAAAATGGGTTTTTAAAGAAGAGTTTTTGTTGTTTTTTGGATTTTAGAAAAGAGGGCCTTTTTATTATTCCAAGGGAAAAAGATTTTTCTTTTTTATTGTTTATTTATTTTAATATTGGTCGGGTGAAAATCTAGTTACAACAAGTAGAATTACTTAAAGATTATGATCTTTCGATTGAGTACCATCCGGGTATAGCCAATGTAGTGGCCGATGCTTTGAGTAGGAAAGTGACAATTGAGTTGCGAGCAATGTTTGCTAGGCTAAGTTTGTCACCTGATGGTGGTTTAGTGGCAGAATTGCAAATTAAACCTTCGTTGGTTCAGTTGATTAAAGAAAAAGCAGTTGCAAGACGGAACATTGGTACCATATGTACAAGACATAGTAGAAGGTAAATCGTCGGATTTCTGTTGTAGTGATGATGATGTTCTATGCTTCAAAGGTAAGATTGTTGTACCAAATGATGTTGATTTGAGACGCACCATTCTGACCGAAGCTCATAGTAGTTCGTTCGCCATGCATTCGGGGAGTACAAAGATGTATCGTGGTTTGAAAGATGAGTACTATTGGGTTGGCTTGAAGAAAGATGTTGCTGATTTTGTGAGCAAGTGTATGGTTTGTCAGCGTGTTAAGGCCGAACATCAGTTTCCTTTTGGGTTGTTACAACCATTGAGAATTCTTGAGTGGAAGTGGGAGAGAATTACTATGAATTTTGTATCAGGTTTGCCTTTGACACATTCTAAGAAGAATTCTATTTGGGTAATTGTTGATCGTCTTACAAAATGTGCACATTTCTTGGTTGTTCATACTACTTATACCTTAGATAAGTTGGCCGATTTGTACATCAGTGAGATTGTGAGGTTGCACGGTGTACCTAAATCGATTGTGTCAGACAAAGATCCGAGGTTCACAGCTAGATTTTGGGAGAGTTTTCTTGGCGCCTTAGGTGCCCGATTGAATTTTAGCACTTCTTATCATCCTCGGACCGATGGTTAGTCCGAAAGAGTCATACAAGTATTAGAAGACATGTTGAGATGTTGCATTATTGATTACCAGGGTTCATGGGAGAAGCATCTACCGTTAGTAGAGTTCGCCTATAACAATAGCTACCAAGAAAGTATTCAGATGGCACCTTATGAAGCTTTGTATGGCAGAAAGTGTAGAACACCTGTTTCTTGGGCTGAAGCGGGACATAAGTTAATATCTTTGCCGGATATGCTTAAGGGTACTACCGAGAAAGTGAAGTTGATATGTGATTGTTTGAAGGCAACTACGGATCAACAAAAGTTGTATGCAGATTTGAAACATAGAGAGATAGAGTATGCCTTGGGCGACAAGGTGTTTTTGAAAGTTTCACCTTGGAAGAAGGTGATGAGATTTGGGAGGAAAGCTAAGTTGAGTCCAAGATTCATTGGTCCTTATGAGATAATTGAAAGAGTTGGTCTTGTTGCTTATAGATTGAGTTTGCTACCCGAGTTAGAGACGATTCATGATGTGTTCCATGTTTCGATGCTTCAGAAGTATAGATCAGTTTCGTCACATGTCATGCATGTTGAAGAGATTGAGCTGAATTTGAATTTAACTTATGATGAAGAACTAGTTGAGATCTTAGCTTCGGATAGCAAAGTATTGCGTGGTAGAACCATTGAGCTGGTCAAGGTTAAGTGGCGACAACGAGGTGTGGAAGAAGCCACTTGGGAGAGAAAGGATGACATGAGGAAGCAATTTCCGTATCTCTTTCCGCCAGGTAAATTTTGAGGATAAAATTTCTTTAGTGGGGGAGAGTTGTAACTCCTCGAGTTTAGGGTCCAGAAGTTGGCCGGATCTTATTAAAAGTTTTGGTCGAGTTAGTATCACTGGTTTAGACTAGATTCGGGATTTATTTTAAATAAATGGATTTTTAAGGATTTAAATTATGGAAAAATAGCTACAAATCATTATCTATATATAAGTGATTTTTAGTGGAAACAATTATGGAAAATTATTTTTGGAAAGTGGACATTTTAGTCTAGTGACTAAAATGTGAGGTTTCAAAATTGTTTTGGTGACTAGTTTGTAAAAGAATTAAAATGTTGAGTCTTTAAGGAGCTATTTAGCCAAGTCTAATTTTAGACTTTTACCCTAAATATTTTGGTTTCTAAAATGTTTTAAAATGATTTTTAATTATAAAATATATTTTGAAAGGTTATCATTTTTACACAAAATTGACGTAACTTTTCTCTCAACACTTTCTTTTAAATTTCTTTCATCCAAACAGCCTTCTTCACTCAAGATTTCAAAGGTAAATCCTTATTTACATTGCTTTCTCATCATCAAACTTATTTCCAATGATTTCTCTTTAAAATTCAATTGTTTCTCTAGCTTTCTCAAGGTTTTTTTCATTGGAAAAAGGGGGGAAATCTACAATTAGCGGTGAGCTGCATTTTCTCCTCTAATGTAAGGTTCTTTACTGAAATTCTCACGTTCTTGATTCTTTTATGGTGTTTATTTAAAGACTTTATAATGAGATTGATGAAAATGTGCTTAAACAAGCTTTTAAAATGTGGATTTGTGAGATTTTCATGTGGATTCTATTTTACTGAGTTTGTGGATGTTATTAACAATGTTTTTTATGTTAAAAAATGTTGAGATAATGACTTGATAATATAAAACCCGAAATTAGGTGAGTTGGTGGTGTTTGAGGCTGATATTCTTGAGATTTTAGCTTAGTTTTGTAGGAAATCAGTGGCTGATGGTTTATTGCTATTAGGTTGATGTTTCTAGTTTTTAATGGATGTGGTTTTGATGATAATTTTTCTGGGTTTAAGTTGGTGTTTGTTTAGAGTTGATTTATTGATGTTTTCGGTTGATTTTGGATATGAATCGATGGACAATTGATACTAGATGCCGAGTTTTTGAGTTACATCAAGTTTAAGGGCTTGAAAACGCTCTAATGCGTTGTTTTAAATTGATTAGAAGCAAGGGAAACTAATTTGGGAACTTCTGACGCGATATCGGACGAACCGAGAGCTTGAATTGGGTGTTTGGCTAGCATTTGTGTATTGCTGGTGAGTGGAACTGTTTTATAACGCCTTAACGTGGTTAAGGACAAGTTTTGGGGGTTTAGATTGATCTTGAAGGCCAATCTAAGCTCAAGAGTAAGTTTAGTTGTTTTCGCCTAGTTTTGCCTTGATTTTGTAGACCATGTTCATGTTATGTTGGTTACATTAAATCCTACCGTTTTCATGAATTTTGACTTATTTAAATGTTGTCCCTTGTGATCCCATATACTAAATGGTGATATTAATGAGGTAAATGTGGTTAAGTACATGCTAGGCATGGAAATGTGTTATTAAAAACAGGATGAGAAATGCTGTCTTTGAGACCTTGAAAAACAATGCGTAAGTGTTGGCCTTGATGGGTATATTGACACTTGATGAAGTTTTATTACTAAATATAATTGGTCGACCAATAGGATGAGAGTGCACTATAATGGTAAAATTCGCGCGTGACCTTAGTGATGACAAATTCCACTAAGGAAGAGTACGGTGATGGGCATTCCACCGAAAGAGACATGTTTGTGAAATGATATGAGAAATGGTTTTGTTTTCAAATACAAGCAAAATGGTTTTAAACTACATTGTTGTTGTTGTTTTGAGCATCGCTCACTAAGCATTCTTGCTTATGCTCTTTCTTTTCCAACAATGCAATTCCATAGGCCATTCGGTGCAGCAAAGAATCAAGGAAGTGTCCAAGAGTTTATCTTTCGCTCAAGTATGGTTTTGACATCAAATAATAGTATGATAGCAATGGGATATGACCTTTATGCTTTTGGGAGGTTATGTTTTGAGACTCCCTGAGTTGAGACATGTTTGTGATTCCTTTCTTGTCTTGTAAATGACCTTTGTATGTTGGATCTTGGTTTGGTTTAAAGTTTGGTCGTTTATGTGGTTACTTTCTCATGTTTAATGCTTAAAGATTTCCATTTGTGTTCTATTACATATTGGATGGTTATGGTAGGATCTTTTGCCTATAGGTTGCTTGCTTATATTGTTGTGATGTTGTTCGTATCATGTTTGAATGCCCAAATATGTTGCAGTGAGTCTTTTTCTAGTATGTATTTCGAAACACTTGTTGTCGTTTCGATATCGGATGCATATTTGGCCCAAGTGGTTCGAAAGGCATAAGGGTCGTTTCGAGTCCCCAAGATTATTTTTAGGCATGTATCGAAACATGGGGTCGTTTCAATACGCCTCTGTATTATTTGAGGCATGGGAATCGTCCTGGGTATGTTTGGTCTTGAAATGGGTGAGACATGTTTCGGTACGTTTTGCTACTGTAATTTGTGGTTTCGAAACGGGCTTGGTCTGTTTCGATACGGGTGACAATTATGTTAGTTATGGAATGTTTTGTAGTTCTGATTCTTTGCGTTTTAGTCTCTAAATGTTATGCAATCTTTTGGATAAATTCGAATTGTTGGTTTATGCTGAATTTTGCCATGTGGGCATGAAACTTGACTAATTGATTATTGGTAAACCCAATTTCATGTTAGGACCTTGAATCTTGCTAGTTTGCATTTTGGTCCTTTGGTGTTTGAACGTTTTGTTGACGTTCGTTTTTGTTAAGGTTTCTTCCGTTGCGGGTCTATCCACATAGGATGTGAAATGGCATGTAGACGAGATAAAAAAAGAAGAAAAAAAATTAAGGGTTGCTAATCTAAGGGAAATTCTATCGGGTTTTTCTTTGATTTTTTCCGTGTAGTCCGCTTAGTTCGGTCTGGCGGCTAGACCGAGCTAAGGGGGTTACATTTTGGTTCAGTTAACCAATTTTTGGTTTTCGGATTCGGTTTTGGTTTTTAAGCACTCAACCATAGTTTATCTATCTTACAGGGACCTTGAAGTAAACAATTTTTCCAGACAAGTCCCACCAGAGATCGGACAGTTGGCGAACTTGAAAACTTTGTAAGACAACTGAAAGACTTTGTATTTGGAATATAAAGTGTTGCTTTTCTCAATCTTTTAAAGATTCCATACATTTGTTTTTTTTTCAGAAGATTGTCATCCAACAGACTGAGTGGAAATTTAGCATCAGAACTTGCTGGTCTGAGGAACTTGACAGACTTGTAGCTTTTTATTGGAGCTCATTGTGCTAAGTTTAATTAAAACACAACAAAACGAAACGGTAAAAAATTTTAATTTTGTGAAATGCAGTCGGATAAATGACAACAACTTGAATGTCTGTATACCGGATTTCATTCAGAATGGAGCAAACTTAAGAGACTGTAAGATATCTTCAACTTTCAAGATGTTTCTATACTGATTTTATGTAACAAATTTTAACTTTTTTTTTTCACTTGAAATCTGCTTGTTTTTTTTTCTCTTTTCAATTTATCAATCTGTGGGCGAAGAATCAACTTGTTTAAGTCGATTCATTGGAACAATAGTGCGAAAGGCTGAGTTTGCGCCAATTAGTTATTTGAGTTGGCATGAGATGCCAAGCAATAAGAAGGAAGAAATGTAGTCCACGATCGTGGTATGTAAACTAATTGATAACCCACTTTCCTATCGACAAGCCTTATTGTTGCATATGTTAGATGAAACAGTGACACATGTCTTATTTTGTTAATGTAGTTAAAATTTTAATTCCAACTATTTGATTCGGAAGAAGGCGCTGACGAAGCCACATTAAAACATGTTAAGAAATGAATTCTCTCAGATATAAATGCCAAATGGAGGCAGTGAAAAAAAAAATTGAAGTCTCAAATATTTGATGAGAACCAAATAGTAGAGCAAATCCTCGAAAATTGCAAAGATACACAAGTGAATTTAGATCAATTGAAGACACTTGTTCAATATTGGTTGTTCTCAAAGGCGATGGTAAAATGCTACAATTTTATGATTTCTATAATTCTAATAGTTTAATTTTTATTAACAATTTGTTATTTATAATTCGAATAGGAACAAAGTGCCACAAATAGATCAAATAGATCAAATAGGTCAAAGCTAGATGAACCACATTGCACAGGAACAAAATCTTTCCCTAGGATTGTTGAAGACTTGGTGCATATGATTCTCTTTTTTATTACCATTGATTCGAAGGATAACAATTGTTTCTAATATCTTACGTTGTTCTCGTAATGTCAAACTGTAGAATCTAGTGGAGTCCTGCCAACACGAGCTGATGTTTATGTTCGATCTCGTACACGCAAAGATGAAAGTATCGTGAATTTTCGAGCCGCGGTTGTTGTGGTAATTTTTTATTATTAAGTCTTGTATACATGTTTTGAAAAAAATATAATATAGTTATGATATTATATGTTTAACTTATATTTTTAGGAATGTATTCAAGAGAAGATAAATGAAAGCTCTTCTTCTGAGAATTTATCACAAATTTCGTGGTCAAATGATGTGTTTGCTCAAGTTAAGGGACCATAAAGAAGAGGACATGTTCGTTATGTAAGGTCAATTCACACTCGTTCTTCTCAGAAATCTGGACCTTCACAACCAGCCCAAAATACTGCAAAAATAGAAGGGTTGAAATTTAAGGTTGCGAAATTAATTTTTTTTTGAAACTTGCGTCTACGCTACTTTCAACAACAACGTCCAGATCTACATGTGTCTGATATGCATATTTTACTTCGTATGCTTGATAAAGAGGTATACAAAATATTTTTACTTTCTTATTACTTCATTCATTTTTCTTATTTAAAGTCGTTATTTTCATTGGTTTTAATAGACAACTTCGGATGCTGGTAGTGCTTCAACGGTAATTAATTGTACAAGTCGATCCTTACCTTCAACAAATCAACAAAATACAGATGGACATGATATGAGCACTCAGTAGAGGAGGATCTTCGAATCATTTTTAGCTTCTATTATGTATGGTATTAAGAAGCATGAATATTTGTTTTCACATTTCTTTTACTTGCAATAGACTCGTACATATTTTGTTGATTATTTTTTCATACTTTGTTTGTTCGAAGATTAAATTAATATTTTTCCTTTAAAACTCAAACAATTTTTGTTATAAATAGTATTAGTATTTTTAATATTTAAATTAAAAATTAACAATAGTAATTACTAATATAACAAAAAAATGCCACTTAAACCTATATCGACTAAAAGAACCGTCGGTATATGTACCTTTTACAGATCTATGTGAAACATACACCGACAGAAAAAACCGTAGGTATAGGTATTACATGAAACATTTACCGAAGGACAAAACCTTCTCTATAAGTCCGAACCAATTGCGACGAACACACCATCAGTAAAGGTGAAAATATAGCGCCGATCAAATAGTCAGTAAATAACTGTCGTTATATAAGTACTACATATACCGATGGATTCAAACCGTCGAAATAGAACACTTATTTGTCGAGGTAGCCCATACTTATTTCTACGGTTTTGTCCGTTAGTATAGGGTCTCAACGTTTATACCGATGGTTTGTGCCGTCGCGATAGAGTTTTACCGACCAACATTTTATTGACGGCTTTTTATCTGTCGGAATATCTATTTTGTCCGTCGATAAAAGGTTTGAAACCTTATACCGACGAGATTTAGGTGTTTTACCGACAATTTTCTGTCCATCGATATGTCATTTTTTTGTAATGACCTGACTCAAACCGGATGCGAACAAACCCGATCGTTACCTCTATTTTTTACAAACTTACTACAGATGAATTGCTGAACTGCTAACTTTATATTTTTTTTGCATATAAATCATATAATATTGATTTTCAACTCAATGTTTTAAACAAGAAGCTTTAATGGTATTACCTTAATTCGATTAACTTCTCAACCTTTTAAAATACAAAGAGATTAAAGTAGATGGATTAACTTATTAATTTTCATTGAATAAAGGGATGAAAACTATAATTAAACCAAAAGTTTACTATTAATTTGTGAAACCAAATTAATTTTTTGTTAAATAAAGTCAACATTATATATATGGCCGAAAAATAAGTAAATAAAGTCAACATGTTCAAATAAAAACGGTTCAGAATTTAGAAAACGTATAGAATCCACTACCTATCTTTCTTTTGGCTGATTTCCCATTTCAAATGTGTAATTCGATTCGGGTCATTTTGGTTTGTGTTATTTCGGATAATACTTTTTAGTTCAGATTCAGTTTCGGTTCGATTTTAGTTCGGATCTATTGTGATTTAGGTCATTTCGGGTCGGTTAATATCAGTTCGATATTTTCGGATCGGTTGATTTCAGTTCGAGTCGATATTTAGGCTGACCAGTTTTATATACCCTATATATGACTTTATAAAACCAATATATTTGACTTTTTGGTGAGTTGTGCGGTTGTTCATATCACATCTTTCTTTATTTCTATTCATATCTTTTCTTTATTTCCAGTTATCTTCGGTTCGGGTCTGTTCGATTTAGTTGAAAATCTGTTTGGGTCCATTTCGGTTCAGCTAAAATTCAGGCCAGTTTCGGTTCGATTTATTTTAGGTTTCAGATCAAATTTTGGATCATCATGTTCGGGTCAATTTCAGATATCGATTTGAAATAATCAGTTCGGGTCTCGGGTCAAGTTTACCAAGTCTAGTGTGAATGTCAACTGGATTAAAAATATGGAGAAAACCAGTTACTAGATCACTATATTTTTGAATTGGGAGGAAAACCAAGTATAAAACCTTTGTTTTTTTAATTGAAGCTGCTAGTTTTATTAAACGAGAATATATATAAAATTATAATAAGGATTTACAATGATCATCGTAAACTAAATATATAATTTGGACATTTTTCTAAAATTAGTCACTTTAGATCATACATGAAAAAAAAAGGTTAAAAACCCATCCAAAAGACTTGAACAAAATATAGACACGAACAAATCTGACTACATCGACAAACGAACCACAAAAGGGAATTAAGCTATTGGAAGACCACCGAGAACCACAAATCAGAGCCGAGTGTAGTGAGAAACTATTCACGAGCGCAAACCGCGTACCCAAATTCAATCTGAGGGTCCAGAGCATGAAAGATCATCATGATTACAAATAAGCGCCATCTTGATCAGTCGTGACATTGCCAAATCGAACCCTGAGAAAAACATAAAATAAAAGAACGATCAAACGACCGAGGAAGAAGAAAAAACATGCCAAAAGACATAAATAAACGTACCACAAAAGCAAAGAAAAACATGCCACAAAGGTAGAGTTATTTTTATTAAAAAAACTAGAAAATAAATAAAGAAAAACAAATCTGACAATCGTCAACCAGCATTAAAATGGGTGCCGCCGTCGGCTAAATAAAATAAAAAAATAAAACCTTTGTTATTATTGATGAAAGAGGATATATATATATATATATATATGAGAATTAGGATCAACTTATGCAGTGTAAAATTCTTTAAGTTTTACACGTTTTTTGATCGTTGGATGGGGGAAATGGATGGCCGAGATTAACTCCTTATTTTTTTTCCTAAGTGATAATCTTCACGTATTCTACTGTTAATCTCATCCGTCCGTTTCACCCATCTAAAGATCCAAAAAACGTGGAAAATTAGGAGAGTTTTACTGTGTAACTAGATCTTATCATATATATATATATATTAAAACTACAAACAGTTAAAAATATTATAAATTTACCAATTAAATTTTAGTTCCGTTGATATAATTACTTTAACAACATATTGGTAGATGTAGGTTCGAGCGCTTAAAGCGCCCATTATCATTCAATCCATGGGTTTAGATTCAAACACTGCAATAATGATGGGTTAAAAAAACAAACCCAAACTAAAATTGTCTTCGGCTTTTTAGGTTAGGCAAAGGCAATTTCTCCAGTCACTCTCAAACAGGGTTGGCGTTCGATCGAATAAATTTTTTATAATTATTCGGGATTATAAATCCTATTTTACGATTTAAACTTTATTTGAATTTTTTAATCAAGTCGAGTTTTCACGTTTCTGTACAAATTTAATTGTCATTATTTATAATGTTATAATACATATTGATTCCAATTTAAACAATTTTTTATATCCATATACGATATACATATATATTTCTTCACATTTTCACATGTGATATACATAGTATATCAGGCAGAATTGACAAACTCGACTCGAACTTGAAAAACTGATCAATTAGTTATTAAAAATTTCGAGTTATTTGATTTTTCATTTCACAACTCATAAATCAAACTTTATTTGAATTTTTTTCCGAGCCGAGTTTATGAAATTACGAGTTGAGTCAAAACAAGTCAAGTTTTTTTCCGCATCGAGTCGACTCAAATAATTTGCTTTTTTCGAGTCGAGTTTTGTCCACCCCTACTCTCAAAGCACCATATTTATAAATAATAGGCTAAATGGTCACTTTTGCTCATATAATAGTCACAATTTATCGATTCCGTCCCTATAATATTTTCGCATCAATTTAGCCCTTGAAATAGTCCAATTACATCACCGTTTGCCCCTTAACTAAAGGAAACCAACTTTGACCATTACAGCGGTGACATGGCAGTTTACGATAACGTGGCAGAGGGTAAAAGTGATTTTTCAAGCGAGTTTGAGGGCAAAATTGATTTTTAGTTGAGTACTAGGGCAAATTTGATTTTTAGACAAAAAAATATGAGTAAAATACAAAAATATTAAAATAAAATTAAAAAATAATAAAAATAATTTTTTATTAATACATGACTAAAAATAAAATAATTTAAAAATCTAAAAATAAGTAAAAATTATAAAATTAAAATATCATAAGGTAATAAAAAAATTAAATTTGCCCTCGTACTCAACCAAAAATCAATTTTACCATCAAACTTGCTTGAAAAATTAATTTTTCCCTATGCCACGTCATCCTAAACTGCCACATCACCATCGTAACAGTCAACGTTGGCTTTCGTCAGTCAAGGGGAAAACAATGATGCAATTGGACTATTTCAGGGACTAAATTGATGCCAAAATACTATAAGAACGAAATCGATAAATTAGGTCTACTACAAGGGCAAAGATGACCCTTTAGCCTAAATAATATAAATCTTCTCCTCAATCGCATTTACTAAGAGGTCAATAATTAATTTTTGATCAAATTTTGTTTGGCGTCTATCTAACAAATTAATTTACTGATCAAATTAATTTATGCATGAATGGATTAGATGTGTGAGCATTTGATTGAGTTGAGTCGAGTAAAAATAAATTGAGTTAATTGAGTTGACGAGTCTTATTTTATAACTCAAATTTTATTTGTAATTTTTTTTAGTACGAGTTTATGAAAATTGAGTTAAATCGAGTCCCGTTATTCAAGATTCTGTTTAAATTTAATTGTAAACATTTATAATATGTGATTCTATTTTTTTAATTTAAACGATTTTCTATAACCGTGTATATATATTTCTTTTATATTTTTTATAGTTCGATATACATATATCAGATAGAGTTTGGAGACTCGAAATTTTCAAATATAAGACATCCATCCTAGTCATTGTGGACGCATTTGCCCAATTGATACATCTGAAGAGATCAATGCTGGACTTATTGCATCCTTACAATTCATGACATGATTGGTCATTGGGGCCTCTAAAAAGTCCTTTTTATAACATTGAACTTGAAGATCGCTCCACTAATTATTAAAATTTTCGAGTTATTTAAAGTATTATTATATAAATTAAACTTTATTTTAATTTTTTCGAATTGAGTTGAGTTTATAAAATTATAATTCGAGTCAAAAAATTCAATTTTTTTTAAATCGAAACGAGTTTTGCTCAGCTTTATGCTTACTCATCACTTTTTATTCAACTGTGTTAATCACTTATTTAATATCATATGCTTAAGCTTCTCAAGTGATGAAAAGCAAGAACCTTGCTAGTAGCGATACAGAGCTCGTAAGCCATTAACGTCGTCTTGGCCAAGGTTCCTCTTGATTGTTCCAAGGGGAATTGATGGAAACATGATTGCAGTTTGATACTGACTATGATCCAGGCCCAGATTATGCCCCAGTTCATGCACGGTCACTGATTCCAAGTCGATCTGGGACCTTCCCGGATTAGTGCTCCAACTCTCGTCTGCATCATAGTGAAACCTCCCATCCGGTGGTGAAAAAGCATGAGCCAAAACACGTTGAGGCCCATCAAACGGGTATCCATCCCTATGATCGCCTCGATAAAACCCGATCCGGATATCCGCTCGGTTCCCTTGTGCCACCTCTTGGAACCTAAACGGAGACACAGATGCCCATTTTTGGAACGCACTAGCAACAACGGTTCTCAATACTTGCAAATTAACCACTTGGAGAGAATCAGGCAGGAAATTGTAGGTAAGGCCGTACTTGCTCCATCTTGGATTCCCACCGAAAAATGTATAGTTTGAGACGAATTGAAACATGCCATGGTTATGTCCATTAGACGTTTGTTCAAGGTTAATATCCGGAACACCGCAACGAGGGGTCGACATTGCTTTGATTGTGCTGTGATCAATCTCACCAGTTACATTTAGATGGTAGAATTCTTGGAATGTTTTGATGGCAGATTCTAAAACATCGTCGAATCGATCGTCTAAAAGATTTATCTGATGAGGGTAATAGCCGAAGGCTTTGAGGAATTGCTTCACTTGATGAATCCCATTGACAACTTCTCCTTTCTGGGCTTGTTTTAGATTTTGAAGAGATTCGAATTTAATAGGTGAAGCCTTTGCTACATAAGGAAGCAACACGAAGACCACAAGAATTGGTACAAAAAGTTGACGTGAAAATTTAACTGCCATTGCAAGGTATTGTAAAAAACTTAATGAGATGGACTATTGCTTTGGTGTGTGTTTTGATGCTTGCTTTCACTCCTATTTATATAGGGGTGGAGCTAAAATTTAGAGTTAAGGGTGCAAAACATAAAAGTTTGACGGGTAGACAAATTTAAAAATAAATCTTTTTTACAAAAAATTCATATAGGAAAACAAAAGTAAAAAAAATTCTTAGAGTGGGGAGCAATTCTCACCTCATTACTTTGAGTTAATTACTGCCTTAGATTAAGTTTTCTAGCCCACAAATATTAAATTTGATATATTAATATCTTTTACTCAAAAAATAATATATTAATATCTTTTTAATATTCAAAGTTATAAAAGTTAAATAGTGTTAAATATTGAACTCAACAAGTGGTTCTAGGGAAAAAACAGATGATGTTCATTTTAAGTGACCTAAGCTTAAATTGCTTTGTCTCTGAGGTGTATATACTTTGACAAAAGCTTAAAAATAAATATGAACATATACTATTTTATATACACATTAAGGTTATTAAAAAATAATGTTAAATATTCAAATTGTTTTTTACTATCTTTTATTTTAGATCATGAAAAATTATTTCATGAATCCTACTCATTACGCCATTCATGGTCCATTCCATTCACTTTTATCTTTTTGCTTGGATGTCATTAATTACTCAAAGTTTAATTTCACATAACAACTCATTCCATGTTTATATGAAAAAAGAATAAGTGAAAATTCATCTTTAAAATATATGATATAAAAAATATATTAAACTAAACAATTTTTATTAATCGAAATTGTGGATGATGTGACGAGACAGGTTCATATAATAACTTTTTTATATATTATATAAAATAGTACCCTACGAAATAGGAAAAATAATACGTTATAGACGCCTATATTTTTTTTTACATGTGGATAGTTTCATTGTTTGACACATCATTATCTTGTTAATTAAAAAAAATACATATTGATACTTTTTTTGAAAATTATATTGAAACTTTACATCTTAAATTACAAAAATTCAAATGTAAATTTAAAACTACTATTAAAATTCATCTTAAAATTAAAATATACATAACTGAAATTATTTCAAAATTTTAAATAATCTTTAACTTAATTTATAACATTCTGGCTTAAAGTATAAGAAGGCCATAATTTATTTTTAAAAAATAATCAATTGAACCCTTTTTTTTTTTACCAAATTAAGTCATTGAATTGATAAATTTCATCAATTGAATCTATTGATCGACAGTCTCTGTTGTTGATTATTATTAATTGCTAACATAATCTTTAACAATGGTGGAACTCAACAGATTTATCGATAGACTGTTTAAAATTTTCTAAATTTGGGGACTAATAATGAGTTATATATTTTTTGAGTGGTTAAAAAATAATTTTATCATACAAATTTTCAATTTTTTAATATTTTGTGGGGGTCATGGCTCCCACTAATCTGAAAGGTATTTCACCTCTAATCACTAACCTGACTAGCGTGTCATTCCACATGTGAATATGACATTGTAAATGAGTGATTTAAAAAAAAAAGTTTCAGAGCTTATTTAATCATTAAAAATTATAAAAAATTTAAAAGGATTATTAAAAAATAAAAACATCTAAAAACTAAATTCAACAAATTAAAAGTATTGAAAATAAAATTAAATCGTTTTTATGTAATTTTAAAAATTTATAAACTAGTTCAAAAGTTATTGAAAGGAAAACAAAAAAATATTGAAAATTATTAAAAAAACAAAATAAGATTTAAAAGTTATTTTAATACATAATTAAAAACATTTAAGAAGTATTAAAATAAGAAAAAACTTTCAGGCCATGTCGCATTTAAATTTACCAGGTTAGCTTCAGTTTTATGTCGAGTCTTTTTCGTTGTCTTGTAAAGTACTACTATGAGCACTCTTTTTCTTTCATTTAGGTTTAGAGAGTTTTTTTATGTGAAAAGGAGTATCACTACAAGCCTCATTAAAAACCTCTCTAAACCTAAATGGAGGAAAAGAGTACTCACAATGATACTTATAAAAGAAACAAGAAATTACTCAACCAAAGCACAACGTTTGCAACGAACCAAACAAAGAACACAACATATTAAAAGGCACTACAATCCGCATGAAGTAACGAAATTATTCCAGGCGGCGGCTGCGCATAAATCATCTCACCAACATCCTTTCTCTGTACTAGACGAGCCAGACCATCGGCCACACTATTCCCAGCTCGGCAAATATGCAAAATTCGCACCTCACAGTCTCGATTGAAAAACTTTGAAATTTTTTAATGAGGCTCTAGATATTACTTCTCCCTTTTCAATTAAAAAAAACTTTGAGATTTCTTAATTGACCGACGGTCAAGTATGCTCATTTGCTTGCCACTTGATATTTGCATTGAGAATATAAATATCATTATATTATACTAACAAAATATGAAAATAATTTGAGATCCACTAATTAACCTAATGGCTAAGAATGCTCATATTGATCTATCTTCTATGGGTTTGAATCTCGACACGAAAATGTAATATCTCTCTATTTAATAAAAAAATATGAAAAACGTTTTAAATTAAAACTAAAAAACACGATTATATTATTTTATAATTATATAAGTTTTTAAAAATAAATTTAAAATTCTTACATTTTTAGAGAATAAAATTCAATTTTATCAATACTTTAATTTTATAACTTTGATTATATAACATAGAGAGAAAAATGGGGACAAAAGTCACAAAAAAAAAAACTCATACATAAAACAAAAATATTAAACCCAAAGATATAAAAATGAACGAAACTTTCCCTTGAAAATGAAGTCCAGCATCAAAAGAACCCAGTGACCTTCATAAAAATTCTTTGTCTCTGTCGAACGAGATGCTTTACGAAGTGATAAGTGAACCAAACTATCTAGCAGGTTGCTTCACAACACAATTCTGATTATACCGACAAACAACCTTTTATCAAAGAGGGGATCTGACTATACGTGACCACCGACAAGCCAATCAGAAAACAAAAGTTGTGAGGGTCTTTGTGCAAGCTCCAAAACAACTGCAAAGGTATGCCAAGAATGTACCAAAAGCCAAAAGAAACGTGTCACAAGAACATAAAAAAGCGTGTCACAAGGACAAAGATTCTTATTTAAAATTGAAAAAAACAAAGGACATAATATAAAAAACAAGAGAAATAATAAACAACAGCGGTCAACAATCATTATTAAAATTAATACCGACGGTGGCTAAACAAAAATAAAAAGAAAATAAAAAGGCCACAAAAAATATTGAGAGAAAATCTAGGTTAGTGAAAGAGGAAGACTGACACTAAAACTATATTTAAGGGTATCGATTTTCTTCTAATATGTGTCAATATTATTTAAGTTATGTTAATTTTATTTTTAATATTATATTATATTAAATTTATGGAGAGAAAAAAAATCTCCAATCATATGACATATCTTTTACGATAGTGACCCCGTGTAAACTAGGGACATTTAAAAATATCTTACCTGACAAATCTGGCTTGACTACTCGAACTTAAATAATCGGGTATTTATCTAAAATTTTATTTTGTTCAGGTCAGATATCCGGCCCTCCATTTCTCAGTTCGGGATTGGGTTAAAATTTTAAGAATTTTTGGATACCCGATTTATTCGGATATTTTGATATATTTAAAATTAATATTTTTTATATTCAATATATATATATATATTAAATTAATAAAAAATCTTAGATTTTTTTATATTTTTATATTTGATAAATACATATTTTTATTTTAAACTAATATATATTTTTATATTAAACCAATATATATATATATATATATTAAGGTACCCAAGTACCCGATTTTCTGGGTACTTGTAACTCCGGGTACCCGCAATTTCTGGGCCGGCCACATTACTACCCGACGATCGGAGTACCCGGTACTTTGGGTACCTGAATACCCGAATTTGAACACCCCTAGTGCAAACCCTAGAATGGGTTTATAATTATACAAAAGCAGCTTAAGTTGACTAAACCAACTCTTTGATATTTATAATGTGCAACAATGGATCCTGCTCTATTGTTTTTGTTTTATGTTTTCATAAAATTTCCCAAACTAAAACTAAAAAACACAAAGTTGTTCTTCTTCGTATGCTTTCAGACCATACACGATTTTCATGCAACTTTAACCTAAAATTGTCTTTGGCTTTTTAGGTTAGGCAAAGGCAATTTCCCCAGTCACTCTCAAAACACCATCTTTTACATGCTTAGCAATTCATCCTAGTCAATATGGACGTATTTGCCCAATTGTTACATTTGAAGGGATGAATGTTGGACTTATTACATGCTTAGCAATTCATGAAAGGATTGGTCATTGGGTCTCGTGAAAGTACATTTTATAAAATCGAATTTGAAAATCGGTCCACTAATTACTAAATTTTCGAGTTATTCAAAGTTTTATTTTATAACTCAAACTTTATTTAAATTTCTTAGGCTAAAGGGTCACTTTTGCCCTTGTAATAGTCCAAATTTACCTAAAAATCAATTTTCCCTCGTACTTAACCAAAAATAAATTTTACACTCGAACTCGCTTGAAAAATAAATTTTCCCCTATGCCACGTCATCTTAAACTGCCACGTGACCACTGTAACGATGAACATTGACTTCCGTCAGTCAAGGGGCAAACAATAATGCAATTGGACTACTTCAGGGGCTAAATTAATGCGAAAATACCATAAGGACGAAATCGATAAATTAGGTCTACTACAAGGGCAAAAGTGACCCTTTAGCCTAAATAATATAAATCTTCTCCTCAATCGCATTTATTAAAAGGTCACTAATTAATTTTTGATCAAATTTTATTTCGTGTCTACCTAACAAATTAATTGTAATTTAATTTATGCATGCATAGAAACTAGGTATATAAGAAATTATATCATAGGCCCGGCTCGCCACATTATCCATGGTCTCAACTAATAAAAAGAATCCATTTCATTAAAATTTTCCATGTGATTTTTTACGGAGTGAATCTTCACTCAGATTTACTGTAAATTAAATTACAAAACACTTTTTACCAATTGTAGATTCACTTGGTAAAAAGATGATATGGAAAAATTTAATGAAATGAATGCTTTTTATTGGTTGGGACCATAGATGATGTGGCGATCCGGGCCTATGATATAATTTCTCCTAGAATTCCTTAACCCCAAGTGAATGGCCAAGTTAGAGGGATGCTAGGCCCAAGTAGGTGTGGTGGACTTGTTCAGCCCCCCTGGTGCGCGTGCTCAGCCCCTTGGTGCGTTGTCTCAGCCCTTCGGTGTGCACCGAGTTTGGACCCTCGGGTGTGGTCCATTACTTTAACAGATGTGTGCCGGTTGGTCCAAAGGGTGCGCGCGCGCAGCCCTTGTGCGGCAGCCTGGCGTGCGCTGGGTTTGGGCCAATGTGTGTCAGGATCGGGCGTATAGGCATTTTATAACTCAAACTCTATTTTGAACATTTTATGAGTTAAAGTTTATGAAAATTGAGTCAAGTTGAGTCGAATTGTTTGAGTTTATGTTTAAATTTAATTGTAAACATTTATAATGTTTGGTTCTAATTGGTTTTAATTTAAACGGGTTTCTATAATCATATACGATATACATATATATTTCTTCATATTTTTATTTTTGGTTTGAGTCAAGGTATCCACCGCCGATAGCGGTGACTAATCTCTTCGCCGCGGGTGCTCTCACTAAGAGGTAAACGGATCGTCATGAAATGTATTCCATTCCTATTGGTAGGAATCGAACTCCTGACCTCATGGTTAAGGGATGAGGTGAGAAATCACCACACCACATCTCATGGTTTTCTTCATATTTTTTTTTCATAATGTGATATACATACATCAAATAGAGTTGGGAGACTCGAAATTTTCGGATATGGGATATCCATCCTAGTCAATGTGGATGTATTTGCCCAATTGACACATTTAAAGGGATCAACGTTGGAGTTATTGCATGCTTAGCAATTCATGACAAGATTGGTCATTGTGTCTCGTGAAAGTCCATTTTCTAGAATCGAATTTGAAAATCAATACACTAATTACTAAAATTTTTGAGTTATTCGAAGATTCATTTTATAACTCAAACTTTATTTAATTTTTTAAGGCTAAAGGGTCACTTTTGCCCTTGTAGTAGTCCCAATTTACTTAAAATCAAATTTTCCCTCGTACTCAACCAAAAATAAATTTTACCCTCGAAATCGCTTGAAAAATAAATTTTCCCCTATGCCATGTCACCACTGTAGCGATCAACATTGGCTTCCGTCAGTCAAGGGGCAAACAGCGATGCAATTGGAATACTTCAGGGGCTAAATAAATGCGAAAATATCATAGGGATGAAATTGATAAATTGGGTCTACTACAAGGGCAAAAGTGACCCTTTAGCTTAAATAATATAAATCTTCTCCTCAATCGCATTTATTAAAAGGTCACTAATTAATATTTGATCAAATTTTATTTTGCGTCTACCTAACAAATTAATTGTAATTTAATTTATGCATGCATAGAAACTAGGTATATGAGAAATTATATCATAGGCCCGGCTCGCCACATTATTCATGGTCTCAACCAATAAAAAGCATCCATTTCATTAAATTTTTCCATGTCATTTTTTACCGAGTGAATCTTCACTAAGATTTACTGTAAATTAAATTAAGAAACACTTTTTACCAATTGTAGATTCACTTGGTAAAAAGATGATATGAAAAAATTTAATGAAATGAATGCTTTTATTGGTTGGGACCATGGATGATGTGGCGAGCCGGACTTATGATATAATTTCTCCTAGAATTTCTTAACCCCAAGTGAAGGGCCAAGTTAGAGGGATGCTAGGCCCAAGTAGGTCTGGTGGACTTGTTCAGCCCCCTGGTGTGCGTGCTCGGCCCCTTGGTGCATTGTCTCAGCCCTTCGGTGTGCGCCGAGTCTGGACCCTCGGATGCGGTCCATTACTTTAACAGATGTGTGCCGGTTGGCCCAAAGGGTGCGCGCGCGGAGCCCTTGCGCGGCAGCCTGGCGTGCGCTGGGTTTGGGCCGATGTGTGTCAGGATCGGGCGTATAGGCATTTTATAACTCAAACTCTATTTTGAATATTTTATGAGTTAAAGATTATGAAAATTGAGTCAAGTTGAGTCAAATTGTTTGAGTTTATGTTTAAATTTAATTGTAAACATTTATAATGTTTGGTTCTAATTGGTTTTAATTTAAACGGGTTTCTATAATCATATACGATATATATATATATATATATATATATATATATTTCTTCATATTTTATTTTTGGTTTGAGTCAAGGTATCCACCGCCGTTAGCGGTGACTAATCTCTTCGCCGCGGGTGCTCTCACTAAGAGGTAAACGGATCGTCATGAAATGTATTCCATTCCTATTGGTAGGAATCGAACTCCTGACCTCATGGTTAAGGGATGAGGTGAGAAATCACCACACCACATCTCATGGTTTTCTTCATATTTTTTTTCATAATGTGATATACATATATCAAATAGAGTTGGGAGACTCGAAATTTTCGGATATGAGATATCCATCCTAGTCAATGTTGATGTATTTGCCCAATTGATACATTTAAAGGGATCGACGTTGGACTTATTGCATGCTTAGCAATTCATGACAAGATTGGTCATTGGGTCTCGTGAAAGTCCATTTTCTATAATCGAATTTGAAAATCGGTACACTAATTACTAAAATTTTCGAGTTATTCGAAGATTCATTTTATAACTAAAACTTTATTTAAATTTTTTAGGCTAAAGGGTCACTTTTGCCCTTGTAGTAGTCCCAATTTACTTAAAAATCAATTTTGCCCTCATTGTTAACCAAAAATAAATTTTACCCTCGAACTCGCTTGAAAAATAAATTTTCCCCTATGCCGCATCACCACTGTAACGATCAACGTTGGCTTCCGTTAGTGAAGGGGCAAACAATGATGCAATTGGACTACTTCAGGGGCTAAATAAATGCGAAAATACCATAGGGACGGAATCGATAAATTGGGTCTACTACAAGGGCAAAAGTGACCCTTTAGCCTAAATAATATAAATCTTCTCCTCAATCGCATTTATTAAAAGGTCACTAATTAATAATTGATCAAATTTTATTTCGTGTCTACCTAGCAAATTAATTGTAATTTAATTTATGCATGCATAGAAACTAGGTATATGAGAAATTATATCATAGGCCCGGCTCGCCACATTATCCATGGTCTCAAACAATAAAAAGCATCCATTTCATTAAATTTTTCCATGTCATTTTTTACCGAGTGAATTTTCATTCAGATTTACTGTAAATTAAATTAAACAACACTTTTTACCAATTGTAGATTCACTTGGTAAAAAGATGATATGGAAAAATTTAATGAAATGAATGCTTTTTATTGGTTGGGACCATGGATGATGTGGCGAGCAAGGCCTATGATATAATTTCTCCTAGAATTCCTTAACCCCAAGTGAAGGGCCAAGTTAGAGGGATGCTAGGCCGAAGTAGGTGTGGTGGACTTTTTCAGCCCCCTGGTGTGCGTGCTCGGCCCCTTGGTGCATTGTCTCAGCCCTTCGGTGTGCGCCGAGTCTGGACCCTCGGGTGCGGTCGATTACTTTAACAGATGTGTGCCGGTTAGCCCAAAGGGTGCGCGCGCGGAGCCCTAATGCGGCAGCCTGGCGTGCGCTGGGTTTGGGCCGATGTGTGTCAGGATCGGGCGTATAGGCATTTTATAACTCAAACTCTATTTTGAACATTTTATGAGTTAAAGTTTATGAAAATTGAGTCAAGTTGAGTCGAATTATTTGAGTTTATGTTTAAATTTAATTGTAAACATTTATAATGTTTGGTTCTAATTGGTTTTAATTTAAACGATTTTCTATAATCATATACGATATACATATATATTTCTTCATATTTTATTTCTGGTTTGAGTCAAGGTATCCACCGCTGATAGCGGTGACTAATCTCTTCGCCGTGGGTGCTCTCACTAAGAGGTAAACGGATGGTCATGAAATGTATTCCTTTCCTATTGGTAGGAATCGAACTCCTGACCTCATGGTTAAGGGATGAGGTGAGAAATCACCACACCACATCTCATGGTTTTCTTCATATTTTTTTCATAATGTGATATACATATATCAAATAGAGTTGGGAGACTCGAAATTTTCGGATATGAGATATCCATCCTAGTCAATGGGGATGTATTTGCCCTATTGATACATTTGAAGGGATCATTGTTGGACTTATTGCATGCTTAGAAAATCATGACAGGATTGGTCATTGGGTCTCGTGAAAGTCCATTTTCTAGAATCGAATTTGAAAATCAATACACTAATTACTAAAATTTTCGAGTTATTCGAAGATTCAGTTTATAACTCAAACTTTATTTAAAATTTTTAGGTTAAAGGGTCACTTTTTCCCTTGTAGTATTCCCAATTTACTTAAAAATCAATTTTTCCCTCGTACTCAACCAAAAATAAATTTTACCCTCGAACTCGCTTGAAAAATCAATTCTCCCCTATGCACGTCATCCTAAACTACCACGTCACCACTGTAACGGTCAATGTTGGCTTTCGTTAGTGAAGGGGCAAACAGTGATGCAATTGGACTATTTCAGGGGCTAAATTGATGCGAAAATACTATATGGACGAAATCGATAAATTGGGTCTCCTACAAGGGCAAAAGTTACCCTTTAGCCTAAATAATATAAATCTTCTCCTCAATCGCATTTATTAAAACGTCACTAATTAAGTTTTGATCAAATTTTATTTCGTGTCTATCTAACAAATTAATTGTAATTTAATTTAAGCATGCATAGAAACTAGGTATAGGAGAAATTATATCATAGGCCCGGCTCGCCTCATTATCCATTGTCTCAACCAATAAAAAGCATCCATTTCATTAAATTTAATGTAATGGATGCTTTTTATTGGTTGGGACCATGGATGACGTGGCGAGCCGGGCCTATGATATAATTTCTCCTAGAACTCCTTAACCCCAAGTGAAGGGCCAAGTTGGAGGGAAGCTAGGCCCAAGTAGGGTTGGCGGACTTGTCCAGCCCCCTGGTGCGCATGCTCGACCCCTGGGTGCGTTGTCTCAGCCCTTCGGTGTGCGCCGAGTCTGGACCCTCGGGTGCGGTCCATGACTTTAACAGATGTGTACCGGTTGGCCCAGGGGGTTCGCGCGCAGAGCCCTTGTGCGGCAGCCTGGCGTGCGCTGGCTTTGGGTCGATGTGTGCGAGGATCGGGCGTATAGGCATTTTATAATTCAAACTCTATTTTGAGCATTTTATGAGTCAAAGTTTATGAAATTTGAGTCAAGTTGAGTCGAATCGTTTGAGTTTATGTTTAAATTTAATTGTAAACATTTATAATGATTGGTTCCAATTGGTTTTAATTTAAACAGTTTTCTATAATCATATCCTCGTCGTGGGTGCTCTCACTAAGAGGTAAACGGCTGGTCATGAAATGTACTCCAATCCTATTGGTAGGAATCGAACTTCTGAACTCATGGTTAAGGGATGAGGTGAGCAACCATCACACCACATCTCATGGTTTTCTTCATATTTTTTTCATAATATGATATACATATATCAAATAGAGTTGGAAGACTCAGTTTTTTTTATATGAGATATTCATCCTAGTCAATATGGACGTATTTGCCCAATTTTTACATTTGAAGGGATCAATGTTGGACTTATTACATGCTTAGCAATTCATGACATGATTGGTCATTGGGTCTCGTGAAAGTACATTTTATAAAATCGAATTTAAAAATTGGTCCACTAATTACTAAAATTTTCGAGTTATTCAAAGTTTCATTTTAGAACTCAAACTTTAATTAAATTTTTTTGGCTAAAGGGTCACTTTTGCCCTTGTAGTAGTCCTAATTTACTTAAAAATCAATTTTGCCCTCATATTCAACCAAAAATAAATTTTACCCTCGATCTCGCTTGAAAAATAAATTTTCCCCTATGCCACTTCATCCTAAACTGCTACGTCACCACTGTAACGATCAACGTTGACTTCTGTCAGTCAAGGGATAAACAATGATGCAATTGGAATACTTCAGGGGCTAAATTGATGCGAAAATACTATAGAGATGAAATCGATAAATTGGGTCTACTACAAGGGCAAAAGTAACCCTTTAGCCTAAATAATATAAATCTTCTCCTCAACCGCATTTATTAAAAGGTCACTAATTAATTTTTGATCAAATTTTATTTCGTATCTATCTAACAAATTAATTGTAATTTAATTTATGCATGCATAGAAACTAGGTATATGAGAAATTATATCATAGGCCCGGCTTGCCACATTATCCATGGTCTTAACCAATAAAAAGCATCCATTTTATTAAATTTTTCCATGTCATTTTTTTACCGAGTGAATCTTCACTCAGATTTACTGTAAATTATATTAAAAAAATATTTTTTTACCAATTGTAGATTCACTTGGTAAAAAGATGATATGGAAAAATTAAATAAAATTGATGCTTTTTATTGGTTGGGACCATGGATGACGTGGCGAGCCGGGCCTATGATATAATATCTCCTAGATCTCCTTATCCCCAAGTGAAGGGCCAAGTTGGAGGGATGCTAGGCCCAAGTTGGTGTAGCGGACTTGTCCAGCCTCCTGGTGCGCGTGCTCGACCCCTTGGTGTGTTGTATTAGCCTTTCGGTGTTTGCCGAGTCTGGACCCTCGGGTGCGGTCCATGACTTTAACACATGTGTGCTGGTTGGCCCAGCGGGTTCACGCGTGGAACCCTTGTGCGGCAGCCTTGCGTGCGCTGGGTTTGGGCTGATGTGTGCCAGGATCAGGCGTATAGGCATTTCATAACCCAAACTCTATTTTGAACATTTTATGAGTCAAAGTTTATGAAATTTCAGTCAAATTTAGTCAAATTATTTGTGTTTATGTTTAAATTTAATTGTAAACATTTATAATGATTGGTTCCAATTGGTTTTAATTTAAACGGTTTTCTATAATCATATCCTTGTCGCGGGTGATCTCACTAAACCAACTCTTTGATATTTATAATATGCAACAATGGATCCTGCTCTATTGTTTTTGTTTTATGTTTTCATAAAATTTCCCAAACTAAAACTAAGAAACACAAAGTTGTTATTCTCCGTATGCTTTCAGACCATACACGATTTTCATGCAACTTTGACCTAAAATTGTCTTTGGCTTTTTAGGTTAGGCAAAGGAAATTTCCCAGTCACTCTCAAAACACCATCTTTACAAAATAACATAAATCTTCTCCTCAATAGCATTTATTAAAAGGTCACTAATTAGTTTTTTTTTATCAAAGTTTATTTCGTGTCTATCTAAGAAATTAATTGTAATTTAATTTATGCATGTATATAAACTAGGTTCATTATATCATAGGCATGGTTCACCACATCATTTATGATCCCAACCAATAAAAAACATCCATTTCATTAAATTTTTCTATGTTATTTTTTACCAAGCGAATCTACAATTGGATATAATTTCTCCTAGAACTCCTTAACCCAAGTGAAAGGCCAAGTTGGAGGGATGCTAGGTCCAAGTAGGTGTGGCGGACTTGTCCAGCCCCCTGGTGCTCGTGCTCGGCCCCTTAGTGCGTGGTCTCAACCCTTCGGTGTGCGTCGAGTCTGGACCCTCGGGTGCGGTCCATGACTTCAACAGATGTGTGCCGGTTGGCCCAGGGGGTGTGCGCGCGGAGCCCTTGTGCGGCAGCCTGGCGTGCACTGGGTTTGGGCTGATGTGTGCCAGGATCGTGCGTATAGGCATTTTATACCTCAAACTCTATTTTGAAAATTTTATGAGTCAAAGTTTATGAAATTTGAGTCAAGTTGAGTCGAATTGTTTGAGTTTTTGTTTAAATTTAATTGTAAACATTTATAATGATTGGTTCTAATTGGTTTTAATTTAAACAGTTTTCTATAATCATATACGATATACATATATATTTCTCCATGTTATATTTTTGGTTTGAGTCAAGGTATCCACCGCCGATAGCGGTGACTAATCTCCTCGCCACGGGTGCTCTCACTAAGAGGTAAACGATTGGTCATGAAATGTACTCCATTCCCATTGGTAGGAATCAAACTCTTGACCTCATGGTTAAGGGTTGAGGTGAGCAACCATCACATCACATCTCATGGTTTTCTTCATATTTTTTTCATAATGTGATATACATATATTGTAACCCCCTCGCCCCGGTCTGGACGACTGACCGGTCCGAGTAGGCTACACGGGGAAAACCGAAATGAACCCCGTTAAGGACCAACCTCGGTTAGCAACCCTAAAAATTTCTTTTAGTTATTATCTTGTCTAATGGAATTCATACATCTTATGTGTGATACGACATCGGAAAGACAACAAGCGATGCGAAGCAATCAAACAAACAATTTAAAACGCCTCATTTTACTTTGTTCAATAGGTCGTATCGATACACTAGAAGAGGGTATCGATACGCCTTGACCAGGTCAACTGTCCCAGGTCAACCTAGGGAGACCGTATCGGTACACTGGTTGACCGTACCGATACGCCCTCCTTGGTCAACATCTCGTGGTCAACGATAAACGACCGTACCGAAACGCCTAGAGCCCGTACCGATACGCCAAAATCTCGTCAAAATCTCAGATTTCCAGAGAGGTTTTGGCGTATCGATACACCCCCGTGTATCGATACACTAAGCCAATTCTGAGTCCCAAAGTGTAGGACCGTATCGTTACGGCCCTTGGGCGTACCGATACGCCCTGCACTGCAAGACTCAAATTTGCAGCAAAACGAACCAAGACTCAACTCTAAATGCTTTTTATGACTCACCTATCCACAATCAACATTCATACAACATTTAATCAAGCAATATCAATCATGCGAGACTACTTAAAACGAACTAACATGACATACATCTCAAGATAGGCATTTAGGTAGAATACTAGCATAAGACATACACAGCCTTACCATTTCATACAAGGCAAAAGACACTCAAATAGGCATATCATGGCAAGGTCTCACATACTTATAAACAATCACATAAGCATTCATAGATCGAGGTCATAAACTCTCAAATACAAGGCATTTAAGCAACGAAGTAGACATGGTTTTCAATCCACGACATAGAAGCATAATCATAACCAACATAGCATCAACAACTCAACATGCTCAAACATCAATAAAACCAAACTAAGGAGTTTGAACACCAACTCCATACGAATCTACACCCCCATTGTCTAGGCATTATTACAAACACTTAAAGCATACTTGAGCTACTCGAGAACTACAAAAAGCTCATCCCTTGCCCACTTTCCTTCCGAACTCTAACGATCAGCATGTTGGAAAAATGAGAGCGTAAGCTTGACAGCTTAGTGAGCGAAGCTCTAAAACTCATCAACAATGCAGTTTCAAAACACTTTTCTTAAAGGTTAAGTAAAACACTTAAATGCACAATGAGAGGCACAACAACATAAGTACATGGTTTGCACAAGCACAACCAAAACACGGTGGAACTACACATCACCGTTTCGACTAGTAGTTTTCCAATGGGACTACACATCAAAGTACTCTTCTACTAGTCACTACCGGTGGGACTACACATCACCGTAGTTATGACAACCATCACGTGAGGCTCGACACCAACAATGACTACACAACAACAACGGATGTAAAGGAATTCACCATGCATATGAAACCACAACAAATAGTCACGCATCAATACATAACCAATAAGGTAGGATTAGTAGACTTACACTTGGGCTTAGGTGAGCCCTCAAGGCTCCACCCAAACCCCTAAGAATCTCATTTCGAAAGCAAAACAAAGTTAAACATTTTCACTCACCTTTGCAACCCAAATGGAAAGCCGAACACCGATCTCAATTCTCCAAATTCCCCGGATTCGTGCCCGAAGCCTCTCTAATGTTTTCCCTTGGTTCTAGCCAATAAAAAACAACAATTTACTCAATCATTCAACTCCAAAATCACTGTCACAAATCAAGACACAATTCCAAAAACCCATTTACCACACTTTCAACCCATGAGCTAACACAACTTCTTCATTTTCGTATCCCCAAATTACCCAACAGAAAACTACAACTTTCAATGCCCAAAACACTTCCAAACACCTTCAATACACCCTCCTAACATCACTATATCATCAGCCCCTCAACCCTTCACAAAACCACTTCAAAACTACAAGTTTAGACACTTTTAAAATACCCCCAAAATCCAATTTCGGGATTCTTAACAAAAATCAACCAAATTAAGATATGTTGTACCTTAGGGCTAGGTTAACTCATAATTCAACTCTACACATCAAAACAAAACGAAAATCCACTAAAGTTTCATGCTTTTCTTCAAAAACTTGAAAACCCCAAAAACCTTTAAAGAGGATTTCTATGAAAACTAAAGACGTGGAAATGTTGGAAATAGTGAGAAGAATTCAAAAACGTGCTTACCTTGAAGAGAACACTTGAAATGAGGGTGAGATTTGATGGAATAGTGTTTTAGGAGACAAGGGGGGTTTAACGTGAAAATGAAAAGGAAGAAGAAGATGGGTAGTGTTTCAAAAATCCCCTTTTTCCTCATCTTATTTCCTTTTAATTGAAAATTACAAGTTTGCCCTTAATAAAATCAAACCCTTTTAATTTAAACCAAAGCTTGATTAAATTTTGAAATGAACCCACGACTCGAACCTGATTTACCCGAGTAACATCCGACCCCTAAACCCGGGGCGTTACATATATCAAATAAAGTTGGGAGACTCAAAGTTTTCAGATATGAGATATCCATCCTAGTCAATGTGGACGTATTTTCCCAATTGATACATTTGAAGGGATCAATGTTGGACTTATTGCATGCTTAGCAATTCATGACAGGATTGGTCATTGGGTCTCGTGAAAGTCCATTTTATAAAATCGAATTTGAAAATCGGTCCACTAATTACTAAAATTTTCGAGTTATTCAAAGTTCCATTTTATATCTCATACTTTATTTAAATTTTTTTAGGCTAAAGGTTCACTTTTGCCCCTTTGTAGTCCTAATTTATCGATTTCGCCCCTATGGTATTTTTACATCAATTTAGTCCTTGAAGTAGTCAAATTGCATCATCGTTTGCCCCTTGACCGACGGAAGCCAACGTTGACCGTTACGGTGGTGACGTGACAGTTTACGATGACGTGGCAGAGAGTAAAATTGATTTTTCAAGCGAGTTCGAGGGCAAAATTGATTTTTGGTTGAGTACGAGGGCAAAATTGATTTTTAGACAAAAATATGAGTAAAATACATAAATATTAAAATAACATTAAAAAATAAGAAAAATAATTTTTTATTAAAATACGACTAAAAATAAAATAAAATAATTAAAAATATCTAAAAATGAGTAAAAATTATAAAATTAAAATATCATCAGCTAATAAATTATAAATTATTCCATAATTAAAATTTGAAATATTTATAAAGTTTTAAAAAATATATAAAAAGCTTCATAAAAAAATGGACGATTTTGGTTTTCTTTCTCTTCAAAAAAATATAAGGAATAAAGAATCCTAAAGTACGGTTAATGTGATTCTCTCAACCAAACAAAAATATTTTACCCTTTTTGGTGCTCCTATCTCTCAATACTAAAAATTAAACTCTACACTCTAAGTTTAATTTTTAATTCACAAACCATAAACCCTAAAATTTAAACTCTTTACTTGATTAAATTTATACACATACTTTTAAGATTCGCACTCACTTTATATTGATAAAATTTTCAATTAGGGTTTAGGATTTAAGGTTTGCAATTTAGAGTTTGAAACTTTTAGGGTTTGAAATTTAAAAATTAGGATTATAGGGTAAAATTTATTTTTAACTTTTGATTTTTGAATAATTTATAATTTAATAGCTTATGATATTTTATTTTATTTTACTTATTTTTATATATTTTTTAAATTTTTATTATTTTTAGCCATATATTAATAAAAGAATTTTAAATGTTTTATTATTTTTACATCATTTTAGTATTTTTGATATTTTCTTAAATTTTTATTTTTACCTAAAAATCAAAATTTCTCTCGTACTCAACCAAAAATCAATTTTACCTTTGAACACGCTTCAAAAATTAAATTTTCCCTATGCCATGTCATCCTAAACTGCCATGTCACCACCGTAACGGTCAATGTTGGCTTCCGTCAATCAAGGGGCAAACAATGATGCAATTGGACTACTTCAGGAGCTAAATTGATGCAAAAATATCATAAGGGCGAAATCGATAAATTGGGTCTACTACAAGGGCAAAAGTAACCCTTTAACCATTTTTTTAATCGAGCCGAATTTATGAAATTGCGATTCAAGTCGAATTCTTCCGTATCTAATTAAATAAAAAAATGATTTTTTCAAATTGAGTCAATTTTTGCTCAGCTTTACGCTTAGGCATCACTTTTTATTCAACTGTGTTAATCAGTTATTTAATATCATATTCTTAAGCTTATCAGGTGATGAAAAGCAAGACCTTGCTAGTAGCCATACAAAGCTCGTAAGCCATTAACGTCGTCTTGGCCAATATTCCTCTTGATAGTTCCAAGGGGAATTGATGGAAACATGATCGCAGTTTGATACTGACTATTACCCAGTCCCAGATTACGCCCTAGTTCATGCACAGTTACTGATTCCAAGTCGACCTGGTACCTTCCGGGATTAGTGCTCCAACTCTCGTCTGCATCATAGAGAAATCTCCCATCCGGTGGTGAAAAGTGTGAGAATTCAGGCATGGTTGCCGGAGATAGTGATGAACGACGGTGAGTGTGAGTGAGGAAGGTAAATGGTGATTAGGATTAGAGAAGAATACGAGTAATCTGGAAACTTTATTAATTGATTGGATATTCTTGAGTTACAATGATATTGGGTATTTATAACCCAATGTAATATCAGCCTAACTAACTAATAAGCCCAACTGATTAATAACAAACTAAATCAATTCCAACTAAGTCATTAGTCTAACATTCTCCCTGCTTTCTCAACTTTCTCAATCTTCTTCAACTTCTTCAATGAAATTTTGAATACCATTAAATTTTGAGCTGGTAGTTTGTGAACTGAAATTCTTAAAACCAAGCTGGTAAAGAATTGAAACTTCCTTAAAACAAACTTGTACTTCTTGCTTAGTGGCTTACCGAGAATCAAAGAAATTTTTTTCTTTCCCTTCGTTCTTCTTTGCTCACCTTCATGTCCTACAACTTTTTAATCTAAAATTCCTTTTGAAACTTCCTTTTTCATTTTCACTGTCTTTCTTCTCACTTATTCAGACTGTCTTTTTGTTGGAAGCAAGGTTGTTAAGCGTCAAGCTTCCTGGTGCAATCTGAAGCCCACCTTCGAGCAAGAAAACACCCTCTTATGTCTGGTTAACAGAGAGCGAGGCTGTTAAACAATAACTCTCCCCAGAGATTTTCTTCCCATGTAAACTTGGTTGTTAAGCCTAAGTTTCATGTACACCTTGTGTATGAAGCAAATTGACAATGAAGAAATGAAAATTCACTATTCTTGAACAAAACTTTAGCATTCAGCAGCTTTGAACATCACCGCAGATTGTAGCACAAGCAATAGATGCAAACACATGATCTTTACAAGAATATGCTGGTTGAACTTGAACCAATCAACAGATGCAAAATAACCAGTCGAAACCATACTCGACCCAAAAGTAAGGTATAAGCCGAGTAGAGAATAGAAAAATCAGCAGTGTTCCAACCAATAACACTAATCCAGAACAAGACAATGCTTCAAATACATCAAAGAAAATTATCATTGAGTGTGAGTAACTCTCATCAAACAAAACCAACCAGAATAATGAGCAGCTTTCTTGACGAGCAAACAATGAGAAGAAGAGAATCCAATGAGCACTGACTAATAGGTATTAACAACGATTTTTTTTCTTATTCTAAACAAAAGAGCAAAACTGGTCTTTATCAATGATGAAAGGTTGATAACGATATTGTCGGTGCTAAGTGCTAACCTATCAATATATATCTCCAACGATCACTAATAAACGACACAGTGAACAAACCTTTCCACATATTACAACCAATTTCCAATATCAATCAATCGGGTTGTTTGTGTATCAAGCCAATATGCAATTGAAATTCCTCAACATACAATGAAATTCAGCAGAAGGCGTCAATCAACCAAACCAGATTGCAAATCACAGATCAGCTGAAAATAGTAGAGAAAGGGAAAATCTCACCAAGTAACAACAGTAAAAGATCCAGATTGACTACGATGACAAAAACGAAATGACATACAAACACAAGTTGATTGGACATATGGGTTCCCAATGCAGCGCTTATGCAAGAAACGCAAAGAAATAGGCTTGAACTAAGCCAGCGGTAGAAGATTTTTCGATCCAAGAACCAGATTCAACGAGTTGTCAACAACAGAAGACCCAACAATGATCATATCTGACTTGGTGAAGCGGGAAAACAAATCGATAGCAGAGATGGCAGCAAAGAAAACAAGATTGGAACAAAACTTTGTGAGATAGAACAACGTCGCGGATCTAACTTTGTAGCTCTGAAATAGATCAAGAACCGTTCACACCTATGCTTTTCGCAATCGGAACTACCGGAACAAGACCGGAACACCGCCAAGGCTCTGAAGCAAACAAGACCAGAACAAAACTCTGATGTTCCAGATTCAGACGAAGAAAAAAAATCAGATTCGATGACTCATCAGCATCGGAAGCAATCGAAGCACAAATCCGAAATCAGAGCAACGTTAGAGGGCATGCGAGAAGGCAAAATCTCCGAACAAGATTCCGAGGAGTACAGATCTGAATGGAAAGGCAGAAGAAAAACTAAACAACGTTGGAGAAAGACGGGACGTCAGGATTGTTGTTGGCTCTGATACCATGTGAGAATTCAGGCATGGTTGCCGGAGATAGTGATGAACGACGATGAGTGTGAGTGAGGAAGGTAAATGGTGATTAGGATTAGAGAGGAATAAGAGTAATCTGGAAACTTTATTAATTGATTGGATATTATTGAGTTACAGTGATATTGGGTATTTATAACCCAAGGTAATATCAGCCTAACTAACTAATAAGCCCAACTGATTAATAACAAACTAAATCAATTCCAACTAACTCATTAGTCTAAAAAAGCATGAGCCAAAACACCTTGAGGGCCATCAAACGAGTCTTCATCCCCATGATTGCCTCGATAAAACCCGTGTTGGGAATGACTAAAATAAGGCGAAACAAACCTAGTCAAACACATTTTTACTGGTGTTTGATTTTCAAACAAATTCTTTTTATTTTTTATACACTTTTGGATGAAAAGTTTGAATACTTCTCAAACTCTTTAACTAAGCATTTTCTCAACTAAGCCATTTTAAACACACGTCTTTATTTTTCTCAACAACAAATATTTTCCAAAATTTGTGGGATTTGTTATTTCTATTTTTGACTAAACAAATCAGTATAAAAGAAGCTCTTTAGTTCTTTAGAAAGTAGGGAAATAACTTGGCTGAACTTTTCTGGTTTACTCTTTTAAACTTTATTCTGGTAATTGTAGTTGCTATTTCAGCTCCTAACCATGAGTGCACGTATTTGGGGGTAGCTGTGTTGACCTTGGGGAGTGAACGACGATATCAGTTGTAGCTTGGGTCTATCGGAATTTCGCTTTCAGGGTAGTGGATCACCATGTCACAGCTTTCATTCCTGTTATTTTTCTAACATTTTGAAAGCGAAAAGGTCTCTCTACTCCTTTTACTTGCATACTTTAGTTCTTTTTTGTAAAGATTTATTTATTTCTTTCTAATTTAATAAGATTGATGGAGATATAACTCATTTCCATTCATCGAAAATTGATTTACAGTGTGAGCCATGCAACGTATATATAGGAGTATGCAAGGTTTAACAGATTTGTTTTAGGGTTTGTTATTTCTAGCTCACACAATTGATGATGGTAGGATTCGAAAGCTTGAACAGAAATAGGTTTGGTGAAGATGTCAGCAAGTTGAGCTGTAGCAGGAACGTAATTGACTTGTAATTGTTGAGAGAGAACTTTTTCACGAACAAAGAAAAGGTCCAATTCAACGTGTTTTGTCTTGGCATGTATGACAGGATTGGCCGCCATGGCCACGACGCTGGTATTATCATTCCAGATGACCGGAATGTTGGGTAAAGAGACATGCATGTCCCTGAGTATTTCTTGAAACCATAGGTTATCACCTGCAGCATCGACAAGGCTTCAAAATTCAGCTTCAGCAGTTGAACGTGACACTGAACGTTGCTTGTGTGAGCTCCAGGACAAAAGGTGTTCGCTGAGAAAAGTGCAGTAGCCGGAGATGGAACGTCAATCATCTGGATCACTGCCCCAGTCTGCATCAGCAAATGAATGTAGGGAAATAATGAGGTTCTGTTGTGGTGTGAACCAAAGAACAAATTCCAGGATCCTTTTAGATATCGTAGGATGCGTTTAACTGCTATCCAGTGTTGATCAGTAGGGTGGTGCATGGATTGTGCCACTTTATTGACAGAGAAAGCTATGTTGGGACGCATATGGCAGACATATTGTAAAGAGCCAGCAATGCTGCGGTATAATTGAGGATCTTCAAGAGGAATGCCATCATCTTTCAGAAGCTTGGATATAGCCACCATGGGAGTTTGCACTACACTTGCATCTCGCATGTCTGTCTTAACAAGCAACTTAGTGATGTATTTCTTCTAAGATAGGAATAAGCCTCCTTGAATGTGCAGCACCTCAATTCCGAGAAAGAAATTTAATTGGCCTAGGTCCTTGAGAGAAAACTGGGTGTCTAAATGCTCAATGACACTAGCAATATGTGAAGAAGATGATATTGTAACCAGTATATCATCCACGTATACTATGATATAGGTGATGATACCATCCTTGTGGTGACTAAATAACGATGCATCAGCATTAGAGGATCGGAAGCCCAATGTTTCAAGAGAGGATTGAAGCTTGGTGAACCAATTACGAGGTGCTTGTCTGAGACCATACAGAGCTCGTTTGAGTTTGCAGACTAGTTTCGATCCAGTGGATGTCTGTTGAACAAAACCTTCAAGCTTAAGCATGTATACATCTTCTGTAAGATCCTCTTTTAAGAATGCATTATTCACATCAACCTGGTGAATATGCCAGCCATGAGTAGTTGCCAAAGATAAAACAAGGTTGATTGTGAAGGATTTTACAACTGGACTGAAGGTTTCATGAAAATCGGATCCAGCAAATTGAGAATACCCTTTGGCTACTAAACGAGCCTTGTAGCGTTCAACAGACCCGTCAGCTCTGTGTTTAATTCGAAAAATCCATTTACATCCAATTGCTCTTTTTTCAGGTGGAAGAGGCACTAGGTCTCATGTATCATTGTCGAGCAAGGCATTATATTCAACCAATACAACAGACTTCCAGTGAGGGTCTTGCATGGCATGATGTACATCATAAGGTGTGTCATGCACCTGAAGATGATACACTTTTGGCTTGAAGATGCCATACTTTCTTCTTGTAACCATGGAATAACCAACAACAGTTGTGGAGGGATGGTGCGGCAAAGGGAATTCAGAAGTGACAGTGGTGGGACGGGTAGACTCAGGTGCAGGTGAAGGTTGAGTATCATTAGTGAGTAGTGGGGAATTGGTTGGGGAGAGGACGTTATGAATAGGGTTTATTGGAGTGGTCACAGGAGGAGACTCAATGGGAAAAGTTGAAGTTGTAGAAGGAGTAATGGAAAAGGAGGAAGAAGGAGGATGTGAAGAAGTAGGAGAGGAAATAGGGTTTGAATGAGTAGTGTGCGAAGGATTAGGGTTCGAAGGAGTAGTGTCAGGAATATGTACATGTAATATAAGGGAAAGAGTACTGGTTGAGGAAGAGTTTGAGGGAAGTGTTTGATTTTGAAAGGGAAAAATAGACTCATTGAAGGTAACATTGCGGGAAATAAAGGTTCTTTTGCTGGTTGGATCAAAACAGACATACCCTCGATGTGTTGGGGAGTATCCAAGAAATGTACAAGGTTTTTTTTTGTAGTCAAACTTATGGCGTTGGAATGGACGCAAGTGAGGATAGAATAGGCATCCAAAAACCTTCAAGAAGTTGTAGTCGGGCCGTGCTTTATAGAGCAATTGAAATGGTGACAAATTGCCAAGAGATTTGGAGGGCATTCTATTGATCAAGTAAACTGCACTTAGAACTACATGAGACCAAAAATATAGGGGAACTGAAGCATGAGCCAGTAGAGTAAGGGTTGTTTCGATGACATGCATGTGTTTCCTCTCAACCACTCCGTTCCGCGAAGAAGAATGGGGGTATGTAACACGTAGCTGCACACCCAATTGTGATGAATAGTGTTCAAGAAACTTGAACTCTCCACCACCATCCACTTGAACTACCAGAAGATTGGTGAAGAATTGGTTATGTATTAAAGTGTAGAACATTTGAAATGCAGTGCACGTATCAGTTTTTTTCTTAGAAAGGTAAACCCATGTAACTCTTGAATACATATCAACACATGTCATATAATAAGCAAAACCATTGGATTGCACTGGTGCAGGACCCCAAAGGTCTATTTCAACTAATTGAAAAGGAGCTCAATACAAAGTAGTGGAAGCATGATATGGAAGAGTATGATGCTTCCCTAATTGACAAGCGTGACAAAGAGTAGTTTTATCTACAACCATCTTTTTATTCAAAGCAAGACTAATCACATCAGCAGTAGGGTGTCCCATTCGATTGTGCCATAGCTAGTAATTGGAGCTAGTGGTGGTGAGAGCAACATTGGTTGATGGATGTTGTTGTGAAGTAGCAAACTCGTACAGACCATTCTTTTGAGAACCTCAAAGTAAAACCTGCCTTGTAAGCTCATCCTTGATGACACAGTAAGTAGGATGAAATTCAAAGAACACAACATTTTCAGCAGAGAATTTAGAGACAAATAGAAGATTTCGAGTAATGGCAGGAGCATGGAGGAGTTGATCAATAATCAAATGCCTTGTAGGAGTGTGAAGTATAGATTGACCAGCACGAGACATAGAAAGAGATGATCCATCACCAATATGGACATTACCCTGACCTGAATATGGTTGCACCTTGCTGATCTGAGAGGGATCATTAGTCACATGGTGAGTGGCACCGGAGTCTGGGAACCAGCTGGAGAGATCACCAACAAGAGTATTAACCTGTAACACCCGGGTTTAGGGGTCGGGTGAAAATAATATTTTAATATTATCGCGGGTTCGGTTTTAAAATTTAAAATAACCTTTTGGGCCTCGGGTTTCAAGAAAACAAATAATTGTGTGTTGGACTAAATTGAATTGTTTTACGCTTGCATAGAGATTTTGAAAAGAAGGGAATTGCCATTTCATTAATGGCAAAACCGTAAATAATGGAACTTCATTTTAAAACCCTTTTTACTAAAATAGAGCATTGTCTTCTTCCTCCCCTCATTTCACAATTTGAACGACATAGAAGAGCTCTCCCTACCCAAACACTATTCCATCACAAAGCTCCTTCATTTCAACTCGTTTTTGAAAGGTAACATCATTTTTGACTTCTCCTCAACTCCCTCTCTTCAAAAGTACAATTAGTTTCCATTTTCCTCAAAGTTTTAGAAATTGAGTTTTGGAGATTTTGATTAAAAATGGTAACTTTATGTTGCTAAACCTAATATTTTGATTCAATGTGGTTAGTTATGAAGTCTAGGAGTTAAATGCTACCACATATATGAATTTTTCTTGGTTTTAAGCAAATTCCCGAAATTGGGTTTAAAGGGGGGTTTTGAAGGGTTTTGGGTAAGTTTTGGGGGTTGTGTTAGGTTGGAATTGATAGGCTATTGATAGTGCTATGGTTAGGGGTTGATTTGGGATCATTTGTGGGTGTAAAAGGTGTTGGAAACATGGGTTTTGGATGAGGTTTTGGGGCTGCCCGAGTTTGGTTAAATGTGGGGTTGTTCATGGCTTGAAATATTGTGATTTGTGTTTGAATTGTATTCCGGGTTAGTACTTTGATGCTTGGGCTGATTTGAAGTTGTTTGAATTGTATTGAGGTTGTTTAGAGGCGAGAACTTGTGTCGGTGAAGCATCGAGAGGAAATCCGGAGGCTTGAGGGTGGTGGCTTGCTTGGATTTGAGCTTGGAAGTTTAGGTGAGTGGTTAACGTTTTAAAGTGGTTTAAATGTTTGGTTCGAGCACATGGACTAGGTCGGGCTTGGTAGACCCACCTAGAGTTAGGATTAGGGTGGTAGCCTAATCCTAAACTTAATCTAGAGCCATTGGTTGAACTTGTATTTGATGAATATGCCTCGTAATATTTGTGATATGATTGCTTATGTATAATGTGTTATACATGTGAGATGAGGCATGATTTGTGATGCATTATGATATGCATGTGAATGGTTCATGATTGTGATCATGGTGAGTACGTGCTAAGCACGAAATTGGTTGTAAATGAATAATGTGGATTGAGTTAAATGTTGGCACTAGTATGCTTGAGTACAAATGATCGATCATTAGGATGTTAGTGTGCACATATGAGTCTAAATTCGCGCGTGGCCTTGGTGGCGTTGAGTCACCAAGGAGGAGTACGGGTTCGCCCGGAAATTGTTATATATATATATATAGTCGATGATGAGTGGAATCCCATCGACGGGGCGTGAGGATGAGTGGAATCCCCTCCGCGAGACCGGTGATGAGTGTAATCCCACCGTGAGGTAAAGTGGTTGTTGGATGTGAGTTCCAACGTGTTTATCCGCGTATTCGGGTCATAGATAGGTGCCAATATTGATTGATATGTGTATCAATGTGTTGTGGAATGTGAGCTCTATTTGGATGTTTATATGTATCTACATATGTTTTGAAATTAGAGCTTGTTGAGCATGGCATATAATTGATTATTGTTCATGCATCTTTAACTTTTGGCTCTTGAGGGTCCTTGGTAATCATGCATTTACCTTGGTTGAGATCGTGTTTGGACCCTGCATTGTTGAGGTTTGTTTTTAAAGAGCTTACCCTCACTAAGCTTATTGCTTACGCTATCTCTTTGTTCGACAATGCAGATCCTTAGTTTGTAGGTTGCTAAGTGCAAGAATGGGGCCTCCAAGTGTGCTTCGTGGTGCTTGTTTAGCTACCAAGTATGAACATTTTAAATATGATGCAATGGTCAAGCAATGGGACATGTAATCGTGTTATGATGCTTTTGGATTATGTTGTTATTGTTGTTGCTAGGAGCATGCTAGAATCCTTTTATATGCCATGTTGCTTGTAAACCATATTGGCCTTTACCTATCTTATTTTGCCTAAGTGTTGGCTATGTTGAAGCTTAATACTTTTAATGCTATGTATGGACGTGCGGTTTTGTGATGTTGTTGCCTTAGTGTTTAGCTTTGTTGTATTGATGTTTCAAGCATGCTTGTTATGTTGGTTTGCCCTAGGATTGATGTTAGTGTGATGTTTGAAGTTTTAGAAGGGTTTAGGGGCATCCTTGTGCCATAGACCAGCTAAAACTAGTCTGCAGGCAGAGGGCGTTTCGAAACGGGCTACCCTGTTTCGATACAGTCCCTTTGTTTTTGGCCGGGTGTTTCGAAACGCGGGGAGGCCGTTTCGGTACATTTTCTCTACTGGAATTCTGAGAAAAGGACGAGATGAAGGTGTTCCGAAACGGGTCTAAGGGTTTCGAAATGGTCAATATCTCGTTGACCACGAGAAGTTGACCATAGAGGGTGTTTCGGAACGGTTGACCTCCGTTCCGATACGGCCTCTTCGTGTAGGCTTTGAACCGTTGACCAGGTCAAGGCGTTTCGATACACCTTGGGGGTGTTTCGAAACGGCCTGCTTAATCATTTAAAAATGGACTGTTTTGTTTAGGTTGTTCGAGTTATTGTTTTATGAATGCTTGGTTTTCCGCTGTTATGACCACATAGGATTCGAATGAGCCTTTAGAGAAGATTAAATTAAAAAGAAATATTCTGGGTCGTCAACCGAGGAGGAACCTTAACGGGTTTCGCTTCGGTTTTCCCCGTGTGGCCCACTCGGACCAGTCAAGCGTCCGGATCGGGACGAAGGGGTTACACTTGTTGGTATCAGAGCCTAAGATTACCGAGACCTTGGGCAGGTAAGTGAGGTAAGTTCAAGTTTTTTATTGATATGCACGATGTTTGCTTGCTTTGTAAGTATGATTGCTTGTGTGACAAGTATGTTGATTGTTTTGTTTAAAAGCATGTTGTCTGAGAGTCTCATTGCTACTATTACATCGAAAAAGAATTTTTAAGTGAGGGAAGCGTACTTGAGCACTTGGAAGCCTTGCCTTGCTAACCCAATCTTGTATATTTTGTTTGTTGTGGTTGTAGTTATCGTTGTGAGCGATGTCTAGGCCGAGGGTGGTTCGTCAGGAACCACGGGTTGCGGCTCCTGTTAATGAGCCGGTGGTTGGAGTTGAGGCTCAAGTGTTGGAGCCTGCTGCTGCAGTTGGAGCTCCTCCACCACCTCCACAACCACCACCTCCTCCACCTGGAGTTGGAGGCGAGGATGGAGCTGAAGGAGAGGGACCTCAAGGTGGCCAAGGTCCGGCCGGAATTGATATGACTCCGCTAGTGCAATCTATAGCGGGAGCATTTTAGGCCGCAGTTGCGAGAGCTCAGGCTGCAGCTCAGCCTAGGTGTGACGATGCTAGTCTACCTTTGGAGAGGCTCCGTAGCTTGGGGGCCGAAGAGTTCAGGGGATCCAACCCAAAGAGGTCGGAGTTATAGTTGGATAAGACGGTTCGTATCTTAGCTCAGATGGGTTGTGTGGGCGCACGTAGATTAAGCTGTGTGATTTCCTTGCTTCAGGGTGATGCCTACACCTGGTGGGTCTCATTACTACTGGAGTTCCAGAGGCAGAGATTGATTGGGATTTCTTTGAGTCTGCTTTCAGAAAGAGGTACTTGGGACCGAGGTATTTAGATGAGAAGAAGCGAGAGTTTATGGCCCTTACTCAGGGAGATGCTTCTGTGACTGACTATGAGATCCGTTTTGTTCGCTTGAGTCAATACGCACCAGAGTTGGTTCCTACTGAAGTGGAACGCTGTAACCGTTTGCGCTACGGGTTGAGCGAGGAGGTCAAGAGGTACATGTTAGCTTCTGACTACTCAGACTTTGATGTATTGGTCGCGAGGGCCAAGGACATAGAGCACAGTTTGGGTTCGGCCAAACGATCTGGTGGTTCTAGTTCTGGTAAGAGGCATAATCACTTTGACAGTAGAGATGCCAAGAGGCATAGAGGTGGCGGACATCAGTTTGACCATAGGCGTGGCGGCGGCCATCATGGTAGGGGCCATCAGGGCCATAGAGGAGGAGGGCGTTTGCCCGAGTGCACCCGTTGTGGGAGACAGCACACTATTGAGTGTTGGGGTAACTTCCATGCTTGTTGGAACTGTGGTTCGAGGGACCACTTTAGGAGGGATTGTCCGCATCAGGCGGTACAAGCACCGAACATTGCTCAGGCTCCTGCGAGGGCGAATGATTTTCAGAGAGGCCGTGGGCGCGGTCGTGGCTACTTCCAGCCTAGGACTAATGCACCTAGGGTAGATGCTCAGAGGAACCTTGCTCATGTTGTGGCAGTGCAGCCAGAGGCAGGAGGACCAGCGAGAGTTTATGCTCAGAGAGAGGCCGGGAACGACACTGATGTGATAGCATGTAATTTCGAGTTACAGTCTATGTCTTTGCTTTCTTTGGTTGATTCGGGTTCTACACATTCCTACATATTGAGTGAGCATGCACGGAAGTTAGATATACCTGTTGAGATTTTAGATGTAGGTATGCATGTGACTAGTTATTTTGGTGAGACGGTTGAGGTTAGACGTATGTATAGGAGATGTCCACTGAAGATTCAGGGTCATGTGTTCTTTGTTGATATGATGGAACTTCCTTTTTATGGTTTCGATATTATTCTGGGTATGGATTGGTTAGTTGAGCATCGGGCTAGTGTGGATTTTGAGACGAAGAGAATTTCCTTGAAACTTTCTGATGACTACGAGGTAGTAGTAGTAGGCGAGAACATTAAGTTCTTGTCTAATGTTGTGTCAGCTTTAGAGGCTCATAGGTTGATGGACTCCGGATGTGGGGCCTACTTAGCTTATGCTATGAATCCGAATATGAGTGAAGCTAGACCGAAAGATATCAGAACAGTTTGTGACTTTTCGGATGTGTTTCCTGAAGAGTTGCCGGGTTTACCTCTTGGAAGAGATGTTGAGTTTGTGATTGAGACTGTTTCAGGGTCTAATCTAGTTTCGATAGCTCCGTATCGTATGGCTCCTAAAGAGTTGAAAGAATTGAAGAGTCTGTTGTAAGAATTATTAGACTGTGGTTTCATTAGGCCTAGTAGTTCTCCTTGGGGTGCTCCCGTGTTGTTTGTGAAAAAGAAAAATGGTAGTATGCGCATGTGTATTGACTACAGACAGTTGAATCAGTTGATTGTGAAGAACAAGTATCCGTTGCCTCGTATAGATGATTTGTTTGATCAGTTGAGAGGTGCTTCAGTGTTCTCGAAGATAGATTTGAGATTCGGGTACTACCAGTTGAAAGTGAAAGAGTGTGATGTTCCGAAGACAGCTTTTCGGACTAGATATGGTCACTATGAGTTTCTTGTGATCCCGTTCGGGCTCACGAATGCACCTGCAGCATTCATGGACATGATGAACAGAATTTTTAGAGACTATCTAGACCGTTTTGTAGTTGCTTTTATTGATGATATTCTTGTGTACTCGAAGACAGAAGAAGAGCATTATGAGCACTTGAGGTTTGTTTTACAGAGATTGTTGAGCAATCAGTTGTATGCGAAGCTTAGTAAATGTGAGTTCTGGATTCGAGAGGTTATATTTCTTGGTCATGTTGTTTCGGCCGAGGGTATCCGTGTTGATCCATTGAAGATTGAGGCTATTGTTGAGTGGAAACAACCTAAGTCTATGACCGAGATTAGGAGTTTCCTAGGATTAGCCGGTTACTATAGGAGATTTGTTGATGGTTTCTCTAGGGTAGCCGCTTCTTTGACTAAATTGTTGCAAAATAGAGTTAAATTCGAGTGGTCGGATGCAAGACAGAAGGCCTTTGAGAAATTGAAAGAAGCCTTGACAAACGCTCCAGTGTTAGTACAACCTGTTTTAGGTAAAGAGTTTGTGATTTACAGTGATGCTTCCTACATAGGTTTAGGACGTGTTTTGATGCAAGAAAGGAGAGTTGTTGCTTATGCTTCTAGACAGTTGAAGGTTCATGAGAAGAACTATCCTACTCATGATATAGAGTTAGCCGCGGTTGTTTTTGCATTGAAGATTTGGCGTCATTACTTGTATGGTGAGAAGTGTATAGTTTACACCGATCACAAGAGCTTGAAGTACTTGATGACACAGAAAGAGTTGAACTTGAGACAAAGAAGATGGCTAGAGTTACTAAAAGATTATGATTTGACCATTGAGTACCATCCGGGTAAGGCAAATGTAGTAGCCGATGCTTTGAGTAGAAAAGTGGCCGTTGAGTTAAGAGTTATGTTTGCTAGATTGAGTATGTCCGATGATGGTGGTTTGATCACCGAGTTGCAAATGAAGCCTTCTTTGATTCATTTGATTAGAGAGAAGCAGTTGCAAGATGTGACTTTAGTTCCTCATGTTCAGGACATAGCCGAAGGAATACTGACCGAGTATAGTTTCAGTGGTGAGAGCTTGTTGTGCTTTAGAGATAGAGTTGTTGTACCAGAAGATGTTGAGTTGAGACGTCAGATTCTGAGTGAAGCACATTCGAGTCCCTTTTCTATGCATCCGGGTAGTACCAAGATGTATCGTGACTTGAAGAATGATTACTTCTGGGTTGGTTTGAAGAAAGATGTGGCTGAGTATGTGAGCCGTTGTATGGTTTGTCAGAGAGTGAAGGCAGAACATCAGGTTCCTTCAGGTTTGTTACAGCCTTTGAAGATTCCGGAATGGAAGTGGGAGAGGATCACCATAGACTTTGTGTCGGGGTTACCATTGTCTCCTTCGAGGAAGAATTCTGTATGGGTGATTGTTGATAGGTTCACTAAGTGTGCTCACTTCTTAGCAGTGAACACTACGGATTCTTTAGACAAGTTGGCAAACTTGTACATCCGTGAGATTGTGAGACTTCATGGACTTCCGAAGTCTATTGTTTCAGATAGAGATCCTAGATTTACTTCGAGGTTCTAGGGTTGCTTGCATAGTGCTCTGGGTAGCCATTTGCATTTCAGTACGTCTTATCATCCGCAGTCCGATGGGCAGTCAGAGCGAGTGATACAGATTCTAGAGGATATGCTTCGTTGTTGTGTGATTGACTTCCAGGGTTCTTGGGAGAAGCACTTACCTTTAGTTGAATTTGCTTACAACAACAGTTATCAGTCTAGTATTCAGATGGCTCCCTATAAGGCTTTGTATGGTAGACGATGTAGGACTCCGATTTATTGGGCTGAAATAGGTCAGATATTGTTACCTATGCCGGATTTGCTTAAGGGGACTACCGACAAAGTGAAGTTGATTTGTGACCGTTTGAAAGCAGCTTCCAACCGTCAGAAGTCTTACCGTTTGAGGTGCATCGATCGGCATGGCAGTAGAAAAAGAAATTAAGAAACCAGGATCGAAGAAGCGGTAGATACCATGTAAAGATTTATTTCTTTCTTTCTAATTTAATAAGATTGATGGAGATATAACTCATTTCCATTCATCGAAAATTGATTTACAGTGTGAGCCATGCAACGTATATATAGGAGTATGCAAGGTTTAACAAATTTGTTTTAGGGTTTGTTTTTTTCAGCTCACACAGGTTGTTACAACAACCTTTCCCGCTCTTTTACTCAGCTTCTCTCGAATCCTCTACTGTTAACATTTTTAACTAAAATTACTGTGCAGTTTACCAAGTCACTGCCTGATCTCTCCAAGCTTGTGCCCTTTGATGGAAGCAATTACAAACGTTGGTCATAAAAGCTGTTGATCTTCTTCGAACAGTTGGAGGTCGATTATATTCTCTTTGCAGCAGTCCCTGAAGATGAACCGGAATTTCTAATCCCTGCCACTCCGATGACCACTCCATTGATAGGCAAATCCATGAAGGTTGAGGATGAGGCAAAAACGAAATTTGAGAAAGACAACAGAATAGTTCGAGGTCACATTTTGAATCACATGTCAGATTCACTATTTGATCTTTTCGTTAATCAAAGGTACGCTAAAATAATTTGGGATACTCTTGAGAAACGATATGGAGCTGATAATGCAGGAAGAAAGAAATATGTCGTAGGAAAATGGTTGCAGTTCCAAATGGTTGATGACAAATCTATAATGGAGCAGGTTCATTAATATGAAAATGCTATTGCCGATGTCTTGGGTGAAGGGATGAAGATGTGTGATGTACTGCAAGCTAATGTAATATTGGAGAAATTTCCACCATCCTGGAGTGACTATAGGAATTATCTGAAACACAAGAAAAAATATTTGACACTACAAGAGCTTATTAGTCATATGAAAACTGAAGAGGCTAATTGCTTGAAAGATAAGCAAAATTATGTTTCATCTTTTTCTGTTAAAGATAATTTGATTGAAACTATTGGTGTTCCTAAGGACAGGTACAAAAATAAAGGGAAGAGACCACAAGAAGGCGGACAACAACAAAAAAAGTTCACTCATTTCAAGGGAAGTGACGTGAAAATGCACAAAAATAAGTTGTTGTGTTTCATTTGTAGAAAGCCAGGTCACAAGGCGTATCAATGCTACCAGAAAAAGGGTCTAAAGTTTAATGAAAAGCCAGAAAACCATGCTGCTCCTCAAGCTAATCTTGCTGAGAAGGAAGAAATAATTGTTGTTGTGGTCGTGGAGGCAAACCTGGTGGAGAACAAAACTGACTGGTTGATTGATACAGGCGCTACGAGGCATTTCTGCTCCAACAAAGATTTGTTCCACGAATTTCAAGAGGCGACAGATGGTGAGCATGTCTTCATGGGCAATTCAGCCACCGCTGGTGTTCTTGGTAAAGGAAAAGTTCTCTTAAAATTGACCTCTGGAAAGTCTTTGGCTTTAAATGATGTGTTGTATGTTCCCTCTTTACGTAGAAATTTAGTTTCTGGTAGTTTACTGAATAAGGCTGGTTTAAAAATTATTTTTGAAGCTGACAAAGTTATCATTAGTAAAAACGATGATTTTGTAGGAAAAGGATATTTGTCCGATGGACTGTTTATTTTGAACACTATTTCAATTTTTTCTAATGGAAGTACCTCTGGTTTTGCTTATGTTGTGAAATCTGTTAATCTGTGCCATGGTAGGCTAGGACATCTAAACTTTGCTTCTATTGAAAGAATGGAAAATATGCAACTAATAAACGGATGGAAATCGTCTATCCCTAACTATGTCTTTATTGGTGCCTCCATTTTAAAATAGCGGGTTTAAGATTTAGGGTTTGAGGTTTAAGGTTGGAATTTAGAGTTAGGGTGTAGAGAATTAGGTGTAGGGTGTATTTTTTAGGGTTTAGGGTTTAGGATATAGAAATTAGAGTTAGGGCTTAGAATTTAATTTTTAGGTGTTTTTTTAGTAGGGGGCATATAAAAAGGCATAGTTAGGGGGCAGGGGATTTTTACTCCTAATAAACACCGATAATGCATATGATTGTTTTAATGCAATGTAAGCGTGGAAGCTAAATTTTTTAAAAAGTCTCATTAAAAACCTCCTTACACTTAAATGAAGGGAAAAAATCTTATAATAATGAAATAAAATGTAACAAAGATAAAAATGCCCAACATGAGATAACCCAACACCCAAGACATTAAACATGTCGAATGCCAAAATCAAAACACAAGCAGCAGCCAAACTTTCCAATTCCAAAACAAGCCGTCAATATACCACCTCAAGGTAAGAGCGGACATGAGTGGGGTAGGCAGGGTGGAAAACCGTGACAATTGGTTAATCACGAGAGCGAAAGTTCGTGACGAGGGCGTCACGAAGTTGACTGGGGGAGAATGTCACGTCTGAGGCGGGGTCATTAATCTCACATCAAAAAGAAAAAGGGAGGTTTTGTGATATATAAACGGTGTCGCTCCACATCCTATCAGACATGTCTTTTGGGAAGAGAGCAATGGCCCCGTAACAAGAGTTCCATGTAATTTGCAGAAGGAGAGAAAAAGGATGAGAAAATCACAGTAACTACATCTATAAAGTCGACAAAATTACACCCTCACCTAGTGGTAGATCCAGAATTTTAAAAATAAGGGTCCAAAACTTCAATATACTTTTTTTCTTTGTAAATGGTAGGCAAAATAAAATTTCTTATACAAAATAAACGATATTTTTAAATATTTTTCGAAATATGGGATGCATATGCTCCCTCATTGGAGCCATATGCATCCGCCCCTGCCCTCACTGAAGTCATGAAAAGAGAAATAATGTTTTTATACACTTCCTCGAGATCCACCGGCAACCATGCTGGTTGGGTAAGAACGTGGCGGTGGCGATTGCGGAGTCGTTGAAGAGAGAAGGAGCAGCGGTAGCGAGATCGTTGAAGCTGAGGTGAGATAGAGCGAGGAAGATGATGGGATTCAAAGAAAGAATAGGTATATTTATTTCAGTGAGAAATGACGTGTAATTCCAGTTTAATATGACGTGAACAATGTTCAAATAGGTGGACAGCTCAATCAGCACACCGTTAATAATTTAACGGTGTGTAACATATCAGTGACCAAATTAAAACAAAATTAAAGGTTTAATGATAACATTGAAACAAATTAAAAGTTTGGTTACTAAAATTAACAATTTACTAAAGTTTAGTGACCATTTGTGAACTTTACCCAAAAGAAAAAGTGAAAATTTTTCTTTGAAAAATGGGATATCAAAAGAAAAATGGAATTAAACAATTTTCATCAGACAAGACTGCGGATTATGTGACGAGACAGGTTCATATAATAATTTTTTCACATATTATATAAAAAGGGCACATTTGGCTGAATATTCCCTTTTAGAATTTTATTGGAAAAAACACCCCTCTAAATAACATTTGGAAAAATACTCTCATTCAGGCCACGTAGGCAAACTCGCGTTTTGCAAAACGAGAGTTCTGTGCAATAAAAACTTGATCAATTAACTTTTTTCATACCTATCCACTCAACACGGAACTCGCGTTTTGTAAAAAGAGAGTTCCAAACTCGCGTTTTGCAAAATGAGAGTTCGCCCTACGTGGCCCTGAATGGGGAATATTTTTACAAATATTATTTAAAGGGAGTATTTTCCTCAATAAAATTTCAAAAAATAATATTCAGCCAAATCACCCTATAAAAAATAACCTACAAAATAGGGACAAAATTACGTTATAGATGCCTATATCTTTTTAATATTATCTTGTTTTTTTAAGTTATATTGAAACTTTACAACTTAAATTATAAATTTTCAATTATAAATTTAAAAAACTTTTATTAAAAAGTATTTGTTGTAAATAAAATAAAGAAGAACAAGAATAAGAACAAGAAGAACAAAGAGATGAGAGAAAGAGGGAGATTTGTATTATTCTCAAAATATAGAATTGTATACAATGCCTTCAATGAATCATCTATTTATAGGCATAAGAAGTACATAATACATTAAACTCTAATTCATAGAGATAATATTCCTAATAATAAATAAATCAAACTCCTTTGATAAAAGTTCTAATCATGATAGACATCCACATAAATAAATATTCATAACACTCCCCCTTGGATGTCTATGAAGATAATGTGTCTCGTTAAAACCTTACTAAGATAAAAACCCAGTGGGAAAAAAAATTCTTTAGTGAAGGAAAAAGAGTACACACATCTTTGATACGCATAACATGTTGCCTCATTAAAAACCTTACCAGGAAAACCCATTGGGACAAAACCTCGGTTAAGGGAAAAAGAGTGCAACGCGTATTTACTCCCCCTCATGCAAACATCACAAAAGATCTTTGAGTCTTCATAATTTAATCTTGAATATTATTTTTCTAAAGATCGTGAGGGATGAAACTTTGGAGTAATATGTTCCATAATGTATCCACTTTCAAACTGAGATATACATCTTGTGTTATCTTCACACAAGATAGCTTTTATCATATCTTGTAAAAGTAAATCCACATATCTTTTGGATATGTTGGGTCAATAGTCTTAGCCAAACACATTTTTTTGGCTTGCCTCGTGCATAACAATTATTTCTACGACATTTGAGGAGGCATCAACGAATGTTTGAAGATCTAAATGTAATGATCTTTGTATATTCATAGATATTTCTTGACCAACTAATATATAGTGCTTCAAGACCAAGAAAAGATATAATTATCTTTATTCACATCCAACAATCTTACAACTATTGTGATACTCAATAGATATGCTCTATTCATATTGAATCTTCTTTAAGATTCTTTCTGCTTATGTCTATTCATAAAAAAAAAGAAATATATAAAAATGCTCGATCTTCAGGTCGAGATAAACTTGATGTCAAGATTCAAGTACTTGTATTGAAAGTACTTCATGAGTTTCCAATTTGAAGCTCTTTAGGAGTTCTAAAATTATCATAATGGATCTTGATCCAAACTCCTTTATAAAATACATAAGGAAATCTGATGATTCTTATAGTATTTTCTCAATTAGTATTCACTAAGGCGATTATACCAAATGCGCCAAAATATTCATGAGACATGTCTAAATAAATTTCCTCAGAAATTTCCAAATGCTTATAGCATTTTAGATCCTTCAAGGATAAATATGGATCCACAAATAATTAGACGCATGTAAAATTTTCAAAACTGCCAAAGTAATTGCATCCACCATGAAGTAATTAAAACTTTTCATAAATCATAGTTCAAGTCGTATTTACGACTACTTATTTGTGCCTTACTTGCATTACACCTTTAGATGTTTGGACTGCTTGTCCAAATACTTCTACTTTAGAAGTTCAAAGCGTCTTTCAACATTGGCCAATTCAATATCTATACTTCTGGATAGATTTTATACAAGATCCTCGATTTCTTTCTTTACTTCTATAGAAGTATTTTATGTAAAATTGTTTGTAAAATCGTTGTCGACAACTTTCCAATTTTCTGGTTCCATTCTCGTAATGACATAACTCATCGAGATCTCTTCAAGATTTCAATCTTTATTTCAGGTACCTGAAACTCTTATAGAGTTTTATTATTTGTTATGTCTTGGGTCTCTTCAGGAGCACCCGCCTCCAATATATGACCATCTCATATTACTTTCTATTTACGAGAATTTTGATCATCGGAACCATTTCAACTATCATGCTTCAGGCATGATTTACATTCTCTCGCTCTAACATGTAATTTAAACTTAGAGTATTTCAGCTGGTATATGAGACTTAATTACTCTCATTGGGTCAGTAAATATGTCTGGCAGATGACATGTAATAACATGAATTATCTTATGAACTTCTAGTTCATATACGAGGATCTAGATAATGATAATTCATTTTCCTCTATCCAGCTGATTATTGCCTCCCCCTGATGTTGAGAAAAATCATGTCATAAATGATTCTCCAATTAATGTTTAAGAATTTAAACATAAAAGGAGACTCGTACTCAATATATATTCTCAACCCTTTTTATTTACCCATTTTGTGCGTTGTGGTGGAGCAATTCATATCGCACATTCAAAAATCATAAAATGGGAAATGTATGGTTTCTGACCAAAAACCAATCATAACGGGGAGTTTATTATAACTCATTGGCTTGATGCGTATAAGTGTTGCTATATGGAAACACCATATAAATAATAACTCTTTTGTTCTCATAGTTTAGCTATTAAATAGGAGGCATCCAATTGAAATTTTGCTAAACTATATTTTTCATAATCAATAGGCTTTGTAACAACTGATATAGCCTAAAATATAAACCCACTAGCTTTTCAAGACGAATAGTCTAACTGCATAATCTGAATATTTTTAGAATCAATCTCACAAACTTCTGGTTGTAAGTCGATAAAACAATGTAGATGCATCTACTAAAATCATATAAAACTTTCCACATTTGTGGATATATGGGCCCATATTTCGTTCAGATATGCAAGACATACAGTCTCAACTTCAATACAAGAACTTTAAGTTCTAATTCTTTTGGTAAGTGGGATCATCTATATCCTTTGAGAACAAACAACACAAGAACTTCAGGTTCTTTTAGTAAGTGGAATTTAATCAATTCCTTTAAGCAACACAAGAACTTCACGTTCTTTAATAAGTGGAATTTAATCCATTCCTTTGAGAATAAGCACCACAAGAACTACAGGTTCTTTTAATACATGTGCATGTAAATCTCAATAATTTCTGCACCATTGATCAGGATGGTCTAACCGATCATGTCAACTATATATATGTGTGTATATATCTCTGAATTTGTAAACTCCTTGTTTACCATAACATGTAATTCAATCTCACTCGTACATGTCTAGTACGACCATCAAAATTGTTCCTTTAAATAGGAATATATTTAGCTCTTTCGTAGCTTTCAATTGAAATTATCTTTTGGTAGCAATATATGGCTCTTCTAGAGCTTTCAACTGACTTTTTGGCTACCAGAACTTATATCCATATTGGCTTATTTCAAATGCCAATTGATAACATATGTTATCTATAATTCCAAAAGGGATAATTTGCGAACTCATATTGCTCTCTTTATGACTTTGACGAGTATAACGCACTTTGAATATGGAATAAAGTTCCATTTGACAATAACATATTTGCTCAACCAGAGCCTTTTGTGATATTAATACTTCCGGATATAGTACTCACATTATTCCCTTGCATTTTAATCGAGAAATGCATAATTGTGCACCTTTCAAAATGTGCTTTGTTTCATTTACTTCAGGTAATGAAAATATGTACTTTGTATCATTCACTTCGAGGAATGAAAAATATAAAATATAGCACATCATATCAAGTCGATTATCTATCAGAGATAAACTTTCAAGTGCTCTTCCAAAGTATTGATATTTTAGTACTTTGAGAAATACTACTCATATTTTCCCTTGCATTTAAATGGGAAAAATATTTCTTATGCTTAAGTACAATATGAGTACTTGCATTATCTGCTAGGCATAAATAGCCACAATTCTAGGCATAAATAGCCACAATTCATTTTATTCCGGAAGTAATCATATTCTTCAAATAATAAATTAACATAAATCGTAAATAAATAATATGTGAAATAAATAAACATAAATCAAACCAACATAAATAAATAATAAATAAAATGAATTAACATAAGAAAAATCAATTATTCATGTTAGAGGTTATAAGGGAAATAAAATAAATGGTAAATTATTCCCTTCAAGGGTTATGAGAAAATTAACAATATCCAATTGAGTTGGACCAATAACGCCATAATTATTTTCGCCATAAACAAAATTTGTTTATATTTTATTTCATTTATCATTCATGATTATGGATAAAGTCCATAATACTTTGGCGTTTGACAAGTACGAAACCAATGGTTTATAACATCACATTGGTAAAAGGATTTCACTTCCTTAGAATGATCTTTATCACTCTTGTCATCCTTATAACTTCGCTACCAGCGGGTAGAAGTATTCTTAAAATGACTATATTTTTCATGTGTATATTCATAGCCTCGACCACGACCACAACTTTTAATGTGATTTTTTATTCCTTCCATAATATAATCTCACATTCACTTCAGGGAATGGAGTAGAGCCAGTGGGCCTTTAAAACCTTTTTCACATATCCTTATCACAGAGAATAAATATTTAATCCTCGTACGCGGCATTGTTAAACCTGTCCACAAGGTCCTTTAAAAACCTCCTTTGAGACCAGTAGCCTCGCAGAACGGGATGTCCAGCCAATTATACTTGGATTATATCGAAATTATGTCTCTAATTGAATAATGATTTACCATGTTTGCATTCACTTCAGGGAATGAAACAGATCCAATAATTACATGGAATAAACATCATGCTTGCATTCACTTCAGGGAATGCCCCATCATTGATAATTGCATGGAATAAACATCATGCTTGCATTCACTTCAGGGAATGCCCCATCATTGATAATCGCATGGAATAAACATCATGCTTTGCATTCACTTCAAGGAATGCCTCCCATAAAACTTTTTGGATTAAGACGAATTTTCGTAACTTGAAATTGGGAGAAGTCTATGGTCGAATTTTTCGACGAAGAAGAAATATTGCTTTCAAGCAAATATAGACTTTATAATAATCTTCTTGTAAATCCAAAATCATCATGATTTATCGCACTTTAAAATTGTATTTTAAAAGATAAAAATAAAATAGAGTTTACCGATATTGAATTTCGTCTCAAAGACAATGATGACGTAGCAAATGAACCAAGGCATCTTCTCATAATCTCTTTATATCATGCTCTTACCAAGTCATTTAAGCATATCATATAAAACTCAAAAACACGGTTAAAACATCAAATCTCATCAATATAATAAAATAAATTAATAATGATATTTAGTTATGAACTAAAAAAAATAAGAAAATCTTAATAAGTTCGTATCAATAATATAAATTTCATATTAAATCATATGAATAAAAACACGAAGGATTATACCACTTTTTTCTTTTGGAAAAAAAATGATAAGCTTTATAGGGAAAACAAAGCACGTAAATCATTTTGAGCTTTGGTTATATTCATAAGAATGGTTAAGCCAAGTTGCTGAAATCCTTTATCATGAATGTAATGCACGCGATTGATAAAATCGAACAACAGAAAGTCATTTTACTTTTTTTTTATAATATCATATCTCTAGATTGAAATCCATATTGTACATTTAATTTTAATTTTCTAATTCAAATGAGACAACTATCATCTACTTTAGTTTTTTTTTATTTAATCCCAACAACAGTTCTGATGATCATGTTCGTTGATTTACTAGAATTAACTAATTATATTTAATTTCAAAGAGTATTTAAAATTATAAAAGGAATATGCACTATAATGAGATTTGTGAAGAAGCTGTTTTCATATTGTTACCTTCAACATCCAAATCACCACATCAAATAGCTCGTGGCTCTCTAGCAAGATGTTGGGTCTTCTCATACGCCACAACTAGCATCCTCAAATTTTGAAGCCTCAAGCGGGATACGAGTTAGGTCAAAATTTGTCACGTCTAATCTAGCAATCAATAATTTTTAAAAAAAAATAAAAATCAAGTTAAAGATCAAATGAGAAAAGATAATTGATAATTAAAATATAATTGAAAGAAAAGAACTTATCTTTGATTCATGCTAGAATTATCTTTTCAATAACTCTTTTAGGATTCGAACAACAAACACTTCAGTTGATTAGAGCATCGTGCTGATAACGTGTTGTAAATAAAATAAAGAAGAACAAGAATAAGAACAAGAAGAACAAAGAGATGAGAGAAAGAGGGAGATTTGTATTATTCTCAAAATATAGAATTGTATACAATGCCTTCAATGAATCATCTATTTATAGGCATAAGAAGTACATAATACATTAAACTCTAATTCATAGAGATAATATTCCTAATAATAAATAAATCAAACTCCTTTGATAAAAGTTCTAATCATGATAGACATCCACATAAATAAATATTCATAACAGTATTTTAATATTAAAATATACATAACTGAATTTAATTCAAAATTTAAAATCATCTTTAACTTAATTTATAGGCATAAAGTCAAAAAAATGCCCACAACGTTTAACTAAATAGTCATTTTGGCCCCTATTTTTTTTTGGAGCAATCCAACCCTCAACGTTTTATTTTGGGTCAAAATAGCCCCTCTGCAGATGAAAATTGCTAGAAAACTGACGGTAAACAGTTTGAAATGGCTTGACAGAATGATAAGGCAGAAGAAAAAATTATTTTATATTTTATATAATTTTATAAAATTATTTTTGACTGATGTAACGTTTTTTTTCATCCGTAGAGGGGTTATTTTGACACACAAACAAACATTGAAGGTTGAATTGCTCCAAAAAAAGAATATGGGCCAAAATGACTATTCAGTCAAACGTTGAGAGTATTTTTTTAGCTTTATGCCTAATTTATAATATTCTCGCTTAAGGTAATAGAGGGCCATAAATTTTTTTTTCCAAAAAAATCAATTAAATTCTTATTTATTTTTACCAAATTAAGTCATTAAATTGATAGATTTCAATCAATTGAATTTTTTGATTGACGGTCTCCGTTGTTAATTATTATTGTGTTAGCATAATTTTTAACAATAGTGAAACTCAACATATTTATTGATGGTCTGTTTAAAATTTTCTAAATTTGGGAACCAATAATGAATTATATATTTATAAATAGTTAAAAAATAATATTATCATACAATTTTTTATTTTTTTAATATTTTGTGGGGGTCATGGCTCCTACTATTTTGAAAGGTATTTCGCCTCTGATCACTATAACCTGACTAGTGTGTCATTCCACGTGTGAATATGACATTGCAAAGGGGTGATTTAAAAAAAGTTTGAAAGCTTATTTAATCATTAAAAAATTATAAAATTTTTAAAAAAAACATTATTAAAAATAAAAATATTTAAAAACTAAATTCAATAAATTAAAAAGTATTGAAAATAAAATTAAATCGTTTTTATGTAATTTTAAAATTTTAAAACTAGTTCAAAAGGTTATTGACGAATTATGAAATTTTATGCTGGGGTAAAAAAAAATTGTGGCTTGTGTGCTGGGGTAAATTTATAAGCTCTCCGTACTCCCGCATCAAGAATCGAACATATGCCAAGGAACTTGGTGAAACCAAACAGCCACTTTCCTATGTAATCCCGAGCCACACCCCCACAAAATGCATAGTCATCCAGATCTCTAGGGATGTAAAAACAGGTAATCGGACGGGTTTCAGGTCGGGTAAAATCGGGTACAGGTCATTTCAGGTCATTTTTTTATTTTGACTCGACTCGGGTCGGGTGCGGGTCCATTTCAGGTCGGGTCCATTTCAGGTCGGGTCCATTTCAGATCGGGTCCATTTCAGGTCGGGTCCATTTCAGGTCGGGTTCATTTCAGGTCGGGTCAAAACGGGTCGGGTCCGAAGCAGATAATTGACAGGTTAATTCGGGTTCGGATACACTTCAGGTCGGGTCCATTTCAGGTCGGGTCCGTTTCAGGTCGGGTCCATTTCAGGTCGGGTCCATTTCAGGTCGGGTTCATTTCAGGTCGGTTGCATTTCAGGTCGGGTGCATTTCAGGTCGGGTTATTTTAGGTCGGGTAGTTTCAGGTCGGGTAATTCAGGTCGGGGTATTTTTAGGATTGAAATTCGTATTGAGTTTGAGTTCGGTACAACCGTATAAGTAGTCGATAGACTTTAGGTTGGCATTCGTCAATCGTCATTGATTTGGAGTTAATTATTTAAAGTTATATCAAATTAAAATTATAAAACATTGGAGTAATTAAAAAATACTGAAAATGGGTCAATTTCGATTAAAAATAAAGTTTCACGAATTATAATGAACAAAAATATCAAATTAAAATTATAAAACATTAGACAAATTTAAAAGAAAACAATGAAAAGGGGTCAATTTGGAACAAAAATAAAATTTTGGGGACTGTAATGAACAAAAATATCAAATTAAAAGTATAAAAATTAGAGTAATTAAAAAACAATAAGTAGATGTCAATTTAGAATAAAAATAAAGTTTTAGGGTCTAGAATGAACAAAATTTCAAATTAAAATTATAAAACATGATGAATTAAAATATATATAGGGGTCGGTATGGAAATAAAATAAAGTTAAAGGACTAGAATGAAGAAAATATCAAATTAAAATAATAAAACATTTGACAAATTAAAAAAATAAGTGTGGGTCAATTTGAAATAAAATAAAGTTTTAGGGTCTAAAAGATTAAAATATCAAATTAAAATTAATAAACATTGGACGAATTAAAAAAACAATGAATATGAGTCAATTTGGAATTGAAATAAAGTTAAAGGGACTAGAATGAACAAAGTACACATTAAAATTATAAAAATCGGACGAAATGAAAAAACAATAAATAAAGGTCGATTTGGAATTAAACTAAAGTTTAGGGGACTAGAATGAACAAAATATCAAATTAAAATTATAAAACATCGGACTAATTAAAATAAAGTTAAGAGACTATAATGAACAAAATATCAAATTTAAATTATAAAACATCGGACTAATTAAAAAAATAAAAAATAGTCAATTTGGAATACAAATATAGTTTAAGGACTAAAATGAACAAATGTCAAAGTAAAATTATATATTATTGGACTAATTAAAAACAATTAGTAGGGTTCAATTTGGAATATAAATGAAGTTTTAAGGGTTATAATGAACAAAAATATCAAATTAAAATTATAAAACATTGGACGATTTAGAGTTTAGGGTTTAAATGGTTTAGGTTTTAGGGAAATTTTATTAATGGTTTAGGGTTCATATATTGATAGTTACATACATACTTGTATGCATTAGAGTTTAGGGTTTAGGGAAATTAATCAAGGGTTTAGGGTTCATACATAAATAAGTATATATATGCATACTTACATACACTAGGGTTTAATGTTTAGGGTTTATGGTTTCAGGTTAAGAGAAAATTCATTATGGGTTTAGGCTTCATACATTGATAGGTACATACATACTTACTTACATACATTTTAGTCTCAATATTAAGCACTAAAATGAACAAAAATATTATCAAATGATTTATATCTAAAATATTGGAGTAAATTACAAAAATTAAAAAATAATAAAGGTAACTTTCTGTGGAAAATAAAATTTTAGAGAATAAAATGAATAAAAATATCACCATATTAAAAATAATAAAATTTATATCTACATATATATACACACATATACATATATTATGATATATACATATACATGTATTGTTATAATTAATTAAACATATGCATATATATATATACTAAAACACACATGTATACATACATACTAAAATACATATATATATTATGATATATCTACATATATATATACACACATATACATATATTATGATATATACATATACATGTATTGTTATAATTAATTAAACATATGCATATATATATATATATATTAAAACACACATGTATACATACATACTAAAACACATATATATGCATGTATTTAAGTTTTAGTATATATATACATGTATGTATGTAAGTTTTAGTATATATATATTGTTATAATTATATATATATATATATAAGTTTTAGTATGCATATATTGTTATATATATATATATATACATACTAGAACATACATATTTGTATGTATATATGTATACATCTAAACAATACACATAAACCTCAACTCTTAAATCTTATAATCACTAATAATTAGAGTACAAGACTAATCCCCTAATCCTTAAACTAATCTCATAACTCCAAATAATTAAGTTGACACATTTACCCCCAAACCCCAAACATGAATATCTAAATCTTACAGACACTATTCACTAATAATTAGAATGCAAGCCTAATCACATAATCCCTAAACTAATCTCATAGCCCCAAACAATCAACTTGACACACTTACCCTTAAACTGTAACACCCGGGTTTAGGGGTTAGGTGAAAAATAATATTTTAATATTATTTGGGCACGGTTTTATAAGTTGTTTAATGGCTCGGGGTTGTTTTCAAATTAATTAATTTAAAGAGTGACTATGTTTTAAGACTAAACCCTTTTTAGACATGAATTATATGTCCTTGTGAATATTTCGTTTCATTAAGGGCAAATAAGTCATTTGAGCTTTTAAACTAAAACAAAGCAAAAACCCCCCATCATCCACTATTCATCCCCTTCTTCACCAACGGGAACTTAAGCCCTCTACCCAAATCCACTATTCCATCACCTCTCTTCTTCATTTCAACTCCGTTTCGAAAGGTAATAGCATTTTTTACTTTTCCTCATCTTTCCCTTCATAAAAGTACCCTTCATTTTCATTTTCATGAAGTTTTTGGAAAATAGAGGTTTTGAATATTTTGATTAAAAATGGTGCCTTTGTGTAGCTAATCTTAATATTTCGATTTGTTATGGTTAGTTATGGAATATAGGAGCCAAATGATGTTACATATGTGAATTTCAAATGATTTTAATCAATTTTGGGAAATTTCGGATTTGGGTACCAAGGGGGTTTTGGGAGGGTTTTAAGGTGGTTTTTGGGGTTGGTTAATGTTGGATTTCGAGGGCTGGTGCTAGTATGATATTTGAGGGTTGCTTTGGGTGTGTTTAATGGTTGTTTGGAGGCTTGAAATGGAAGAATTCAGTGGGTCAAGTGGGCTACTCGAAAATTCTGTTTTTGGACTTGTTTGGGGTGTTAAATGCTTGTTAATGTTAATCCGGGTTGTTTCCGATGATGAGTTATTGATTGTGGGTGTTTTGTTTGTGTTTGAGAATGATTAGAATCAAGTTTGGGCATCGGTGAAGCATCGGAAGTGAATCCGTAAAGTTGAAGGTTGTTGCTTGCTTGGTCGTGGGCTCGGGAGCTTAGGTGAGTGGTTAATTGTTTTAAACGGTTTTAAATTGGTTGGTTCGAGTGTATGGACTAGGTTGGACTTGGTAGACCCACCTAGAGTTAGGATTAGGGTGGTAACCTAATCCTAAACTTGATCTAGAGCCTTTGGTTGAACTCGTTATATGGTTGTGTATGCCTCGTATAAATTGTGGTATGAATGTCTATGTATATTGCTTTATACATGTGAAATGAGATTGGATTTATGATGCTTGAGACATGCATAATGATGGTTTTTGGTGAGTATGTGCTAAGCACAAGGTTAATGAAATGAGTAATGTGATGTGAGTAAATATTGGAACTAGTAAACTTGGATACAAATGATCGATCATTAGGATGTTAGTGTGTACACATGAGTCTAAAGTCGCGCGTGGCCTTGGTGGCGTTGAGTCACCAAGGAGGGGTACGGGTTCGCCCGGAATTGTATTTAAATATAGTCGGTGATGAGTGGAATCCCATCGACGGGGCGTGAGGATGAGTGGAATCCCCTCCGCGAGACCGGTGATGAGTGAAATCCCACCGTGAGGTAATGTGGTTGTTGGATATGAGTTCCAACATGTCTATCCGCGTATTCGGGTCTTAACTAGGTGCCAATGTTGTTTGATGTGTATATCAATGTGTTGAGGTTCATGGTTCTTATTGGGATACTTGTTTGTGATTACTTGTATCATGGAAATTGAGCTTATAATCATGGCTTAAAATTTGTCTATTGCTCATGCATTTTATCTTGTGGACCTTTGGTATGATTGTGATACTATGGCTAGATCGTGCTCGGACCCTGCAATGTTGAGGTTTGTTTTAGAGCTTACCCTCACTAAGCATCATTGCTTACGCTCTCTTTGTTCAACATTGCAGATCCTTAGTTCGCAGGTTGCTCGGGCAAGTGGAGGGCCTCCAAGTGTGGTTTTTGGACTTGAGTTCATCAAGTATGGATTTAATGTTAGACTTGTAATAGTTTGAGCAATGGGACATGTATGGTTTGTTGAGTAGTTGTTGGTTGTTTAAGAGCATGTATGGACTCCCCTATATCTTGTTTTGCATGGTTGTGTTGCCATGGTGAATGCTAACTCATGCCTAATTGCTTACTTTGAATATTAGCCTATGCCTTAAGAGTTTAGATATGTGTTTGAATGATCTTTGAATGAATGCATATTGGTGGGATGTTGCCTTAATGTTAGACATGTCTAAACCTTGTTAAAGCATGATAGTATTGTTGGTTTACCTTGGGTTGAATTGTTTTGATGTGGTATGGTGTTTTGGTGGTGTTTTGGGGCACCCTTGTGCCTCAAAACAGCCCAGACGAGTCTGCAGACAGGGGGTGTTTCGGAACGGGTCCCCCTGTTCCGGAACGATCCCTGTGTAAATGGCCTGCCGTTTCGAAACGGATGAGGGTCGTTTCGGAACATTTTGGCTACTGGAATTTTGAGAAATTGGCGAGATGAAGCCGTTCCGAAACGGGCCTTTGAAATTTCGAAACGGTCAAATCTCGTTGACCACGAGATATTGACCGTCAAGGTCGTTCCGATACAGGTCTCCCCTGTTTCGGAACGGTCACCTTATGGTTAACCCTGGCCCGTTGACTAAGTCAAGGCGTTTCGGAACACCCTATGGGCGTTTCGAAACGGCCTGCTGAAATGAAGTAAAATGGACTGTTTATGTCTTGTTTGGTCGGTGAATGTTTCGTTGTTTGTATCTTCCGCTGTTGTGCTCCACATAGGAATTAAATATGCATCTAGATAAGACTAAAGTTAAAAGAAATTTTCTGGGTCGTTAACCGAGGGGAAGCCTTAACGGGTTTCGCTTCGGTTTTCCCCGTGTGGCCCACTCGGACCGGTCATCCGACCAGACCGGGACGAGGGGGTTACACTTGTTGGTATCAGAGCCTAAGGTTACCGAGACCTTGGGCAGGTAAGTGAGGTAGGTTTAAGTTTTTAAATTGAACTGCACGGTGTTTGCTTGTTCTGCAAGAATGGTTGCTTATGTGACAAGTATGCTGATTGTTTTATTTTAAAGCATGTGTGTGTGGGTCCCATTGCTACTATTACATTGGAAAAAATGATTTTTAAGTGAGGGAACATACTTGGACACTTGGAAGCCTTGCCTTGCTAACCCAACTTGTGTGTTGTTGTTGTGGTTGTAGTTAATATCTGAGAGAGCAATGTCTAGACCGAGAGGTAGACCAAGGTTGGTTCGTCAGGAACCACGAGTTGCGGCTGCTGTTGAGCCGGTAGTTGGTGCGGGAGCTCACATAGAGGGACCGGGGGCCGCGGGAGATGGCGCTCCTCCACCACCTCCACCACCACCACCTCCTCCACCTGGAGCTGGAGGAGAGGGACCTCAAGGTGGCCAAGGTGGCCAAGGTCCAGCTGGGATTGATATAACTCCGCTAGTGCAAGCGATAGCGGGAGCGTTTCAGGCCGCAGTTGCGGGAGCTCAGGCTGCAGTTCAGCCTAGGTGTGATGATGCTAGTTTACCTTTGGAGAGGCTCCGTAGCTTGGGGGCCGAGGAGTTTAGAGGATCTAATCCGGAGAGGTCGGAGTTATGGTTGGAAAAGACAGTTCGTATCTTGGCTCAGATGGGTTGTGCGGGCGCACGTAGATTGGGTTGTGTGATCTCACTGCTTCAGGGTGATGCCTACACCTGGTGGGTCACCATTACTGCCGGGGTTCCAGAGGCCGAGATAGATTGGGATTTCTTTGAGTTTGCTTTCAGAAAGAGGTACTTGGGACCGAGGTACTTGGATGAGAAGAAGCGAAAGTTTATGGCTCTTACTCAGGGGGATGCTTTTGTGACTGATTATGAGATCCGCTTTGTTCGCTTGAGTCAGTATGCCCCAGAGTTGGTTCCTACTGAAGTGGAACGTTGTAACCGATTCCGATACGGATTGAATGAAGAGGTTAAGAGGTACACGTTGGCTTCTGACTACTCAGAGTTTGATGTGTTGGTCGCGAGGGCCAAGGATTTGGAGCATAGTTTGGGTTCAGCCAAATGAGCTGGTGGTTCTAGTTCTGGAAAGAGGCATAACCACTTTGATGGTAGAGATGCTAAGAGGCACAGGGGTGGCGGACATCAGTTTGATCAGAGACGTGGCGGTGGCCACCATGGTAGGGGCCATCAGGGCCATAGAGGAGGAGGGCGCTTGCCCGAGTGTGCACAGTGTGGGAGACAGCACGCTGGAGAGTGCTGGGGTAACTTTCATGCTTGTTGGAACTGTGGTTCGAGGGACCACTTTAGGAGGGACTATCCGCGTCAGGCAGCTCAGGCACCGAACATTGCTCAGGCTCCTGCGAGAGGTACTGATTTTCAGAGAGGCCGTGGGCGCGGTCGTGGCTACTTCCAGCCGAGGGCTGATGCACCTAGGGTAGATGCTCAAAGGAACCTTGGACATGTTGTGGCTGTGCAGCCAGAGGCGGGAGGACCAGCGAGGGTCTATGCTCAGAGAGGGGCCGGGAACGACACCGATGTGATAGCAGGTAATTTTGAGTTACAGTCTATGTCTTTGCTTTCTTTGGTTGATTCGGGTTCTACGCATTCCTACATTCTGAGTGAGCATGCACAGAAGTTAGATATTCCTGTTGAGATCTTAGATGTAGGTATGCATGTTACTAGTTCTTTTGGTGAGACAGTTGTGGTTAGACGTATGTATAGGAGGTGTCCATTGAAGATTCAGGGTCATGTGTTCTCAGTTGATATGATGGAACTTCCTTTCTACGGTTTTGATATTATATTGGGTATGGATTGGTTGGTTGAGCATCGGGCTAGTGTAGATTTTGAGACAAAGAGAATTTCCTTGAAACTTTCTGATGACTACGAGGTAGTGGTAGTGGGCGAGAACATTAAGTTCTTGTCTAATGTGGTGTCAGCTTTAGAGGCTCATAGGCTGATGGACTCTGGATGTGGGGCCTATTTAGCTTATGTTATGAATCCGGATATGAGTGAAGCTAGACCGAAAGATATCAGGACAGTGTGTGACTTTCCAGATGTGTTTCCTGAAGAGTTGCCTGGTTTGCCTCCTGACAGAGATGTTGAGTTTGTGATTGAGACAGTTTCAGGGTCTAGTCCAGTTTCGATAGCTCCGTATCGCATGGCTCCGAAAGAGTTGAAAGAATTGAAGAGTCAGCTGCAAGAATTATTAGACCGTGGTTTCATTAGGCCTAGTAGTTCTCCATGGGGTGCTCCAGTGCTGTTTGTGAAAAAGAAAGATGGTAGCATGCGCATGTGTATTGACTATAGACAACTGAATCAGTTGACCGTGAAGAACAAGTATCCGTTGCCTCGTATAGATGATTTGTTTGATCAGTTGAGAGGTGCTTCAGTGTTCTCGAAGATAGATTTGAGATCCGGGTACTATCAGTTGAAGGTGAAAGAGTGTGATGTTCCGAAGACAGCTTTTAGGACTAGATATGGTCACTATGAGTTTCTTGTGATGCCATTTGGGCTCATGAATGCACCAGCAGCATTCATGGACATGATGAACAGAATTTTCAGAGACTATTTAGACCGATTTGTGGTTGTCTTCATTGATGACATACTTGTGTACTCGAAGACAGAAGAAGAGCATGATGAGCACTTGAGATTTGTTTTACAGAGATTGTTGAACAATCAGTTGTATGTGAAGCTTAGTAAGTGTGAGTTCTGGATTCGAGAGGTTGTGTTTCTTGGCCATGTTGTTTCGGCCGAACGCATCCGAGTTGATCCATCGAAGATTGAGGCTATTGTTGAGTGGAAACAACCTAAGTCCGTGACCGAGATTAAGAGTTTCCTAGGATTAGCTAGTTACTATAGAAGGTTTGTTGATGGCTTCTCTAGAGTAGCTGCTCCCTTGACTAAGTTGTTGCAAAAGGGAGTCAAGTTTGAATGGTCAGATGCAAGACAAAAGGCCTTTGAGAAATTGAAAGAAGCTTTGACAAATGCTCCAGTGTTAGTGCAGCCTGTTTCAGGTAAGGAGTTTGTGATTTACAGTGATGCTTCCTACGTAGGCTTAGGGTGTGTTTTGATGCAAGATAGGAGAGTTGTTGCTTATGCTTCTAGACAGTTGAAGATTCATGAGAAGAACTATCCTACTCATGACATAGAGCTAGCCGCAGTTGTATTTGCATTGAAAATTTGGCGTCACTATTTGTATGGTGAGAAGTGTATAGTTTACACCGATCACAAGAGTTTGAAATACTTGATGACACAGAAAGAGTTGAACTTGAGACAGAGGAGATGGCTAGAGTTGTTAAAAGATTACGATTTGACCATTGAGTACCATCCGGGTAAACCAAACGTAGTAGCCGATGCTTTGAGTAGAAAAGTGGCCGTTGAGCTGAGAGCTATGTTTGCTAGATTGAGTGTTTCCGATGATGGTGGTTTGATCACCGAGTTGCAAGTGAAGCCTTCTTTGATTCAGTTGATTAGAGAGAAGCAGTTGCAAGATGCGAGCTTAGTCCCTCATGTTCAAGACATAGCCGAAGGAAGATCGACTGAGTATAGTTTCAGTGGTGAGAGCTTGTTGTGCTTCAGGGATAGAATTGTTGTACCGGAAGATGTTGAGCTGAGACGTCAGATTTTGAGTGAAGCACATTCGAGTCCCTTTTCTATGCATCCGGGTAGTACCAAGATGTACCGAGATCTGAAGAATGATTACTACTGGGTTGGTTTGAAGAGAGATGTAGCCGAGTATGTGAGTCGTTGCATGGTTTGTCAGAGAGTGAAGGCCGAACATCAGGTTCCTTCAGGTTTGCTACAGCCTTTGAAGATTCCGGAATGGAAATGGGAGAGGATCACCATGGATTTTGTATCGGGGTTGCCTTTGTCTCCTTCGAAGAAGAATTCAGTTTGGGTGATTGTTGATAGATTCACTAAGTGTGCTCACTTCTTAGCAGTGAACACTACGGATTCCTTAGACAAGTTGGCAAACTTGTACATTCGTGAGATTGTGAGACTTCATGGAGTTCCGAAGTCTATTGTTTCAGATAGGGATCCTAGATTTACTTCGAGGTTCTGGAGTTGCTTGCATAGGGCTCTGGGTAGTCGTCTGCATTTCAGGACATCTTATCATCCGCAGTCCGATGGGCAGTCAGAGCGAGTGATACAGATTCTAGAGGATATGCTTCGTTGTTGTGTGATTGATTTTCAGGGTTCTTGGGAGAAGCACTTACCGTTGGTTGAGTTTGCTTACAACAACAGTTATCAGTCTAGTATCCAGATGGCACCTTATGAGGCCTTGTATGGTAGACGGTGTAGGACTCCGATTTGTTGGGCTGAAACAGGTCAGAGGTTGTTACCTATGCCAGACTTGCTTAAAGGAACCACAGAAAAAGTGAAGTTGATTTGTGACCGTTTGAAAGCAGCTTCCGATCGTCAGAAGTCCTATGCAGATTTGAAGAGGAAAGAGGTTGAGTACTCAGTGGGTGAGAAAGTGTTTCTGAAGGTATCTCCGTGGAAGAAGGTAATGAGATTTGGCCGAAAGGGCAAGTTGAGTCCGAGGTTCATTGGTCCGTATGAGATAGTTGAACGGATTGGGCCTGTAGCTTATCGGTTGAGGTTACCTTCTGAGTTAGAAAAGATTCATGATGTCTTTCATGTATCTATGCTTAGGAGATATAGATCAGATCCTTCTCATGTGATGCCCGTTGAGGAAATAGAGTTGAATCCGGATTTGTCTTATAATGAAGAGCCCGTAGAGATACTTGCTTCTGATAGCAAGGTGTTGCGTGGCAAGACCATAGAGTTAGTCAAGGTGTTGTGGAGACATAGAGGTGTGGAAGAGGCCACGTGGGAGAGGAAAGCTGATATGGTTGAGCAGTTTTCGTATTTGTTTCCACCAGGTAATTTCGAGGACGAAATTTCCTTAAGTGGGGGAGAGTTGTAACACCCGGGTTTAGGGGTTAGGTGAAAAATAATATTTTAATATTATTTGGGCACGGTTTTATAAGTTGTTTAATGGCTCGGGGTTGTTTTCAAATTAATTAATTTAAAGAGTGACTATGTTTTAAGACTAAACCCTTTTTAGACATGAATTATATGTCCTTGTGAATATTTCATTTCATTAAGGGCAAATAAGTCATTTGAGCTTTTAAACTAAAACAAAGCAAAAACCCCCATCATCCACTATTCATCCCCTTCTTCACCAACGGGAACTTAAGCCCTCTACCCAAATCCACTATTCCATCACCTCTCTTCTTCATTTCAACTCCGTTTCGAAAGGTAATAGCATTTTTGACTTTTCCTCATCTTTCCCTTCATAAAAGTACCATTCTTTTTCATTTTCATGAAGTTTTTGGAAAATAGAGGTTTTGAATATTTTGATTAAAAATGGTGCCTTTGTGTAGCTAATCTTAATATTTCGATTTGTTATGGTTAGTTATGGAATATAGGAGCCAAATGATGTTACATATGTGAATTTCAAATGATTTTAATCAATTTTGGGAAATTTCGGATTTGGGTACCAAGGGGGTTTTGGGAGGGTTTTAAGGTGGTTTTTGGGGTTGGTTAATGTTGGATTTCGAGGGCTGGTGCTAGTATGATATTTGAGGGTTGCTTTGGGTGTGTTTGATGGTTGTTTGGAGGCTTGAAATGGAAGAATTCAGTGGGTCAAGTGGGCTACTCGAAAATTCTGTTTTTGGACTTGTTTGGGGTGTTAAATGCTTGTTAATGTTAATCCGGGTTGTTTCCGATGATGTGTTATTGATTGTGGGTGTTTTGTTTGTGTTTGAGAATGATTAGAATCAAGTTTGGGCATCGGTGAAGCATCGGAAGTGAATCCGGAAAGTTGAAGGTTGTTGCTTGCTTGGTCGTGGGCTCGGGAGCTTAGGTGAGTGGTTAATTGTTTTAAACGGTTTTAAATTGGTTGGTTCGAGTGTATGGACTAGGTTGGGCTTGGTAGACCCACCTAGAGTTAGGATTAGGGTGGTAACCTAATCCTAAACTTGATCTAGAGCCTTTGGTTGAACTCGTTATATGGTTGTGTATGCCTCGTATAAATTGTGGTATGAATGTCTATGTATATTGCTTTATACATGTGAAATGAGATTGGATTTATGATGCTTGAGACATGCATAATGATGGTTGTTGGTGAGTATGTGCTAAGCACAAGGTTAATGAAATGAGTAATGTGATGTGAGTAAATATTGGCACTAGTAAACTTGGATACAAATGATCGATCATTAGGATGTTAGTGTGTACACATGAGTCTAAAGTCGCGCGTGGCCTTGGTGGCGTTGAGTCACCAAGGAGGAGTACGGGTTCGCCCGGAATTGTATTTAAATATAGTCGGTGATGAGTGGAATCCCATCGACGGGGCGTGAGGATGAGTGGAATCCCATCCGCGAGACCGGTGATGAGTGAAATCCCACCGTGAGGTAATGTGGTTGTTGGATATGAGTTCCAACATGTCTATCCGCGTATTCGGGTCTTAACTAGGTGCCAATGTTGTTTGATGTGTATATCAATGTGTTGAGGTTCATGGTTCTTATTGGGATACTTGTTTGTGATTACTTGTATCATGGAAATTGAGCTTATAATCATGGCTTAAAATTTGTCTATTGCTCATGCATTTTATCTTGTGGACCTTTGGTATGATTGTGATACTTTGGCTAGATCGTGCTCGGACCCTGCAATGTTGAGGTTTGTTTTTAGAGCTTACCCTCACTAAGCATCATTGCTTACGCTCTCTTTGTTCAACATTGCAGATCCTTAGTTCGCGGGTTGCTCGGGCAAGTGGAGGGCCTCCAAGTGTGGTTTTTGGACTTGAGTTCATCAAGTATGGATTTAATGTTAGACTTGTAATAGTTTGAGCAATGGGACATGTATGGTTTGTTGAGTAGTTGTTGGTTGTTTAAGAGCATGTATGGACTCCCCTATATCTTGTTTTGCATGGTTGTGTTGCCATGGTGAATGCTAACTCATGCCTAATTGCTTACTTTGAATATTAGCCTATGCCTTAAGAGTTTAGATATGTGTTTGAATGATCTTTGAATGAATGCATATTGGTGGGATGTTGCCTTAATGTTAGACATGTCTAAACCTTGTTAAAGCATGATAGTATTGTTGGTTTACCTTGGGTTGAATTGTTTTGATGTGGTATGGTGTTTTGGTGGTGTTTTGGGGCACCCTTGTGCCTCAAAACAGCCCAGACGAGTCTGCAGACAGGGGGTGTTTCGGAACGGGTCCCCTTGTTCCGGAACGATCCCTGTGTAAATGGCCTGCCGTTTCGAAACGGATGAGGGTCGTTTCGGAACATTTTGGCTACTGGAATTTTGAGAAATTGGCGAGATGAAGCCGTTCCGAAACGGGCCTTTGAAGTTTCGAAACGGTCAAATCTCGTTGACCACGAGATATTGACCGTCAAGGTCGTTCCGATACGGGTCTCCCCTGTTTCGGAACGGTCACCTTATGGTTGACCCTGGCCCGTTGACTAAGTCAAGGCGTTTCGGAACACCCTATGGGCGTTTCGAAACGGCCTGCTGAAATGAAGTAAAATGGACTGTTTATGTCTTGTTTGGTCGGTGAATGTTTCGTTGTTTGTATCTTCCGCTGTTGTGCTCCACATAGGAATTAAATATGCATCTAGATAAGACTAAAGTTAAAAGAAATTTTCTGGGTCGTTTACCGAGGGGAAGCCTTAACGGGTTTCGCTTCGGTTTTCCCCGTGTGGCTCACTCAGACCGGTCATCCGACCAGACCGGGACGAGGGGGTTACATAAACCTTAAACATAAACCCATAAATCTAACAAACAAAATAAATTGAAACATAAAGGACAAATCTAAAAATAAATTAAAACTAAATTATTAATTAGAGCCCAAATCACAAATGAATAAAATTATTAAACCTAATTACTTATCAAATCTTTATACGAGGACCAAATCAAATTTAAAGCAAACAAAAAAACTTAATAATTAATTAATTTATGAAGCATGGCCTAATTAAATAAAATTTAAAGAAACTAAACCAAAAGTTAAGACTAAAAAATAAACTAAAACCTAAAAAACCTAAACCCTAATAATTTAATTAAGGAAGGACCTAAAAGATAATTAACCCATAAATAAAAAAAATATCATCTCCAATCATTTTTTTGTTCGATATTAGCGGCAACCCCCCCCCCCCATTTAATTTGGCGGCACAAATCCCCCCAACCCCCCCCCCCCCCCCCAAAAAAAAAAAAAAAATTTTGATTTGGCGGCATGATATCCCCATTTTTTTGTTTGATATGGTGTTAAAATTTCCCCCTAAAAAATTTCTCCTAAACTAAAAAATATTTTTTATTATTTTAATAGTTATAATTAAATTTTTTAATAAAATATTTTTTAAATTTAATGATCTCAATTAATAAATTGATTTAAATTTTAAATAATTTGTTTTAAATTCATCAATCACAACTTATTAATTTAATAAAACTTTTAAATTTAGAATATTTTTAATAAAATAAATTTAAGTATGTTAATTCTTATTAAACTTCACAAATAATTTATATTGAACGAGTTAGTATTAAATTAATTTAATAAATTAATACTTTACATTTATCAACACTTTAAATTTATCAAATCGTAGACTTCTTCAACTATATATTTTGTAAATATCAAGTCAGATCAATATCAGTTCAGGTTAAAAATAGGTCGGGTTCAAAGCAGGTCAGGTCAATTAACAGGTCGGGTTCAAAACAGGTCGGGTCCAAAACAGGTCGGGTTCAAAACAGGTCGGGTCCAAAACAGGTCGGGTTCAAAACAGGCCGGGTAATATCGGATATCGGGTCAATTCAGTCGGGTAAAATCGGTTATCTGCCAGGTCGACTTCGGGTTCAGGTTCGTTTCAGTCGGGCGCAGGTCGGGTTTCAGGTCCACAGTAACATGTCCAATTCGGGTTCGAGTCGTTTTCAGTCGGACGCAGGTCGGGTTCGGTCACTACAGTAACAGGTCGAATTCAGGTTCGGGTCAACAACAGTCGGTTACAGATCGGGTTCGGGTCATTAAATTTTCAGGTCAAATCAAGTTCTGACTCGAGCAGATTTCAGTCGGGTTTTCAGGTCGGGTCAGCTTTTTACATCCCTACAGATCTCGTCGTGCACCATCGGTATTCAGCTTGATCCAATGACCCGACGGAGGGGACCAGGGCAAAGGACAACAAGCCGAAACACATGGCACTCCTCTTGTGCAAACCCTTGAATGAGTTTATAATTATACAAAAGCAGCTTAAGTTGATCCTGCTCTGTTGTTTTTGTTTTATGTTTTCATAAAATTTCCCAAACTAAAACTAAGAAACACAAAGTTGTTCTTCTCCATATGTTTTCAGACCATGCACGATTTTCATGAAACTTTGACCTAAAATTGTCTTTGGCTTTTTAGGTTAGGCAAAGGCAATTCCTCCGGTCATTCTCAAAACATCTTTACAAGTAACATAAATCTTCTCCTCAGCCGCATTTATTAAAAGGGCACTATTTAATTTTTGATCAAATTTTATTTCGTGTCTATCTAACAAATTAATGGTAAATTAATTTATGCATGTTTAGAAATTAAGTAGGGGCATTTGATTGAGTCGAGTTGAGTTAAAAATATTCGAGTTAGTCGAGTTGATGTGTTTTATTTTATAACTCAAATTTTACTTTGAAAATTTTATGAGTCTAAGTTTATGAAATTCGAGTCAAGTTGAGTCGAATTGTTCGAGTTTATGTTTAAATTTAATTGAAAACATTTATAATATATGGTTCTTATTGGTTTTAATTTAAATTATTTTCTATAATCATATACGATATACATATATATCTCTTCATATTTTTTTATAATGCCATATACATGTATCAAATAGAGTTGGGAGACTCGAAATTTTCAGATATGAGATGTTCATCCTAATGAATGTGGACTTATTGCATCCTTAGCAATTCATGAAATGATTGGTCATAAGAGGTCTCTAGAAAGTTCATTTTATAAAATCGAACATGAAAATTGGTCTACTAATTACTAAAGTTTTTGAGTTATTCAAAATTCTATTTTATAACTTAAAATTTATTTGATTTTTTTTAATCGAGTCGAATTTATGAAATTTCGATTCATGTCGAGTTTTTCCGGTCAAGTAAATAAAACAATTTTTTCAAGTTATTAGGTCGAGTGTTGCTCAGCTTTACGCTTACACATCATTTTTATTCAACTGTGTTAATCACTTATTTAATATCATATGCTTAAACTTCTCAAGTGATGAAAAGCAAGACATGTTTCAGTAAAGGAAGAACCTTGCTAGTAGCGATACAGAGCTCGTAAGCCATCAACGTCGTCTTGGCCAAGGTCCCTCTTGATTGTTCCAGGGGAATATAATGCATACATGATTGCAGATTTATACTGACTATGAGCCAGTCCCAGATTATGCCCCAGTTCATGCACGGTCACTGATTCCAAGTCGATCTGGGACCTTCCCGGATTAGTGCTCCAACTCTCGTCTGCATCATAGTGAAACCTCCCATCCGGTGGTGAAAAAGCATGAGCCAAAACACCTTCAGGCCCATCAAACGACCTTCTATCCCCATGATTGCCTCGATAAAACCCGAGGCGGATATCCGCTCGGGACCCTTGTGCCACCTCCTGGAACCTAAACGGAGACACAGCCGCCCATCTTTGGAACGCACTCGCAACAACGGGTCTCAGTACTTGAAAATTAACCACTTGGAGAGAATCAGGCAGGAAATTGTAGGTAAGGCCGTACTTGCTCCAACTTGGATCCCCACCGTAAAATGAATAGTTTGAGACGAAGTGAAACATGCCATGGTTATGTCCATTAGACGTTTGTTCAAGGTTAATATCAGGAACACCGCAACGAGGGGTCGACATTGCTTTGATTGTACCGTGATCAATCTCACCAGTTACATTTAGACGGTAGAATTCTTGGAATGTTTTGATGGCAGATTCTAAAGCATCGTCGAATCGATCGTCTAAAAGATTGATCTGATGAGGGTAATAGCCGAAGGCTTTGAGGAATTGCTTCACTTGATGAATCCCATTGACAACTTCTCCTTTCTGGGCTTGTTTTAGATTTTGAAGAGATTCGAATCTAAAAGGTGTAGCCTTTGCTACAAAAGGAAGAAACACGAAGAACACAAGGATTGGTACAAAAAGTTGATGAGAAAATTTAACTGCCATTGTAAGATCCAATATTCCTTTAGTGTGTGTTTTGATGCTTGCTTTCACTCCTATTTATATAGAAAAATTTGCAGACCTTTGGTTTTCTTTAACCAATGTAGAGAAACTTGGGGATGCAAGAATAAGAGAATAAAAACCAATAGACGAATAGGTCATTAATTGGTCACCAACAAAAATATGAGTTTGTTACTGCCTTAGATAATTTTTCTAGTCCACAAATATTACCTTTAATATTTTAATATCTTTTCCTCAAAAAAAGAATATCAATATCTTTTTAATATTCAACTTTATAAAAATTGAATAGTGTTAAATATTCAAATTGTTTTTTTTACTATATTTTCTCTTTAGTATCAAGAGAAATTATTTCATGAATTCTTTTGGTCACATTAGTTATTGTTCGTTAACTTTATTTTTTTCCTTACATGTCATCAATTCACTCAAAGTTAAATTTCAAGTAACAATGAATTATATATTTTTTGAGTGGATAAAAAATAATTTTGTCAAACATTTTAACTTTTCAATATTTTTGTCAGGGTTATGGCTCTAATACCTTATTAACGTGACATTTCACGTGTGAATATGATATTACGTAGGAGTGATTTTTTAAAAAGTTTGAAAGTTTATTTAATCACTAAGAAAAAAACTATACAAATTTTAAAAAATATTAAAATATATATATATTAAAAAAATTAAATTCAATAAATTAAAAGTATAAAAATAAAATTAAATCTTTTTTATGAAAATTTAAAAATTTATAAACTAGTTCAAAAAGTTATTGAAAAGAAAAAAGTATGAAAATTATATAAAAAATAAGTATTAAAAATTATCGTTGTTTGGAAATTAGCGGATAGCTGATAGCGGATTACGTTAGTTGATAGTTGATAGATGATCAAATTAGCTGATTCGACTAGCTGATTGTATAAAAGTGTTTGGTAAAATTAACTGATAGTTAATAGTTGTTTGATTATTTAAACAAATAAAATGACATATAAGGACATGGTTATATTCTACACTTATTTGAATAATTTATTAGTTATCAATATTTTGTATCTATTAATATTAATTAGATTATAAAAAATAATTTTTAATATAACATTATTAAACATATTTAAAGGATTTATATATTAATTTATTATTTATACAAGTATTTTTTAATACAATTTAATTAATTATTAAATTTAAATATAAATATAAATGTGTGAGAATAAAAAAATACAAAAAATATTAGTTTACAAATGTCACAATGTAAATACGTGAGGTTGAAAAATTAAAATAGAAATGGTTAAATATAGGTTATTTGGAAAAAAAATTATAATTGTTAAGGGTAAAAAAGTCTTTATAACCCTTATGTCAAAACTTCTAATTTCAAAAAGCTCATATTAACAGTTTTTTCAAAATTAGAGGTTTCACCCCAATCTGCTATTTCAATCCGCTCTTTACCAAACATCCAACTTAGCGAATTTGACAGGTCAAACCTCTAATTTTAGCTCAAACCTCTCTTTACTAAACATGGCCATTTTAAAACATAATTAAAAATATTAAAATTCGAAAAACTTTAAGGCTCTGTTTGACAACTTAGCTGATAGCTGATTGCATTAACTGATTTGACTAGCGGATTGTATTAGCTGATAGCTGTTAGATTATTTAAACAAGTAAAATGGCATATAAGGACATGTTTATATTCAATACATGTTTGAATAGTTTATTAGTTATCAATATTTTGTATCTAATTATTATTAATTAGATCTATAAAATTATTTTTAATATAACTTTTCTCAACATATTCAAATGATTTATATATTAATTTATTATTTATATAATTATTTTAATATAATTTAATTAATAAATTTAAATACACATATAAATATGTGATAATAAAAAGAAAAAAATAAATAGGATTAGCTTATAAATATGGTGAGAAAATATTTAATTTAGGTTATTTTGAGATTTTTAGTAATTGGTAAGGGTAAAAGAGTCTTTACAACTCTAATATCAAACCTCTAATCTCAAAAAGCTCCTATTATGAGTTTTTTCAAAATTAGCGGTTTCACCCCAATCCGCTCTTTCAATCTGTTATTTACCAAACAACAATATTAGTAGATTTAACTGGTCAAACCTCTAATTATGCTTCAAACCACTAATTTTTGTCCAAACCTCTCTCTACCAAACATGACCTAAATTTTTTTAAATGACCGAATCATCAAGGATGTTTATTTGCTTTCCACATGATATTTGCATTGAAAAATGTATAATTCTTTCATTTCTAGAGTAGAGAGCAAAATTCAATTTTATCAATACTATGATTTTATAATTTCGATATTTTAGCATTTAAAGGATCAAGGCTCCTACCAATCTGTCGCCAATATCGCGCCTAGTTTTGAACCGAGCGGTGGACGAATAATAATCATCTATTTTTTTCTTGTGGTAATTTTTTAACCGTAGTATCTTTTGTATGGAGTTTGTTTTATTTTAATCATCTAAATTTAAAGAAAAAATTCTTATCACTTATGTTTTGAATTAGGTCTATTTTGATCCTTTAGCCGTTAACTTCCGTTAATAAAATTAATTAATTTTTAATTTAACTCAAAATTTCAAAACTTTATTTTTCACCATCTTCTCCCCAAACTTTCAAAACTCATGCCCTCCATCTCTTAAATCCAGGGCAGCAAGAAAAAGATTACAATAGCTTAATAACGCTACCCTAAATCCTGCCATGTCAAGAAGACCAGGGCTGCTTCCTTAGTATTATATATACAAGTACAACAATGGGGACGAAGATGGATTTCGATTTACGTCTGAACTGCTTCTTTGTTATGCACCACGACCCTTGGAACGTGCTTAACTACAAAACACCATAAATACAGGGGTAGGGTAGGTCTATGTTAATATATAAACGAGATAAAAGAATGGGAGTTTTCTTTTTATCGAGCAACATCGGGAAATTCTAATGAAAGGTGGACTAATATAGGGCTAAGAAACGGCGTTACCGAAAACATTGTAAGATAAATAACAAAATAGGTAAAGCGCTACCGGATATGTTGATTTAAAATAATGTATCCGGTAGAAAACATGAAAAAATATTAAAAAAATTGGTAACCGGCAAACTTAAGTTATCGGTAAGTATCGACACAAACATAACAAAATAGGTAAAATTACTTATTTGGTTGATAAGAGTATCAACATATTAGGTAACGTCTATTATGTTATTAAAGTTTAAGCTGATGGGGCCTTGGAACGATAACAAAATCGGTAAAATTATTTATTTTGTTGATAAGAGTATCAACATATTCGGTAGCGCTTTACCTATTTTGTTATTACTTTAACATATGTGTGTCGGTTGGCTCAAAGGGTGCGCGCACAGAGCCCTTGTGTGGCAGCCTGGCATGCGTTGGGTTTGGGCCGATGTGTGTCAGGATCGGACGTATAGGCATTCTATAACTCAAACTCTATTTTTAACATTTTATGAGTTAAAGTTTATGAAAATTGAGTCAAGTTGAGTCGAATTATTTGAGTTTATGTTTAAATTTAATTGTAAACATTTATAATGTTAGTTCTAATTGGTTTTAATTTAAACGATTTTCTATAATCATATACGATATACATATATATTTCTTCATATTTTATTTTTGGTTTGAGTTAAGGTATCCACCACCGATAGCGGTGACTAACCTCTTCGCCACGGGTGCTCTCACTAAGAGGTAAACAGATGGTCATGAAATGTATTTCATTCCTATTGGTAGGAATCGAACTCCTGACCTCATGGTTAAGGGATGAGGTGAGCAATCACCACACCACATCTCATGGTTTTCTTCATATTTTTTTTTCATAATGTGATATACATATATCAAATATAGTTGGGAGATTCGAAATTTTCGGATATGAGATATCCATCCTAGTCAATGTGGATGTATTTGCCCAACTGATACATTTGAAGGGATCAATGTTGGACTTATTGCATGCTTAGCAATTCATGACAGGATTGGTCATTGGGTCTCGTGAAAGTCCATTTTCTAGAATCGAATTTGAAAATCAGTACACTAATTACTAAAATTTTCGAGTTATTCGAAGATTCATTTTATAACTCAAACTTTATTTAATTTTTTTAGGCTAAAGGGTCACTTTTGCCCTTGTAGTAGTCCCAATTTACTTAAAAATCAATTTTTCCCTCGTACCCAACCAAAAATAAATTTTACCCTCGAACTCTTGAAAAATCAAATTTCCCTTATGCCACGTCATCCTAAACTACCACGTCGTCACTGTAACAGTCAACGTTGGCTTCCGTCAGTGATGGGGCAAACAGTGATGCAATTGGACTATTTCAGGGGCTAAATTGATGTGAAAATACAATAGAGGGGAAATTGATAAATTTGGTCTACTACAAGGACAAAAGTTACCCTTTAGCCTAAATAATATAAATCTTCTCCTCAATCACATTTATTAAAATGTCACTAATAAGTTTTGATCAAATTTTATTTCGTGTCTATCTAACTAATTAATTGTAATTTAATTTATGCATGCATAGAAACTAGGTATAGGAGAAATTATATCATAGGCTTGTGCGGCAGCCTGGCGTGCGCTGGGTTTGGGCCGATGTGTGCGAGGATCGGGCGTATAGGCATTTTTATAATTCAAACTATATTTTGAACACTTTATGAGTCAAAGTTTATGAAATTTGAGTCAAGTTGAGTCGAATTGTTTGAGTTTATGTTTAAATTTAATTGTTAACATTTATAATGATTGGTTCCAATTGGTTTTAATTTATACGTCTGGTCATGAAATGAACTCCATTCCTATTGGTAGGAATTGAACTCCTGACCTCATGGTTAAGGGATGAGGTGAGCAACCACCACACCACATCTCATGGTTTTCTTCATATTTTTTTCATAATGTGATACACATATATCAAATAGAGTTGGGAGACTAGAAATTTTCAGATATGAGATATTCATCCTAGTCAATATGGACGTATTTGCCCAATTTTTACATTTGAAGGGATCAATGTTGGACTTATTACATGCTTAGCAATTCATGACAGGATTGGTCATTGGGTCTCGTGAAAGTGCATTTTATAAAATCAAATTTGAAAATTGGTCCACTAATTACTAAAATTTTCAAGTTATTCAAAGTTTCATTTTAGAACTCAAACTTTATTTAATTTTTTTAGGCTAAAGGGTCACTTTTGCCCTTGTAGTAGTTCCAATTTACTTAAAAATCAATATTCCCTCGTACTCAACCAAAAATAAATTTTACCCTCGAACTCGCTTGAAAATTAAAATTTCCCTATGCCACATCATCCTAAACTGCTACGTCACCACCGTAACGATCAACACTGACTTCCGTCAGTCAATGGGCAAACATTGATGCAATTGGAATACTTCATGGGCTAAATTGAGGCGAAAATACCATAGGGACGAAATCGATAAATTGGGTCTACTACAAGGGCAAAAGTGACCCTTTAGCCTAAATAATATGAATCTTCTCCTCAACCGCATTTATTAAAAGGTCACTAATTAATTTTTGATCAAATTTATTTCGTATCTATCTAACAAATTAATTGTAATTTAATTTATGCATGCATAGAAACTATGTATATTAGAAATTATATCATAGGCCCGGCTTGCCACATTATCCATGGTCTCAACCAATAAAAAGCACCCATTTCATTAAATTTTTCCATGTCATTTGTTTACCGAGTGAATCTTCACTTAGATTTACTGTAAATTATATTAAAAACATTATTTTACCAATTGTAGATTCACTTGGTAAAAAGATGATATGGAAAAATTAAATGAAATTGATGCTTTGTATTGGTTGGGACCATAGATGACGTTGCGAGCCGGGCCTATGATATAATTTCTCCTAGATCTCCTTAACCCCAAGTGAAGGGCCAAGTTGGAGGGATGCTAGGCCCAAGTAGGTGTGGTGGACTTGTCCAACCCCCTGGTGCGCGTGCTCGGCCCCTTGGTGCGTTGTCTCAGCCCTTAGGTGTTTCCCGAGTCTGGACCCTCGGGTGCGGTCCATGACTTTAACACATGTGTGTCGGTTGGCCCAGCAGGTTCACGCGTGGAGCCCTTGTGCGGCAGCCTTGCGTGCCCTGGGTTTGGGCTGATGTGTGCCAGGATCGGGCATATAAGCATTTTATAACTCAAACTCTATTTTGAACATTTTATGGGTCAAAGTTTATGAAATTTGAGTCAAGTTGAGTCGAATTGTTTGAGTTTATGTTTTAATTTAATTGTAAACAATTATAATGATTGGTTCCAATTGGTTTTAATTTAAACGATTTTCTATAATCATACTCTCGCCGCAGGTTCTCTCACTAAACCAACTCTTTGATATTTATAATATGCAACAATGGATCTTGCTCTATTGTTTTTGCTTTATGTTTTCATAAAATTTCCCAGTCACTCTCAAAACACCATCTTTAATATTATAACATAAATCTTCTTCTAACCCCCTTGCCCCGGTCTGGTCGGTTGACCGGTTCGAGTAGGTTACACGGGGAAAACCGAAGCGAAACATGTTAAGGCTCCCCTCCGGTTAGCAACCCTTTTTTTCTTTATCTTTTTTAGATACCTTTATTAAATCATAGGTGATAAGACACGCAACAAACAAACACAGATACAAAACCCACAAGACATTCTATTAAACAGCCCAATTTATCCTTTTTAAGTAGGCCGTATCGATACACCTTCAGAGGGTATCGATACGCCTTGACCAAGGTCAACATCTTACAGTCAACTCGGGAAGACCGTATCGATACAGCCCTTGAGCGTATCGATACGCCCTTCTCGGTCAACATTTCGCGGTCAACAAGATAAACTCGTACCGATACGCCTCAACCTCGTACCGATACGCCAAAAACTCACCAAAATCTCAGATTTCCAGTGAGCTTTGGGCGTATCGGTACGCCCCGCGTATCGATACACCAAGCCAAAACTGAGACCTGAAGGGCAAGACCGTATCGATATGACCCTTAGGCGTATCGATACGCCATGCACTGTAAGTCTCCAAATTTCAGCAAAACGATCTAAGACTCGACTCTAGATGTGATTTACGACTCCCCTAGCTACAAACAACATACATACAACCTTTAACAACCATAATCTAAGCATACGAGGCAACCAACACTAACAAGCATCATTCATCCGAGAGATTCATGCATTAACCAAAAGATGACATATAAAGCACATAAAGGTTCATGCCTTAGTGTCAAACATATAGGCATTCATGACATGCAACATAAGCAAGATTTACAACTCAAACAAAGCATTCAATAGCCAAACCAACATCAACATATATCAAAGCTCAAATCAACAACACCTATCTCATTGCTTTACTATTACAATCTACAGTTTAAAGATCATACATTGAGCTAACCAAAAGCAACACTTGGAGACTTGTCCTTGCCTTTGCCACCCACAAGCTACTGATCTGCATTGTCGAACAAAAAAGAGAGTAAGCATAAAAGCTTAGTGAGGGTAAGCTCATAAAACAAACCTTCGACAATGCAGGGTCCAAGCACGAGCAACTACCATGATGGAATGCATGGTCTTACCTTCGATCCTCGAGAGCCAAAAATGTATATGATGCATGAACATATAATCAACATTATGCCATGCTCAACAACTCATAAGCTCAACATACAATGATGTTGAGTTGATCGAACACTTGCAAATGGCCAAGAGGGGGGTGAATTGGCAATTAAAATTTTAGTGAAGAGAAAGATTGAAAATAAAAATGACACAAGGGGTTATAGTGGTTCAAGTTCTCCAAATGAACTCTACATCCACTACCTTAGCTCCCACTAAGGATTTTCAAACAATTCACTAATTGAATTCGTCCCCTTTTCTTGGATGAGGAGGAAACCTTACAATTTCGATTAAGCTTTATACCCAAAGCTTAATCCACTCAAATACAAAGAAAGAATTTTGGTAAACTCAAATGTTTCCTCTCAAAGGATATTTGTCTACCCAATTACAATTTGAACAACCCCAAACTCACAATACAATTTGACAAATTGAAAGACAATAGAGTTGGGTACAAGAATATTACTTTGAATAGCTCAAGGGTTTGGATTTTTGCTTTGATGATGCTTGAATGTTCAATAGTTGTTGCTTGGTCAAATGAAGCTTGTTTTTATACCCTTGCATTGATTTCTAGCCGTTTGGGAGGTTGGGATCATCAATAGAGCCGCTGTGGACATTTTTCCCGCATTAAATGCAGCTCTGCAGCCTACCGTATCGGTACTCGGGAAGGGCGTATCGATACTTGCATCAAAGAGGAAAGAGCCGTTGTGCCTGAAAACAGGGTGTATCGATACGCATAGAAGGCGTACCGGTACGATTTTAAGGGGCGTATCGATACGGTGGTCAGTATCGATACGGTCCAAAGTTACTGGAATCCCAAGCTATGTTTGTATAAAAAGTGTATCGATACGCATACCAAGCGTATCGGTACGGTATAACCACCTTTTGAAAATTGGGAAACCAACCAACTGACAAGTAACGGTCAAATAATTAAATGCCCGGATTTTTCAAAGATATGCTTAGCGTATCGATACGGTTGCTAGGCGTATCGGTACGGTTTCATGAAAGACATTTTCCCAGATGAACATCGTATTGATACGTCTGTATGGCGTATCGGTACGGTTTCATGAAAATAGTTGCCCAGATGCATATTGTATCGATACGGTTTCAGGGCGTATCTGTACGGTATGTTCAATAAAATTCGAGTGACAAAATAGGGTATCGATACGCTGAGGGGTATCGATACTCCTGGGCGTTTTTGCATACTTAGGCTTGAAAATCATAGAAAAAGACTTAGGGAATTATATATGTTTGAAAGCCAGTCTTTAAGTATAATTTTGTTCAAAAATACTTGTCAATTGTGAGACTTTAAAGAGTATTTAAAAATTTATTGTTTTACAAATTGGTCCTTAAGTTTATGTGTTATATCAAAATCAATTTCGGTTTTACAAATGATACATAACTCAATGTATTAACCACATCATTAATCGCTTCATATTGGAAATCACATTTCATATCATATAGGCATATATGTATAATCCCATATTGGCACCTAGTTATGACTCGAATACGCGGATAACACGTTGGAACGCATTTCCAACACAACCATGGGATTACACTCATCACCGACTAATATATAATGATTTCTGGTGGAATATTACATCACCGTACTCCTCCTTGGTGCCTTAACGCCACCAAGGCCACGCGCGACTTTTACTCTCGTGTGCACACTAATCCTAATGATCGATCATTGTACCCAAGCATACTAGTGCCAATATTAAATAAAATCCACAACCTTTCACAACATCAATTTCAACATAATTTCCGTGCTTAGCACGTACTCGCCATTATCCTCGAAATCATGCAACCACCTCATAATATCATTTCACAAGCCAACACTACATGTATATCATCAAAACAATTATCACATCATACTCCATACATATGTATCTTCATCATGTTTATCATCAACATGCATACAACAATGCATTAAGACATGCCTCAACATACATGTATATCACATTATACATAATCATCATAACACAAATCATCATGAGGCATAACATCAAGTAAAGAGTTCATCCAAGGTCTCTAACTAAAGCTTAGGATTAGGCTACCACCCTAATCCTAACTCTAGGTGGGTCTACCAATCCCAACCTAGTCCACATGCTCGAACCAATTGCTCAAAACCATTTAAAACATTTTAACCACTCACCTTCACCTCCAAGCTCCACTACCAAGCAACCAAGGTCTTCAAATTTCCAGATTTGTTCCCGAGGCTCCACCAATACAAAATCTCGCTTCTAATCACCTCAACACAAGCAAAACAACTTCAAATCAACTCAAACATCAAAGTAGCTAACCCGGAATACTAATCAAACACCAAACACAACAATTCAAGCCATGGACAACCCCCAAAATTACCAAACCCGAGCAGCCCTTATACCCAGCCCAAAACTTGTGATTTCAACACATTAACACATTCAAATGTTTCAAAAACAACCCTCAACTAACATACTAACATTAACCTTCCATTTCCAACATAAAACACACTCAAAACTCAACTAAAAACCCTCCTACAACCCCACCAAAACCCAAATTCGGGAATTAGCATAAAACCATGTAAAAATCAACTATGTTGGACCTTATGGGTAGTAAACAACATATATAACTTCAACAAATCGAAAGCTCAAGTTAAAGACAATAAAGTTTACATTTTTAATCTAAAAACTCAAAACCCCAAACTACAAAATCTATGAGCTTTATGAAAACTAATGGTACCATCTTGAAGAGGAAGAGGAGGACAAGTTAAAAACAAGATTACCTTGCAAAAATCACCAACAAAAATCAAAAGAGATGATGAAATGGAGATTTGGGGAGGAAATGCCATTTGACGTGAAAAAGAGAAATGGAGGAGATGAAGATAGGATTTAAAGTGGTCTTGTAAAACAAAGGGGGTTTTAAAAATAGAAGACCATTTAATCACGAAAATACCATTAATGAATGGCTAAAGCTATCATCCCCTAAAGTCCATGGATTTTGGATTTAGGAGATAGGCCCAACATAACTTTAATTTTTTTTGAAATTGCGAAGCCCATTAGAAATATATATTATTATTTTAATTATAAACCCGAAAAAATATTTTAATATTATTTCCATCCAACCCCCAAACCCGAGTATTACACTTCTCCTCTATCGCATTTATTAAAAGGTCACTAATTAGTTTTTTTATCAAAGTTTATTTTGTGTCAATCTAAGATGTAACCCCCTCGTCACGGTCTGGCCGGATGACCGGTCCGAGTGGGTCACACGGGGAAAACCGAAGCGAAACCCGTTAAGGTTCCCCCTCGGTTAGCAACCCTATTTGTTTTTTCCATTTTAATCTTGTCACGTTCGAGTATTAAATTCCAAGTGATCAAACAGCGGAACATACCACACGAGACAACATTCAAACCCTCAAACCACATTCGAACATCCCAATTTTAATCTTGACTAAAGGCATCTTAGTACCTATGTGTTTTTCTCTTCAAACAGGCCAACAAGGGTCAAACAGTGCAGTTTTGGGTCAAGGTTTCGAAACCTTTGGGGAAGGTTTCGAAACTTTGGCTGGCAGTGACCTCTGGAACTCAATTTTCACCAAAAGTTTCGAAACCTTGGGTAAGGTTTCGAAACCTTTGACCATAGTTTCGAAACCTTCCCCAAAGGTTTCGAAACTTTTGTTGGCAGAATGTCCAGAAATCCCAAGATTTGCAAAGGTTTCGAAACTTTACCCATAGTTTCGAAACCTAGGTGCAGGGGAGCACTTACTGCTTAACTCCAATGACTTCCTAACTATGAAGAACACTAAGATCATGCATAGACACAAGTAAAAGCTTAAAAAGGACCAAAGACATGAATTAACACTCATAAGACTTGCACATACTATCATTTAAACAACCATACATGAACCATAGATAGCAACCAAGCAATTAACAAGGCATCCATACATAGCATTCATACAAAGAGCAATTCATGCATATATGGACATACAAGCATTTAAGATTTCATGCCTTAGCAACCAAAACACGTAGACATTCATGGCATGTAACATAAGCAATATTTACAATCAGACAAGGCATCCACTAACCAAGCCAACAACGATATACATCAAAGCTCAAATCAATAACACCTATCCCATTGCTTAACTATTACAATCTATTACTTAAAACTCATACATTGAGCTCACCAAAAGCTACACTTGAAGATCTTTCCTTGCCCTTGCCACCCATAAGCTTTTTATCTGCATTGTCGAACAAAAGAGAGGGTAAGCATAAAAGCTTAGTGAGGGTAAGCTCATAAAACAAACCTTCGACAATGCAGGGTCCAAGCACGAGCAATTTCCATAATGAAATGCATGTTCTTACCTCCGATCCGCATAAGCCAAAATGAACATGATGCATGAACATATAGTCAACATTATGCCATGCTCAACAACCATAAGCTCAACTTAGCATGATACATAATCCAAAGCATTAGCCACATCATATATTAATTCATAAGGACATCACATTTCATGTCATATAAGCACATAAGCATAATCCCACATTGGTATATACATACAATCTCATATTGGCACCTAGCTATGACCCGAATACGCGGATAACCCGTTGGAACGCATTTCCAACAACAACATTACCTCGGTGGGATTTCACTCATCACCGGTCCTTGCATGTGCGGGATTCCACTCATCGCCACATGCCCTACGGATGGGATTCCACTCATCATCACGTAGAAATATAAAAGCTTCCGGTGGAATATTACATCACCGTACTCCTCCTTGGTGCCTTAACGCCACCAAGGCCATGTACGTTTTGACTCAATTTGTGTGCACACTCATCCTAATGATCGATCATTGTACCCAAGCATACTAGTGCCAACATTATACGCAATCCATTTTTCATAGCTACATGCATATGACAAAGCATCAAATATCATGTCTCACATACATGTATTTCACAACCCAATACCATGCCTAGCATGTACTCACCATGATCATCATCATGCATAATTCACAATCCAATCCACATGCATAGCAATGCATCAAACCATGCCTCAACAACATGTATAACACAATATACATAACTACCGTAAACGCATATAATTAAGAGGCATAACAAACAATTAGAAGTTCAACCAAAGTTCCCTAAACTTAAGCTTGAGATTAGGCTACCACCCTAACCTCAACTCTAGGTGGGTTTACCAAGCCCAACCTAGGTCCACATGCTTGAACCAATGTTTAAAACCATTTAAAAACAATAACCACTCACCTCTACTCCAAGCTCAACTACCAAGCAAGCATCACCTTCAAGTTTCCGGATTTCTTCCCGAAGCTCCTCCAACGCAAACTCTCGCTTCTAAACAACCTCAATACAATTCAAATAATCCTCAAATCAGCCCAACATCAAAATATCAACCCGGAATACAAATTCAAATATCAAACCCAACATTTCAAGTCATGACCAAACCCCATACTTAGCAATTTCGGACAGCCTTAATACCTCTTCCAAAAACCTTATTTCCAACATCCATTGCACCCACAAATGATCCCAAATCAATCCCTAACCATAGTACTACCATTGGGCTATCAAACCCCACCTTAAACAACCCCCAAAACTCACCCAAAACCCTCCAAAACACCATTTTCGTACTAATATTTTACCCAGCAGAAAATCATGTTTTTAAACACCCAAATGACATCTAAATGGTCCCAAATCATCCCCTTAGCATACATATACCATCAGCCCTCTAATTACACCCTAAAACCCACCAAAAATCAACTTTTTGACACCTCAAAAATGGGTTTAAGGACCTATTTCGGAAATTCATCAAAATCCAACCAAATCAACATATAATGTGTATTTTGACATGATTAAACAAAACCCCGATACAATTTATCAAAACAAATTGAAAAACCCCATTAAAAACCCAAATTTCCATATGAACCCTAATTCCCAAAACTCAATATTTTCGAAATCTAAGACTATAGATAAATAGAGGATAGAGAGGAGGTTAAGAAAATATATTTACCTCTTAATTTGGTGTTGAAATCGAATGGCAATAAAATAGAATAGTAGCTAAGGTTTTAGGAGAGTTTGAAAACATGGAAGAGGGGTTTGACATGGGAAATGGGTGTTGGGAGGAAGATGACAACTTTTTGCTAAAAGTTGTCTTGCTTTATTTAAAAAATTGGGCAAATTACAACATTGGTCCCTCCCTCCTTATTAAAGCTCAATTTGGTCATTATTTATAGTTGATTTATTTTAATTAGATTTTATTTGACTTGAACTATAACCCGGCTAACTCCTAGCCCCAAAACACGGGTGTTACATAAGAAATTATTTGTAATTTAATTTATGCATGTATAGAAACTAGGTTCATTTATCATAGGCCCGGCTCACCACATCATTTATGGTCCCAACCAATAAAAATCATCCATTTCATTAAATTTTTCTATGTCATTTTTTACCAAGTGAATCTACAATTGGATATAATTTCTCCTAGAACTCCTTAACCCAAGTGAAAGGCCAAGTTGGAGGGATGCTAGGCCCAAGTAGGTGTGGCGGACTTGTCCAGCCCCCTGGTGCGCGTGCTCGGCCCCTTAGTGGGTGGTCTCAACCCTTCGGTGTGCGCCGAGTCTGGACCCTCGAGTGCGGTCCATGACTTCAACAGATGTGTGCCGGTTTGCCCAGGGGGTGTGCGTGCGGAGCCCTTGTGCGACAGTCTGGCGTGCACTGGATTTGGGCTGATATGTGCCAGGATCGGGCGTATAGGCATTTTATACCTCAAACTCTATTTTGAAAATTTTATGAGTCAAGTTGAGTCGAATTGTTTGAGTTTATGTTTAAATTTAATTGTAAACGTTTATAATGATTGGTTTTAATTGGTTTTAATTTAAACGGTTTTCTATAATCATATACGATATACATATATATTTCTCCATATTTTATTTTTGGTTTGAGTCAAGGTATCCATCGTCGATAGCGGTGACTAATCTCCTCGCCGCGGGTGCTCTCACTAAGAGGTAAACGGCTGGTCATGAAATGTACTCCATTCCCATTTGTAGGAATCAAACTCCTGACCTCATGGTTAAGGGTTGAGGTGAGCAACCATCACATCACATCTCATGGTTTTCTTCATATTTTTTTCATAATGTGATATGCATATATCAAATAAAGTTGGGAGACTCAAAATTTTCAGATATGAGATATCCATCTTAGTCAATGTGGACGTATTTTCCCAATTGATACATTTGAAGGGTTCAATGTTGGACTTATTGCATGCTTAGCAATTCATGACAGGATTGGTCATTGGGTCTCGTGAAAGTCCATTTTATAAAATCGGATTTGAAAATCGGTCCACTAATTACTAAAATTTTCGAGTTATTCGAAGTTCCATTTTATAACTCAAACTTTATTTAAATTTTTTTAGGCTAAAGGGTCATTTTTGCCCCTATTGTAGTCCTAATTTATCGATTTCGCCCCTATGGTATTTTCGCATCAATTTAGTCCTTGAAGTAGTCAAATTGCATCATCGTTTGCCCATTGACTGACGGAAGCCAACGTTGACCGTTACGGCGGTGGCGTGACAGTTTACGATGACATGTCAGAGAGTAAAATTGATTTTTCAAGCGAGTTCGAGGGCAAAATTGATTTTTGGTTGAGTACGATGGCAAAATTAACTTTTAGACAAAAAATATGAGTAAAATACAAAAATATTAAAATAACATTAAAAAATAAGAAAAATAAATTTTTATTAATATACGACTAAAAATAAAATAAAATAATTAAAAATATCTAAAAATAAGTAAAAATTGTAAAATTAAAATATATCAACTAATAAATTATAAATTATTCCATAATTAAAATTTGAAATATTTATAAAATTTAAAAAAATATAAAAAGCTTCATAAAAAATGGACAATTTTGGTTTTATTTCTCTTCAAAAAAATATAAGGAATAAAGATCTTAAAGTACAGTTAATGTGATTCTCTCAATAATCTTTTACCCTTTTTGGTGCTCCTATCTCTCAATACTGAAGAATTAAACTCTACTCTCTAAGTCTAATTTCTAATTCACAAACCATAAACCTTAATATTTAAACCATTTACTTGATTAAATTTATACACATACTTCTAAGATTCTTACTCACTTTATATTGATAAAAATTTTAATTAGGGTTTAAGATTCAAACCCTTAATATTTTAACTTTTTATTTTTGAATAATTTATAATTTAATAACTTATGATATTTTAATTTTATATTTTTTTATTTTTTTTTATTTTTAGCCATATATTAATAAAACAATTTTAAATGTTTTATTATTTTTACATATTTTAGTATTTTTGATATTTCTTAAATTTGTATTTTTACCTAAAACTCAATTTTGCCCTCGTACTCAACCAAAAATTAATTTTACCTTCGAACACGCTTGAAAAATTAAATTTTTCCTATGCCATGTCATCCTAATCTGACATGTCACCACCGTAACGGTCAATGTTGGCTTCCGTCAATCAAGGGGCAAACAATGATGCAATTGGATTACTTTAGGGGCTAAATTGATGAAAAAATACCATAGGGGCGAAATCGATAAATTAGGTCTACTACAAGGGCAAAAGTGACCCTATAGCCATTTTTTAATTAAGCCGAATTTATGAAATTGCGATTCAAGTCGAATTTTTCCGTATCTAGTTAAATAAAAAACATTTTTTAAAAAAAATTGAGTAAAGTTTTGCTCAGCTTTACGCTTAGGCATCACTTTTTATTCAACTGTGTTAATCACTTATTTAATATCATATTCTTAAGCTTCTCAGGTGATGAAAAGCAAGACCTTGCTAGTAGCCATACAAAGCTCGTAAGCCATTAACGTCGTCTTGGCCAATATTCCTCTTGATAGTTCCAATTTCCAAGGGGAATTGATGGAAACATGATCGCAGTTTGATACTTATTACTGACTATTACCCAGGCCCAGATTATGCCCTAGTTCATGCACGGTTACTGATTCCAAGTCGACCTGGTACCTTCCGGGATTAGTGCTCCAACTCTCGTCTGCATCATAGAGAAACCTCCCATCCGGTGGTGAAAAAGCATGAGCCAAAACACTTTGAGGGCCATCAAACGGGTCTTCATCCCCATGATTGCCTCGATAAAACCCGTGCTGGGAATGACTAAAATAAGGTGAAACAAACCTGGTCAAACACATTTTTACTGGTGTTTGATTTTCAAACAAATTCTTTTTTATTTTTTTATACTCTTTTGGATGAAAAGTTTGAATACTTCTCAAACTCTTTAACTGAGCATTTTCTCAACTAAGCCATTTTCAACACACGTCTTTATTTTCTCAACAACAAATATTTTCCAAAATTTGTGGGATCTGTTATTGCTATTTTTGGCTAAACAAATCAGTATAAAAGAAGCTCTTTAATTCTTTAGAAAGCAGGGAAATAACTTGGTTGAACTTTTCTGGTTTACTCTTTTAAACTTTATTATGGGTAATAGTAGTTGCTATTCCAGCTCCTAACCACGAGTGCGCGTATTTGGGGGTAGCTGTGTTAACCTTGGGGAGCGAACGACGATATCAGTTGCACCTCGGCTGTATCGGAATTTCGCTTTTAGGGCAGTGGATCACCACGTCACAGCTTTCATTCTTGTTATTTTTCTATCATTCTGAAAGCCAAAAGGTCTCTCTGCTCCTTTTACTTGCATACTTTAGTTCTTTTTAACTAAAATTACTGTGCAGTTCACCAAGTCACTGCCGGATCTCTCCAAGCTTGTGCCCTTTGATGGAAGCAATTACAAACGTTGGTCACAAAAGCTGCTGATCTTCTTCGAACAATTGGAGGTCGATTATATTCTATTGCAGCAGTCCTTGAAGATGAACCAGAATCTGTAATCCCTGCCACTCCGATGACCACTCCATTGATAAACAAAATAGTACGAGGTCACATTCTGAATCACATGTCAGATTCACTGTTTGATCTTTTCGTTAATCAAAGGTACGCTAAAATAATTTGGGATACTCTTGAGAAACGTTATGGAGCTGATGATGCAGGAAGAAAGAAATATGTGGTAGGAAAATGGTTGCAGTTCCAGATGGTTGATGACAAATCTATAATGGAGCAGGTTCGTTAATATGAAAATGCTATTGCCGATGTCTTGGGTGAAGGGATTGTGAAGATTTACTGAAAATGTAAATTTGAGATAAAACTCATTTTATTCATCATTGATAATCTGTTTACAAAGAATTCATGCACGTTAATATATAGTGCAAGGGCTTAATAGATTAGGGTTTGTTTGCCAGCTCATGCACAGCCAGCTCATACAAACAAGGTTGTTACAACAACCATTCCCGCGCTTTGTATAGCTGGGAAATTCTTCTCGAATGCTCTCTTTGCTAACATTTCCCCTGCTGTCTAAGGTCTTCAGGATCTCGAACACATAGTTGATGGCGATAGAGTGCAAAGGCTTGAATAGAGATGGGTTTGGTGAGTATATCAGCGACTTGAGCATTGGCAGGGACATAATTGACTTGAAGTTGCTGAGAAAGAACCTTTTCACGAACAAAAAATAGATCCAACTCTACGTGTTTAGTCTTGGCATGCATCACTGGATTGACAGCCATGGCTACTGCACTAGTGTTGTCATTCCAAATAACAGGAATGGACGGTAAAGAGATGAACATGTCGCTAAGAACCTCTTGAAACCAAAGGTTGTCGGCAGCAGCATCAGCAAGGCTCCTGAACTCAGCCTCAGCTGTAGATCGGGAGATAGATCGCTGCTTACGTGAGCTCCAGGAAAGAAGATGCTCACCAAGGTAAGTGTAGTAGCCAGAAATGGACCTTCGATCGTCAGGATCACTGCCACAATCGGCATCTGCAAAGGAGTGAAGAGCAGTACTAGGATTCTGATGCGGTGTGAACCATAAGCCAAATTCTAAGGTCCCTTTCAAGTATCGTAAAATGCGTTTAACAGCAATCCAGTGTTGATCAGTAGGTTGATGCATGAACTATGCAACCTTATTCACAGAGAATGCAATGTCTGGTCGAGTATGACAGACATACTGTAGGGAGCCTACAATGCTCCTGTATAATTCAGGGTCTGCAAGAGGAAGCCCATCATCCTTTAAGAGTTTTGAAGATGTTACCATGGGAGTTTGCACACTGCTTGTGTCCCGTAGGTCGGTTTTGACAAGAAGCTCAATAATATATTTCTTTTGAGACAAGAGTAGACCACCATTAATATGTAACACTTCAATGCCAAGAAAGAAGTGAAGCTGACCTAAATCCTTGAGAGAAAACTGAGTGTCCAAATGAGTAATGACAGATGCAACACGAGAGGAAGAAGCACCTGTGATCAAAATGTCATCTACGTACACTATAACATATGTAGGTAAACCATCATGTTGTGAAACAAACAAAGAAGCATCGGCACTAGAAGATCGAAAGCCCAAATTTTCAAGAGAAGCTTTGAGTTTTGTGAACCAATTTCGAGGGGCCTGTCGAAGGCCATAGAGAGATCGTTTGAGCTTGCAAACTAGGGTGGAATTAGTAGATGATTGTTGAGCAAAGCCATCAGGTTGAACCATATATACATCTTCAGTGAGATCGCCCTTTAGAAAGGCATTATTCACATCTACTTGGTGAATATGCCAGCCATGAGAGGTTGCCAAAGATAATACAAGATTAACAGTAAAGGATTTGACAACCGGGCTGAAAGTTTCATGAAAATCAGAGCCAGCAAATTGAGAGTATCCTTTGGCTACTAAGCGAGCCTTGTAACGTTCCACAGAGCCATCAGCATTATATTTAATGCGAAAAATCCATTTGCATCCAATTGCTCGTTTGTCAGGTGGAAGGGGAACAAGATCCCAGTGTAATTCTCAAGAAGAGCAGTATATTCAGCTAAAACAGCTGACTTCCATTGAGGATCTTGCATAGCATGATGAACATCGAGAGGTGTATCATGCACTTGAAGATGGTAAACCTTAGGTTTAAAGATCCCTGACTTGCTTCTGGTAACCATGGTATGACCAAGAATGGTGGTGGGAGGAGGTTCGGAGGAAGATGAAGCAGGGATGATAGGAGGATCAGGTGCAGGTGTAGGGAATATAAGAGGTTGGGATGTGTCTATTGGTGGAGAGGTAGTTGTAGGAAGTGGTGAAGTAGGAAATGTAGTAGAAGGATCTGATGGAGAATGAGGTTCAGGTGATGGGGAAGTAGTAGGTGGAGATGTACTTGGATGTGTAGCTGAGGATGTAGTAGTAAGGGGAGTAGATGTATCTGGGACAGTATGAGTGTTTGAAGGAGAGGGATGAACATGTAATGTAGGTGAATTTGTGTGGAGAGGAGGGGAAGTGGATGTAGGTTGTTGGTTTTGACAGGGGAAGATGGATTCATTGAATGTGACATTGCGAGATATGAACTTTCTGTTTGAGGAAGGGTCAAGGCAGACATACCATCGATGTGTAGGAGAGTAGCCCAGAAAAATACATGGTTTTGTGTGGTAATCGAATTTGTGTCTTTGAAAGGGGCGTAGGTGAGGGTAACAGAGGCAACCGAATACTTTGAGAAACATATAATTAGGTGAAAGATTGTAAAGTTTATGAAAGGGTGAGATATTACCAAGAGATTTGGATGGCATCCTGTTGATTAAATACATAACACTCAAGACAGCATGAGACCAATGATGGAATGAGATTGAGGCATGAGCAAGGAGAGTGAGAGTTGTTTCAATTAAATGCATGTGCTTTCTCTCAACGACACCATTCTGTGGTGAAGAATGAGGGTAAGTGACACGCAACTGTATTCCCAATTGTGCTAGAAGAGTTTCAAGAAATCTAAATTCCCCACCTCCATCGACTTGTACTGCCAGAAGCTTAGTAGAGAATTGAGTTTCAATAAATTTATAGAACATTTCAAATGCTTTGCATGCATCAGACTTCTTTCTTAGAAGATAAATCCAGGTAACACGTGAATACATATCAACGCAAGCCATATAATAAGAAAAACCATCAGATTGAATAGGTGCATGACCCCAAAGATCGATTTCCACTAACTGAAATGGTGTTGAATACACTGTTTTAGAGTCATGATAAGGAAGAGTATGATGTTTGCCTAATTGACAAGCATGACAAAGATCTGATTTGTTAACAACAAGCTTTTTATTTAAAGCAAGATTAATAACATCAATAGTAGGGTGACCCATCCTATTGTGCCATAACCAATAGTCATTGCTGGTGGTGGTCAAGGAAACACTTGGTGATGAAGATGGAACTGAGGAAGCAAACTCGTACAAACCATTCCTCTGAGTGCCTCGGAGAAGAACATTCCTTGTCAGCTCATCCTTGATAACAAAATGATTAGGATGAAATTCAAAGAACACAGCATTGTCAGTAGCAAATTTAGAAACTGAGAGAATATTGCGAGTAATAGCAGGGACATGAAGAAGATGATCAATAAGCAAAGGCTTAGTAGAAGTGTGAAGTATAGAATGACCAGCATGTGAAATAGAAAGAGAAGATCCATCACCGATGTGAACATTGCCCTGACCTGAGTATGGTTGCACCTTGGTAAACTGAGATGGATCATTTGTCACATGGTGAGTAGCACCTGAGTCGAGGAACCAGCTGGAGAAATTGCCAACAAGAGCATTGACCTGAGGAGAGTCAGAGGAAGAAGTGGTAGGAGCTTCAGTAGCAACAAAAGGAGTGTAACCAGCTTCAGCAGAATCAGGAGAACATCCACAATTGTGAGCTTCAATAGAGGAGGAGGACTGAGCTTTGAACTCCTGATTGACACGGTGCCAACAGCGATTCGCAAGGTGGCCAAGCTTGCCACAGATCTGGCACTGAATACGCGGTCTCCCTTTGAAACGACCACCAGTGAAGGATGTGTTGGAAAATCTGCCACCACGAGATCCAGATCGAGGGGAGTAGCCTGACTTAGCATCAGACTAAGATCCAGAGGAACAAGTAGTCGTATGAACACCAATGGGCAATCGTAAAGGATCAACCAGGCGAGATTCAGCATCAGTAAGTAGAGAGACAGCTCCATCAAAGGAGTAAGGCTCTTTGCTAGCTGTGATCACAGCAATCACAGATTCAAAATCTGAAGGTAAGCCATTAAGAATAGTTGCTACCTGTTCAATTTCAGAAATGGGACTTCCACAAATATCTAGGAGATCACAAATCTCTTTGATTTGTCCAGAAAATTCACTGATGGAGAGGGAACCTTTCTTGAGTGTTCGAATGCGGCAATGTAAATGCATGACCCGAGTTATGGAAAGTTTCGAGTAACGAAGAACGAGAGTGTCCCAAATGGATGCAGCTGTTTCAGATCTAACAAGGTGAGGTAAAATGGAATTACTCACAGTAGAGAGGAGCCAAGAAGCAAGAGAACTATCCTGTTTAAAGAAGTGTTGGTAGGCTGGATTTGGTGATTTTGTGCCATCAGCAACTACCAGAAATTTTGCTGGAGGAGTGTAATCTGAATCGAGATAGTGCTCTAAACCTTGGCCACGAATCATCAATAGAACCTGCTGACGCCATAGCAGAAAGTTAGTGTCATCCAAACGAACACTGATTTGTTTGTTGAAGAAACCAGATGAAGAGGATGAATCATCGACAGCGGCAGTGGAGGAATCAGCAGAAGCATCGATGGCCATGGCAAGAAAGATTTAAAATACGAAAACCAGGATCGGAAAAGGAAGAGATACCATGTGAAGATTTACTGAAAATGTAAATTTGAGATAAAACTCATTTTATTCATCATTGATAATCTGTTTACAAAGAATCCATGCACGTTAATATATAGTGCAAGGGCTTAACAGGTTAGGGTTTGTTTGCCAGCTCATGCACAACCAGCTCATACAAACAAGGTTGTTACAACAACCATTCCCGCGCTTTGTATAGCTGGGAAATTCTTCTCGAATGCTCTCTTTGCTAACAGGGATAAAGATGTGTGATGTACTGCAAGCTAATGTAATATTGGAGAAATTTCCACCATCCTGGAGTGACTATAGGAATCATCTGAAACACAAGAAAAAATATTTGACACTACAAGAGCTTATTAGTCATATGAAAACTGAAGAGGCTAATCGCTTGAAAGATAAGCAAAATTATGTTTCGTCTTTTTCTGTTAAAGCTAATTTGATTGAAACTATTGGTGTTCCTAAGGACAGGTACAAAAATAAAGGGAAGAGACCACAAGAAGGAGGACAACAACAAAAAAAGTCCACTCATTTCAAGGGAAGTGACGTGAAAATGCACAAAAATAAGTTGTGTTTCATTTGTAGAAAACCAGGTCGCAAGGCGTATCAATGCTACCAGAAAAAGGGTCTAAAGTTTAATCAAAAGCCAGAAAACCATGCTGCTCTTCAAGCTAATCTTGCTGAGAAGGAAGAAATAATTGCTGCTGTCTGGCAAACTTGGTGGAGAATAAAACTGCCTGGTTGATTGATACAGGCGCTACGAGGCATTTCTGCTCCAACAAAGATTTGTTCCACGAATTTCATGAGGCGACAGATGGTGAGCATGTTTTCATGGGCAATTCAGCCACCGCTGGTGTTCTTGGTAAAGGAAAAGTTCTCTTAAAATTGACTTCTGGAAAGTCTTTGGCTTTAAATGATGCGTTGTATGTTCCCTCTTTACGTAGAAATTTGGTTTCTTGTAGTTTACTGAATAAGGCTGGTTTAAAAATTATTTTTGAAACTGACAAAGTTATCATTAGTAAATATGATGATTTTGTAGGAAAAGGATATTTGTCTGATGGACTTTATTTTGAACACTATTTCTATTTTTTCTAATGGAAGTACCTCTAGTTTTGCTTATGTTGTGGAATATGTTAATCTGTGGCATCCTAGGCTAGGACATCTAAACTTTGTTTTTATTGAAAGAATGGAAAATATGCAACTAATAAAGAGACATGGAAATAGTGGATTTAGAGTTTAAGGTTTGAAGTTGAGGTTTAGGGTTAGGGTGTAGAGAACTAGAGGTAGGGTGTATTTTTTAAGTTTTAGAGTTTAGGATATGTAAATTAGGGTTATGACTTAAAATTTTATTTTTAGGTATTTTTCTAGTAGGGACATATAAAGAGACATGGTTAGGGGCAGAAAATTTTTACTTCTATTAAGTGTGGAAGCTAAATTTTCCAAAAAAAACTCATTAAAAACCTCCTTACATTTGAATTTGAATGGAGGGAAAAAAATTTATAGTAATGAAATAAAGTGTAACAAAAGATAAAAATTCCCAACATGAGATATAACCCCAACACCCAAGACATTAAACATGTCGAATGCCAAAATCAAAACACAAGCAGCAGCCAATCTTTCCAATTCCAAAACAAGCTGTCAATATACCACCTGTCCACCTCAAGCCAAGAGGTACGTTGGACTCTATCCTTTGTTGAAGTATCCGCAATCAAATTAGCTTCGCGCGGCATATTATGAAATCAAAGATGTGGAATTTGTGCGGAAGCCTCATCAATTTGATAGAAACATTGCCACAAACGTCAAGGGTGACGTTTACGATGTAAAATCCATGCCACCGCAAGTCCGCAACCAGAAAATTAAATAGTCTTAAATATTAAACTCAACAAGTGGTCTTAATGATGAGGCATACGATTAAAGTTATTTTATTATAATAAAATATTTCTTTGCCGAGCAAAAAAAAGTAAATAATCCTAATAAAAAAACGGATGATGTTCATCTTAGGTGACCTGAGCTCAAATTACTTTGTCTCTAAGGTGTATGTGATTTGTCAAAGGGTTAAAAATATATATAAACAAATACAATTTTATAATCACATTAGGGTTATTAAAAATGGTGCTAAATATTCAAATTATTTTTTACTTTCCTTTTTTGGCATCATGAAAAATTATTTCATGAATCCTACTCGTTATGTCATCTATGGCCATTCACTTCATCTTTTTTCTTTACATATCATTATTTCACTCAAAGTTTACATTCATATAACCACTCATTTCATGTTTACATGAAAAAAAAAGAAATGATTAAATTCACACATTGTCACTAAACTTTAGTACATTATCTATTTTAGTAACTAAACTTTCAATTACTTCAATGTTACCACTAAACTTTTAGTTTTGCTTAAATTTAATCATTGATCTATTATACACTGGGCTGCCCACCTATTTTAACTTTTTCCATGCCATATTAAACTAAATTACACGTCATTTCCTATTGAAATAAATATCCCTATTCTTTCTCTAAATCCCATCATCTTCCTCGCTCTATATCACCTCTCCATCTCCCAATATTGCCTCCATTAACGCCCCACAACAACCCCTTCTTCATTATATCGACATCTTCTCAACCACCTCAAGATAACACGGAGTACGCCCTCCTCTCTCACACTTCACTCTTTTCAGTTGCACCCATCGTTTATACATACAAACTAAATCTGGGATTTAATTACTTTGTTGATAGATGTCTTTTGGGAAGAGGGCAATGGCCCCTGACAAGTGGTATTAGAGCGGCCCTTTGACTGCCCGATTTCACGCCGAGCGCCCATGAGTGGGGTAGGCATGGTGGACAACCGTGACATGCCAATCACGAGAGCGGAAGCTCGTGACGAGGGCGCCACGAGGTTGACTGGGGGAGAATGTCACGTTTGAGAAGAGGCGGGGTCATTAATCCCACATCGGAAAGGAAAAGGGAGGTCTTGGGATATATAAACGGTGACGCTGCACATCTTATCAGACATGTCTTTTGGGAAGAGGGTAATGGCACCGTGACAAGAGTTCCATGTAATTTGCAGAAGGAGAGAAAAAGGATGAGAAAATCACAGTAACTACCTCTATAAAGTCGACAAAATTACACCCCCACCTAATGGAGGATCCAGAATTTTAAAAACGGGGGTCCAAAACTTCAATATACTTTTTTTCTTTGTAAATGGGTAGGCAAAATAAAATTTATTGTACAAAATAAACTATATTTTTAAATATTTTCCAAAAAATGAGGATGCCTATGCTCCCCCATTGGAGCCATATGCATTCGCCCATGCCCCCACCGAAGTCATGAAAAGAGAACAAATGTTTTTATACACTTCCTCGAGATTCGCCGGCAACCATGCTAGTTGGGTAAGAACGTGGCGGTGGCGATTGCGGAGTCGCTGAAGAGAGAAGGAGCAGCGGTGGTGAGCTCGTTGAAGCTGAGGTGATATAGAGCGAGGAAGATGATGGGATTCAGAGAAAGAATAGGGATATTTATTTCAGTGAGAAATGACGTGTAATTTCAGTTTAATATGACGTGGACAAAGTTCAAATAGGTGGACAGCTCAATCAGCACACCGTTTGTGATTTAACGGTGTGTAACATATCAGTGACCAAATTAAAGCAAAATTAAAGGTTTAATGATAACATTGAAGCAAATTGAAAGTTTGGTTACCAAAATGAACAATTTACTAAAGTTTAATGACCATTTGTGAACTTTACCCAAAAAAAAGTGAAAATTTATCTTTAAAAAATGGGATATCAAAAGAAAAACGGAGTTAAAAAATTTTCATCAGACAAGACTGTGGATTATGTGACGAGACAAGTTCATATAATAATTTTTCATATATTATATAAAAAGGGCACATTTGGCTGAATATTCCCTTTTAGGATTTTATTGGAAAAAATCACCCCTCTAAATAACATTTGGAAAAACACTCTTATTCAGGCCATGTAGGCAAAATTGCGTTTTGCAAAACGAGAGTTATGTGCAATAAAAACTTGATCAATTAACTTTTTTTCATACCTATCCACTCAACACGAAACTCGTGTTTTGTAAAAAGAGAGTTCCAAACTCGCGTTTTGCAAAATGGGAGTTCACCCTACGTGGCCATGAATGGGGGATATTTTTACAAATATTATTTAAAAGGGTATTTTCCTCAATAAAATTTCAAAAGAGAATATTAAGTCAAATCACCCTATAAAAATAACCTACAAAATAGGGACAAAATTACGTTATAGATGTCTATATCTTTTTCATTGTTTGACACATCATTATCTTGTTAATTAAAAAAATGCATATTGCTACTTTTTTGAAAATTATATTGAAACTTTACAACTTATATTATAAATTTTCGATTATAAATTTAAGAACTTTTATTAAAAAGTATCTTAATATTAAAATATACATAATTGAATTTAATTCAAAATTTAAAATCATCTTTAACTTAATTATAGGCATAAATTTAAAAAAATGCCCCCAGCATTTGAATGAATAGTAATTTTGACCCCGATTATTTTTTTAGAGCAATTCAACCCTCAACGTTTTATTTTGGGTCAAAATAGCCCATCTGTGGATGAAAATTGCTAGAAAACTGACGGTAAACTATTTGAAATGGCTTGACAGAATGATAAGGCAGAAGAAAAAATTATTTTATATTTTATATAATTTATAAAATTATTTTTTAACTGATGTAACGTTTTTCCAAGTCAACATATTTGTCTATATAATATTGTCTTGTTAACGTGCACTGCCATATAGGTTTGTCACGTCATTTCAAGCCATTTACTGTCAGTTGACTCACAGTTTTCATCCGCAGAGGGACCATTTTGACACAAAATGAAACGTTGAGGGTTGAATTGCTCAAAAAAAATATGTGCCAAAGTGACTATTCAATCAAACGTTCAGGGTATTTTTTAGCTTTATGCCTAATTTATAATATTCTCTGTAACCCCCTCGTCCCGGTCTGGCCGAATGACTGGTCCGAGTGGGCCACACGGGGAAAACCGAGTGAAAACCCCCTAAGGAATTCCCCCTCGGTTAGCAACCCTATCTTTTTCTTTTTCATTTTAAATATTGTCTAGATGAGTATTTAATCCTATGTGATCATACAGCAGAACAACATTCACGAAACCAACAAACGAACTCAAACTAACATGTTACAGCCCAATTTTATACTTATACTACAGGCGGTATCGATACCCTTAAGGGATGTATCGATACCCCTTGACTGAGTCAACTGGTCAAAGTCAACTCGTAGAGACCGTATCGATACACCCAAGATGTGTATCGATACTCTCCCGAACGGTTGACTTCCCACGGTCAACGCTAAGATAACGGTATCGATACGCCCTTTGGCGTATCGATACCGAACTGGACAGTAGCTCCAGTGACCAAAATAGTATCGATACGCCCTTTCGTGTATCGATACACGAGGCCTGGAACAAGAAGGTGGTATCGATACCGGACCAGCCGTATCGATACCCCTGTACAGCAAAACCTCCAAACTCAACTAAAGCGAACAAGACTCGGACCTAGATGCAATTTAGGACTGTCCTAGACCCAAACAAGCGTTCATACAACATTTAAAGGTCATTGCTTAGCCATACAGACACCCAACATGAACATACATCAAGGGAACATGCAATTGAATCAAAGATGACACTTAAACATCCAAAAACTCATACTTCAACATTCAACATAAGGGCAAACTCAAAGGCACATAACCAACATTCAAGATAAGCAATTTAGGCATGAATTACAATTCAAACATGGCAACACAAGCCATACATAAGCAAGATAACAAGGAGTCTAAGCAAGCTCCTAAACAACTAACAGCCATTCAACAAAAGACACATGTCCCATTGCTTAAACTATTACATGTTCAACATTTAAAAGTCATACTTGATGTACTCAAGCCAACAACCACACTTGGAGGCCCTCCGCTTGCTCAAGCAACCCACGAACTAAGGATCTGCAATGTTGAACAAAGAGAGCGTAAGCAATGGTGCTTAGTGAGGGTAAGCTCTTAAAACAAACCTCAACATTGCAGGGTCCGGGCACGATCTAGCCAAGGCATTTCACAAATTTACTAAGGGTCCTCAAAAGCCACAAGGTAAGATGCATGAGCAATAGACAATATAAATGCCATGATCATAAGCTCAAATCCACAATACATGTATTCACATTCAAGTATCCCATTAAAGATCATAAACCTCAACACATTGATACACATATCAAACAACATTGGCACCTAGCTATGACCCGAATACGCGGATAGACATGTTGGAACTCACATCCAACAACCACATTACCTCACGGTGGGATTTCACTCATCACCGGTCTCGCGGAGGGGATTCCACTCATCCTCACGCCCCATCGATGGGATTCCACTCATCACCGACTATATTTAGATACAATTTCCGGGCGAACCCGTACTCCTCCTTGGTGACTCAACGCCACCAAGGCCACGCGCGACTTTTGACTCATGTGTACACACTAACATCCTAATGATCGATCATTTGTATTCAAGTATACTAGTGCCAACATTTACTCATTTCACATTACTCATTTCAATCAATTCAGTGCTTAGCACGTACTCAGCAACAACCATCATCATGCATATCTCAAGCATCACAAGTCATATCTCCTCTCACATGTACAATACAATATACATAAGCATTCATATCACATTTCCTACGGGACATACACAACCACATAAATGAGTTCATCCAAAGGCTCTAGATCAAGCTTAGGATTAGGCTACCACCCTAATCCTAACTCTAGGTGGGTCTACCAAGCCCAACCTAGTCCATATACTCGAACCAACCATTTTAAAACCAAGTAAAACAATTAACCACTCATCTAAGCTTTCAAGCTCAAAGACCAAGCAAGCAATCACCTTCAACTTCCCGGATTCACTTACGATGCCTCACCGATGCCCAAACTCGATTCTAATCAATTCCAAACACAAAAAAAAACATCCACAATCAAAAGCTCATCATCGGAACTAACCCAAAATAATATTTTCAAGCATTCAACACCCAAAACAAGTCCAAAACAGAATTTCCGAGCTGCCCCTAAAACCCACTGAAATCTTCCATTTCAAGCACCCAAACAACCCTCAAATACACCCAAAGTGACCCTCATATATCATACTACCAACAGCCCCCAAAATCCAACATTAAACAACCCCAAAATCCACTTTAAAACCCTCCAAAAACCCCCTTGAAACCCAATTCCGAAAATTTCCCAAAATCATTTGAAATTCACATATATCATACCATTTGACCTCTATACATCATAACTAAACATATTAAATCAAAACATTTGGTTTTACAACATAAAGCTTTCATCTTTAATCCAAACTTTCCAAAATGACATTTTCTAAAACTTTCATGGAAATGAAAATAAAGAGTACTTTTATGGAGAGGAAGGTGAGGGGAAGTCAAAAACGTCCTTACCTTTCAAAATGGAGTTGAAATGAGGGAGCTTTTTGGATGGAATAGTGGCTTGAAGAGGGGAGCTCTTTTCACGTTAGAGAAGAAGGTGAATAGTGGAAGATGGGGAGAAATGGGTGTTTTTAATTGTTTGTTTAAATTTAATGGCTAAAGACCACATTGCCCTTAATGAAATGGGATATTCACAAGAGTATATGATCCATCACCATTTGGGGTTTAATCCCAAAACATAGTCAACCCAATTAATTAATTTTGAAAACAAGACACAAAACATTATTTAGAGTATAAACCCGAGCCCAAACAATATTAAAATATTATTTTCACCTAACCCCTAAACCCGGGTGTTACAACTCTCCCCCACTTAAGGAATTTCGTCCCCGAAATTACCTGGCGGAAACAGATACGGAAATTGCTCAACCATATCCGCTTTCCTCTCCCACGTGGCCTCTTCCACACCTCTATGCCTCCACAACACCTTGACCAATTCTATGGTCTTGCCACGCAACACCTTGCTATCAGAAGCAAGTATCTCAACGGGTTCTTCATTATAGGACAAATCCGGATTTAACTCTATCTCCTCAACGGGCATCACATGCGAAGGATCCGATCTATACCTCCTAAGCAAAGACACATGAAAGACATCATGGATCTTTTCTAACTCAGAAGGTAACCTCAAACGGTAAGCTACAGGCCCAATCCGTTCAACTATCTCATACGGACCAATGAACCTCGGACTCAACTTGCCCTTCCGGGCAAACCTCATTACCTTCTTCCACGGAGATACTTTCAGAAACACTTTCTCTCCCACTGAGTACTCAATCTCTTTCCTCTTCAAATCTGCATAAGACTTCTGACAATCGGAAGCTGCTTTCAGACGGTCACAAATCAACTTCACTTTCTCGGTAGTTCCCTTAAGCAAGTCTGGCATAGGTAACAATCTCTGACCTGTCTCAGCCCAACAAATCAGAGTCCTACATCGTCTACCATACAAAGCCTCATAAGGTGCCATCTGAATACTAGACTGATAACTGTTGTTGTAAGCAAACTCAACCAACGGTAAGTGATTCTCCCAAGAACCCTGAAAATCAATCACACAACAACGAAGCATATCCTCTAGAATCTGTATCACTCGCTCTGACTGCCCATCGGACTGCGGATGATAAGATGTGCTGAAATGCAACCGGCTACCTAAAGCACTATGCAAGCAACCCCAGAATCTCGAAGTAAATCTAGGATCCCTATCTGAAACAATAGACTTCGGAACTTCATGAAGTCTCACAATCTCACGGATGTACAAGTTTGCCAACTTGTCTAAGGAATCCGTAGTGTTCACTGCTAAAAAGTGAGCACACTTAGTGAACCTATCAACAATCACACAAACAGAGTTCTTCTTCGAAGGAGACAAAGGCAACCCCGACACAAAATCCATGGTGATCCTCTCCCATTTCCATTCCGGAATCTTCAAAGGCTGTAGCAAACCTGAAGGAACCTGATGTTCTGCCTTCACTCTCTGACAAACCATACAACGGCTCACATACTCGGCTACATCTCTCTTCAAACCAACCCAAAAGTAATCATTCTTCAAATCTCGGTACATTTTGGTACTACCCGGATGCATAGAAAAGGGACTCGAATGTGCTTCACTCAAAATCTGACGTCTCAACTCAACATCTTCTGGTACAACAATTCTATCTCTAAAGCACAACAAGCTCTCACCACTGAAACTATACTCAGTCGGTCTTCCTTCGGCTATGTCCTGAACATATGGAACTAAGCTCGCATCTTGCAACTGCTTCTCTCTAATCAACTGAATCAAAGAAGGCTTCACTTGCAACTCGGTGATCAAACCACCATCATCGGACACACTCAATCTAGCAAACATAGCTCTCAACTCAACGGCCACTTTTCTACTCAAAGCATCGGCTACTACATTTGCTTTACCCGGATGGTACTCAATGGTCAAATCATAATCTTTTAACAACTCTAGCCATCTTCTCTGTCTCAAGTTCAACTCCTTTTGTGTCATCAGATACTTCAAGCTCTTGTGATCGGTGTAGACAATACACTTCTCACCATACAAATAATGACACCAAATCTTCAATGCAAACACAACTGTGGCTAGCTCTATGTCATGAGTAGGATAGTTCTTCTCATGAATCTTCAACTGTCTAGAAGCATAAGTGACAACTCTCCTATCTTGCATCAAAACACATCCTAGGCCTACGTAGGAAGCATCACTGTAAATCACAAACTCCTTACCTGAAACAGGTTGCACTAACACTAGAGCATTTGTCAAAGCTTCTTTCAATTTCTCAAAGGCCTTCTGTCTTGCATCTGACCATTCAAACTTAACTCCTTTTTGCAACAATTTAGTCAAAGGATCAGCTACTCTAGAGAAACCATCAACAAATCTCCTATAGTAACCGGCTAATCCTAGGAAACTCCTAACCTCGGTCACGGACTTAGGTTGTTTCCACTCAACTATTGCCTCAATCTTCGATGGATCAACTCGGATGCCTTCGGCCGAAACAACATGGCCAAGAAATACAACCTCTCGAATCCAGAACTCACATTTACTAAGCTTAGCATACAAGTGATTGCTCAACAATCTCTGTAAAACAAATCTCAAGTGTTCATCATGCTCTTTTTCTGTCTTCGAGTACACAAGTATATCATCAATGAAGACAACTACAAAACGGTCTAGATAGTCTCTGAAAATTCTATTCATCATGTCCATGAATGCTGCAGGTGCATTCGTGAGCCCAAATGGCATCACAAGAAACTCATAGTGGCCATATCTAGTCCTAAAAGCTGTCTTCGGAACATCACATTCTTTCACCTTCAACTGATAGTACCCGGATCTCAAATCTATCTTCGAGAACACTGAAGCACCTCTCAATTGATCAAACAAATCATCTATACGAGGCAACGGATACTTGTTCTTCACAGTCAACTGATTCAACTGTCTATAGTCAATACACATGCGCATACTACCATCTTTCTTTTTCACAAACAACACGGGAGCACCCCACGGAGAACTACTAGGCCTAATGAAACCACGGTCTAATAATTCTTGCAACTGACTCTTCAATTCTTTCAACTCTTTCGGAGCCATACGATATGGAGCTATCGAAACTGGATTAGATCCTGAAACTGTCTCAATCACAAACTCAACATCTCTGTCAGGAGGCAAACCCGACAACTCTTCAGGAAACACACCCGGAAAGTCACACACTGTTCTGATATCTTTCGGTCTAGCTTCACTCATATCCGGATTCATAACATAGGCTAAATAAGCCCCACATCCAGAGTCCATCAACCTATGAGCCTCTAAAGCTGACACCACATTAGACAAGAACTTAATGTTCTTGCCTACTACTACTACCTCGTAGTCATCAGAAAGCTTCAAAGAAATTCTCTTTGTCTCAAAATCCATACTAGCTCGATGCTCAACCAACCAGTCCATACCCAAAATAATATCAAAACCATAGAAAGGGAGTTCCATCATATCAACTGAGAACACATGACCCTGAATCTTCAGTGGACACCTCCTATACATACGTCTAACCACAACTGTCTCACCAAAATAACTAGTAACATGCATACCTACATCTAAGATCTCAACAGGGATATCTAACTTCTGTGCATGTTCACTCAAGATATAGGAATGCGTAGAACCCGAATCAACCAAAGAAAGCAAAGACATGGACTGTAACTCAAAATTACCTGCTATCACATAAGTGTCGTTCTCAGCCTCTCTCTGAGCATAAACTCTCGTTGGTCCTCCCGCCTCTGGCTGCACTGCCACAACATGAGCAAGGTTCCTCTGAGCATCTACTCTAGGTGCATCAGCCCTAGGCTGGAAGTAGCCACGACCGCGCCCATGGCCTCTCTGAAAATCATTCGCTCTCGCAGGAGCATGAGCAATGTTTGGAGCCTGAGCCGCCTGATGCGGACAATCCCTCCTAAAGTGGTCCCTCGAACTACAGTTCCAACAATCATGGAAGTTACCCCAACACTCACCAGCGTGCTGCCTCCCACAACGGGTACACTCGTGCAAACGCCCTCCTCCTCTATGGCCCTGATGGCCCCTACCATGGTGGCCACCGCCACGTCTATGGTCAAACTGATGTCCGCCACCTCTGTGCCTCTTAGCATCTCTACCATCAAAGTAGTTATGCCTCTTGCCAGAACTGGAGCCACCAGATCGTTTGGCCGAACCCAAACTATGCTCCAAATCCTTGGCCCTCGCGACCAATACATCAAAGTCTGAGTAGTCAGAAGCCAACGCGTACCTCTTGACCTCTTCATTCAATCCGTAGCGGAATCGGTTACAGCGTTCCACTTCAGTAGGAACTAACTCTGGGGCATACTGACTCAAGCGAACAAAGCGGATCTCATAATCAGTCACAGAGGCATCTCCCTGAGTAAGAGCCATGAACTCTCGCTTCTTCTCATCTAGGTACCTCGGTCCCAAGTACCTCTTCCGGAAAGCGGACTCAAAGAAATCCCAGTCAATCTCTGTCTCTGGAACTCCAGTAGTAATGGTGACCCACCAGGTGTAGGCATCACCCTGAAGCAACGAGATCACACAACCCAATCTACGTGCGCCCACACAACCCATCTGAGCCAAGATACGAACTGTCTTCTCCAACCATAACTCCGACCTCTCCGGAGTAGATCCTCTAAACTCCTCGGCCCCCAAGCTACGGAGCCTCTCCAAAGGTAGACTGGCATCGTCACACCTAGGCTGAGCTGCAGCCTGAGCTCCCGCAACTGCGGCCTGAAATGCTCCCGCTATCGCTTGCACTAGCGGAGTCATATCAATTCCAGCTGGACCTTGGCCACCTTGAGGTCCATCTCCTCCGGCTCCATCCTCGCCCCCAACTCCCGGTGGAGGAGGTGGTGGTGGTGGAGGTGGTGGAGGAGCGCCAACTCCCGCGGCCACCGGCCCTTCTAGGTGATCCTCCACACCAACTGCCGGCTCAACATGAGCCACAACCCGTGGTTTCTGACGAACCACTCTCGGCCTACCTCTCAGTCTAGACATCGCTCTCACAGATATCAACTACAACCACAACAACAAAACACACAAGCTGGGTTAGCAAGGCAAGGTTTCCAAGTGTTCAAGTACGTTCCCTCACTTGAAAATCATTTTTCCAATGTAATAGTAGCAATGGGACTCACACACACATACTTTTGAATAAACAGTCAATCATACTTGTCAGACAAGCAACCATTCTTACAAGGCAAGCAAACACCGTGCATATCAATCAAAAACTTGAACTTACCTCACTTACCTGCCCAAGGTCTCGGTAACCTTAGGCTCTGATACCAACAAGTGTAACCCGGTCTGGCCGAATAACCGGTCCGAGTGGGCCACACGGGGAAAACCGAGTGAAAACCCCCTAAGGAATTCCCCCTCGGTTAGCAACCCTATCTTTTTCTTTTTCATTTTAAATCTTGTCTAGATGAGTATATAATCCTATGTGATCATACAGCGGAACAACATTCACGAAACCAACAAACGAACTCAAACTAACATGTTACAGCCCAATTTTATACTTATACTACAGGCGGTATCGATACCCTTAAGGGGTGTATCGATACCCCTTGACTGAGTCAACTGGTCAAAGTCGACTCGTAAAGACTGTATCGATACACCCAAGATGTGTATCGATACTCTCCCGAACGGTTGACTTCCCACGGTCAACGCTAAGATAACGGTATCGATACGCCAAAGGCCGGTATCGATACCGAACTGGACAGTAGCTCCAGTGACCAAAATAGTATCGACACGCCCTTTCGTGTATCGATACACGAGGCCTGGAACAAGAAGGTGGTATCGATACCGGACCAGCCGTATCGATACCCCTGTACAGCAAAACCTCCAAACTCAACTAAAGCGAACAAGACTCGGACCTAGATGCAATTTAGGACTGTCCTAGACCCAAACAAACGTTCATACAACATTTAAAGGTCATTGCTTAGCCATACAGACACCCAACATGAACATACATCAAGGGAACATGCAATTGAATCAAAGATGACACTTAAACATCCAAAAACTCATACTTCAACATTCAACATAAGGGCAAACTCAAAGGCACATAACCAACATTCAAGATAAGCAATTTAGGCATGAATTACAATTCAAACATGGCAACACAAGCCATACATAAGCAAGATAACAAGGAGTCTAAGCAAGCTCCTAAACAACTAACAACCATTCAACAAAAGACACATGTCCCATTGCTTAAACTATTACATGTTCAACATTTAAAAGTCATACTTGATGTACTCAAGCCAACAACCACACTTGGAGGCCCTCCGCTTGCTCAAGCAACCCACGAACTAAGGATCTGCAATGTTGAACAAAGAGAGCGTAAGCAATGATGCTTAGTGAGGGTAAGCTCTTAAAACAAACCTCAACATTGCAGGGTCCGAGCACGATCTAGCCAAGGCATTTCACAAATTTACTAAGGGTCCTCAAAAGCCACAAGGTAAGATGCATGAGCAATAGACAATATAAATGCCATGATCATAAGCTCAAATCCACAATACATGTATTCACATTCAAGTATCCCATTAAAGATCATAAACCTCAACACATTGATACACATATCAAACAACATTGGCACCTAGCTATGACCCGAATACGCGGATAGACATGTTGGAACTCACATCCAACCACCACATTACCTCACGGTGGGATTTCACTCATCACCGGTCTCGCGGAGGGGATTCCACTCATCCTCACGCCCCGTCGATGGGATTCCACTCATCACCGACTATATTTAAATACAATTTCCGGGCGAACCCGTACTCCTCCTTGGTGACTCAACGCCACCAAGGCCACGCGCGACTTTTGACTCATGTGTACACACTAACATCCTAATGATCGATCATTTGTATTCAAGTATACTAGTGCCAGCATTTACTCATTTCACATTACTCATTTCAATCAATTTCGTGCTTAGCACGTACTCACCAACAACCATCATCATGCATATCTCAAGCATCACAAGTCATATCTCCTCTCACATGTATAATACAATATACATAAGCATTCATATCACATTTCCTACGGGACATACACAACCACATAAATGAGTTCATCCAAAGGCTCTAGATCAAGCTTAAGATTAGGTTACCACCCTAATCCTAACTCTAGGTGGGTCTACCAAGCCCAACCTAGTCCATATACTCGAACCAACCATTTTAAAACCAAGTAAAACAATTAACCACTCACCTAAGCTTCCAAGCTCAAAGACCAAGCAAGCAATCACCTTCAACTTCCCGGATTCACTTCCGATGCCTCACCGATGCCCAAACTCGATTCTAATCAATCTCAAACACAAACAAAACATCCATAATCAAAAGCTCATCATCGGAACTAACCCGAAATAATATTTTCAAGCATTCAACACCCAAAACAAGTCCAAAACAGAATTTCCGAGCTGCCCCTAAAACCCACTGAAATCTTCCATTTCAAGCACCCAAACAACCCTCAAATACACCCAAAGTGACCCTCATATATCATACTACCAACAGCCCCCAAAATCCAACATTAAACAACCCCAAAATCCACTTTAAAACCCTCCAAAAACCCCCTTGAAACCCAATTCCGAAAATTTCCCAAAATCATTTGAAATTCACATATATCATACCATTTGACCTCTATACATCATAACTAAACATATTAAATCAAAACATTTGGTTTTACAACATAAAGCTTTCATCTTTAATCCAAACTTTCCAAAATGACACTTTCTAAAACTTTCATGAAAATGAAAATAAAGAGTACTTTTATGGAGAGGAAGGTGAGGGGAAGTCAAAAACGTCCTTACCTTTCAAAATGGAGTTGAAATGAGGGAACTTTTTGGATGGAATAGTGGCTTGAAGAGGGGAGCTCTTTTCACGTTAGAGAAGAAGGTGAATATTGGAAGATGGGGAGAAATGGGTGTTTTTAATTGTTTGTTTAAATTTAAAGGCTAAAGACCACATTGCCCTTAATGAAATGGGATATTCACAAGAGTATATGATCCATGGCCATTTGGGGTTTAATCCCAAAACATAGTCAACCCAATTAATTAATTTTGAAAACAAGACACGAAACATTATTTAGAGTATAAACCCGAGCCCAAACAATATTAAAATATTATTTTCACCTAACCCCTAAACCCGGGTGTTACATTCTCGTTTAAGGTAATAGAGGGCCATAATTTTTTTTCAATAAAATCAATTGAACCCTTATTTATTTTTACCAAATTAAGTCATTAAATTGATAGATTTCATCAATTGAATTTTTTGATTGACGATCTCCGTTGTTGATTATTATTGTGTTAGCATAATTTTTAACAATGGTGAAACTCAACATATTATTGATGGGTTGTTTAAAATTTTCTAAATTTGGGAACCAATAATGAATTATATATTTTTGAGTGGTTAAAAAACATTTTTATCATACAATTTTTTAATTTTTTAATATTTTGTGGGGGTCATGGCTCCCACTACTCTGAAAGGTATTCCGCCTTTGACCACTATAACCTGACAATTGTGTCATTTCACGTGTGAATATGACATTGCAAAGGGGTGATTTAAAAAGGTTTGAGAGCTTATTTAAACATTAAAAAACTAAAAATTTTAAAAACATTATTAAAAAGAAAAATATTTAAAAACTAAATTCAATAAATTAAAAAGTATTGAAAATAAAATTAAATCGTTTTTATGTAATTTTAAAAAGGGGTGATTTCCTGCATTCAGACGTAAAGTCGAACTCTACATCTTTCTGCAGTAACCGACATAGTGGTTGTGCTATCTTTGAGAAGTCTTTTATAAATCGCCTGTAGAAACTTGCATGTCCAAGAAAAGAGTGAACAACCCTCACAGTTGTGGGGTATGGAGTGAGCGGATAATATCTGTCTTAGCCTTATCAACAGAAATTCCTTCAAAAGATACAATATGTCCTAACACTAAGCCTTTATTAACCATGAAGTGACATTTTTCATAATTTAGTACAAGGTTAAATTCAATGCAACGTTTTAATATATTAGTTAAATTAAGCAAGCACTCACCAAAAGAATTTCCATATACAGTGAAGTCATCCATAAACACTTCAATCCCTTTCTCAACATAATCTGAAAATACACTTACCGTACATCGTTGGAACGTAGCCGGAGCGTTACATAGTCCAAACGGAATTCGTCGATAGGCGAAGGTTCTGAATGAGCACGTAAACGTGGTCTTCTCTTGGTCTTCAAGGGCTATGGGAATTTGAAAGAAACCTGAAAAACCATCGAGACATCAATAGTGAGATTTACCAGCTAATCTTTCAATCATTTGATCAATATATGGTAAAGGAAAGTGATCTTTTCGGGTTAGAGAATTCAACTTCCTGTAATCTATGCAAACTCTCCATCCATTCTGAACTCGAGTTGGAACCAACTCACCTTCGTCATTTCTGATTACCGTGACACCGGGTTTTTTAGGAACAACATGAACAGGACTTACCCACTCGCTATCCAAGATTGGATATATAATATCGGCGTCTAAGTGTTTTTGAATTTCATCTTGTACTACCTTCATCATGGGATCATTCAAGCGTCACTGACCTTGTCGTGAAAGCTTTGCCCCTTCCTCGACTTTGATCTTGTGCATACAAGTTGAGGGGCTAAGTCCTTTGATGTCTGCTACCGTCCACCTGATTGCTTCCTTATACTTTCGCAGGATTGTGACAAGATCGACTTTTTCCTCTCCTTAATTCGTTCGAAATGATAACCGGTAAGGTATCATTATCTCCCAAGAAGGCGTACTTAAGGTGGGATGGGAGTTCCTTTAATTCCAACTTCGGAGCCTGCAAAATAGATGGCAAAGGTTTAGTCTTCGATGGAGTTAAAGCTAAATCAAAATTAATAAAGGAAACAAATTCGTCCTCATTTTCTGCCTCATTATCGCAAAGCTCATAGTCCATATCAAAGTTATTAAAAACATTAGTATCCACATACTCTTCTATATATGGATCAACAATATCAATTGAGTTAACAGATTCAACCTGATCAGAATACCTCATTGCCTTATAAACATCGAATTCTACTACCTCACCGTCGAATTCCATGGATAAAAGGTCGCTTCTTACTTCTATTTTTGTGTTTGTTGTGCTAAGGAATGGTCTTCCCAACAACACTTCGGAGCAAGTGTTTGTTCTATCGTGAGCCATATCGATCACGTAGAAGTCCGCAGGGAAAAATAAGACATCTACCTTTACCAAAACATTTTCCAACACTCCTTCTGGATAGATGACTGATCGATCCGCCAACTGTATCGTAATCCAGGTTTCCTTCAAAGGATCATTAGTTATCATTTTATAAACAGAAAACGGCATAACGTTTATTGAAGCCCCAAGATCGCACACAGCACGTTTAATAGATATGTTACCAATTTGACAGGGTATAGCAAACATACCTTGGTCTTTCATTTTGGGTGGTAACTAACATTGAAAAACCGCAGAAACGTGCTCTCTCAAATTTACCTTTTCGTGCCCAGTGAGTTTTTGCTTGGTCGTGCAGAGCTCTTTAAGGAAACGAGCGTACCTTGGCACTTGGCGAATGACTTCCAAGAGAAGAATGTTCACTTGGAACTTTTTAAATACTTTAATAATTTCTCTCTCTTCAGCCTTTTTGTCACGTTTTACCAATCGTGATGGGAAAGGAGGCGCGACTTCAAGAGGTGGAGACGAAGGAGGAGATGGTGATAAAGGGTTATCTTGGTTTTCGGTACCTTCTTCCATGGCATGAGTGGGATTATTGTTTTTTATTGTTCTTTTGGAGCTATAACAGTCCCACTACGGAGTGTGATGGCGCTTATATTTTCCCTAGGGTTTGTCTCGGTTTGCGAAGGAAGTTTACCTTTGGAATCAAAACGGCTTGCTAGCTGGCTTATTTGTTTGTCTATCTCTTGGAAGTGAGCCTCGGTACGAATTTGGAATTTCTCTTGGGACATCGCTAAACGCTCAACTAAGGTTTCTAGAGATGTCTTTTGTTTTGGGTAGGGTTGATTTTGTCTCTGGTTGTTTGCGTATCCAAAGTTTGACTGGTTTCTCCACCCCAGATTATATGCATTTCTTATGACATTGGCTTGGACGACATCATCTTCCTGAATCATTGGACAACAGTCTGTCGGATGTTCTGGGCTAGTACATATCCCACAAAGTCTAGTTGTTCCCTTTTTTCCAGCAAAAAGAGTTTGCATTATTTCAGCTAATTTATCAATCTTATTTTCTAAAGAAACTGTGCTTACCTCACGAACACTTCGAGATGGTTCGCTAGATTGATTAAACCTTTGTGAGTTGGCGGCCATGGTTGATATCAGTGTTTTAGCCGCTGTTGGGGTCATATTGACTAGAGCTCCGCCGCTTGCCGCATCCATTACTTTCATATCCATGGGCGTGAATCCTTCATAGAAATACTGAATGAGGGTTTGTTCCGACAATCCATGTTGTGGATAATTTGCACACAACTTTTTAAACATCTCCCAGTATTCATATAAAGATTCAAATTCCCTTTGTTGAATGCTCAGGATGTTGCTCCTTATTTCGCTCGTTTTTGCCGCAGGGAAGAATCTGTCAAAAAAGAGTTTAGCCATGTTAGTCCAGGTTGTAACAGAGTTTGGGGGTAAATCAAATAACCAATCTTTTGCGATATTTTCTAAAGAAAATGGAAAAGCTCTAAGTTTAATTTGGTCATCGGATACTCTCCGAGGCTTTGTGCTTAGACAAACCATGTGAAATTCCTTCAAATGTTTGTGTGGGTTTTCGTTGGGCAAACCGTGGAAGGTTGGTAGGAGATTAATCAAGCCTGATTTTAGTTGGAATGGTGTTTCACCATTCGGAAAGGTTATGCACAAGGGCTGATTGTCCTCTGGTGCCCTGATCAGCTGTTGGATCGTCTGTTCGTTGTTTCCCATTTGGCTTCGATTTCTGGGATGAATCCAACATGTTCTCCCGGATTTCTCCTGGTAAAAAACAATCAAAAACAAACAGTAAAAGTTGCCGAAGTCCCTGGCAATGGCGCCAATTTTGACACGCGTCGTAATGTGTCAAGAATAATTTCCTTCTTCCAAATAAATAAATAAATAAAGGAATTAAACTAAATATAGATAGGGAAGTAGAAGTCGAACCCACAGGGACTTAGAACTTTTCCTGTCGCGCTTTTGTAGTTTCTGAACCAAGAGTTTTTTATGGAGCTATGTTGATGTGATTTAGGTGGGGTGGTTTGTTTGCAATGAAATGTAATTGTTTATGAGAGTAAAAGGAAGGTTTTAAAAGACTTGAAAATAATATGGAGACTTTCAGCCTCGGGCTAAGCTTTGACTTGTTCTACTCGGTTCATTGGCAGAGATTTTAATTTCGAAAAACTTGTTGGAAAAATTACTTTAAGGTCAATCCTTGAGTTTTTGTTTGTAAACTGAATCTCCAAAATCAATTTTTGGTTTCCGTTTTGATAATTTGTCTAAACCAACTCAATGTTTGAGAAAACAAATTCTTTAAGCTCATAACCAACTCAAAAAGCCATTTCTATAAAAACGGTTCGATCTCAATTTCCCTTAGTAATCTATTTACTAAGTGTGTTCCCTAGAAGTCGGATTTTCTATAAAAACAATTGTTTTTCTCCAAAGTCAATCTTTGGGTTTTAAAAATCATTTTTATTTAGAAAATAAAGTATGAAGAAATTGAGAGAAGTTTTCGAAATGTTTGAAGCATAGTCTCAAACCTCGCCTTGAGAACGCGTCACCACATAAGCCTTCGGCTTAAAAAGATCTAGCCGAGCATGGTTATCAAATTAAAAAATTATATTGCTACTTTTATTTTAAATTATATTGAAACTTTACAAATTAAATTATAAATTTTCAATTATAAATCTGAAAACTTTTATTAAAAGGTATCTTAATATTAAAATATACATAACTGAATTTAATTCAAAATTTAAAATCATCTTTAACTTAATTTATAGGCATAAAGTCAAAAAAATTCCCTTAATATTAAAATTCCCCCAATATTTGAATGACTAGCCATTTTGGCTCCTATTCTTTTTTTTTTTGAGCAATTCAACCCTTAACGTTTTATTTTAGGTCAAAATAGCCCCTCTGCGGATGAAATTTGTTAGAAAACTGACAGTAAACAGTTTCAAATGGCTTGACAGAGTGATAAGTCAGAAGAAAAAATTATTTTATATTTTATATAAAATTATTTTTTGACTGATGTAACATTTTTTCAAGTCAACATATGTCTATATGATACTGCCATGTTAGCATGCATTGCCATATAGGTTTGTCACGTTATTTCAAGTCATTTACCGTTAGTTGACTCGCGGTTTTCATCCGCAGAAGAGCCATTTTGACACAAAATGAAACGTTGAAGGTTGAATTGCTCTAAAAAATATGGGCCAAAGTGACTATTCAATCAAACGTTGGGGGTATTTTTTAGCTTTATGCCTAATTTATAATATTTTGGCTTAAGGTAATAGAGGGCCATAAATTTTTTTTTTCAAAAAACTCAATTGAACCCTTATTTATTTTTACCAAATTAATTCATTAAATTGATAGATTTCATCAATTGAATCTTTTGATTGATGGTCTCTGTTGTTGCTTATTATTGTGTTAGCATAATCTTTAACAATGGTGAAACACTATAAAAATTTTAAAAAATATATTAAAAATAAAAATATTTAAAAACTAAATTCAATAAATTAAAAAGTATTGGAAATAAAATTAAATCGTTCTTATGTAATTTTAAAAATTTATAAATTAGTTGAAAAGGTTATTGACGAATGATGAAATTTTATGCTGGGGTAAAAAAATTGTGGCTTGTATGCTGTGGTAAATTTATAAGCTCCCCGCACTCCCGCATCAAGAATCGAACATATGCCAAGGAACATGGTGAAACCAAACCGCCACTTTCGTCTGTAATCCCGAGCCACACCCCACAAAATGCATAGTCATCCAGATCTCGTCGTGCACTATCGGTATTCAGCTTGATCCAATGACCCGACGGAGGGGACCAGCGCAAAGGACCACAACTAGCGGCAGGGACAACAACCCGAAAGACATGGCACTCCTCTTTAGGGATGGACTGAGGGGGTGCTGGGGGCAACCGCACCCCCTAAAATTTTGAAAATCATATATGATTTAGAAAAAAATTTAGAATTTTTGATGTATTTTTTATTAAAAATCTATTTTTGCCCTCTTAAACTTTTATAAGTTCGCCCCCCTAAAAATTTATAGGTTCGCCCCCTAACCTAAAGTCCTGGGTCTGTCCCTGTTCTTCTTGTGCAAACCCTTGAATGAGTTTATAATTATACAAAAGCAGCTTAAGTTGACTAAACCAACTATTTGATATTTATAATATGCAACAGTGGATCCTGCTCGGTTGTTTTTGTTTTATGTTTTCATAAAATTTCCCAAACTAAAACTAAGAAACACAAAGTTGTTCTTCTCCATATGTTTTCAGACCATACACGATTTTCATGCAACTTTGACCTAAAATTGTCTTTGGCTTTTTAGGTTAGGCAAAGGCAATTCCTCCGGTCACTCAAAACATCTTTGCAAGTAACATAAATCTTCTCCTCAACCGCATTTATTAAAAGGACACTATTTAATTTTTCATCAAATTTTATTTCGTGTGTATCTAACAAATTAATGGTAAATTAATGTATGCATGCTTAGAAACTAGGTATGGGCATTTGATTGAGTTGAGTTGAGTTAAAAAGATTCGAGTTAGTCGGGTTGATGTGTTTTATTTTATAACTCAAACTTTACTTTGAAAATTTTATGAGTTTAAGTTTATGAAATTCGAGTCAAGTTGAGTCGAATTGTTCGAGTTTATGTTTAAATTTAATTGAAAACATTTATAATGTATGGTTCTAATTTAAATTATTTTCTATAATCATATGCGATATACATATATATCTCTTCATATTTTTTTTACAATGCGATATACATATACCAAATAGAGTTGGGAGGCTCGAAATTTTCGGATATGAGATATCCATCCTAATCAATGTGGACTTATTGCATCCTTAGCAATTCATGAAAGGATTGGTCACAGGAGGTCTCTAGAAAGTCCATTTTATAAAATCGAACTTGAAAATTGTTCTAGTAATTATTAAAATTTTTGAGTTATTCAAAATTCTATTTTATAACTTAAACTTTATTTAAATTTTTTTAATCGAGTCGAATTTATGAAATTTCGATTCATGTCGAGTTTTTCCGGTCAAGTAAATAAAACAAAATTTTCAAGTTAGGTCGAGTGTTGCTCAGCTTTACGCTTACACATCATTTGTTATTCAACTGTGTTAATCACTTATTTAATATCATATGCTTAAACTTCTCAAGTGATGAAAAGCAAGACATGTTTCAGTAAAGGAAGAACCTTGCTAGTAGCGATAGAGAGCTCGTAAGCCATTAACGTCGTCTTGGCCAAGGTCCCTCTTGATTGTTCCAGGGGAAATTGATGGATACATGATTGCAGATTGATACTGACTATGACCCAGTCCCAGATTATGCCCCAGTTCATGCACGGTCACTGATTCCAAGTCGATCTGGGACCTTCCCGGATTAGTGCTCCAACTCTCGTCTGCATCATAGTGAAACCTCCCATCTGGTGGTGAAAAAGCATGAGCCAAAACACCTTGAGGCCCATCAAACGGGTCTTCATCCCCATGATTGCCTCGATAAAACCCGAGGCGGATATCCGCTCGGTACCCTTGTGCCACCTCCTGGAACCTAAACGGAGACACAGCCGCCCATCTTTGGAACGCGCTGGCAACAACGGGTCTCAGTACTTGGAAATTAACTTGGAGAGAATCAGGCAGGAAATTGTAGGTAAGGCCGTACTTGCTCCATCTTGGATTCCCATCGAAAAATGTATAGTTTGAGACCAAGTGAAACATGCCATGGTTATGGCCATTAGATGTTTGTTCAAGGTTAATATCAGGAACACCGCAACGAGGGGTCGACATCGCTTTGATCGTGCTGTGATCAATCTCACCAGTTACATTTAAATGGTAGAATTCTTGGAACGTTTTGATGGCAGATTCTAAAGCATCATCGAATCGATCGTCTAAAAGATTGATCCGACGAGGGTAATAGCCGAAGGCTTTGAGGAATTGCTTCACTTGATGAATCCCATTGGCAACATCTCCTTTCTGGGCTTGTTTTAGATTTTGAAGAGATTCGAATCTAAAAGGTGTAGCCTTTGCTACAAAAGGAAGTAACACAAAGAACACAAAGATTGGTACAAAAAGTTGATGAGGAAATTTAACTGCCATTGTAAGATGCAATATTCCTTTAGTGTGTGTTTTGATGCTTGTTTTCACTCCTATTTATATAGAAAAATTTGCAGACCTTTGGTTTTCTTTAACCAATGTAGAGAAACTTGGGATGCAAGAATAAGAGAATAAAAATCAATAGACTAATAGGTCATTAATTTTTTTTTTTTTGATTAAAGGAAAATTCATAGAACCGGAACAAAAGTTTACAAGTAAAGTAGAGGAACATGAGAGAAATTGTGAGCTCTAAGACCGGACTTAATAATTCAATCGGCAGCAAGATTATAATTTCGTGGCACAAAGGAAAAACTGACAGAAGAAAATCCCCTTGTCAGCAAGCGAATGTTTTCCTCAATAGCGGAGGAGGTCCAGTCGGAGGAGTATCCAGCATTGAGTCTCTCGATGACTGGCTTACAATCTGATTTCATGATGACTTTGGTAAGTCCAGCTTTGTGGGCAAGTGATAAACCGAACTGAAGCGCAGCCGTTTCTGCAGCTTGGCCGGATGGGGCGAAAAGAGGGGTTGAATCCCAAAGGATAATAGTACCCTCGTAATCCCAGACAATAGCGGTCAGCGTGACTTTTCCTGAAATGCCTTCAAATGTTGCATCACAATTAACTTTAATAATATCCTTCGGTGGAGCGACCCATCTCTGCGGATCCACCGAGTGAGGAGTAGCCTTCACATGTGATATGGGGGCCGACATTAGGAATTCGAGATAGGCTCTTCCAGCTCGTAATCAGACCTCCCAAGGGGAGTCAATCCATCCCTCAAACATGAATTTGTTCCGTGATTTCCATAAGGCCCAAGTAGAAAGGCAATGAGTGCTCCACCATAATCAATATATGCCTTGTTGTGGAGGGTAAGAACCAATTGCCACCATTTCGAGAAACTCGGGAAACCTATCATTTCTGAGGAGTAGCTGAAACCTGAGGCTCTCCAAACTGCTTTGGCAAAAGGGCAGAAGAAGAGGATGTGTTCGGCCGACTCCCTCCTTTCTCCATATCTTGGACAGCAAACTGACCCCCGAAAAGCACCATGAAATCTCGCAGCAAGGGCTCCTTTGGTAGGGACAATATTATGAGTGAGTTTCCAAAGGAATGATCAGATTTTTGTTGGGACTTTTAGGCTCCAGATAGAAGTTCAGAAGGGTTTGTTGTTGGCAGGATGATTACTAGATGAGGGTTTAGCCTCACGAGTCGTCATTTCTTCGATGAACCTGTACCCTGATTTAGCACAGTATGAGTCATCTTTCGAGCCTGCCCAAATGAGGGAATCCTTAACCTCAGGAACTCCGATTGGAATCAGAAGAATAGCATTCACAACCTCTTCATTAAAAAAGACTCGAGTTTTGCTCGGTCCCAAGATCTGAGATCATGGTTCATCAGACTAGCCGCGGTAAATAGGCTCTGTGAAGTCTGGTAATTCTGGGGAATAGTGAAACCTAAAAGCTTCGGAATCCATTTATCGTCCCAGATTGAGATGCTTTTATCGTTGCCCACTCTCCAAAGGCTACCTTCCTTTATAATCTTAATTCCCTCACTGATTTCAATCCATGCCCACGAGGAGTTGGCACTTCGTGGAGCATCAAGCACATTACCGTCAGGAAAGTAGATACCTCGAAGGGTTCGAGCTGGCATGAATTCGGGATGTTTTAAGATCCTCCAAGCCACTTTTGCAACAAGAGCTCGATTGAAAGTTTTAAGATCTCTAAAGCCAAGACCCCATTTGCTCTTTAGTTGGCAAAGATTTTTTCAGTTGATCCAGTGTATTCATTTCTCTTTATTATTATAATTATTCTACCAGAATCTTGCCACCAGAGAACAGAGGTTATCACAGAAAGTGACAGGAAGAAGAAAGCACTGCATAACAAAAGAAGAATTGCTTGAACCAATTGGTCATTAATTGGTCACCAGCAAAAATACGTCATTAATTTGAGTTTGTTACTGTCTTAGATTAATTTTTCTATCCCACAAATATTACATTTAATATTTTAATATATTTTCCTCAAAAAATAACATATCAATATCTTTTTAATATTCAACTTTATAAAAATTAAATAGTGTTAAATATTAAATTTGTTTTTTTTACTATCTTTTCTCTTTAGTATCATGAGAAATTATTTCATGAATTCTCTTGGTCACGTTAGTTATGGTTCGTTAACTTAAATTTTTTTTCCTTATATATCATCATGAGAAATTATGGTTAGTTAACAATGAATTATATATTTTTTGAGTGGATCAAAAATAATTTTATCAAACATTTTCAACTTTTCAATATTTTTGTCGGGGGTCATGGCTCCCAGCCCCCCACTAATCCGAAAGATAGGGCTAGCAACGGGTCGCATTTGGGTGGGTTGGAGCTTCACCCACCCCATCATTCGTATCTCAAATCGTCACTCAACCCACTCACCACCCGCTTGATCATTGACTCAAATCTGCCCCACCCATCAACTGCAGATGAGGTGGGTGGATCGGATCATAAATAAGTTCTATTATTAAAAAATTATAGTTAAAAATACATGTAAAATCTTACTAAAAAATTTAATATTTAATACATTAAAGTCAACTATTATTAAAGTTCTAAATTTCCAAATAATCTTACATACAACAAAACCTACATAAACAAAATTCTCATTTCCCAATAATAAACAAAAGCTTAAAAAAGTGTAAGGTTCAAAATATTTTTTTTAAATTAATATTATAACGATGGATGGGGCGGGTGACGGATCGGATGGTTAGTTGAAATTTTTTCACCCGAACCCATCACCCGCTCCATCCGCCATCCACTTCAAACGGATCAAACCCACAATTTATTGGGTTTTCGTCTATTTAGTTGGATTAGGTGGGCCGGGTGAGCCACCATCCATGGGTAATTGTCGACCCTACCGAAAAGTATTTCGCCTTTGATTTAATACCTGACTAACGCGATATTTCACGTGTGAATATAGTATTACATAGGAGTGATTTTTTTTAAAATTTTTTGAGAGTTTATTTAATCACTAAGAAAAAAAACTATACAAATTTAAAAAAAATATATTAAAAAAAATAAATTCAATAAATTAAAAGTGTTAAAAATTAAATTAAATCTTTTTATGAAATTTGAAAAATTTATAAACTAGTTCAAAAAGTTATTGAAAGGAAAAAATATTAAAAATTATCCATGTTTAGCAATTAATTGATAGCTGATTATATTAGTTGATAACTTATTACATTAGCTGATTTGACTAGCTGATATTATAAAAGTGTTTAGTAAAATTAATTGATAACTGATAGTTGTTTGATTATTTAAACAAACAAAATTATATATAAAGACATGATTATATTTTATACTTATTTGAATAGTTTATTAGTTATCAATATTTTGTATCTATTAATATTAATTAGATTATGAAAAATAATTTTTAATATAACATTACTAAACATATTTGAAGGATTTATATATTAATTTATTATTTACATAATTATTTTTAATACAATTTAATTAATTATTAAATTTAAATACAAATATAAATGTGTGAGAATAAAAAGAAAAAAATACAAAAAGTATTAGTTTACAAATATCACAATGTAAATACGTGAGGTTGAAGAATTAAAATAGAAATGGTTAACCCTAATTTTTCTCTCTTCCAAAGCTACGGCCGCTCCTCTGCAACTTTTCTTTTAGAACCCTTTGATCGGTGGTCGGCAACCAATCTTAGTATTGGTTATGACCATCATGTTTTATTATTTTTCTTGTTTTTCTTTTTTTATATTTTAATAATAATCTCTACTTTTGTGGCACGTGTTTTTCTCTGTCCTTCTGACATGTTTTTTGTTTTGTAGTTTGTTTCATCTGTCCTTGTGGCATGATTTCAGCATACCCTAGCGATTGTTTGTTACTCGCACGGAGATCTTAACGGCACTAATTTCTTATTATGATTTTGTCGGTGGTCATGGAAAGTTAGATCCCCACTCGGTTAATGGTTGTTTGTCGATGTAATCAATCTTGGGTAGCGAAACATTCTGCCTGATAGTTTGGGTCGCTCACCAGTCATTCATCTTCTATGTGTCTCGATTGGATAGAGACAAGGAGATTCAGGAAAGCTTCTGAATTGTAATGGTATGTTTATCTCTTTGGAAGTATTCACTTTTCTTAGTATATGGGTTGTAAGAGATTTTAGTCTCCTTCCTGAATGCGTTGTAATTGTGATGTCTTCTATAGTTTTAATAAAAATTCAGTGGCTATTATCAAAAAAAAAAATAGAAATGGTTAAATTTAAGTTATTTGGAGATTTTTATAATTGTTAAGGGTAAAATAGCCTTTATAACTCTTATGTCAAAACCTCTAATTTCAAAAAGTTAGCAGCTTTTTCAAAACTAGAGGTTTCACCCTAATCCGCTATTTCAATTCACTCTTTACCAAACATACAACTTAGCATATTTGACCAATAAAACCTCTAATTTTAGCTCAAACCTCTCTTTTTACAAATAGGGTCATTTTAAAACATAATTAAAAACATTTAAAAAAGTATTAAAATTCGAAAAACTTTAAAAAAATGTAAATGATTGAATGGTCAATGATGCTCATTCGCTTTCAACATTATTTTTGCATAGATAATATAAAATATCATTCTATTTCTATTGTACCAACAAAATATGAAAAAATTTTAAATTAAAACAAAAAAAGTTATAATTATATAAGTTTTAAAATTTAAATTTAAAATTCTTTCATTTCTAGAGTATAGAGTAAAATTCAATTTTATCAATACTATGATTTTATAACTTCGATATTTTAGCATTTAAAGGATCAAGATTCTTGCCAATTTGTCATCAATATCCTGCCTAGTTTTGAACCGAGTGTAGTGGACGAATAGTATTCATCTATCATTGTGCCTCTATTTATGCCCATTGTCACGGGGCTAGACTTATGCCAGGCAAACCGTGAAGCTTTAGTCGCCTTCTCGGCTGAATGGTGCTACTAAGTCACCTTGAATCCCTCGTTACGGTGCTAGACTCCTATTGGCTGGACTGTACGGCCTTAGGCAAAGCTCTCCTGGCAAACGCCTAAGTCAGCTCGGATGCACGCTCCAAAGATCAAACACTTCCAAAGCCCACGAACGTAAGATCGTTCTAAGCGGAAACGATTTAAAGAACTTGGAAAGCGATTGGCAACAAGAACAAAGAAGAACACTCAAGAACAACGAATAACACTCAAAGATTTTAGAGTAAATGCCTCTTGTATTACTCAAGTGAATGAATGAGTGAAGTCATTAAAACTGAGCTGGGAAGGCTCTATTTATAGTTGAACTCCCCTAGATCCAACGGTACAGTTTAAATTACATCGACGTACGAGATCTACTCTATCTCTAGTTTAAATATCAAATTATCACAAACATTATCTCCAAGATAATTACATATAATATAAGTGATAACTACGATGGCTTATCACATTTACCATCCAAATTACCCTGGTGAATCCTCCTTGGATTTTACTAAGTCTGGTGGGTTTGCGGGCTTTCTAGCATTCTCCAACTGCCAGGCCAAGTCTGATGGTCTTGGCAAGCCCGTTACTCTGCACAGAACCTCTCTGCTCGATGTTTGCGCCAATGCCTCGACCCCAAGAATTTGGTCCGTGACATACCCCCCACTGAACTTAGCGACGCCCTCGTCGCTGCTCTCGAACGATCATGGGCAAGGTCAACTTGATCACTCGTCGATGGCTCGGCTTGGTGCAATTCTCTCATACAAACTGCTTACCTCAATTCAAACTGCCTTGGACAATCGCGCTCTAAGACGCCACTTGGTACATCACCATCGTAGGAGCCCTCTCCTACAAACTCTGATTTGCCTCGACTCGGATCCTCTTGATCTAGTGGCAAAGACTTGGAAGTTGTCACAACATTGAACACCTTTCGAGCTCTCAGAACTCTGAAAGGTCCCTTCCAATCTTTTCCTCCGCACCGAAGGCTAGGTCTCACTCGGCCTACGCTCATCAAAGATGGCAAATCAAAAACACTAGGAATGTGTTTGAGATGTACCTTCCTGTCGGTCGTCGTCGTCGTTGTCGCATTTACTCTAAAACGTGTTAGCCCTTCTTCCTCTGCAAAGTCTGACACCCCTTGCATCGAACTTTGTACAGTCAAATCTGTTGCGCTACTCTGATTACCACACTGCATCGGTCCTTCTTCCACGAAGTCCAATGCTCTCTTCTTACATCGATTCTTCTTCCTTGAAGATCGCTACCTCAACTTGCGTTGGCACTTCTTCCTCGAAGTCCTTTGCTTCTTTCTCACCTTGCCCACAGGTGACTTCTCCACGGTTGTTATGTCCCTTAACAGCTCAGCCCCCTTTGACCCTTTTCTTAAGGAATCTATAAGGTATTAAACCTGACCCCACCCTATCCCAAATTAAAATATTAAATTAATCACCCCGACCCGCCCCGAAAAATTTTAAAATTTTAATCTTCGTCGACAATAAATGTTAGATTCGACCAATCTTCCACCACAATCACAAATTATGGTTTCATGGGACTTCAAACTTATATAAAAAAATAAAATAAAACCAATTTTAAATTATCCACATGTTAAATTACTCCCTCTGTTCCACAATTTTTGTCCCTTATTGACTTTTTTTGGTCAATTTTTTTCAACTTTGACTCATAATTATTTAAAATGTATCATTGATAAAAATATGAAAAAATATATTTTAAAAAGCTCTAATTGTGTAGTTTTCAAATATATATTTTATAAAAATTAATTATTTAAAATGTTCAATATAATAATAGTCAAAGTTTAAAATTTTTTACTTTTAAAAAGTCAATAAGGGACATTTTTTATGGGACGAGGGAGTACATATTTAAAAGAATAAACTTAAATCATTGACCGTTAGAATCGAATATATTAAAACTTGAACAATATCTAACAAAATTTTACGATAAGCACGAACAAAAACAAAAACAAAAAATAGCTTAAAACTCATAAAATTGTTTATATATAGTGATATTTTTATAAATATAATAAGCATATATATAAAAATATAAAAATGTACTGGGGGATGGGGCGGGGAATTTCTAGCAAATACCCGAACCCGCCTCAACTTCATGCTTTTCACGCCCCGCCCTGATCCTCGAAATTTTAGAAAAAAGACCCAGTCGTGTCGGGTCGGGTCGGGGCCGGGTATTTTTGTCATCCCTACCTTTTCTGGATACGGTACTCAATGATGTTTGTCCGTCAACACCATTTGCAAGCTCTTCCTTCGGCTCTATCGTGGCCTCAAAAGCGATGTCCCTGTCCTCGGGCATATCCTTGGATAGCGCTGCCTTAAACCCTCTCCCATTGTGGTCTCTAAAGCAATATTCTTCCCCCGAACATCCTCGGCAAGCTCTCTCGTAGCCTTCTTGGACATTTTCAACCCATTCTGCTCGGTACCCTTGGAAGAACTAGACAACTATGAACCAAGCTTGATCGGCACGGTACTCTTGGCCTTGCCCAACCTCTTGGACTCCTTGGCTCGAACTCGGCATCTCCGCAACTTGTGAGGCCCCTTACATCGGTAGCACTTCAATTACTTTCTCATCACCCTCGGCTTGATAGCTTTTTGACTCGCTATCGCACCATGTCTCGTTCTTGGCTCGACTATTGTGGCACTTGTAGTCGAACCACGACCCTCTCTTGGCTTGGCGACACTAGTATACACAATGGCCCCAAGTCCCGCTACTTCTCCCTCTAACTCGTCTATTGTCTTGACCATGGCAGCTAGGCGGTTCTTCTCGAGATATCCCCTTTATCAAATGAGGACCATTACAAAAGTAGCTCTTCAACTTCTTGCTCACTTTCTTTTATGGCACGAACTTAGCCTCACCATTCCCCTTGTCTCTTGAACTGGGCTTGGTTGACTCAACACTTGCTTGCTTACTTCCTGCAAGTTCGTTCAGAGATTAAGCAACAACGGCCTATGAAAGTCTTTGGGCATCACCATGCTCCACTGTGAGCTTCGCCCCCGTTCTAAGTCCCTCTAAGAAAGTCTTGAGCAAACCTCATCCACTCATTGCGGTCTTGAAACTAAGTAGCTCACTCCTGAGCTCATTCACCTCTTTCTGCAAAGCTTATATCTCAGCATCACGAGCACAACTCTCTTAAATTTTGTTCAACTCATTGAGGATGTGTTGTGTCTCGTCCTTGAACCTGTCCTCCATGGACTCTAACTTTTCAAGACGGGATTCCACAACACCTTGGATCTGCTTGGTCTCCTCTTTGGATTTCCTCAGTCAATCAACCCTCGGTATCAGGATGTTTACGCCCATGATCAGATCATCTATTTGTTTATTAAAATAATCAGTCATTTGGTAAAAACCCTCAATATGATATCTGACATGTTTCATCGTCAATGTTCTCTAATAGTGTTCACTACGACACTCCTTTCCAGTTTTCTATTGCGCCATCTCAATCACCTATTTGCCACGAAATAGTCATGTTCGTTTAACTAACTCGAACAAAAACCACCACGCATGACTACACCTACAAGCTAGAATCCACCACACTTGTATCTGCCTGCAAGCTGACTCGAACGCAAGTCACTACATCGACTCACTTTGATGCCGCTTTCCCGAACAGCACTCGCTCTGATAACTTCCCTAGACATAACTCGCTCTAATACCACTTGTCACGGGGCTAGACTTTTGCCAGCCAAATCGCGTGGCCTTAGTCGCCTTCTTGGCTGAATGCTGCGACTAAGTCACCTCGAATCCCTCGTTACGGTGCTAGACTCCTGCTAGCAGACTGTATGGCCTTAGGCAAAGCTCTCCTGGAAAACGCCTAAGTCAGCTCAGATTCACGCTTCGGAAGATCAAACACTTCCAAAGCTCACGAACGTAACATCGTTCTAAGCAGAAACGATTTAAAGTACTTAGAAAAGCGATTGGCAACGATAACAAAGAAGAACACTCAAGAACAAAGAATAACACTCAAAGAGTTTAGAGTAAATGCCTCTTGTATTACTCAGGTGAATGAATGAGTGAAGTGATTATAGCTGAGCTGGGAATGCTCTATTTATTGTTGAACTTCTCTAGATCCAACAGTACAGTTTAAATTACATCGATGGACGGGATCTACTCTATCTCTAGTTTAAATCTCTAATTATCACAAATATTATCTTCAAGATAATTACAAATAATATAAGTGATAACTACGATGGCTTATCACATTTACCATCCAAATTACCATGGTGAATCCTCCTTGGATTTTACTAAGTCTGTTGGGCTTGCAGGCTTTCTAGCATTCTCCAAGTTCCAGGCCAAGTCTGATGGTCTTTGCGAGCTCGTCACTTCACGCACAACCTCTCTGCTCAATGTTTGCGCCAATACCTCGGCCCCAAAAATTTGGTCCATGACACCATGTAAAAATTAAGTTTAAGGGTTAGAGTTTATAGTTTGAGTTTAAAGAATTTGGAATAGAGTGTATATTCTTTAAGGTTCATAGTGTAGGATTTAATATTTAGAATTTAAAGTTTGAGCTTAGAATTTAATTTTTTAGTGTTGAGCATAAAAAAAACACCGAAAAGTAGCAAAGAATTTTTGTTCGGGGTGGACCGTTACTTTAGGCTAACATGCAAACATTAATTTAATTGAAATCGGTAGCATTTGTAAATGAAAGAAACCATTAGATAAAAAAGAAGAAGAAAGAAACCGATATTTGTATAAATAAAGTTTCCAGTGAATTATTTGATTAATTGGTTTTCATTTTTTTCCATCCTTCCTATCAAACAAGATTTAAAAGTTGGTTATTATTATTCCATATTTAAATACAAAATATAAATAAGATAAATGTTTTTCTCATAATTATATAACTTGATATTATTATTGATTTTTTAGAATTAAGACTAAATTGATTGAATGTATAAATATGAAGTACTAAATGTATAATTATACAAATTTTCTTAACTATCACCTCACTTCCTTATCAACAGTAACGACTCAGTGGCTAATTTTTAACAAAAACAAAAGCTTAACATCTATTTTATAACAATTAAAAGTTTAATAGCCAAAATGAATAGTTTAGAATAGTTTGGTGATCATTTGTGTACTTATAAAACATGGATCCTCGTTGATTAGGGGTGGCAATCGGGTAGGGAATAACCGAAAACCGTGGGAATCCAAACCGACGGGTATGGGGAATAACCAAAATCTTCACTTACGGGGATGGAGACGTGGGAAGTTTTATCACCGAAGCTCAAATGGGGACAGGGACGGTGATTGCTATATCCAAACTATGAGGATAACCGAACCGTACCAGTATAAATCACCGTAAGGATCCTCGAAAAATATCCACAAGGATCCCAATATATTTACAAATTTGGATGGCCATATGGGTAATTTACCCGTTTTTCAACAAAAATCTAATCTCCCATAACCTGAGTATGGCCAACTAGAGTAAGTTTGGAAATTCTCCGTAAATTTTATAAAAATAATTAGAAATTTGTATATACATTGCTGTAAATATGATTCAGTCTAATTTTAATTAAAATACAAGGTGATCGATTCGATGTGTATTTTAAAAAATAAATATTTCAATGTTGAAATGTCATAAAAATTTAGCATCACATTTCTTAGAAAACGGTTTTACCAGTGCCTTTGAAAAATCACCAAAAAATTTACAAGATAAATCAGGAAGCGAGTATTATATTTCTATAACCACATGCCAGTCTAGATTCGTTTCAAACAAACAGTTTTTGATTTCGAGTTATATATTAGAAGTTATTAATATTTGAGTGAGCAAAGGTTAGAAAAAAATATTGCAGACTGTTTCCAAAAAAACAATGATAGTGACTTCAAAAATTCGTCATAAAAATGTACGGGTAAAATTCGCAGATGTAATTTATATGGTTGGAAATATTGTTGAACCTAGTTCTTTTTAGAACAAACAGATCATGATTTGGAATTGTAGATTATTAGGTACATATTTTTTTAAATGTAGTGTAGGACGTCATGTTTCAATAGTTATTATTTTAGTCATGTTTTATAGTTTTGAAATGGTTTGTTTGTTGTTGGTAAAATTAAATTTATCATTTATGTTTTTAATTTTAAAATTTTAATGTTGATTGTTTGTTTTAATGTATTAAGTTTTGTTTATTTTTTTTAGGTACGAGGATTAACCGAAAACTACAGGGATCTGTAAAGGATGGATATGAGGATGAAAAAAATACCCAAAACTTTTAATAGGGATTTTCCAAAACCGTTACCACAAGTGTTGGGGACGGAGTGAGAAATACAAAACCGTCCCCGGCCCGCCCCATTGCCCCCTCCATCGCTAATTCAAAAAAAACAACCATGTAAAAAGCGACAAGGGCCAACCGTAAGGAGTAAACCATATTGATTATTCCTTACAAATATGAATGTGAAATCAGGTAATCGTTTAGGTTTCAGGTCAGGTTAGGTCATGTCAGGTTAGATCAAATCAGATACTCCCTCTGTCCCACTAAAACTGTCACATGTTGACAATTTTTGGGTCAAACTTTTTCAACTTTGACCTCTTATAATTTAAAATTTATTATTGATAAAAATATTAAAAAATATTTTAAAAACCTTGAATCAAGTAGTTTTTAAATATATTTTTTATAAAATTTAATTAATTAAAATTTTTAAATAAATTATAGTCAAAGTTTAAAAAAATTGACCAGAAAAAAGTCAACATGTGACAGTTTTAGTGGGACGGAGGGAGTACAAGTTATGTCAGGTTAATTTAACGGTTTGACTCGGACCAGGTCAGGTTAGGGTCGACTCAGATTTATGTTATTATCAGGTTGATTTCAAATCAAATTTAGTTCGGGTTTGGGTCGGGTTAATTTCAGGTCGGATAAGTTTCAGTTCAGGCCAAAACGGTTCAGGTCTGAATCAATTAATTAACGGGTTAATTCAAGTCGGGTCACGTTGTTGACAGATAAAATTCAGGCCGACGAATATCGATTTCGGTTGAAGTTCAAGTTGGGTCTTACCGTGTACAAATAGACTTTTGTATGGTAATTGTGGGTAAATTTCATATAAAAATAAAATTTCAGAGATTAATATGAACCGAAATATCCCTTAGGATGCTGAAATACTTTATAATTTAAAGAATATATATATATAATTATGACTAAATTGAATTAAACTAAAATTTAAAAGTGAAAGTTAAGACTAAAATGAAAATTTTAAACAAGTAAGGACTTAAAAGGTAATTAATCACTAAGTAAAAAAATAGGAGACAAATACAAATGGGCAATTAATTATCGAATTAAATTTAAAAAAAATCATTTGGATTTTGGAGGGAAAGAACCTAAAGATTAGGGGTAGGGGGTTTAATCCCCTCCAAATTTTTTCCTTCCCCCATACCAATTTTTTTCATGATTTTAATTAAAGTGAAACGGCAAGAGGGAAAGTTTCTCACTCGCGTTTGTTTTTAGGTTATGCTAAATTATTTTTTAACCCTTTCAACTTTAGATGTTTTTTACTTAACTCCCAAATTTTTACTTTTAGGTTTTAATTTAATTCAATTGAGTCCTAATTTAATTGAAATTCTACATTTAGTTTTAGAATTTTTTTAATTATGTCCGTGATTTATGCTATAAGTTTTAATTTAGCTCAATTAGATCATAAGTTTAATAAGTTAGTTCAATTCGAACATTATTATTATACCATATAAATTTTGATTTAATATAATTATACACAAATTTTTATTTGGATGTAAATATGTAATTGTACACATGAAAGTTGAAACTTTAATTTAGTTTAATTGTACACATGAAGTTTTGATTTAAATATTTAGTCAAATTCAAATGCATAAATTAGCAAGTTGAATCGGAATTAATCTCGTAAATCAATAACCCTATACTAAATCATAAGCCATTAATACTAAACCCAAAACCATAAACCTTAAGGAATCAAAATTAATCTCATAAACTAATAGCCATAAGCTAAATCACAAACCATTGATACTAAACCCTAAACTTTAAGGAACCTAAATTAATCACCTAAACCAATAACCTTAAACTAAACACTAAAGTAAACCATAAATCTTAAAGAATCGGAATTAATCTCATGTACCAATAACACCAAACTAAACCATAAATTATAAAGCTTAAAAAATTATGTTGACAATATTTAGATATTTAATAAAACTTTTAAATTTTTTATATACTATAATTTATAAATATAAAAAATTAACATATTAATTTAATGATCATAGTTAATCATGTACCTTAAATTGTGAAGATGCATTTTGTCACACTATAATATAATAAATTCATAATCTCACAAATTCATCAATTGCAACTTATTAGTTATTACAAGTCAGGTAAATATCATATCAGTTCAATAACATGCCAGGTCATTTACTTACAGGTTGAGTCAATTACAGATCAGATTGATAACAGGTTGGATAATATAAGTTATTTACCAGGTTAATCTCGGTTCAGGTTCATAACAAGTCAGATGTAGGTCGGGTTCAGTTATCACATTCTCAGGTTAAATTCGGGTTCAGGTCGTTCTCAAGTCAGGTTCAGATCCAAAAGTTCCAGGTCCAACTCGGGTTCAGGCCGTCAACACTAGTTCAAATTCAAATCGATTTCTGATCACCACTGCCTCGAGTCACAAGCAATTCTGACTCAAGTCAGTTTCAGTCAGTTTTGCAGATCGAGTCAACTTTTTACATCCCTACTTACAAATAAACTTTCTCTAGGCGATTAGGTGTCAAGGACAAGCATTTTAGGCTAACGTGCACATGTTTCATGTGTTTAAAAAAAATTAAATAAATGTTTAAAGTTTTATTTTGTTTTTATTTTTGTATAACGTCTGTTAAGTATTAAAAAATCATCTAATAAAAATTTGATAAAAAAAACTAAACACCTAAAATAAAAAATACATAGTTTAGGGCACTTAATTTTCTTATAACAATAAAAATTGAAATACGATTATAAGAACAAAATGAAATTTTAAATTCCCGTTTTGAAAAAAAAATCAAAACGCTTACAACAAAAAGAAAATACAATTTAATCACTTATTTTTCATTTAACCCTAAAAACTAAAGTGCACCTACCAAAAGCAAAATAGAGGATACAACTTATTCAACACAACTTATTTTAATTTATTGAAATGTGCCTCTTAATTTATAATATAAAAGAAGTATAATGTTTTTTTTTTCAAATAAAGTTTTATTTATAAAAAATGTTAAATTAGTTTTATTGGTCAACATAAAAATGACTTACAAGCATCTAAAAATTTAATAATTTTACTTGAATGTTTTGAAACAAAATCATCTACAACGTTTTCAATATCAACTTCTTTCAAAAGATCGCTCTCAATTGTCATCAAAACAAGTTCATTTAACTTCTCTTACAACATAGTTGTCTGTAAGAAAGTTTTCAAAGACTTCAATTTAAAAAAAATTCTGCAAAAGCAATAATAATAAAAATATTCAATAAGACTCTCTTTTATGTGTGTATAAACAACTTATTTGGAGTCCTATTCGATTGAACTTATTAAACATGCCCATAACTACAAGAAAGCAAACGAAAGGGCTTTTCTCTCAAATGTTAAACCACATAATGTCAGTTGCTCATAAATGCGAAATCACCCTCGAAACTAGTTTGTATTCCAGGTGATTCCAACGAGCTCAAAGTTAGGTAAGTGATGGCAGATATTTTTCTTATTATTTTTAAACATTTATTATGTAGCCGACTCATTTTCTCGACAATTGTAAACGCGTAATATCGATATTTAAATAATAGTTATAGCAGAAGTAATTCGAGGGTCGAACTCATAAAAGTGTAGCACACAAAGAATTATTTAAGGACTACACGTATTAATTAATTTAACTACTAATTAAATGCATGACTCAATAATAAGTGAAGAGCTATCATGTTCGTTTTTTGAGATTTTAGTGATATAAGGGGAACTTAAAAAGTAACTACCTAATAACAAATAATGAAAAAATAACTTTTAAGAATAGACAAAAAAAAATTAATTTGTTTGTAAATTAAGCCCTTAATAACAAGTATAGGAAAAAAAATAAGATTAGACAAAAAAAAATTAAGTTGCTTGTAAATTAGACCCCTAATAACAAGTATTAGAAAAAAATTTAAAACTAAAATACATTAATTTACTTGTAAATTAGTCCTTAATAAAAAAATATTTAAAAAATAAACTAAAATTAATTAATTTGTATGTAAATTACATCCAACTTTTTAATTATGGGTCTTGCACAGTTCTCCTACTGTTCAGGCCCAGCTACGGGGCTGGAAGCTATAATGAATTGATATTAAAGGATATAGTTTAAAAAAAGGTAGAGATTTGAGTGGGGAATCCCTTTATATATTTCGGGGATTTTTTTCATCTCTATCTCTATATCTATCGGATCTTCACAATTTTTAGGGAATCACAACCTTAATAAAATTTATTATTTTACTAACTAAAATATATGGTTAGTTTTAATTTATAAATCATACACTTAAAAAATGTGAACAAAGGAGAATAAAGTAAATTGGGAGATAAATATATTATATACTCTTAATTAATAAAAAAGGGTAAATTACTATAGATGTCACTAAAATTTAATAAGGTTTAAACAAAAGGCACAAATCTTGATGGATTGAAATATTGATAATAAGATAGGTAGATATACAGGTAAATGAGAATTAATTATATATATATATTATGTAAAATATCGAGATCCTTGCAGATATTTTTCGAGGATCCTCACGGTTGTTTATATGGTTGTAGTTCGATTATCCTCACGGTTCGAATATAACAATCTCCGCCCTCATCCATATTTGAGTTATAATGATAAAACTTGCCCCGTCCCCGTGCCTATGGGTGAAGATTTCGATTATTCTCTATCTTTGTTGGTTTGAATTCTTATAATTTTCAGATATTCTTCACCCAATTTCGACTTCTAAAGATTCTCAATAATAACGTACGTAGAGATTCTTCTTTGGTTGTCACCTTCACAATCTACGATGAATTCTTTCCCAATCAAGACTAGTTTAGAAGATTGAGTTTAGGGTTACAGATCTCTCATAATAGAATTGTCACCATGAGTTTCACTTGTCATAAACATCATTGGGCCTTCATAAAAATTTAAATTATTTTTATTAAAATTAAATAAATAGATAAATTTTAATAATTATTGGATTTCACTTCATAAGAAAATATTTTAAATTATTTATTAGCCATAAGATTGTGATAAATCCTACAATCAAGGTTGCAATGAGGGTATTGACACCTATGAAGATTACCCTTACACCGGTCGGGACGGTAGATGTGACTCTTACAGGGTAGGTTTTATATTTTTTTCAAGTTGGAATTTAGTTGTTTAATTATTTCTTAAGCCATTGATAGTTTTAAAATTATTACAATTAAGTCCTTGTCCTTCTTAAAGTTTTTGATTTAATTAATTTTTAGGATTTTATTAGTTTTAAAATTAATGAAATTAAGTTGCGGCTCCAAATTTGTTAGTTTAATTATTTTTTAAATCCTTTAATTTCAAAATTAGAAAAAATAAACTTTAACTCCCTTAATTTTATAATTTAATTATTTTTTAAGCCTTATTCATTTCAAAGTTAAACAACTTAATCCCTAATGGATGAATCCTGTCTCCAACCATGTTTGTAGTGCCCAATCAATATTAGTCCGTCGAACATCATTGATTATAAAGAAAACATGATTCTTATAATTGTTACACCATTACATTGCTGTCAATTTAACCCTCAATCTTTCTTCTATAAGCTAAAATTGGCCATCAACCTTTCAAGAAGGATAAATCGGTTATTTTAACAAAAACACAAATTAAAACATTAAGGGCCGTTTGGCTTTAGAAAATATTTTTGTTTTTGTTTTTATTTTTATTTTCAATTATTCTAAAAATTAGAAAACATGCTTGGTTAATATAAATGAAAATTTAAAAATAAAAATATTAAAAATGTATTTGGTATCTAACTTTTTAAAATAGAAATAAAAAATAATTACTATTAAATAATTGAAATAAAACATAATTAGAAAAAATCATTATTATAATAATAAATAAAGATATGAGTAAATAACCCAAAAAAATTTCTGAACGGTAATAACCCAAAGTTTAAAAAATGACATTAGAATGATTCAAACTCGAGTTAAAATCAAGTTAAAATTAAAAAAAAAACTCGAAAATAAAAGGAGTGGTTTGGTATTTTTTAAGATTGAAAGTTAAATGGATAGAAAATATAAACAATGAGTGTTAAATTTGAGATTATGACATTATATAATTAAATTTAAATAATGTATTTAATTATAGAAGGTTAATTTAGTTTGAACGCCCAAATCATATGGATTGAGCAAATGGTCCTGTTGGCCGATATTGGGTTAGGTGAGGGATTGAGACAGAAAAATCGTGGAGATGCCTTGTGGTCGGGGGAGACGATCTCCATTATCAATTCAACTTGCCCTATTGCCCTATTCTATATATGTAATTTAGTTTGAATTTAGTTTGTTTGTTTCTTTTAAATGGAATACACAAATACAAGGCAATTTTGGTGAAAACCCCCTTTTTAATTATTATCTGCAAAAATAGTTCCCAAATACTATTATTTGGCAAAATGACCCCCTTTCTTGCCAGGTCGACAGACCTCGCGTTTTGTAGGACGCGAGGTACGATATCGCATTCTGCAGAACGTGATTTTAGTCGACGTGGCGTTGCTGTCCGTGTTAACGGTTTCACAGTACCTCGTGTTCTGCAGAACGCGAGGTACACGAGAAATTGAAAAGGCGGCTGAAATATATGCGTTTCCAGCCTGAACCACAAGGAAAAACAAGCGTAAGTAGGCCTGTTCGAACCCAATTTCGAGCGTGTAAATGATATATTTTTAGCGATCATCGAGTTTGGGGTCGTAGTACTGAAAATTGTCTATCGTATGATACCAACATGGTTAATTTCCGTCCATTCTACAAAGGTTTAAAATGGCTTCGAAAACCCTATGCTAACATACTTTTTTTTATTGAAGTTGTATTTCAACTAATGTCGATAGGCATGTTCGAGCAGAATTTCATACCTATAAATTTTAAATTTTTAGGTAACATCGAGTTTGGGGTTGTAGTACTGGAAATTCTCTATCGTATGACACTGACACGGTCAATTTTCGTCCATTGTACGTTGATTTAAAGTTGTTCGAAAACACTGTCATAACATATTTTTTTGAATGATTGAAAATATAAGATGACGGATTGTATAAATCGAAGTGGACTGACTTTATTGATTAGATTGTCATGTGCGAACTCACATATACAAATTAAAAATAATTAATTAATACGAGGGGCTGAGCGATTAGGACACTTAGGAGCTGTGTGCCCAGGATTTCGACATATAGAACAATGCTTCTTTTGTCCGGTTTTCTCTCGATGTTCGACCAAATCCTCGACACAATATATTCTTGTAGAAGGTGGACGTCCTTTGGCTCGTAGTAGTGCTGGATCTGGGCGTATGATCGGTTCAGTGTCCACAACATTTGGATCAACCTCATTTCCGATTGGAGGAAACTCTTTTTCGTAAACTTTAAGCACCGTTTTGAGTAAGTATATCGGATCAACCATACGCATGTATTCTATTCGTTGGTTAGTGCAAGCAGCAATGGCGTGTGCGCACGGGCATTTGAAAGTTTGGAATATTCCGCACTCGCAGGTTTTTTCCCTCAGATCTACAACGTAAGCGTTGTGCTGAATGCCTTCTATCCGCCTGGAAAATTCAGCAACACGAAACAAGTGTCCTTCTCGCGAGAAGAGAGTTGCTTGCACCTGTCTTGATTGGGCCAATTGAATATGCAGTCTTGAGCGAAAATCTGGATGGACTTTGTGTCCACCTGCCATGTACTCAGTTGCTTGCCTGCCCAAGGTTGCAAAAAGGGTAGCTAAACGATAATAGGTGGCTTTGACAATGGAAGTGATAGGCAACTGCCGAACTCCCTTCAGTGATGAGTTCACTGCCTTAACCAAGTTCGTTGTCATGTGACCAAAACGTTTACCCTCGTCATACGATCGAAGCCATTTTTCCTCTGGGATTTTTTCAAGGTATTCTGCGCCATTTTTGTTTCTCGCTCTCAGTTCCTCGAGCAGTTTAGCCACCTCTTGTTTGTAGTGCGAGTTGCCTACGGGATGACAGTTGAATAGTTATGGGCGAAAAACACATGAAAAAAGGTCGTAAATTGAAGCGAGTAACAAGTAATATAGTAAATGAAAATGACATAAATGACGTACCCATATCGAGCACCATTTGACGTTCATCACGATTCTTGTATTTCAGCAGGTAGTTTGCGGCTATGTGCCGCAAGCAAAAACGGTGGTGAATGTATGAAGGCTTCCAATAATTACCCAAATTTTGTATCGCCCACAGCAGCGATGTACCTCTGTCAGAAATAACACACACCCCTTCATCCCTTCTTCTTCGTATTACAGGATCAAGGACATATTTTCGTAGGTTCGTAAGGAAGAACGTCCAAGACTCCATATCCTCCTTCGGGACGATTGCGAATGCAACAGGAACGCATTTGCGATTTCCGTCCTGTGCTATAGCTAGAAGTAGGATCTGTGTATATTTTCCGTACAACCATGTGCTGTCGATTTGGACCATCGGTTTGCAGTGCTTGAATGCGTTGATGCACTGGGGGAAAGTCCAAAATAACCGGTGGAATTGAGAAACACCTCGGACGACACGATCATTTTCGTATGCCAGAACCGTATCAAGTCCTTTCTTTTCAAAACTGTAGCCGGGGATCCTCTCGACGGCGGCTACAGAAGCTGCCATTGAAGCCACTACTGCAGCATACAACCTCCAAAATATTTGCGATATGTCGGTAAATATTAAGGTATGTACCCTCGATGAACACAAATCTTTAAGTGAACTCCAACTATCATAAATGAACAATATTTCGGACATAAAAATTGCATCGGAAAAAAACGCAGCATTACACGAACTCATATTCAACTGACCTAAACTAAACTTAACTGCTTACAAAAATTCATCTCTCTGCATATATATATATATATATATATGCAAACATCTCATCGACCTCGCGTTCTGTACAACGCGATGTAAGAGTGACCTTGCGTCCTACAGAACGCGAGGTTGCCACGTCATCATATTCACCTCTATAAATAGCAAACTCTTGGAGAGGCAAGGAGCACCCACATAGATTTTTTTCTGTATTCACGTACGCAGTTTTCGCTTGCAGCTACTAATGGCAACATAGCGCATATTTTGGAAGTTTTGTTTTAATTTAACTTCCAAAATATTGCGCTATGTCGTTATTTTTAGTTACTACTGAAAACATAACGCGTATTTAGTATGATTCATTGTTGTTGTTATTATTATTGTTCTTATTATTATTGTTATTATTATTACTATCATACTAATAATTTTTATTGTTAGTATTATTTATTATTATTGTTGTTATTATTATTAATATTATTATTATTTTAATTATAATTATTATTTTTATTTTTATTGTTATTTTTATTGTTATTATTATAAATCAAAATTGTAATATTAAATATTAAATGATTTTCCCGCTTTAAAAACTCTATTTTTTTATTTAGGATGAACTTACAATTTTTTTAATTAGGATGCCTTTATTAATTTATATTTTCACAACGGTGTGCGCGAGCCCACATCTTACGCATTATTGGCGGGATATTAATGCCCGACAAAACTCGCAACAAAGTGCACGTTATGTGGCTTCATCATCTGACAAATTTAGATGAGTTTGGAAAAAAATCTTGGGGGTCAGCTGTCTTGGCGTTTCTTATCAGAGACCTCTGCAGAAACGTTGACGCCTCCAAAGCATCGATGGGAGGATGCTGTTTATTCCTGCAGGCTTGGGTTTGGCTTCGGATCCCTACTTTGGCACCACAGCTTAGGATTCCCAGTCCTCTGTCATTTCCGCTTCTACGGAGGTACTACATAATCTACTATATTTTTTTATTAAATTATTTTATTTAACGATCTTTTTCATTATTTAAAGGTGGACCGCCACACTATCCCACGCCGGCCTGCCGGACTCCCAGAAAGCATACAGACATAGATTCGATGCCTTGACGGAGGACATGGTAATTCAACAATTATTTTGGTTTTTTCCATACTATTTTTTCCAATAATATTTCATATAGAAATTTTACTAACTTTTTCATTCTTTTTAGTTCGTGTGGAGGCCCTACGATTTAGAGGACATTCGCATCATTACTCTAGCAGATATTGTGCAAGAGCGAGACCTCTGGATTTCCGTCGTGCCGCTGCTGAACTACGAAATTTGCGTGTGGAATTCTACGGATAGGGTACTCCGACAGTTCGGGTACGTCCAAAATGTTCCACCCCCTCCGCAAAATATGGACTCCTTCCACAATCTTACGCGTCAGGGGAAGACGGAGATTGACTAGGCCGAGCACCACGCTATCTGGATAGCGCTTTGGGCTCAACGATTTCTCAGACGCCCACAGTTTCTCCAACCAATTATGGAAGGGGGTTCTACGGTCACTTTCAATTATGACCAGTGGTATAGCAACAATGGGAAGCCACATATTCTTACTCCGGCCGAGCGCGAAGCAGGGCTTCCTCAGCAACCACAAAACCGCCCACGCGGGAGCCGGCGAGCGAGCCAGACCCAGAGGCAGACCCAGAGGCAGTCGACGCAGCGCGGTCCGAGACCACGATATGACACTCCAAGGGCATCATCTTCTGCCCCACCATTGCATAGCGGTCCATCGACTTTCGAGCAGACGATGCCTCCACCCGAGTACGGCTCCACTGATGCCTATCGCCCCCATACGCCCACGACTGACCTTATGCTTATCGATTATCCACCTCAGTATGAGTTTCCGATGGTGGAGAGTACGCCGATAGGTAGTTTGTTTTACTCCCCGCCTGGGCCCAGCACAGATCCGCAGATCGCGCACGATGGTCAGGATGATAGGGACCACCACACGATGGACGGAGGAGGAATCCGGATCATGACCGTCATCCACCCGACTGCGGAACGGGTGGACATAGGCATTTTTAGTTTTTTTGTTGTTTTCTACTTATGTTTTTAATATTTATGTAAAACACTTTTAAATTTTATAATATCGTATTCTAATTTTATTTACGAATTATAATTTTGTTTGCATATTATAATTAAACTTTATAATGTTTATTTGCTCAAACATTTTTGATAAATTAATGGGATTAAAAAACCGAAAATCGACATTAGTTGAAATACAACTTCAATCAAAAAAAGTATGCTAGCATAGGGTTTTCGAAGCCATTTTAAACCATTGTAGAATGGACGGAAATTAACCATGTTGGTATCATATGATAGACAATTTTCAGTACTACAAACCCAAACTTGATGATCGCTAAAAATATATCATTTACACGCTCGAAATTGTGTTCGAACAGGCCTACTTACGCTTGTTTTTCTTTGGGGTTCAGGTTGGAAATGCACAGACCTCGCGTCCTACAGAACGCGAGGTCCGTGCGATATATTCCAGCCGCCTTTTCATTTTCTCGGGGACCTCGCGTTCTGTAGGACGCGAGGTACTGTGAAACCGTTAACACGGACAGCAACGCCACGTCGACTAAAATCGCGTTCTGCAGAACGCGATATCGTACCTCGCGTCCTACAAAACGCGAGGTCTATCGACCTGACAAGAAAGGGGTCATTTTGTCAAATAATAGTTTTTGGGAGCCATTTTGCAGATAATAATTTAAAAAGGGTTATTCATTCAAAATATCCCAAATACAAACAGGAAATAACCTACCCAAAGTTTGGAAGTATTAGGCGGTAGGCATACCAACCTTCAAAGAACCATACGATGTTGGACAATGCTCACCCTCGACCTCACAATGTTCCGTAGCCATTAAGTTTAAGCCACATGTCACGAGGTCAAAGGTTCATTTCGATACTTCTTGTCACGAGGGACATGACACACACACACCCACAAGCTGCTCAATGCGTGATCCTAACCTAACGCAATTTCTAACCAATCAAACCTAAGTTTACAAGTCATTGCAAAATCTTATCAACCACAAGTATCATAAACCATAAACAATAAAGGCGAAAGGAATGGATAGTTATGTTGTGAGGCGGTTTATATACGGCTAATATACGACGTGATTGGTTAAATAGGTGATCAGTTAAACATAACAAAATAGGTAAAATTATCTATTTTATTGATAAGGATATTAATATATCTAGTAAAATTACCTATTTTGTTGATACTTTTGAGTAAATTATTTATTTTGTTGTTACTTTCGAAAGTATTTATAATTTTTTAAAAGTATCGATACTTTTTTAAAAGCAATGTAACCGGTTGTAATGTGGCTCGAAAGTATCGATACTTTTTAAAAAGTATCAACAAAAAGTATCAATATTTTTTTAAAAAGCAATGTAACCGGTTGCAATGTGGCTCGAAAGTATGAATACTTTTAAAAAAGTATCAACAAAAAGTATCAATACTTTTTTAAAAAAGTATGGATACTTTTAAAAAAGCATAGGTACTTTCGAAAGTATCAACAAAATAAATAATTTACTCAAAAAGTATAGATACTTTCTAAGGCCTCATCAGCTTATATGTTGATACTCCTATTTTGTTATCGTCGGATTTCCAATGCCCCATCAGCTTAAACTTTAATAACAAAATAGATAAAGCGCTACCGAATATGTTGACACTCTTATCAACAAAATAAGTAATTTTACTAATTTTGTTATCGTGGGATTTCTAAGACTCCATAGCTTAAACTTTAATAACATAATAGGCGCTACCTAATATGTTGATACTGAATACATTATTTTAAATCAACATATTCGGTAGGGCTTTACCTATTTTGTTATTTCTTACAATGTTTTCGGTAACGCCATTTTTTAGCCGTATATTAGTACGCTTTTCATTAGAATTTCCCCAAAGGAATACGGATACGATTCACAAGATCTATCCTTAGAATCAAAACATTCAAGTTTGAATCTGGCTTTGATTTGAAACTAAAACATGCATCCAACAGAAGCATAGTCAGTTTATAAGTTCTTTTCGTATATTTGGAGGATCATACCGCGTTCCCATGTTTCGAGCATAGCTATCGAACACTGATACTTTAGAAAACTAACCTGTCCAGCCATCCAGGTATCAGTATACAACAAAAGAAGACACAGAGAGAGCTTGCCAAGAACCAACAGAAATAAAAGAAGATTGAATTCAAAAGGAAATCATTAGCACACAGCATTGAATTAAATACACAAACAAGGGAGAACTACAATACAACAAAAAAAAAACGTAAACATTTTGAGACCAAGAGTGCTTTCATTTTTTACTCTTTTTTGTCATTGCAATTTCGATTCATCCATCCAAATTAACTCCGAGAACCGCCATTAGTACTTGCCAACCTCCTCATAGTGCAGGCCACAAAACTCCTCCCACTCAAAAGCCCTAGAAACTTAAACGATGCCGATCGTCCCGTGCTGCTCGAAGCTATACTAGGAGCTCCAATTTGACCGGCCACCATCGGAGGAAATTCAACTCCATTATCTTGTGCCCCACCATCACTAGCACTTGCATCTAATTGTTCGCCGATATCCAAATTAACAGCGAGCGATCCTCTAATTGCTCTTAACCAATCCGCGCCTTCTGATGTAACTCCTCTACATTTCTTCACCTTCACTTTAATCAAATTTGGGCAACCAGTAGCTAGTGCTTCCATTCCATGATCTGAAACAGGGCAGCTCTTAATACAAAGCTTCTTTAAAGCTAAACATTTCACAGCAATACACGATATCTCAGCATCACCAACTGTATCACTACCGCATAAGGCTAATCGTTCCAAATTCGGACAATTTGAAGCCAACATTTCCAAACTCAGCTTGGTGGGATTAACACCGATAAGAACTAATTCTTGCAAATTGGGGCAAGATTTTGCAACAGCAATTAACCCTTGGTCGCCTATCCGATTTGCTTTCCATCCATCAATATGAAGCTTCCTTAACAATTTACATTTCTCTGCAACAGCTTCGAGTCCGAAATTAGTACACTCGGGAGTCTTAACGAGGTGAAGAATTTCTAGGTTTGAACAGTTGGACAAGGTCGCAAGACCGACGTCGCTGACTTGGATCCGCTCCATATGGATCTCTACCAGACCCGTGACCCGTTCCACTATGAGAGGGAAAAGCTTATCCCAATCACCAGAGCATCTAAAAAGTTTTAAAGATTTCAGATTCTTCGCACCAATAATTAGAGGACCAAAACACTGCCCATTATAAAGGTCTTTTAAGCAAATAGTTCTCAACGCCGCTGCCGCCACACCAGGCCCAATCGGCTCAGCTGCAGCGCCGTCGGTGATGCCACGAAGTCGTTTCACGGAGAGTTCCTCGAGAGCTGGACAGTTGTCTAGCACGGCGTTCATGCCCTTGGCTCCAAAAGTGCAAGAACCACAGGAGAGCTTCTTTAGACCCCTGCAGTTTTTAGCGAGCGCGGACATTCCTGCATCGGTCAAGTCACGGCAAGCTCGGAGCTTAAGGCGAGTCAGGTTCCGGCAACGCTCGGAGATTACAACAAGCGCTTCATCGCCGATGCTAACAGATCTACGGTCACATTTGAGAGCCAGTTTCGTAACGGCATCGAAGCGAGAGAAGATAGAAGGAATCAGAGCGTGCAGATCTGATTGTGCGTTGAGAGAGAGTCGGTGACGGCTCTGACCTTCGATGAGCAACCACCGCCGGCAAACGAGAGAGCAACGTTTACGGTCACCGGGACTAAGAGACTGGAAAATACAAGCCAAACACTCGTCGGGAAGATCTGAGATGAAATCGGACGATCCATCTATGCTACTTCGTTCAAGATCTTCAGGCTCCTCAGCTTGCATCGGACAGATCAAAGCCGTTGATTTCGATTTTGACCGTTGGCGATGGCCCCAATCTCGACGGCTGATCAGCTTCGCCGCCGATACTGATTGGCCCATCAACAACTAACTAAACTAAAGAAGAATAAGAATAAATAAACAACAACAAGAGGGTTAATGGAATTCAAAATCTAACCATAAATGAGTTTTAAGGCTCCTCTGTTTTGTTCTTCTTGGAAATGTCCAGTGCGACGGACTTCAAAATCGGATTTCATTTTGGCTTTTATCTCGACTTTATCTTTCACTTTGAACGAAATAGTCTTCCACTATGAAGTTCCTTTACGCCGTTCCCATTCTCATAATACTTTTCTTGAGCCCACTCTTTGATTCAGAAAAGTCAAAGTCAAAGAAAGTTTAAAATCAGTGATAATCCAATGAGAAGAAAGAAGTAAACTGGCTAGGGTGAGGTTCGGCACAGGGGATACTCTCTTTTTCCTAGAAAACAATTTCAAAAAGAAATTTCCTAGTCAGTTAATAATTAATTTATATTTGTAAAAAAAAATACTCCTTCCTTCCCATTATATTTTCTAAGTATTGACTTTTTAAAATTATTTTAAATATTTTAATTAATTAAATTTTATAAAAATATATATTTTTAAACTACTTATTGAATGTTTTTAATTTTTTTATATTTTTATTATTAATAAATTTTTTAATATAAGACATATTTAGTAGACGGAGAAAATAATTTATATAATATAAAATATTTTATTAGCTATATATTATATAAAGTGATTTTAATTAAGATTATTTTTTTAGCATTCTATTCTTATTACAAATTAGTTTTTTTAGTGTGGTTTTATATTTGGATTAATTTTGTAACACTGGTAGATTGTACTGTTTAAACATGGATCAATTAAATACAATATCCCAACATGTATAGTTGAGACCATTCAATGAATTTTGAATTAACGTTATTATATATGTATATATTACTTTTATTTTTTATAAAAATATGAGTTAATTGTACCATACGTCTCTAAATTATGACACTTATTTTAAATTGATTCTTTAAATTTTAAATATTTTAATTTTATACTCAAATTTTGACATTTATTCTAAATTGGTACTCAAACTTTTGAGATTTTAGTTTCATCCTTGAACTATGTCTCTCATTCTATGTTGGTCCTCAAACTATTTAAACACCGAACTTTGTCTAAATTAATAAGAGGTGTAGGAGAATTGTGTTTAATTTATACATTGTATTAATAAAAATTCATGGAAAAACTACACCGGTGGTCCCCAAACTATTACCGTTCTCATATTTTGGTCCCCAAACTATGTTTTTCGGCAAAACCGTCCCTTTTGTTACATAGTTCTCCTGTTTTGGTCCCCGACGTTAAATAGCTAACGGTTTTGCTGGCGTGACATTTTTTTAAATATTTTTAATCATTTCTCTCTCCTCTTAAAAAAATGCCACGTCAGCAAAACCTTTAGCTATTTAACGTCGGGGACCAAAACAGGAGAACTATGTAACAGAAGAGACGATTTTGCGCCGAAACATAGTTTGGGGACCAAAATAGGAAAATAGTAATAGTTTGGGGACCACCAGTATAGTTTTCCCAAAATTCATCAGGTTAATATTATCATAAATATTATATTAAATAATTTAAGAAAATGCATTTTAAGTAATTAGTATGATTGTAAAACAAATTTGTGATACATTAAAATAATCCATAAATAAATGAAATACATAATGTATTAGAAACTTATAGATACTAGAGAAATGACAACAATAGTTGACAAACGTAAAAATAAAATATAGAATAATAAAATCGTTTTAATTAAACTTAAAAAATACAGCATTTGATCTAAGTGGTAAGTAACTTAGTTATGTTTAAGTATGTTTCGAGTTCGAGGCTTGTATATGTAGAAAACCTCTGTCGGGAGACTTACCCACCAAAACTAAGTGTGCGACACGAGTCTGTCCAAATTCGTCAGGACGAAGCTCTGGAAACCGAAAGGGCAACCAAAAAAAGGTAAACTAATGAATAGTATCCTGGCTATATGATACTTTTTTGTTGAGTCCCCAACTATAAAAAGTTACAAAATGATCATCTGACTTAAAAAAATAATAAATTCGTACAACATCGTTAAAAAATTAATAGTTGATGACGTAACGGTTAACAAAAATTTGTAAAACAACACATTTAGTCATCGATATTTACATACGCAATTAATTTAATCATAATTCAAAAAAATTTAATAAATTTAGTTCTTTTTATTTAATTATTCTATTAATTTACATATTTTTTAAAGGTTAAAAAAAACCTTGTTAAAACCCCTTCGTATCCAACATTAGTTCCAAAAAAAACGTCGGACATTGAAAGGAGGGAAAAAAGCCCAAAATATTATTCAAATAAAATCCACCTCTATTACAGAATGTACTTAGTACTGAATAAGTTACACTTCAAATAACTCAACGTCACAAAATAGACATTGAAACAAAGTAGAAACAAACCAACAGCAGAGCAAAAAGTCAAGCCGATTGATCCTTAGTAAGTAGTAACAAGGCTAAAACCAATATTACCAGCCACCGACACTGAAGAGAGCAGAAAAACCACACCAAGGAGCCAAACAAAAAAATTATCAGATTTTGAGATAATTAGTTCCTGTCGAGTGTCGACACTTTCTTTAGTTAGCTTATCAGCTTCGATGTTTTGGGTTCTTGAAATGTGTCGTATAAACCATCGCCCATTCGAAATAATGTTACAAACTTCTCGAGTCAGATTAGAGTACAGCATCGCAGCCTTCATAGGATCGTGTTTCCAATCAACAACTAACTTGCTACCACTTTCAATTATGAGTCTGAAGTTGCTAGCCCACACGAAATCGATACAATGTTAGAACCAAATCATAACTAAGGCTTAGTTTGGGGTTGAGGTTGGAAACGGGTTTGGGGGAAAACGGACGTTTGCCACCGCAACTGCACCCCTAAATATGAAATTTAACCCATGATCTATCTTATATATATATAATTCATAGAATGAAAATCTTGAATCTTTTGATGAAAATCGCCTAGATGGTGGTTGTAATCTTCCAAGAAGATAAGTTAACCCTTGCTGTAAAAATTCTCTGCCGGAAACAAGAGTAATGCAAGTTAACCTATTTTTTTGGGACCACTACCTCTTTATATAGTTGATTATTAAATCAACTATTAAATATCTATAACTCTGCCCCCTCATTGAATTATAAAAATTTCTTACGGCATCTACACTTTTATTTTCATGACACTTTAATACTTATGACACGTCTAACATAATTGATCACTTGATTTGTGTCTGCTTTATAATAGCATCATACATTTTACATATGTGCCCATAATTGCGGAATTTAATCCAACAGTCTCCCACTTGGGCAATATGTTTCATGATAAATGTCCCTCGTTGAATTATAAATATATATTACGGTATCTACACTTTTATTTCCATGACACTTTAATACCTACGACACACCTAACATAATTGGTCACTTGATTTTGTGTCATACTTTATAATAACATCATACATTTTACATATGTAACCACAATTGCGAATTTTAATCCAATATAATTCTATTTTTTTATCAGCACATATGATTTTATTAAAAAAATCATACAAAGTATTAACACGTGCCTCATTAAACCCTCCTCCTTAATCCTAAATTGGAGGAAAATAGTACACATGATAATATTTAGGAAACAAAAAATGACACCAACACAAGAAAGCGAAGAAACCAAACATTGTCCAGAGACACTCGAAACAAACGACAACACCACACTAATCAATGGACACCCCAAACCAAGTCAAACGGCAAACACCACGAATCTACAACACCACACTAACCAAATAATATCAAACCCATCACGATTTTGCATAATTATAACCAAGCAAAGTATAAAATCTAACAAACAAGCTAGACAAGCCTCCAAGCACCTCAACATCACACCACAATTATAGAATCCAAATTACTAAAATAACTAACATTTGGATTACCCCGAAAAGTGCACTACTAAACTCATATTCTATCTTGTAAGGCACCTACAGAAAGTCAGAAACTCATACGATCTCCAACAAACCAACATCAAAGAATCACTGAACTAGTTTTAAATAAACGAAAATTCGAATTACTAAGTTCCATCACCACCATTCTTTTCAATTATGTCTTCAATATTATCATTTTTTTTTCTTAGTTACGCTACTTAAACCGCTGATAATCAAGGATGAAATCTTATCATGTACTATCGCACGCGTCTCTCTCGCTTTTTAATAAACTATAAAAGTATATTTTATATGATTATTTAGTTTGTTGTAGAAATGTATAAAATTCTATTCTACTATTAGTTTTTATACTTTAAATAATGTTCAAAACGTATCATTTGCATTTGATATGATTAGATAAACTATACATGAGAGGGTCCTTTTTGTCAAATTATGATATGATGAAGTGTGAATCAGTGCTCGCTGTACTTGAGTAAATATCCATACTTCTTTTTAGACTTCCAAGGATTATTCGGATGTCATCACCATTACTTATATTATCTTTATGTTATGGGCTAAAAAATTAGAAAAATATTTTTTAAAATTATTTGTATAATTTTACATAATTACTAATATTAGATTTATTTGTCGATTAATTTAAATTAAATACTACATAGATTTATAACGAGAGTGACCCTTTTAATTTAATTTGCTCGATTCACAACTTTAAACTTTAAATTTATGACCTTAGAAAAACTAAACATCTCATCCCACTGAATTAATTGGTAGTTTGTAAGAAATACAATAATAGTACCAACTACCAACCATGTAATGCACATCACATGGAAGAAAAAACCTTCAAAAAAAAATTAAATTATTTATTTATATTTGAATTGAATTTTATCAATTTTAAGTCGAATGTTCTACATAATATTTAATATCAAATGTTAATGAATTATACCTATAATAATAAATACTGAAAGAAAAAAATGAAATAATTCTAAAATAAGCATCAACAAAAGCATAATATCCAAATTCGAAACTAGATGGAGCAATTATAGTACCAACCATGTAATTCAAATCACATGGAATGCCAGCCTTTTCTTTCAAGATGATTGAGGCATTGCCTCCAGGCTCCAACATTCAAATCTTCAAAACTTATTTTTCAAAATTCAAAAATTTAAGTTTAAATGTCAAAAATATATTCAAAATAAATACTCTCTTGAGACTGACAGGAAAAGTTTAACATTTAACTAAAATAAGGTAAATTATATCAGTAGTCCCTAAATTTTGAAGACACTTTTACTTTAGTCACCAAACTATTAAAACTTACAATTCAATCACTAAACTTTTAATTTCTTTTATTATGGGCAATGTCGTTAAGAAATGTTGACACGGTACATTGAAGTCTTATTCCGAAAAAAATATTAATTTTTCAAATTGACCGCCACTGCAAAGGCTAAGTATTCAATGAGCAGAGCGATCACCAATCAATCTCAACGGTAGGAAGGCTTCGTTTAACTAGAAGATTAACATAGCTCAAGTTCAAACTGATCACAATGACGGATCAAAAAGTTTTAAATTTTAGTTTTGATTGGATCGTCGCCTCCTTTTTGTTGTCGTTTATGTTGTCGTTCGAAGATTTTTATGGTCGAAAAGATCACTGAACTACTACTCCTCCTCCTCCTCCTCCTCTTCTTCTTCTTCTTCTTCTTCTTCTTCTTCTTCTTCTTCTTCTTCTATTTTTTTTCCTACAGTTTGAACTCGTCAAAAAACCTTTCAATCTTCTCAAATCCAATCAAAACTAAAAGCTAAAATGTTATGCTTCTCCATTGTTAACTATTTAATCAACTTGAAACTAAATTATGATAATCTTCTTATCAGGCATAGCCTTTACAATGTTAGGATTGACTGACAGCTACTCCGTTTATTGAAAACTTGACCTTGTGATGACTACTAGTTTGGAAAATTAGGTTTTGTAAAGGAAGATTAAAAGTTTTGTGATTGTTTTTTAAATTTTAAAATTTTTGTGACAAAAGTGAAAGTATCTTAAAATTTTAGGGATTGTTAATGTAGTTTTCCTAAAAACGATAATAATTAGATGATTTCAACATGAAAAATATTTTACATTTAAAAGTTATTAATGTCACAATTAATTGAACAATCATATGATTTGGGATAATAGATTATTTTATGACATATTCTAAATTAATTATAATATATTATTTTATTAAGAAAAATTATACTAGTTTGAGCTCGTTAAGAGCTCTCCGACGATGATAGAGGAACCAACCCGCCTGTTTTGGTGGGGCGGCTTTTTTACTTGTTTTTTTTTGGACGGATATAATATTTTATATTTTAAAAAATTATATCAAGGATTTAGGAGTGTAAAATTAGACATATATAAAAATTATAAATAATAAAATATTTATATCTTATATAAATTTAAAATTTTAAAGGTGCAACTATATCTCAACCCTCCTCTCGATCCAAACACACATGTTTCTTGGTTTGTTGTTGTTAGTCTTGATATGTCAGCTCTTTTTTTTTTCTTTTCTCTTTCCTGGAGATTACTCAGTTATATGACTTAAATAAGGATTTAAATTTTAATCTACAAATTCTAAATTTTAACCTTAAATTCAAACTATAATCTCTAAATTATAAGCACATAACTTATAAACTATAAACCTTAAACTAGATTTTTAATCCCTAAAATTAAGACGCTTATATAAACAAAAAGTTTTCACCGTCAGTGCATGGTATAATTACTCTTGATTATAAACAAAGGTGTTTAAATTATACCTTTTTTGTTTAGGTATAGCTTATTATCAAAACAAGTGCTCAAACGATTCCATTTTTTCTTTTAGATTAGATGTCTAGATTATTTTTTGGGAAAACTACTCCAGTGACCACCGAAGTAATTGGGGATACCTATTTGAACCACCGAACTATAAAAAACGTCAATCACACCATCAAACTTATTAAATCAACATATTTTGACCACCGCCGTTAAAAAGTTAACGGATGGGTGACGGAAGTGCCACGTGGCAGTTAACAGGATATTTTTAAAATTACATCTTTAGTCCCTGTTATTTACTTATTAAATCAATTTGATCCTAATTTTATTTTAATTAAATAAAAATTAATCAACCAATCAAATGATGACACGTGTCATCACCCAATTGGATTAATTTAATTTATTTTCTTTAATATTTAATATATTTTTCCTCCAATCAGGTGGTGACCACCTAGTTAAAGGAAATTTAAAGAAGAAAATAAAGAGAGCATTATGGTGGTTTGAACTTGGGACCAAGGGGATAAATTCCCAAGCTTTAACCATTGAACCAAACTGCTCTTAGTGCTATTATTTGCACCTTTTATATACATATCTTATAGTGTAGTAAAAGTTAGGGAAAAAGAAGAGAACAAAAGGGCATTATGGTGGTTTGAACCTGAGATTAAGGGGTTAATCACAAGCTTTTACCATTGAGCCAAACCTCTCTTAGTGAAATTATTTGCACCTTTTATATACATATCTTATAGTGCAGTAAAAGTTAGGGAAAAGAAGTAAAATGGTTGAAATACAACTCGAACATAGATTACTTGGGATGTGTATAATCATACAAACATTCGATTTAATTTAAATCTGAAAACTATTAAATATTAGATTTAAAAGAAAAGAAATTCGATTTAAAATATTCGAATATTTTTCTTTTTTTCATATTTAAATTGAATATCTAAAAATAAATTTGATTTAAAATATTCGAATATTTTTTCTTTTTCGTAATTTTTCTCTTTCATATTTTAATATTCGAATATTTTTCTTTTTCGTAATTTTCTCATTCATATTTAAATATTCGAATATTTTTTTCTTTTTCATATTTAAATATTCGAATATTTTTTCTTTTTCGTAATTTATGTTCGAATCATGTTTAAATCGAATATTTTTTAAAATCGAATATTTAATAGTTTTCAGATTTAAATTAAATCGGATGTTTGTGTGATTATACACATCCCAAGTAATCTATGTTCGAGTCGTATTTCAACCATTTTTACTTCTTTTTTCCCTAACTTTTACTGCACTATAAGATATGTATATAAAAGGTGCAAATAATTTCAGTAAGAGTAATTTTGCTCAATGGTAAAAGCTTGGGGATTAACCCTCTTAGTCCCAAGTTTGAACCACCGTAATGCCCTCTTGTTGTCTTCTTTTCCCGTAACTTTTACTACACTATAAGATATGTATATAAAAGGTGCAACTAATAGCACTAAGAGCAGTTTGGTTCAATGGTTAAAGCTTGGGGATTTATGCCATTGGTCCCAGGTTTAAACCACTGCAACACCTTTTTTATTTTCTTTTTTAAATTTCCTTTAACCAGGTGGTGACACGTGTCACCACCTGATTGGAGGAAAAAATATATTAAATATTAAACAAAATAAATTAAATTAATCCAATTGGGTAATGACACGTGTCATCATTTGATTGGTTGATTCTTTTTTATTTAATTAAAATAAAATTAAGATTAAATTGAATTGAATTAATAAGTAAATAACAGGGACTAAAGATGTAATTTTAAAAATATCCTGTTAACTGCCACGTGGCACTTCCGTCACCCTTCCGTTAACTTTTTAACGGCGGTAGTCAAAATAGGTTGATTTAATAAGTTTGGTGGTGTGATTGACGTTTTTTATAGTTCGGTGGTTCAAATAGGTATCCGCAATTACTTCGGTGGTCACTGAAGTAGTTTTCCCTTATTTTTTTTAGGCTAAAGGGGTACTTTTGCCCCCAAGTTCGACCCAAATATGCAATGTCGCCCCTCGCCGAAAAACGCACTCAATGTGCCCCTTATGTTTGAAAAATCGATCAATTCCGACCCTTGACTAACGTTGACTAACGTTCCCGTCAATTCCTGGGTGACGGGCCGTTAACTCCTGCACGGTCAGCTATCCTTGCCATGTCACGCGCTGACGTGGAAAAAAAGCTTACGTGGCAATTTTTTTTTAAAAAATAATAATAAAAATATTATATTATTATATTAATTTAAAAAGCTTATGTGGAAAAAAAGCTCTCACCTTTACCCATCTCCGGCGAAGCTCCGATCAGGCCCAAGCCGCCGTCCGTTCGTCGATCGGAGACCATCGGTGTGCTCGGGTTCTCTTCGCGATCAAAACCCACCCAACCTTTACCCTTCGTCATCGGTCGTTCGCTCGGAAACGGTTCAAAACCGTTCGGTTTCATCTCCCTTGCGCCACCGTATCCCAAAACCAGGAAAAAGGGAGGGCAAACCCCTGATGCCAACACCTCACTCTGTTGAGCACGAAAGCAGCCATGATCAAGAACAAGATTCAGAACCCAAGTTCTACCTTTGTTCGTCGTCGGTTCGCGATGAAACCCAGCCATCAGAGAACGGTGGCGCAAGGGAGATGAAACCGAACGGTTTTGAACCGTTTCCGAGCGAACGGCCGATGACGAAGGGTAAAGGTTGGGTGGGTTTTGATCGCGAAGAGAACCCGAGCACACCGATAGTCTCCGATCGACGAACGGACGACGGCTTGGGCCTGATCGGAGCTTCGCCGGAGATGGGTAAAGGTGAGAGCTTTTTTTTCCACATAAGCTTTTTAAATTAATCTCAGTTTTAAATTAATATAATAATATAATATTTTTATTATTATTTAAAAAAAATGCCACATAAGCTTTTTTTACACGTCAGCGCGTGACATGGCAAACCAGCTGGCAAGGATAGCTGACCGTGCAGGAGTTAACGGCCCGTCACCCAGGAATTGACGGGAACGTTAGTCAAGGGTCGGAATTGATCGATTTTTCAAACATAAGGGGCACATTGAGTGCGTTTTTCGGCGAGGGGCGACATTGCATATTTGGGTCGAACTTGGGGGCAAAAGTACCCCTTTAGCCTTTTTTTATTAAAATAAATTACTCAATTGACCTTAAAAGGAACAGAAAATTATAATTTAGGCACTTAAAATAAATAAATAAAAAATCTAAAAGAAAAAAAACACGATAATCTAGATACTTAATTTGATATTAAACCTTATCTAAAAATGAATTCCTTTGGGCCGTAACCCATCTCGCATCATTGTTGAGGTCATGCCTAGTGACACGAATCTTTGTTGATCGGTGAAAGAATTCAGTGTTTCTATCCCTAACTTCAAACTTGAGTCAGATTGCTCTTGATTTCCTATTGAATAACCTCGCAAACTTTAAGGATAAATTACCCAAGTGACCACTTAATTATAGGCCGCAACATGTTTTGACTACTCAACTAAAAAAATTTAAAATTTGACCATCAATTATTTAAATAGACTTATTTTGACCACCTACTGTTCAAATCTAACGGAAATATGACGTGACAATTAAAGTAAAATTTGTATAATTACACTTTTAGTCATTCTTAATTACCTATTATATCAATTTGGTCCTAATTTTAATTTAATTAAATAAAATTGATCAACTAATCAGATAATGACACATGTTATCACCCGATTGGATGAATTTATTTTAATTTAATTTATTTAATATTATATATACATTCCTCCAATCATGTTGTAACACGTGTCACCACCTAATTAAAAGAAAATTCAAGAGAATGAATATGTTCATAGTGTATCTTGAAGCCATGACCTCTTGGTTGAAAGAGACAAGTCTTAACCACTAGGCCAACTACTTTTTAATGATGTAAATCGCATCATTCTATATATATCTTATAATAAAGTCAGTGTTAGGGAAAAAGAAGAAAAATGTTTGAGAGGAGACTCGAACATGGGTCACATGAGATATATAAAAACACGCATATCACTATATCAAATATATTCGATTTAATTAAAATATGAAATTATTAAATATTTGATTTTAAAAAATATTTGATTTAAAAGAAAAGAAATTTGATTTAAAATATTCAAATATTTTTTTTCTTTTTCATATTTAAATTAAATCTAATATTTATTAAAATATTAAATATTCGATTTAAAAAATATTTGATTTAAAAGAAATTTAATTTAATTTAATTCAAAAAGTATTCAAATATTTTAAAATTTTGATTTAATATTTTTAAATCAAATATTCGAATATTTTTTAAATCAAAATTCTTTTTATTTAAATCGAATATTTGATATGCGTGTTTTTATATATCTCATGTGACCCATGTTCGAGTCTCCTCTCAAACATTTTTTTTATTCTTTCCTAGCACTAACTTCATTATATATATATATATACATAATGATGTAGTTTACACCATTAAGGAGTAGTTGGCCTAGTGGTTAATCCTTGGCTCTTTTAACCAAGAGGTCATGGGTTTAAACCATACCATGCTTATATATTCATTCTTCTTGAATTTTCCTTTAACCACATGTCACCACTTGATTAGAGGAATATATATAATATTAAATAAACTAAATTAAAATAAATTCATTCAATCGGGTGATGACATTGGTTGATTAATTTTATTTATTTAAATTAAAATTAGGACTAAATTGATATAATAGGTAACTAACAAGGACCAAATGTGTAATTATACACATTTTACTTTAACGACCACGTCACTTTTCCGTTAGCTTTTAATGGTCGGTAGTCAAAATAGGTCCATTTAAATAGTTTGATGGTCGAATTTTAAATTTTTTAATTGAGTGATCAAAACAAGTCGCGATCAATAGTTGGGTGGTCACTGGGGTAGTTTACCCTACTTTAAATTGATCCTCAATAATACATGAATAAAAATCTCTTGTCTCTTTTCGGTGTCCTTATTCATGATTCTACACATTGACTTTAACGGCCACGTCACCTTTCCATTAGCTTTTAACGGTCGGTGATTAAAATAGGTCCATTTAAATAATTTGGTGGTCGAATTTTAAATTTTTTAATTGAGTGGTCAAAACAGGTCGCGACCAATAGTTGGGTGATCACTGGGGTAGTTTACCCTACTTTAAATTGATCCTTAATAATACATGAATAAAAATCTCATGTCTCTTTTCGGTGTACATATTCATGCTTCTACACTAAAAACTTAGGTTAGAGTTAGAATTTAGGAAATTATAAGTATGATGCATATTTTAAACTTTATGATTTATGATTTGATTAGTCGGAGCATAGAATTTAATTTGAGACAAGATTTTCTCCCAAAATACATGGGGCAAACACAGATGGAAATTCTCTGCTCTTTTTCGGTGTCTCTATATATATGCCCTCACACTCAAAATTAAGGTTGGGGTTTAGCATTTGAGGTTAGAGTTTAAAGAATTTAGGGTATGATGTATTCTTTAGGGTATAGGGTGTAGGGTTTAGGATTTAGAATTTAAGTTTAGGGCTTGGAATTTAATTTTTTAGTATTTTTTTGTGTTGAGGCATATATAGGGGCACCGAAAAGGAACATAGGATTTTTGTCCGGCAAACACTCCTATCATACAGATAAAAATCCTCTACCCTTTTCGGTGCCCTTATATATGCCCAACACTAAAAAAATACTAAAAAATAAATTCTATGCCCTAACCTTAAATTTTAAATCCTTAACCCTACACCCTAAAAAAATACACCCTACCTTAAATTTTTAAAATCCTAAATCTAATTTTGAGTATAGAGACACTGAAAAGAAGAGAGTATTTCCATCCCTATCATACAATACTCAAAATCCTCATCAATCCAACGCCTTTTTATCAACACGCAATTGGAAAACACACCCGAACTTTGTAGCTGAAATTTAGATTTCTCCCAAACAATAAAAAAATACCTGCTGAGCTACCAGCCGAAGGAGAACATACGAAGTCACAATATTGATGAGAGGACCATACTTTCGTTCGTTTTAGTTGTATCCCAATGTCCTAGATTTAGGGTGGTTGGCATGTCTGACACTTAGATCCATAATCGACATACCCGAGTTCGAACAATGTCGATTATACATTCAACGGATGTCTTTGATGAGTTCGTTTTTAACTATATGATCTACTGATGGGTTACCTCAGATGCTAACAAAGGGTATTCTGTGCTCATTATATTTGGCATAGATACAAGCTAAGCTAGCTCTCTCTAAGATTTTCAGACTCGGTGTCGGTGTCGAAATTGTGGGTGCTTGCGAGTCGCTACTATGGGTATCCGGTGTTGCTAACTTGGGTTTTATTGTAATTTTAATGGGGAAAGAATATTTGGTAATTAGGTTTTTTTAATATATAAATATTTATATTAGGTTAGAAATATTATGAACTAAGGTTTTTTGGTGGCCAAATATTTAGGTCTATAAGTATAGAGTTGATCTTAACCTTTAGAATTATAGAGAGAGTAGGAACGTTGAGAAGTATGTTTTGGATACATCGATTTATTCCATTACCTGAGATATCATGTATATGTACTCTTTGTGTTCTCTACCGCCAAAAAAATTTGTTTGCATCAATTCGAATGATTACAAAAAGTGATGATCAAAAGAGGGTTCGGAACATTGGCAATGAGGCCAACTGTTGCAACTAAAAGCACTTGTGCAAGCGATCCCGTGAAGCATGATCGAGGGACAAGCATGATCATTAGCACATAGCACACAGGAGGATGAAAGACAATCCATGGGGGACCCTGGCCTGGACAGTGGACACTTTGATTATGATGGTTTCATGGTACATTATTCTGGGAGCAACATAAAATAATTTGGTGAAACATTCAATGGAGAAGATGATAAAAAAAGATGTTGTTTCTGTTGTGTTTGATTTGAAATGTAGGGGAAAGTGAGCCATTTCTGAAGTTGGTGTGAGCTTTGTCTGTGTTTGACCACCCTTGTGAAAATGAAAAGTATCTGTTTCTGGTTTTAGGAAAGCTGTGCAAAATCTACCTGAATATATGTAAAAATGTTGTATAATGTGACCCACACCTTGCATTTTCTTTGATGTTTGTCTTCATTTATTGGGGATGGAGCCAGTAAAAGAAGTAAAGGTGGTAGCAGCAGTAGGAGTAAAGGGGGTAGCAGCAGTAGGAGTAGGAGTGAAAGAAAAGCAAAGCAAGAAAGCGACTACATTCGTCTCCGAGTTAAACTACAAAACCTAGAGCCATGGAATTGAGTTTCGGTTTTCCACAGTATAAGAGAACTGGGTGCCAAGGGGAAGAGAATAATAACTATTTTACAAGACAAACAAACGATACAGGGGGTCTCAAATTTCAACGTTTTTTTGTATTTGCAGAATGTTGAATGGATGGGAAATGGCATAGTATCATGCTGTCCTCCATGGACCATTACTACCTTCTTATAGGTTTCGACGTATTTATAACACAAGCCCTCTACACTCTACACTTAAAAGTATATTATTTTCTATGTTTCGCATTAAAAAAATATTAAAAAAAATTATGAACCATAATCCTATATTTTAACTCTTGAACCTTAAACACTACACCATAAAAATACACCCAATTCCGTCATACCCTAACTTTAAATTTTAAATCTTAGACCATAAACCTAATTTTTAATGTAATGCATAGAAAGGGGCATATTTAGGGGCAGTCGATTTCCACCCTATATATATATATATATATATAGGTTTATGATCTACTTATACAATGTAAAACTCAATAATGAACCATAATCCTATATTTCAAGTCTTGAACCTTAAACACTACACCATAAAAAATACACTCAATTCCTTATACCATAACCTTAAACTCTAAATCTTAGACCCTAAACCTAATTTTTAATGTGGGGCATAGAAAGGGGCATATTTAGGGGTAAACGATTTCCACCCTATATATATATATAGGTTTAAGATTCACTTATACAATGTAAAACTCAATTACTTTTACATCTTGTTTGAACTATTGAGCGAGGATAATAAATGACTAAGGCTTAGTTTAGGAATACTTTTAAAAAAGGGTAAACTACTGCAGGGGTCACTTTCGTTTCTCGTTTGTACAGATTTAGTCACCACTTTTGAAAAGTGTCAATAAGTGGTCATCTACGTTTTCGATGTGTAAAGATTTGGTCACTCCGACGTTATAGTCCGTTAGTCCCCTAACGGATTGCTGATGTGGCGGAATTAATTAACGAAAAAATAAGGATAAATTACTGCAATAGCCATTAAAATTTATCTCATGTACATTTTTTCTCCTCAATTTAAAAAAGTAAACATTATAGTCACTAATAAAAATGTTTCTTTATAATTTCACCCTTAAATTTTTAAAAATTTTATTTTGAATTTTTGAGTCGAGTTTATGAAATTATGAGTCGAGTATTTTCACATCAAACCAAAAAATTTATTTTTTTCGAGTCAAGTCGAGTGTTGCACTTCTCTACATACAAACACGGATTAAAATTAAAAATTATATTTCTTCCCTACACACAAACCTAAGTTAGTGAACATCTTATCTTGCTTAAAGGACCTAGTGTCTCATTCTACTAGAATAAAAATATGTTCAATATAACATTTCCTTCTGTTTGGGTAGAGATGACAATGGGTCGAGCTTTTAGTAGACCCAAATCTGACTCGACAATAACACAACAAAATATTACTTCGATCCGCCCCCCTTTTAAAATACATTTACATAATCTTAATCCGAACCGAAAATAAAATTAAAATTTTGATTTGTATCCAATCCAACCACTGTTTAGAGAGAGAAAAAAAATCAATCCCAAAACCATTTTTTCAAAATACGATCCTATAAAATTGATCGAATCGAACTTATTGAATTTGGATAAAATTATCATCATGTGTTAATAAAAACTAATAACTATATTAATGATGACCAGGTAAATATTCAGATGTTTGAGCGAGTATTTAACTTGAACTGAATTTAATTTATGGAGATGTTTTTGGAAGGAATATTTGCTTTCGTATTCCCCCTGGGTTGTAATCAGTGAAGGGAAGTGCAACACTCGACTTGACTCGAAAAAATTAAAATTTTTGGTTTGATGTGAAAATACTCGACTCAAAAATTCAAAATAAAATTTTTAAAAATTTAAGGGTGAAATTATAAAGAAACATTTTTATTAGTGACTATAATGTTTACTTTTTAAAATTGAGGAGAAAAAATGTACATGAGATAAATTTTCATGGCTATTGCAGTAATTTACCCTTATTTTTTCATTAATTAATTCCGCCACATCAGCAATCCGTTAGGGGACTAACGAACTATAACGTCGGAGTGACCAAGTCTTTACACATCGAAAACGTAGATGACCACTTATTGGCACTTTTCAAAAGTGGTGACTAAATCTGTACAAACGAGAAACGAAAGTGACCCCTGCAGTAGTTTACCCTTTAAAAAATGATTTTGAAAAGTGACGTGAAAAAGAGATTTTGAAAGTTAGTTTTAAGATTTTAGTGTTTGACATTACTGTAAAAAAGTACTTTTGAAAAGATAAAATGTCTATTTTAAACATGATATTGTAAAGTAAAAATAAATGACGTATATGATGTTTTATTATTTATTTTATTTAAAATATTAAATTCTTAATACTATTTTAATATTAATGTTTAATATATTATTTTTATATATCATTTATCCTAATATTAATATAATAATTTAAAATACTATTAAGTGATTAATATAATTTATTTGTGGCAAAAATTTAAAAATAAAATAATATTTAATGATTGTAATTGTAAATAATAAATATATAAACACTTCACCTAAAAAAATTATTGAAAATATTTAGAGTGAAAAGACAAGTGTTGAAAACGTGATATAAAATACTAAGGTCAAGTATAAAAGTGTAATTTCATTCAAAACTAGCTTTTGGAAACGTAGAAACTGAAGAAAAAAAATCAGCTTCAGCGATTGGTTCAAAACCATAGTTATAAAAGCAGTTTTAACTTTCAAAAGTTACTCGTTTAGCACAATATTTGCTGTTGAAACTGAACTTTTAGGTAAAAGTTGGTTTTGAACACATCCTAAGATTATTTCATTGTCTCTTTTTTTTGGTGATAATTTTTATATTTTTTACTGTTAATCTCAAACATCCATTTAACTTCATCCAATGGTCCAAAAAAGTGTAAAACTTTCAAATTTTACATAGTGTAAGAGGATCATATCTCATATATATATATATATATAGGGATGAGAAAATTCTACAACGGGCGACGAACATTGATGAACATCACTAACGATGAACACCGATGAACACCATTAATTTTTTTTAAAATTTTAAAAATCTAAAGGACTAAAATTATAATTAAAATTATCTCTTAAAAAATAAAAATTAAATTTAATAGTTACTTTATAATATTTTTTAATAGATTAGAATCAAATATACACAATTCTCCTAAACCCTAACAAAATCAATCTCTTAATAAAATAGAAATCAATTTATAATTTTTTAATAGATTAAAATAAATAATACGAGAATTTTATATATTTGATTTATTACACAAATTTATATTGTCTATGGCTATGAAATGCAAGCCTGTGGCATGATTCACATGAAGTTGGGCACCAAGGGCGATGAGCAAACTGGGATGTTCCAGGGAAAGGCGATGATATCATTGTAGTCATAGGCATCTGGGTGGAATGACGATGCAAATGCGTATATCAACGATGAGGATGTCGAGTTATCTCCCAGTATTTCGGCCTCGGAATTCTTTATGTTGGACTCAGACTCCTCACATAACGAAGGTAATGATACGGGAGATGATGATTTGGTAGCTTTTGTTGGGATGAATCGGTTCCTATACTCGTCACCTCCCGAAATTCGCTTGAAATATCTCGTCTGTGCTTCAATCTTAATCTTCAAATTCCGTCAAACCTTCGGATATAAATTAAGAGAGTGTTGAATAGAGAGGGTAATTTAAAAAATATTATAAAGTAATTATTAAATTTGATTTTTATTTTTTAAGAGATAATTTTAATTATAATTTTAGTCCTTTAGATTTTTAAAATTTTAAAAAAAATATTAACGATGTTCATCAGTGTTCATCGTTAGTGGTGTTCATCAATGTTCGTCGCACGTGATAGACTCATCCTATAGGGATGGGATCAAGTTACATGGTGTAAAACTCATTTAGTTTTACACTAATCTAGGACCATTGAATAAGGAAAATGGATGGATGAGATTAACAGTAAAAAATGTGAAGATTATCACTTGGGAAAAAAAGATAAGGAAATAATCTGAGCCATTAATTACCATCATCCAACGATCCAAAAACTGTGTAAAAGTAATTGAGTTTTACACAGTGTAAGTTGATCCTAACCCATATATATATATGAGTTAGAATCCACTTACATTATGTAAAATCCATTCAGTTTGACATTAATCCATGGTTATTGGATGAGTGAAATGGACAGATGAGATGAAAAGTTGAAAATAAGGACATTTTTAAGGAGAAGAAATAGGAATGTTACACCTCATCCATCCATTTCACTCATCCAATAGTTATGGATTAGTGTCAAACTAAATGTGCTAGTCAAATTTAAAAGTTAGTGATTTATATTATTGGTTTAGAGTTTAGGGTTATAATTTGGAGTGTTAAGATTAGGGTTTTAGGTTTTAGATTTTGATGAAGGGTTGCGTAAAAATATTTACACAGGTTGTGTATCAATTTGCGTGACGTTGTTGAGACTTGTGAGGGCCACAACCCCCTAAAATTTTAAAAATTTAGAAATTAATCCTTTAAATTTTGAAAAATTTTAATCTGGCCCCACAAAATTTTAAAAAATTCATATAAAGCTTAAAAATTTTAAAATATTTTTAATTAAATGACTCCTACACTTTTTAAAAGTTCTCATTAAGTTTCTTAAATTTCAAAAAATTTAGTTAGACCCCAAATTTTTAAAAAAAAGTACAAATTAAACCGTTTAAACCTTTAATTTTTTTTAAAAAAAATCAAGTTGGTCCCCCAAACTCTATTACCGAGTTCCACCACTATATAAATATATATGATACACTTACATTTTGTAAAACTCAATTAGTTTTATACTAATTTATGATCATCGGATGAGTGAAATGGATGGATATAATTAAAAGTAGAAAATGAAGAAGAGATGAGTTTAGTCTTGTCCATTCATTTTACTCATACAATGGTCACAAACTAGTATAAAACTAATTGAAATTTCTATATTGTATGTGGATCACTATACAATACCAAAGTTTTTTGTACTCGTAAATCAAAGGATAATGTACGCTTAAACACATTTGAACATATGTAATTTTATATATTGCAACAACAACCATACTAACCAAACTAAAACACAATTACCATCGATATATATATAGAGAGAGAGAGTTAGGATCAACTTACACAATGTAAAACTCTTTAAGTTTTACACGTTTTTTGGATCGTTAGATGGGGGAATAGATGACTCAAATTAACTTCTTACTCTTTTTTCAAGTGATAATCTTCACATATTTATTGTTAGTCTCATCTATTCATTTTACTCATCCAACGGTCTAAAAAACGTGTAAAACTTGAAAAAATTTACATTGTATAAACGGATCCTATCTCATATATATATATATATATATATATATTTAGTTCAAGAGTAAACTACACAAACAATCATTAAACTTTAGTCGTTGTCTTGTTTTAGTCAATAAACTATAAAAAAACTATAATTAAAGCACTGTTATTGAATCATTAATGATATGTCGGAGTAATTTCTATCTTCTCCATTTCTTTCAGAAAACCTTAAAAATCATTCATGGTGTTATATCTATTTGGATAATTTTTGTTTGGTTTTTCTCCCGATATTTTTTTAATTCATTTTTGTTCTTAACAGAGACGGGTATTAAGCGTGTGAGAGAGACTCATGCCTCCCAACCCCTAATGGTACGTTTTGTTTACAGAAAATATGATTATCAAGAATAATAATCTTTTCCAGACTTATACTTTTATGTTTGGTTTAGGAGGATTCTCACTAAGATATATTATTCTTTTCTCAAGAGTGGCTCTTTTCCCCCAAATGGGGAAATGCTATTCTCCTCATTTTCTTAGGTATTACACAATTCCTTCCCCTTTGGATAATATTACCATTATGATAATGAATTATTTTCATGTTGATCTTTTATTACATTTTCAATTAGGTAACTAATTATTTATGGTGTAAATTTATTAAATATTTGTATTTAATATTAGTTTAATATATAAATAATGTTGCATATATTTAGATAATGTTGTAATATTTATCAATACATTTTATTAATATTGTATTTATGATGTTTCTAGGGTTATAGGATGAAATTGTATGTTGCTTGAGAGTGAATGCGTTAAGACTTGATGTTATTAATTTTATTATTTGATTTATAAGATATTTTCATCTTAAAAAATTCAGTAGAATAATTTATTTTTATCATTTTTTACTACTTTTAGATTTGTTTTATTATTTACTATAATTTGTTTGATAAATAGTCAAAAGTAATAAAAAAATTAAAAATCTAAGCATATTAAATGTTTAATATTTTGATGTTCATAAAAAAGTTAAAAAGGAATAAATGTATATAAATATGAATTTTTAAATGATTTAAAAATATTAATTATATTATAAATATATATATTTGCAAATTTTAGGTAATGTAACGAAAATAGTTCTATAAATTTTTATGCAAATATTTTTAATTTAATAATTAAAAGTTTAACTTATTAAAAAGAAAATATATCATAAGGACAAGTTGGTAAATTTTGCTTCTAATTAATCTTATATTCCTCCAACCAAACACTAGAATCTTATATTCCTACCAAATGAACCAAACAAGGTAATATAACATTATTAGTAATGTGTCTAGTAATGTTACATCTCGGTAATCCTATTCCCAGAAGTAATCTTACATTCCGTTAACCAAATGCCCCCTAATTTTTTTCATGTATTATATACAAAAAGAATTTAAAAATGGAATAATTATAAAATTGTCATCTCTTTTAAATGCTTATGTTTACTGTTTAGTAGGGGTGTGCAAAACCGAATTCGGTTAACCATTAGCAAATTATTTCGGTTAATCGGTAAGTTTGGGTCACCTAATTTTCGACCCTAAACCGTAACCATTCAACCGGTTAACCAAAAAATTTGGTTCGGTTCGGGTAACGGTTTTTTATTATGTTTATTAAAAATATAAATTTTAATAATGTGCTAGAAAAAAGGTATATAATTTTAAAAAATGTTACATTATATTAGTATTTTTTTAATACTAGAAAGGTAAATACTTAAAATTTATAAAATAAAATTATGGTTTTACTTTTGGGAAATGAGAAAATAAAATAAATCTGATTTTTTAATATAAAATATTAAAATGTACTATAATATAATAATATATATTATATAATCGGTCGGTTCGGTTACACGGTTTGTCCTAAAACCGTAAACCGTAACCGAACCGATTTCTTTGAAACTAATAAAAATACGAACCAAAACCAAATATTTCGGTTCGATTAGCTAATTTTGTGGTTTGGTTTTTTCGAGTTTTGGAATCGGTTTCGATTATTCGGTTTTTTTACACACCCCTACTGTTCAGCCTCAATCCTAATTTATTTTACCTGTATTATATATGATTTTTTTAACCAAACCCGCATTTCAAAATTAATTGTTCACGGATATTATTTTCAAAATTAATTTTTGGATTCAAAATATGTGAAAAAATCTTTAAAAGACTTCAATTATATGGAAATTAAAAAGAATGGCCATAGTGTACTAGACAGTAGCATCCAAATTGAAGTAACGGGTTTCCCAGATTAAAGTTGGAGAATGCGGATGTCACGTGTTGGAGTAATTGTGTTAGCATGGCCCATGATTCAGCTTTTCTTAAATAGTATAAAGGGAATTACAATGTAATATATGTTAATATTTTTAATTTTTTGACAATATTTATATACTACATATACATAGGATGGAAATTATCTCCCCCAAAGTATGCCCCCATTTGTGCCCCACTTTAAAATAGTGGGTTTAGGGTTTAGAGTTTAGGGTTTAAGGTTGTGGCTTAGGGTTAGGGAATTAGGGAATTAGGGGTATGGTGTATTTTTTAGGATTTAGGGTTTGAGGTTTAGGATATGAAAATTAGGGTTATGAGACAAAATTTAATTTTTATATATTTTTAGGCAGAGGCCTAGAAATAGGCATAATTAGGGGCATGAGATTTTTACCCATATACATAACGATTTAAACTCGTATTAATTTTTATTAATTATATGAAAAATCTAAACATATTTTGGTACGATAATTGATAGTATATGGAAAGTGGAAACCTTATTTAAATGAGTTGAGGTTGAGCACCCCCACACTAGTCAGCTGCCCTGCAGACTGCAGAGCCACCCAGCCCACAAAAACACGTCCTTTCCTTTGGTTTCCTCTCTTCCAAACAGAAACAGATGGCTCAACCTCCGTCTTTTGCCACTCTTTCTTCATCTTCTCCACTGCTGTTCTATAAATGAAACCAACATCTTAAAAAAAAACTACTCTTTTAGTGGACAGAAATGGCTTTCAACTCCTCCTTTCTTCTCGATTCTCTTTATTGTTCAGAAGAGAATTGGGAGCAAGAGGAAGAGGCTAAAGAAGACTACTTTGTCCAAGCAGATGAACATGAAGCAAGTTGTTTCGGTAATGAGAACCCTTTTCCAGTCTCGTTAGAACACCACTTTTTCTGGGAAGACGATGAACTTTCCTCCTTACTTTCCAAGGAAAAACAAAACCAACTGTATGACAGCCTCCGAAGCAATGGGAATCTTGCCGGGGCTCGCTCTGATGCCGTTGAATGGATGTTGAAAGCCAATGCTCACTATTCCTTCTCCGCTCTCACCGCTGTTCTTGCCGTCAATTATTTCGATAGATTCTTGTCTAGCTTCCGGTTCCAAAGCGACAAGCCATGGACGACTCAACTAGCTGCTGTCGCCTGTCTTTCTCTGGCAGCCAAAGTTGAAGAAACCCAAGTCCCTCTCCTACTCGACTTACAGGTCCGTCACTTTTTTAGCTAAATTCCATGCTTTTTTCCATTGGATTCAGCTTATCAATGTTGGTCTGTTTAGGTGGAGGAGAGCAAATATGTGTTCAAGGCCAAAACTATCCAAAGAATGGAGATTTTGGTACTCTCCACACTTCAATGGAAGATGAACCCTGTAACCCCAATTTCATTTCTTGATTACATTGCAAGGAGGCTCGGATTGAAGGGTCATTGTTGTCGGGAATTTCTTCGGAGATGTCACCAAATTCTGCTCTCTGTCGTTTCAGGTTAGCACCGGAAACAAAAACCCTTTTCCTTTCTTTTCACCAAGTTATGAATTGGATCTTAATTCGTTGGCAGATTCTAGATTTTTGTGCTACCTCCCTTCTGTAATGGCCGCTGCTATAATGCTGCAAGTTATGGACAGTGCTGAACCTAATCTTAGACTAGAATTCCAAAACCAGCTTTTAGGCAATCTGGGAATTGATAAGGTACTATGAGTCTATGACTATCTTAATTGTCTCTACCACTTGTTTATTTCAATGTTAAATTGTGCGAATTTCATACTTGGTTTTGAAACAGGATAAGGTAGATGAGTCCTGTAAATTGATAGTGGAATTGGCAAACACAAGAGTCCAAGGCAACCGATCGAACAAGCGCGGGTTCAGATCGGTTCCTAGAAGCCCCAACGGAGTAATGGATTTGTTTTTTAGTTCCGATCGATCGAACGATTCATGGACGGTTTCATCGACTGTGTTTTCTTCACCCGAGCCTGTTTCGAAGAAGATCAAAACTCAGCAGGAACAGTTTCTGGAAAGGCTAGGCCATGCTCCTTCAGATTTTCTCAGCATTCCTCACTAATTTCCAGCTTCAATTTCTCACTTTGTAATAAATATTTCTGTTGCCGTCTCTGCTTTTTTTCCAACCAAAACACAATTTGAGACAAATCTTCAGTTTCTGAAGCTGGAATGAGTGTTTAGGGGTGCTTGGTTGGTGAGAAAATTTGCAAGCAGAGATGGTTTTCATCTTATCCGGACCAATGTTAACCAAAAAAATGAATATAACAATGCAGAGTCCTTCCATTAATGCTTTAGCCTTTTCGTTTTACTTCAGAAGTTTAAGTAAAAAAATAAAAATGTCACATTTTTGCTATTTTAAATGTCCAGAATATTGAAATACGTACATAAGTGTACATTTACATGTATACTATACTTTTGTACGTATTTTTCTGCATGCCATGGATGGAACATTTTTGTCTTGTCGCCCACTGGCAGATTTTGCGACTACAATTATGGGTTTTGACATCCTTGAACAGCTAATCTTTGTCAAAAAAAAATTTGAATAGTCTAAAGGTAAATTATAAAGTAATATTTATTTATAAATATTTTTAACCTGTTGAAGATGTATATATATTGCAGAGTGATTGAACTTGGCCCACCTCATTCCCTCCAAACAAATATTTTTATTTAGTCCCAAAAATAAAATTTAAAGAAAAAGTTAGGTTTTTTTGTTTTTTATGGTTTTAAATTAAAAGTTTTTCGTTCTATTGTTCTCAAAGTCAAACTTGAGAATTAGGACAATTTTATTCTTCTATTTTTATAGGGGTCTAAATGAACAGAATATTCGATAAACTATTCTTATGATGTTCGTTTATTAAGTTAAATAAATGTGTATGAATAAATTTCTTATGTTCGTTTAATAAACGAACGAATACAAATAAATGTGTATTCGGTTTGTTTATATTTATGAACAAGCTTATTTATTTATTAATGATATCTTTTATAAAAAAAATTAAAATAATATCTCTCTATTTTTATATTTGAATTTTAACTCATTAATTTAAGAAATATATATTATATTTGCAGTCTTTGTAGATCATATGTGAAAGAGGAGTGTTGTGTATAAAAAGATGGATGAAAGATTTGTTACTACATCAAAGAGTTTGGTTTGTTGAAAATTATGATATATATTATTATTCTTACCTTGTGTTCGACATGTGTTAAAAATAAGTGTTATGTTTGAATGTATCATTTTACCTCATGATAATTTTATTAATTATTGACAGTAAATTCAGTTTTAACTATACTATATTTTATTTAATGAACAAATAAAATGAAATAAAGAGTTGTACATCAAAATATGTTCAAATTTTCAAACAATATTTTTTAAGGATATTAGACAAACTCATAACCGTAAACTTTAATAAAACTAGTTTAAGTAAAACATAAATTTAAAAGACATTGTTATGTAAATAAGCATTTACATCGTTGTAAATAAGTAATGATAATTTATTTACACTTAGTCATGTATGTTCGTTAACATTTAATCATATTATTTTTAGTAGTTACTTTATTTTTAAATTGAAAACTATATAAACAAGTTATGTTAGATAAATTTGTTGTTCTGTTTATATTGGCCCATACAATAAGATTTTTTTGGATTCGCCATTGTTCTTGTCGATTTTTTTTACCGAAGTCTTTTTGAAATTTTTTATTCATGGTAAACATATCTTAAACACATAATCACATTAAAAATATGATCATAAAATAGACATGTATTTTACCAAAAAAATAATATGTTTTTTTTGCCTTTATTCATGTCCCAACATTAAAAAATTAAATCTTTAGCCTTAATTCTAATTGTTAAATCTTAAATCTTGAACCCTAAAAACTAAACCATACACCATATACTCTAAACTCTGACCCTAAATCGTAATCTTAAACTCTAAACTTAATTTATTAGTGTGTGATATAAATAGGGTGATCGAAAAAGGTAGATAATCTATTTTCATAAGGACACGAAAAAACGTGAATACATAAAAGTTTCTACTGATTTTTATTTAATGAAAAAGTTGAGTTGTGGGGAATATAATTAGGAAAAAACTTTGATATAAAGGTCGTACAAACTAAAGTTTACACGAGTTATTTAGATTTAGTGTTAGAGATTTAGTTTAGAGGTTTAGGTCATGTTTGGTAAATAGCAGTTTGGGCAAAAATTAGAGGTTTGAGGTATAATTAGAGGTTTAACTAGTCAAATCCGCTAATATTGATGTTTGGTAAATAGTGGATTGAAAGAGCGGATTGGGGTGAAAAAGTTAATTTTGAAAAAGCTCATAATATGAGCTTTTTGAGATTAGAGGTTTGATATTAGAGTTGTAATGACTCTTTTACCCTTAACAATTACCAAAAATCTCCAAATAACCTAAATTAAATAATAACATTTTTTAATATAAATAATAACATATTAAATATTGGACTTATTTGTTGTTAATACTAATTTATATGGTGACATTTGTAAGTTAATTCTATTTTTTTATTATCACATATTTGTATGTGCATATAAAAAAATTAATAATTATATAAATAATAAATTAATATATAAATCTTTCAAATTTGTTTAGGAAATTTATATTAAAAATAATTTTTACAAATCTAATTAATATTTATTAGATACAAAATATTAATAACTGATAAATTATTCAAACAAGTATTAAATATAACAATGTCCTTATATGTCATTTTACTTGTTTAAATAATCAAACAACTATCAGCTATCAGTTAATTTTACCAAACACTTTTATACAATCAGCTAATACAATCCGCTAGTCAAATCAGCTAATGCAATCAGCTATCAGCTATCAGCTAATGTAATCCGCTATCAGCTATCAGCTATCCGCTAATGGCCAAACAGGGCCTTAGAATTTAAAGTTAGTGTTTAGAATTTAGGGTATATGGTTTAGTTTTTCTAAGTTTAGGGCTAGGAATTTATGATTTGGATTTTATAGCGTAAATATACAAGCTTGCAGGGGCGGAGCCATTAAGGCTTCGGGAGAGGCAATCGCCCCCCCCCCCCCCCCCCCCCCCCCCAACCCCCGAAGAATTTTTTTTACCTTTGTCTCCCTATTCAATTTTTTTTTAAAATTGGTTTATTTATAAATTTGCCCCCAATTTCAAATATTTATAGTTTGCCCCCAATCTCAAATCTTGGCTCCGTCCCTGCAAGCTTGTGTAAAATTTAATGACACGGCCTGTGTATAAAAAATTTACCCACATAATTATGACACCAAAAAATACGAATACGTAAATAATTTTCAATTCAATGAGAAATTTTAGGGGTCGATAAGGACTCTAAAATGATAAAATTATTCTCAAGTCTCTCTAAAAAAACATAAAATTATAAGTTAATAAGCACACCTAAAGCATAAGTTTTCAAATTGCAAGTCTGAAGTCCCTAATTTGAATGCAGATTGCAAAGTCAATTTAAGCTACTTTTTTTTGACAATGAAATGCATCCCTCGATTACCAGAAACTGTAATTTTACTCTCTCTCTTTTTTCTTGTTTTATCCAGCATCTTTTTTCCACCCCGTTAGTGTAAGATTTTTTCGACCCAAAGTCTGGCTTATATTGTAGTAAAAGATTAAATTACCCAAGCTCAAAGCTGTTGAAAATGCAGAAAAAGACAGCAGCAGGAACATCTTACATGTGCTTTCTTTCTACCAGTTTAAACTTAAAGACAGCAGTAGGTTCATTTTGGCTACATTGACCATATTATTGCATTTGCTCTTGTGTATTAGTTGTCCTAATAACAATATTTGTATTAGTTTAAAACAAATCATGTTCTTTTAACAAGAAGTCATAATAAAATGTTGACCTAATACTAGAGTTTCTAATTATAATGAATATTGTGATATCATGCTCATTTATGAATAATAGTTGAGCAAATTTTCCTTCCCCTCCTTTTAAGTAGAAATTATTCAAAAAAATGTGTATAACAATATTTAAATTGTTAAGCGGATGGATAAGGATACATATGGTTCGCACAAAAATGTATATAACAATATTGTAACATATGAAAAAAATTGTTATTTGGGGATAAATCTTAAACTTACACATTAATTTTGATTTAACGTGTTTTGATATATTGATTTTGTGCAATTAATCGTATGGCTAAAGATACAAATGAAATTCTAAAGCTGTTTAAATACTTACTTAAATATTTCAAATACAGAGATTCATTAATTGATTGGTGATTAAAAATATCTATATTATTTTATTTTGTTTGAATTTGAATCTCTGCATTTAAAGGAGGTAAATATATCTTCCCTCCATAAAAAATTGTTCCAAATATACACTAAAAATATAAGGAGAGACAAAAAGGTGAAAAGTGGGGGACAAATCTTTTGATTTTGGTTTGTTATGTCTCATCTTTTGTTCTTTTCTCTTTGGTAGTTAGCAGTGTCGGTTTTAGAGAGTGCTTCAAGGGCTTTTGAAAAGAAAAAAGAAGACAACAATATAATATTTGTTTATTCATCACCAAAAAGAAGAAAAATGGTGCCACTGCCACTGCCACTCATCATCTCAATTCTCAATTCTCAAAGCTCAATCTCATCCTTTTGACCTATTGAGCCATTAATTAGGGTTTTTTTAAGCAAATAATAATAATAATAACAATAACAATAATAATAATAATAATATAAGAGTGGTAGATATTGAGATTCGAAATTAAATTCATCGAATATTATTTTTTTTCTTCTGCATAACATTTTCAGGGTATGCTCCAACTTGGGACCTCAAAAACACAAATGTGGGCAAAAGATAAGAAATGGTCACATTAACAGCAGTGGTGCCAAAACTCGAAGCTAAATTATTATCATGCTGAGGCTGCTGCGGACAGCATTCTAAAACAATCAAACAAATTAAAGCAGTGATAAAGGCAATGTTTGAAAACCAGAGAAATATTTGTACATGAATAGATGGGGGACCCTACCCCTACCCTAGGGTGAGGAATGGCAGGCAGTAGTGGGGTTTTGAATATGTGCGAAATGAGCGACCGCACAAGGTCCCTAAGAAAAGAGGGGCCCAAATGAATTAAATTAAATGTTTATAGAGGGAAGAAATTTTTTTGATTCAATAAATTACAAGAAAAAAATAAAAATGACTTTAAAGGAACCTCATAATATATTTTTTACTAAGATAAAAATATATTTTAAGAGAACCTTATATATATTTGAGATTATAAATTAAAGAGTCTCGTTTTAATAAACTGCACAGAGTCCTGTAAAACTTTGAACCGCCCATGGCAAACTGGCCCACATTAGAAGTGATATAAATTCAAATGAGCATAGATTTGAATGAGAGTTGGGGAATGGAACAGTGGGATTATTATCAATACACATTCCATGCGTGACTGGTATAATTGAAGACACAGATTTGGGATTTTTCCAAGCTGGAATGGCAAGGGCAAAGCTACAAACATATTGAAAGAAAGCTGAAATGGCAATAGGGAACAGAACACCAGAAGAAGAGAATCCGATGGGGGGCTGTCGCCGTCGTCGGGTAATGCCAAACTTATGGCTCATCAGCCTCTGGACACTACAAGACATCAATGCATTTTGGGTCTTTTTGTATCTATTAGTTAACCCATCTGCTGCTGCTGCTGCAAGAGCAAATGTAGGGTGAGACAAATCAATATTATTTCAGGCCAATCCATGAGGCCAAGCCCCCTACATATGCTCCATTTGGGATAGTCTTTTTAATCTGTAATGGTCCAAAAGTTCACCCACCCTCATATTTTTACCATCTTTATGAGGTTCATAAAAAAAAATTACTACACTCGTGTTTAAGCTAGCAGTGAATCAAACAGCAATGAGGAAAATGATCCAATGAAAAGCCAATGGGGGAGAGTATTAGTGTTAGAAGGATTGTAAGTTTAGGGCAGTACTGTACAGTGGTCCTAAGGCTGCTTCTTCTTCTAGAGAGATTTACCGTTATGGTTAAATACAAATGAGCTTTTTAGGACACAGTTGTCCCTTTATACAGTCGGAATGGAAAGGACATTGGTAGATTTTTAGGCAATCAGGACATTTAGCCATTTAGGGCTTCACAGTTCACTGCCTTCCAAATCATTAAATATTGGTTTCAAAACCACTAGGGCCATGCCTATATGGGCCTATTTCGGATAAACCGAGGCTCTCATCAACCATGAAAATTGGATTACCAAAACTCGACTCGACTTAAAATTTGATAAATTTGTCTCAAATATTTTTTAAATAAATATAGCTTGAGTTGTAAAATAAAAATTCGGATAACTCGAAATTTTTAGTAATTAGTGGATTGTTTTTTTAAATTTGAGTTGAGTCCCTCAACTTTTCATAATATATATCGATATAAAAATATGAAGAAATATATGTCAAATGTGAAAAAATATATATGCATATCTTATATGATTAAAGAAAGTCATTTAAATTGGAATCAAACCGTATTATAACATGATAAATAGTTACAATTAAATTTGTATATGAACTCAAAATCTCAACTCGAATAAAAAATTAAATAAAATTTGAGTTGTAAAATACGACACGTCAACTTGAATAATTTAAATTTCGAAGAATCGCATGTTCGAAAGAGTTACATATTTGGAAAGTGGATATAACATAATTCACAAAATCAAAATTTACCTATCAAGTATATTATATATATATATATATATATTAATGAGGAAATAGCCTATAGCAGACTTTCCGAACCAATTGACTTCCAAACTTTATCATCAATCACTATACCCCTTTCCTTCAAGAAACACACAGTAGAGAATCCTACCGCTCTCTCAGAGAAACGTCTTTTCATGTTTGTATGCACCGTCTTTGTACTCCTGGAAAAACACGGTTCAACCAACCTCTTTCCTTTCGATTTAGTATTATTTAGGGGTTAATAAAACTTCACTCTATTCGAAATTTTTTTTAAAATAAATTTTAAATTATAAAATGAGAATTTGAATAATTTAAATATTTTAATAATTATTGAATTAATTTTAAATTTAAGTCGAGTGTTCCAACTTTGTATATTAAATATGAAAATTATGTATAAATATTGTATATGGATATAGTTATAGAAAGTCATTTAAATTAGAACCAATTAGTTAAATTTGGACAAAATATCAAACAACTCGACTTAAATTTCATAATATCAACTAACATTAAAACTTTTATTCGATTCAATCAAATGCTCACCCTTATTATTATTATTATTATTATTAATGAAAAATAAAAATAATGAGATTGAAGAATATAATATTAAACCTGCAAAGAAGACTGAAGACCGCGTACCAGGTGTAATCACTCACACGCGTCTGATCTTCGAAAAAGCGTGTTAAAATCAATATTATGGCTTCAACGTGACCATGCAAAATTCAATATATAAATAAATTACAATAAATCGGATATTATTCGTTTTAATTTCTGTGAATTTGGGTATCAGATTTTTTTATTAAAAACCATTAATGGTAAATCTCAGCATCATATCTGTTCACATATTCATCATTTGATGAAAAAAATTATTGCTTTTTATAATTTTACCCAACTCGAAAAAATTAATCTATAGTTCATGAAATAAAACCTAGCTGGCTGTGTTTCTTCCAGCCTCTATTCAGTATTCACACGTTTAAACTATAGTATTTAGTGTTAAAGGTTTGTAAAGGATATGAGGCTGAGTCAATCAATCCTGTTAAAGGTCCCACTTTTATAAAGCTCTTCACCGTCTTCTCATCAACCCCACTTCTATGCCTATGTACATTTAATATAAATATAGCTAATAGCTAGCACATCCAATTCAAAACAATTGGCAAAGCCTTGGTTGTGGGAGACAAAGTTCGGAGACATCAATGAAGCGTATTCTTTTTGCGATGGTTCTAATGGCGTTGTTGGTTTCGACGGAGTTGGCCGTTGCGGTCCACGGACGAACTCTTCGATCGAATACAACGACGGTGGAGGAGAACATAGGCGGAGGATGTGAAGAACAAAGGGGGGCTAGTGTTTCTTCGTTTGCTGTCTTGTCATCATCAGCGGCGGCAAACGACTCCGGCAGTCGTGGTTGGTTTAGAAGGTTAGGTTTTAGATTAGCCTCCGGGCCGAGCAGAAGAGGTCCTGGACATTAACATTCCATTTCTTGTACAACTTGTTTTAGGAGCTTGGCATGCGTCTAGGGTGATATAGGGGATTTATTTTTTCATTCCTTTAAAACTGATGTTATAGGGTAACACTTTTGATTAGAATTTGGGATGATCTTTGTACGTTTTCATGATGAATTAATGAAACAACGCAAACCACGTTTTAATGTAAAGCTCACATCATTTCATGTTTGAGTTTATTTTAGGTTTGAATGAGTTCGAATTTTTCGACATGGTCATTTCGGATTTATGATTTTAAGATTATACTTTTACTATTTTGAATATATCAAATTTTTCGACATGTTATTTTGGATTTCGTATGATTTTAAAATTATACTTTTTTGCTATTTTGAATATATATTTCTTCACTTCAATTATTTCATATTTAGATAAATTTGAGTAAAACCATGAGATTAGTTATGGTTTTATTCACAGTTAAATTATACTTCGGTTTACTAGCTCTAATTGTTATATGTTGTTCTTACCGTTTTTATTCTTCTGAATTTTCTTATATATATATATACACACAGTAGATCACCAACCTACATTGGTTAAATTTTTTTTAGATATTATTGTTGAAAAAATATTTTTAGATCTATTGCACTTTCAACCGTGACCAGACTACATACCAAATCCGGACATTGATGTCATGGAAATTATTATAGATCATGAAGTTAAAAACAAAACAACACCAAACCTCAAAACAAAAACAAAAAAAACTCGGCAACAATATCCTAACAATCATCCCACCCAAACTTAAATCTGAATATATTTTATAACTAAATATAAATTTGGACAAGTTTGTGGGGTTCTAGGCGCTAGCATGTGCAAGTAATTCAGGATTAGTGTGGGCCAAAATGAAAGCAAAATGAGAAATTTGTGGTGGGTAGTTTTACATATTGGAAGTCCTCGAATTGTTGGAAATGGTGGTGAAAGTTTTCAAACGTTACTACCATCTCCCGGAAACCCAGCGATTCATGTCGCCAAGGTTGGAGATGGGGGACATATGACTCACTAGCCCACTAATATTATCAACCCACCACAAAGACAACGAGTGGAGGTAAAACGTGACATTACTTGTGTTAGAAAAGGGCGTTAATAATCTAAAAAAATAAAACAGCAAAAATAAATATTGAATTTAATGATTAAAATGAACAGCGCATACAAATAAATACAACAATATTCAGGGAAATTTTAATATTAAAGCAGTAAATCAAAATCGTTTACTTGTATTCGGGCAACAATTCAGATGAATAAATTTATTGAGGCTTCTTAAGACAGACTTATCTGCTCCTATGGTGCTTGAGAAACATTAGACGTCTATCTCCTACAATACAACAACAAAATGATCAACTGCATTAGCACAAATACAGATATCACGAACTGGAAGCTTGCAAGGTTCATTGTGAGTTGTTATTATAAATTATCTTCTTGCTTAAGCGCGAACAAAGAGAGAATTTTAATCACAATTTGGAATTGAAATTTCACGATCAAGACAAGCTCCAACCTCTTCATCTCTTTTTTTCTTAAAAAAATACATATGTTTGATTTGCCTTTTAAAAAAGAGAAAAAGCTAATTAAATTTTGAATTCTCGAATTCGAATTTTAATTTTGGATATCCTACTAGGATCAGACTCGAGTAGGCTTGGTGTATTTAGACTTAGATTTGAACTTGAATCAATTTGGAGGTTCGATTGTCATCTGGGCTTTATAGAGTCAGATGCATCATCATCCCTAACTTTTTCATTAGTTTTCAATACATATCAATTAGATTGAAAAATTATTAATGATTATTAAGAGATTTACTCTTAATACAATTTTGCCGATTCACAAAAAAGGATAATAGAAAACAAACAAAAGAAGGGTCAAATTTTCTGAAAAATTCCCTATATATTAACACTTGAATGTTTCTACGAGTTCCCTTGACTAAAAAGAAAATGCCCGAAAGCAACGGACAGAATAACTTTCGCACCACCCAAAGTCCTCTGGTTGGCAAGACAACAAGTATAAATTGGGTCTGATTTCTCCATCCATCCCTTTCGTGCTGGTTGTAGATGGATTCGACCCCCCACCCAAATCCATCAATGTACTTTTCGCCTGTTATTTTATACTATATGGGAATAGCTAAAAGGGCCCTTAGAGTGCGACTAGAAAACGGCCAACACATTCTTATTATTTTAGTAACAATTTATGTAAAACCGAAATTCTTAAGGCCACCTTAATTTAGCTGCACTCTAAGATGCCACAGCAGCAGCAGAATCTCCGTTTATATGTTTATCGAAATTCAAGAATAACTTTCAGTGCCATTTTCTTTTTTCATGGCCGAAATTGAAATATAAATAATTAATGATTAAATTTGCGATTGTGAATTATACAATCACCAACGGAAGAAATTCAGAAGTGGAAATATACTATCGCCAGCAGGAATTGACATGCAAATATGGCATACATTTGGAAATTAACCCCCCCACACTCAGAAGAGAGTCCTCTTATAATTCCCAGTGAATACACACACACACACACGTAGCAGCACTAACATCAATGTTATTGGTGCTGAGAATGTGATCAACACCAGACATAATGCAGATTAAAGTATGATCAATCCCTAAGCAAGCATATAGCTAGCAGATGTATGTATATATATAACGCGCATTGTAGAACATAAAAAAGAAAATTGACATTTGACTATACGTCAATCTCAAACCGATCCACTTCTATATCGTTGAATGCCAAGGAATAAACATAGTGGTCTAGAAAGCATTCATGGTTGAAAGGAATCACATACTTTTCCTTCATCCCTACAAAACTTTTATATATGCACGTGCAAATGAGAAGAAAAGGAACTAAAAAAGGATACAAGTGTAACAAAAGACTTTACAAGAGAGCGGGAACTTAGATATATCTTAATTGCCAAGTCTTTGTTTATATAGTAAGATGTTCTGCATCAAATTTCAAGAAAACTCTACCCTAGGGGGAAAGCATGATCTAAACAATGTAAATATTGATCATCTAATTAGACTAATTTACCTACCAAAATGCACAATTGGGATGCCATCCACCTAAACTATAGAAATTAAAAGAGAAACTGGGGCTTTATGGCATCAACAAAGTAATATAATGCTTTTTTCAACCAAGATGTTAGCTGCAAGTTTGATAACTAGTAGCAACCGTAAGAAAAGGAGTATGATATCATGCAACTCAGCATTGAAATGAAGCAAAATAGAAAAAGAAAGAGGTTCACCGATCAGAAAACGAAAATGGTATTCAAGTAACTCACGTAAACATATGTTACAGAATTATGGAACATGAAAATAGCTCGAGAACTGAACACACGAGCACATGATTGCAGGTCGTATTCAATTCATATCAATTGTTTGCTTAGATGACTGAGATACTAAACATACAAGTTCATAAGAATGCAGTTTCTAATTCCCAGCAGAAACATCAGCTAAGAATCTTTCCTAACACATTCATTTTTTTGTATAAAAAAATGCTTTCCTTAAAAGGATTGCATTAAGAAATATTAAGATTTAAGACCATATATCAGATCTATATAAAATATAGAAACTTATAATGCATGCAGCTCTTTCTAAACAGCATTGCCTAATTCCTGTGAAAAGCTAATAACTTCGTTTGTTGAGTTGGTGGGAAACAATAATTAATGAAGAAAATTTCTAGCACCCTCTAATCTATGCTGCATTTTGCACTGTAGCAATGAATAGAGCAACAAAAACCAAGCAACTCATAAAGATCAAAAACATTTTCACAAAGATTACAGGAAACCCTCAAAATCAAGGGGGGGGGGGGGGGGGGGGGGGTATTACTGTTAAAGATATTATCATCGTCCTTATATAAGCAATTAAGCATCTCGAAATATCCATAGCCAAGCAAACAGATCTCAACAAACACTAGCAATACCAATTGTAATCTAAAAAAGAGCCCTAAAGTAAAGAGAGAGAAAGAGAGAAACAAGGATCCTCAAACTCAAGACTCTGCCTCAACGGACGACGATGAAATCTCCTCACCGCTCGGAGCATCCGCACCTGGCGGAGCATCGGAGACTGCGGCGGTAGAAGCTCGAGATTTGACAGTGTCGAGCATACGCTTGCTGATCTCCTTGGAATACATCTGAAGGATCGCGATGCCATCATCGTCGGGGGAGAACGCTGCTCCGGCGACTAAGAAAGCCTCCTCCTCGATCGAATTTGCGACGGAGGATGCCTCTTCCTCGGGGATCGTGCCGTAGCGTTTGGAAAGTACAGATTGGGAAGACAGCGTCTCGACCATGCGGTTGATAACGGCATCGCGGGTTCGTTGAGAGGGGGGCCAAATACGGAGCGTAAGGTTATTGAGCTTGGCGTAGATGTCGTCTACTTTCTCTTGAGGTTGGGTCTGGTGGAGCTCCGTCGCTGCGGTGGTTGATTCAGTTTCGGCCATTTCTTTTGCTTAGAGACTGAGGGTAGTGACCGTAGAGAAAATAGGGGATTTCGATTTTGGGAGGGGAAGTTTTTTTTTATTCAGATAAAAACGAAAACAAATAGATAGCGTAAAAAAAGGAATTGAATTTGGGCCGAATATGGGTTGAATTGAAATGGGCCGCCCAACTTTCTTTGAGTAGATATACAGTAAAATCTCTATAAATTAATAATGTCGAGACCACGTAATTTTATTAATTTAAAGAGGTACTAGTTAATTGATAAATTAAAAATTTATTAATTTTAAGAGATTTTTTAATTCAACGATTCTATATTATTCTTCATGAATAAAACATATACATTGTATTGACTAATTAAATGATGTTTATGTACAATGTGACTAATTAAATATAGGGTAAACTACACTGGTAGTCACTGAACTTTTATGGTGTTTTCAATAAGGTCACCGAACTTTTAAAACTTTCATTACAGTCACCCAACTTTTAATTCGCTTTCAATAAGGTCACTGCCGTCAACCACCGTTAAAAAAGCTGACGTGGCATGTTAAATTTAAAGTTAAAATACACTATTAGTCACTGAACTTTTAAGAGGCTTTCAATATGGTCACCGAACTTTTAAAACTTTCATTACTATCACTCAACTTTTAATTCGCTTTCATTACCGTTAAAAAAACTGATGTGGCACGTTAAGTTTAAAAATAAACGTTTTCCCACAATATTTTTTATCATCTCTTATTTTCTTCGATCCAAACATGTCTCTTTCTTCCATATGAATTAAATTGTAATTTTTTGGTGAAGGTCGTTACTTCTCTAGTAACACATCAAGGAAAATATTAATGTATCTAGACATGCATACGACATGTATGAGAACAAGAAAAATATTGGGAGACATCCGATGATGGAATGATAAGGAAATAACTAAAATTTTGCTCATAAAAATCCTCTTTATGCTTCAGGCCCGACATTTACTGAGTCATGCACTAGATAATGAGGCGTTCAAAGGAAAATATTAATGTATCTAAAAGATAGATATGTTTGGATGGAAGAAAATAAGACATGGAGATAAAATAGGGTGGGAAAAGTTTATTTTTAAACTTAACATGTCACATCAACTTTTTTAACGGTAATGAAAGCGAATTAAAAGTTGAGTGATAGCAATGAAAATTTTAAAAGTTCGGTGACCATATTGAAAGCCTCTTAAAAGTTCAGTGACTAATAGTGTATTTTAACCTTAAATTTAACATGCCACGTCAGCTTTTTTAACGGTGGTTGACGGCAGTGACCTTATTGAAAGCGAATTAAAAGTTGGGTGACTGTAATGAAAGTTTTAAAAGTTCGATGACCTTATTGAAAGCGCCCTAAAAGTTTGGTGACTACCAGTGTAGTTTACCCTTAAATATAATGCATACCTATAAGAAAACAAAGTTCATTGTAGTACGTAGTACTAGTTAAAACTTAATACAACTAGATTTAAATTTTAAGAAGAAGCAAACAACAATAGAAACATATTTTACTAAGTTGTCCTAGTTATATTTATAATTTTATAAAATTATTAATTTATAATATTGAAGGGACCATAAATTTATATAAGGGTCTTTCGGAAAATTATTATCTTATTAATTTATCGAAATTATTAATTTAGACATTGGACCCAAGTCGTGAACGAAAAAAATATTATTTTAGAGAGGATATTAATTTATAGAGGTTTATTGTACAATTAAATCATGTGTAACATTAAAAAATGCCTCTAATGTTAGATTGGATAGTCACTAAGCATAAAATCAAGAAATGTCTCCAATGTTTGATTGAATAGTCACTTGGCTCTCTATACTTTTTTGAAGCGATTTAACATTTAACGTTTCATTTTGGGTCAAAATAGCTCATTTTCGGATGAAAATTGTTAGTTAACTGATAGTAAATGGCATGAAAGGACGTGACAAACCTATATGATAGTACATGCTGACATAACAATGTCATATATGCATGCATGTTATTGAGATTTAGGTGGCCTACGGGCAAATCTGAAAATTAGGCCCCTAATAATAAGTATTAAAAAATAAATTTTAAGAGTAGACTCCTAATAACAAGTATTAGAAAAAAAAGTGGGGCTCTAATAACAAGTAATGAGAAAAAATTAAAATTTGATACAATGTACCTAATAACAAATATTAAAAAAATTGGGCTCTGATAACAAGTATTAGAAAAAAGACCCTTAATAACAAATATTGAAAATTTTCATTTTAAGATTAGCCTCTAATAACAAGTATTGCAAAAAAAATGGACCAATAATAATAAATATTGAAAAAAAATTGAATTTTAAGAGTATGCCTACTAACAAATATTGAAAAAAATTGGGTCTCTAATAACAAGTATTGAAAAAATTGACCTCTAATAACAAGTATTGTAAAAAAATTGGACCCTAATAATAAATATTGAGAAAAAAATTAAACACTTATAATTATGAGCGGTGAATTTTAAAGAGGTACTAGTTAATCGATAGCATAAGGGTGGACTCTAGGTCGTCGCCCTTATGGCCCACCCTCAGGGACGACCCTGCGTATAGGCAAATGTGTTGACTTTAAAGAATTTCACATTAGTTAAAAAATTATAAAATTATATAAAATATAAAATTATTTTTTCTGATGACTTGTCATTTTGTCAAGTCATTTTAAGTTGTTTATTGTTAGTTGACTAACGGTTTTCATTCGTAAAAAAGTTGTTTTGACCCAAAATAAAATACTAAGGGTCAAATTGCTTTTGAAAAAAAGAATAGGGGTCAAAATGACGATCCGGTCAAACGTTAGGGGCATTTTTTGACATTATTCCTAGTCACTATGCCTCTAACCTTTCATTTGAGTTAAAATTACTCATGTAGATAAAAAGTGTTAGTTAACTAACAATAACCAACTTGAAATGAATAAACATAACGACATGTTAGCATCAAAAATTTTATATTTTATATAATTTTATAAAATTATTTTTTGATTTATGTGTTATTTTGTTAAGTAACACATTTGTCTTTATGAAATTGTTATGTTAGCGTGCATTGTTATGTAAGTTTGTCATATCATTTTAAAATATTTATTTTTAGTTGACTAACAATTTTCATTGTGGAGTGGTCATTTTGGCTTAAAATAAAATATTTGGATAAAATTTGTGATTTCTATTCCACATCAAAATCCAACAACTCGTTACAATAAATCTATCAGGGAAACCCAACTATGGATGGATATCCCATTCTATACACAATCTAGCATTTACACTATCCTCAATGTCTATACATCTATTTTAAAGCTTAACACTAACCACCATCTTGACACATTTCACAAAATCATTAACTGTACAAGAGCTTCTTCTAAAAATTCAGAAGTTTCTATCTCCCAAATAGTATAAATGCAGGCAGACCAAACAATTCTAAGGATATGAGCAATGAAAGAACGCCCCTTAAAATCATTTGTTGTCCACTCCAACTCTTCCTTCCATTGTAGAATTTCTCTGCGCTTTTGACATTTCTGCAAAACATCAGTCCATATTGCCGCTGCAAATGGGCACTCAAAGTATAAATGGTTCTTAGATTCAAGACCACCATCACAAAGTAAACAACAACCATTCGAAGTAATACACATGCGGCATAAGCGGTCACTTGTAGGGAGCCTATCCAGGATGCACATCCACACAATAATACCATGATTCGGGACATGAGATGGACACCACACCAATCTCTGCCAACTTACTTTCTCTTTTCTAGTTCTCAATCTATCATAAATTCACGCATTGCTCACCACTGACCGACTCGAAATTCCTACAAAGAGTGAATTGATTTTAGGACGCGTCTTTAATATCTTCCTCATCGTCCAGCTAAAATGGGATTGATTCTCCAGAAGTCATAAATCAACACCCTTGAAGTGACCATGGTTAAAATGCTTTAAAAAAAATATGTGTGTCGAAGTGACTATCTAATGAAACATTCTTTTGGTTAAATATATAAGTAATATATTCTCATGCATGAATTTGAATCCATTAAAGATGGAATAATATAAACACTCTTAGTCATTAGACCGATTAATGAATCTTTTTGACATTACGTCTTTATAAAAAGGTCAATTGCACTTATAGTCATTGATGTTTGGTTCAATTTCATTTTTCACCAATTAAGTTTCAAAAGTCACGCCGGATCATTAACAATATCAATTTATAATAAAATGATCACTCAATCATTAATATCGATTATTCGAGATACAAAACATTAAATTCTATTATTCAACATGTTTGTTCCACGAATAGCCTTAAATTAATTATCCATTTAACCACTACATTTACCATAAACTCATTAAATTTAAACTTTCACCGTCTACCTCAATGCGATTAGCGCACTCACCGTACAATCAAGCCTCACCAGTCACCACCATCATTCTCAATTAAATTCTGTGTACGCAATTGAGCAAGCGTTGATGACTGGTTGGTCAGAGCTATTTACCTACTTATTTCTCTTTCCTTTAAGTTTCGAGTTCAAAACTTAACAGAAACACTTCCTTAAAATATTTCCCTCCTCCTCTAAATAGAAATAGAAGTAATATTTTTCACACAAAAAAATTGTCTACATAGTTAACTACACTATCCATTATCCCATCTACACCACCATTTTGTCAGCAACAACTTCCAAAACCAACAAACATACCCACCATCAACTATCAATCATTAGTTAACATAACTGCAATCGTATTAAATTTAGAGTATATGGACTTATAATGTTATTTTAAGATTTAAAATTTAAAGTCTATGATTTAAGATTGATTTAACTCTAAAATCGGTGCCCAAACTTTACCTTTTTTAATAGAACTCTAAATTTTTTTTGCTGAAATAAATGTTCATATCCGTTTAAAAGTTAATCTGTTAAAAAAATGACCACCCAAAATTTTCAGAAATTACAAAGCAGTCTCAAATCTCTAAAACTCAATACCCAAAAATCCCAAAATTGATATCGTTGTCGTCATTGATAGCCTCGTCAGACCTCACCACCGTCGCCGTCGAAAGCCCCCACCCATTTCTCCCCACCGCCCATCGCCAGTAATTGGCGAGAGGCATGCCAATCGGACATCGAACGCGAAAGGTTTCAACCGTTCGACGTCTGATTGGCATGCCTCTCACAGGTTACTAACGATGGGTGGTTGGAGGAAATGAGCGAGAGCCTATGACAACGACAATGGTGAGGTCCGACGAGGCTATTGACAACAACGCTAATTTTGGAATTTTTGGATTTTGGGACTTTTTAGAGCTTTTGAGAAGTTCTGGATTTTTTTAAAATTATTTTGTTTTGTTCAATTTTTTTTGAAAAAAATAAATAAGTTAAAACAAATACACATGTCAAATTTTGATTTGGTTATGGATTTTTAACGTCGTTGCCTTAAAATAACAATGAAATGAAACTTTAAGCACCTATTTCAGCCAAAAAATACTTTAAGCACGTATTGTAAAAAAATATAGTTCGGGCACCTATTTTATAATTAAGTCTTTTAGAATTTTAGGGTTAGAATTTGATTTTTTAATTTTAAGGAAGGATTGTGTAAATTTTTACACATTATGTAGTGATGTTTACAAAAACTCAAACCGGTATAATGTACGGGAAAACTTGAAAAATCGGACTAAATAATAAGTAATTGGCATGAGAAAATTTGATCAAAATGTTATGATAATTGTATCGATAAAATTAGTGGTTAAACAAGAAGGTTACAATTACGGTTTTTTGTGAAACGATAACAGAAAAAAAATTAATTTTTTTATAAATTATTTCTGGGTTCGAATCCTGCCAGAGGCAGGATGCTTCTTACTTTAATTTTCTTTCTTTAATCTGGTGACACATGTCACCACATGTTCGGAGGACGAAAATAAAAATTATTAAATATATATATAGATAAAGTTATCCAATAAGGTGGTGACATGTGTCGTCACCTAATTAAATAATTAAATTATTTTATTAATTAAAATTATGAATAAATTAATAAAATATGTAAATAGCAGAGACCAAATGTGTAATTATATCAATTTTTACTAAGTGCCACATGACTGTCTTCATTAATTTCTAACGGCTGGTGGTCACATTGCATCCAATTAAATAGTTTGATGGTTTAATTACTTATAAAAAATAAGGTGGTTAAATCGAGACCTTACTAATAATATGGTGGTCATTTATGTAGTTTAACCAAAAAAAACATTTTAAAAATAGGGAAAACTACACCGATGGTCCCCCAAACTATTACCGTTTTCCTATTTTGGTCCCTAAACTATGTTTTTCGGCAAAATCGTCCTTTCTGTTGCATAGTTCTCATGGTTTGGTCCCCGACGTTAAATAGCTAACTGTTTTACTGGTGTGATATTTTTTAAATATTTTTTAATCATTTCTCTCTCCTCTTAAAAAAATGCCACGTCAGCAAAACCGTTAGCTATTTAACGCCGGGGACCAAAACACGAGAACTATGTAACAGAAGGGACAATTTTACTGAAAAACATAGTTTGGAGACCAAAATAGAAAAATAGTAATAGTTTGGGGACCACCGGTGTAGTTTTACCTTAAAAATAAAAAAAAAAATGTCAATTTTGGTTTCAATTCCCCAAAAATAACGATAACAAGGAAAAGGTATTTAATTTAAGCCGACATAAATTGCAACACCTTACCAGACACGACGGGAGATCTCTCCTCCCGCACCTGAACGGAGCCGTATCCGCGGCATCTAGACAATACTCCTCCGACGATGAATTCCCAAACCCGAGAGGAGGAGTCATCGAGAGAAGAACCGGACAAAGACAAAGACAAAGACACCGCGGAGGAATCCGAATCCAAACGCCTCTTACCATCCCAGCCTCCTGCCTCCTCCTCGTCCGACGATGAAAACGAGGTCGCATTCGAATCCCGAGATAAAATCGTCATTGTCGACGTTGAAACGCCGGAATCCATCGGAAATGTCGATTATGTCCCTCCCTTCTCCTGGAAAAAGCTATGGTTGTTTACGGGACCGGGTTTTTTAATGAGTATAGCGTTTTTAGATCCGGGGAATTTGGAAGGTGATCTACAGGCTGGGGCAATTGCGGGTTACTCTCTGCTTTGGTTGTTAATGTGGGCTACCGTCATGGGTCTTTTGATCCAGTTGTTATCGGCTCGGCTCGGGGTGGCTACCGGCAGGCATCTAGCGGAACTCTGCCGGGAGGAGTATCCGACTTGGGCTCGTTTTGTGCTATGGTTCATGGCCGAATTGGCGCTTATTGGAGCTGACATTCAAGAGGTTATTGGGAGTGCTATAGCTATCCAAATTTTGAGTAATGGGTTTTTACCGCTGTGGGCTGGTGTCTTAATTACCGCATCGGATTGGTAAAAGTCATTATTTTTGCGAGTTTCTTCTTCCTTTTCCTTGAATTTTGAATTGATTTCCATGTTTCGATTTTTTTTATATCGTGTGATATAATTTTAGATTTGTTTGAACTTAAAGTTTGAGCCTTTCCAGGTTTGCTGGTAGCTAACTGCGGATTATTAAGTCAGATTCTATTTAAACATATATATATTTTTCACCTCTAACAAGTGTTTCACCGCTCTCTGTTTTCAGTTTTATCTTTTTATTCCTGGAGAATTATGGAGTCAGGAAACTGGAAGCTGTTTTTGCTGTTTTAATTGCAACTATGGCCTTATCATTTGCTTGGATGTTTGGTGATACAAAACCTAGCGGGAAAGAACTACTAATAGGTTTGTTTTTACATTTTAATAAAACAATCATTTTGTATGAAGTTAATATTTCAGTTTTTGAGTATCATTGTATTTTTTGCCATTGTTGTAGGTATTTTGGTTCCTAGACTTAGCTCAAAAACGATTCGACAGGCTGTGGGGGTAGTGGGTTGTGTTATAATGCCTCATAACGTATTCTTGCATTCTGCATTGGTACAATCAAGAAAGATTGATCCGAAAAGGAGAGGCCGAGTTCAAGAGGCACTAAACTACTACACGATCGAGTCATCAGTTGCTCTTCTGGTTACCTTCATGATCAATTTGTTTGTGACAACAATCTTTGCCAAGGGATTCTATGGTACAAAACAAGCGAATAGCATAGGATTAGTTAATGCAGGGCAATATCTTGAGGAGAAGTATAGTGGAGGACTTTTTCCGATTCTATCCATATGGGGTATCGGATTACTAGCAGCGGGACAAAGTAGTACAATAACTGGGACATATGCTGGTCAGTTTATAATGGGAGGTTTTCTCAATCTTGGTTTGAAGAAGTGGTTGAGGGCATTGATTACACGAAGCTTTGCAATTGTGCCAACAATTATTGTAGCTATTATCTTCAATACATCCGCAGCCTCTTTGGATATCTTGAATGAATGGCTTAATGTACTTCAGTCAATACAGATTCCTTTTGCACTCATACCACTTCTAACCTTGGTCTCCAAGGAGGAGGTCATGGGGGTCTTTAGGATTGGTCCTATTCTTGAGGTAAGCTTTCTGTTTCACTCATCTTCCAATTTTATATGTATTTTCTGTTCACGTTAGTGGCTATTGTCAGTAGTTTAGTTCAGCCTGCAAGTTATAATAACTAGGGTATCTGCAGTTACCTAGTTTGAAATCAACACTGAGTCATTTTACATTTATTAGTAATTTAGTATAGATACTTGTGTTGTTTCAAACATAAATAGAACACGACAACAAACTTGGGCAACTGCCGCAAGTTTCTATTGCTATCTCCGAAGCAGCTTGCTTCACTTTTGTGCCTAGTTGTTTGTCATTTAACACACGTAACCTGAATTGGTTTTCTACCCTGGAACCAAAAATTTATGAAGTTTTGATACAAGTAATGCAAAACTTGCAACCAAAGGATCCATATTTCCTTTTACTGATATTCCATATGCCCGTACTCATCTATAGGACCATTGCCCTCATTTTGTCATCACTGTTACTCTCTAGGCCTAACAGTGAAAACTAATAAAGCTGGCTGGTTTGTGGATGCTTGCTTTTCTACGTAGGAAGCACATGTGAGTATTCATGGCATTTGTTGGAGGGTAATCCCAATTTACCTCATGACATACATGTTTGCTATCCTTTGGTATTTCCATTTAGATGTTCATCTGCAAAGTATATTTTAGTACCATAATGATGAGGATTGTGTGTCTAAGTATAGTAGTTTTATGGAGGAGACAAAGACGGCAATTTGTTCTGGAGAGGCTTCCAAAGAACCCTCAAATCAAAGGAGATTCCACCAATAATTGCATGCTTTTTCTAACAGTATTATCGAAGAGTCCCCACTTTATAGTTCCATAGAACCAATTCGGATACATTCTGTTTCCTAGACATAATTTCATTTAGAGCATTTGGCTCTAGTGGGATTGATTGTCTTGTTACATTGTGTGGTATCTGGTAACTGGAGATACAGCTGTATATGAACCCATGGAGATACAGCTGTATATGAACCCATGGAGATACCATTCAGTAATTCCATCATCAATGTATACAGTTTGCTGGTTGTCATTTTTATAAAATATATATGTACGAGTCTTTCAAAAACCCTGTTGTAATTCTTGATCATTCAATCTTTCCCTCTTGGTGAAGGCTTTCTAGGAAAATGATGGTTCAAAATGAATATTTCAATTTCATGCAGAGTTAGTAAAAAAATTCTTAGCAAGCTTTCCGATTTCCATGTTCCGGTATATGAAAATGGAAACTTTTAATTTGTTTGTGGCGTCTGCTGTTCATTTGCATTTGCTTGGACTGCTGTGATTGATGATACTTGAGTGAATTGATGGATCCAACAAATGCTTACATGTATCAATTAAAAAACATAGCTAAATTTGATGGTTTATGTTGTGTTATTTTGCAGAGACTGGCCTGGACTGTGGCTGCGCTCATAATAATAATCAATGGGTATCTTTTGTTTGATTTCTTTGTTTCCGAAGTCAAGGGAGTGTTGTTTGGACTAATGATCTGTATATGGACAGCTGCCTATATAGCATTCATTGTTTATCTCGTTTTACATGGCCATGCTCTTCCTTCCACTTGGTTCAACATTGAACTATCCAAGCGATACTCCGTCACTGGAAGTTAAAAGAGCTTACATAAGCCTCCAAATACCATAATGGAAATTTATCAATATTTCGAATAACGGAGCATTCTTTTGTACACCGATGAGCTTGTATACACAGGTAGACCATAGAACGCAGCTGGTCCAACCGTCTGAGATCTGCATTCATGCGTGTCAAAGCTGCACAGAGTTGTCTTTCATCTCATAGATCATGTAAGGATAACATTTCTTGAAATTTCCTTTAATTCTTGATGAAGTTAGATCATGAAACTGCTTTGTTCCATATTCTTTGGGATAACAGCTTCCAATGTACCATAAACTGCCATAGTTGGTTCCCTGAAGGGGCAATACAATACAACAGGAAATGAATTTTGCGATTATCGAGTTATTGGATCTGCATCATACTCCTCTATTCCAGAATTTCGTTCTCTGCTGCTGTCTGTTCTTTTGTTGTTCATGAAGTTGTAATCTTTCTGTATTTCCCTTGATATTGGGCAAATACAGCCCTTATTAGTGTGATATAAATTTTGAGAGGTTAATAATTTTTATATTGTATGGATTTTGAGATATTAATGTAGCCGTATCATGTTTGTGTTGTGTCTAAAATCTAGAACTTAAATCCTAAATCTGCTCGATGTCGACTTTGTACTGTATATTGTTGTTATTCGATTGGTAGGATTGTTGATATAATATTTAAGAGGACGTGAGTTCGAGTACGGTAGAAGTTATCACCAGTCAAATTTGTACGATCTATTCATTAAGGTGAAAGTCATCTTGTGAAAGATGATTGAACATGTGTATTTAATATTAACAGCTTAAAAGAAATGGAGGGGAGGGGAGGGGAGTAAAGCATTTTCTTTTTACTCTACAAATGAGATTAAATAATGATAGCTCTTTGATCCTACTTATGGAATTAAAAGAAAATCACAGTCGAATGTTAGTATATCAAATAATATTAATTATTTTAATATTTAATTTGTATAAAATTATTTTTGAGTTTTCATGTGTATCTAAAAAATTGTAAGTTGAAATATATACTAAATGTTATAATTGTAAAACTAACTAAAACTTTTCGAGCAAACATGTTTGGCCAGTTGGTTAAGTTGCTCAATTTTCTTTCTTCATATTCTCTTAAGTGTGTTTTAGACCCATTAAGAATACTTTTATTTCCCCCTAAAGACACTCTCCTTTCTTCTCCTAGAAACTCCCTCCCCTTCTCTTTAGGTAAAATTTAAGATTTGTCAAAAAATTTAAAACTTATCTTATCCTTTATTATCTGTAGAAACTAAACGAACAAATCGATACAACGTCAAACTACGACAATTGTAGATGAAAAACTATGCTATAAGTGATAAGATAAATGAAAAATGTGTCACAAGATAAAAAATCGTGTCAAAAAATATAACAAGACGTACGAAAAAGATAAATCTAAAACAAAAAGACATTTATTAGAAATAAAAATAATAAAAAAATAAGAGAGAAATAAATAAAATACTTGAAAAAGATCATTAGTGATTGGCAGTAAGCAGAAGGTTAGTGTCAGTGTCAACAACTAAACACAAGATTAATATTCTTTAACTCTTGTACATTATTTGTTTTTTTTACTAAGATTACTTATTATTGGGTTCATAATTATTTTTAAGCCATTATTTAGTACACTACTATTGTTAGTAAAGAAAAAAAATCAAGATAATAACTTTGTATATAATTATGGTAATAATAAAATTTAAAGTTTGAGTAATATAAGTCTGGTTAAGTGAATTTTTGAAAGAAAAAAATAATCCTTTTCCATTTTTAAAGGGAGTGCAATCTATCTATCTATCAGGTCCTTTGTATTTGTATACAGTGGTCTCTGTCGTCGTTGACCCCATTCCGTAACGCGCCATGGCTCGAACCGGCCTTCACCTAACTTCCTCCTCCCTTCTAATTCTCAGTGCCGTGATCTGCTACAATCTCTTCACCGTCGATGCAAAACACCATCACCGACGCCCGATGCTCCTCCCTCTACAACTATCCTCACGCAATCATTCACAGCAACGGCACTTTGACATCATCCGCCGTCATCTCCAGCAATCGGGACTCTCTCCTCCCACTCCAAACGCTCGCATGAGACTCTACGACGATCTCCTCTCCAACGGGTCCCTCTTCTATAAATATAACGTTTACTTCTTTTCTTTTTTATTTTTTGAATTATTGAGTTTTTATTTTTTGTGATTTGCAGTTATTATACTACTCGATTATGGATAGGAACGCCTCCTCAGGAATTCGCTCTTATCGTCGACACCGGAAGTACTGTAACTTATGTTCCTTGCTCCAGTTGTGCACATTGCGGCAAGCATCAGGTTCGATTCCTTATCAAAGTCGTAAAGTTCAACTTTCCTAATTTTAATTATATTTAATCAACTTGAAAATTCATGCCTTTGTTTTGAATTGAGATTGAGATCATTAGTTAACTTCGATCGATTTGAAATTAGCGAGTTATTAGTTTAGTAGAATTACGGCGATTTTGAATCTTAGATTTTTATCGCTCTATTAAGGAAGTGTGTTCCTTTGTTCAATTTCTTGATTTACAGATCTGTTGGTTAGAAATTAATTTTGGGAACTGGTGAGTTTTTTTTTTGGCAATATTAATCTCTTGTTGGAATCCAGGATCCAAGGTTCCAACCGGATTTGTCTGGCACTTATCAACCTGTAAAATGCAATCCGAGTTGTAATTGTGACGATGAGCAAAAGCAATGCACTTATGATAGACGCTATGCTGAGATGAGTTCCAGCAGTGGTGTGCTCGGGGAGGATGTTATTTCTTTTGGGAATGAAAGTGAACTTGTTCCACAGCGTGCTGTTTTTGGTTGTGAAAATAGGGAAACGGGTGACCTTTACAGCCAAAGGGCTGATGGTATAATGGGTTTGGGTCGGGGGCAGCTTAGTATCATGGATCAACTTGTTGATAAGAATGTTATTGGTGATTCGTTTTCTTTGTGTTACGGTGGGATGGATGTTGGTGGAGGTGCAATGGTTCTTGGAAATATCACTCCTCCCCCTGAAATGGTGTTCTCCCATTCAGACCCTTTTCGCAGGTGCAGTTCTCTTACAGTATTGTATTTGTGGATGCATTTTTCCTAAGAACATCTGTTTCTTCTTATTCATTTACTGTAGTTTTTGAACCTCAACAGCCCTTACTATAACATTGAGCTTAAGGAAATGCATGTTGCCGGAAAGCGATTGAAGTTACCAGCTGGGGTCTTTGATGGAAGGCATGGAACGGTCTTGGACAGTGGCACAACATATGCTTACTTACCGAAAGATGCTTTTGTTGCATTTAGAGATGCTGTAAGATCTAATTCCTTTGAGCTTCATGCTATGTGTAGTTTGTTAGCTAGTCAAGTTTTCTTTTTTATTCTACGATTAGTATTGCTTTACCGAAGCCAGGATTGTTGTTTAAGGTTTGGAAAAAAGGTTTTTGATTTTGCATGTGAGATATAAAAACAGGGGGTTCTGTTGCATTTACACGTTCTCTAATAGATGAATGACTACTCATTTTTTCATTTGTTCTAATCTTTGTTACTTCAAGAAGATAGAGTTGGAAATTTATACATTTACCATTTAGGAGTTATATGACAAGGGATCTGTGGAGAGACTGAGTATAGATATATATTAATATATCTGAGTTGCAATGTCATATAAACTGGCCATCCTTATGAAAACTGCTTTATTTTTTCCAAGTACTTGGAGATGCTACTTCTTAAATATTGGCATGATCTGTATAATCGTCCAATTTCTGGAACTTTTCATTTATGGGTCCCGTTCCTTTCTGAAGTTTGAAGCGTGTCTATTCTGCATGATTATTTCCTTAAGCATGTATGGTCCATTTTTTAAATTGTTGTTGGGAAACTGGCCATTGTACTTTGTCAAGGAAAAATAAAGTACTAGTAAACTATTAAGTGACTTAGTGTAATTTGTTAAGTTGTTGTAGAAGCCCTGAATAATTTACTTGTTCTATGACTATTGGAGATTGATTCTGTGGTCTAGCCATTTAGGGCCTAGTATTCCCTCAACTGTTGCTTGGTCTTATGCCTCCATCTTGAAAAGAAAAATTATGGCAGCTACTATGGTTAATCTGTTTTTTTTTTTGAAAAATACTTAATGTTGGTGTGTTCTTTACTTGTCGTAATTCAAAATATTCCTCGAGACTGAGTTTATTTGTAATTGTCTTTAATTTTTGAAGCTTAACCTTTATTGGCATAAATATCAGCATCTATGTATGTACCTCATGCTAATGTTCATATCTATTCTGCATGTTTACTTGACTTTGTTAATGCAGATCCTAAGGGAAGTTCATTTTCTCAAAAGGGTTCATGGTCCTGACCCTAATTTTGATGATATATGTGTTGCCGGTGCTGGAAGGTGTTGCCAATGACCTTTTTGTTGAATGCTGAAATTTATTGTCTTCCATTCATCTTAATGGTTTTTTTTCTTGAAATGTAATGCAGGAATGTTTCCCAACTTTCAAAAAATTTCCCAGAGGTTGAGATGGTATTTAACAATGGAAATAAGCTGTTACTATCTCCAGAAAACTACCTGTTCCGGGTAATGAATTTTTTTTTTAAACTTTACTTGTTTGAAGACTAAAATGGGTCCCTGGTTGGTGGCAAAGCTAATTTAAGTGGTTATAAGACATTCTTGCATCATCTATTTTCTGTGCTAGCTTTTCAAATTGCTATCTAACACATATCTCTTTTGTTTCTGTCTCTTAAATGGCATGCTTTATAGCACACAAAGCTTAGTGGTGCATATTGCTTGGGAATTTTCCCAAATACCGAATCAACCACTCTTTTAGGAGGTATGTTACTTTATTCGTGAAACACAAAGCCATCTCTCCCTCTATGTATGGGCAACTTTGTATGCATGTACGCAGCATAGTAAGTTATATAGTTTTGAAAAGTCCAAGGTTCTTGCAGTATACATGGACCTGTCTGGACCTTATGCTTTTCCAACCCAATATATCTTGTTTGTTTGCACGATTGCAGTAATAATCTCTTTTGTAATTTTGTTTTGTGTCAGGAATTGTTGTCCGGAACACCTTAGTGACATATGATCGGGGTAATGACAGGATAGGCTTTTTGAAAACTAATTGTTCTGAACTGTGGAGGAGAGTGCAGTCATCTGGTGCACCTGCACCAGCTCCTTTAGTCTCCCAAAGCAATGATACTAACAGGGAAATTCCTCCAACACCAACCCCAAGTGCATCGCCACCAAATGTTCTTCCAGGTGCATGGCATATTACTTGCTTCCTCACAATGTTTCTTGTGTTCCTTGGTTTCTTCCCTTGCGCCATTCCATGAATTGATGTATCATGTTCACAATTTATGTACTTTCTTCTATATAGGTTTGTAGCTCTTTTCTCGTGAATGAAAAATTAAGGCAGGCAAAAACTTACAAAAATAAACAGAGATGCTGTACTTGGTTTGAAACTTCTCTGGTGCAGAACATTGATGGAAATTATAAATACAAAGGAAGGATCTTGTTGGTATTTGCAAAACAACACCATAGTTATAATAGACCTCCAAGAAGTCTGTCAACTTTAATTGCTAATTAGACCCACCCGTCTTTTCAGTTGCCTAGATGATAGTTGAATGAGTTCTCTTTCTTTCTAAAAAGAAGTTGCCTTTTGTAAGGAGGCTGATGACCTGTTTGCTTTGTAATCTTGATAAAATTTGTTAATCATAGAAAGACAGTGCCATTCATGAAGTTAGATTGTTCTCCTAATAAGCATAAAAGTGTCTTATAGATTAAAAGGGCTTATAATTACTGATAAATAGCATACATGCAACCCAAGGATATTATATGTATGAGAAGTTATCTAATACACTTCCAGCGGAGTATTTAGACTCCAGAAGCAGGGTTAGAAGGATGAAACATATCCCTCGGGGTGTATTAAAAGAATTACAAAATAAATGGAGCATGTGGCAGCCTTTTAACCCCACTTATAGTGTTAAGAATCTCCATTGCAAGGTATCCAAGATAACCCTTACAGAAAATACATGTTTCTCATTTATAATCTGGTTTCTAGTCAGATACAAATTATGTGCGTGCATTTAAAGCTTATTATAGTTGAGATGGCCTAATTTTGTATCACATCCTTTTTTATAATCTTGTTTAGTCTATGATCATCATTTTGTACTAGCAGAATGAGCTTATTGATTGCTTAAGAATAATGGTGCTTGCACGATGCAGTGTTTTTTTATTTATTGTTTGACAGTTAGAGTGATGATAATCTTAGTAGTTTTAGTGATAGTGATGCAAACATTTATACAAATTGATCTTGTAAATGTACATTTCCTCTGATGATATTGTCTCCTCAAACATGATAATCAGGTTCATTTCATATTGGATTGATAACATTTGATATGTCAATTAGCACAAATGATTCCAAATTGGAGCTCAACTTCAAGGAGCTTGGAGAATTAATTTCCAAGGAACTGGAAGTCGATAATTCACAGGTGCAGCTACCTCTTTTTAGGAGTTGTTTAGATTCTACCTCGACTCTAACCAGGTTTTTTAGGAGTTGTTTAGATTTGAGGGAGTGCATTGGAGTGCTTTTAAAATATTTTATTTATTGCTTCACTTCTTTTAGGAAGAAATATCTTATTTGGTTATTGGTGCAATGTAGTCTAAATCATATTTCTAACCACGATGTCATATATATTGAAATTTGAATCAAAGTTGGAATCTTGTGGTTTTGTCAATACATGTTACTTGCAGATTTAGGTAGATGTGTTCACCTGTCAGGTAGCCTACTAGCCCACCCAAAATTTGGATGGGCTGGGCTTAGACAAATATTTCTTTCTGGCCTAAGCTCTAGCTATTATGCAGACCTAACTCTAATTAGGCCATGAACGTATCTAGTATTTAACTTTAAACATGGAATTATTCCTCTTGCCATGTGATTATGTGTAAAGGTGAGCATTCGATCGAGTCGAGTCAAGTTAAAAAATTTTGAGTTGGTTGAGTTGACGAGTACTATTTTAAAACTCAAACTTTATTTGAATTTTTATGAAATTTGAGTCGAGTTTATGAAATTTGAGTCGAGTTGTTCGAGTTTCTGTTCAAATTTAATTGTAAACATTTATAATGTTGCGGTACTAATTAGTTCCAATTTAAATAGCTTTCTATAACCTTATACAATACATGTATATATATATATTGGCAGAATTGAGGGACTCGACTCGAACTTGAAAATCAATCCACTAATTACTAAAATTTTTGAGTTATTCGAGGTATTCAAGTTTCCATTTTATAACTCACTGTATTTGAAAAAAATTTCGAGTTGAGTCGAAAAATTCAGTTTTTTCGAGTCGAGTTTTGCTCACCCCTATATGCACTTAGCCTAAGCACAAAGATAAAACTCCCGGTGTCGTTTTGGAATGATAGGTCTATCCATCAGTGTAATGAGTGTCTCTGTATGTTGCTCTATGTTTGACAGTTACCAATTAGACTTTATCTATTTCACCATATTTATGTTATGGGTTCAATTTTTCAGGTTCGCCTGCTGAATGTCACTTCCAAGGGGAATGAATACCTTGTTAGATGGGGCATTTTTCCTGCTTCATCTGCTAATTATATTTCTAATTCCACTGCATTGGTATTACCACTACTGAGATACACATATTCGCAAGTTGAAATTCATTGTTTCCCCATCTATTTACCCAGCACTGATCTTGTTTTCCTTTATCACGTGCAGAGCATCATTCTGCGCTTAAGGGATCACCATATGCAGTTTCCTGAGAGATTTGGGAACTATAAATTGGTTGAATGGAATGCTGAACCTCAAAGGAAGTCGTATGTTCTCTTCTGCCATTCTTCTTTCATTATTCCTTTTATGCTTTTAACTATTGTGGATTAAATTGGCTAGTATTCTGATGAACAAATGGACAATGAAGTTAAGGTCACATTTGAGTGGTAGGACTAGGATGCCAGAATGCTGTTGATAATGGAAATATGGTAGGTTGGCAATACAGTTGTAGTTGGGATGGTTCTAATGCAATGACATTAGAAATAGGAATCTGTACCTCCGTACAGATTGAGAGCAGTACAGCCCGATTTTTATTTTTTTATTTTTTTGAGGATGTTTCTTTCCTACGATATGTATTGTTTCATATGGTATAGCTTCAGAAATAACATTGAGTTCTTGCTGGAGCTTCACAGTTCATGGTGGCGACATCACTATCTAGCTGTGGTACTCGGATTGATTACAACTCTTAGTTTGTCAGCTATTGGGATATGGTTGATTCTTCGATTCAGACGACAATCAATCAGTGCTTATGAGCCCGTTGCTTCTCCTATTCCGGAGCAAGAGCTTCAGCCTCTTCAATCTTAACTCAAGAATCATTTGCATTTGGTGCATAGTTTTTCTTGTATACTATATCTTGCATAGAATACATGCTTTTGGAGTTGCTCAGAAGATGATGGTCCATTCCAGCCACATCGATACAAGGTGAAGAATTATTTAACCCCTATTGTAATATGCTTTTTATTATCTTCAGCTTTTTTTAGAGGTAAACAAAACAATAGAGAATATATGGTTTGACAAAATGATCATATTTGTATTCTTTTCACTGTGATGTATGTCTATATGTGCTACAAATATCTCTCACATCAAGTAATACAAGATCGATTATTCTCTTTTTCCCTATTTTCTTTCCGAATGCTGGAAATTTGCAGTTTTTAAATCATTAATTATCAAGAGTGTTAGATTTTGTCATTAGATTCTCATTTATTTCATAGATAATCTTACATTACCTTAATAACATGATATTTCTTAGGTAATTTTATGACCATCTAACTTTTTAATTAGATAATGATAAATCATTAATTATCAAGAGTGTTAGATTTTGTCATTAGATTCTCATTTATTCTCATTTATTTCATAGATAATCTTACAATTAGATAATGATAAAGAACGTGTGAATAAAACTCTCTAGCTTTTTATATATTCTACCAACTAACTTTTTAATTGTATTATTTATTTATTAAGATAATTATTTGGTGCATTATCGGGGGGAAATAATTCTACAAATAATATTAAAATGATGATAACTATAAACAAGCTACGAGTCTCCTCCAAGCTATGTGAGAGAGCTCGTGGAGGAAGAACTGCAGGATAATCATTAGTTTTATTGTTTTTGTATGAGCAAAAAATATGATAAGTGTACTAGTTATTTATTTTTTTAAAAATTTAAGAATAAATGTCGATGTTAATGGAATTATTTTTCTAATAATTCTACTTATTAGTTTTTTTTTCTCACCTTAAACATTTTCATTGAAATAATTGTTGATGTTATCATTGTATAAACCAAATTAATTGAGAAATTTGAACTTGTACATCATCTATGCCTTCAAATCAGCTGCCATGATCAAGTTTTTCATTTTCTTCTTCAGATTTATGGATCGATCATCAATGAGTAAAGACCCCATTTATTCATTTAATACACATTTAACGCCTAATTCAACTTAAAAACTTAATAAAGGGGTTTAGGGCAACTTTGACCTATAACAAGGGGTTTAGGGAAAATTGTAATGTCGTCCCTATAACAACTAACAAGGGCACTCATGCTCCTCCAGTGCTTTTCGTTTTCATAATTCAACTTCATCATTGTGGCTAACAGGGGTTGTCGGAAAGAGAAGATAAGAACAGAAAGTTATAGTATAATAAAGGATGATGACAAGTATCTTTAAAATGTATTTATTTTTTATAAAAAATAAAAAATTATAAACAATATATTTATTATTTATTTATTTTTATAAAATTGTTTTTTTTGCGTTTATGTATCATATGAGAAAAATATTTCATGCACGTTGAAAATTTTGTTTTTTACAAGTATCTAGTTTAGGGTTTAGTATTAAATTTTTAGTGTTTGTGATTAGGTTTTAAAGTTTTTAGTGTTTGTGATTAGGTTTTAAAGTTTTAAATATATTTTGTGGCTTAATATATAAAAATTTAGGGCCTTAAAAGGCACATGTGACAGCTTTAAAAGTGTTTATAAAAAAATAGTTTCCACCGACCATACATCAAATAATTACCCCATATATTTAGGATTATATGGATATTTTGTTGTTAGCATTGATACTTTTTTATTTTTTATTGTCGATTTTTGGTGTCGTCGCCAGTCGGTGAATAGCTCTATGACAAAGGAAAAACGACGGTCAACAATTATTTTTAAGACTAATGTCGTCGTCGGCCAAACACAAAAAAATGAACGACAAGAGAGAAAAAATTAATTGTAAACTTTATTTAATTATACTCATTTAAAGTGTTGGGTGCAGTGACAAGACACATTGTTCTTTTCATGAACAAATCCATGTTTAAATCTTGTAAAAAATATTATTTAAAGAAAAAATAATGAATCTCGTATACAAATTATAAAATAGACGTGTACTTTACTTAAAAATTAAACTCTAAATTTTAAAGGATCTAGAAGAGCATCGGTACCGGCTGAACCTATGACAGTTTAAATTTTGTTGATAATAGTTACGAGTATTCAATGAACCTTAATTAGGATTGAATTAGTGAAATGGGAATTGCTTGCATTGGAGATTAACTAAAAGGAAAATTTTATAGCACTTGACGAGCACCGATAGATACTAATAAATTATTTTATAAATTTTTTAAATTTAAAGTACTTAATGCGTAATTATAATTTTTTAAAAATTAAAAGTGTAATTTAATTAAAATATGTTTTTAATTTTAATTTTATTTTAAACATAATTAATTAAAATAATTTATCCCCAAATCAAAGAACCCTAGGTATTTTTCTTTGAAATTAACCTAATTGTCGCCGTCGACAACCGCCGCCGACCACCGCCGACTGCCGCCGTTTCATCTTGATGATTGAAATTGAGGTTCATGTTTTGGTAGTTGCTAATGTAGTTTGTTGTTTTGAATGTTATATTCGATCTGCATTTGTTTTTTTTTTCTTTTCATCTATCTATTGTTGGTATATATTCAACTTGATGATTGAAATTGAGGTTCATGTTTCTTCTAGCCAAAACTGGTTTTACCTTGGTAACAAATTTTTCGATCCTACAACCGTTTTTTTGGTCTGTTCTTGCCATACAAATGAAGACAAAATCGGCATTGTGAGTCAGAAATGTACAGCTATTGCTTTGTTAATGGCGGCGACGACAATTGGGTTAATTTTTAAAAAAATACATAGGGTTCTTTAATTTGGGGATAAATTATTTCAATTAATAATATTTAAAATAAAATTAAAATTAAAAAATATATTTTAATTAAATTACACTTTTAATTTTTTAAAAAATTATAATTACGCATTAAGTATTTCAAATTTAAAAATTTTATAAATTAATTTATCGGTGCTCGTCGATACTCGTCAATAATAATACTCGTCAAAGCTCGTCGAGCGTAGAATAACTATCATTAACCAAAAACATGCACCGTGTAGTTTCATGATAAATGAAATGATTCAAGCAAAATCAAGCATTCAAGCAGGTGGAATTAATGTCAAAAACTGCACACTACTAAGGCCAGAAGTGGGTTTCAAATTCAATAGACACCTTTGGTTCCAATTACTGCTGACCAAAAGCAGGTGTTGAGCTGATCTCACCTTTGAAAATGTTAAAAGTAAGAGAATAAAAGAATATTTGCATTCTATTAATTCTTCACTTCTTCATTAATTTACAATATAGCTATTTATAATAACATGGCTAACTATCTGTTACTAACTAACTATTAGTAACCGTCCAATTAGTCAAACAAACTAGCTAACTAATTACAACAAATATAAAGTTCACTCCTCAACACTCCCCCTCAAGTTGATGGTTGGAAAACATCTTTCAACCCCAATTTAGAGATTAGATATTGATGTTGTTGTGTACCGAGTGCCTTAGTCATCACATCTGCCAGTTGTTCTTCTGACTTTACGTGCTCAGCTCGAATCACCCCTTCTTGAATTTTTTCTCTAACAAAGTGACAGTCGATTTCAATGTGTTTTGTTCGCTCGTGAAAAACTGGATTCGTTGCAATCTGTAATGCTGCCTTGCTGTCACACCATAATTGAGCTGGATGCATTTCAACAACTCCTAGTTCAAGCAAAAGACCTCTAAGCCATATAATCTCAGCTGTTGTTACTGTCATGCTTCGATATTCAGCCTCAAGCGAGGATCTAGCTATCGTATTATGCTTTTTTGGACTTCCACGAAACCAGAGAATCTCCTAGCATCACACAATATCCAGTTAATGATCTTCTCGTCATAGGACATGAGGCCCAATCAGAATCACAATAAGCAACCAATTGACATTTAGTCACATCACTTAAGAAAATTCTTTGGCCTGGATTTTTCTTTATATATTTGATCACTCTAAAAGCTGCATCAAGATGAGACTTCTTTGGTTGCTGCATAAACTGACTTAAGTGTTGGACAACATAAGTAACATCTGGCCTGGTGTGTGTCAAGTAAATCAGCCTACCAATCAGTCTTTGATAAATGGTTTATCTGGTAACAACTCATCATTGACTACATTGTCACTCAAGCCTTCATCATAATCAATATAAGTAAGCTTCCGATTTTGTTTCAGTGGATTCAGAGCAGGTTTAGCTCCCACTAAACCCGAGTCTTCAATCAATTCTAAGGCATATTTGCGTTGATTCACCACAACTCTTCCTTTGGATCTTAGTATTTTCAACCCCAAGAAATACTTTAACTCACCAAGATCCTTCATCTTAAAGCTCTTGTTCAAAATCTCTTTGAGCTCCCGAATCAAACTATCATCATTACAAATTATCATCAAATCATCCACATAAATCAACATTATAACTATGCTTGAACCATTCCTTTTAGTGAACATTGAATAGTCATTCTTACTCTGGCTATAACCAGCATGAAGCAAAGCTTCTGTAAGCTTCAGGTTCCACTGTCGAGAGGCTTGCTTAAGTTCATATAAGAATTTTTGCAACCTACAGACCTTAGACTCCCTTTGGCTGCAAAACCCCTCAGGCAAATACATGTAAACTTCATCCACTAAATCCCCTTGTAAGAATGCATTATATACATCCATTTGAAGCAAAGGACAGTTGAACATTGAAGCAAGGGCTAAGATAGTACGAACAGTAACCAGCTTGGCCACAGGAGAAAAAGTATCAAAATAATCAACCTCTTCCTGCTGAGTGAAGCCTTTGGCAACAAGGCGAGCCTTGAAACGTTTAACTTCACCATCAGCCCAAACCTTGATCCGAAACACCTATTTACACCCAATAGAAACTTTACCAGGAGGCAGATCAACCACAAACCATGTATTGTTTGATTCCAAAGAAGAAATCTCCTCTTTCATAGCCTCAATCTAGAAGGGATTTTGAACAGCTTGGGAAAAGGTTTCGGGCTCAACCAAAAGGGAGGTAGAAGAAAGAAAGGACTGAGTATGAAAAGGTAAATGATTATAAGAAATTGAGGAAGAAATAGAGTACAAACCTGACTTAGATTCTGGAAGGAATGAAGATTGATAAGACTGCACATAGTCATTTAACCAAGAGGGTTGTTTGGAGACACGAGAAGACTAAACAACTGAAGGACCAGCAGACTGAGAGACATCTACAGAAATTGAATCTGACAGAATATGATGGGATCCATTTGTTGAGGCAAGAATATCAATAGAAAAATCAGAATTAGGAGAAGATAAAACAGGTTCAGTGGAAGAATCAAAAGTAGGAGAAGATGAAACAAGTGCAGTAGAAGAATCAAAATTTAGAGAAGAAGAAACATGTTCAGTAAAAGAATTAAAGTTTGGAGAAGAAGAAACAGGTTCAGTAGAAGAAGCAGAATGAATAGTAAAAAGTAAAAATTCTAAATCAGGGACATAAGAGTCATGAAAAAACAATAGAGAATTAGAAACAAAAGTTTTAAAAGGAAAGACATGTTCATGAAAATGAACATCCCTGCTAACAAATTTTTTTTTGGAGGAAAGACAAAAAAGAATGTAACCCTTTTTAGTAAGAGAATACCCCATAAGGACTGAGGGAATAGCTCGAGGAGAAAATTTATCCTTAGGGATAACTTGTGTAGCAAAGCACAAGCAACCAAAGACTCGTAAGTGAGAGAGGTCAGGATGTTTATGATGAAGCATTTCAAAAGGGCTCTTCCATCCCAAAACAGAGGTAGAGAGCATGTTGATTATATAACAGGCAGCTAACACACATTCACCCCAAAACTTATGAGGCATATTAGAATGAAACTTGAGAGCACGAACCACCTCAAGCAAGTATTTATGTTTTTGCTCAGCAACACCATTTTGCTGAGGAGAATGGACACATGAACTCTGATGCAGAATTCTAAGAGAAGAAAAAAGACCAGATTAGTTAGAGTTATAAAACTTTGTGCCATTGTCGCTTCGAACTACTTTAATAGTAGTAGAAAATTGATTCTGGATAAGGGGAAAATTTAAGGAAGAGAGGAGTATCACTCTTGAGCCTCAACAAATAGATCCATGTCATCCTAATATGGTCATCAATAATTGTTAAGAAAAAATGATGTCCACTATGAGTAGACACTCGATACGGACCCCATAAATCTAAATGAAGCAACTCAAAGGGTGCAGAGGCACACGAAAGACTATCAAGAAAAGGAATCCTAGATTATTTAGCAAGAGGACAAACAGTGTAATTATGGAAAACCTCATTATGCAGCTTGAAAGAATGCAAAAAAAGAATCTTACTCAACTTAGCAACAAAAGCATGCCACATCCTAGTATTATTAAAAGTAGAAGATGTAATACAAGTAGAAACAGTACAAACAGGTTCAGAAACAACAAACTCATAATTGAAAGAAATAGAATTTGAACAAGAAAAGGAGGACACACCAGCACCTGAAAAATTGAACAAATAAAGACCATGTGATTCTTTACCAATCCCCAATATACTTCCAGTGAAGAGTTCCTGTAAAACACAAAAGCCAGGATAAAAAGCAACATTACATTTCAATTCTTTGGTTAACTTTGAAACGGAAAGAATATTATGAGTAAAGGTTGGTACAAAGAGGACATTAGTAATCAAATGAGAATAATCAAATTGAAAAGAACCAACGTGAGAAATAGGTGCGGTTTTACCATTGGGTAAATGAACAGACTTGGATTGAGAAGCACATGACAAAGGAGAAAGTAAGCTATGGAGATCATACAACATATGATCTGTGACACTCGTATCTAGGACCCACTAAACACCCCTCTTAGCAACAACCAAAACAACAAGGGGAATTGGCAGAAGCAATACCTGTCATATTAGCCGCAGAATCAGTGAAAGGAACTTGATTCAAAAGGCTCAGAATCTGACTATATTGATCAGGGGTGAAGGCAAAAGCACTAGGAGGTAATGAATTTCCAGGAGCACTAGGCAAAGATGGATTAACCACAAGGGCAGCAGAAGAACTTTGTTTCTTGGTGAACTTGAAATCAGTAGAAAATTCATTTAATTTGTAACAGTTCTCACGCTTGTGACCTTTGATTTTGCAGTAATCACAAGTACTGTTGAAACGACGACGCTCAAGCGCGGCGGGGTACATAGCAGCAGGCTTAGACAACGGTGAAATTCCTGAAAGATGAGCCCCCTGTGATTCCTCTTGAATAAGCTTGATTGGCAGTGGGTAAAGGCTTCATTAACATGATTTGGTTGCGGATTGTGATAAGTGTCGTTGAGACCCATCAAGAATTGAAACAAACTTTGTTGAGCGGGAAACCTCACAATAACAAGAAGCAATCGGAACCAGAGAGTTAAACTCATCCCACAACAATTTGAGACGAGAAAAATAAGTCGAAACAAAAAAAATCACCTTGCAATAAAGTTGAAATCTTGCAATGCAGAAAATACACCTTAGCGCCATCTCTTTTATCAAATCTTTCCTTCAAATCGGCCCAAACATGAGCAGCAATGAAAGCGAAGACAATACCAGCGGATAGATCACGATTGACCGTGTTTAAGATCCAGGAGAGAACAAAAGCATTGTAACGCTCCCACTGAGGATGCAATGCTTCATCGTAATTAGCCTTTTTGCAATCGCCATCAACAAAACCCAGCTTGTTTTTGGCAAGAAGAGCAATTTGCATGGATCTGCTCCAAATATTGTAGTTCTCAGCACCGACAAGTTGATGAGAGACGAGGGGACCACCAAGAATATCCGACGGATGCAAAAACAATGGATGATTGAAGTCAATCTCCGACGAAACGTCCAATGAAGGCATCAGATTAAGGCAAAATGAAGGAGAAAAGGAAAGGGAAAAACGAAAGAAGCAAGACGATGAGAACAGAGAATAGGAAAAAACCCAAACATGCCCAAAAACGTGAAGAATTAGTTAGTAACTCAGCTCGCTGATACCATGTTAAAAGTAAGAGAATAAAGGAATATTTGCATTCTATTAATTCTTCACTTCTTCATTAATTTACAATATAGCTATTTATGATAACATAGCTAACTATCTGTTACTAACTAACTATTAGTAACCGTCCAACTAGTCAAACAAACTAGCTTAACTAATTACAACAAATATAAAGTTCACTCCTCAACAGAAAATTTTAATTTTCTTTTGTATAATTTAAGTATTTTTTTTATTAATATCTAATTTTACATTCTTTAAAACTTTATAATTTTTAATATAATTTCTTAAAAATTTATACCTGGACCTGGACATAAATCATGTGCACATCTGGAGCGAAAAATGAGAAATAGAAAGTAGACCTAAAATTAGGTTTTGATGAGTCTTTAAAGTTATCCAATGTCAGATCCGAATCTTTAAAGTTCCCTACGTTTAGTCGGCAATTGGCCGTCCTTGTTTGCTGACATTCATTCATATGAATATGATGCCCATAACAAAACACTGTCACATGACTGACTATTACAATCCAGATTTTCAGGTTATATGAGAGTTAGGAATAGTTATAATTTATTTGTCAAAAATAAATAAATAATATGACAATCCAAAATTGGGCTCTCAATTAGAGTAAAAGAGGGGGAGAGTTGATCTAGCACCCAGGATGGAGTGAGCAGAATTGGGCAGCAACACGTTGATAATTGATCCGAAGGAGAAGGACCACGCTTGGGGAGCCTAAGTTGGAGGCATACCTAATGTGTTGAATGCGCAAAAGGAGGAGTGTATAACATTGTATACAAGTTTGGAACTGGGTTCCCTACAAATCTTTATCAAGCCCATCAAGTAAATGTGAGTCCTTATTACGTTATTTTACAAATGAATGCGCTCCCTTGTTAATTTTGACTTTACAAGTCCACGTCAACAAGTGTGTTGTTCTCTTTATAGCAATCAAAATTGTACGTTAAGGCGTTGAAAGAGTGTTCTCAACATCTATAGAAGAAGTAGGGGAGAATGTCGAGGTCATCTCGTATTAGTCTACTATATCGCCTCGACAAGCTCGTTGTAGACAGAGTAGGTACAACCCGGAGCAATGGATAAGCAATTCTCGATAATGTACCAAGTACGTAACATAAGTTAAGATGTTTTATGAAGACCATATCTAGAAAGCGTCCTCGTTTGAGACATCCCAACGTTTATTGGCGTCATTCTTGATAAGTTTATTTAGCTCTTTAAGGGGAAGGTATGATGTTGGGTCTCCACCATCCCCCTTGCTTGGGCTAGCGACCAAGCTTTCTTGGTGTAAGCGACCTACTCCTAGGTCCATGCGGGGTCTAAGTGTACGGGCAATGGGGCCAACTAGTTAGCGCATTGTCTCTTTGGGAGAAATAGCTAGAGACGGCTTGGGGCCATGGGCCCTATATTGCGCTCATTGTCGAGCTAAGAAGTTTGAGTCTAGCTTTCGCTAGGCTTACGGGATTAAATACTCAAAAGTCTATATTGCGTTACGAACCCGAGAAGGCTTTATTGAGATAAACCCTTAAATAAAGGGCATGAAAAAAATTGACTTGTCTGAGTAATACTCTTTTCAAGTGTCGCGTGGCTTATCAACCGAGCCATAAGGGGCATGTTTTATTTTTTTTTCTTTTTCGAGTTGAATATATTATTTTTCATGAAAGATACTTGACATCCGTCATTTCATATTGTCGGGTCCACATGCAACAAGTATTACATGGTAAGTAACTCATACAATTCACACTTCTCTTCTTACCGTTGATAATTGAAAAGTAAAGTTATTAAATATTTTTTAATGATTTAAATGTGATTATAAGTAATATTTATTTATAATTATTTTTAATTTTTTGATAATTCACACACTTAATAAACATTGCGATTGAACATGATTCTCTTAGAATGAACATCATCAGTTTTTTTATTGAAACTATTTGTTGAGTTCAAAATTATTAAGAATTCAATTCAAACTCTCACATTATATGAAATACTATGTTGTCACTAATCACTATATATTAAATTTTAGTGATATAATTTAAATGCATGATTTGATAGTGTTAAGAAAAAATATACATTATCAGTAAAATAGATGATATCATTTTATTGAAAATAACATTATTTAATTATGATATATATACATTGTACGTTGTGAACGATTAAAATACAAAAAGGTTGGTGTATTTTATGGGATTTATGTACTCAAATGATATATGGTATTATGAAATATATCATCTTATTTTTTATATATTATTCATATATGTATCGTGGTATTTGTGTTGAGTGCATGAAATATAATGCAATAATAAAATAGAGAATTAAACATGATTGCAATGGATTTGAGTGTATCAAGTATGCTTATTGAGTGTTCTTTAGGCAAATCATAATATTTAATTAATGGCTATGGGTCACTCCTCATCATATTGACAATTTTTTATTGTCATATGTGTATAATTAAATAGGTTAAGATGTAAAATAATAGTATTTATATATTTTTAAAAAATACAAATCTAATGAAAATACAATTACGATTAATTTAAATATTTTATTTTATATTGTATGAATAAAAGGCTTACATTTGATGCATATAATTTTTATTTCATAAAAATAATTTTAAAATTAAGTATAAAATAATTTTTATTTTTAATGATATAACGTCATTGCTTATTTTATAATGTATATACACTCTTGATATATCAAATGTAAATATAAAAAAAAATGGTACGAGATTTATAAAAAGTTCAAAATTAATATATTGATAAAATTAGAAATATTTTTAAAATTATTTATACTAGATTTTCGTCGCATACGCAATGTGATTTATATAAATCTATTAATTGTGTGTTTGATTCCTAAATAAAATGATTCTTTGTTATTTTGTTTAAAGATTATGTAAAAGTAGTGAATGAAAAAAATACTGTCAAAATAATATTTTTCAGTATTTTGTTATTCTAAGCAACATATTTTTTTTACTCATTAAAACATGACAAAGAACCATTCAATACTATTGAAAAAATATTTTGTTTGATTCTCTATTATTTTTTAATGAGTAAAAAATTATGTTGTTTAAAATATTTTTTTTTCAAATAGTCTTAAAGGCGACTATAATGTAGTATTTGTTCATATATATTCTTAACCCTTTGACAATACACACATTTTGTAAAAAAATCGATTTAAACTCGAGTCTGCTAAAATAAATATCACATTCTTTTTTACTGGGACCACATTGAGTTCTAAGATAGAGAATTTTTGAAACTAAAAATACAATTTAGAAAGAAATAAAAAAAGAAAAAAAATAAGTAAGAAAAGCTTAGTAATTACAACCTATTTCCAACATTATGAAGACTCCAGCCTCTCACGCTTAGCATGCTCACAATTGATTATTATTAATGCACATTCCCACTACCCTTTTTCTAATTTTAATCATTATTTGACCCTCGCAAACCTTCATAATTTTTTTATAGTCATCTTATTTGATCCAGTAATCGGTTAATCTAGATTGAATATTATAAAAAGTTCATTACGAGATTGATCATTCTAATTTAATTTTTTTTCTATTCATAATATTAAAATTAAAATATTCAATCTTGCTTAAGAGACTCAATATTTCATTCTACCAGACGAACTGGTAAATAGTGTAACAGTAAACCTTCACAAATTCAATATCATAAAAAAATTAAAATTAAAATAAATTAAAATATGATATAAAATACAATAACACCAGACGTAATACAATATATATATATATAATACCAACGCATTGATCAAACTTTAACTTGAGGTAAAAGAAGCAAATTTGTAATAATCATCCATTTGGTTTGGCAGTATGTCATTTTTGTAAAATTTATTTTGCTTCTTAAGTCTCGTATTTGTCCAATTTGAGGTAGATTATTGACTTGAGTTGTTGTACATTTGGAGTAAAGAGTTATTTTATGTAAATTCTATTGGCAAAAATGTGAAAATATGTTCTCAACGTTTGCATATTTTGTTATTTGACCTCTTATCTTTTTTTGGAGTAAAAAATTTTAACGTTTTAATTTGGTACAAATATATTCTATTGTTAGTCAACTGACAGTTAACGATTAATATTGACTAGACTTGCTACGTGTTAAGATATGCTGACGTGTCAACATCATATTCGTCACGTATCAACATCAGATTCGGCCATATGTCACCATAAAAAAAGTATAACAAATTAAAACGTTGGGGTTGGTTGCTCCAAGAAAAGAATAAGATGTCAAATGACAAAATATGCAAACGTCGAAAGATCTTTTGTCATTTCGTCAATTCTATTTCATATTAATATATATATATATATGTTATATAATTAAATTTATATAAATCTTTTAATTATATCACGGTCGGGACGATCCGATAAATAATTCGATTTTTAAGTGTCTATAATGTCATTACTAAACTTGTCAAACATTGTACTAGTCCATCTGATCTAGTAAAGTAGGTTTACATAAACCACCAAAGTCTTAGATTTTTGGAATGAATTTATTGTATATAAAAATTGATTTTGGCATGTAAATATGATTCTTATTTAATATAATGTTAATTAAATATGATTTAGTAAGTAGTGTTTTGTTCCTCTCAAAACTCATGTAAGATCGACGAAAAGTCATTTAAATGTTCAATTTTGTAATGCTCTGATTTTTGTTGATAACCATCGGATGAGAATAATTTTGAGATATATTGTTTGTTTTCTCAAAATAATTCTTCTTACCATTTAATTTACGGATAGATACTCTAAAACCCTAAAATTCGACAAAGTCCCCAAAATTTAGTGTGTGTTAACTTTTGTGATATCTAGATAGTTTTTTTGAGAAATTTAAATTAATAGAATTGCAGAGGACGATAAGACGATTTGAATTTGTTAGTGTGACGTGTTTAGAGTGACCAGAGATAGGTGATTTTTCTACAATAGTTAGAAATGGAGAAAATATTTAGTAAAAAAAGACAGAGGAGAGAAAAAAAATGTCATATGAAAAAAGAATTCTAAAATGTAGTTTGGATTTAAAGTTGAAGTTTTGCCATAGAAAATTGTTGTGATAAAGTAAAGTCACCACTGACGTTGATTCAACTGAGATTTTTATTTTAATGGCAAATAAACTCATTTATTAGCGCAGTTTTAAGAAAATAGTCACTAATTTTGTTCATTTATTTGTAATTCATTCACTAATATTCTTAGGTGTACGAGCGCTTAACATTTACAAATATTTTTTCTTGTGAGATTGTTAAAGTTTGCTTCTTTGTATTTATCTTTAAAAAGGAGATTCACATGATTTTAGATATAATTTTTAGTGAATCATGAAATGTTATTTAGTCTAAAAAAATACATAAGTGAATTTGTAAAATTCTTAGTATAAATGCTAAAATAATAAATATAGACTTAATTAAATAAGTTAAATTACTCTAAATCTCCCGTGTAATTTTTATTTCATTGTCTAATTTAAGAAAAAAATCTTTAAGCATCAATTTAAAAAATGTCTAATTTAAATAGGATTAATATCCTATACACAAGTGGTGGAAACTGAAACTTTCTACACGCGCCTTAGTTTTAGGGTATATGGTTTAGAGGTTTAGGTGTAGGGGTTTAGAATTTAGGGTTTATAGGTTAGGGTTTGGTTTTTAGGGTAATATGGTGAAGATTTATGTTTTAACCTATAAACTTTAAATTAAACCCTAAACCTTAAATTGAAACAACTATCTCTAAATTCTAACCCCCTACACCTAAACCCCTAAACCTTATACCCTAAACTAACTCTCTATACCTTAAACTAAGGCGCTTGTGGAAACTAAAAATTTCCGTCGCCTGTGTATAGAATATTTATCTATATAAATATCACATTTATTTTTTTAAAACATAAGTATATTTAACCCTTATTAAATTAAGTGATTGACATTGAGTTAAGAATTTTAAAAATTATGTTTGTAAATAAAAAAATATTATGAAATATATATATATATATATATATAAATTATATACATACGGCATAAACTTTAATTTATATAAATTTTATAATTTTAAGGTTTAAAAAAATTATTTAAAGTTTGAGATTTAGTGTTTAAATATAGGGTAAACTATATCATTGGCCACCGAACAAATTGGGGATTCCTATTTTGACCACCAAACTAACGAACTCGTCAATCAGACCACCTAACTTATAAAATCAACCTATTTTGACCACCGCCGTTAAAAATCTAACGGTGGAGTGACGGAACTGCCACGTGGCAGCCAACAGGAAAATTTTAAAATTACACATTTGGTCCCTATTATTTACACATTCTTTCAATTTAGTCCTAATTTTAAATTAATAAAATAATAAATTATTTAATTAGGTAGTGACACGTGTCAACACCTTATTGGAGGACTTTAATTATTTAGATTTAATTTTATTAATTTATTTTCCCCCTCCAATCAGGTGGTGACACGTGTCACCACCTATTTAGAGGAGGAAAACGAAATTAAGAGTGAATGCCACCCAGGGGAATCGAACCTGGGTGGTGTGGGTGGAAAAGCAGTGGTTAAGCCACTGCACCAAGCCCAACATTGTATTTTAAAACACCCTATTTAATATATAACTCTTATTAATTTTTACATTTATAACTCAAAAGCTCAAACCCTAAACACTAATTTCACATATATATAACCCTAAACCTTAAACCCTAAATATTTCAAATTAATTTTACACTCAACATTTCAAAATAATTTTACATATATAAATCCTAAACCCTAAACCCAAACCCTAAACTCTAAAGCCCAATTTAAAATATTTGGTGTGAAATTAATTTGAAATATTTAGGGGTTAGGGTTTAAGGTTTATATACGTGAAATTAATTGAAATTAAGTGTGAAATTAATTTGAAATATTTAGGGTTTGGGTTTAGGGTTTATATATGTGAAATTAATTTGAAATGTTTAGTGTAAAATTAAGTTGAAATATTTAGGGTTTAAGGTTTAGTGTTTAGGGTTTATATATGTGAATTTAATTTAAAATTTTTAGTGTAAAATTAATTTGAAATATTTAGAGTTTAAGGTTTAGGGTTATATATGTGAAATTAATTTCACACCAAATATTTTAAATTGGGCTTTAGAGTTTAGGGTTTAGGATTTATATATGTAAAATTAATTTGAAATGTTGAGTGTAAAATTAATTTGAAATATTTAGGGTTTAAAGTTTAGGGTTATATATGTGAAATTAGTGTTTAGGGTTTGAGCTTTTGGGTTATAAATGTAGAAATTAATAAGAGTTATATATTAAGTAGGGTGTTTTAAAGCACATTGTTGGGCTTGGTGCAGTGGCTTAACCACTGCCTTTTCACCTACACCACCAAGGTTTGATTCCCCTGGGTGGCATTTATGCTTTATTTCGTTTTCCTCCTCTAATTTGGTGGTGACACGTGTCACCACCTGATTGGAGGAGGAAAATAAATTAATAAAATTAAATCTAAATAATTAAAGTCCTCCAATAAGGTGTTGACACGTGTCACTACCTAATTAAATAATTTATTATTTTATTAATTTAAAATTAGGACTAAATTGAAAGAATGTGTAAATAATAGGGACCAAATGTGTAATTTTAAAATTTTCCCGTTAGCTGCCACGTGGCAGTTCCGTCATCCACCGTTAGATTTTTAACGGCGGTGGTCAAAATAGGTTGATTTTATAAGTTCGGTGGTCTGATTGACGAGTTCGTTAGTTCGGTGGTCAAAATAGGAATCCCCAATTTATTCGGTGGCCAATGATATAGTTTACCCTTAAATATAATGTAAGCAATTGATTCGAATCGTAACCCGCGGCGTGACAGGGCTACCTACCTAACTCGGCCTTGACTCGCGGGAATAACCTGCGAATGCGAATGCGATTGCGAATTTAGTTTTTCTTTTTCTTTTTAATTTCTGTTTTAGTATATTTCTCTCAATTTCCTTTTTATTTAGAAACTATAATTTTGTTTCTTCATTATCTTTAGCTGCTTTTTTCAGTGTTCAATTCTTCTCCCTGTTCACATCTTTCTTCTCCTTCTCTTTTACACTTTCGGAGAGTCATTTGGAGCGCTTTAATACCAGAAAAGGCTAACAAAGCTTAACGATAAGCTCGATCGGTTTTGGGTTTTCGTCGCCGGAATGGACAGAAAGCAGGGGTTGTCTCCGGGTCGGTCGCGAGCTAAAAGTCCGGCGAGGAGTGCATCGCCAATGTCGAGTATACTGCGGCGGAGGAGGAAGAACTACAGCCACCACCCGGAGCCGTTTTTCTTTAGGTCGGGGGGCTTGAGGCCGGCGGAAGCTTTGTCGCCGTTGAGAGAAGGACCCGATCCGGATGGAATGGACGGTGAAGATTCGAAGACGGAAGGTGGGTGGGCCCAGTGGATGAAAGGTCAGCTATCACGCGGTCCTTCCGTTTCTTCTTCGACGTGTAAACGCTCCGATCTGAGGTTGTTGCTTGGAGTCTTGGGTGCGCCGCTCGCGCCGGTGCATGTTAGCGCGTTGGAGCCATTTCCTCACCTCAGCATTAAAGACACCCCAATTGTGAGCCCCCCGCACCCCCTTTGTTCTCTCTCTTTTTTCCCTGCATTTATTTCGTTGGGTTTTTTTTAAAGTCAGGTGAAATTTTATGTTCAATGATTTTGTGTATTAAAGCCTTCTGCTAAAATTTTTAATGAAATCAACATTAAGTTCTTCATTTTGATATAGTGTTCGATTTGCTAATTTCTTTCAAGGAGAACAAAAGGTGGGATTTTGATGGATTATAATATGGCTGCTAAATGGGGGTTGTTTAGATCTGCTATTGGGGTGGTCACATAGTATTATATTGTGGTCGCGGGTGCATTTGCAACGTCACCGATTTTTCTCTGAAAAATAACTATAATTTTAAGGATTAATATCCTATACACTGGCGGTGGAAAGTTTTTATTTCCACAAGCGCCTCAATTATAGGGTTTAGGGTTAGTGTTTAGGGTTTAGAGTTTAGGGGTTTTAGTGTAAATGTTTAGAATTTGGGGTTCATGTTTAGAATTTAGGAATTAAGGTTAAAATTTAGGGTTTAGGGTTAGGGTTTAGTTTTAGGGTAATATGGGTGGGGATTTAGGTTTTAACCTATAAACCCTAAATTTTAACCCTAAACTCAAAATTCTATCAACAATCCCTAAATTCAAAACTACTACAGTTATACCCCTAAATTTTAAACCCTAAACGAAGTCTCTAACCCCTAAAACTAAGGCGCTTGTGTAAAAAAGTTTCCACAAGCGCTTGTGTATAGAACAATTACCCTAATTTTAAATGCAGTTTGCGGAGACCTCCAAAACTTTGGGTTGTGGCCGCAATGCAATACTATTTTAGGAGAAATAAAGCTAAAATGAAGAATTTGATAAGTTGCTCTAGATTTTCATGGAAGGAATTATTTGTAATGTGTTTTATGTTGTAATTTTTTTCAGGAATCTTCATCTGCTCAGTACATATTACAGCAGTATACTGCTGCTTCAGGTGGGCAAAAGCTTCAAAACTCCATCCACAATGCTTATGCTATGGGTAGGGTGAGAATGGTAGCTTCCGAGTTTGAGACGGCTAACAAGGTCACGAAGAACCGGAATTCTTCGAAAGTTGCAGAATCCGGTGGGTTTGTATTGTGGCAAATGAATCCGGACATGTGGTACGTCGAGCTCGCACTTGGTGCTAGCAAGGTTCAGGCAGGTTGCAATGGGAAGCTCGTGTGGCGACACACTCCTTGGCTCGGTGCACATGCTGCTAGAGGGCCTGTTAGGCCACTTCGTCGAGCACTTCAGGTAACGTTAATGTCTTAACTTGTTTCTTTTCTCTTGTCTAAATTAAATATTTTTGTGCATAATCATTCATCCAATGGTACAAAATTGTATTCTTTGTTCAGGGTCTTGATCCGAGAACAACGGCAACGGCAAGCATGTTTACAAATGCAAGATGTAGTGGTGAAAAGAATATCAATGGGGAGGACTGTTTCATCCTCAAGCTTTGTGCCGATCCCGCGACGTTGAAGGACAGGAGTGAAGGGCCTGCTGAGATCATTAGACATGTTTTATTCGGCTACTTCAGCCAGAAAACAGGCCTTCTTGTGCACTTGGAAGACTCGCATTTAACCCGGATACAAAGCAACGGAGGAGACGCTGTGCACTGGGAGACTACAATCAATTCATTTCTCGAGGACTACAGACCTGTTGAAGGAATAATGATTGCTCACTCGGGTCGCTCCGTGGTGACCCTTTTCCGGTTTGGTGATACTGCAATGAGCCACACTCGGACCAGGATGGAAGAAGCATGGGCAATCGAAGAAGTGGCATTCAACGTTCCAGGTCTGTCTGCGGACTGTTTCATACCTCCGGATGAATTAAGATTGGCTTCAATGGCTGAAGCCTGTGAATTTTCTCAGGGTCCGAGGGTAAAAACAGCCGTGGCTACTGCACCGTATCGAGCCAAACCCGGTAAACTAGGTAGAAGCTCATGACCCATTTGATCTTGAAGAGGGAGTTTGGCAAAGTTCAAGGCAACTTTTGACTGGATGTAATAGTTTTACTTGACTAACTAATTAGAAGGCAAAGTAGAAACTGTAGACTGTAAGAATTTTGTTATTGGATAATGTCGCTTTCAATTTGTAAATACAGCAGGATGATCTTCGTATTTTTCTCAGGGTTAATTCGAATCCGAATTCACCAAACTACTTTGTTAAGTCTAAATCTATTTATTATTGAGTAAACATCTGATGCTGTCGATGTATTTCTTTTACATGTAGAAAAAATATTTACCGACAGCAGAAAGAATAAATCTATGCATTTAGGCTTTTAAGGATATCGTTAAGATTTTAGTGTTTGTGGATAAGTTTTAAGGTTTGAGAATATGGTTTATTATTCTATAGGGGTGTTCAAAATTATCTGACCCAACGATCCGGTATAAAATATGCGGGTATTTTGAAGATTTTTTTAACATTTTTCGGGTTGAGTACTCGACCCGGTAATTTTTTCAGGACACGGGTTGAAAGTTTTTCCTTACCGAGTACCCCACCCGATAATATTTAATATATATTTTATATTTTAAATTATATTTTTATTTAAAGTTTCTTAATACTTTTACTTCAAAATTAAATTTAAATTCCTAAATTCTTTATATGTTTGTATTATATACTTTTAAGTTTTAAGTTTAAAATTTAAAAAATTTTAAAAATAATTTTTTGTTTACTATGTGATTTTTTAAAAAAATTTATAATTAAAAAATTATGAACCGGATACCCGATACCCGATTTTAACGGGTACCATAGTGTAACATGTCGGTAAAGTAGGTACTCGAATGAACCGGGTTTCCAACAATGAACAACTCTAATTTATAAATTGAAGGATAAAGTTTAAGGTTTAAAGTTCAGTACCCTAAAAAATACGTAACAATTTCTAAAGTCTGCTTGCGAAAGAAAATTTTTTATTGGCCGTGCCCAATTGTATTTAAATCCCATATTACAAATTCTAAAATTTTAACCCCTAAAATATTTAACCCTAATTATTAAACTCTAAACCTTAACTTTTTAATATTAAACTCTAAATTTAAATTTTAAAAATCTACTATATATATTCTAAATTAAACATTTAAGCCTCAAATTAAATTTACTTATAAAAATAAAATTTTCACTGTTAATGCATAAAATATTATCTATTATTTGCATTATTATATTTTTCTTCTCAAAAACAATATTTCCATTAAGTTTTCTTTTTTTTTCTCTTTTAACTTTTAATTTTTGTTTTTGTCAAATTTATAAATTTTATTAATGTATATATTTTGCATTTTTTTAACATTCTACTGTTTTTAAATATTTTTATTTTTTTTTACAAAATAACAATATATAATGTCAAAATTAATAAAAATAAATAAAATAACTAAGGTTAGCTTAACCAATCTTTAAAATGGATGAAAAAGATATTTTTTTTCTTTCTAAAATCAAGTAAAAAATATAATTAAACTGTATATTATTATCCAAATCGAATACTCAAATTCAACTAACTTGTTTCATCGCAAAAATACTCAAAACATGTCAAAGCTTATTTTTACAAACTTTTGTATGTTACAAATTAAGCGGATAATAAATTTAGACTTAGAATAATAATAATAATAATAATAATAATAATAACAATAATAATAGTAATAATAATAATAATTGCAGCATATTTTGAAATATATAAACCAAATCATCTGAACTTCGCATTGCACAATCATTGTCGTGCCCAGTGCAGTGAGGTGCATGTGCACTAAAATGAATAGGGGAGCACAGTTTACATCGATACAGACTATCAAGGCCCAAGGGACAAGTTTACAACGAGGAAGGTGGCATTTTAAAACATGGTTTTATTACAGAAAAAAAAAACAGCACGTATTAATTACAAAAAAGAATGGACACGAAATAATCCAGCTTCTCCCCCATGGTTCTGAAGACTGGTTAATGCAGTAAAATTGGGTTAATACTGCAGCTGAAAACCGTAGAAATTCCGGTTTTCAGATTGTTTTCTCGTACAATTAAGCTGAATATAAAGACATGGACGTATCAAATTCCATTATCTGTAATTAGATAGCTTGTGGAAAACATTGAAACATCATATCATGGTATAAAGGTGCATCATAATCACTCGGTTGCGGCCTCCGAACAGGTTTTTTCATACAAGCGATAAATAAGTGTAGACCTGGACATTTGGGGCTCTCTTTCCAGAACTGCAATCACATCCTTAACAGAAATAGAACGTGCCACGCTAGTATAGGTCGAGGCACCTTGGTTCCGGCCAGATTTCCTATTCGACCCTGATGAAAGGAAAGTGAGTGAAAAACAAAGCAAATAGAGTGGACAAGACATAAACCATTCTCCCCTGGTTGCAAAGGGAAGAATCCCGATAACAACACGGTAACATAAGAAATCAGCAGAAAGTAAGGGTCGCGTGATGATTCAGTTGGAACACCGGACAGGAATGATTTATTTTCAAAAAAAGACAAACTATTTGGGCTTTATCAATGCATCAATACTTTACACGCCAGAATTATATCTAGATGTCAGCACCGGTTTATACGAGTACATTTTATTTTACAGTCATTCAAATGCTCAAAAATGATATTAACACAGATAATTAGTTTGTTCGGATCAAAAACAATTTCCCTAATTACTAAGCATATCTTAGCATATAAAGCTTATTGCTGTCAAGTTTACTGCAACCATGGTTTTTATAGTTCGAGACTCGAATCAGTTTCATTTAAATCACATAACCTGATAACTACCAATCAGTATGATTAAACATGATGGGAACTGATTCCAAATTACTGGGTCGTACACGAGCGTTCATTCATGACAGTGCCATCTAATGCAACAGTACGCATGATAAACTTTACAACCATATTAACCATGAACCAAGCTTACCAGATGCAGGAGGACTGAGTGGGCCCCTCTTCTCCGACTCTTGATTGTCCCTTATATTATTTCCAGATGCAGATAGAGATCTGTGGTTCACATCTTTACCTGCTTGACAACCAGACCCTGAATCTGTTCCCCCTTCGCGTTTCTGGCGGGCTTGCTCAGCCATAAGTTGCCATTTTGACAGCATGTCATCCCCTCCAACTGCGGCCCGTGCGGCAACATTTGCAGCAGTGGCCCTCATCTTGTCATCCTCCTCCTTGTTTACCTGGACATTACCTACCCCATTATTTGGATGATCAAAGAACATACAATGCTCGGGAAAATTACCCGCCAATAATACCTTTACTACTTTTACTCGGCCATCATCTTTCTCCTTGTCACCGTCAACTACAGTCTCAGCATCAGGCTGCACCCCACAAATATTTGACGAATGCAACGTTAAGCATAAATATAGCATGCCCCAATCTTATGTCTGCTGGTGCATTCATTCGAATTAATAATCTCTGAACTTGTTTTTATTGCATTATGGATAATAATATCCCTAAATAGAGACAGCACCCACATCATTAAGTTTCCGCAGCTTCTCTGCCTCAGCTTGCTTTTTCTCCCATTCTTCCCTAGCATTCTGGTTCATCATCATAATTTGATGTCGAACGTCTGACGTGATAAGTGTCCGGTGCCTAGGCTTCTCAACATCAACCCGCTACAAGATATTCATTCCAAATTAGAAAAATATAAAAGAAAATTCATGTTAATTGAGAGGAATCGAGGCTGACCTGTTTCGATAGTCTGATTAAATTGGATAGCAGCCCATGCATTCTTTCTTCCACACACTAGAGATTCAGATACAAAAGGACATATATAAATGTGTTATAAAGAAAAAGGGCTAAGAAGCTAGACTCTCACCAGGGACAAGCATCGTTCAACATCATTACTTATATTCTTCAAACCACTTCTGGCCACTGCACGAAGACACGGAAAACAGACATGAAATAGCAAGAAAGATGCAGCTTATAACGAAAATCAGACTGTAAACTACTTTAGACCAGGGAGGTATAAAGAATATTAACTAATTTCAGCCAGTTTCTTCTGCAAAGGGATTTTCTGCAAAATAACTCTTTCTTCTTCCTCTTGAACAATCCTTCTTGATGCTTCTGAAACTCGACTCTCATCCTTGGGGCCAGAAAATAGTTGTTCCTCCTCTTCCTATTTGATAGCAGAATGTCAAAAGGATGTGACTCATATTTACGGGCTTATGTTTCTTTACATAACTACTTATGAATTAAATTTAGGAAGAGATGGCCATAAAATATGGTACCCTGAGATTCACTCCACTGACAGCAGTTACATCATTCAGTTGTTCAATGCTCTGATCTGAAAAGCCTCCGGATACTTTTTGCTTCTTACTGTTGGAAATCCCATGGAATACAAGTAAAACTTTAAACAATAAAAAGGAATCAACCGATTGTTAAGTGACCTTGATAATCATTCCAGGCTATAATGCAACATATTTAACCTTGAAAGTGGCGGGGATGAACCAAGGGCTTCAAGCGGGTTCTTCTGGCCAACAGTGGGCTTTTTTTGAGCTGCTCTTGCGTTGACCCCACCCGTGGCAGGCACTGACGGATTCTGAGAAGTGAGAACCCAACTGATAAATACAGAAAGAACATGGAAATTTGACAAAAGAAAGCAAGGAGTCGTAAGCATTCACTTCACTAGGGAAAAATTAAATTATATAAATTTCATTTGGATGAAGAGAAATTCAAATATGTGAACAGAAGAGAAAGTAAATAAATTCAAGAATAATATCATATATATGGAACTGCATGTTTCAACTACCCTGTTATGCAGGAAAAATATTGAGAAGTTTGCCTAACTAAGGAATTTAATCTAAAAAGCTTGCAGTACCGCCACGTGATTCAGTAACATATGTCAATGTCACTTGCCCTGGAAAAAACAGAGACAGAAAAAAAAATCCTGCTAAGACTATCCAAGTATCCGACAAACAACTAATCCTGAATCAAATTGGTTATACCTAGCAATTCATGCACATATGAACTTCACAACTAAAGAATCTTTCTTAGATGGAAAATATTTAATGCATAAATTTTCATGTAGACTTTTAAACGAAGTGCTTCTAATAGGCATCCACAATTGTATATCAAGATATCACAACAAGAAAACATAGACTAAGATGAAATTACCGGAACATTCGAATCCATTTGTGTCGTGATGGAAGGAGAAACCAAGTTAGGAGGAACCACACTAGTAGGTGTTGAGAAGCCAATTCTAGAAGACTGCTTCTCTAAAAACTCATCCTTGGGCGTAGCTGTAACTGCATTTCCCTCTTCAACTATCGTGGTAGATGATCCCGGGGTTGCAGACAAATATGGTCCATGCTGCTGCTCTGCACCTTGATCGACAGATTCCTGTTTCACATATGTCACAGATGACAAAGGGCCAGGATTCAGCTCCTTACTTGATGAGGGTTGCCAAGAAACAGAACTGCTTGAAAAGTGAGAAATAGATCCACCCTGCAATCTATTTGGGTCATTAGTTGAGTTTTGCCTCTCAAGCTTAGGCCCACTCATCATGTTCATTGCCTGGGTTGGTCCTCCTACAGGATTTGATCCCATGCTTTGATTATGTGCAATTTGTCTAATTTGTGAATCATGAGGTTGAGGCTTTAGACAAGAACCTGAATTACTAACATTTGATCCAGAGTATGTATGAAAATTACTACTACCATACATAGCAAAAGAAGTTTGTGCGAAATTCAAATGTTGTTGTTGCTGTGGCGGCGGCATGTTAATTCCTTGTACTGGAATTGAAGCACGATCTCTTTCTTGATTCATAGAGGTTGAACTGGAGGAAGGATTTTGGCTTCCTAACACTCCAAAGCGAGAATCTGATTGACGATCCATCTCTTGAGATTTTTGAACCTTGTTTTCAATGGATATATAACTTGAATTACTCTGCATGAGGACCGCAGGAGGGGGAGGATGAGATGAATTGGCAGGAGAATTAGGGTTTTTTTGATGCAGCTGAGCCAATGAATGTGGACCACCAAACTGTGTGGCACCACCAACTGATGGCATCCGTGGAGTATTCGGCCGTGCTGCAACATGGGACTGTTGTGGGACTTGGTTGGAGCTCAACTGAAAGTATGGATATGAATTTTAGCTTGTTATCAAAATCAACATACAATTAACTAAAGCCTAAGTTTTTACTTTAATACCATAAGACATTTGTGCTCACCTGAACCTGTAACTTATTAACTGCCAACCTCAACATCTGATCTCCTACAATATCTCTCATGTGCCTGACAAATCCGTCTTTCGCAATTTCTTTTTTCTAACAGGTAAACATAACAGAAAATTCAGAATAAGGGACAATGAAAAATCCATCCTGGCTATTGCATCCATTAGTAAAGAAACAGTATAATTGTAGCAATGGATTGAGATTAGAAATCTACCTTTAGTCTACCATACAGAGTATGAAGCTGCATTGCCCTGTCTTTATCGAGTTGAGGCAGTAAGGAAGGCAACAGCACAGCAAATGGAACCTGTTTTCCTCGATTCACTTGATTATTTGGCTGCTCTGTTCCACTGGCCTGTTGATTACTCATCTTCTGTAATTTCACATATTGTGATTCACTGTCTTGAATATTGGTTCTCTCTGGTTCACGTGGGATCGAACTTCGTTCAGTAATCTGAATCCCAGTCATTTGAGCAACCTGAGCTGAAACTTGTTCAGCTACCAGTTGACGATTATCTTGGGGCTGTTTTTGTTGCGGTGGTAGATGATTAACTCCTTGCAGAACATCATTTGGCTGTTGTAGACTCCCCATAACAAGAGCTCCCTGTTGCTTTTGTTCCATTTCGGACGAGCGCTGCAGTTGCTGATGCGCATTTTGAACAGCTTGTTGGTTTTGGAAGTTAGTGTTCCCCTCTTGCCCCATTGTTGGCCATTGTGCAAGTGACTGACTAGAAGCTCGATTGCTTCCTTGAGACAAAACTGTTGTACTTTAAAAATCATCCGGGAATTTCCCAGTAGAAGCAATTCGACAATTAGAACTAACATAAAAGGAAAGCCAATGACACCCTGGACACTTCTGTTAATGGAGCATTCCAATTATCAGGTATGGCTCAAACTCGATAGACTAAGTGTCAGACATGCAAGGACACATAAAAATAAAAACTGGACACCGTCAAAATATGATTGGAAACCAGATTTCGGCAAAGCAGAATTCGGACAATATACATGATCACTGAATTTAACTCTATCGTTACTATTCCTGAAATCAAATTCAGATTCTTTGCATTTCAAATTGGAAATCAAATTTCAGCAAAACACAAATGAAAATCGAATAATTTTAAAAAGTGATACCGGTATTTGAATCAGGTGGCTGAGAAGTGGATGCATCGCCTTCAATATCTCGATTCAAGGCGGCCTGGAACGCCTCAACGTCAGCTCCAGAATGCATAGACTCGTCCTATGATCAGTTTCAAAAGACAAAAAAAAACATAAAATATAAAGAATAAGCTTAAGTTATTACGAATTCCATGAAAATTGCAGAGAAAAAAGAACGAGAAACCTCATCTTCTTCGAAGAACTTTACTATGGAAGGATCCATTACGATTGATTTAGTCCTGTGAACCGTAGAATCCTTCAGCTCACAATGTCAAAACAATATATACAACAATTCTAAATAAGATTAAGAAAACAATACTGAGAAGAAAACGATTGAAATTTAAAATGGAAGATATGAGAAAGAGAGACGGGGCAGTTTTTATTTTTTCTACAGTGGATCGAAAAAACAGGGAAGTGGTTCATAGACACAGCAATAAACTAATTTTGTGATAAACTGTTGACCCGGTTTGCAATGGATCAAAGCCCATTAAAAAATATGGGTTGATGACCCAATTCCACCTTTATTTAGGTTTCGATATCATTAATCAATCAAATTATGTTTGAATTTTATATTTGATACATAAATCAATACCTAATTACCGACAATCGTTTGGGCTGATGAGATGAGGCATTAGATCTCTTAAGTAAGGTCAAGAGTTCAAAATATTAATATTGTGAATAAAATAAGTTAAGTTGGGTGGGTCATCCTCGTAATGAGTCTATACATTACTTGATTCCAATTAGTCAACCAATAATTTTTTTTGAATATTAGTCCACCAATAAATTGAATGTCAATAATTATACAAAAAATATCAATACTAATTAATTAGTTATGAAAGATAAGAAACACTCAATTGATTTTCTCGGTTTTCATCATGTGATTATTAATTTAGATATTGTTAAAAAATTATATTTGTTTTTTGATAATTGTTGAAATATTATTATCCAAAAAGCAGTGAACACTGCTACAAGCAACCTTATAACAATCCCTGGGTTATCTTACAGAATCAACCAGGCAGTACAAATATCCCTATTTACAGTATCTAATCTAAAATTCGTATATTGTACCCTATTACAAACATTATCTTTAATACAATCAATCAAAGAAACAGTAGTTCTCGAACTGCCACGAAAAGATTTCCAGTATCGTTCAGTCCACACATGGTATATGAAGGCTTGCCAAGCTAGCTTAAGAACAAATACGATGAGGGACTTCCCCTTGAGCTACTAAATGCTCCATTGCAATTCCCCATTCCAATCAGTTACATCATGATGCAGACCACAAAGTTGAAGCACAGTTGTCCATACTCTTCTCGAATAAGTACATGAGAAAAAAATGTGCACTCGAGTTTCCAATTCCTCCATACAGTTCATACACATGCTGTTACCCACCTCAATCCCCATTCAACTCAGTCGATCTTTAGTAGGAAGACGGTTGAGAACTGCCAACCATGCAATGAATGCATGCTTAGGAATATGGTTGGGAAACCATATTAATTTGTGCCACTCAACATGCGGAGCTGTCACACGAATCTCAGCCCAAATAGACCTCGTTGTAGAGGCATTACCATTCGTGAGCACAGAATGGGCCATGTCTCAAAGCTTGAGCATCCTCTTTATGCACCAGCTAAAGTGAGGCTTGCACTCCAGATGCCAGAAATCAATCCCTCGAAGCACATACTCCCTCAACCAAGCAATCCACAGAGTATCACTACCCATAAGAAGATTTTGCATCAACTGAATGATACAAGCTTTGTTCCAAGATTTTAGGTCCTTGGCCCCAAGCCCTCCCTCAAACTTTAATAAGCAAACATTTTGCCAGCTGACACGAGCCTCATGTGCTGCAACATCTCGTCCCTTCCAAAGAAATCTGCTGCATAGCTGCTCTATTTCCACAATCACATTGTTGGGAAGAATAACCTGCCTGCACCAATAGTTCATAATGCTAAACAGAACAGCTCGAACAAATTGTAAACGCCCAGCATAGCTTAGTCTTTTACTCGACCACTGATCCAGCTTCACTTTCACTTTTTCCACCAGCACACAGCAATCACGGATAGATAATTTCCTGGTAACCAAGGGTATACTTAGATATCTCACTGGCAAAGTACCAACCGCAAAGCCAGTAACATCCTGTATATGATTGAGCTGAGCATGAGTTACCCCAGCAACAAATAATTCAGACTTAGAGGCATTTATCTTTAGACCAGAAATCTTATAAAACTTCTTCAGAATGCATTGCACACCCACAATAGAACTCAGATTGCCTTTACAAAATATCAATAGATCATCTACAAAGCAGAGATGAGTCAATTTGATTCTTTTGCACTTAGGGTGAAACTAAAAGATGCCACAATCAGCTGCTGCATCCAGCATACGAGAGAGCACAGTCATGGTCATTACAAACAAGTAGGGTGAGAGGGGATCACCCTACCTGACACCATTTTCTCCTTCATATTAAAACTCAATTAGACCATTATTTGAAATTGAATTGTTTTAATTAAGTTTTATTTGACTCGAACTATTACCCGGCTAACTCCTAGGCCCAAAACACGGGTGTTACAACTCTCTCCCACTTAAGGAATTTCGTCCCCGAAATTACCTGTCTGAAAGAGATACGAAAACTGCCTTTCCATATCCTCCTTCCTTTCCCAAGTGGCCTCGTCCACACCTCTACGTCGCCACCGCACCTTTACTAACTCAATCGATCTACCCCTCAACACTTTACTGTCAGAAGCTAAGATCTCCACTGGCTCTTCTTCATAAGTTAAATCCGGATTCAATTCAATTTCTTCTACGGGCATAACATGTGATGGATCGGACCTATACTTGCGAAGCATCGACACATGGAACACATCATGTATCTTCTCAAGCTCGGATGGCAAACGCAACTGATAAGCAACCAGACCAACCCTCTTCACAATCTCATACGGTCCTATGTACCTCGGACTCAATTTCCCTTTTCGGCCAAATCTCATCACCTTTTTCCACGGAGACACCTTCAAGAATACCTTCTCACCCACTGAGAACTCAACTTCCTTTCTCTTCAAATCGGCATAGGACTTCTGCCTATCCGAAGCAGCCTTCAAACGGTCACAAATCAATTTTACCTTGTCGGTTGTCCCTTTGAGCAAATCCGGCATAGGTAACAGTTTCTGCCCTACCTCAGCCCAACATACTGGAGTCCTACACTTCCGGCCATACAAGGCCTCATACGGTGCCATCTGAATGCTCGACTAAAAACTGTTATTGTACGCAAACTCTACCAGAGGCAAATGCTTCTCCCAAGTACCCTGAAAGTCTATGATACAACAACACAGCATATCCTCTAAGATCTGAATAACCCTCTCTGACTGACCATCTGACTGAGGATGATAAGAAGTGCTGAAGTTCAAATGGGTACCCAAAGTTGTATGCAGACACTCCCAAAATCTAGAAGTAAACCGCGGATCTCTATCTGACACAATGGACTTCGGCACACCATGTAGCCTCACAATCTCACCAATGTACAAATCGGCCAATCTATCTAAGGTGTAAGTAGTGTTGACTGCCAAGAAGTGAGCACACTTCGTAAAACGATCTACTATCACCCAAATTGAGTTCTTCTTTGTAGGAGTCAAAGGCAAACCCGAAACAAAATCCATAGTGATGTTCTCCCACTTCCATTCCGGAATTCTCAACGGCTGTAACAAACCTGAGGGAACCTGATGTTCCGCCTTCACTCTCTGACACACTAAGCACTTACTCACAAAGTCGGCTACATCTCTCTTCAAGCCAACCCAAAAGTACTCATTCTTCAAATCACGATACATCTTCGTACTTCCAGGATGCATAGCAAACGGACTACTGTGGGCTTCAGTCAAGATCGTACATCTCAAGTCATCGTCTTCTGGCACAACTATTCTATCCTTGAAACACAGAACTCCATCAGTGCTGAAACTGTAATCTGTAGATCTACCCTCGGCTATATCTTGCACGTGAGGTGCCAAAGATCTATCTAAGAGTTGTTTCTCTCGAATCAACTGACCTAGAGTAGGTCGAACCTGAAGCTCGGCTATCAAGCCACCATCTCCGGACAAACTCAATCTAGCAAACATAGCTCTCAAGTCTACGGCCATCTTCCTACTCAATGCATCGGCCACTACATTGGCCTTACCCGGATGGTACTCAATAGTAAGATCATAGTCTTTTAGCAACTCTAACCACCTACGCTGTCTGAGATTCAAATCTCGCTGAGTCATAATGTACTTGAAACTCTTGTGATCGGTGTACACTGTGCATTTCTCACCGTACAAATAATGCCTCCAAATCTTCAGAGCAAACACAACTGCAGCTAACTCTATATCATGGGTCGGATAGTTGCGCTCATGAGTCTTCAACTGTCTTGAGGCATAAGCCACCACTCTTCGGTCTTGCATAAGGACACATCCTACCCTACATAAGAAGCATCACTGTAGACTACATAGTCCTACCCGGACTCAGGCTGAATCAAGATCGGTGCTTGGGTCAAAGCTTCTTTCAATTTCTCAAAGGCTCTCTGTCTTGCATCTGTCCACTCAAACTGAACACTCTTCTGAAGTAACTGTGTCAATGGAGCGGCTAACTTAGAGAAACCCTCAACAAACCTCCTATAGTATCCGGCTAAGCCTAGGAAGCTACGTACCTCTGTCACAGACTTCGGTTGCTTCCACTCAACAATGGCTTCAATCTTCTTCGGATCAACTCTAATCCTATCGGCTGACACTACATGTCCTAAGAAGACTACTTCTCGGATCCAGAATTCACACTTGCTGAGCTTCGCATACAACTGATGATCTAGCAAAGTCTTCAAAACAAGTCTCAAGTGTCGGTCATGGTCTTCTTCAGTTCGCGAGTACACCAAGATGTCATCAATAAACACAACTATGAACTGATCTAGATACTGATGAAAAATCCTATTCATCATGTCCATGAAAGCTGCCGGTGCATTAGTCAACCCAAAAGGCATGACTAAGAACTCATAATGACCGTACCTAGTCCCAAAGGTCGTCTTCGGTACATCAACCTCTCTAACCTTTAGCTGGTAGTAACCTGATCTCAAATCAATCTTCGAAAAGACCGATGCTCCTCTCAACTGATCAAACAAGTCATCAATTATAGGCAACGGATATTTGTTCTTCACTGTCAACTGATTTAACTGTTTGTAATCTATGCACATTCTCATACTTCCATCCTTCTTCTTCACAAACAACACTGGTGCACCCCAAGGTGATGAACTAGGTCGAATAAAACCTCTATCTGTCAATTCTTGCAACTGAGTCTTCAACTCTTTCGGTGTCATACGATACGGAGCAATCGAAACAGGAGCTGAATCAGAATAAGTCTCAATGCTGAACTCTACCTCTCTGTCCGGTGGTAACCCTGGCAATTCTTCCGGAAACACACTAGGAAAATCACATACTGTCCGGATGTCCTGAGGTCTAACCTCACTCATGTTAGGGTTCATCACATACGCTAAGTATGCTTCACACCCCAACTCAACTAACCTCTTAGCCTCTAACACTGAAACCACATTGGACAAGAACTTCACGTTCTCACCCACCACTACAATCTCATAATCATCTGTGAGCTTCAAAGAAATCCGTTTAGTTTCAAAATCTATCCTAGCTCTATGCTCCGTGAGCCAGTCCATACCCAGAATCACATCAAAACCATATAGAGAAGCTCCATCATATCCACTGGAAACACATGCCCCTGAACCATCAACGGACACCTTCGGTACATCTTCCTAACTACTACTGTGTCCCCAAAGGAACTAGTAACACTAACTCCTACCTCTAACAACTCACAAGGCAAATTCAAGGACCGTGCATGCTCACTCAATATGTAGGAATGTGTAGACCCAGAGTCAATCAAAGAAAGCAAACCTAAAGACTGTATCGAGAAGTTACCTGCGATCACATCGGTGTCACGCTGCTCCCCGCGCTGAGCGTAAACCCTAGCCTGTCCTCCGCCCTCCGGTTGGACTGCCACTACATGAGCTATGTTCCTCTGACCATCGTTCCTCGGCTGGAAGTTACCTCTACCGCGCCCGCGGCCTCTCTGAAAGTCATTGGCTCGAGCAGGAGCCTGAGCTGGTGCCTGTCCCACCTGATGTGGACAGTCACGCCTAATGTGGTCTCTAGCACCACAACTCCAACAAGAATGGTAGTTCCCCCAACACTCACCGGTGTGGTTCCTCCCGCAAGTAGCACATGTGGGCAACTTCCCACCAGCTCTCTAACCCTGATGGCCCCTACCGTGGTTACCGCCACCACGCCTATGATCATACTGATGTCTGTTGTCCCGATGCCTCTTGGCATCACCTCTATCAAAGTTGCTGGACCTCTTACCCGAACTAGATCCACCTGACCGCCTGGTCAAACTGTGCTCCAAGTCCTTGGCCCTCGAGACCAAGACATCAAAATCAGTGTAATCTGAAGCTAGAGTATAAGTCTTGATCTCCTCACTCAGCTCATATCGGAAGCGGTTACAACGCTCCACCTCAGTAGGTACAAGCTCAGGTGCATACTGACTCAATCTAACAAATCAGATCTCATAATCGGTCACAGACATACTCCCCTGAAGCAAAGCCATAAACTCTCTCTTCCTCTCATCGAGGTATCGCGGACCCAAATACTTCTTCCGGAAAGCTGTCTCAAAGAACTCCCAAGTGATCTCGGTCTCATCCATCCCCGAAGTAACGGTGACCCACCAGGTGTAGGCATCACCCTGAAGCAGAGACTCAATACATCCCAACTTGCGCTCACCAGTACATCCCATCTGAGCAAGAATACGGACGGTCTTCTCAAACCACATCTCTGACCTCTCCGGAGTAGCACCTCTAAACTCTTCGGCCCCAAGGCCCCGAAGTCTCTCTAATGGCAATCCGGTGCCCTCACCCTGATGATGAGCTGCCTGACCTCCAGCTACTGCAGCCTGGAATGCCCCGGCTATCGCCTGAACCAACGGAGTTAAGTCAATCCCGGTCGGTCCTTGGCCACCTTGACCTCCTTGTGGTCCCTCATCTTCGGCCCCAGCCTCACCTCCCGCTCCCGGTGGAGGAGGTGGTGGTGGTGGAGGTGGTGGAGGAGCTCCAACTCCAACCACATGCTCTCCCACTTGAGCTCCAACCCCAACTACCGGCTCAACTCTCGGAGCCTCTGCCCGTGGTTCCGGTCGAACCATCCTAGGCCTCCCACGTGGTCTCATGGTTCAACTAGCAAGGTAAACTACAACAAGAAACAGATAAGGATTACGTTAGTCAAAGCAAGGGTCCAATAGTGCTCAAGTATTCCTCTTTCCAAAAATCTTTTTAAATTAAGTAATAGTAGCAATGGGCACTCACTCTATACCAGACACGACAGTTCATGCATTCAAAACATCATACGATCAATCAAGCATCAAGGATTCATGGCAAATCATGCATCGAACAACACAAGCATTTAACACATTAATCTTACCTCACTTACCTGCTCGAGGTCTCGGTAACCTCAGGCTCTGATACCAACAAATGTGACCCCCTCGTCCCGGTCTGGCCGGATGACCGGTCCGAGTGGGCCACACGGGGAAAACCGAAGCGAAACCCAAAGGGTTCCCCCTCGGTTAGCAACCCTAAATTTTTTTTCAAATTAATCTTGTCACATTCGAACCCCAAACCATATTCAGACAACCAAATTTTAATCTTGACTAAAGGCATTTGGATTCCTATGTGTTTTTCTCTTTAAAAAGGCCAACAAGTCAAAACAGTGCAGTTTTAAGCAAAGGTTTCGAAACCTTCACCAAAGGTTTCGAAACTTTGGCTGGCAGAGACCCCTAGAACCAAATTTTCACCAAAGGTTTCGAAACCTTGGGGAAGGTTTCGAAACCTTTGACCATAGTTTCGAAACCTTCTCCAAAGGTCTCGAAACTTTGGTTGGCAGTAAGGTCTGGAAGCCCAGATTTCTGCAAAGGTTTCGAAACCTTACCCATGGTTTCGAAACCTTAGTGCAGGGGATCACTTACTTCCCAACCTAAGGGCTTCCTAACCAAGAAAAACACTAAGATCATGCATAGACATATGTAGAAGCTTAAAAAGGACCAAAGGCATGAATTAACACTCACAAGACTCGCACATACTATCATTTAAGCAATCATACATGAGCCATAAGTAGCATTTAACATGAATCAAGGCATTCGAACATGACATTCCAACAAAAGGGTAAATTCAGCATTTAAGGTCAAACATGGAAGCTCAAGAGCCCAAATGGCACAATTCAACACAAGAGGTTTGCACTCATACACAAGGCAACCTAAGCATCTAAAGCATGCCATCACACACCATCAATCAACATAGCATTACATGCTTTACAATCCAAAACAACATCGTTCGAAAGAGTCATACAAGGCTCATACAAACACACCATATTGCCACATTGCTTAACTACTACAAAATTTACCATACTTGAGCAACAACTTGGAAAGCCCTTCTTGCCTTGCCTCGAGCTAACACCACGCTAATGATCTTGTAGAACTAATGTTTTGATATAATATTTGAAAAATGATTTGGACTAATCTAAAAAGTATTTAAAACATTTACAAAGTCCAAACAACTTGAAATTATGTTTAGGGAAGATTTTAAAAAAGGGTTTTTCATGTTTTTCAAGCCTATCTTAACAAAACTGTCCAGGTGTTTCGAAACACCTTAGGGCGTTTCGAAACAGGTGCCTCCAGTAGCCAAAACGTTTCGAAACTTGTTTCGAAACGGGCTCTCTATGGACAGGATTTTTGCCCAGCGTTTCGAAACGGGCTAGGCCGTTTCGATACGCCCACGTGGCACTGACCACAACGGTCATAAACCCCAACGGCTCTTTCCCAACTAACTTTTAAATGCAGGTCGTTTCGATACGGGCTAAGGGCGTTTCGATACGCGTTCCGAAACGGCAAGGGGGTGTTCCGAAACGGGTACCCTGACAGACTGCAACGGCTCTTTCTACATTAAGAGTGTTTCGAAACGGCTTCGAGCGTTTCGAAACGGGGAGCTGCAGACTGCTTTTATGGAGGGAATTAAAGGCTCCAACGACTCTATTTCAACCCCAACGGTCCTAAACGGCTATAAACTCAATTGGGAGTATAAAAGGGACCTCCAAGCATCAAGAGAAGGCTAATGCTTCAATTGTCAATCAACAAATGATCAAGAAATTGTCTTAGTGCTTAATTTGTCATTTCTTGTATAGACAAACACTAGTGAGCCAAAATTGTCAAATTTGCTCAAGTGTTTTAGGTTTTGGGTGAGTGCTTCATTGTGCAAACAAACACCTTTTAGAGGGTTCAAGTTTGCTTTATTTATCTCTTTGTAAAAGAGGATTTTGATCAAGGCTTTGGGTAGAAGCTTGATCGGTTGTAAGGGTTTCCTCCTAATCCTAGAAAAGGGGACGGATCAATTAGTGGATTGATTGTGAAATCCTTAGTGGGAAGCTAAGGTAGTGGATGTAGGTGCTTGTTAGAAGGCCGAACCACTATAAATCATTGTGTCTATTTACATTCTAGCCTCCACAACCCTTCCACCCAAAAATCCATCTCTCAACCACTTGGTGAGCAAAATCGGTTGAATGAATCGAGCCCCACACATCCCAACAATTGGTATCAGAGCTTGGCTCAATCGAAGGGGATTCACATCCTATTGAGAAGATCCGGCAAGCTCGATCACCTTTTTATCAACCGGCTCAATGGCACAATCAATCGACAAACCGCCTTTCTTTGACGGAGCTCACTATGCCCATTGGAAGACAAAGATGAAGTTCTTCATCAAATCAAGAGATTACAAGCTATGGGATGTAGTTGAAGATGGCCTGTTCGTGCCTCAAAGGAGTAAAGCGGAGTGGAGTGCCGACGATCGCAAGAAGATGGAGCTAAATTGCAAAGCCTTGCACATTCTATTTTGTGCATTTGGTCCATCCATCTATGAGAAGATGTCTTCTTGTGATAGTGCCAAGGAGGTATGGGACAAGCTTGAAGTCACATACGAGGGGACAAATGAAGTCAAGGAGACCAAGATTGGGCTCCTAACCTTGGAGTATGAGAACTTCAAAATGGATCCGGAAAAGAACATCGAGAAGATGTTTGATAGGTTCTCCACAATCACCAATGGTCTTAAAGGTTATGGAGAAGCCATCCCGGAGGAGAAGCTTGTTCGAAAGCTCATCTACTCACTTCCCGAGTTTTGGGACTCAAAGAGGACCGCCATCATCGAAGCCAAAAATTTGAAGACTTTGAAGCTTGATGAACTAATGGGGTCACTTCTTACTCATCAAATCATGAAGAAGAACAAGGAGGATGAGAAGAAGAGGGAAGAAATAAGAGCTATGGGAGAGAAGAAAATCAAAGGGCTTGGCATCAATGCTAGTGCCATGGTTCTCAAATCCTCCACTTGCCATCATGTCTACTCAAGTGAAGAGGAGGAGGAAGATGAAGAGATAGTTCATCTCTTCAAGAAGTGTGCCACATTCATGAAGAAAGCCTTGAGAGAGCTTGAACGAGAACCTAAAAGAAAGGAGAGGGCTAGCACTTCAAGCCATAAGAAGAAGGCACATGTGGCTACTTGGAGTGATGAGGACTCCACCGACGATGAACAAGCCAACCTTTGCCTTATGGCCATCGAAGAAGATTCAAGGGTAACTTCTAATTCATCTACTTCATGTTCTTACACTTTTGATGAATTACAAGATGCCTATGATGATTTGGTTTTAGATTTTAAAAGCCACATTTTGAAAAACAATAAATTGATTTCAAAGTTAAAAATTCAAAATGATTTGCTTTCTAAAACCAAACTTGAACTTGAAGCAAAACTTGAAGAGTTTGAGTTAAAATGTCTTGATTTACAAAAATTGCTTCAAAAAGTTCAAGGAGAAAAAGATTTGATTTCCAAAGAGCTTGAAAAGAAAAACAATTTCGGAAAATCAAACTTTTATGTTAGACAATCTAGTGCCCCTAGATTTGTGAAAGGAAAATGTTTTAGAAGTGTTTGGGTCCCAAAAGGACTAACCACTTCAATTAAAAAGGATGACATTGAAAAATGGATTCCTAAGGGGACTAAAATTTGTGCAACTAACGTCTATGGATCCAAAGAAATTTAGATACCAAAAGTTACTTGATTGTCTATTGTAGGTGTGATGGAGATGTTCAACAAGTCAAACATTGAGGGGGAGCTCCATGCACACAAGGAAGAACACTTGAAGAAGGAAGGCTTCACATCCTACCTTTGGGTTCAAGTGTTGGTAAAAATCTAGTTGTTTTGCTTTTATTTGTTTTAATTTTTAGTTTATTCAACTAGATGATCATATATGTTGGACTAACATTTCAATGATGCTTTGAGTAAGAGGGAGCCATTTTAAAACCAAATTCTCATTTTTGTCAAATTTTTACCTCTATTGTTATTTTTGAACTTAATGTTTTAAATCTTTTTTGATATAACAAAAAGGGGGAGAAATGGTTTGAAAAATTGAATTTTCAAATGAATAAGGGGGAGCCTTATTTGAAATTGAAATTTTTAATCTCTTATTCACATTTTTAAAGTTAAAGGGGGAGAATCCCAAACAATTTTTCAAGTGGTTTTATTATATCAAAAAGGGGGAGATTGTAGAACTAATGTTTTGATATAATATTTGAAAAATGATTTGGACTAATCTAAAAAGTATTTAAAACATTTACAAAGTCCAAACAACTTGAAATTATGTTTAGGGAAGATTTTAAAAAAGGGTTTTTCATGTTTTTCAAGCCTATCTTAACAAAACTGTCCAGGTGTTTCGAAACACCTTAGGGCGTTTCGAAACAGGTGCCTCCAGTAGCCAAAACGTTTCGAAACTTTTTTTGAAACGGGCTCTCTATGGACAGGATTTTTGCCCAGCGTTTCGAAACGGGCTAGGCCGTTTCGATACGCCCACGTGGCACTGACCACAACGGTCATAAACCCCAACGGCTCTTTCCCAACTAACTTTTAAATGCAGGTCGTTTCGATACGGGCTAAGGGCGTTTCGATACGCGTTCCGAAATGGCAAGGGGGTGTTTCGAAACGGGTACCCTGACAGACTGCAACGTCTCTTTCTACATTAAGAGTGTTTCAAAATGGCTTCGAGCGTTTCGAAACGGGGAGCTGCAGACTGCTTTTATGGAGGGAATTAAAGGCTCCAACGACTCTATTTCAACCCCAACGGTCCTAAACGGCTATAAACTCAATTGGGAGTATAAAAGGGACCTTCAAGCATCAAGAGAAGGCTAATGCTTCAATTGTCAATCAACAAATGATCAAGAAATTGTCTTAGTGCTTAATTTGTCATTTCTTGTATAGACAAATACTAGTGAGCCAAAATTGTCAAATTTGCTCAAGTGTTTTAGGTTTTGGGTGAGTGCTTCATTGTGCAAACAAACACCTTTTAGAGGGTTCAAGTTTGCTTTATTTATCTCTTTGTAAAAGAGGGTTTTGATCAAGGCTTTGGGTAGAAGCTTGATCGGTTGTAAGGGTTTCCTCCTAATCCTAGAAAAGGGGACGGATCAATTAGTGGATTGATTGTGAAATCCTTAGTGGGAAGCTAAGGTAGTGGATGTAGGTGCTTGTTAGAAGGTCGAACCACTATAAATCATTGTGTCTATTTACATTCTAGCCTCCACAACCCTTCCACCCAAAAATCCATCTCTCCACCACTTGGTGAGCAAAATCGGTTGAACGAATCGAGCCCCACACATCCCAACAGATCTGCATTGTTGAACATAGAGAGCGTAAGCTATAAGCTTAGTGAGGGTGCTCTAAAACGAAAAACATCAACAATGCAGGGTTCAAGCATGTTAATCCTAGTCTTACATACATCAAACATAGGCATAGAATCAAGTAGACTTAGCTAGTCTTTCAAGTGGCATATATGGTTTCTCGATCCTACCAAGCTCATATATCAAAATCAACATCATAAAGCAATACCATATATCACCAACATATATCATCATCACATATCACAATGTATGAACAAGTTAATTGGCCACTTTAATTACCCCGATTGTGCGGATTTAAACCTCAACAACACTTTACCTCGGTGGGATTACACTCATTACCGGACCTTGCATGTGCGGGATTCCACTTATCGCCACATGCCCTACGGATGGGATTCCACTCATCATCCCGTAGAAATGTAATAAAAGCCATCAAGGCCACGTACGTTTTGACTCAATTTGTGTGCACACTATCCTAATGATCGATCATTTACAACCGATAATTATTTTAGTGTCAATTATCATAACCACATCATATATATATATATATATATATTATCAACCACATTCATGCTCATTCTCATAGATGCATATCAAGATAAACTCACATCCATCAACCACAATCATAATAGCATAGTCAAACAAGCATAAATGCATTCATGGATAACAATGGTTAAATCAACAATTTGAATTAACTATGAGTGGCCTACCAAGCTCACTTCACACACACTCCCACTACACATACTCGAACCAAGCTTAAAAACAAGTTGAAACCACTCACCGCCCTTCCTTAGCAAAATCGAACAATCCTCCTATGCACCCGGATTCGGTCCCAAAGCCTCTTCCATGCTTCCACTTGCTTCTAGCCAAACAAAACATACACATTACTTCCCAATTTAATGCTAAACTCAACCATCAACTTACTTTGCTATCACAAACCAAATTCCACAATTTCTCAAATCACATAATCTCCTAAAATCCCAATTTTCGTGCTCCCCTAAAGGCTTGCTGAAAATTCAATTTCCAAACATCCAAATGACTTCCAAAACATCCCAAATCACCCTCCTAACATAGGTAGACCATCAGCCCTTCAATTTCAACATAAAACCCACCAAAAACTCAAGTTTTAATACTTTAAAATCCACCTCAAGAACATGCTACGAATTTTCACCCAAATTCAACCAATTTGATATATGTTACTCATTATAACATGATTAACTAAAACCCCAACTCAATTTATCAAAACCAATTAGAAAACCCCTTAAAAATTCAAACTTTAATATAAACCCTAATTTTCAAAACCCCATATTTTTGAAATCTAAGACAATGGATAGATAGAGATTGAAGAGGAGATTAAGAAAACGTAATTACCTCTTAAATTGGTGTTGAAAATCAAGTAGTAAGATCAATGGAATAGTAACAAAGTTTGAAAGGGTTTAGAAATGGTGGGGGAGTTTCTAACGTGAAAGGGGGGAGAATGAGGGAGGAAGACAACTTTTTCAATAAAGTGGTCTTGCTTTATTTAAAACTTGGGTAAATAGCAACACAGGTCCCTCCCTTCATATTAAAACTCAATTAGACCATTATTTGAAATTGAATTGTTTTAATTAAGTTTTATTTGACTCGAACTATTACCCGGCTAACTCCTAGGCCCAAAACACGGGTGTTACAGTAGCATTGAAAGAAGGTAAAACAGAAGAAGAGCTGAAAAAGAATCTTACAGCAGTGAGAAAATCAACTCCCACAACTGACCATGCAGCTTTAAAAAACTAGGATGTGTATCTATCAGGCCCTGGTGCTTTATCCTTCCCTTGTCCAAAGATGGCTTGTTTAATCTCCACATCTGAAACTTCTTTGACTAAATCATTCTGAGCATTGTTAGGGAGAGTATAATTAAGCAAATTCTGCAATGTATCCACACTGCACTTCATCATCCACAGTACCCACCAGTCCAGTGAAGAATCTAACAACTTCATTAGACAAGTCATCAAAAGAGGTCAATCTGTTGTTCTGATCACCAAGAAGCATCCTGATTGTGTTCTTCTTCCTCTTAGTAGAAACTGCAGAATGAAAAAATTGAGTCCCCTTATCACCCTCATTCAACCATCTGATCTTTAATTTTTGCTGGTAAAACAGTAGTTCGGCCTTCTCAAGCTCAAGCAACTCAGCTTGTAGCTTCTTTTCCTCCCCAATATCACACTGACCAGCATTGAAAAGATTGCAAATCTGCTGAGCTTCCAATTGTTCTCTCTTCAGCATTACCTGCTGGGAAATGTTAGCATAATGCTCCTTATTGAACTCTCTCAGCCTAGCTTTTAACCTTTTTAACTTCCCAAATAATATCTGCACAGGATTCTCAGACAATAGCACAATTCAGGACTCTCTCACCACATTCAAAAAAATCTGTATGCAAAGTCCAAAAATTGAAAAACTTAAATGGCTTTGGTCGATCTGCAGGCATTTCCTTGAAGAACCAAACTACAACAGGACAATGGTCAGATATACCAGGAGCTTGAAATTCCACATGTGAAGTAGTAAAAACAGCATCTCAACACTCATTCACAAGGACTCGATCCAATTTTCTAGCCAAAAAATGCTCCTCCTGTTTATTCGACCAAGTAAACATAGAGCCTATATAAGGATGATCAGCAATACCACAATCAGAAATACATTCTTACAACTCTTCCATGTCTCTGGTAACATTTGGTCCAACCAGCTCACAGCTAGAGCTTTCAGATGCAGCAACAGTCACATTGAAATCACCCCTACCAGCCAGGGATGAGAACCAACCAAGCTAAGATGAAATACACTTAAGGAGTGTTTTGATACCCCTTGACTAGGTCAACTGGTCAGAGTCAGCCCGTAGAGACCGTATCGATACGCCCAAGGAGTGTATCGATACTCTCCCCAACGGTTGACTTCTCACGGTTAACGCTAAGATGACCGTATCGATACGCCAGAGGCCCGTTTCAATACCAAAATGGACAGTAGCTTCAGTGACCAAAAAGGTATCGATACGCCCCCTCGTGTATCGAAACGCGAGGCCTGAAACAAGAAGGCCGTATCGATACGGGTCCAATCGTATCAATACCCCTGCTACGAACTTACAAGTTTTAGCTGATTTAAGGCACAAGGATGCCCCTTAATCCCTCTAAAACCTCAACCAACACACTAGCATCAATCCTAAGGCAAACCAACCATAAAATCATGCTTTAACATGAAGCCAAAAGACACAAATCAACACAAGGTGATGCACAACCATACAAGTAACTTAGCATTCAAACATGAAGCAAGACATCCATACTTGGCATTCCATCAAAAGGCAATTCAACATATAAGGTCATACATGGAACTCAAAGGCCTTAAAAGGCACAAGATAAGCATATGAGGTTTTGCACTCTCTAACAGAGCAACCTAAACACCGATAGACATGCCAACACACACAACATCCATCATAGCATATCATGCTTTACAAACCAAAGCCAAAACAAATCATCAACATACATGAGTCACACATAGCTCATACAAAAACCCTTGCCACATTGCTAACTAAAACAAAATCTACCACCGTACTTGAGCCACAAACTTGGAAAGCCCTTCTTGCCTTGCTCCGAGCTAACAACACGCTAATGATCTGCATTGTTGAACATTGAGAGCGTAAGCTATAAGCTTAGTGAGGGTGCTCTAAAACGAAAAACATCAACAATGCAGGGTTCAAGCATGTAAATCCTAATCTCACATACAACCTACAATAGCATATAATCAAGTAGACCTAGCTAGTCTTTCGAGTGGCATAATATGGCATCGTACATCATACTAAGCATCAAGCATCAATATCAACAATCATATATCAACATCATATATCAACATCTTATATCAACATCATATATCAACATCTTATATCAACATCATATATCACCATTATATGAACAAGTTAATTGGCCACTTTCAATTACCTCGATTGTGCGGATTTAAACCTCAACAACACTTTACCTCGGTGGGATTACACTCATCACCGGACCTTGCATGTGCGGGATTCCACTCATCGCCACATGCCCTACGGATGGGATTTCACTCATCATCCCGTAGAAATATATAAAAGCTTCCGGTGGAATATTACATCACCGTACTCCTCCTTGATGACTTAACGCCATCAAGGCCACGTACGTTTTGACTCAATTTGTGTGCACACTAATCCTAATGATCGATCATTTACAACCGATAATTTATTTAGTGCCAATTATCATAACCACATTATATATCATCAACCACATTCCATGCTCATCACATATATACATTTCATGATATACATGCACCAAATTATCCACAATACACAAGAGCATAGATAGGCAAATACACCATAGCATGTAATGAAGTCAAGGCTAGAGTTAACAACTTGAAATAAAGAAATGGCCTACCAAGCACATTCCATACACACACTCTACACACACTCGAACCAAACTTTAAAACAAGTTTGAAACCACTCACCGCCCTTCCTTAGCTACCAAGCGAAACTCCTACGAACCCGGATTCGGTCACAAAGCTTCTTCGACGATCCCTCTTGCTTTTAGTCAACCAAAAACACAACCAACAACCACAATCAATGCTAATATTCAATCAACACATAACCTTTGAATTCAAACCAACTTCATCCCAAATTTCCAACCAAATTTAATCCCCAAATATCTCAAATTCGTACTCCCTACAACACTAGCTGAAAACTCCACTTCCAATCATCCAAATGACACCCAAAAGGCCCCAAATCACCTTCCTAATATACCTAAACCAACAGCCCTTCAATTTCAACCTTAAACCTCCCAAAAACCCAAGTTTTGACACCTTAAAATTTGCTCTAAGACCCTACTTCGGGTTTTCCACAAAACTCAACCAAATTAATATATGTTGCACCTTTTAACATGAATAAACAAAGCCCCAACTCAATTTTGTAAAACAAGATGAAAACCCCCATAAAAACCCAAACTTTGAATCAAACCCTAAGTTTCAAAACCTCATATCTTTGAAATCTAAAACCATGGGTAGATAGAGGATAGAAAGGAGAGTAAGAAAATGATTTTACCTTTCAAAAACACCTTGAAATGAAGAAGATATCCAATGGAATAGTAACCAAGCTTTGAGAGGTTTTGGAGAGGGTTTGGGGTGTTTAACGTTAAAGATGGGAAAAGGTGAGAAAGATGACAACTTTATTTTAAAAGTTGTCTTGCTTTAAAATCATTTGGGTAAAATTACCGACTTGGTCCCTCTCATTCATTTAAGGCCCAAATAGATCCCAATTAAGGTTGTATTGATTTAATTTAATTTTATTGATTCGGACTACAAACCCGGCTAACTCCTAACCCCAAAACACGGGTGTTACATGCAACATGATCCTTTATTTTCTCCAAAGTATCCTTCTTTTTAGACTTCATTTCATTCAGAAGGTTAGCCACTCTCATTGCAGCCACTCTAGGCTTCCTACCCTTAGGCTCAGGCCTAATCTCTTCACTTTCAAGGCCACTTAGCTTGTCAAACCTATTTTTAGACCCAGCATAAATAAGTTTAACATTTTCCTTAAGGTTTCTCCCTTTCCCCTTCTTCTTACGATTCGACAATGGGGGGAATTCATCAAGAGGTGATACAACAACCTGCTTACATTTCACAGACTCAACTGCTTGACCATCAGACTCAGCAGCAACAGATTCAACAATCTTAATCTCCTGCTCCTCAGTTGCATCAGCAGAAGTAGAAGCTCCCTCCGCAATATCAACAGGAGCTTTAACTCTCCATTCCTTAACTTTCTTTGTGGGATGTACAAGGCAATTCTTTGTATTATGGCCAAATACTCTACAATTAGAGCAACTAGATGGCATTCATGGGACAACAACCCTCACCTCAATAACTGATTTATTCTTCAATTGCACAGGGATTGCGTGAGGAATTCTATCTCCCACACCCACTTCAACACAGACTTTGGCGTATTCGAGCCTCTCCTTAGACGCAGTGATCGAGTCCATGTGCAGAGGATTGCCAACAACACTCGAGATATAACTAAGTCCCTTCCGAGAATACAATTCCAGAGGCACGCTATGCAATTGAATCCAGACAGGCATTCGAGTAAGGTCAAAGTCCAAATTCTGAAGATTCAGTTCCCACTTACGAAGGACCAGAGGCTTATGATGTATATACCAAGGTCCATTCTCTAAGACCCAGTCACGCGCAGTGTTATTGGTGAAGGAAAAAACGTACAAGCTAGGGTCAGCAAGACTCACCTTAACCAGTGAATTCTTCCCCCAAAGAGTATCAACAATCTTCTTCAGTGCGCTGAAATTTGGCGCAGCCCCGATGAATTGCCCAACCAAAGCATGACGCCACTCCGATATGCCTTCATCAAACACCTCAGGAGCCGGAATAACAAGAACAGAATCGTCCGTCGAAGTGGCAGGAAAAAACTCTAGGGTTTGCTCCTCCCCTCCCACAAACAGTTTCTTCCAATCAATAGACATTCACAGCAGAAACAGAAAACCATAAGGAAATCAGAGAAGAAGCACAAAATTTAAGCAAAAAAACAAGCAAATTCGTCGAAGAAAAGTCAGAAAACGAGAAATCCCCATCGGCCATTAGTCCCGCTAACGTACGCCTCCAGAGAGTTCATATTTCCCCTTTTTATTCAAAATTATGAATGTTTTTAATAAATTAAAAAAATTATATTTGATATATTAATGATAATATAAATTTATAAAGTTTAGTAATTCGCACATATTAGTAAAGGATAAATTGTAAATTTCATCACTCAAATTTTAAATAATTATTTTGTTATTCTATCACTAAATAATTAATGGGAATTATGACATGGCACATGCATTAACGATGTTATTCTGGATTTCTATAAAGTTCATTTTTTTTTTGTTTTCTCTCTCTCTCTCAAGCTGTTTAGATTTTGACCATAGCTGGTCGTAATCGACGACAGCCGATAAGTCCCAAAACTTTTCATCAAATTTGTTCACCCTCCTAAATGTGTATTTGATATCCATTTAATCACAAAAACATCCCAAACTTCTTAAATCAAACGTTGAATGTTGTAATTTTTTGTTTTCTATCTTCACATTCTGCCGTTAAATGAAATCCAAACGAAGATAGTTATTGTGCTTGGGGTTTAATTTTACGTGAAGAATCTGGCAAGAATAAGATTTGTTTTTACAATTTCTATAAGATAATGTGATGTTATTAGTGCAAAGTTGAAATCAAACAAACAATCTGGTCTAATTAATTCAAAAAATTGACTAATTAATTTTAAAAAATGCAGACTAATTGATGAATTGCCCACGTGCTATGTACCAAAAAAAAAAACTCCTACATCGAATCTGGCCTAAAACTTAGTTGACTTCAATTTTGTAGAGTAAAAATCTTCTGCCTCCTAACCATGCCTCCTTCTATGCCCCTGCCTAAAAATACATAAAAAATTAAATCTTGCCCTATAACCCTAATTTTTATATCCTAAATTCCAAATCCTAAATCTCAAAAAAACACACCCTACCCCTAATTCCCTACACCCTAACCCTAAGCCCCAACCTTAAACCCCAAAACCTAAACCCTAAACCCACTATTTTAAAGTGGGGTACAAATGGGGGCATACTTTGGGGCAGATGATTTTCATCCAATTTTGTATGGTATCCGAATCAAGAGACGTGGTTTCTTAGAAGGGTGTGGACTTTCCACTTCCTCATCGCTGCCGGAGACAGAGAAATTAGCGGGTGAGAATTCCAGTAAAGCCGGGAGGTTCAGGTCAAAGCC